>CM041776.1:93624608-94872517 GCA_023374045.1 Limonium bicolor
CGGCCTCCACATATAAGTTTAGGAGATCCATGTGTTGGACTTCTAACAAGGATTTTTAAGTAATATTTGGAGTAGTTTTACAAGAGTTTACCTTAGGTATTTTCCAAGGAATTTTTGGTACACCTTGGGATGAATGTAGATCCAAGTTTACTTCATGAAATGATGAAGAGATATAGATTAGAAGCTATGAATTTTCGGTAATAGTTTAGGTATTTACTTAGGATTTTCAAACATGAAAATATACCTTAACTTGATCTTGTTGTTCCTGTGTTGTTGTTTGACATCCTTGGAGACTAATGCTTGGTGATACAATGCTAGGATGATCTTTGCTTGACTTAAATTTAAGACTTGTTAGATGATTCTTGCTTAAATTAGTAGATATTAATAGGAAAATTAAAAAATGGTGAATATAATAGATTAATAACCATTAATGGGCTTTGAAGCTCGAAGGAATAAACTAGCTAAGGAAGAAAGAAAAGAGAGGAGATAGGAAGGCTTACCAATCGGTTGAATGGGGCAAAGAAAAAGAATGCCCAAGCTCACGTAGGAAAAGGAAATAAGGAAAGAATGAAAGGAATCTCATTTAACACAGTAATGTCAAATTTGTCTAACTTTTCTTTGTTTATTAATTTGACCCATGGCTCCATAAAATGCCCATTATTGAAGCACACTTTCAGCTGATGACATGGAAGAAGAATGGCCTTGTTGACAACTTGAACTAGATGACAAGAGCTAAGGTAGGTATATGTTTTCTTTTGATTTTTCTAAGCTAATTATCTATACTAACTTGTCTTCTTCCTTATAGGTTGACGGCAATAGGAGATCAATGTAGGATTTTGATTCTTGATAATTGAAGACATTAGAACATGCCTAGGTAGGTAGGTATCTTAGTTTAATTTTATAAGGCAATCAAACCTCATTTTTCCTTGCTTGATTTGGTAATATACATGTAGGTAGGCATTTGATTTTTGTCAATATTGGACATAGGCACATGCTTAGTTGGGTGGCTGTTTTATTTGACTATCATTCAGCAATCAAACTTGCCTTTATCTTGCATATTATCGGCAGCCACATGCTGTAGGAGCTGCTCAATTATCATGTATTATACTAGTAGTAACATGTGCAAAAGTAGATCTAGCTTTATGTATTTTAATTTTATTACTTTGTATAACTTATTCTCTTTGTTGTTTTCTTGCAGGAAATCGGTAATGGTATCCTTCCTGACTGAGTTTATTTGGCATTTTATCACATGGCACATGGAAAATGAGTCATCATTCCATAAAACAATTTACAAGCTAAAATCCTAGTCAAAAACACCCAAAATGGCGCCCAATATAGAGACCATATGGGACTGATTTGAATTTGATTCATGTCACACTATATTTTATTGAGACAATATTATAACATGTTATAAGTCACAACATTTAATTGGTACATTTATACCAAGGTAAAAGATGAAAGTTCTAAGGTAAAAATGCTGATTTATGGTACCTTTTTGGTCATAATTTCGGCCCTGTTTATGCTATGAGTTTAGCACTGGATTTATTTGATTTAGATATTCATTTCATCCCCATTTAATATTATCAACTCGTGGCTCCTCAAAAACTTCAAGGTAATTGCGTAGAACGCGTTTTTATGACACCCGAAGGTGCGTTTTGTGCTTTAAGGATATTCTGGAAAATAAGTTGTCACTTTGAGTTCCAAGTGTTTATAAACATTTTTATAGTCAATAATAATCTCTTAAGGTGATACATTGAGTTATATGGGGTTACATCAACTCAAGACACAATTTCCGGGCTACCGGGACACTCCCGAGCAAAATAGGAGCGTTAAGAAATTCCCCCGAGCACTTTGTTTATTTTTGAAAAGGTAGCTCGAGTATTCCCTTTAGAATGATGAATATTGATGTTAGGAACTCTATGAATGAATTATATAGGAGTTAGTGCCACCACCTCGGCACCTCTCCGGGGCATTCCCGGGGGTTTATGGGGCCCCCATCGGGAACTTCCGAGCACTTTGCGTTTAACTGAGAATTTAGTTTGAGAACTTCATCTTATATGTTTAATAAAGTGTTATGGTGCATTTAGAATAAATGTAATGCTTTATTTCATTTTATAAAGTATTTCCGGGACTTTCGGACCCTTAAGGGAACTCCCGGGCATTCTGTATTTTTACTCAGTTCTAGATGAGGTCCTGTGTTCTAAGGGTCATATAATGATCCTTGATTAACTTCATGTGAGGTTTATAGCGTATATAACTTGTTTAGCTTAAGGTCCGGCTTAACGCCCATTTATGACCTTAAGGAGTTTAGGTGCGTTTTTAACGCCTAACTGTTTATATACTTTTCTCAGGGTTTAATAGTCCCCTAGATAATATTTACCATTATTTAATTATTTAAAGGTTAGGGGTATTTCAACTACTAACGCTGCACCTTGTCCGCCGTAGCCACCCCATTATACGCAAAATATATTTCCACCTTGTAAATCCATCATTGTGGGTCTTCCCTTTCAAAAATTGGCAGTTCCAGTTTCCTGACACGGAGCTCCTCATCTGTAACATCGGTCCGATGTCGCCATGGAACTCGACGAGCCGACGACGACTCGCTCTGTTCACCCACACACACCACCACTGCTTGGATATCCTTTTGCATATTGGCGACGATCCCCATCAAGTTTTTCATCTGGCCGGTAGGTCCACCAATCTTCCCCGTGAGATCAGTAATCTGCTCCTAAAGCTCCGATTGCTCACTCTCCAATTTGTCCATTTTGTTGTGTCTCGTATCCACCATTCACCACGCCTCTATTGCCCAAGATTTTGAGCTCTGATACCAAACTGATAAATCGCCAGCTAAAGCTATCCTCCAACTCCACTCAAAAGAGAGAGGCCAAAATATCTTATTTCCCCGATAATTCCTTACACTACTTCCTCCACCACTATAACTACCCTCAGACCCCAGACCTACCAGCTCACTACAACGTAACAAACCTCATGCACAAAACGACAACCTACACACTCACACAAAAAGTATAACAAATAACAACCCACACACACCCAAAAAGCATAACAAACTAAAGGAACCTCCCTAGCGGTGCCAAGAATATTATTGCCCAAAATGTCTATCACAACACCTTTCAGTCCGCACCCTTAGAAATTAATTTCCTAACATACACATTTCAAAATCAAATTGTTGAAGCTTACATACATAGCTAAATTTCGTTAAGCTAGTGTAGAAAATTTTGAAGGCTCCATAATTCCTGTGTAATCATCAAAAGTTGAAGTTATATCATGCTGCGGCTATTTGAAAGAGACTTACTACCAATTCTACCGAAGGACTTGTGGAAAAGCAAAAGGAAAGCAATACACTTATCACTGCTATTATTCTTCTAGTATATGTGTACTACTGCTACTACTATGAAAATATCTACTCATTTATTCCATTTCATTTTGATAATCTGTTGATAGATATATCAGTGAATGGTAATACAAAAGATCTGGTCATTGCAACAAACTATAATTGTTACCAAAGGAAGCATCAAACGAGAATGTGAATACAACATACAATTTTCAGCATCCCTGCGTGGATCATAATAATGTTACTGCAAGATGTTTTCCTTAATACAGTAAAAATTAACTGATAGTGACCACGGCAACCAAGTGAACTTCAATAATTCAATATAACCCAAGTGAAAGAAGACCAGAATAGTGGTTATAAGATATACTCATCGGTTGTATATGAGGAAATACAAAGAGTCATGAGCATCAAGTAAGTTAATTTGAAAATGATCAAATTCTCTGTTGTGTTTTGCTTTTCTCTTTTGAAAACCTGGATATAGGCGAGGTATTATGCATTGCATGTTCACCTTCCTCGACTTATAGGAACATCAAAAGAGACTGCTCAAATATCTTCATTCTACACTTCAAATATATTTATGTCATGTCCTTCCAACCAACAATCTATCTACTGATATCAAGCATTGAAATAGTAGTTTGACACTGGAATATGTGCTATACCATGCAGGTTGTAGCTTGATGATGTAAAGGGAGGATCCCTTGGATCAAAAGGATGAACAGTGTCGGCATGATTCACGGTTGGCAAGCCTCTTGAACCGTTGCTAGACCTCCTTGTTCCTAGGAGGAAGGGCTAAGACAAACCCATGGAATGTGGGTGTCAAGAAAAAGAATGGGATGGTTAAAAGATTCCTTGGGGTTGGGGATTCATAACTTAGACTAATGAGCTTCTAGTTCTGGGGCTAGAGGCAAAACCACGTAAACAATAAAATTAAGTACCCACTACTTCATCATTTTGTGCATTGAAATGCAATTAATCGTTAATATTGTGAACGTAAAAAGAATATAATCCAGACAATGAACTCTAAAAGGTTAGGACATAGTTCATGATGGTATTAGAAACATTCCTACTAAGTAAAGCTCAACATACCCCTCCCTTCCATGGCAATAAAAGATAAGGATCCATGTAGTCCTATTCTCAACTCTTTTCACTTCAGTGATTGTTTACTGTGAAGTGACATCATTTTCACATGACAAACCAAAATGTATGGTTAAAAAAACTCACCTCTGATTGAAGGAAGATGGATGCACAGAAGATCTAGTTTTGGTCAATGCCTCTGGTTCTCCTCTAATAGATATTGGGTTAATGGTGCTTGTTGACCAGGTATGGTGGTTACATGGTGCTTCTTGTTGTGAAGAAGGAGTGAAAGGAAAATGATGAGCCCAGGATTGGTAGTCCGCATCAGGGGAAGTAAATACATGGGGTGCACTGTAGATTTCATTCTGCCTGTACGCATCATTGAGGGGAGTGGCGTCAAGACTATCCTTTTTCGCCTTCAGTAGGTTTCAAAGCAGCATGCGGGGGGTGGGGTGGGGGGTCTGAAGTAGGTGACATATGCTAGCCCTGGAAAAGGGAATCTCCGTCCAATGTTTTCATGATGATGCTCTACCCTGAGCATATGAAAATACAGGGTAAGTATATGATCGAGAGCTTTAAGCTTCATTAAAACCAATTACTTCTCTCTACCTTCTCTGAACAACTAAGTGAATGTGTGCTTGTAGAATTAAGCTACATGACCATGGAAAGTAAAAAACCATAAATCTGCATATACCATATCAAATGGACCTTTAGTGAGAGAGCTTGGTGTCTTTATAAACGGTAATTTTTATTTTCTAATCAACTCTTAAAGAGAGCAAATGATATAACATTGTCAACATCAAATGGTATTGTTTATAAAATGGTATTGTTGATAACATATTCATCTCCTCCTTAATGAATATAACTACCTTATAATTGTTATAACTCTATAACATTATAACCATAGTCTAAACATTTATTCCTCCATAACCTCCATAATTTCTGTAACAGCCCCTCAACTTTCATTATTCACGAACTTACCACATTATTTATATAATGTTACCATTATAGTTATATACCATATATTATGACACATTTATACACTTACATATGTATAACCTATGGTTCTAACATATTTTCAAAAATTCTGAACATACCCTTTGTTTGTCCAGTAGTTTCTTCAACTCCTCACAACTTTCTTAATTACCAAATAACCCCAAAGTTATCATATTGTTACAATTTAATCCTTTAACTATATATATACACCATAGTATATATAGCTCCAAATAAATCTCCAAAAATTCTTAACAGACCCTAGTCTGTTTTATACACCATTTTGACCAATTTCAGAAATTACACATCTACCCCAATAATTATATAACTTCTACAATTAACCCCAAAACTTAATATAAGGTGATAAATATATTATTTAATCACCTAATCTGGTCAAGGCCTCCACTATGGTCAATGTTGACCTCCCAAACACTGCCTTGACCACCAATTCTCAATAATTATGAAACTTACCCGAATTTTCCTAGTATTTACATTTTAACCCCAAACTTTGTAAAATCTTACAATTTTCATTTAAATTCATTTTAAACCCTAACTTTCTGCTATATTCACCTACAACCCTTGTAATTTTATTTATTTACAGTTTCCACCCCAAACTTATGATAAGTACATAAATTATTTTATATGTACTTTAAACTTGAAATAATTTAATAAAATGGCCTAATTACATGGCCGTATTACAAACCTTGATTTTTTAATATAAAATTACACTTAAATAGTCTTCAATAATGCTGTAAAATCTCAGGCCTTACCCATAAATTTTTTAGTATTTACCACATAATGTCTTAAATTTGACAATTATGTTACTTAATCACTTAAATGATTAGCTAAAATTAACTAAATCACTTCTTGGTCATTCTAAGGTTAAAAATTGATCATTTAGACTACTTCACTCTAGGAAATATTTTAACATAAGGTTACGAACACATTAATATGCTAAAAATGGCATTAAGGTATGTACCTTATTATATAGCCCTACTCTTTTTAAACCCCCCCTGGTTTGCTCACGGTAATTTTGATGGTTTTTCACTCAGCTTCTGACTTGTTTTAACAAACAAGATAAAGATTATGATTAAGCTCCAAACATGAGTTAATCAAAGGAAATGTTATAATTCATGAAACATGAGTTTTTCAAGGTAAACTTACCTTAGATTAACAAGACTTTCCCAAGGATGATTTCGGACCTAATTAAGAGGGTAAGAAGAGTATTAAAACCTCTCAAAAGTTATGATAATGAGCCAGATTAAATCAAGGTAAAAGCTAGTAGAAGTTACCTTTGCATAATTCCTTAAGGAATGAATTTGCTAATTTTCAGCCACCCCTTTGATCAATATGAAAGAGCTACTGAATGGACATAATAAGGGGAAGATAATGAGTGTAAGAACTTAAGGGATTCAGCCATTAAAAGCATAGAAGTGAAGATGGAAGCTTAAGGCATGTTTTTACCTTAAGGATGGTTTTTGCCTTACATTGATCCTTGTTCTTATTTCAGCCAAGAATTCACCCTTCCTTCAAACACCAAATCGCTGAGACACATTCATGGAATGAGGTTGGAGTTAGTTCATTGTATAGCTCTTGAAAAGAGGAAGAGAATGAACTAAAATATAGCTTAAGGCATTACCTTATGAAGTGGGTGTTGGTTTTCTTGTGAGCTAGCTCTAGAACACAGAAATGGTGAGCTCAAGAGAGGAAGGATATGATTGGAATAGGATGGAAGGGAAGAGAAAGTCAAATTTGGTCTTTAGTAAAGGATAAAGTAAGAGAATGAATAGTAAAAGGTGACTAATGTCCTTTGTAAGATATTTTGATCAAGTCTTGGAATGATTCATCCTTCCCTCTCGATTTCCGCCCCCTTTGGTCAATTATGGGGTCTACATTTGAACATTGACCATGCTAGACAATTAAAGCTTAATTTGCACTATTTGGGTACTATTCACATTTGGTGCCAAACTTTGGATTTTTTTTGTAAATCTTTAGATTAAGTGCTAGCTACTAATGTGATACCAAGTAGTACACATGTTGATTAGGGTGTATACAAGGCCATTTGGCCACCCAAAGTCAATTTTTGGACACTTTCATAAAAATGCGTCTTAAGGAGTTTTAGTGCTCCTTTTTGTGTTTTAACTCTTTCTAGAGTTTGGTTTCTTTGACAATGGTTTTATTATGTTCATTCCTTGTTTATAAGGATTAGGAATCTACTTTGGATCCTAGTGGAGGTTATAAAACCTTTCAAGTTCATTAAGACACATGTTTTCCCTAAATGGTCATTAAGCAAAGTTTTGCTTGTTAATGACTTTTATCTTTTCAAATAATTTTTAAGGCATTTTAAGCCTTAAAATATATGTTTAGATGTTTAAAAACATCTTTTAGTAGTTAGGGGTATTTCAGTTAAGCTTTTGACACACATTCCTAAACCTTTTCTTCAGCATTTTTAACCTATTTTAGCATAAAACCATATGTGAGGAATAAGATTAACATTTAACATAATTTAGCATTTATTTGGGGAAACTTATAACATTATATCTTATATAAATAAAAAATAAAGCATATAAACATAGCCACATTCCCCACTTATCAACCCCTCAATGTCTTCAATCTCTTCAAACATCTTCAAATCCTGATCACCTCAAAGACTCAAACTATCTCAAACACGTACTTCCGACCGCCACATGGACTCAAATGTCTCAATGGACCAAAATTCCTAGGTTCGGGTTGTTCACGGTAAGGTTAACCGCATATACGGTTAACCGTATAGCGGTTAACCAGGTAATACGGTTTTTAAAAGTTAATATTGTTACCATTTCGTTTACATCGGTTCACTATATTCAGGTAACCATTTAGAGTGGTACGGTAATTCAGGTTAATCGAAAACCGGGTGTATATTTTTTTTATGTAAATAACCTTGTGTAATGGTAACAAACTAGATAAAAATGAGCAAATAAAAACATTCAAAAGACTATAAAGCACGAAGAACTTCAATATCATGTGCAAGCATTATTTAATATATGTAAAGTATAACACAATAATGAACCGGCCATTATATAATGCTCAATCATCTAATAAATGCATTATATAATATATAACCTGCACATTTGTAATTGCAATGAAACAAAACGGCTTAAAATTATAAGGAAAAATTAATCCACGTAGATTCAAACAACTTAATTTACAACCTGCTTTATCAACTAAGTGATAGCAAAGTACATCTCAAAAGATTTACTAAAACTAATTACAATATACACTATCTACAGTGCTTACCTTGTTCTTCACTACACATGATATATTACGTCATAGGTAAGCAGTGTCCTTTTTCTAGATTATAGATTATCTTTGTTCAAGTTATCAAAATATAAGTTAAAGGATATACAAAAGACTAGCATGTAGCAAATAATTTTAAAATATCAAAACCAAAATAGAAGAAGATATGTTTTTATAAATATTTATTTATATATATAACCATTTAACCGTGGTTAAGCACGGTGTAAAAGTTACTTACAGTTACCTAAACCTCAATTGTCTAAATTATATGGTTCGGTTAACCGTACCGCCAAAGACGGTACAATTAACTGGTTAGACATTACAGTGTAAACAGGTTTCGGTACGGTACCGTGGTAATGGTTTTTTGGACACCCCTACTGAATATCACACCAAAAGATTGAAATACCCTCGGCTTCACTAAGGACCGAGATACCCTTAGCCCTTCAAACAAGATCCACAGATCCCTCAATCCTTCACAATGATTGAAACCTTATGAACTCCTCAAGACACCAAAAATCCCTCTCAAACCCCTTAAGCTTCCATAAAACCCTCAAAACGATAGACTTCAAGTCGGGTTCATCCCTTGAACCATCAAACCCTTTTGGGCATTAAAAAAGCCCGCCTTATCAGCTTCACTTCACTCCTTTCCTATGATTTATTTTTGGCCTTAAAAATAAATGTCTCTAAAAGGTTTTAAAAGACGACAACCCCGACAATTGAAGATGAAGATTTCCTCAGGCACCATCCGAAGTCGTGGTCGTTGCCACCTCTAAAGGATGTAACCCAGCGTGAACCCAACACAGAATCTCTGAAATGCCAGATAAGTCCTATCCATAGGCAACAATTTCAAAGTAAACCAAAAGTTCTTAGAACCCTTCATTTTCCCTTCCTAGTTATCCTAGGTTAAACTAGGTGGCGACTTTAGTCATTTCTGGCCTTAGGGCATAAATCCGTGTGGATCCCATCGAGAGCGCTAGCACTCCCTATGAAGCTTTATGGGAAAGACAGACAATACAATAGGTATTTGAGGGATGCCAGGATAATGAATATTCACCCTCCACGGAATGATAGTTTCTAAGATCTAGTCTTTTTAGTCATAATCAAATTTAGAATCTCCTCATACCGAAAAAATCACCCTTCTAAGGTGAATAACTCATGATTGCTCTCTTTTTCTTTAGTCTTTGTTTTATTCCACTAGGGTTTTCTAGACAAGGTTTTTAACGAGTCAATAAATATCAGATATTCAAGGAAGAGTATTGTAAATAATCAATGTCGGACATTCAAGAGGAGTGTTATGAATAGTATGTCTGGACATTCAAGTGGTTATCTCTTTGTTTTCCTGTACCTATCTTTTTTTTTTGTCAGAAAAAATGGAGAACAAGCCTCATCTTATTAAGATATTATCCATGTGTGTTCCTCATCAATTAGAGGAATGATACAAGGAGGTGGATCAGGGAGTGGGTATAAACAAAAATTCCTATGTATTCCCATCTTAGCGATGGCATCAGCTATCTTATTTTTATGCCTAGGTATGTACACTACTTGCACATCCCATCCGGTCTTGGTAAGATCAATACATTCTCTAACAATGGGACGAATAGGGCAGCTGTTGGGGAAGCTATGAAAATACTCCACTAGAATGGCAGAGTCCGAATAGATAAGCACCAGCTTCATTTCTTTTCTCGAGCAACTTTGATGGCGAACAGCAGCGCCATTGCATCAGCATGTAAAGCATCCTGTTTGCCAAAGGAAGCTATGAAACCAACAACCCATCTACCTTGGATATCTCTAATTATCCCACCAGCTGCATTATTACCTACATTTAAGTTAAAAGCTCCATCAATATTGATACGGACAAAACCCATAGTGACAGAAAAATTGCTTCTCCCTTTGGGCTGAAAATTCCAGTATACAGCTCTATCTTTGAGGATAAACTTTGTTCCGAGTGTCTGGCTCGATGATGATTAAGACATGTTAGAATCACCTGTCTAAAAGGAAGAAACATACGAACTTCATTATCAAACACCTTCCTGTTTCGCCACTTCCACAATAAATAACATACAATCGAAAAAATGCATTGCTTTTGCCTCTTATAAGAGAATTTCTCGAGTTAGTTATATGATATGAAA
The DNA here is from genome assembly GCA_023374045.1 of Limonium bicolor. NCBI lineage: Eukaryota > Viridiplantae > Streptophyta > Magnoliopsida > Caryophyllales > Plumbaginaceae > Limonium > Limonium bicolor. Next base: position 93,635,433 of record CM041776.1, read on the forward strand.
ACCAGTCCCACATGTTATTACCAAAGAAACTAGCGCGATCATTTGCAGGTAAGATTCTATGCCATACTCTCCTAGCAATAATACAGTCACGCAAGATATGGATAGAAGTTTCTGTATTACCGCAATAATGACAAGAATCGTCTGATGTAAGGCCCATCCCAGCACGCCTAAATTTTCATACGCTTCGTCATGTGTGGCAGCCCCAACTGTATTTGAACTAGTTAGCTTGTTCTGTCCAGCAAGGAAAATATATGCAGATTTTACACTATAAATCCCACTGGGCTCGAATCTCTAATGGATAAAATCATTTTCTGAATTCAGAAAAACTCTAAAACTGCATAAAGAGGTTAGAACATCAGAGGGTAAAAATGTTCCAATTTATCCCATTGTCATCCATTAACATCAGACCACTAGTCCGCCACTGAACTATCCAACATATGATCTGGACTGTATTAATCGCACGAGACAGAAGGTCCTCGCTATCAATCCAACAACCCAACCAAAAATTAATGCGCTTACCATTACTTACCGTCCATCTGAAACCATTCTGCACCATCATAGCACACTTCTGCACATTCTTCCAATTGATAGAGCATTGGGTAGAGTCAGGCTTAGGATATTTAAGCAGCAGTATATCCTTACAAAAACTTTGATACTGGCTAGCAATGTTCCATACAAATTTACCAAAACAAGCAAAATTCATTAGACGTATTTTCCTAATACCCACCCCCCCCCCCCATTTTCTTTTGGCCTGCAAATAACATCCCACCGATGTCATGAACTTTCCTACTACCTGGATCATGGCCCCATAGGAAATCTCGACAAAGTTTGTCAATTTTATTACATATATCACAAGGAGAATCTGACACTACATTATGTAAATAGGGATTGAGGCCAAACAACTTTTAATCAGACAAAGGCACCCTATCACAGAGAGAGATTTACATTTCTAGCCAGCTAGTCTCTCCCTTATTCTGGAAACAAGGGTGTCATGCTTGAAATCTCTAGTTTTCTCATGTTTTAGATATACAACTAGATATTTACCAAAGTTGCTGCTAGGGATGGCAATGGGTCCGCGGGTACCCATTTCACCCGGTCACCTGACCCGCTATACCGGGTGAAAACCCCGTAAAAAACGGGTGACGGGTGAAACGGGTGAGGGTGCGGGTCGGGTGACGGGTGGACATTTTTCACCCATCACCCGACCCATTCTCCCGATCCGCTCACCCACCAAATATAATATATATTATTATATATATTATATGTAAGGTTGTTACTAATCTTCATTCTCCTTCACTCATGGTAACTTTGCAACCCTAACTACTGAACAAGGAACATTCATACTCTACGTGACTGCGCCATTCTTCATTCTCATCACTTTTGATAATTTTGCAGTCCTAACATACATGTTCTACACAGTTTAATTCTTTTCACTGAAGGTAATTGCAACCCTAACTCACGAACATGGAACTTAGATGCTTTACGCATATTTTCTCTTGTCACTGAAGGTAATTTCACAATCCTAACCGGCGAACATGGAACATACATGCTCTGCGCCTCTATTTTCTCTCTTTACTCATGGTAATTTTGCAACCGTAACTGGAGAACATGTAACATACATGCTCTCTACAGTTTTTCATTCTCTTCTATGAAGTAAATTTTACAAACCTAACCAGCGAACATGGAACATACATGCTCTGCGCCTCTATTTTCTCTCCACTCACAGTAATTTACAAACCTAACTAGCATACAAGGAAAAGGAAAAATAAAGGGGTAAACGGGTTCACCCGTTCCACCCGCTGGTGAGGGGGTGTGAAACGGTGATGGGTGGTACATAACGGGTGACGGGTCAAGTATGGGTGGAGCGGGTGAAGTCGGGTGACGGGTGCGGGTAATGGTCCACCCGACCCAAACCCGACCCATCGCTGCAAACAGCCATACCAGACTCAAAACTGATAATCTATCCCTCTCAGAGCTCAAATTCTTTGAAAGTAAAATGGAAGATTTTTCTAGACTAACTGTTTGACCAGACACAACACATAATTCAGACACACAGTCACACATAATATTTACCTGCCTAGGAGTAGCCACACCAAAGAGGACAAGATCATCAGTGAAAAAGCAGTGCGAAATTGAAATACCACTTTTACCTAGGGAAATAGTTTTCCAGTCACCTCTAGAGACACTTTTATATATGGTTTTAGAGAACCTTTCCATGCAGAGGACAAAAATGAATGGGGAGAGAGGATCCCCCTGTCTAATCCCTCTCCCTGCTGAAAAAGATTTAGATAAGGAACCAAACCAAGAAATCTGAAACGAAACAGAGGTAACACAACTCATAATTAAACTTCGGAGATTCTCAGGGATCCCAATACATACCAACGTATCATAAATAAAAGCCCAAGATAATCTATCATAGGCTTTTGCTAGATCGATTTGCATGGCTAGACACCCCTCCTTAGCCTTTGTTTTCTGCATGAAGTGGATTACTTCCTGAACCAATATGATATTTTCAGAAATACTCCTACCTAGGGCAAAACTACTCTAGCGTTCAGACACCCAAGTAGACATGAAAGGTTTCAACCTATTGGTTATAGTTTTGGCAAGAATTTTATACTGCACCTGGCAAAGTGCAATGGGACGGAAATGAGAAACAGAAGTGGGATGCTTTGTAGCACCCCTACCGCTAATCCCTTACTTACCATCTAATTGTCCCGATCATCCTACTACTCGCAGTGGAAATACAAATACTACGGCGGGTGATACAATGCCGCTAACCGCCCATATGACTAGCAAGGCTTACACTACATATAGTAACGGTCCGATGTTTAGAAATTACCGAGCCACTATTAATACTTTGCAATACATAATACCATTTACTTACAATATTTGATTACCGAGTATCAAAGTGTAAACAATTACATCCTTTCTCCAAGATACCAAAAATAATGAGTTTAAACAATCTACTCATCCTATCAATCCATAATCCTTTCATTATCCAAAAGGGTGTACCCCATGGTATACCGGCTAATCAAAAAGGCCTATAGCCATGTACAACTTGGTACACCATTCATAATCCATTAATTACACAAAAAGAAATCATCTTGATCTCATCACAATATTTACCCTTCACGAGCACCTGAAAAATTAAAAACAGTGCCCCAAGAGGCTCAGCAAAACGCTACATATAAACTTCACATATACCGTGTGCTAACTAGGGTACGCCGACTAATTGGTCGACTATACATGAAGTTCGTTTTATACATGCATACATGCTATTACATATAACAATACATTCATACAAAATATGATACATACAACCGAAGGCAACACACAAGCCAAACGGTAATACAATACCATTCACAATTCTTACTTCGTCATTGGTTAGCCAGTTACCCATCCGGGTTAATCGGATGTTCTTTACCCTTTTACTTGGTACCACATTACTTACACAATCATACCCATACAATACTTACTTACTTCTTCTTACTTACTTACTTACTCTTATTTGCTTACTTATACTCATGTTAAGTCGGTATGACCTCCAGGCAGGGACTACACTGTCCCACCACCAGGCTTTAGGGTGGCTCCCTAATCCAGGATGCTACCCATTTAAGGGGTTTGGTCCGTGGAAAAGATTAAGGCCAGGATTTGGATCCAACCTCTTGTGTCTCCTCCTCCTCACGCGTGGCCGAAACTATATCGGACTTCTACTCATTCCAGTTTACCAATTTCTTATGTTAAAATGGTTAGTTAGTAGGAATCAGTTAGAAGTCCTACACTACATTACTTGTTCAATACCATACACAACAAGGCACACACACACGTTCTTTATCCATTCATTTCATGAATTATACAAACTAAGGGTTAAGATAAACATTCAACAAGGAACAATACCATATAAGCACAGGTAAGCGCAATAAATCTGATTCATGTGTTTTATCTTATTTAGGTGATTAATTAGCACACAACACACAAATCAGAGTAGCCAAGGTAGCATACAGGGCATGAGAAGTTCATACCGTTCACCGTTGACTTGGACTCACCGACTTCCCTTCGGTGTTCGACTATTCAAATCCTATCACATACATGCGATCGAGCGGTTAATAACTATAATTAACTTAAGTCGTTTTATCTTTAGTGTGTCCCGACTTATAACTACTAAGTCTTTACAATTCATATACTTTCACATTGTTTACTTACTCTTCATTACTTTTAAAACTTATTTATACCCTTAATGACCATTAAACATCATTAATCAAGTACTAATTATCTTACACTATCATTATTATTCACTTCCTTACTTTAAAAGCCACTTTTAAACTAATTTCTAAAGTTTTGGGTTGGTCGGGACCTTGTCCGGGTCTTAAGTCCCGGACCACCCTGTGGTCTGAACTCTCGAATCATTTTTCTACATGGTCGGGTCCTTGTACCGAAGCCAAGTCCCGGACCAGAACTGGCTTGCACTCTCGAACTGATTTTTAATATGGTCGGGTCCTTGTATTCTAACCAAGTCCTGGACCAGAAGTTTGGTATTCTTTCGGACGCTTTTAATGGGGTGGTCCGGGTCCTTGTATGGGACCTAAGTCCCAGACCACCCAATACTTCTACTCTCGGCCTATTTTAACATATTGGTCTGGGACTTAGTCCTGGCCTTAAGTCCCGGACCATGCTACCATTTTGACAGTTTTGACATTTTCAAAATCTGTTACACTCCTTTCTTCGCCTAATTAATTCCCCATTGTTTCTACACTTAATCCCACATGTTTAAGCACCTAATTAACCTTCTAAACATATCTAAATCCATTACAACTCATTATTTCTTTTCATACTAATTCACACACACATTATTTCTAAGTTTCATTCCACACTTGTATTTATTCTTCCTAGTCTTGTTATGCTACAGATGGCAGCTTTAAAGATTTCGCACCCATGTGTGGCAGCCCCAACTGTATTGAACTAGTTAGCTTGTTTCTGCCAAGGAAAATATATGCAGATTTTACACTATAAATCCCACTGGGCTCGAATCTCTAATGGATAAAATCATTTTCTGAATTCAGAAAAACTCTAAAACTGCATAAAGAGGTTAGAACATCAGAGGGTAAAAAATGTTCCAATTTATCCCATTGTCATCCATTAACATCAGACCACTAGTCCGCCACTGAACTATCCAACATATGATCTGGACTGTATTAATCGCACGAGACAGAAGGTCCTCGCTATCAATCCAACAACCCACCAAAAATTAATGCGCTTACCATTACTTACCGTCCATCTGAAACCATTCTGCACCATCATAGCACACTTCTGCACATTCTTCCAATTGATAGAGCATTGGGTAGAGTCAGGCGTAGGATATTTAAGCAGCAGTATATCCTTACAAAAACTTTGATACTGGCTAGCAATGTTCCATACAAATTTACCAAAACAAGCAAAATTCATTAGACGTATTTCCTAATACCCACCCCCCCCCCCCCCACATTTCTTTTGGCCTGCAAATAACATCCCACCCGATGTCATGAACTTTCCTACTACCTGGATCATGGCCCCATAGGAAATCTCGACAAATTTGTCAATTTTATTACAATATCACAAGGAGAATCTGACACTATATTATGTAAATAGGGATTGAGGCCAAACAACTTTTAATCAGACAAAGGCACCCTATCACAGAGAGAGATTTACATTTCTAGCTAGCTAGTCTCTCCCTTATTCTGGAAACAAGGGTGTCATGCTTGAAATCTCTAGTTTTCTCATGTTTTAGATATACAACTAGATATTTACCAAAGTTGCTGCTAGGGATGGCAATGGGTCCGCGGGTACCCATTTCACCCGGTCACCTGACCCGCTATCGGGTGAAAACCCCGTAAAAAACGGGTGACGGGTGAAACAGGTGAGGTGCGGGTCGGGTGACGGGTGGACATTTTCCACCCATCACCCGACCATTCTCCCGATCCGCTCACCCACATAATATAATATATATTATTATATATATAATGTAAGGTTGTTAACTAATCTTCATTCCTTCACTCATGGTAACTTTGCAACCCTAACTACTGAACAAGGAACATTCATACTCTACGTGACTGCGCCATTCTTCATTCTCATCACTTTTGATAATTTTGCAGTCCTAACATACATGTTCTACACAGTTTTTAATTCTTTTCACTGAAGGTAATTGCAACCCTAACTCACGAACATGGAACTTAGATGCTTTACGCATCTATTTTCTCTTGTCACTGAAGGTAATTTCACAATCCTAACCGGCGAACATGGAACATACATGCTCTGCGCCTCTATTTTCTCTCTTTACTCATGGTAATTTTGCAACCGTAACTGGAGAACATGTAACATACATGCTCTCTACAGTTTTTCATTCTCTTCTATGAAGTAAATTTTACAAACCTAACCAGCGAACATGAACATACATGCTCTGCGCCTCTATTTTCTCTCCACTCACAGTAATTTACAAACCTAACTAGCATACAAGGAAAAGGAAAAATAAAGGGTAAACGGGTTCACCCGTTCCACCCGCTGGTGACGGGTGAAAGTGATGGGTGGTACATAACGGGTGACGGGTCAAGTATGGGTGGAGCGGGTGAAGTCGGGTGACGGGTGCGGGTAATGGTCCACCCGACCCAAACCCGACCCATCGCTGCAAACAGCCATACCAGACTCAAAACTAATAATCTATCCCTCTCAGAGCTCAAATTCTTTGAAAGTAAAATGGAAGATTTTCTAGACTAACTGTTTGACCAGACACAACACATAATTCAGACACACAGTCACACATAATATTTACCTGCCTAGGAGTAGCCACACCAAAGAGGACAAGATCATCAGTGAAAAAGCAGTGCGAAATTGAAATACCACTTTTACCTAGGGAAATAGTGTTCCAGTCACCTCTAGAGACACTTTTATATATGGTTTAGAGAACCTTTCCATGCAGAGGACAAAAATGAATGGGGAGAGAGGATCCCCCTGTCTACTCCCTCTCCCTGCTGAAAAAGATTTAGATAAGGAACCAAACCAAGAAATCTGAAACGAAACAGAGGTAACACAACTCATAATTAAACTTCGGAGATTCTCAGGGATCCCAATACATACCAACGTATCATAAATAAAAGCCCAAGATAATCTATCATAGGCTTTTGCTAGATCGATTTGCATGGCTAGAACCCCTCCTTAGCCTTTGTTTTCTGCATGAAGTGGATTACTTCCTGAACCAATATGATATTTTCAGAAATACTCCTACCTAGGGCAAAACTACTCTAGCGTTCAGACACCCAAGTAGACATGAAAGGTTTCAACCTATTGGTTATAGTTTTGCAAGAATTTTATACTACACTGGCAAAGTGCAATGGGACGGAAATGAGAAACGGAAGTGGGATGCTTTGTAGCACCCCTACCGCTAATCCCTTACTTACCATCTATTGTCCCGATCATCCTACTACTCGCAGTGGAAATACAAATACTACGGCGGGTGATACAATGCCGCTAACCGCCATATGACTAGCAGGCTTACACTACATATAGTAACGGTCCGATGTTTAGAAATTTACCGAGCCACTATTAATACTTTGCAATACATAATACCATTTACTTACAATATTTGATTACCGAGTATCAAAGTGTAAACATTACATTCCTTTCTCCAAGATACCAAAAATAAGGAGTTTAAAACAATCTACTCATCCTATCAATCCATAATCCTTTCATTATCCAAAAGGGTGTACCCATGGTATACCGGCTAATCAAAAGGCCTATAGCCATGTACAACTGGTACACCATTCATAATCCATTAATTACACAAGAAAGAAATCATCTTGATCTCATCACAATATTTACCCTTCACGAGCACCTGAAAAATTAAAAACAGTGCCCCAAGAGGCTCAGCAAAACGCTACATATAAACTTCACATATACCGTGTGCTAACTAGGGTACGCCGACTAATTGGTCGACTATACATGAAGTTCGTTTTATACATGCATACATGCTATTACATATAACAATACATTCATACAAAATATGATACATACAACCGAAGGCAACACACAAGCCAAACGGTAATACAATACCATTCACAATTCTTACTTCGTCATTGGTTAGCCAGTTACCCATCCGGGTTAATCGGATGTTCTTTACCCTTTTACTTGGTACCACATTACTTACACAATCATACCCATACAATACTTTACTTACTTCTTCTTACTTACTTACTTACTCTTATTTGCTTACTTATACTCATGTTAAGTCGGTATGACCTCCAGGCAGGGACTACACTGTCCCACCACCAGGCTTTAGGGTGGCTCCCTAATCCAGGATGCTACCCATTTAAGGGGTTTCGTCCGTGGAAAAGATTAAGGCCAGGATTTGGATCCAACCTCTTGTGTCTCCTCCTCCTCACGCGTGGCCGAAACTATATCGGACTTCTACTCATTCCAGTTTACCAATTTCTTATGTTAAAATGGTTAGTTAGTTAGGAATCAGTTAGAAGTCCTACAATACATTACTTGTTCAATACCATACACAACAAGGCACACACACACACGTCATTCTCATCCATTCATTTCATGAATTATAACAAACTAAGGGTTAAGATAAACATTCAACAAGGAACAATACCATATAAGCACAGGTAAGGGCAATAAATCTGATTCATGTGTTTTATCTTATTTAGGTGATTAATTAGCACACAAACACACACAAATAGAGTAGCCAAGGTAGCATACAGGGCATGAGAAGTTCATACCGTTCACCGTTGACTTGGACTCACCGACTTCCCTTCGGTGTTCGACTATTCAAATCCTATCACATACATGCGATCGAGCGGTTAATTAACTATAATTAACTTAAGTAGTTTTATCTTTAGTGTGTCCCGACTTATAACTACTAAGTCTTTACAATTCATATACTTTCACATTGTTTACTTACTCTTCATTACTTTTAAAACTTATTTATACCCTTAATGACCATTAAACATCATTAATCAAGTACTAATTATCTTACACTATCATTATTATTCACTTCCTTACTTTAAAAGCCACTTTTTAAACTAATTTCTAAAGTTTTGGGTTGGTCCGGGACCTTGTCCGGGTCTTAAGTCCCGGACCACCCTGTGGTCTGAACTCTCGAATCATTTTTCTACATGGTTCGGGTCCTTGTACCGAAGCCAAGTCCCGGACCAGAACTGGCATGCACTCTCGAACTGATTTTTAATATGGTCCGGGTCCTTGTATTCTAACCAAGTCCTGGACCAGAAGTTTGGTATTCTTTCGGACGCTTTTAATGGGGTGTCCGGGTCCTTGTATGGGACCTAAGTCCCAGACCACCCAATACTTCTACTCTCACTCTCGGCCTATTTTAACATATTGGTCTGGGACTTAGTCCTGGCCTTAAGTCCCGGACCATGCTACCATTTTGACAGTTTTGACATTTTCAAAATCTGTTACACTCCTCTTCTTCGCCTAATTAATTCCCCATTGTTTCTACACTTAATCCCACATGTTTAAGCACCTAATTAACCTTCTAAACATATCTAAATCCATTACAACTCATTATTTCTTTTCATACTAATTCACACACACATTATTTTCTAAGTTTCATTCCAACACTTGTATTTATTCTTCCTAGTCTTGTTATGCTACAGATTTTGGTTCCCTCTTCTACCATCCATGATTTCCTTTCCTAATGTCATTTCTAAGTTTATAATGCACTACCTACCACTCTAACTCTACCCACTACTTAGCTTCTTTTTTAATCTGTTTTTAAAGTGTTTTTCTACTTATTTCTAGCCCTTAAGTCCTCTAGTTTCCTACGTAAATTTTGACATGGTCTCCCCTAAATTCTAACATTCTCACCACATTATTTTTGCTCACACATTGCCATTTATCAACCTGTTTATTATGAGCACCAATATACAATTCTCCACACAAATACTAGGCACTAATCACTCATTTAATTCCTATACACACCATTCATTTTCTCAAGGTTTATACAACCTTTTAAATTATCTTTTCAAGCTCTAAAACAGTTTAGTCTTCTTCCACATTATACCATTACTCAAGATCTTGTACACTACTCATTCCAAGCTTCTAAAATCTGTTACTTAAAGCATACAAAACTACACAAGGTGAGTGCAATTTACCTTGATTTCTTTCTAGCTTTTCTTTCTTTCATCTTCCTTTTTTTCCTTTTTCCTTCGTTTTGTTTCCTCTGTTCTTGCCCAACCGGTTTTGGAAGCTCAAACCTCTAATGCTACAGCCCATTAATATACACCCATTTTAATTCAAAACCAACCCTTAAATCATCCTAGGGTTTAAAGTATGTTTTTATGGTTAAGAAAATGCATTACCTTGCAAGTATATAGGAGGAATGTTGGACAGCAACAAGAGCAAGATTCCCACTCCAAAGATGAAGCCAAAATCGGCTGGAGCACAAGGGACAAGAAGTTCAAGACTTGGAAATTTCTATTTTGCAAATGAGAGCTGAAAATGCTAGTTTTTTTCGGATTTCTTTTACCTCAATCCAACAAGATGAAGGAGTGTAACACCCCATCCTACATTAACACACTTAACAACCAACTGCAGCGGAAAATATACTACAACACATTACTTAACTCGTTGGTGTTACACGCCATTAACCACCCACGTGGCTAACAAGGCTATTACATATACATTGTACCGGTCTGATGGACTAGATTCCCGAGCGACTACACATTACTGTCCCTTTCCATTAACAACAACAACAACATACACCTTTCAACTGTACCGAGTATTCACAAACGAATGCCGATAACAATTTCGGTCTTACTACACCTACTGTACATATATAACTTAAGTGATTACCCATGTACAAACGACTACCCCGTCCTACGCTCGAACGGCTTCCAGCTCTTTGTACCTGAAATAGGAAAAGAAGAGAAAGGGTGGCCCCCAAGGGGCTCAGCACCTTTGCTGGTATGGTAATCCCGCAGCCCACATGCTACCGGGCCACGCACAACTAATTGTCGTCTTAGCATGCTGTTGATTGTATTTGAATCATGCATGTAAACTATAAACACACACACATAATATTCCGCCTCAATGGCTCAACAAACAGATAACACATCCACACTTAATAGGTCACTCATGGTATTCATTACCCCTAGAGTGTTTCTCCTCTAATGGAGCTACTTCCTTAATAGACGACAACTACCCATTATTCGGGTTATCCTTAAGCGCCTCTTATCATAAACTGGGATTCATATCCATGATCCACATACTCCACATTTTACAACATATATCATACATCACATAACAACACATAACAACACTTTTCATGTTCAACGTGCACATAACAACATCGCAATAGAAATTGCATTACATCAACAACACTTAACATAACGGGAGCGGTTCTCTTAGGAACCGACCCAAACATTGTTAATTCACTGGTGAGCCTAGAGAATGATGTCACCCACATGGTAAGCTCGTTATACAACACTCATTACCGTCCTAATAGTTGGACGAGTAACTTAAGTTAAGATGGTTCGGGTTTGGTGACCCGAACACACCACACAAACACATGTTCCCCCTAAACCGATCATAAGTCAGAATAGCTAAGCTTTGGAATAAGCAAATGAGAGATCATAACCGTGAGGGAAACAACCATAATAGAGAGAAGGGTAAGGCTAAAAAGGATACCCACTCCCAAACAACGCGCGACCGGCCTAACCGGATTCCTCACCACTGTTAGTACATACTTACTTTTAGATATTAGTTAGAACCCCACTATGGAGTCTATCACATCTACGCACCATACAGTATTACAACTGGGTTGAACATACAAGGGAGATCCCTACATTCACATACACATATCACACAATTTACACACGCATAGCCGTGGTTAAAACGTCCCATGGTTCGGGTCGTTTAATCCGAATACCGAACTCTCATGTGATCCTAGACTCAGTTAGCTAAGGTTTAGCACTTCCGAGGTTAAATGGTATCGGAGTTGAACACGCCACATAAATGAATTACTGTAAACTCATTACATGTTTAATCTTACAACGTGGCAAACAAACAGAAAACACATTGGCATACAAGCCGGTGTAATCCGTAGGACACAGGTTGCAAGAAAACCATACCTGTCACCGGAGTCCACTCTATCATGTCCACTTATGTTCCTCGAGCAATTCTCGAACAACTGATAACATTACATGTACTTTTATTAACATCGGGGTAACATAATTGTTTAAGGTCTAATGCTCATAACTTATCCCCGTTAACTTAGTTAAATAACTTCACATTTTAACTTGTTTTACTTTTACATTTGATACAACTTTTTCCCCATTATATTGTCATCATAACTCACTTAACATGTCCTCAACAATCTTATAACATCATTACTTAATAATCCCCATCATCCTATACCCTTAACAAATTTTTGGTCCGACCGACCTTACCGACCGACCTTACACAAGGTCGGTCCATTCCAGAACACATTACCGTCAAAAATTCTACTCCGACCGACCTTGCAAGTTCGGTCCATTCCAGAAACAATTCTCGTACAAAAGTTTAGACACGACCGACCTTGCAAGTCCGGTCCCAAGGTCGGTCTATTCCAGAGTCTTAATCCGTACTAAAAATACAAGCCTGACCGACCTTGCAAGTCCGGTCCCCAAGGTCGGTCCGTTCCAGAAACTCTTTCCGGTAGTGTAAACTGAGCTCGACCGACCTTGCAGGTCCGGTCCCTAAGGTCGGTCGGCTCCAGACCTTTGTTTCTAAAATCCCTTTTGACTCCAAACTTCACCTCATAGTGCCCTAGTACGTTCTAATCACATTTGGCACTTCAAACACATCTTTAGCCATGTACTAAACTCCTTAAATCACACACCAAAACCATCTTTATCATTCCACAAACTCCTTACAAACCTCTTAATACTTGTACATTTTTCATTTGGTTTTCTAAGTGGTATTTCACCTATAATGACCACTATACCAAGATGTTTCCTCTACACCTTAGCATCATCTCTCAACATCTTTTCTTACTAACTAAATCTCCTTTTTCACATCTACCTAAACATCATTTCCTCCTTGTACATCAACATTCCTAAACCTTAAACAAACTTCTCCAAGACTTTAATACATCCTCAAAAACACTCATTGAATTCCTAGAACTTCCAAGATAATACCTTAATCCTTGTATCACTCTAAATCACCTTAATACATGCTTCCTTCCCTAGTAAAACACTTGTTCATTTTTAACACTTCCTAGTTCACCAAAAACTCATTTAAAACACTTAGTACTTCTTATACATCTTCCAAATTTTGCCATAGCTTCTCTTGTATATTCTCACATTCAAACACTTAGGTTTTTACCTTATTTCATTCAAGAACACCTAAAATCCATCAAGAGTATTCTCACACACAACACTCACCAAATTTACACTACATCACAATATAGTGCATAAACTTAAATTGCTTGGCACTTAGGCCCTTAAATAACATGGCTCTTAGGCCCTTAAATTGCATAAACCTTAAACACTGAATTTCCCACATAAATAATGCCTTTGACCTGCAAATACAACCAACAATACATATGCCCTTAATAAACTCCTTGAGAGCATTTTACTAGGTCATTCACCATTGGCTCCTTAGGTATTTTTATCAAGCAAATCAAGCTCATTTTTCCTAAGGCATTTAAACTACATTGAGATAGTTTTTTACCTCTTTTCCTCACAACTTCTTTCTTGTTTCCTTGTTTAAAAATCGGCTAAGCTTAGTTGCTTGTCAACTTCTAAACATTATACAAACAAAGAAATGAGTATTCAAGCTTCATGCTTAAACTCATTTACAAACCCTAGGTTATATATATTGTCTTAACACATTAAGGTAATTGTTTTACCTTGGAATTGGAAGAGAGCTTGAACAAGTATCTAGAGAGGACTCCACCAAGCCCTTGAATGATTAGAATGTAACTAGAACAAAGCAAGTAATAAATACACCGTTAGTGGTGATTTTTGGTCAACATAAAAACATGGAGGAAACATGGATTTTCTTTGAGTTTCCTTACCTTGAAGCAAAGGAGAGCAACAAGGTGTGAAAAGATGAGGTCAAGCTCCATCAATGGTGAATCTCCTTGGCACCGAAATGAGGCTTTTGAAGATTTGAAAAGATAGAAGTGTAGAGCTTGCTCCAACTAGAGAATGGTGGTCTTGAAATTGAATTTGGACCATGGAGCTAGGAGTTACAAGCATTCAAAGATGGAGTTCTTGTGTGGAACTATAGCAAATCATAAAAGAGAGAAAGAAGGAAGGTAGAAGACGGTGGGAACAAGAGAGGAATGAGAGAATGAGTTTTAAGTTTGCTTTTGGAAGATATTTACATAATAAAGTAAATAGTAACTTAAAAGTCATCTTTATTTACTTAACAACTAACAAGAGTGGTGAGTCACCACACTAAACCGGCCCCCTTTATGTTCTTAGGGGTATTTTAGTCTTTGTTGACTCATTTAATTACTTAATATAACATACGTTACAAACTTGCTTATTTTAGTTACTATTCACTAAAACAAGGCACATAGTGTGAAATTTTTTGATTTCCCATTGATCTAGACTTCAAAATGTGATACTATATAGTACACATGTTAATTAAAGAGTAATGATGGACATTTAGCCACTCAAAACTCATTTACAAGACAATTTTTCAAAAATGTGCTTTAAGACTCCTTAAAGCACATTTCGTGTTTTAACTTGTTTTCAAGCTTGGTTTTCTTGGGTAATTGATTAATATGTTCATTAACATATTTATAAGGTATAGGTATGACCATTAGGTCTTATACAAATTTATCCCAAGCTTAGAGCACATTTTTGCCCATATTGACTTTAAGGCATTTATTTGTGTTTTGTTTGGTTTAATTGTCTACCAAGGTTTCCTAAGGACTTAATTAGCCTTATTAAATCATAATTGAATATTATTAAGTCTTGGTAGGCTCTTTGGGTCCTAACCAAGTTCACTCCAAGCTTAGAGCATGTTTTTGCTCAAACAGTATCTTAGTGCTTTATTGCATTTTACTATGGTTTAAATTGTTCACTTATGTTTCTAAGGCACTTTTTAGCCTTTAAATACCATAGTTTAACATTTTGACAATATATCAAGGTTTGGGGTATTTCAAGGAGCTTCTAATGGTGGTCTCCATCTTCAAAAACACCCATACCCATGAAGATGAAAGTGGGTATTTTCGGATTTGGAAAAGAGGGGAATGATCTCCTTGATGAGAGGAATTCAACGATATAGTTTTTGTAATTTTTGAAGAAGGTTTGAGTGTTCAACAAGAGGAGAGAAGGGGGAGTGCTGGATGGGTTCTCAAAATTGCCATTAGAGGAGCTTCTTGGAGAAGGAGGGAAATCAGAGAGGGAGGAGTAATACGGCGGAGTGTGTGAGAGAATAGGAGAGAGAAAGAGCTAAAAGTAACTTGTTTACTTTATTAGTTTGTCTTGTAATGCATTAGGAAAAATAAAAGAGTGAGAGGGGAGGGACCTGACGGGCCACACACAGCCCTCACACAGATTTTAATTTTTTTATTTCCAAAAGTGGACGCACTAATTTAGTTTATTTACACTCACACCCCACAACTTCCTGTTTTTTACAATTTTACTTCCGAAACCCGTTTTCCGGAATTTTCTCGTTTAATTGATTTTATTGGTTCTAGACCTTCATTAATGTTTGTTAATGACTATTTGGTTGACCAAAATTATTATGAGTCTATATGACCCGCTTAAAGTGGCGTTTTCCCGGTTCCCTGGAAAAACACGCTTTAAGGTTCGTTGTGTTTTTAAGGATCCGTTTTCTTCGGGATTTGTTCCCTCATGTTTATTTAGGCATAATTAAGCCTTTAAAATCTTCATTAGTCTAATTAATCACTATTTTTAATTTCGGAGTATTTCAATCTACCCCCTTAAGGAACTTTGCCCTCAAAGTTGCTCAAGGTTAATGGTTTACTATCACTACTCATTTGGCAAACCAATTGCCATAATGTACCTTACTAATACGCAATTACCATAAACAATACACAATTTCCAATACACATCATTCCACAATACACATTACCGTTGAGTCAATACCATACAACACCGATACATTACACATTGTACATACATACCAAATACATTTCACACTACATGTGCCCTCAAAATATACTACAATACATACACACTATGCAATGCTAACCCGAAGCAATGCAAAAACAAAACGGCTCTACCCCCCTTAAAAATAGGTACGCCCTATACCCGCTAAGTACTAGACTATCTAGTCTATAAACAATTGTGGGTACTTCACCTTCATGGCGTCTTCTAACTCCCATGTCCCTTCTTCGACATCATGGTTTGACCATAAGACCTTCACCATTCACACTAATTTATGGCAAGTGTCTCTGGTCTTAGTATCAAGAATTCTAACAGGAGTCTCGACATATCTCATCGTCGGCTCAATGGATAGTTGTTCTGGCTCTAGAACATGAGAAGGATCAGCAATGTACTTCTTGAGTTGTGACACATGAAAGACATCGTGGACACGCCCCAACTCCTTAGGTAAGGCTAACCTGTAGGCTACAGATCCAACTCTCTCAGTGATAGTGTACGGCCCTACAAACTTCGGGCTCAGCTTGCCCTTCTGGCCAAATCGGAATACGCCCTTCATAGGTGAAACGCGCAAGAACACTTGGTCGCCCGCAGCGAACTCAAGGTTGTGTCGTTGCATATCCGCGTAGGATTTCTGTCTATCTTGGGCTGCTTTCATATTAGCTCGGATTTGTTGAACTTTGCTTGGACTTGTTCAAGGTACTCCGGTCCTATGATGACCGCTTCACTCGACTCATCCCAACACAATGCGGTATGGCAAGGTCTACCATATAGAGCTTGGAAGGGTGACATCTTAATCGAAGCGTGATAGCTGTTATTGTATGAAAACTCGATAAGATGGAGCTTATCTATCCACTCCCCTGAAAGTCTAAGGCACATGCCCTAAGCATGTCCTCTAGTGTCTGGATGGTCCTTTCTGCCTGACCATCGGTCTGTGGATGGAAGGCGGTACTCAGCTTCAACTCTGCACCCAGCGCTTCCCGTGTGGCTCTCCAGTATCTCGAAAGAAATCTGGTGTCACGGTCAGATACTATGGTTTTCGGGACTCTATGGCGTCGGGTAATCTCCTTGTCGAATAACTCTACGAGCTTCACCACCTTCTAGGTGTCCTTCATCGGTATGAATCGGGCAACCTTAGTGAGGCGATCGACTACTACCTAGATCATGTTGAGTCCTCCCTTAGCAGGTGGGAGTCCAACAACAAAATCCATAGAGATATCATGGAATTTCCACTCCGAAATTGGCATAAATTGCACCATCCCGCCTAGTCTTTTGTGCTCAAACTTTACTTTCTGGCATGTAAGGCATCTCAACACATACTTTGTCACATCGGATTTCATTCCAGACCACCAGAAGTACCTCTTCATGTCTTTGTACATCTTGGAGGCTCCCGGGTGGACAGATAGTGTAGAACTGTGTGACTCTCGTAGGATGTGATCCCTCAACTCAGCATTGCTTCGGGGGACGCATAGCCTGCCATTCAGCCGGATCAGACCATCTTCATGCAATTTAAAATCATACTTCTTTTTCTCGAAGGTGCCATCTGTGATCTCCTATCTGATCTCGGTCATATAAGGGTCGCTCAACTGTGCGTCTCGCATCTCGTCAACCAAGCTAGAAGAAGCGAGTAGCGAATGGAGCGAGTGTGCTCGACGACTTAGGGCGTCGGCTACAATGTTTGCCTTCCCTTCCTTATACTGTAGGTTGATGTCGTAATCTAAGAGAAACTCCATCCACCTTCTCTATCTCAAATTCAGTTCCTTCTGCGTGAATACATACTGTAAACTTTTATGGTCGGAGTAGATGGTGATGCTTACCCCATAGAGATAGTGTCGCCATATCTTTAGGAGAAGACAATGGCTCCTAACTCTAGATCGTGAGTCGGGTAATTCTCCTTATGCTTTTTCAGCTGGCGGGAGGCGTAGGCTACTACCTTCCATGCTACATGAGTACGCATCCCATTCCCTTGCCTGATGCATCAGAGTATACCTCAAATCCCTCTTTGCCCACTGGAAGTGTGAGAATTGGCGCTGAGGTCAATGAGTCTTTTAGGCTCTAGAAGGATACCTCGCACTCGTCTGTCCACACAAACGGTGCATCTTTCTTCATCAAGGTCGTCATGGGCTTAGCAACTTTCGAGAAGTCCTTTACGAATCTCAAGTAATAACTGGCTAGACCAAGAAAGCTCCAAATGTCGGTAACAGTCTTAGGTCTAGGTGATAAGTTGAGAATTTATCTATCTTTATGGGGCTTATTTTGTTTAATAATTCATCATCATCTGTTAATAAATTCCCGCCTTATGGTTAGTTTTATGATTTTATTTGCAATTATCTTCTATGATGGGTTTACGTGTTTATTTCAGGCGAAAATCTCAAGAAAACGCATTCCCGATCATTGTAATGTATTTTGGACGGTCAAACATGTTGAACAGAGTGAAGACTTGCATGAATTCTCAATTTTAGGATGGGTCCGGGACATTGTCCATACCCTAAGTCCCGGACCATCCATTGGAGTTACTCTCGAACTGATTTGGAGACTGGTCCGGACTTGTCACAAACCTTAAGTCCCGGACCAACCAAAGGCACTACTCTCGACCTAATTTCAATGACCGGTCCGGGACTTGATACGTATCTTAAGTCCCAGACCACACCTGGGGACAAACTCTCGGCGGATTTCAGAGACTGGTCCGGGACTTCATACCTGGACCAAGTCCCAGACCAATTAGATAAAACGCAGCCAGAGAGTGCGTGGAAGAAGAAAATTAAAGATAGATTTTTGTTTGTTATAAAGGAAAGTCTGGCCAACGTGAGAGGATATGCTAGATACCACAGAGCTTAGTTTTACACAGAAGATAAGAGAGAGAGAGAGAGAAAGGCTGAGTCTTGGGGATTTTAGAGGCTATCAGAGAGAAGGCTGAGGCAAGAAACGACACGGGAACGACAGAGAATCCACGACGGCTGTTGACATTAGAGTTCCCTCTTGTTCTTGTTTCCCTGAGTCTTTATTATTAAACTTGTGCACTGTCATTATGGATATGTCTGAGTAGTCTGTTTTGGATTTCGGTTTGCTATGTATCCCTGAATTTACTATTCCTGTTCCTTTGTGATTTACTACAATTCAATTGAGTAAAGTTATTTTCCTTGCTTAATTTCTTTAATCGTTATAAATTGGCCAATTATAAAGACTAGTATTTTGTTAGCTTATATGTGACGACTGTGGCTTTCAATTGAATTCAGGAAAATAACCGGTTAGTTTAGAGACGGTAATTCCTCTAATTGCTAATTCACCGATAGTATAGGTTGTTCTTAAGGTGGTTAGTAAACAGTGGGTTCGTAACGAGAGTTAAAATTCGGTCTTTACTAACTAGAATTTGCTAAGCGGGAGACCGGAGGTGAATTAACTTTGTTCTAGGGTTTTACTCAGAATTATCTTTGAAATCGCTTTGGAATAGGAATTGCAGATTTAGGGAGAAATAGTAAACCGGGATCTCTTACCCAAATCAGTTTTGTAACAATTATTTTCTTGCTATTTACTGCTTTACAATCTGTTTACAGTATTTAATTCTCAACAAGTCAAAACCCCAAATTTCATGTTTTTATTTGTTATTCAGTCTTTTTATCTCCTTTCCGGTTAGTAAAGATTTAAACTAGACATCACCTCCTCTGGTTCGATACTTATGGAATACTCTCTATTAAAGCTTGCTAGAATTGACCGGTACACTTGCCGTTAGGTTTTACCCCAACAAGTTTTTGGTGCCGTTGCCGGGGAGGCGCGGTTATTTAGTTTAGTCTTTATTTTGTTTCCTTTGTCTATTTTATTATGTCCGTTTTATTATCCTATTTGCTTTTGAACTAACGTGATTTGCCCAGGTTATTCTCGGTTGTTATTTCTTTGACCACTGTTTCTTTTGTTTTGATTTCGTTAGTTATTAGGTTAGAATAGGCTGGTCATTTTTCCTGTCAAGTTTTATTTTGGTTTCTCTTTTCCTGTGTTTAAATTTTATTGTTTTGTTTGACTTTGTTCAGTTAGAATAGGTCGGTTACTCTTATTCTGTTTATCGTTTAGACCTTTGGTTAGTCATTAGGAGGTAGCATAATTAATCGGCTGGTCCTGTTAGTTTTAGTCAATCTATTTTTAATTTGTTTCTATTTCTGTTTTGATTTGTTTTAGATTTTCTTTTTATTTCAGATTTTATTCTTGATTTTATTTCTTTATTTGAATATTCTGTGTTTAGTAGTTAGGATTTTTTTTCTGAGTTAATTTCTTTCTATCTTTCTCTGATTCTAGCTGTTTTGATTTAATTGCTACTGTCCTTTTAATTTACGCTATTATAGTTTAGTTTTCTAACTCTCGGTTTATGGTTAAAACCCGCTCTGCAGGAGAACTAGAGTTCGAGCTCAACCTCGAGATCGAGCGATTTGCCAAGACAGCTACGTAAGGACTTGAATCTGGATCCACCAGTTGAGGAGGGGGTGCCCGAGCTACCTGTTGACGAAGAGGTTCCGGTAGTACAACCAGAGTTAACATGGCGTACAACCAGAGGCAGATGAGGGACTACACCCGTCCAAGCGTTGAAGGGCTGGTGTCGCCAATAGTGATTCCTGCATTGCCGGGAGGAGTGCAGTGGCAGTTCAAGACTCACTATGTGACCATGGTGATGAACGCACCTCAGTTCAGCGGGACAGTTACTGAAGACCCGAATGTCCACCCACCACATTCCTGAGATTGGTAGGAGCGTGTTCGACACCAATTTCGCAGGAGGTTTCTCGGCTCACTCTGTTTCCATTCTCCCTGAGGGATAGAGCAGCTGAATGGTTGAACTCACTGGCGCCCGACAGTATTACCACCTGGGAAGAGTTGGCTAATGCATTCCTGGCAAAGTATTTCCCACCCTCTCGGATGCTAACCATGAGAGGAGAAATCACCAACTTCAACAGTTTGTCGGTGAGACCTTGTCTGAAGCTTGGGAGCGTTTTAAGGGATAGTAAGAAAGGTACCGCATCACAGACTAGGAGAAGATGTTTGTGCTGCAGTCGTTTTACAAGGATTTGGACCCTTCTAGCCGGTTGTTGGTCGATACATGTGCTGGAGGAAGTTTGATGGAGTTGCCCATTGTAAGAATCAAGGAGCTGTTAGAGACTATAACTACAACAGCTAATCAGTGGGGAGGTACGAGAGATGGAGAAGCTGCACCGAAGAAACCTGCTGGAGTTTATGAAGTGGATTCGAACACTTTCCTGGCTGCCAAGATAGAAGCAATGTCAAAGCATTTTGAGCGTATGTGTGCAGTGATGAATCCGCAGTCATCAAATGCAGCAGCTGCTCCTGAGATTTTCCACCTTGTGAGTATTGTGGTAGGGCTTCTAACATGTGCCAATGTATTCCGCCACAAGAAGAGGCAGCGAATTATGTTGGTAACAGACCGGGAAATTATTTTGGAAATCAAGGCAATCCGAGTTACCACGATCAGCAGTAGAATCGTTACCAAGCTGGTGTAACAGCAACTTCAATCAAAGGTCCCAACAGCAGTACAATCCTTCCTATCAAAAGCAGCCGTTACAGAATCAGCAAGCGCAGAATTCGGGTGCTGGAGCGTCTTCTAGTATGGATAAGGTTCTGGCCAGGATGAATGATTTCATCTCGGTTAATACCAAGAAATTCAATGAGCTGGAAGCCTTCAATTAGGAGCAGAGAACATTCAACAATGATCAGAAGACATTCAATAGGAACATCAAGACTCAGCTGTCTCAGATATCTCAGCAGTTGGCTCAACGTCCTTGGGCTCCTTGCCTAGTCAGTCCGTGCAGAATCCGAGAGAGCACGCCAAGGCAATCACATTGAGGAGTGGTACGCAGCTTGACCGGGTGGTCCCTGAAGTTGAGGCTCCTCTTCCTAATGTAGAGCAGAATGAAGAAGCTGCACCAGTAGGTTCTCAGGAAGGACCGGCTGAAGAGGAGGTGACGATTAGCAAGACTACTAAGACTCCCACACCTCCACGTCGCGTAATTGCTGAAGCGCGAGTTTCTTTTCCAAACCGGTTGAAGAGAGAGACTTGGATGAGCAGTTTGGTAAGTTTTTAACTATCTTTAAGAAACTAACCATTAACATTCCTTTTTCTGAAGCTTTGAAGCAGATGCCAATATATGCGAAGTTCATGAAGGACATCCTGTCCAATAGGCAGTCTTTAGTGGAGAAGGATTCTGTGCAGCTTACCGAGAGCGTTTCAGCTGTTCTTTCGAGGAAGCTTCCACCTAAGCTTGATGATCCAGGTACTCCGGTCATACCTTGCGCGATATAGGTAATGTGAATTGTGGTAAGGGCTTGTGTGATTTAGGTGCGAGTATTAATTTAATGCCCTTGTCCATGTATTTAAAGCTTGGTTTAGGAGAATGTGAACCCACCCGGATTACCTTGCAATTAGCTGATAGGTCGATCATCCTACCTAGAGGGGTGGTCAGAGATTTAATTGTTTCGGTTGGTAATTTTGCTTTTCCCTGCTGACATTGTTATTTTAGACATGGAGGAAGACAAGGTAGTACCACTTATTTTAGGTCGACCATTCATGCACAAAGCAAGGACCCTCATTGATGTTGAAGGAGGGAAGATTATACTGCGGTTACATGATGAGCAGCTTGTCTTCGATATGACCAAAGCTGCTGCTCACCTTTCTGATGTTCATGCTTGCTTTAGTTTGGATTGTTTTGACACCTTGATGCAGGATTATTCTTACAGCCCCACGGAGTTGGATGCATTAGAGAAGTGTTTGGTAGATTCCATAGAAACTGCTCACGATGATTCTGAAGTTTCTACTACAGCATTCCAGCTTGCTGCTGGGAGGCCGATAGGAAGAACCATCGGGTCGAGGGAACCATTGGACCGAGTTCCAAAGACGTTGGCTCCTTCTGTGGAATCCCCACCTTCTCTTGAACTCAAGCCTCTTCCTAGCCACCTTAAATATGCTTTTCTAGTCCCTCAATCTGATTTACCTTTATTTGATAAGTCAGGAATTTACCTATTTCTACATGGTCTTTTGATACCAAATTCGTTGCTATTTACTGCTGAATTCTTGTCTTATGAGCATTTTTATGTTTCTTGCTGAAATTGTCTTCTTTTATGGGTTTTGTGTGCTTTTTCAGGTTTTTAATCTCAAGGAAACACATTCCTATCATTGTTGGAAACATGGCAAATCAAACAAGCTGATTTGAGTCAAAGACAACAACTCTCGACCTAAATTCAAGCATGGTCCGGGACTTGATTCTGGAGCTAAGTCCCGGACCACATTGTGACTCAACTCTCGAATCAATTTCAGGCATGGTCCGGGACTTCTTACATGACTTAAGTCCCGGACCACAATGTGGCAAAACTCTCGACTTAAATTCAGGCATGGTCCGGGACCTGATACACAGCCTAAGTCCCGGACCACATATGCAGCTCTCTCGACATGATTCCAAGCATGGTTCGGGACCTTATTACGTGGCCTAAGCCCCGGACCACAACAGAGATATAAACCTTCGGTAATTTGAGTAGGATGGTCCGGGACTTCAACCAGGGCCTAAGTCCCGGACCAAATGGTTGAATCCGACAATCTGTAGCGCGCGAACGTGAAGAGAATTTCTCTTCATATTAAACTGCCGCCCCATAATATTCCCACATGATTAAGTTTGTCGTTAACGGCCGCCCCATTTCTTTCCATCCTCATCTCCACTAATCTAATTACCTCACAAGTTCCAGCATCATATCCACCACACCATGCTGCTACGTACTCATCCATGAGCCCTATAAATAGAAGAACTCATTCTCACATATTTTAGACACACAATTCTGGAGAGGAAACACCACAACTCCGTCCCATTCACACTCACTCCATCCATTTCCATTTCGTATACCACGTTCCATTCATATAGTCCACCTCATTACACCTACATACATCCACAGGGTCTGGAGTGCACAAAGCAGTTGAAGACTTCACCATCTTTTCTGGAGAAAAAGAGCAGAAGAAAGCATTTTCATACCCCGAGACTCCATTAAAGAGTATTAAATCAGAGTTTCTTCTTCTCTCCTCTTAATGTTATTTACATATTTTATAGTATTTCATTTCCATGGCTGAGTAGTTTTTATAAATTTCGGTTTACTATGTAATCCAAATTCAAGGTTCCATTATCTTTGTGATTTACCATTTAATAGATTAAAGTGTGTTCCTTATTTATTTTTATATAAATCTTGTGATCTGGCCAATTACTTGATTTTATCAGTTTATGCCTATAAGTGAGAACTGCGGTAGATAATAGACAACAGGAACGGTACCGGTTAATTTAGAGGGTAATTCCTCTAGGATATTAACTGATCAGTAAACTGGATTTTTCTTAAAGCTGTTAGCAATTCGTAAATTTGTAACAAGAGTTAAATTGATTAGCTATTAATTAGATTCCACCGAGCGGGAGACCGAACGAACGTGGAATATTTCTGATTCTAGGATTTTAGTCTAGATTTTGGTAAACACATTGAGAAAGGAATCGAAGAAATTGGAGGATTAGTAACCGGAATTTCCCCTTTTTATTAAATCAAAAATATCCTTATTTTGCCCACTGTCTTGCATTTATTACCTTTGCTCTTATTTACATTCTTGTTTCGTACTTTAGTAATTCAACAAACAAAACCCCCCTGTTACTGGGGTAAACCGATTCATTAGTTTGTTCTTAATATTAATTAAACTAAAACGCTGCCTCCCTTGGATTCGATAACCTGGAGGGACACTTCTAGGAAAACTTGCTATAATCGACCGGTATACTTGCTGTTAGGTTTTTACCCAACAAGTTAATGGCGCCGTTGCCGGGGAGGCACGGTTGCTTAGTTTAATTTTTATTTTGATTTTATTTAATTTTGTGTTGTTTTTGTTCTTTTTAGTTTATCCTTGTTTTATTTTATTTTGTTCTTTTACAACTACATTACTGTCAGTTATCTGATTTTGGTTTATGGTTAAAACTCGTCTGAAGGAAACCCTAAATTCGAAATTGAACCAGAGATAGACAGAGTAACAAGAAGGATTCGCAAAAGGTTAGTGTTGGATCCTCCAATTGAGCAGGAGGTGCTCCTAAAAGATTCACCAGCAGAGGAGATTGTTTCTGAGTTACTAGTTGAAGGAGAGATTCTAAACAACACCTCAGGAACCAATATGGAGAATTTGAATTCGGAGAGGCACATGAGGGACTATACCCGCCCAAGCGTCGAAGGGCTTGTTTCACCAATAGTAATTCCTGCGTTGCCAACAGGAGTGCAGTGGCAGTTCAAGACGCACTATGTTACTATGGTCATGAACGCACCCCAGTTCAGCGGGACAGTCACCGAAGATCCCAATGTCCATCTCACCACTTTCCTGAGATTGGTAGGAGCATGCTCTACACCAGCTTCACAAGAGGTTGCTAGATTGACTCTCTTCCCATTTTCCCTGAGGGACAGAGCTGCAGAATGGTTAAACTCATTAACGCCAACAGTATCACTACCTGGACGGAGTTAGCAAATGTATTCTTGGCGAAGTATTTCCCTCCTTCTCGAATGCTGACTATGAGAGGAGAGATTACCAACTTCAAGCAGTTCACCGGTGAGACATTATCTGAGGCTTGGGAGCGTTTCAAAGGGGTTGTGCGCAGAGTACCACACCATGGCTTGGGAGAGGAGGTAATTCTGCAGTCCTTTTACAAAGATTTAGATCATTCAAGCCGTTTGTTGGTAGACACTTGTGCAGGAGGAAGCCTCATGGAATTACCAATAGCTAGAATCAATGATTATTGGAGACCATTGCCAATGCATCAAATCAGTGGGGAGGTGCGAGAACCGGAGAAGCTGCACCAAAGAAAACTGCTGGAGTTTATGAAGTGGACTCGAGTACTTTTCTGGCTGCCAAGATAGAAGCGATGTCAAAACAGTTTGAGCGTATGTGTGTAGTGATGAACCCACAGTCAAATGCAGCAGCATCTCCTGAAGTTTATCCACCTTGTGAATACTGTGGTAGAAGCTCAAACTTGTGTCAATGTACATCTCCACCAAGTGAAGAGGTAATTACCTGGGAACAGACAGGGAATTTCTATAACAATCAAGCAATCAGGATATCAAAGCAATGGATATAACAAGATATATCAGAACAACAACTACAATCAGAAGCACCACAACAATATAATCAGTCCTATCAGAGACCCCCTCAGAACCAACAGATGCAAAGTCAGGGAGCTAGTAGTTCCTCAGACTTGGAAGCCATGATGAGCGAATTCATCACATCAACAAAAGCCAGATTCAATGAGCAAGATGAAATCAACAACAACCAAAAGGCATTCATGCAAGAACAAAAGGCTTACAATAAACGAATGGAAACTCAATTGGCTCAAATTAGTCAGAAGCTTTCAGAAAGACCTGCAGGGTCTTTGCCTAGTCAACCAGAGATGAATCCAAGAGAGTATGCTAAAGGTGTTTTTACTGTGGAAGAAGATACTCCACTTGTCGCTGCAGTTTTACCTGTTCAACAAGAGGTTAAGGACTCCATTAAAGTTTTTGAAAAACCGAAGGAGAAGGAGTCTCCTGAAACTCAACCTTCTTACTCTTCTGTTTCCAATCGCAAATTTGAAGAACCTATTCCTTTTCCTGACAGGTTAAAGAAAAAGGATCTTGATGAACAGCTTGGAAAATTTCTTAAAATTTTTAAGAAATCAACTAAAGATATTCCTTTTTCTGATATGCTTAAGTTAATGCCAAATTATGCTACACTGGTGGATGATATCTTGGCTAACAAATGTCCTTTGCAGGAAAAGGAAACACGAAGAAGGTACTACTAGGAGTGGTAAAGGTAAAGCTACTGAGCTTGAGGTGAGCATAGAGCAACCGGTGCTAGGGAATGAGCGGAATTATGAAGTTACCAAATCTCCTTCACCTACATCACCTACAGTTGAAGTTGCTCCTCCAGTTCCATTTCCAAACAGAACCAAGCGTTCCAAGGAGGATAACGAGTTTGATAAGTTTCGAACTGCCTATCTGTTGATATCCCCTTTGTTGATTTAGTTGCGAAGGTGCCTAACTATGCCAAGTATTTAAGGAAGCTTTTATCTAATAAGGCAAAGTTAGTTGAGACAGGAACTATTCAGCTCACAGAGACTTGTTCAGCAATCATACAGAAGCGCTTACCAAAAAATGCAAAGATCCTGGAAGCTTCACAATTCCATGTAGAATAGGAGACATCGACTTCGACTACTGTCTTGCTGATTTAGGAGCATCGATTAGTCTCATGCCATACACTTTATTTGAAAAGCTTGGAATTGGAGACTTACAGCCTACACGAATGACGCTTCAGCTAGCAGATCGCTCAATGGTTTACCCTTGTGGAATTGCAAAGGATGTGATGGTTAAGGTGGAGCATCTGTATTTCCCCTGTGACTTTTGTCGTACTCGACATGGCTACAGATCCAACGGTTCCTATTATCCTTGGAAGACCCTTCCTAGCAACAGCCGACGCTCGAATCAAAGTTGCTCATGGTACGATCACTTTGAATGCAGAGGGGGAGAAGCTACTGTTTTATGCTGGTAGGTCTTCGAAAAATGTTTTGGAAGCTTCTCAGAGTTCGTGTCGCCAAGTTTCAAAGACGGCTCAATCTTCTGGAATCTCTTAAAAGAACAAACCAAGGTCTAACCCGGTCTAGCAAAGCCGAAAAGACGGGCAGCTCATTGGGAGGCAACCCAATCTCTCTTTCTTGTGTCTTCGTTTTAATTCATGTTTTTACTTATTCTAATTCTTTTGTTAGCTATTTTTCTTTGGTTGGTTTTGTTAAAGTGTAGGTTTGGTGAAGGAAGAGAAACAGAGTGCTAGGAAGCATACTTTCGGTGGAACTCAATGGGGTGGTCCGGACCTGTTACAGGACTTAAGTCCCGGACCAGAGGAGCAGCCAATTCTCAAAACAAAATAGAGGTGGTCCGGGACTTCAACCATACCCTAAGTCCCGGACCGCATTCAAAGAAAATTCTCGAAACAAACTAAGGGTGGTCCGGGACCTCATACCCAGCCTAAGTCCCGGACCATTATCACTGAACATTCTCGGCCCGATTAATCCCTTGGTCCGGGACTTTAACCACACCCTAGGTCCCGGACCATCTATCGCTGTTAAAAAAAAAACCAGACACGCATCGTCTTCAACCTCCGCTCCCCCCAATTCTCAACCCTAAACCCAACACCCGCACCCGACTTCATCTCATCCACCCTCACGCCACCCTTCATCTGTCGCATTCACCCGCCGTCGCTACCGCCTTCGCCACCCAACCCACGCACCACCAATCCCGACATCCTCCGTACTCATCTCCGTCCTCTCCCAGCACACCTCCGCCACCTTGTTCCCACATTCGCACCAACCACTTCCACCTTCACCAAGCACCACAATCCTTCACCCGCCCTCACAAACGTCCTCGCCACCCCCGAGCCCAAACCAACCCACCCTCTGTCGCCCCACTTCTCTACAACAATCCCAAACACCGCACATCTGTTAACTGTCAACCGACCCCATCAAACCCACACTACGCACCAATCACACTACCTACGTTAATCCCATATCTCGATGGCCCCTAAACGAGCTCGCAAACTCACCACTGCCGGCGCATCGTCATCTTCAGCCGCCCCCCACTTCGGATACGCGAGACGGATCGTTCCGAATTCATCACTGACGCTGCTTGGGATTGGTTCCAAGCTAAGGAGCGTAAGATAATTCCTGAGAGGTCAGTATGTCCCACTTTGATATCTGAATTCGATCTGGAGCGAATATTTAGCAACAGGGGTTGGGTATGTTTGCTGAACCGCGGTGGTACATATTACCCGCGACTGGTTAAATTGTTCTATGCTAATGCTACGGTGCGTGATGATGGTAAGGAAATTAAGTCAAGGGTTAAAGGAAAGGATATTATGATAACACCGAGCCGTATTAGACATGCTTTGCAAATCCCTATTAGGCCTAGGATCCCAACTGATGCGGACCGGGAAAATCAAGCAATCCGAGAAAGGCAGGCCAAGGAGCATTACATTAACTTGATTGTGAATGATCCCGTGGTTCAGAACCGCCAAAGGCGCAACACCGGGATAAGCAGGTTGTTACGGGAGATAAATTGCAAACCCCGGTCGAGCGCCTCCTCCTAGGAATTATCATGTACAACATCCGCCCCAGGGAGTGTGCGGACCTAAACTCCATTGATTGTTATGTGCTGCACTACCTGCTAGATGACGTGCTTGCCCAGGAAGCATTCCCCATTGCACTACATGGGATCATTTTTCAGTCAATGATGCGGGTGATTGACACAGATTCTAGCGCCTCTCTTCCTTTCCCACACCTACTGCAGTCCTTCTTTGCTGCCGCTGGGGTGGATTGTTCAGATGAACAACCTCAGTACCCCCGGTCTCCCATAGACATGACGATGATGCGCTTCTATCAGTGGGAGAAGATGAATGATCTGTGGGTGAAGCGCCGACGCGCACAGCCGGGTGCACAGGCTCCCAGACCTGATGACACCGCTGAGGTTGAGCCCCCTGCTGTTGCCACTGGTGGTGACATCCCAGATGTTCCGATGCCCACTGCTCCTACACCGGGATATGACGAGATGTTTCGTTAGTTTTCTGATTGGCAGGGGATGATCACTGCACGGGTCGATGGTCTTGCTGCTCATATGACTCAGATGGACACACGTTTAGACGGGATGAGTACGAGCCTGCACGATTATGGAGCACGGATCTCCGCTTTGGAGACCCGACAGAGCGAGTATGAGGCTCGGCAGGACGCACGGTTTACGGAGTATGCGGCTCGCTATGAGGCAGCTTTACTGATCATGACGCCCGCTTCGCTCAGCTGGAGTCCTGGCGTCTGCCTCAGGATCACCCACCACCTCAGTAGCTCCTATGCTGGTTTATGATCTTTTATTTTCGGACTCTTTCTCTTGTTATTGCTCTTTTGAATCTTTTCCTCTTTTCTAATTCTGGCTGTTTTTATGTATTTTAGCTTGTTAGGTTGCTCCCTCTGATGCTTTTCATTTTCTTTTTGGATTGTTATGGTTACTTTGGTACTTCTACTACTGCCACTGCTTGGTTACGTTTCTTGACTTTATTGCAACATATTGTCTGCTGCTGCTTCATTCAAACAGCCAATTTTGTGTGCGATATCGACAGAATACAAAGGAGACTCTGCCGAATTTTTTTCAGCACTCCTTAACTCGCCTTCCTTTTCATGAGTGTGGGGACATCATCTTCACCTATTTTCAGGGGAGTCCATTCTCTCTTTCGCACTATGATCATATTCATGCAGCAATGAGGGCATTGCTATTTTCTAAGTGTGGGGAAGTTAGTAGTAAGGGGGCTGTGCATTTATTGCTTATTTTATGTGGTTCCTGACACTACTAATTCTCACTTCATTAACCTTTGATGACCCTCCACAAAATTTTTAATTCGACGTACTTGGTTTTCATTTGTGGTCAGATGCATCAGTCGGGAATAACGTACGAGTAGCGAAAATTTTTGAGATTTAATCTGAAACTTCGGTCATAAGAACTTTGGTTATACTGCTTGTATTGTCAGTTTTGGTTAAAATTTTCATCTATTTCCTTCAATAAAAGGTGAGACCATTTTGTGACTATTTTGTTTGAACTAACTTGGGGATTTGGGAAAGTTTTGGAATGAATGGAAGGAAAGGACAAAGGCAAGGTACTCCTCTAATCTATTTTGAACCGGAACAGACCTCTCCCATTCGGTAATTAAGCCCATGGAGTGCCTCATCACTTATCTACCTAAGATCATCTGATCTGGGATAGAAGGCCCAACACCGCTACAAGGATGGGGAGAAAAAGTCTGGGGGGATGAAATGAATAATGCTTACTCAGAAAAATTGGAAGGAAAGTTCTTTCATGCTAAACAGTTTATTGCAAATTCTTCCTTGATTATGAGTATGTGGCAATGAAAGGTAATGTGAAATATGACATTACTTCTTGCCCCTTGTCGTCCAATGAATTGTGGAAAGCAAATGGAAAGTAAAGCCCTAAGTAAAGTTTGGATTAAATAGTTATGATGATAGTCTCATGCATTTGTAAAAACACCCTAGCTTCACTGTTTAAGAAAACCTGCAGTACTAATCGTTGTTTCTTATGACTGTTGTTCTGCATTAGATTTCCTTGTACACCTCTCCTGACCTGATAAATCCCCGCTTTTGAAATTCTGGTACATTTTGATTGCAGTAATTGCTTGAGGACAAGCAAAGATTAAGTGTGGGGAAGTTGATAAGTTAGGAATTTACCTATTTCTGCATGGTCTTTTGATACTAAATTCGTTGCTATTTACTGCTGAATTCCTGTCTTATGAGCATTTTTATGTTTCTTGCTGCAATTGTCTTCTTTTATGGGTTTTGTGTGCTTTTTCAGGTTTTTAATCTCAAGGAAACACATTCCTATCATTGTTGGAACACATGGCAAATCAAACAAGCTGATTTGAGTCAAAGACAACAACTCTCGACCTAAATTCAAGCATGGTCCGGGACTTGATTCTGGAGCTAAGTCCCGGACCACATTGTGACTCAACTCTCGAATCAATTTCAGGCATGGTCCGGGACTTCTTACATGGCTTAAGTCCTGGACCACAATGTGGCAAAACTCTCGACTTAAATTCAGGCATGGTCCGGGACCTGATACACAGCCTAAGTCCCGGACCACATATTGCAGCTCTCTCGACATGATTCCAAGCATGGTCCGGGACCTTATTACGTGGCCTAAGCCCCGGACCACAACAGAGATATAAACCTTCGGTAATTTGAGTAGGATGGTCCGGGACTTCAACCAGGGCCTAAGTCCCGGACCAAATGGTTGAATCCGACAATCTGTAGCGCGTGCGAACGTGAAGAGAATTTCTCTTCATATTAAACTGCCGCCCCATAATATTCCCACATGATTAAGTTTTCGTTAACGGCCGCCCTTTTCTTTCCATCCTCATCTCCACTAATCTAATTACCTCACAAATTCCAGCATCATATCCACCACACCATGCTGCTACGTACTCATCCATGAGCCCTATAAATAGAACTCATTCTCACATATTTTAGACACACAATTCTGGAGAGGATAACACCACAACTCCATCCCATTCACACTCACTCCATCCATTTCCATTTCGTATACCACGTTCCATTCATATCATCCACCTCATTATACACCTACATACATCCACAGGGGTCTGGAGTGCACAAAGCAGTTGAAGACTTCACCATCTTTTCTGGAGAAAGAGCAGAAGAAAGCATTGATCATACACCGAGACTCCATTAAAGAGTCTTAAATCAGAGTTTCTTCTTCTCTTCCTTTTAATGTTATTTACATATTTTTACAGTATTTTCATTTCCATGGCTGAGTAGTTTTTATAAATTTCGGTTTACTATGTAATCCAATTTCAAGGTTCCATTATCTTTGTGATTTACCATTTTAATAGATTAAAGTGTTGTTCCTTATTTATTTATAAATCTTGTGATCTGGCCAATTACTTGATTTTCAGTTTATCTGCCTATAAGTGAGAACTGCGGTAGATAATAGACAACAGGAACTGTACCGGTTAATTTAGAGATGGTAATTCCTCTAGGATATTAACTGATCAGTAAACTGGATTTTTCTTAAAGTTGTTAGCAATTAGTAAATTTGTAACGAGAGTTAAAATTTATTAGCTGTTAATTAGATTCCACCGAGCGGGAGACCGAACGTGGAATATTTCTGATCTAGGATTTTAGTCTAGATTTGGTAAACACATTGAGAAAGGAACCGAAGAAATTGGAGGATTAGTAAACCGGAATTTCCCCTTTTTATTAAATCAAAAATATCCTTATTTTGCCCACTGTCTTGCATTTATTACCTTTGCTCTTATTTACATTCTTGTTTCGTACTTTAGTAATTAACAAACAAAACCCCCCTGTTACTGGAGTAAACGATTCATTAGTTTGTTCTTAAATATTAATTAAACTAAAACGCTGCCTCCCTTGGATTCGATAACCTGGAGGGACACTTCTAGGAAAACTTGCTATAATCGACCGGTATACTTGCCGTTAGGTTTTTACCCAACATTATTATTTCTAATACTTTAACTGATGAACAGGAGGCAGCTTTGTTGATTTTGAAGAGGAATAGGAGGCGTTAGGATGGTCCATTGCTGATATCAAAGGTATTTCTCCCACGTTTTGCACTCACCGTATTTATCTTGAGGAGAATTACAAGCCGTTGAGACAGCCCCTGCGGAGGCTAAACCCGCACATGAAAGAGGTGGTTAAGAAGGAAGTTATCAAGTTGCTGGATGCAGGTATAATCTATCCGATCTCTGACAGCGAATGGGTAAGTCCTACTCAGGTAGTACCTAAGAAGGGAAGTTTAACTGTGGTACCTAATGATAGGGGTGAATTAGTCCCTCAGCGTACTATTACCGGGCATAAAGTTTGCATTGATTATAGGAAATTAAATGCCGCTACTAGGAAAGACCACTTCCCCCTTCCCTTTATTGATCAGATGCTAGAAAGGCTTGCAGGACAAGAATATTACTGCTTCTTAGATGGTTACTCCGGTTATTTTCAAATTCCAATTGCTAAGGAAGACCAAGAGAAAACCACTTTTACATGTCCGTATGGTACTTATGCTTATCGACGCATGCCTTTTGGTTTATGTAATGCACCTGGAACTTTTCAACGTTGCATGACTGATATCTTTGATGAATTTATTGAAAAGTGCATCGAAATCTTTATGGATGATTTTTCTGTTTTTGGACCACTTTTGATTCATTTTGAGAGACTTGGACTTGATCTTAGCTAGATGCAGGGAAACTAACTTGGTGCTTAATTGGGAGAAGTGCCACTTCATGGTGCAGGAGGGCATCGTGCTCAGGCATAAGATTTCTAGGAAAGGGATCGAGGTTGACAAGGCCAAGGTTGAAGTCATCGAGCAGCTGCCACCACCATCGTCGGTAAAGGATGTCCGATTTTCCTTGGTCGCAGGTTCTTATAGCGCTTTGTTAAGGATTTTTCTGAGATCTGTAAGCCTCTTTGTGATTTGTTGCTTAAGGATGCTAAATTTGAGTTTACGCAAGAGTGTTTAGATGCTTTCAATTTGCTTAAAGCTAAACTGGTTTCTGCACCTGTTATTGTTGCTCCTGATTGGTCGTTGCCTTTTGAGATTATGTGTGATGCCAGCGACTACGCATTTGGAGCAGCTTTGGGTCAGAGGCATGACAAGGTATTGAGGATAGTCTACTATGCTAGTAAGACTATGAATGAGGCGCAGAAGAACTACGCCACGACGGAGAAGGAGCTGTTGGCGATCATCTTTGCTTGTGATAAGTTTCGACCGTACATCATTGGCAGCAAAGTCATCATGCACACCGACCATTCCGCTCTCAGGTATCTCTTTGGAAAGGTTGATGCTAAACCTCGTTTGATCAGATGGATTTTGCTTTTGCAGGAATTCGACATTGAGATTAGAGACAAACCTGGAGCGCAGCACGGAGTGGCAGATCACTTATCCCGTATGGAAGTTCCAGATGATGGCAGGCCGATCAATGTGTATTTCCCTGTTTACATGATCGGTCATTCCATGGACCCTTGGTATGCTGACATCGCGAACTACCTAGCCAAGGGCATCATTCCTCCAGAGTTGTCATATCAGCAGAAGAAGAAGTTCTTCTCCACAGTCAAGCACTACCTCTGGGATGTCCCGTTTCTGTTCAAGGTCTGTGCAGATGGTATGATCCGACGTTGCGTTTCTGAGGAGGAAGCTAGAGACATCCTGACACATTGCCACGCTAGAGAAGCAGGGGGTCATTTTGGTCCGGCTAGGACAGCCGCAAAGGTTTTGGAGGCTGGCTTCTTTTGGAAGAACTTGAACAAGGATTGTGATCATTTTGTTTCCACTTGTGATCAATGTCAAGAGGCAGGGCAATCTCTCCCGACGTCATGAGATGCCATTGAATTCGATTTTGGAGGTTGAGCCGTTCGATCTTTGGGGCATTGATTTCATGGGACCGTTCCCATCGTCTCAAGGTAACCTCTACATCTTGTAGCAGTGGATTATGTCACCAAGTGGGCTGAAGCGTTAGCCGCATCGACAAATGATGCAAGAGTGGTGCTTAAGTTTTTAAAGGGGAATATCTTTACTCGTTTCGGTGTCCCACGAGCGATCATCAGTGACGGGGTACACACTTCTGCAACAAACAGTTTGAAGCTCTTCTCCAGAAGTATGGTGTACAGCATAAGGTTTCTCTACCGTATCATCCCCAAACGAACGGGCAAGCTGAGATCACCAACAGGAATTTAAGTAGATCCTCCAGAAATCTGTCACATCTTCAAGGAGAGATTGGTCCCTTAAGTTATGACGCCTTGTGGGCATACCGAACTGCATTTAAAACACCTTTAGGTATGTCCCCGCACAAGTTGGTTTTTGGCAAGGCGTGCCACTTACCTGTGGAGCAGGAGCACAAGTCTTTTTGGGCAATCAAGACACTGAATTTTGATTTGCAAAAGGCTGGTGACAAGAGGAAGTTACAGCTGTGTGATCTGGAGGAGTTTCAAGAGGAAGCTTATGAAAATCCAAAATCTATAAGGAGAAGACGAAGAGGTGGCATGATAAGCTATTGGTCAAGCGTGAGTTTCACGTTGGGGATAAGTTTCTTCTATTTAATTCCCATCTGAAGCTATTTCTAGGAAAGTTGAAGTCTCGTTGGGCTGGACCGTTCACAGTGACGAGTGTCTCACTTGTGGAGCCATCGGATTAATCAATGCGGAAGGGGAGACATTCAAAGTCAACAGGTCTCAGCTGAAGCATTATCTCAGTGGTGACATCGCCGAAGTCCATTCTGTGATCAAGGTGCATGATCCTTCATACTGATCTGACAATTGCACGGTCTAGCCAAAGACTGAAAAGACGGGCAGCTCATTGGGAGGCAACCCAATCTCTTTCCCTTTACCTTCTTGTTTTTAGTTTTTATTTGTGGTTTGCTTGTTCTAATTCTTTTTTAGTTGCTTTTCTTTGGTTGGTTTGTTTAAGTGTAGGTTTGGTGGAGGAAGAGGAACAACGTAACAAGAAAACATACTTTCGGTTATTTAACAGGGGGTGGTCCGGGACATGTTCCACGGCTTAAGTCCCGGGCCAGACAGGGAAGGAACTCACGGCTTATTTAACAGGGGTGGTCAGGGACATTGTCCACACCTTAGGTCCCGGACCATTCCAGACCAGAGTCTCGACATGGAAAAATAGGGTGGTCCAGGACATCGTCCACAACCTAAGTCCCGGACCGGAAACGACGGGAAATCTCGACCAGGAAATTGGGGGTGGTCCGGGACCTGTTACATAACTTAAGTCCCGGACCCAGTGCAACTACGAATCTCGGCCTGTTTAAACATAGTGGTCCGGGACCTCATACATATCTTAGGTCCCGGACCAACATCCGCTCAAAAATAAAAAACAGTCGATTCCGTCTTCCCCAACTCACATCCCAAACTCCCACTTCCGAAATCCCTAGCCGCACCCGACGTACCCCCGCCACCCACAGCTCCACCTCCATCCTATGCCGGCCGCCTGTTCTGACTCACCGTCACCGCCGCCCTTCCCATCTCCGCCCTCACTTGTCCGTCCTTACGCCTGGTCTCCCTGCTACACACCGCCAACACCACTACCCACTTCCACCTCCGTCATCCCCGTTCTCAGCCGCTACCACCACCTCACACCTCCACCGCATCCCACCATTATCGCCTACAACCCGCCTACTTCCACCCTCGACAACCACCTGCGTTTCACAAATTCTCCCTCAGTCGCCACTTCACCACTGCCAGTTCCGGTTTCCATACTCACCATCCTGGTCCGCATCGTACCACAAGACTCTCCTTGTGCCCACATTCCAAATATCACCTGACACACCGATTTAAATCTTTAGAATTCTACATGGCACCAAAACGCGCTCGACGTTTTGCCACGGCCGGTGCTTCTTCATCCGCTGCCGCTCCTCCATCACCCGACGTAGTTCCAGTTCGGGTCCGGGAGACGGTTGAATCTGACTTCATCAGTGAAGCCGCTGCAAATTGGTACCACGCAAGCGAAAGGAAAATCATACCCGAAAGGTTAGTGTGTCCGACCTTGATTGCTGAGTTTGATTTGGAAACACTTTTTAGTGCGCGTCGATGGTTGTGTCTGCTTAGTAGAGGTGGGAGGATTTATCCGAGGTTGGAGAAATTATTTTATGCGAATGCAACGTTGAATGAGGAGAGGGATGCTATAAATTCTGTTGTTAAAGGGGTGGCTATTACCATGACTGCTACTAGCATTAGGCACTGTTGGGATTACCTATAGCTGTTCGGGTTCCAACTGCGGAGAATAGGGCAAATATGCCATTGTTGGAACGACAGGCTAAGGAGTACTACATTAACCTGATTGTCAATGATCCAGAGGTTCAAAACCGGCAACGGAGGAATAACCGGGACAAGCAGGTTGTCACGGGGGATAAGTTACCAACACCGAGGGAGTGTCTGATTTTAGGGGTGCTGATGTATAATGTTCGTCCCCGGGAGTGCGCTGATCTAAATATGCATGACTGCTGGCTGTTGCGCTACATCCTGGATGACGCCTATGCCCAGGCAGGGGTTCCACCCGCTATGCATCGGATTATCTTTGACTCCATGGCCCGGGTGGTTGAGTCCGATCACTCCGCCTCTCTCCCATTCCCGCACCTCCTACAGTCATTGTTTGCTGACGCGGGGGTGGATGTATCTGATGAGCAGCCTCAGTATCCTTGGTCTACTCTCGATATGACGATGATGCATTTCTTTCAGTGGGAGAAGATCGACGGGCAGTGGGTGAAGCGTCGACGCGCTGCACGAGCACCCAGAGCCGTGGAGGACGCTGCTGTTGACGCTGCTGAGGTGTTGATGAGGCTGATGCTGCTGGTGGTGAGGCCCCAGACATTCCGATACCTGCTGGACCGGCCCGGGTTATGACGAGTTGCTGCGAGAGTTTAGAGACTGGAGGGGGATGGCCACAAGCTCGTTTTGATGGGTTCTCGGATTATATGACTCAGATGGATAGTCGGCTGGACGGGATGAGTTCGATGATCTATGACTATGGTACGTGACTCTCGGCTTTGGAGACTCGCCAGACATAGTACAAGGCTCGGCAAGATTCATGGTTTGCTGAGTTCCAGGCTCGTCAGGAGGCCCGGTTCCGTGACTATGATGAGCGCTTTACACAGCTGGAGTCCTGGCGCTTACCCCGTCAGTAGTACATGTGTCGGTTTATGTCCTCTCCTTCATCGTTTTTTCCATCTTTTATTGCTATCTTGATGTCTTTTTCCTTTAATCATTTGAGAGATTTTGATGCCTTTTTAGGT
Organism: Limonium bicolor; assembly: GCA_023374045.1. Taxonomy (NCBI): domain Eukaryota; kingdom Viridiplantae; phylum Streptophyta; class Magnoliopsida; order Caryophyllales; family Plumbaginaceae; genus Limonium; species Limonium bicolor. Next base: position 93,673,941 of record CM041776.1, read on the forward strand.
TGTTAGCTTTTGATTCTTTTGGTTTTTATGTTCTCTGTTTGGGATGTAGCTAATGCACTAATGATTCTGCACGTTTCTCTCCATGGTTAATGAAATGCTACTTTGTTGTAGTACTGTGTTTTGATATTCCTCCAGGATTGCGATTATTGATAAGTTTCACACACAATACAAAGGAGACTCTGCCCAATTCTTTCCAGAACTCCGTCCACACGATTATGTCACAACTTACCAGGGGAGTTTGTTCTACCTTTTTCATTTTGTTTTCATTTTGAAAGCAATGAGGGCATTTCTTGATTTTAAGTGAGAAAGGAAGGTTACACTTTGTTTTATATTGAAATCAATGAGGGCATTGCTTGATTTTAAGTGTGAGAAAGGGGGAGTTTACACTTGGTTTTATTGAGGATATTGTTGGGGTAAAACTAACGGCAAGTGTACCGGTCAATTCTAGCAAGTTTTAATAGAGAGTAATCCCTAAGTATCGAACCAGAGGAGGCGATGTGTCTAGTTTAATCTTTACTAACCGAATTAGAATAAAACAGGAGATTTGGGTTTGATTTGATGACAATTAAAACTGTAAACGGCATGCGAAACAATAATAGCAGGAGAAAATAAATGTTGTGAAACTGATTTGGAGAAGAAGATCCCGGTTTACTACTGCACCCTAAATCCGTGATTCCTATCCCTAAGTGATTTAAAAGATAATTCTGAGTAAAACCCTAGAACTAAGATAATTTACCTCCGGTCTCCCGCTTAGCAAATACTAGTTGATAAAGACCGAATTCTAACTCTCGTTACGAACCCACTGTTTACTAACCGCCTTAAGAACAATCTAGTCTATTAGTCAATTAGCTATTTAGAGGAATTACCGTCTCTAAACTAACCGGTATTTTCCTGAATTCAATTGAAAGCCGCAGTCGTCACATATAAGCTAACAAAATACTATCCTTATAATTGGCCAAATTATAACGATTAAAGAAATTAAGCAAGGAAAATAACTTTACTCAATTAAATTAAATCACAAAGGAAGGAATAGTAATTAGGATACATAGCAAACCGAAATCTAAGGGAACTACTCAGCCATTGACATGTTTACAATAAGCTTAGTAATAATAGAGAATAAGAAGAAACTCTGTTCAGTCTCCGTGGTGAACTCTTTCTGTGCTCTGCTCCAAAAACTCCAAACCAGACTCCAAGCTCTCAAACTAATTCTCTGTATCGTGATTATTCTGTGTGCTCAAGATGTGTCTTCAGGTGGCCAAGCTCCTCCTCTTATAACCACAAAAATCTATCTTTAATTTATCTCCAATCTAAAACGACGGCCAAACAAAAGTTAAAAAGGAAAAATAAATTCCGTTTCGCGACGAAACAAAAACTCCGTGCTCCGTATGTATTGTTCCGGGTTCAAACCTGGCTGCAAACCCGGAACATATGAAATTTAAGGCAGTAGCTTCTCCGCCTGTATTGTTCCGGGTTTAAAACCCATATGCAAACCCGGAACATATGAAAATTGAGGCAGTAGCTTCTCCGATGGTGATGTTCCGGTTTAAAACCCATATGCAAACCCGGAACATATGAAAATGAGGCAGAAGGTTCTCCGGTCTTATGGTCCGGGTTGCAAACCAACATGCAAACCCGGACCCTCTATAAAGCCCAACAGTAATGAATGAAAATCTGTGTTTGACTCTGGTTTGACTTCCCATGTTGCTCTAACCTCTAAAATCTTCATTTAAACACTTTGTTGAGTAATTTATCCTGAAAACATATGAAATCAATCATTGGAGACAAATATAACAATGAAGAGTAATTAAAGCATTAAAGAGGAAAGTTAATGTCATAAGTAGAAATTAAGCATGAATTAGTCTAGTAAACTTAGACAAATTCCTGACTTATCAACTTCCTCACATTTAATCTTTGCTTGCCCTCAAGCAAAAGAAACATACTAAAGTCTTACAGAAGGGAGCGTCAGTTCAGAACTGTGCACAAGGAGATCTAATAATGAAAAGCAGTCATAGAGAACAATGATCCACACTTGCAGGTTCTTTCATAAACAGTGAATTGAGAAGTATTTTGCAAGAGCTTAAGGCACATAGTAAAACCACTGACTCCAATTTCACTCAGGGACTACTTTCCAATTAACTTTCCACAATCCATGGACGACAAGGGGTGAGAAGTAATATCTTATTCCATATTACCTTTCATCACCACGTACTCATAATCAAGAAAGATTTTGCACTTTGCATTTGAAATTAGCAAATTTCTTCAACTTTCTAAACAAGCATTAACTTTCTCTTTTGTATCCCTCAGACTTTTCTCTCCATTCATGTAGCGGTGTTGGGTCTTCTATCCCAGATCAGATGACCTTAGGTAGATGGGTGATGAGGCACCCCGAGGACTTAATTACCAAATGGGCGAGGCCTGTTTTCTGGGTTAAAAGTTCGATTAGAGGAGTACCTTGCCTTTGTCCTTCCTTCCTTTCATTCAATAATCATTCCCAAAGTCCCCAAGTGAAATCAAAATCAAATAGTTGCACTAATAGGCTTAACTTTTTAAAGAAGAAATAGACAAACATTAGTTAAAACTGTACATACAAGAAGTGCAACCAGAATTCCCACAACTGTTTTCCACCTCCGACCTCATAAGAACTAGTGCTACTCGTGCGGTGTTCCAAACCAACTTAACCAACCACTGAATAAGACTCAGGTATGTTATGCAACCAAAATATTTTTTGAGGGCCACAAAAATATTGTGCAAATGGAATGATTGTCTTGAAAGAAAATTGGTCAAAATTAGCACATTCGAATGAAATTGGACATGAATATGAGTATGTGCAATTTCCCTTCCTCACACTTAAAATTAGCAATGCCCTCATTGCTTCATGAAAATGATTAAGAGGGAATGAAAACAAAAATTTCCAGAAAACAACGTTTGAAAAATAAAAGAAGTTAGAAAATCACGCCCCTGGGGTATGGTGAGGACAACGTCCTCACACTTATGTAAAACAGCGGGGTGTTGAATTCTGCAGAAATTTCGACAGAGCTTCCTTTGAATTTCCTCAATACCTCACACGCATCAAAAAGCAACCCTGTAGCTCAATAAATACAACCAAAGCCAACACGAACTTGCAGATAAACAGTAAGTGTATAAGTGATACATCATAGTGCAGCGATGGTCGTAATGAACAAGTAGTAGCCGAATCCAAAGTAAGATAGAAGTACAACCCAAAGAAAAATATCTCAGAAGCAAACACATCAAAAGATCTGAAAAGAAGAGAACGAAACAACCCAAACTCCAAAATCCTAGGAAGGTGGTGGAAGCTGTGACCCATGCTGAAGATGCCATGCCTCCATACGGGCAAAGCGTGTATCGTACTCAGCCATCCGCGCATCCTGGCGAACCTCAGCAGCGTGGCGACGCGCCTCCAAAGATGACAGGCGAACTCCATAGTTCTGAACCTGTGTGGACAGATCGTCAAGGCGCGAGCCGAACTGATCAAAGCGGGCAGTACACACCCCCTGCCAATCTCGAAACTCTGTCATGAGCTCCTCAAAATCTTGCGTCGGCGCTACGGCAGGTCCACCAATCCCTGAATCTGTGAAGGCCCGGCCCCATCAGCACCAGCAGCTCGGGCAGCTCTCTCACCCGGTCGGGCACGGCGACGCTTAATCCAACCATCTCCTATCTTCTCCCACTGAAAGCGATGCATCGCTGTCATGTCCAGAGGAGGAGCGGAATGCTGAGGCCGCTCATCACTGAAGTCAACTCTCTCTTTCAAAAAGATACTGCAGAAAATGTGGAAAAGCGAGAGAAGCGGTGCTGTCCACATCCATGATACGTAAAACATGATTAAAAACAGCAGCAGAGAAAATAATAGGACAGGCGCCGCTAGAAAACTCATCATCCAGCAGATGACGCATGAAGAAACAATCCACAGCGTTCAAGTCAGCACACTCCCTCGGGCGGACATTATGCATAATAATAGCCAGAAGCAACCGCTCAATCGGAGTCTGCAGTTTGTCCCCTGTCACGACCTGCTTATCCCTTGAAGACCGTTGTTGACGGTTCGGAACCTCAGGGTTATTCACCACCAGCCTCAGATAATGTTCCTTTGCCCGTTTCTTATCATTTTCATAATTTTCCTACGTTCCCTAAGCACATTATTATCAAAAACATCTTGCACTCCAAAGTACTCATCAATCACCTATGATTAATCTCAATGTACCTCCCCTTATCACGCGCTTATTATATCGCGCTCATCCTCCTTCTCAGCATTAGCATAGAATAACTTAACCAATCTTGGGTAATAACATCCCCCGCCAAGACGCAACAAGCCCCCCAACCCTTAGCACCAAACACAGTTTGTAAATCAAATTCATTAATTAACTCCTCAGACACTGACCTCTCCGGAATAATTTTCCGGTCCTTGACGTTGTACCAATCAAAGGCAGCATCGCTAATGAAATCGGCACGCACTGATTCTCGATATTGGACCGGTTGTGTTGGTGCAGGTGGCGCAGCCGATGAAGAAGCAGCAGCAGCGGTGGAACGAACGTCTCGTGCGCTTCGGAGGCATACTAACGAATCAGAAACGGTACACCAGGAACTGGGCTTGACGGACTCGACTAGGTAAGCAGCGTGGGAATTGTGGTTGAGTCGGGCTAGAATTCGGAAATTAGATGCGGTGGCGAAGGGGGGTAGGGGTGTAGTAACGGTGTTGTTGGGGCAAGGGTGGGGCGAATTGGAAAATAGCGGTTCGAGGGAGGGAGGAGTAGTGGCTAGGAGAGGGCAATTTGGAGGGAAGGTGGAAAGGGGAGTCGGGAAGGAGGTGAGGGACGGGGTCGTAAGGAGGGGTGGGGTGAGACTCCGTGGGGGTGTGGCGCTAGGAAGATGGGTGGTGGGCGGCGACAATGGGGGCAAGGTCGGGTGAGTGGAATGGCGGGACTGGAGTGGAGCGCGAGGTTGAAGGTAGTAGATTAGGGATTAGAAACTCGCGGCTCTTTTTTTTTCTGCAAGCAGTGTGATCCGGGTTTCAAACCTCTCCTCAAACCCGGATGACATCAAAAATTAGACAGAAAGTGCACCGCGTAGGTGATCCGGGTTCCAAACCCTTCCTCAAACCCGGATGACATCAAAATCGTGCCAGAGAGTAGTGGCCTACCTGGTCCGGGTTGCAAACAGAGAGCAAACCCGGATGACATCAAAATGTTCCAGTAACGTCGCCCAGCTTGGTCCGGGTTGTAAACCCATCTTCAAACCAGGACAGCCCTTAAAAGTGGCCAAAAACGCATATAGATGACAGATGTTCCTCCAAACTCCTGAATTCACCTTAAAAATCATGTAAAACTAGACAAAACATGTCTAATAAGCACGTTAGCCCAAAAATAAAGAATGAAAAACATTAAAACCTACGAGAAATAAACAAAACAAAAATAATAAAACTCACAAAACTGGGTTGTCTCCCAGCCAGCCGCCCGTCTTTTCGGTCTTTGGCTAGACCATGCATTGGAAAATCAGTATGGAGGATCAAAGACCGTGATCACCGAATGGACTTCAGCAATGTCACCACTGAGATAATGCTTCAGCTGAGACCCGTTGACTTTGAATGTTTCCCCTTCTGAATTGATTAAATCGATAGCTCCATAGGGCGAGACATTTGTCACTGTAAACGGTCCAGACCAACGAGACTTTAGCTTTCCGGGAAATAACTTCAGTCGGGAGTTGAAGAGAAGAACCTTATCTCCAACGTGAAACTCACGCTTGACCAATAGCTTATCATGCCACCTCTTCGTTTCTCCTTATAAATCTTGGCATTCTCATAAGCTTCCTCTCTAAACTCCTCGAGATCACACAGCTGCAGCTTACGCCTCTCACCGGCCTTTTTCAGATCAAAATTCAGTGCCTTGAGTGCCCAAAAAGACTTGTGCTCCAGCTCCACAGGTAAGTGGCACGCCTTGCCAAAAACCAACTTGTACGGGGACATACCTAAGGGTGTTTTAAATGCAGTGCGGTATGCCACAAGGCGTCATCCAACTTAAGGGACCAATCTCGCCTCGAAGATGTAACAGATTTCTGCAGTATCCACTTAATTTCTCTGTTGGTGATCTCGGCTTGCCCGTTCGTCTGCGGATGATACGGTAAAGAAACCTTATGTCGCACACCGTATTTCTGTAGGAGAGCCTCAAACTGCTTGTTGCAGAAATGTGTACCCCCGTCACTGATGATCGCTCGTGGAACACCGAAACGGGTAAAGATATTCCTCTTTAGAAACTTGAGTACCACTCTTGCATCATTAGTCGGCGCTGCTATCGCTTCAGCCCACTTGGTAACGTAATCCACAGCTACTAGGATGTAAAGGTTACCTTGGGAGGACGGGAACGGTCCCATGAAATCAATACCCCACAGATCGAACGGCTCAACCTCAGGATCGAATTCAATGGCATCTCATGACGTCTGGATAAATTCCCCTGCCTCTGACATTGGTCACAAGTAGAAACAAATTGATAACAGTCCTTATTCAGATTCTTCCAGAAGAAGCCAGCCTCCAAAACTTTTGCGGCTGTCCTAGCCGGTCCAAAATGACCTCCTGCTTCTCTAGAATGGCAGTGTGTCAGGATGTCTCTAGCTTCATTCTCAGATACACAACGACGTATCATACCATCTGCGCAGACCTTGAACAGAAACGGGTCGTCCCAAAGGTAGTGCTTGACTGTGGAGAAGAACTTCTTCTTCTGCTGATACGATAGCTCTGGAGGAATGATACCCTTGGCTAGGTAATTTGCAATGTCAGCGTACCAAGGGTCCGTGGAATGGCCGATCATGAAAACATACTCATCAGGGAAATACTCATTGATTGGCCTGCCATCGTCAGGAACTTCCATACGGGATAAGTGATCCGCCACTCCATTCTGCGCTCCTGGTTTATCTCGAATCTCAATGTCAAATTCCTGCAAAAGCAAAATCCAACGGATCAAACGAGGTTTAGCATCAATCTTTCCAAAGAGATACCTGAGGGCAGAATGGTCGGTATGCACGATGACTTTGCTGCCAATGATGTACGGTCGAAACTTATCACAAGCAAAGACGATCGCCAACAGCTCCTTCTCCGTCGTGGCATAGTTCTTCTGCGCCTCATTCATAGTCTTACTTGCGTAGTAGACTATCCTCAATACCTTGTCATGCCTCTGCCCCAAAGCTGCTCCCAACGCGTAGTCACTAGCATCGCACATAATCTCAAAAGGCAGCGACCAATCAGGAGCAACAATAATAGGTGCAGAAATCAATTTAGCTTTGAGCAAATTAAACGCATCTAAGCACTCCTTTGTAAACTCAAATTTAGCATCCTTAAGTAATAAATCACAAAGAGGCTTAGAGATCTTAGAAAAATCCTTGACAAAACGCCTATAAAAACCTGCGTGACCGAGAAAACTTCGAACATCCTTTACCGAAGAAGGTGGTGGCAACTGCTCAATGACTTCAACCTTGGCCTTGTCCACCTCGATCCCCTTCTTAGAAATCTTGTGACCGAGCACGATGCCTTCCTGCACCATGAAGTGGCACTTCTCCCAATTGAGCACCAAGTTAGTCTCCCTGCATCTAGCTAAGATCAAATCTAAGTCTTTCAAACATGCATCAAAAGTTGGTCCAAAAACAGAAAAAATCCATAAAAACTTCGATGCACTTCTCAATAAAATCAGCAAAGATAGCAGTCATGCAACGTTGAAAAGTACCAGGTGCATTACATAAACCAAAAGGCATGCGACGATAAGCATAAGTACCATATGGACATGTAAAAGTAGTTTTCTCCTGGTCCTCCTTAGCAATTGGAATTTGAAAATAACCAGAGTAACCATCCAAGAAACAGTAATATTCTTGTCCTGCAAGCCTCTCTAGCATCTGATCAATAAATGGAAGGGGAAAGTGATCTTTCCTAGTGGCGGCATTTAACTTCCTATAATCAATGCAAACTCTATGCCCAGTAATAGTACGCTGAGGGATTAATTCACCTTTATCATTAGGAACGACAGTTAAACCCCCTTTTTGGGTACTACCTGAGTGGGACTTACCCATTCGCTGTCAGAGATTGGATAGATTATACCTGCATCCAGTAGCTTGATAACCTCCTTCTTGACTACCTCTTTATGTGCGGGTTCAGTCGCCGCTGGGGCTGTCTCAATGGCTTGTAATCCTCCTCAAGATAAATGCGGTGAGTGCAGAATGTCGGAGCAATGCCTTTGATATCAGCAATGGACCATCCTAGTGCCTCTTTGTTCCTCCTCAAAATCTGCAACAATGCTTCCTCCTGTTCATCAGTCAAAGCATTAGATATAATAACAGGTAAATCAGTAGGAGGAACAAGGAAAGCGTATTTAAGATGACTAGGAAGCGGTTTCAGCTCAAGAGAGGGTGGTGATTCCACAGAAGGAGCTAGTGTCTTTGGAACTCGGTCCAGCGGTTCCTCCTGATTCTGTGGTTCTTCCTATATGGCCTCCCAGCAGAGAGCTGAAACGCTGCAGTAGAAACCTCAGAGTCATCAAGTGGTCTCTATAGAATCCACCAAACACTTCTCCAACGCATCCAGCTCCGTGGGGCTGTAAGAATAATCCTGCATCAAAGTGTCAATACAATCCAAACTAAAGCAGGCATGAACATCAGAAGGGTGAGTGGCAGCCTTGGTCATATCAAAAACAAGCTGCTCATCATGTAAACGCAATATAATCTTCCCTCCTTCAACATCAATAAGGGTCCTTGCTGTTCGCATGAATGGTCGACCTAGAATAAGTGGTACTACCTTATCTTCCTCCATGTCCAAAATAACAAAGTCAGCAGGAAAAGCAAAGGTACCAACTGAAACAATTAAATCTAACCACACCTCTAGGTAGGATAATCGACCTATCAGCTAATTGCAAAGTAATTCGAGTAGGCTCGCATTCTCCTAGACCAAGCTTCAAATACATAGATAATGGCATCAGATTAATACTTGCACCCAAGTCACATAAACCCTTACCACAATTCACATTACCTATCGCGCAAGGTATGACCGGAGTACCTGGATCATCAAGCTTAGGTGGAAGCTTCGTCGAAAGCACAGCTGAAACGCTCTCAGTAAGCTGCACAGTATCCTTCTCCACTAAGGACCGTCTATTGGAAAGGATGTCCTTCATAAACTTCGCATATATTGGCATCTGTTTCAAAGCTTCAGAAAAAGGAATGTTAATGGTCAGTTTCTTAAAAATAGTCAAAAATTACAAACTGCTCATCCAAGTCTCTCTTCTTCAACCGGTTTGGAAAAGGAACTGGCGCTTCAGCAACTGCGCGTCGTGAAGGTGTGGAAGTCTTAGTAGTCTTGCTAATTGCCACCTCCTCGTCAGCTGGTGGCTCCTCCTGGGAACCTGCTGGTGCAGTTTCTTTATCCTGCTCAACATTGGGGAGAGGGACCTCAACTTCAGGGACCACCGGGTCAAGCTGTGTACCACTCCTCAACGTGATAGCCTTGGCATGCTCTCTCGGATTCTGCTCCGACTGACTAGGCAAGGAACCCAAAGGACGCTGAGCTAACTGCTGAGATATCTGAGACAGCTGAGTCTCGATATTCCTATTGAATGTCCTCTGATCATTGTTGAAGGTTCTTTGCTCTTGATTGAAAGCTTCCAGCTCATTAAACTTCTTCGTATTCACTGAGATGAAATCATTCATCCTGGCCAGAACTGCATCCATACTAGAAGACGCTCCAGCACCTGAATTTGTGCTTGCTGATTCTGCAGTGGTTGCTTCTGATAGGAAGGATTGTACTGCTGCTGAGGCCTCTGATTGTAATTGTTGTTACCACCAGCTTGGTAACGGTTTTGCTGCTGAGCTTGATAACCCGGATTTCCTTGATTCCCAAAGTAATTACCCGGCCTGTTACCAACATAGTTCGCTGCCTCTTCTTGTGGTGGAGAACACTGGCACATGTTAGAAGCTCTACCACAGTACTCGCACGGTGGATAAACCTCAGGAGCTGCTGCACTGGACTGTGGATTCATAACTGCACACATACGCTCAAACTGCTTCGACATTGCCTCTATCTTGGCAGCCAAGAAAGTGTTTGAATCTACTTCATAAACCCCAGCTGGTTTCTTCGGTGCAGCTTCTCCTGCTCTTGTACCTCCCCACTGATTCGCTGCTGTAGTGATGGTATCTAACAACTCCTTAATTCGTGTAATAGGCAGCTCCATCAAACTTCCTCCAGCACAAGTATCAACCAACAACCGGCTAGACGGATCCAAATCCTTGTAAAAGGACTGCAGTATAACCTCTTCACCTAGACTGTGATGTGGTACCTTCCTCACTATTCCCTTAAAACGCTCCCAAGCTTCAGACAAGGACTCACCAGCAAACTGTTTGAAGTTTGTAATCTCTCCTCTCATGGTCAACATCCGAGAGGGAGGGAAGTACTTTGCTAAGAATGCATTAGCCAGCTCGGTCCAACTGGTGATACTGTCAGGCGTCAACGAGTTCAACCACTCAGCGGCTCTATCCCTCAGAGAGAATGGAAACAGAGTGAGCCGGGCCACCTCCTGCGAAGCTGGTGTCGAACACGCTCCTACCAATCTCAGGAATGTAGTGAGATGGACATTCGGATCTTCAGTAACCGTCCCGCTGAACTGAGGCGCGTTCATCACCATGGTCACATAGTGAGTCTTGAACTGCCACTGCACTCCTGCTGGCAATGCTGGAATCACAATTGGCGACACCAACCCTTCAACACTTGGACGGGTGTAGTCCCTCATCTGTCTCTCGTTGTTCGCCATATTCACTGGTGGTTGAACTTCCGGAACCTCTTCACCAACAGGTGGTTCGAGCACCTTCTCCTCAACTGGTGGATCCAGGTTCAAGTCTCTTCGAAGTTGTCTTGCGAATCTCTCGATCTCAAGATTGAGCTCGAACTCTGGTTCTCCTGCAGAACGGGTTTTGACCATAAACCGAGAGTTAGTAAACTGAAACTATAATAGCGCAAATTAAAAGGGAAGCAGTAATTAGAATAAAATAACAGAAAATCAGAAAAAGATAAAAGAATTTAACCCACAAAAATATGCAGATAAAATTCCTAACTACTAAGCACAGAATATTCAATAAAGAAATAAAATCAGAATAAAATCTAAAAGATAAAAGAATACCTAAAACAAAATCTAGACATAAATCAAAACAGAACAAAGATAAAATAACTAAAATAATAAAGCTTCCTAATAACTAAACTAAATAAAATCTGACGTTAAACAAAACAATAAGAAAATTAAAACAGAAAAACTGGAAAGACTAAAACAACCAAAATCGAATGAAACAGAACAATTAAAATAAAGAAATTAAACGAACACAACAAAATAAATAAAAGAAAACGAAATAAAGACTAAACTAAATAACCGTGCCTCCCCGGCAACGGCGCCAAAAACTTGTTGGGATAAAACCTAACGGCAAGTGTACCGGTCAATTCTAGCAAGTTTTAATAGAGAAGATTCCCTAAGTATCGAACAAAGAGGAGGCGATGTGTCTAGTTTAAATCTTAATTAAGCAGGAAAGAAAAGGAAATTGTTGGGGTTTGATTTGATGATGATTAGAAACTGTAAACAGAATGCAAACAATAACAGCAGGAAAAAAATAAATGTTGTGAATTCGATTTGGAAAAGAGATTCCGGTTTACTACTGTACCCTAAATCTGTGATTCCTATCCCTAAGTGATTAATAAGATAATTATGAGCAAAACCCTAGAACAAAGATAATTTACCTCCGGTCTCCCGCTTAGCAAATACTAGTTAATAAAGACTGAATTCTAACTCTCGCTACGAACCCACTGTTTACTAACCGCTTTAAGAACAATCTAGTTTTATTGGTCAATTAGCAATTTAGAGGAATTGCCGTCTCTAAACTAACTGGTTATTTTCCTGAAATCAATTGGAAGCCGCAGTCGTCACATATAAGCTAACAAAATACTAATCTTTATAATTGGCCAAATTATAACGATTAAAGAAATTAAGCAAGGAAAATAACTTTACTCAATCAGATTGTATTAAATCACAAAGGAACAGGAATTGTCAATTCAGGGATACATAGCAAACCGAAATCTAATAGGGACTACTCAGCCATTGACATGTTTACAATAAGCTTAATAGTAATAGAGGACAAGAAGAAACTCTGTTCTGAGACTTCTGGTGAAGTCTCCGTAGTGAACTGCTCTCTGTGCTCTGCTCCAAACTCCAAGCTCCAACAGACTCAAAAACTCTCAAACTTAATTCTCTCTGTAACGTGGTGATTTCGTGCGCTCCAGGTGTGTGTCTCACGTTTGCGAGACTCCTCTCTTTATAACAAAAACAGAATTTTATCTAATCTATCTTCAATAAGCGACGGCCACAAATGATAAAAATATTCCGTTAATCTCGAAACAGAAATCCGCGCTCCGCTGGTGATGTTCCGGGTTTAAAACCCATATGCAAACCGGAACATATGAAAATTGAGGCAGAAGGTTCTCCGGTCTTGTGGTCCGGGTGCAAACCAACATGCAAACCCGGACCCTCTATAAAGCCAACAGTAATGAATGAAAATCTGTGTTTGACTCTGGTTTGACTTCCCATGTTGCTCTAACCTCTAAAATCTTCATTTAAACACTTTGTTGAGTATTTTATCCTGAAAACATATGAAATCAATCATTGGAGACAAATATAACAATGAAGAGTAATTAAAGCATTAAAGAGGAAAGTTAATGTCATAAAGTAGAAAATTAAGCATGAATTAGTCTAGTAAACTTAGACAAATTCCTGACTTATCAAGATGCACCCTTTGTATGGACAAAGGAGTGCGAAGTATCCTTCCAGAAATTAAAAGACTCATTGACCTCAGCGCCAATCCTCACACTTCCAGAGGGCACAGAGGGATTTGAGGTGTATTGTGATGCATCGGGCAAGGGCATGGGATGCGTACTCATGCAGCATGGCAAGGTAGTAGCCTATGCTTCTCGCCAGCTGAAAAAGCATGAGGAGAATTACCCGACACATGATCTAGAGTTAGGAGCCATTGTCTTCGCCTTGAAGATATGGCGACACTACCTCTACGGGGTAAGCATCACCATCTACTCCGACCACAAAAGTTTACAGTACGTATTCACCCAGAAAGAATTGAACCTAAGGCAGAGGAGGTGGATGGAGTTCCTCTCGGATTACGACATCAACCTCCAGTATAAAGAAGGGAAGGCAAACGTAGTAGCCGACGCCCTGAGTCGTCGAGCACACTCGCTCCATTCGCTACTCGCTTCTTCTAGCTTGGTTGACGAGGTGTGAGACGCTCAGTTGAGCGACCCTTACTTCACAGAGATCAGACAGAAAATTACAGATGGTACCTTCGAGCGCCGAAAGTACGACTTCAAACTACATGAAGATGGTCTGATCCGTTTGAATGGCAGATTATGCGTCCCCCGAAGCAATGCTGAGCTAAGGGATCGCATTCTGCGAGAGTCACATTGTTCGACATTGCATGTCCATCCGGGAGCCTCTAAAATGTACAAAGACATGAAGAGGTACTTCTGGTGGTCAGGGATGAAGTCAGACGTGACTGAGTATGTTCTGAGGTGTCTCACATGCCAGAAGGTGAAGTTCGAGCACCGAAGACCGGGAGGAATGGTGCAATCCATGCCCATTCCGGAGTGGAAATTCCACGACATCTCCATGGATTTTGTTGTTGGACTCCCACCTGCTAGGGGAGGACTCAACATGATCTGGGTAGTAGTCGATCGCCTCACCAAGGTTGCCCGATTCATACCGATGAAGGACACCTGGAAGGTGGCGAAGCTCGCAGAGCTATTCGACAAGGAGATCATCCGACACCACGGAGTCCCAAAAACCATTGTATCTGACCGCGACACCAGATTTCTTTCAAGATACTGGAGAACGACACGGGAAGCGCCTTGGTACTGAGTTGAAGCTTAGCACCGCCTTCCATCCACAGACCGACGGTCAGACAAAGAAAGGACCATCCAAACACTAGAGGATATGCTAAGGGCATGTGCCTTAGACTTCCAGGGGAGCTGGATTGAGAAGCTTCATCTTATCGAGTTTTCGTATAACAATAGCTACCATGCTTCGATTAAGATGTCGCCATTCCAAGCTTTGTATGGTAGACCTTGCCGTACCCCGTTGTGTTGGGATGAGTCAAGTGAAGCGGTCATCATAGGACCGGAGTATTTGGAACAAGTACAAGCTGAGGTACAACAAATCCGAGCCAATATGAAAGCAGCCCAAGATAGACAGAAATCCTATGCGGATGTGCGACGACGCGACCTTGAGTTCGCCGTGGGCGACCAAGTGTTCTTGCGTGTCTCACCTATGAAGGGTGTCTTTCGATTTGGCCAGAAGGGCAAACTGAGCCCGAAATTTGTAGGCCCGTATACCATTACCGAGAGGATGGAGGAGCCGTAGCTTATAGGCTAGCATTGCCTGAAGAATTGGGACGTGTTCATGATGTCTTTCATGTATCACAACTCAAGAAATACATAGCCGATCCCTCTCATGTATTAGAACCCGAACATCTATCCCTAGAGCCGACGATGAGATATGTCGAGACTCCATTGCGAATCCTTGATACAAAGACAAGAGACACTCGCCATAAATCTGTACGAATGGTGAAGGTCTTGTGGTCTAACCACGATGTCGAGGAAGAGACTTGGGAATTAGAGGACGCCATGAAGGCGAAGTACCCGAATCTGTTTGTAGACTAGATGTCTAGTATCCGTATAGCACGGAGGGTACGGGGCGTACCCCTTTAAGGGGGGTAGAGCCTCTTTTGCTTTTGCATTACTTCGGGTTAGCATTGCATAGTACGTATGTATTGTAATTGTTATTTGGTTGGCACATGTAGTGCTAAGTGTATTGTATTGGCACAAAGTAGTGCTAGTAGTATTTGGTATGTAGTACGATGTGTATGGTATGTATGTAATGAGTAATGCATGGGTGTCGTACGGTATATGACACGAATGACATTGTGAAGTATTGTGAATGTATTGTGGATTGTATGAATGGATGGAGCATTGTGTATGGTATTGAATGAAGTATTGTGTATGGAGCGAGTATGCGTATGGTAGTTGAACTAAGTATGTGGCATGGTATCTGAATGCGTATGCTGGTAGTGTAAGAATTGTGAACACCTTGTAAGGTGGTAGTAGAATGTATTGTGGCAATTGGCTTGCCAAATGAGTAGAAATGGTAAACTGTAACTTGAGCAACTTTGAGGGCAAAGTTTCTTAAGGGGGGTAGATAGATGAAATACCCCGTAATTAAAAACAGTGATTAATTAGGCTAACTATACTTTTAAAAGCTTAATTACACTAAAATAAATACTAGGGAACAAATCCCGAAGAAAACGGACCTTTAAAATGGGTTAAAGGCATAAAGAACCTTAAAGCGCGTTTTCGAGGAAACCGGGAAAACGCGACTTCAAGCGGGTCAAATAGACTCGTAACAATTTTGGTCAACTAAATAGTCACTACTAAATATTAGTGAAGCTTTAGAAACAATACAATTAATTAAACGAGAAAAATTCCGGAAAACGGTGGGTTACCGGTTAGTGAAAACTGTAACAACCGGTAAGTTGTGGGGTGAGGATGCAAATAAACAAAGTTAGTGTGTCCGCTTTACAAATAAAAAGTTAAAAGCTGTGTGTGTGTGGGTGTGGGATCCGATTTTTCTCCCCTCCTCACTCACTTAATGTGTCTTATTTACTAAAAGACAAACCTATTAACTAAAGCAAAAGAAAAAAAAAGTCTCTCTCCTCACTCCCCTCACCCTCACTCACGCATCCCTCTCTCTCTTTCTCTATTTTCTCTCTTCTTCCTCTTGCACCTGCGACAGCCATGGAGAAAGGAAGGAGCTCTCTCAACTTCCTCCTTCTCTCCTCTCTTTGAGTGCTCAAACCTTCTCCAAACTCAACAAAAATTATACCATTGGAATCCCCTCGCAAAGGAGAACATTTTCATCCTTTCAAAAACCCAAAAGCTCCACTTTCGTTTTGTGGGTGTTCTCCATTTGAAGATTCAAGACCACCATTAGAAGCACCTTCACCTCCTTATCATCTTGAGGTAAAAAGAAGTTCGAAAATCCATCATTCCTAGCTCTCATTAGCATTTAAAGAATTTTCGGTTTTGAATGTCTTGTTCTTCTTGCTCCAGCCGATTTGGCTTCTCTTGTGGGCTGGGAATATTGTTCTCTTGCTAGTCAAGAACTCCATTCACCATTGAAAGGTAATACCCTTGTCTAAACCCTAAAACATTAAATTCTAGGGTTAGAGTAAAATGAATACTAAATGGTATTGTGTATGTGTATGGGCTGTAGCATTGTGTGTGTGTGAACCCATTGGAACCGAGAACAAAGGAGAAGAAAAGAAGAAAAGGAAAAGAAAGAAAGAAAAAAAACTAACAAGTCAAGGTAATGCTCTTACCTTGGGTTAGTTGTGTATTGCTTTGTAACAGTTTTGAGTAAGTAAATTGAGTAATGTATTTGAGTAACAAGTAGTGGTAACGTAGTAGTGTATTGGAGAAAAATGTAACAGTTTTTGAAGTTTTAAATGGGTATTAAAAGCTTGGGAAAACCTTGGGTAGTATGTGTATGTGTGCAGGAATTTTTAATGTGTGTAGTAGTGTTGAATGGTGAGTATAGTGTGTGTATAAACAGGTTGTGAGAATGTGAATTGTGAGCTGAGATAATGTGTGGAGAAAGTAAGAATTATAGGGGAGACCATGTCAAAATTTGTGTAGAAAGGAGAGGACTTGAGTTGTTTAAGAAGAGGAAGTATTTGGAGAGTTAAAAGGAGTGTTTTTGTAGTTGTAACAGATTTTGAGAGAAGTGTGTGAAGGGAATGGAACTAGGATGTGAGTAATGTATTTTGGATGCTAAGAATGGCATCAGTTGGGAGAGTAATGGAATGTAGAAGATTGATTGAAAATCTGTAGCACTTGAGAGAAGAGAAAAATCTGTAGCATTGGTGTGAGGAAAAATAATGTAAGTGTTGCATTGAGATGGTGAAAATTGGTGTAAGTTATGTAGGGATTGAGTAGTAAGTTTGGTGGATGAATCAAGGTGATTTAGAGTGTTTAACTAGTGCTAAATCATGTGGGGAAGTATTGGTAAAGATTGGGGAAGCAATGGGTAAAGAATGCAATTGAAAACAGATTTTAAAACTGAAGTACTGGGGCCGACCGGACTTGCGACCGAACTTGCAAGGTCGGTCGAGCCCAGATTTACAAGACGGGAAACCTACTGGAATGGACCGACCTTGCGACCGGACTTGCAAGGTCGGTCGACTCAAAAAATTTTCGTCAAGTAAGCTACTGGAATGGACCGACCTTGCGACCGGACTTGCAAGGTCGGTCGACTCAAAAATTTCCGTCAAGTAAGCTACTGGAATGGACCGACCTTGCGACCGGACTTGCAAGGTCGGTCGACTCAAAAATTTCCGTCAAGTAAGCTACTGGAATGGACCGACCTTGCGACCGGACTTGCAAGGTCGGTCGGGCCAAAATTTTCAAATACGAAACTTACTGGAATGGACCGACCTTGGGACCGGACTTGCAAGGTCGGTCGGCCCTGGAATTTCACCCGGGGTAGTCTACTGGAATGGACCGGACTTGCAAGGTCGGTCGCAAGTCCGGTCGAGTAAAAAAAAAATGTTTTAATTATATGATTATAGTAATCATATATACATATATATATGCCTATATACTATATGCATATATATGTAGTAATACACCATTGATGAAGTAATAATGGTAAGAAAGTAAGTAAGTTTGTAAGAAAACAAGTTTATGAGGTAGTAAAGAAAAGAATGGGTTTATAACCAAGTATGAATGTAAAGAAGTAGTAAGTATACATTGAAAGTATCAATGAGGGAGTAAATTAGATCAATAATAGATCATTGATCATACTACTTCATGTATGTATAGGAATCAAATAGTTGATCTCCAAAGGAACCGGTAGTACGTATTCGACGGTGAACGGTATGATTTCCTCATGCCCTGTATCCTAACTTGGTTACCCCGATTTGTGTTCTTATGTGATCACCAATAAGATAAATGCTCGAATCGGACTTATATTGCACTTAATTGTGTTTGAACTATATTGTTCTTGTTTTATGCTCTTGAACATTTAGTTTGTATAATTCATGAAATGTATGAATGGAAATGAAGTGCATGTGTAAGTATGAGTACTTGCGTATTGTATGTATGTATGGGAAGTAAGTATGGACTTCTACTAATTCCTAACCATCTAACTCCTAACATGAGTAATGAGTATAATGGAATGAGTAGAAGCCCGATATAGTTTCGGCACGCGTGAGGATAAGGAGACACAAGAGGTTGAATCCGAATCCTGGCTATAATCTTTTCCTTGGACCAAACCCTTGAATGGGTAGCATCCTAGATTAGTGGGCCACCCTAAAGCCCGGTGGTGGGATGTAGTAATCCCTGCCCGGAGGTCATACCGACTTAACTGGAAGTAAAGTATGTAAGAAGTAAGTATTGTATTTGTATTGGTCTTGACTATTGTAAGTCATTGACCCGGAGTAAAAGTATTGAACACCCGATTAACCCGGGTGTGTAATAAGGCTAACAAGACCTTTGTATGTATTGGAGAATTGTATCTCCGTGATGCGGTGAGTATGGTAAGTATGAATGAATGACTTGTATTGTGTTCCTTGTATGTATTGTATGTATGTATGTATGCTGGGCGAAATGAATGCAATGTATTGTATTGTATAAAGCATGTATGTATGTATGAATGAAACGAACGCATGTACTCGACCAAATAGTTGGCGTACCCTCGCTAGTACGCGGGGTATGCGGTTATCATATGCAGCGTAAGCTGACCCCCTAGGGGGAATGTTTTTACTCCACAGGTACCCGCGAGGCGTGAAGGTAAGGTAAGGTCAAGATGTGATTCTTTTTGGAGTAGTAGTAGGATTAGATGGTGTACTGAGTTGTACACGGCTAAGGCCCTTTTGAGTAGCCGGTGTACCATGTGGTACACCCTTTGGATATTGAGTTCTTAATTGGATAGTAAGGAGAGGATGTATAAACTCTTCATTTTTGGGAAGTAGTATTGGAATGTAATTCATATATTCGGTAGACTCGGTAATCAAATGTAAACTAAGTATTTGGTATTGTAAAGTAAGTAGTATGTATGTATTTCATTCTAATCATCAGACCGAAACGGTAAGTAGTAGTAGCCTTGTTAACCTTGGAGGGTTAACGGCGTTGTATCACCCGCCGGGAGTAAGTAAGTATTCCGCTGCGAGAAGGGTAAGTATGGGATTGATTAGAGGATAATGGACGGATTAGCGGTTGGGGTGTTACACCGTCTGACATCCTCTTTAACTTCCAAATTTAAGTCAAATAAAGAACAAATAGGATCACATATTTCTACTCTGATATCATGATAATTTTGAAAGAAACGAGGAGAAATCGAGAGAGAAGACTAGATCATGAAGAGAGAGAAGATGAGATGAAATGAGAACATATTTTGTTGAGAACGTTCAACTTGTATTTCATTCAGAGAAAAACTTCTAAAGGGCAAGAATTCCAATACTAAAGAAATATTCTAGAGATTTCTAA
Organism: Limonium bicolor; assembly: GCA_023374045.1. Lineage (NCBI taxonomy): Eukaryota > Viridiplantae > Streptophyta > Magnoliopsida > Caryophyllales > Plumbaginaceae > Limonium > Limonium bicolor. Next base: position 93,693,559 of record CM041776.1, read on the forward strand.
AAAGCAAGAACAAGAAAGAGCTAGACTAAACTAGAAATGGGCTAACCCAATCGTAAGAATACTACTTGTACCCTAACATGTGCACCCTATAATCCTTTTGTTTACAAAGAAATACATCATCATGTTTTAAAACTACAATATAGTGGTCGTAATAAAATAGTAAATTTGATGCTCACTATAACTCGTCTATACGAGAGCTCCATGCAGTATCAATCGATCAATATAGAACTTGCAAAAATTCTAGATTATACAACATCTTTGAAAACATAATATTACTAATTCAAATGTATATGTATAGATATATATACCCATTATGCACAATTTATTTTCTACTTGTATCAAGGCCACCTTTTTTTTAACATCACCAAATTGAAGTAACCATATTATATGTAATCCCTTTAAATTTAATTTGTTTTATAGTTATCTAAACGTTTATATAATTTACCTCAAACTAGAATGTTAATATATACAAGTAAATAAATTATGGGAAATTTCATGAAATGCCACTATATTTTTGGCTAATTCATAAAATGCCACTAAAAAAAAAGAAATTTATGAAATGTCACTATATTTTTTCAAAAGTTCATGAAATGTCACTATGTCATTGACCAGAAGCAAAAAAGACAAAAATACCCGTATTAGTTAACAAAGTACTTTTAAAGTTCACAATATGCTACTAAGTGTTAAAAAATTCACTAAAATTCACAAAAAATTCAAAATACTATAAAAATATATATAACAAGAAAAAATATATAAAAAATTAAAATATCATAAAACAGTTTAAAAAGGTAAATATTTCTTAGATTTTTTCAAAATTATTTAGTACCATATAAAAAAGAATATAGAGTTTTAAACACATAATTATACTAATTTTTCTACAAATTTAGACTAGTATAGTACCATAAATTATACCAATTAATTACCATAATTATATAAATTAAGTACCATAATTTTTACCATACATTTTTAAATGATTTTTTCTACCAATTCAAATTATTTATTCAAAATAAATTATTTCAAATATTTAATTAATATTTGAAATTTTTAAAATTTATATTCTATTTTGCAGATGACTTTATGGCATAATATAATTTATTTTGAATAAATAATTTAAATTAATAAAAAACAAGATAATTTAAAAAGGTATGATACAAATTATGGTTGTTAATTTGTACAAGTTATTGTAACAACCCTACCGCTAATCAAGTCATTACCTCTTAACCTGTCTCATTTATCAATACCAAGCAGCGGAATTCTTTCTCCAAACGGTGGGTGATACAATGTCGTTAGTTACCCACGTGACTAACAAGGCCAAATCCAATACAACAATCCAATTACAATATCGATCTGATGAGTTAATATACCGAGTACTCTATACCAACAATACATTTCATTCCTTAACTAAATCAAATTTAAATACAATCCTTAATTCAATTCCATACCGAGTATCTACAATTCTCAAGCTTACCGATAACATTTCGGTCTTACAATCCAACAGTACAAACCAAATACAATTCCCTTAAACAACTACCCATGCTTACGTAGCAACCCCGTCATACTCTCGAACGGTATTCGGCTCCAAGTACCTGTGAAGTAAAAACAGCGCCCCAAGGGGCTCAGCGAATTGCTGGCATGAAATTCGCATACCCCGTGTGCTAACGGGGGTACGCCGACTACTTTGTCGTTACCCATGACCTCCGGGCAGAGTCGTACATAAGACTCACCACCGGGCTTTCAAATACAAGTCTTACTTCCCCGGTTTCGACCCTACTCTGAGTCTAGCATGGTGGGAAGGTTCGACTATCAAACAGAACTATTCTCCCAGTTCTTCAAACTCTCAAAGGTCCGTTTCTCTACCGGACTACTCAAATTCCCAAAACTCCTCTCTCGGAGTTATTTCATAATCTCATGGATTAGCCTAGGAGTATCTCTCTCAATATCATCTATTAGCTTAGGGAATTTCTCAATGTCTAGTATCCTCAAATTTAAGGTTTTACCCAACTTATCGAATACTTTTATGTTCGGGACATTTTCTTAAATTAGGCTAGATCCTCATATTGTGGATCGACTATCTCTAAAGGAGTTTGATGTCCTTTATATGTACTTTACTTTTCTCTTGAGTTCCTTTCTTAGAACTTTCATCACCCTCTAGGTAGAGGTTCACTATATCTTTCCACTCTTGTTTGTGTTCGTGGATTATTTCGATTCGGTTCCCTCACCGTTATCGGGAGTTTACTACTCCCGTACAACTCTCTCACGTTCTAGTGAGTTCATAGGTTACGTTATCGTTTCTTAGTTCGATAGTTTTTTGTGTTTCCACGTTTTTGTTATTTCGATAAACGACTCTTCCTACGAGTCACTAACCACACGATACTCGACTACAAGTCGGTCCATATCACTAAGTTAGACCACACAATCATACAAGGGTGGTTAGTACACACAACATGCATCAAGATATACAAACAAACAATAAATCATTTTCATGTTTTTATCTTGATTAAGCCGGCACACAAGCACACAAATCAGAGTAGCACCGTTATCATACAGGGCATGAGAAAATCATACCTTACACCATGGGTTAACTTTACCGTGTCCTTACGTTCCTCGGGTCTTACTCTCGAATCACTGATCACATATCAAGTGGTTCTATTAATATCAAGATATTACGTTATGTAACTACTCTTACTCCCGTACTTACCCATTATCCCGTTAATCTTAGGTTCTTAGGGCATACTTCTTATCATAATTACTCCACCAATGGTTTACTACTAATGCCACTTTTTTCTCTTTTTTTTGACCGACCGACCTTGCCAAGGTCGGTCGAGGTCAGTAGACTTCCGTTTTACAATTTTCAACTCTGACCGACCTTCCCAAGGTCGGTCCTAAGGTCGGTCAAAGTCAGAAGACTCCGTATTTGAAGAATTCAGCGCGACCGACCCTACCAAGGTCGGTCCCAAGGTTGGTCTACCCCAGTACCCTTTTCCCAAGGTGTTCAACTACTCATTTTGAACTCTAAACTCACCTTAATCTTTCCCTAATCATTCCACATGTTTCCAAACATGTTTTAGCACCTTAAACGTGCTTTAAACCTCCTTAAATCATTACTCAAACTTCTCACTCAACTCTTGCTCAATTCTACAACTTAAATTCTCATTTTCTGCACTTATGCACTCCAATGCATTTTCAAACCCTCTCTTGACAGCCTACCTCTTGCTCTCACCCATTTTGATCATACCACATTCATTCCTAGCCATTGGAATCTCATTACTCAAGTTCGAACCTTATTCTCAAAGTCTTGCCCACTAGTTCTCTTCTAGATTTTCCAAACATTACAACATTGTTTGCTACAGATTTTGCACCAAAACCCCATACTTAAATAAGCATTCCTATGGTGATTAACTAACCCAAACCAATCTCCATCAACACCTAGTTCCCTAGGTCATTCTTACTCTTACAATCACCTAAAACCCCTTCGGTTTCTACCGAAATTTCTCCATAACTTATCTACAATTCTTACATGCCCAAATGCACAATTTTCAACTAAATCATCTCAAAACTAACCACACCCATAGAGGGTCCTACCAGCACACAATAACCATTCAAAATCCATCCATAATCCTCCAAACACAACATAGTGCATAATCATAAAATGCATGGCTCTTAGGCCCTTAAATCACATAAGTTCATAAAATTCCTCCTCTAATTACCAAAACACATTTCCATACAGTTTTAGGTTCATTCAATTAATTTTCCCATCCCAATTCTAATAGAAATTAGGCTTAGCATTAAGGTAGATGGTTTACCTTGAATTCTTAAATTCTCTTTGCAATTCTCCTCTTCTCCTCTTTCTCTTTTCCTCTTGGCCCCAAAATCAGCAAAGGCAATTCAATTGCCACCACTCTATTTACCATTCAAAAGGCAATGGGACTAAGTACAAGCACTTAGGCACATTAAACTAACCCTAGGATTCATAGAGGCTTAAAGCACCAAGTTAGGGTTTACCTTTGGAAGTTCTTGAATGGTTTTCAAATCTTGAATTAAAGGAGGAGCTTCAATCCACCATTGGAGACATGGATAATAGCTCAAAACAAGAAAAGAACAAGGCATTAAGAGGGGGCAAAATTGGCCACACTAAGAGATGGGGAAAAGATGAGTTTTCTTTGGAACTTTTTACCGTAGGAGAAAGAGGAGACTCCAAGCTTCAAGGAAATGCCATTTTCTTCACAAATGGGGGTATACTCATGGAGGTCAACTATCTCCTTTGGAGATTTTGAAAAGAGAGGAAGATAGAGCTTGGTGGAGGGGAGTTCGGATATGCAATTTATTTTGCATTTGGAGCTTGGATGTAGCTTGGGCAAGCAAGAGAAGGAAGAGAAGAGGAGAAGCCATGGAAGCTCTTGAGGAAGCTCCAAAATCGGCAGCAGCAGAGGGAGGAGGGGGAAAATCGGCTGGAAAGAATAAGGGGAGGAAAGAGAGAAATGAGAGGAGAGAGAGGGAGGGGGAGGAGGGAGGGGAGGCTTTTACTTTTCCACTTTTCACTTTATTTGCTTTTCTTATTATTATTATTTTAACTAGCTAGGTGTGTGTGAGAGAGAGAGCTGATTTATATTATAAAAACTGGCCCCCACCTATACATATAAGCTGGAGCGTTTTTCATCTTTTACAAGAAACGCTCGTTAATTACCCGGTTTTAGCATCATTCACTAACCGGACCCGTTTCCGGGTTTTTCTTGTTACTTTAATTTTTATGGTTCCTAAGCTCCCATTAATGTTCTAATTATAGTTATTTAATTGACTATAATTTTTACGGGTCCATTTGACCACTCAAAGTCACGTTTTCGGGTTTTCTCGAAAAACGTGCTCTAAAGCTTTATTAGCGTTTTTATTCATTTATGGATCTGTTTTCTTTGGGAATTGTTCCCGTATATTATTTAGGCATTATTAAGCCTTGGAAATCCATCTAAGACCCTTGTCGAGGTCGTATTTCTCCTAGGGTCCCGTAACGCTCATTTTTGCGTTTAATGCTTTTTAAGTGTTTTTCTTTTCTTTTGGATTATTTATTTATTTACCATACTTCTTTAGGCACTATTAGGCCCTTCAATATCATATTAGGATAATTTAATCACCATTTTTAAGTTTGGGTATTTCAGTTATGGTGCTTAATTGGTATAAAATTGGTACTAGTCGTAATTTTAACATAAATTTATACCAATTTTTCTACAAATTAAGCACCATAACTAGTACCAATTAATTACCATACATTTTCAAATTATCTTTTTTTATCAATTTAAATTATTTATTCAAAATTAATTATATTATGTCATAAAGTGATCTACAAAATAGAATATAAATTTAAAATAAAAATTTCCAAATATGAATTAAAAACTAAAAATAATTTTTTTGAATAAATAATTTAAATTGCTAAAAAAATATAAAAATGTATGGTAAAAACTATGGTAATTAGTTGGTATAAATTATGTTACTATTTTGGTCTAAATTTGTAGAAAAAGTAGTATAAATTATGTGTTTAAACTCTACATTATTTTTTACGGTACTAAATAATTTTTTAAAAAAGCTAAGAAATATTTTCTTTTTTCAATGTTATGATATTTTAATATATTTTTTTAATTTAATATTTTTATAATATTTTAAATATTTTCATAGTTATCTATATTTTTATAATATTTTGAATTTTTTATGAATTTTTGTGAATTGTTTGACACTTAGGGACATATTGTGAACTTTAAAAGTATTTTGTTAACTAGTAGTGGTATTTTTATCTTTTTTACTTCTGGTGATATTTCAAGGACTTTTATAAAAATATAATGACATTTCGTGACTTTATTTTTTTAATGGCATTTCTTGAATAAGCCAAAAGCTTTTCATGAAATTTGCCAAAAATTATTGATTAATGACTAGTATAAATTTCTTAACTAATCTATTTATTTGACAACAAAATTTCTTAATGCTTGATGAATTAAGTAAATCCGATTGATATTTCGTCCGTCTTCGTTTTTAAACTCCATGCCTTGGTAAATGGTGCTTGAATCGCCGGTGTTTCTTGTTGAAAAATGAAGCCCCTGGTAGCCTAACCCTTGTCCCATCTTCATCAAACGCACAGCCCCTCGTTGGATTCCACTCTACACTTGCTCCTCTCTGGATCAGCTCTCTCGCACCAACGACAACACTCCGCTGCTTGTCAGTGGCGCCCTAACTATTCAAAGCCCTATCAATCTCTTCTTAGCACTTCTCGTGTTCAAATGAGACGGAATATCCGTTCGATACTAGCAACCAAAACCGCCATCTGTTCCTCTTCTTCTCCTCAATCTAGTATCCCCTCACCCATAATCCCTCGATTCAATAAACCCTCCCCTTTAAATCCCAACTATGGACCCAGTGGTCATTCTTTCACCACCCAATCCACCAAATTCCCCGAATACGAAATGCCATCAGTCACTTGGGGTGTCGTCCAAGGCCGCAAGGAGAGACTAGTCTCGAAGGTAATCATCTGCGACTATCTCAAAGGTCTTGGTATAATAACCGACGAACTGGAAGACGTCGAATTACCTACCACCGTCGATGTCATGCGGGAGCGGGTCGAGTTTCTCCAGAAAATCGGGTTAACAATCGACGATATGAACGAGTACCCGTTAATGCTAGGATGCAGCGTGCGGAAGAACATCATACCCGTACTGGGTTACTTGGAGAAAATCGGGATTCCAAGGTCGAAGATGGGGGAGTTCATTAAGAACTATCCGCAGGTATTACACGCCAGCGTTGTGGTTGAGCTTGTCCCTGTCGTGAAGTTCCTCCGCGGGCTTGATGTGGACAAGGAAGATATTGGGTATGTGCTCCAGAAGTTCCCTGAATTGTTAGGGTTTAAGCTTGAAGGTACAATGAGCACGTCGGTGGGTTACCTTGTGAGTATAGGTGTAAACCCTAGAGATATCGGGCCGATGGTGACACAGTATCCGTATTTATTAGGAATGAGAGTTGGGACTATGATTAAACCCTTGGTTGATTACTTGCTGTCATTGGGCTTGCCTATAAAGATCTTAGCTAGAATGGTTGAGAAAAGAGCTTATCTCTTAGGATACGATCTGGAAGAGACTGTGAAAACCAATGTGCAGTGTTTGATCAATTTCGGTGTTAGAAAGGAGTCCATCCCATCTATCATAGCTCAGTTTCCCCCCATTCTCGGATTACCCTTGAAGGCGAAGCTGTCTGCGCAGCAGTACTTTTTCAACTTGAAGCTGAAGGTTGATCCTGAGGGATTTGCTAGGGTGGTGGAGAAAATGCCACAGATAGTGAGTCTTAGCCAGCATGTGATTATGAAGCCGGTCGAGTTTCTGCTAGCCAGAGCTATACAGCCGGAAGAAGTGGCGAAGATGGTGGTGCGATGCCCACAGTTGGTTGCAGTTTCGGTTGGAATCATGAAGAACAGCTATTACTTCTTTAAGACTGAGATGGGTAGGCCTGTGAAGGAGATTGTTGAGTTTCCTGAGTACTTTACTTACAGCTTGGAGTCACGGATCAAGCCCCGGTATCAGTGGTTGCAGAGCAAAGGGATTAGGTGCTCATTGGCTTGGTTTCTGAATTGTAGTGATCAGCGGTTTGAGGAGAGGATTCAGGGTGATTATTTGGAAACGGAAACAGCTGGACCAGGTTTCTATATGGGTGGGAAGTTGGAGCTTCCCGTTAATGCGGTTGTGTCTGATGAAGAGGATGAGAGTGAGGATGAGGTGCTCTATAGACGCACTGTCTCCCTGTAGTGAATCTAATGTTGTGTAATGGTTTGAGTTTTTTATACCTAATGAGAAATTTTGACACATTATCTTGGTTTTATGGTTCACCTGCTCTCATCATTTGGCCTTATTTTCTTAGAGAAGTAGTTATGTATATGTATCAACAGGATGAGATTACTATGAATGAAGCATTTTGTTTGCTTTAGTCCGTCATGCATCAATCTGGACAATGATTTGCGTCTGTGCATTCATAGATTTGCATCTACAGAAACAGGCGGACTAGTTTGTCCCAAGTTCTGGCAAAACCAGCTTTGTTACAAACTTACAATGCAATGAACTCTTGTTTCCTTAGTCACTCAATGGAAGAAAGTGGGGAATGGTACTATGACTGGCCGCCTAGGATGAGCAAAGGACTACGTCATCTTGATCTGTCAGAATTTTAGATTTGGAGATTGCTGTTTCAATCTTTTCTTGTGATCAGATTACTTTGGAGAATCAATGTACGACGCAAGAAGGAAGATTGCCGAATGCTAGCCGCTGATAGTGTCACAGTTCCTACCTTGAGACATTTTCAGTGAGCTGCTCAAGGCACTTGTTTTGAGTACCAGCAATTTTTACTTAAAAAATGGCTGTTACTCTGATATTGAACAGTTGACTATTGTTCATGACTGTTTACAATTGGTAAGAAAGATTCATGGCTGTGGCATAGTTCTCATCAATTAATAAGACCCCAAACCACAAGTTCACCCCAAAAGAGAGGACGAAGACCAAAACTATAATACACTTGAACAACAATCAGCCCCTCTATTTGATTTCATAGAACAGTTGGAAGAGCAAAATATTCAATGCTGTTAACATCATGATAACTATGGGGGGGGGGGGGGGGGGGGACCAAAGATTAGAAAATTGGCCATCGCAGCTCAGAAAAAAACTGAAAATCAGCCCTACAATATCCAAACCCACAAAACACAGTACAGCTAGCTTTAGTCATCTAATAAGCTGAACTAGTGATACATCAACTGGTAAACAATGGGTGGATATTGCGAAAGAAAACGTTAAAAACATATAAGAGCACTAATCACCATTTTTTTTTAAACTTCGGTTACCGCAGGCTTTCAGAAAGCTGAAGCCTAGGATCAACTTTTTCTTTTTAGGGAATGAGGTGAGGATAAATTATAGATATAAGCATCGATGGTTTCTCCAAGATTGAAAAGACAGCCTCAAAGAAAAGGAGAATAATGGAAACATTGGGGGACTAAAAGACAAGAAGAAGATACAGGAAAGGCAACAAAAATCAATTCAAACGCCTTTTTTCTCTGGGGGCAGAAGACAGGTCACAAATCCTCACCGACTTGTAGTTGGACCGGCCATGTCATTGGCTTGACCATCAGTTGGGCCAAATTGGCACTTTTGACCATCAATTTGCCCCCCGGTCATTTGACCAGCTGGGTTACCTTGCTGATTAGCTGGACCATTCTTCTGCACATGGTCTCCCTGACATGAAGTGGTAGTGGTAACCATCTGGGCAGCTGGTTCATCCTTAGTGCCTTGAGGGCAAGGACCACCTTGCTCAGTTTTCTTTTCAGGTAGTTGATCTCCGACTGAATTTTTCACTTTGGCAGCATCAGGATTTTGCTCTTGACCGGCCGTAGCAGCAGGACTTGTCTTCAGATGATGGAACTTCACAACAATACAGGTGATATTGTCAGCACTTCCCCTGGCAAAAGCAGCCTCCGTCAGCTTACGAGCTGCAACCTCTGGTTCCTCTTCAGCACGAGCTATGGACACAGCATCCTAATTTACACATATAAACTTCATGTTGATTAGGACTTGCCGTTGAGAGGAGAAGAGGCGTGCAAGTTGAAAATTTCCAAAGAAATTATAACTAGTGGCCACAGATCTAGCAATTGTGAGGAAGTAATAAAGGAGCTAGCAACTGCAAACTAAATAAAGTATATCACGAATTGTGGTGTTGAACTGGGCAATAAAAAAACAGCAGCATACCTCATTTGGCACGACATCCCACAGCCCATCACTTGCAAGCACCAGCAGTTCAAATTCTTGATTGATCTCTACCTCCTAAGAGATGAGGGAGTCCGTTTACAAAATTGTTAACAAATTAGCATTAGCATAACGATAAGTTATCAAATAAAGCCAGGTACATTATTGACGATGGTTGCAGATGTACATTTTGAATCAGAAGTTCAGTATTTATTCATTGTAAAGACAATGGTCGAGGACCAGTGCTTGATAAAGATGCGTTTTGATTATGATTATTACATAGATGCCCATAAAGATTTGATATATCTAGTATCAGAAATTAAGTATTATATAAAATGGGTCAGGAAGCAAAAATGCAGGTTACAGCTACTAAGGATACATTATCCGGGTTGTAAAAAGAATGGAAGATGAGCTACATTAGAATAGAGAAAAGAATGACATCTAATAATAGAACCACAAAAAAAGGATATAATGTATTTCCAAAGATAAAAAAGAGGTAATACTATGCACCTGGATCTCAGGTTCTGCCACCACAAACTGCTTTAACATGCGGTTGCCAAAAGCACGTGACATGGCTAGTACACCCCCAACTCTCCAAGTACCTGAGAGTCAATCACACAATCCTATAAATTAAGCATTCAAGCGGAAGTTCATGAGACTCCATACAGAAGTTGCAACATAATCAAATTTCGCAAAGGCAGGTAGCTGGTTAGTTGCAATGCAGGCTACTATAGGGGATGAAAATTGAGCTCACGTGTCAAAACCATATGGTGAATATGGGATGGAGAGTATGCATCAATAGATATAGCAAAAAAAGCCCTAAAATACCTCCACTCTTTTTACTTTCTTAACTAAAAAGTCCTGTGTCATGCAGAAAGTAATACAGAAGCAAAATATACCAAGGAAAAAAAACGGCATACTGTGTCTGGAGTAACTAACAAATGTCAAGCTGCTACCTCTTACTGACTTGAACCAAAATGGTCAAAGTTGACATCATGGTTTGATTAGTGATTATAGCAACTAGTGTCCCCATTTGAATTTGGCTCCCACGGGAGTTCTTCATACTAACCAAAGTCACACTTCTAAAACTAATTCATCACATCTAACTGCAACGGCCAAGCATCATGGAAACTTTTTTTAAGTAGCTTAATTTTGTCATTCCACCCAAAATAAAGAAAACACAAGATGCTTCTGCAATCTGTGTTGTCTGCATACCTGCCCACATCACTATGCCTCCAGCATTTTCAATTCTTTGGCGTTCATCGGTTCTGTTTGGTTTATGATCTTCAGAGAGAGATTGCTGAACAACAGAGACAAGAACAGTCAAGATAATTTCCAAGAAGAAATCAACGCATACAACACAGTATCCTTTTCCTCTTTGATCGACAAAATAGGGCAAGGAGACAAGTGCATCAACTATGTAATTGATAGAATGACTAAATAAGAACACAAACTCTTGCAATGTATCCTAACGAAATCTGTCAACAGAAACAACAGAACTTATCAATTACCGTATTATAGATATTAAATGCAGCTTCCACAGATATTATTCTCAAACAATAGAATCAGTTACAATAGAATGGTGGCTATGATAGACTATAGAAAATGTGGAGGGGAAAAAAATCCTCATAACCTAGTCAGTTTTGTGTGGGACTAAAAAGACCGAGGAATTCCAGCCATTATTGACCTATAGTTTCATGCTTAAACACATCTATGTCACAACGCAAACCAAATGAAATACCTAGGTAGAATGTGTTAATACTTCAACTAGAAAAGATGACTGTCAAAACCATTCATCATTAGAAGATAATAAACTAGATACCCATGTAGATCACCTTATGAAACATGTACCTTTTCCCGACTTTGACGTGATTGTTCTTGAATCACCAACATTTGCAACATAAAGACAGTTCCCAACAAGCACAGCAGCAGATGCAGTAGACCCATCATCCCGATAACTGTCTTTTTCAGAATCTAAAAAGTCCATGTCTGTCCTTTTGTACGTTTCACCTGGAAATTCACTCCAAGATCAGATGATATGGATTAATTTCAATGAACATGAGATCATGCTCTGTAAGCGACACCAAGCAAAGAGAGTTTTGCGAGATATTCGAGAACTTCAACCATATTATACAACCCCATACGAATTGGCCCTAACAAAGGATATTGACACCATTTAACATACTTATGGCTAGCTTTGGATCAGCCATGAACTGAGGATGCTTTAGGAGATTTTCAAATAGATGCCCCTTCAAGTATTCAGCAGCACGTGACCCTCCATGACCTACAAATATAAACCGGTATGAAGAGATCAGCATCTCTATTTTGCAATAGTGAAAGGCTATCTTAACCTTTTGTATGATTTCTCTGTAAATTAAACTGGAAAGAAAAATCAGATGAATATAATATCTCCAGACACCAAGTGTTGACAAGAAACTTCACAAGGAGACAAATTGACAGCTTAAGTGTGAAATATCCAATTGCACGACATGATATGGACTCCACGTGAATGACTAAGGTGCAGATTATGCAAGATACTGAAGCGCAAAATGACAATAAGTGCTGTTACTAAATTATCACCAGGTCAAATAAAAATAGCAAGACTGTATCGTGCTTGTATGGCAAGGTAAGGTTGATCAGAAAGAGAACATCCAGAGACATCATCGTACCTACCATCTCAAAGTATAAAGTTCAGAGGTTTCCAATATCCTCGGTTTTCCATAAAAAAAAGGAACAAGAGAGTTACCATCAAATATTCCAAACATGCAGACTGTTTTTGAATCTACATTGGACATTTAAATCATAAAAGTCCTCCATGTTTGCCCTCTTTCCTCGAAAGCTGGAATATCCACAACTCAGCTTTCCATCTTCACTGCCAACAGAAAAATGAATTTGGGAGGAATACAATATCAGTAATGGAACACACCAACAGGGAAACAGACACACCACAAAAGTGTCAAACATATACAGGCATAAGGTAATGTTACTTGAAATGAGTAGTAAAAAAAACAAGAAACAAGGCTTGGACGTTGCAATAAAACCTACTTGCCTTCATCCAAACTCATAATCAAATATCCCATAATTGCAAGAACACCACATATATAAGCATTCAAGCCATGAAAACCAGAAACAATTAGAAGAAAAGAGTAAAAAAATGAAAAGCCTCAGAAGATTAGGCAATAAAATATTCACCTTTGGCATCCTCCTGTGGCATAACCACCTTCATTCTCCTTAACAGGAAGTTTACTGATGGTTGAACCACGATTTTCAGAGGCCAGACCTGTATCTACCATCAGTTGTGCTTTGTATAAAATTTCTGCCTTTGGAATTCCGCGCATATGTTGGATTTTAGATGAGAAAGAGGAACTTTTCAGGGAAATTAGCCTTCTCCTGACAAAATTTGCAGATAGATTCAACTACAATTATGACACTCTTCATCCATGAAATGCGTATAACTAAGTTTACAAAGTAGTTAGGGGCAAAATCCTGCCAAACTTGGCTTAACACAAGACGAATTAGAACATTTACATGTAGGTGACTTCAGAAATCATACATGAAAATGGCAAGAGCATGAATTGCATTCATTCATGCAGCTGATACATTTATATATTTATATATACATATATGAATGTGTGGTGTGTGTAAATAAGCAATACGCAACCAGCATATTCAATATACCTTGGGAACTAGAAGTTCCAAAGCTTTTTCAAAAAAATATTAACGCTGACTCGGAAGTTAAATGAACAAGGCCACAAGGGCGTAGTCGCAGCTAAACTTCAAACGCAATTACAAAATTTCCCCATTTTTGTTTCTGCCCCTTTCTAACATTATCCCTCATGGAGAGGAAATGAGCCAATATAAAATCACCAAGACGTCGAACAAATACACGATAAATCATGCAACAAGAAACCTTGAACTAGCCAGAAAGGAAAAAGAGAACTGGAAACCGTGAGGATGTAAAGGGAGATATTCGATGCTATGTACAATCAGCTAAATCCTTAAGAAACATCCAATTCATGCAGTTCAAATAGAAGATCCATCGATCAACTAAAATGAAAAGGGGATCGATCAGACATTGCTGATCCTTAATCAAGCAAAAATATTGCTAATAGACGAATCAATCGCGGTAAACCTCTAACCTTTCAGAACTCGGAATATATTGCTTTTTCCTTTTTCACCCGGTACCCGTCGATATAACTTCTTCCGAATTTGAAATTCAGAAGAACGAAAATTATTTGAGAGCTCAACTTTACAGAGGTTGTTAAAAGTAATCTGACTAAGGAATCGGCTGGAATCTGAATGGGGCGAAAAAGAAGGGGCCCCTTTGTTTTATTAGAGTTCTCTCTAGAAATGAGAGAAAGATGATCTGAGAACCCTAGAGAGGGAAATAACAGGGAACAAAACAACAAGAGCGGTAGAGATTTTTAGAGATTTGCAGTTTCTGGAAGAGCGAGAAATGGTGAGCTGAGAGGAAATTCGGGGCGGTAAAATGTTACTACATTTGCAAAGGAAATGGAGTGAGAACGTGGCACCGCTCATGCACCCAGTGATAGACAGGGGGTCCTGTTTCGACGTCCGATGTGAGTGTTAACTGCATTAATTCATCTTCTATGTAGAAGTGTTGATATGTGTATTTTTTACAAATCCATGGACCTTTAATTTTCATTCCACATATTCAGAATCTGCGATTTTAATTATTCTCTCATAAATTGTAGTATTTCGTCTATATGAGTTTGTGTATGATGGGTACGGGTGGTAATTTAACACTACTGACCAACACCAATCTGATATGAAATTTGTGTAATTGACACCATCAAATAAAGGGTCAATTCAGACATGATCTGTTTATTAACCGTATCAGGTTTAGATTCGGTATGTGTACCCCGCTAAACTGTTAAAATAAATATATTTATAAATTATATGTTATTTTTGTATCAAATTTTAATATTAATAGGATATACAAGTATTATAAATAAAAAATTTTATTAACGTAAAGTTCATAATTCATATAGTTACAAAATATAATGTTTTTTTTTATGAAAATTGTGATGACCATTATCTTATAACAGGTAAAAACACCAACTAGCACACTACAAGAGGTAAGGCCCTCTTGTCATGCTAGGTCCATGTCAAGCTTACAAGCCATAATGATACTAGGGGGAACATGCTCCCCCACCCAGACCAGATTACTATCAAAAAGAGGGTTCCACATATTACAGATAAGCTTAACCAGATAGTTATCATACAAGTTGGAATTACTCCTAACAATACTAGCGAAATTTGCTAATAATCCTCTCACCATCAAAATATCTTCCCAACTATCATTATCACTTCTGATATCTCCCAAATTGAGGACATCTTCGAAATACTTTTCAACTGACTCAATGCAAATGCTATGGCTGCCCACCGAGATAGCTAGCTTCATGGCAATTCTTTTTACTTTGATATCAGTATACTGCACATTACTAGTGCTGGAAATTCTTCGATTGAAAGCTGCAATGGGCAAACCGAGCTCATCCCGGATAAGTCCGACTATGAGCCTGTCCCCATACCGACTAGAAAACATGCCCGTGCAAATGTTGAGGTAGCCCATGGGCGGGGGCTGCCACATCCTCTGCGAGAAAAGAGGAGAAGAGACCTTCATTACCAAAATGTAAGCTTCAGTAAAAGAGTTATTTACCTCAACTTCTTTCCACCATGATAGCTCAGAATTATGCTTGACTTTATTCCTTGAGGCGTAAATGACCCGAAGCTTATTAGCTATAAGAGATAGCTTCTTCACACTCCACACCTCGGTCATCCGAAGGAACCAGTCTAGCATACCATCCACACTCTTTGGAACCCCCTTAACATCAACCAAACCCCTTCATAGATCGCTAACAGCACAACAATGGAAGAAACAGTGAGCCAAATTATCCTTGTTCCCACAGAAGAAGCAATTTGAATCTCCTCCAATCCGTCTAGCCAGATTGTCCTGACAAGGGATAAAATTACCCAGAAACTTCCAGAGATTTAGCTTGACTCTAGGGCAGCAAATATAGGTATTAATCTTCTTCCCAACCCTCCCAATGAAATGAGAAGGGTTAGAAGAACTCTCCACACCTGATTTCTTCACCAGAAGATTGTAAGCCGATTTGACCAAGAACTTTTTATCTTTAGAGAAAGCCCAGATCCACTGATTAGCACTAACCATGACTTGAGTCGGGGAAGACATACTCACGTCCCCCAAGGAGGGAGGGAGCCGAGAGCCTTCTCTAAGCAAATCCAAAACCGAAGAGATGGACTTCCAAATAGTGCTACCTTTATTCGAATGATAGCACTCTCTAATATTATTTTGAGGATAATAAAGATGTTTCATAACTTGAGCTACTAAAGACCCCGGATTAGTAAGTAATCTCCAAAGCTGTTTCACCAAAAGAGCTTTGTTGAAATTCTCCACTTCTCTGAAGCCAGAACCTTGATCCACATTCTCACAGACCTTGGACCATTTAGTCCAGTGGAGAGCTTTTTTGTCAACTTTACCACTCCACCAGAAAGAGAAGAAGGCTGCATTGAGTTTCGCAATAATGCCCTTGGGGAGAGCAAAAAGAGACATGGTATAGTTGGGGATGGACTGGAGAACACTAGACACCAAAATGGATCTAGCAGCTTGAGCCATAGGTTTAGTCCAGCTAGCAACCCTTTTGTGGACGGATTCAAGAAGATAGGTAAACAGATCATATTTTCTCCTTCCTATCTTAAGGGGGAGACCCAGATATTTGGAGAAGCGAGGAAACTCTTGGACATTCAGTAAACCAGAGAGATTATCTTTGATGGAGGGAGATAATCTTTTGCTAAACACAAGTTCAGATTTGAGATGGTTAATTTTGTGTCCGGAAGCTAGAAGAAATTTGGTGATAATTTGGTTCAGGCGAGAGATATTTGAGGGATTGGCTTTACCAAACAGGAGAAGGTCATCCGCAAAGGCTAGGTGGGAGATGGACGGGTAAAGAGGAGAGAGCTTAATCCCATGGTAATCTCCAATAATATCAGACTTATTAAGGAAACTTGACAGAGCTTCCTGGGCCAAATAAATAAGAAAGGGGAAAGGGGATCCCTTGTCGAATACCTCTAGACTGACTGAAAGTGTTACCTGGCTTGCCATTGATGAGGATAGAACATCTGACAGAACGAACACAATTCATGACTGGAGTAATCCAATTCAAAGGGAATACCATGGATAAGAGAACGTCTTGGAGAAACGACCACTCTAATCTGTCATAGGCCTTGCTGAAGTCCAACTTAAGAGCAAAGAAACCATCTTGCTTGACTTGATTTTCTCTAAATTCTCTAAAGAGTGTTCGCCTGCTAGAATAGATATATCCGTGATTAGTCTTCTTTCTCACAAATCATGATTGGTTGTGAGATATGAGATGGGGAAGAAGTGCTGAACTCTATTAGCCAAGGTCTTGGAAGCAATCTTATACACAAAATTACAAAGAGCAATCGGTCTGAATTTATCAATATCAGTCGCAGCCACCCACCTTAGGGATAAGAGTAATGAAATAATCATTCAAGGAGTCTGGGAGAGGATGACCTGCTGAGCATGGGCATGACAGCAGTACATAATCTAATAATTCCATAATTAATAATTAAAAGGTGGTATAGAATTATTTCCGTTGAAGCACATGGACCAGGAGCTTTGTGGATCCTAATTATTTCACAGCAGAAATGATTTCCTCTCTAGAATAAGGCCTACTGAGTAAACAAAGCTAGCATTTAGCCGACCCTCCACTGCACCCAAAAAGTCTCTATCTGGCTGGGGATGGGAAGAAGTAAAAAGATTTTGGAAATACTCTCTAGCAATAAATTCGATCCTCTGCCAAGAATATTGCATAGTGTTCCCTGAATCCAAAAGACCAAAGATCTCTTTTGATCTTTTAATAGAAGAAGCCGTAGCATGAAAGTAGCTAGTATTCTTGTCTCCTTCTTTTATCCACTTGTCTCTGGATCTCTGCTTCCACCAGATTTCCTCACGAAAAGAAAGTAACTCAATTTCCAGTAGAAGTCTCTTTCTATTATTAATAGCTCCCAAAGAGCTATCACTAATAGAGATATTACCTAACTCTTTCTTCTTATTGATGATCTTCCATTTAATCTTGGAAATAGACCACCCTTTCCACTCACTTAGCTTCCGAGCACACAAATCCAGAGAAGTAGTAATGTTGGGAAAATTATTACTCCAGACATCTGTAACTATCTCTGCACACTTGGGATCCAAACACCAGCCATTTTCGAACCTGAAGACTTTTGCCGGTATTTTTGTTTACCAAAGAAACGGATAAACAGGTGGCAATGATCGGAAGCTTCACGCGGTAGATGCTCCACTGAAATATTGGGGAAGACCTGCAAACCCACTGAAGAGCAGAAAACTCTATCCAATCTACTATGGGAGTTGTGATCCACTTCTTGACAATTGGTATAGGTGGAGCTTTCTCAAAAAAAACCCAATGTCATGAAGGTCACAATCAGCAATAACATCTCGAAACGGTGCCATATGCACATCTTGTCTAATTCTCCCACCAACCTTCTCAGAGGCGTGCAAAATCTGATTAAAGTCCCCGGCTATCACCCATGGCAAGAACACTTGTTTACTAAGCACCCGAAGAAGTTTCCAGGACAGATGCTTAAGTGCCCAATTAGACCAACCATAGAACCCCGTGAACACAAATTGAAGATCCCCCAGGAAAGTCATTACCATAGAAACATGATGCCGAGATTGAGATAACATCGAACAACCTATTGTAGTCTTCCACATCAGACAAAGGCCACCGCTTCTACCTCTGCTGGCCACCGCTGTCCCATTATACATAGGGAATAAAGCAAAGAAAAACTCCATATATGTCAAGGACTTGTGGGTTTCACTGAGGAAGATTATATTCGGATTGAGTTTTAAAATCAAACCCTTGATCCAATACACAGCCTTAGATTTCCCCAGCCCCCTACAATTGATAGATAAACCACTCATTAGACCGAAGCCAAAAGACGGTGAATCTGCCCTCCACTAACCGGAAAAGATCGACTCAGCCACAGCCCGACAGACGGCAGACCAATTCCAAAACCGAAGAAGACCAACCCGACACCCAGGGCTACCAACCCGACACCCAGGGCTATAGAAATACCGACGAGGGCAGAAACCAAAGAAACCGGCGGACTCTCCTCCCGTCTTTAAGACTATAAGACCAAATGAAACAGAAGAGCCCTACAATTTCAACATACCCACTTCCCGCAACAGGTCTCCTAATCAGACTGAACCAGGAATGACACTCAGAAGCAGATACACTGGAGACGAGCAAAGACAAGAACCCAACACCACCATTAAACCGGTCGGAGCACAGAAGCGGGCATCAAGAAAATTCACACCCAGAGAGCGATAACAGCCAAAACCAGAGAAATCCAAGACCAGAGAGAAACTCGACCCAGCCAAAAACCTAATCACCACTCTTAGACCAGGAGCCAGAGAAGAGAGAACGAAGAACCCACGACCTTTACATGGCTAGCAAAATCGAACAGGACCAGAGCGAGCCTAGGGCAACTTGGAGCGAATCCCTCACTAGGCACTTCGGGAGAGAAAAGAAGATGGAACGAAGCGTCTGAATAGAATTGGAAAGGAGAACCGGCGCCTGGATAGTAGCCTACCACCGGAGGGAGAACCCAAGGATTGAGACCCAATCTCCCTGATGGCTTAGAAGAGAACAAGAGGACGAGGAAATCGCCTCTGAAATCGCCTCTTGGAGAGGACGATAGTTGACTTTAAGGATCAAAGCTTAATTAGTCATATAACTTTTTTATATATAATTAAACGCGTTATGCGGGTTAGTTTTGAGTTTAATATATGTGGGTTTGAGTTTCATATTTTGACACGATTAATTAATTGGATTGAGTCGGGTCAACCGTTTAATAGACGAGTTAGGTTTGAGTTTTATATTTGGACACGATTAATTCAGGTCGACCCGTTTAGCCTAACACGACCCGCGAACCCGTTTTGTCACCCCTAGATGTATTGGTTTGTACTGTTTGTATCTTATCCTCAAGTAGATGTGTTTAAATCTATTTCCTCATGTTTAATTTATAAGTTATTATGAAAGCCGCGATGTAGTCGAGGAAAAAGGGAAACCAACCTCCTCTCTCCTTTATCTCCTTCTTCAACTCCACCTCTTCACAAAATCACTCACCAATCTGTCTTGAATGTACCCCAAACTCCATCTTCATCTGCCTTCAACTCTAGCAGAATTTGTCTTTCTTCCCTCTTCGGCGGGGGAGTTTCTTTTTTTTTGTATCCACTTGTCTCTACTAAGTTTTTGCATGAAAGGTTTCCATTACCCTAATCTAAGGAGTTTATGCTTTTGATTGGGATGATGACTTTGCTTCAAGTTGTGAGAAGAATCATGGCTGGGTTGATGACGGGTTTTACCGCTGGTACTATAAATCTTTTGCCAAAGTTGCATAGCAGCACCTCTTGGATTAAACTATGTTCGGCCACACACTTAGAATTGGTAGATGTTTATGGATGATCTTGACCGCAAGGATATGCATCTGATTTTGAGGTTAAGTGTTGCATGCAGATTTATATGTCTAGCAACAGATTTGGAAACTGGATGTATAGATAGAGTGATGCAGTAGCGGCGGTGACATGCAAGTAGTTCGGTGCTGCTTTTCAGGGGAACAAGTTCGGTTGCATGCTGGGGAGGGAATTCTTCATTGTGTTTTCTCTACTACAGTTGTGAAGCTTTATTATCAACTTACTAGTCTTTGCTTTAGTTTATTTTATCTATGTATTATGTTTAATCTTTTAAATCTAAAGGCTCTTATCCTATGGATGTGTCTCTTTGTGTAAATTTTCTAGACTAGCTATGTATGTTATGTTAGATGATGTTAACAAGCCTGTTGGACTCTTGGCTTTTGTGGCCTGTTCCAAAGCTACTCATGCAACTTTCCACGAGATTCGGTTGCAAATTGTAGCTGCCTGTCTAGGTTTTGTTGTGAAAATGGGGACAATAAAATATAAATGTATAAATGTATAAAACTATACAAATATAGAATCATGAGAACATGATGTAAAAATTATATAAACTAATTCTTAGTTAAACTTGCTAAAAAAATTCACAAATACAACTTAGAGTATCTATCTATTTAATTAGGTTTGATGTTGCATATAAATATAAACAATAAAACCCTTTCTTATGCCATATGTTACACATAAACATGTCATAATTTTGATTTTATGTCAGGTTGAATATACCGAGATTTGGCCTACAAATGTTTGAGTCAAAGCTCTTGATGTGTAACCAATCCACCTTTTAACTTGTACGAGGTAAACCTAACGGCAAGTGTGCCGATCGATCGTAGCAAGTTTTCCTAAAAAGTATTTAGGTTATTGAACCAACAGAGGCGGTGTCTAGCTTGAGTTTTATTCTAGTGAACTAGCTAATAAAATTAAATGAAAACAACAATGATATTTTTGGGTTTTGGTTGCAGAAAATAAATAAACTAGCATAAAAACAATTAAATGTGATCTTCTTAACAATTCTAACAAGGAATCCTGATTTACTACTTCCTCCTAGTTCTTCAGTTTCCCTTCCTGAATGTTTTCTTAACTCCATATTACAACCTCGGATCTAAAATAATATATTCCTGGTCTCCCACAAAATAGATTCTTACTAGCAATTCCTAAATCTTAACTCTTGTTACAAATTTATTAATTAACTAGTAGCGTTCAAAATTCATCTGGTTTGTTGTTAGCTAATCCCAAAGAATTACCGTCTCAAGTTTCACTAGTAATATTCTTATGGTCTAATGAATGCCGCAGTTCTCACTTACAAACAGTCAAACCAAATAAACTCTAGCAATAATAAATCACTAGAGAATTAACAATTAAACAAGGAATAAAACTACATGTATAGAATATAATATTCATGACATCAGAGAAAGATAAATCATAAAGTAAGGTTCCATAATAAACCAGAATTCAACTAGCTACTCAGACATTGCAGAAACATAAACAACAATAAAAGAAAGGGAGACCGCCATCAAATCCGTGTCAAAGAACTGATGTAGAAATCCTGATCTGCTCTGTTGTCCTCACTCTCCAATGGAACTATGTCTCCTTTCTCTCTGTAATGTATAAGGCTACAGTTAAAGAAACAATGAGTTACGTTGCTTCTTCGTTTAGGTCCGGGTTTTCATACCCGGATGCCTTGAGATTCGTCCACATGACATAAAATTCAGCCTGGTACGGGTCTTCTTCCAGAACACATACCCGAGCCAGGTGTCAAAACAGGCAGTAGGTTACGCTTCTGTGTGATCCGTGTTTGTAAATCTTGACACATACCTGAACCACACCGAAAACTTGGTAGAAGGTTTATCTTGGGTTTGTTTGGGTCTATAACTTCGAACAAAGACCCGGACCAACTATAAAAAGAACCAGAAACATTGTTTTGGCTCCTGTTCGGTCCCGTCTTAAGCGTTACTCTTGGGACACGTTCCTAGGTTTTTCCTTCAGTGTTTTTTACCTATTTAAGCATAAGACCACGTGTAAGGGATTTTCTTCACATATGACATAAATTAACACATAAGTGAGGGAATTTATCACATAATCTAATAAAATAATAATCAAGTTAAACATAGAAAGATGGATAAATTCCGCACTTAAATACGATTTTACATATGGACCCATACCAATCTATTGTGACAACACCAGTACAATTGAGCTTTCCAAGAAACCAGTCCATCACTCAAGATCCAAAAACATCGAGATCGAGCATCATTTTCTGAGGGATCAAGTTGAGAAAGGATATGTACAACTTCTTTATAGTCCAACTAACACGCAATTGGCTTACATTTTAACCAAGCCCTTATGTCAGGATCAATTTTCATATCTTCAATTTGAGCTCAGGATGATCAATATTCCCTAGAGGTATGGTTCTTACACTATTTTCCTCTATGCTTGCTAGATTAAAGTGTGTTATTTTACTTTCAAGATTTGTCTGTCCTGAACTCAAGAGATTTAGTGTGTGCCTGGAGAATCCACAATTGTTTACGTAGTTAACATAATTCTTAGTCTTATCCTCAAATACCTCAATATCCCTTTCAACCCTTCTTTGTTGCTTACCCACTTATCTCCTGTCATCTTCCACATAATTCATCAGGTTCTTTGCTTCTATTTTAGAGTTTAGTAACATATTTTTTCCCATTTTGTTTATTTTGTTTCTTTTCTATCTGTTTATTAAAAAAAGAAACGGACAAGAGGAATACAAGAGGAATATGAGCAATTGCGCTCTAAGCTCTCTACTTTTTTCTCTATTATGAAATTTGATTTCAGTTCTGGTCTTTCTCTCCCACCCAACCTTTTTCCTTCATTTCTTTATGATATTTCTTCCTTCTTGTGAAGCCCTAGCCATGGCATCATCCTTCTTCACTCTAGTTCCTTCTCCCATCCCAGCTTCGCATAAATTATCTACCCCCGCTCCTGAAACTGAAACTCCTGCTCTGTCTACTCCACATTCACCTACTATATCTAAGACTGCTCCATAAACTTTAGAAATGGTGAAATATTATGCTCCAAAAGCTATGGAAACTGCTAGTCCTCACCGGTCAGACACCTAGTTGCTCAAGACCGTCATACACTTAATTTTCGGTAACGCTGTTGAAATGCGCTCTAGTGCTTCCAACAATGTCATTATCGCCACTTCTCAGCCAGTATCTCCAATTGTGATTCTTGAGTCGCCTCACAAACCCGAGTCTTCAACTCGTCTGAGGACATAATAAGTTGAAACGAGGTGCACCGTCCTCACCACCAAAGTTCAAGGCCCCTTCTTCCTAAAACGGCATGTTCTCTCATACTCATTCCAAGGCGTCCAAGAAGTGCAAGATTGCGGAAAACACCTGCTACTCAGAAAACAAAAAGAAATCAAAACAAGAAAGCCAATCCAAACTCGTAAGTGTCTTTAGACACCTCTTTTCAGTAAGGATGAGCTAGAATTTGACATTATACCAGCAAGGTATTGGTTATGACTAGTTACGTTAGAATGATTTGGATGATCTTTATGAGTTTTTGGTGCATCAAGGTTGGGAAACTTTACTAAAATATGAAAGTTTCTATTACCTTGTTGCAGTAATTCAACTTTGTTGAATATGATGTTTCTGCCTAAGAATGAGTTACAGACTGAGGTTTACGGAGTCACTATAATCTTAAAACCGGCTCTGCTTGCCAGTATCTTGAATGTTCCTCTGGTTGGTGTATCGGCTTTTAACCCACAACATATTGATGTTGCGCCCTTGAAGACGGTTCAAAAGCACTATGGGTTGGCCCCTTCAAGTTCCAGAATTAAAAAAAAATTGCAGCGTGACTTTGATGTTCTTCCTGGACTACTACACATGTGGCTTATCCGATTATTGATCCTCATAATGATATGCAGGAAAGGGTAACACTTGTGGACTTAGCTATAATGTGGTGTTTGGATCACAAGGAACTGCTTTCACTTCTTAGGATCATGGTTGCTCACTGGTGACAGATAATTAACAACAACAAGCCGGCGATCACTTAATCTCTTTGGCTTACGAAGGTCTTCAGGTTCTACAAGCTGCCATTGTATGACATGGAAGCTGTGCAAGTGAAGGCTACACACTGTCTGGGAAGTCACACACTTGGCAAGATGGCCGTGGAACGCACTCCACCTGGTTGGCGCTTGAAAATTCCACTAGTAGCTCAGTCTTCTCACCCATCCCTGTCACAAGATTCTGTTTAGCTGGCAATGATCAATACTCTGATTGAAAACCAGCATGCTCTTGAGAAATGAATTCAAGTCCTTGAGACTAGGGGTGGCCACCTACCATCTTGGTCCCTTTCTTCCTCTGAGCCTGAGCCATCCTTTCAATCCTTTCCATGTTTAAGCTTTTGTCTATTTTGCTCCTTGTTGTTTTGTGTTGCTATCTTGATTGTATATCCCTCTTTGATTAGGCAGGGGGGAGTATGTGTTTTGAACTATAATCTTAGGATGCTATTGATTTCGATTATGCTTTTTAGTATATGTTCTGCTCTGCTACTGGTTTATTCTTCTTGTACTCTCATGTACATCCCGTTGAGGGGGAACTATCATTGTTCTTCTCGAATGATGGTTGAAACAGTGTTACTCGAAACAATTATTTGGGGGAACATCTCAATTCAAGACTAAGAGTTTGCTCAGTCAAAAGGGGGAAATTGTTAATGCAAACGTTTTAATTGATCAAACTCAGTCACAACCTGAGACTAAGTCGAAGACACAAAAGTCAGAGTCTTGAACCGATCAAGGAGTATGTCAGTTGCTGATGGAAGAGCTTATTGTTTCAAACCCATTCAGAATAATAGTCTGATAGGATTTGATCTAACAATATCTTTAGAGAAAATCCCGGTCTCACATCATTATCTTTATGAGAGTTAGGTAGTTGTGATTTTATCATTAAAGATTGTTTATCTTTTAGATAGAATCTTAGATATGGAATTGCAAATTGACAATTCTATATACCTAGCTCAAGGTTATATGATAAACGAGTTATTTTTCTATTTGCGAATTAGAGAAAGAAGTCTCATCATAAGATCTAGATGAAGAATATCAAAGTGTTGTAATTCGAAGAGAGCATTAGTGCTGAGCAGATTTTGAATTACGTGTTTACTTAGTCGAGATCATTATTCTTAATGAGTGTGAGGGTGTGTTGTGATATTAATACGTAATAGTGTAAAGCGATTTCACTCAAATAAACAAAACAAAGTCTGGTTGCTAAATCCGTAGAGCCGATCATAATCAGGATAGCCCAACCGTCCAGCCCGGCCCAACCTGTAAATTAGACCAATGGGCATGGGTAGAAAAAATAACTGGGCGGGTTTGGACAAAAAAAGCAGCCCGAATTTTTTCGGGCCGGTTTATGGCTAAATTTTGCCCAGTTGATGGCCCGACCCAGCCCGAATGTCATAGTACATCTTACATTAGTATATGTTATTGTAAATATGTAAACAAAAGTAATAAAATACTTATAATATTACAGTAGTAGTTATTCAACTGAATGGACCACATACACTTTGTCTTAAAAATTTATTTGGTGTGCGTGCACTCTTCAAAATCTATACTACGTATCTATACTTTAAGATATATGTTACTAAAAAGATAAATTTGAGTTAAAAGCAGGCTGGGCGGGCGGGCTATAGCATGAACGTTTTTTAGGTGGGCGGGTTGGGTTTAGGTGATTGGCCAAATTGGGCGGGTTTGGGCTAAACCCTTGGCCCAATTGGGCTGAAAATTTATGTCTAGCCCGGTCTGAACCCGGCCCATCCGCCCAGTTGATCAGCTCTATAAATCTGTTATTCGTGTTCTTGGTGAGGTAGGAACTCAACACTAAGTTCTTTGTGGTAACTGACTCGGCAAGAACACCACAAGAACTTTCATTGGTATTTTAACCGTTCAAGAGACCTACAAGGACCAATGAACACAAAGCCCTACGTCGCACTTGACAATTAACCTAAATTAAGGATCCCATAGATTTTCCAAAGGTAAGCAACCATTTTCATTAGATCAAAGGAGTTTCAAAACCTTGTATAGAGTAGAAGGGCACACTCGTATTTAGCCCCAAGTGTTGGAGAACTTCATACCTCCATGTATGTTAAATTTGTACCTTGTTGATGAAAGGGATAAAGAGCGTTACAGATGTACTTGTGGACTCCCAAAAATACCAACATGCAATCACTAGTAGAAAAATGGCCTATTTTGACGGTTCTTAAGGTCTATTTCGGGGGTTGTACAACTGGCGAAATAGGTAGACTTGTCTCGGCGGTGTAACAACAAACCGCCGAAATAGATGCTCGCTAAAATCAATTACTAACCCCATCTATCTTGGCGATTTTTAGCTAACAACCGCCGAGATAGACCCTGGGTCAGTCCCTTGGTCGGTCAATGCTAGAATGTTTTTGTTTTTTGGGACCGACCGGCCATAGACCATGGTCGGTCCCTGGTCGGTCAGTTCCAGAATACTTTGGCATTGACCGACCAAGGGACTGGCCCAAGGACCGACCTAGTGTCTATCTCGGCGGTTGTAAGCTAAAAAACGCCGAGATATGCCCTATTGTTGTATCTATTTCGGTGGTTCTTAGCTTAGAACCGCCGGAATAGCCCATTTTTTTGTTTTTATCATTATAGCTTATATATTCACCATAACACATCAAATGATTCATCAGACCTGTATTGTGGTATAATGAAATACCCCGAACTAAATGTAGGGATTAAAATTAATCTAATACGTATTTAAGGGCCTAATGACGCCTAAGTAATATGGTAAGGAAAAATAAATCCAAAAGAAATGAAGAAATGCTTAAAAAGCGAAAAACGCTAAATAAGCGTTAAATAACCATAGGAGGTATGAAACCTCGGTTAGCGTAATATATGGATTCTAAAGGCTTAACAAGGCCTAAATAATATATGGGAACAACTCCCGAAGGAAACGGATCCAAATAATGCATTAAAACGCTAATAAAACTTTGGCGCACGTTTTTCGAGAAAACCCGAAAAACGTGACTTTAAGTGGTCAAACGGACACCGTAAAAATTATGAATCATTAAATAATAATATTAAGCATATTATAGCTTAAGATAACTAACTAATAAAATAATAAACGACGAGAAATTCCGGAAAACAGGCCCGGTTAGTGAATAGTACCAAACCGGGTAAAATAACGAGCGATTTCTGTAAAAGAAGAAAAACGCTCCAACTAGTAATACAGTAGGGGGACCGATTTTTATTAAGTCAAATAACCCCACACACACACATGTAACTAGCTAATTAATTAAAGGGCCAAAAAGCAAAAGTACCAAAAAAGTAAAAAGGTATTTACCTTACCTCTCTCCTCTCCCCCTCACATTTCTCCTCTCTCTCGCGTGGGTTCCCCTCCCAGCGATTTCTCCCTCTTCTTCTTCTCTGTTGGCGATTTTTGGAAGCTCCAAAGAGACAACCATGGCAGCTCACCTCTCAAGCTTGCCCAAGCCTTATTAAGGCTCCAAATCAAAAACAAATTACATATTTGAACTCCCCTCAACATCTCTACAACTCTATCTTTTCAAATTCGAAAAGGAAGAACTTCATCTCCATGGGTTTTCCCCATTCAAAGAGAAAATGGTACCAAAGTAAAGCTGGAGTCTCCCCTCTCCATTAAAGTAAAAATTTACATGAAAAACTCATGTTTCTTCACCTTCTTTTACAACCGATTCCTACCCCCTTGTAATACTCCATTTTCTCCTCTCGTTTAAGCAAAATTACACCTTGCAATGGTGGTGGAATCAACTTCTCAAACCAAGGGCTAAAACCCCTCCTAAACACTTAAAGGTAAACCCTAGAAAGTCGTGATTTGAACATCTCAATGCATTAGTGTTAATGTAAGGGTTAGTATGTTTAATTACACTTATTTTGTGTGTATTGGGTGATGGGAATGGGGTTTGGCAACTCCATTCCCCATGCAGCCGATTGTGCAAGAAAGAGAGAAAGAGGAGGATTGGAAAAGAAAGGAAGGAAATATAAGCTTAAGGTAAGAGCTCCTCCCTAATGTTAAATTTTAATGCATTAGAGTGATGGGGATGAGTAAACCGATTAAAGAAACCCAAATATTGTATTAGTATTGTAGTTTGTGGAAGTTTGAGTATTTATGAGCAAGTATTGGAATTGTAGGCCTTGGGGCCAAATAAATTGTGTATGTGTATTAGTATGGTGGATTGAGGAAGTAATGATGTATTTATTGTAATTGAGGAAGTATTGGTGTATTGAGATTTTGTATGAGTGCTGATAGAACCCTTGTGGTTTGGCTAGAATAGGGATGAATTTGATGAGAAAAGAGATGTGTGGATAAGTAAGAAAAGTAGGTGAACTATGGCGAAATTTTAGTAGGAATTGTGTATTAAGAATAACTTGGTGAATGGGAGAACCAAGGTGTGTATTGGGATTTAGTAGAGATGATTTAGTAACTAAGGAGTAGTAGTTGTGGCGAGAGAATGAAAAGATATAAAATCTGTAGCAAAGAATATTGAAGTGTGTTGGAGAACGAGGAAGAATCATATGTATGGATTTAGTAAAAGAGCATTGTACAGAGTAAGACTTAGGTTGAGTATAATGTAAATGAGGCAATGGAAGAGCCATAGGAGTAGTGGGAATAAGAAAGGAAAAATCTGTAGCATTTGGAGAAGAACAAAACTGTAACAGGGGAGAAAAATGTAACAGTGGAGTGTGTTTTGTAACAGATTTTGGTAGAGTGGATTGAGCTAGTTTAAAGTGCTTAATCAATGCTAAAATATGTTAGATTATATGTAGGAATATTGGGGAAGAGATTGGTGGAAGTTTGGAGTTGAAACAGAATCAAAAACATATACATTTGACAATACTGTAACTTGTCCGGGTTTGTAAACTAGTACACAAACCCGGACATGTCAAAAAACACGACAGAATGTATTACAGAATGGATGGTCCGGGTTTGTAAACCAAGACCTAAACCCGGACCACCCCCAAAATACACCCGAGAGGTTTTACACACCCATGGTCCGGGTTTGTAAACTATGACCTAAACCCGGACCACATAGAAAACATACCCGAGAGAACTACCATTGTATGGTCCGGTTTGTAAACCCTGCCCTAAACCCGGACCACATACAGAGTACACCTGAGAGCTGACCAAATGCATTGGTCCGGGTTTGTATCCCCGGACACAACCCGGACCACCCTGAAAAGTGCCCAGAATGTATTTTAAAGCTAAACTAAAGTAGGGTAAGGATGGGTAATGATATTATAAGTTAATTAAGACATGATTAATGATGTTTAATGGTCATTAAGGCTATAAACAAGCTTGGAAAATAATTGTAAGTAAGTAACTTAAGTAAATGTATTTAAGTAACAAAGAGTTAGTAAGTATAAACTGGGAATCAGTAAGGGAAGTAATGAGTAAGGTTAGTTATGGATAATTAACCACTCAATTGTATGTATGTCATAGGATTCAAATAGTGAACACCGAAGGGAGTCGGTGAGTCCAAAGTCAACGGTGAAAGGTATGATTTCTTCATGCTCTGTATCCTAACCTGGTTACCCCGATTTGTGTGCTTATGTGATCACCAATAAGATAAATGCACGAATCAGACTTATATTGCACTTAACTGTGTTTGAACTATTTTGTTCTGGTTGTATCTTCTTGAACAATTAGTTTGTATAATTCATGAAATGAATGAATGGAAATGAGAAGTATGTGTAAGTATTGTGTACTTGTGTATTGTATGTATGTATGGAAGTGAAGTACTGACTTCTACTAATTCCTAACAACCCAACTCCTAACTTGAGTAATGAGTAAACTGGAATGAGTAGAAGTCCGATATAGTTTCGGCCACGCGTGAGGATAAGGAAACACAAGAGGTTGGATCCGAATCCTGGCTATAATCTCTTCCATGGACCAAATCCCTTGAATGGGTAGCATCCTAGATTAGTGGGCCACCCTAAAGCCCGGTGGTGGGATGTAGTAATCCCTGCCCGGAGGTCGTACCGACTTAACTGGAAGTAAAGTATGTAAGAAGTAAGTATTGCATGTGTATTGGTCTTGACTATTGTAAGTCATTGACCTGGAGCAAAAAGTATTGAACACCCGATTAACCCGGGTGTGTAATGAAGCTAACTGGACCTTTGTATGTATTGGAGAATTGTATCTCCGTATTGCGTATTGAGTATGTAATGAGTATGTATTGTGTATGTGTATTCTGGAAGTAAGCATTGGTTGACTTGTATTGTCTTCCAAGCATGTGTTGTACTGTGCGTATGTATGTATACCTTGTGTAGTATTGCAGTATCGTGAATGAAAGCATGTAAGTATGTATGTATGTATGCATGTATTGCAAATTGAATTGCATGTATTCGACCAAATGGTCGGCGTACCCTCGCTAGTACGCGGGGTATGCGTTATCATATTCAGCGTAAGCTGACCCCCTCGGGGAACATTTTTAGTGTGCAGGCACCCGGAGCGAATACGGTCAAGGTAAGAGACCGGTGGCGTGCCTTGTAATTAGAAGTATCTAGTTTGTGAGGAATGGGCAGCAGATTGACTCCTAGTGAGTGTGTATGAATTTGGGAGAAGTACTGTACTGATTCTGGAACCTAGTGAACTCGGTATGCGTAGTGTATTATCTTGTACGGAATTGTGGAGCATTGTATTGAATGGAGTACGGTATTGAATGGAGTAATGTATTGAATGGAGTATTGTAGTACTCAGTAAGTAATGGGAGTATGTATTGTATTTGAGTAGTACTCGGATATTCCGGTCCATCAGACCGATGCTGTATGTATTAGTAGCCTTGTTAGTCACGTGGGTGGCTGACGGCATTGTATCACCCGCCGTTGAGTAAGAATGTATCCGCTGCGTGAGTACGAATGTGTAAGGAGATTGGACGGTAATGACAGTATTAGCGGTAGGGGTGTTACAAAAAGTGGTATCAGAGCGAAGTATCGCTCTAATGACTGGAAATACCGAGCTTAGGAAATACCGAGTTAGGAATTAGAAGCTTAGGGCTATGGGCTGAGTGATAGCATTAGAGAGATGCTAGTTAGGAACTCCCGGTGAGTACCGGATACCTACAACACCAGTCCCGCCCACCGCAACCCCATTGTATAACTTGGGAAAGGACGCCAGAGAGAAGAAAAGCCTTCTCATACTCGGGGAAAGCCCGATCTGGCAGTTGTGAAGCAATCACACAGTAAACAAGAACCGACGTATGGTAGATTCCAAGAAATGGAAGACCCGGAAGTGGATCCCGGTTGAACAACAATAGCCGCACTTAATAGCGGTAGTATAACACTCCAACCACAAGGAGGCTACAACTTGCAACAGCATGGGGCGACATGCTTAGCAGTCGCGGAACCTAGCTAAACAACCCGCAACAGGAAAAGAAGCACTAACCGTGCAACGAAATGGAAACAGGAGCAGTAATGAAACCCGAGACACAAGTCTACGGGACAACAGTAATAGCCAAGCAACACCACCAACGGTGAGCTAGCTGGCTAAGGACATAGTCGGGAGTGACTGACTCCAAAGCTACAACGCCAAAAAGGTTACAAACCTGGCCAACATAGCTCAGACAGCTACAAGAATATTCACAAGATATAATCTGACGTAACTACAACCGTAGTGCCTAAACCAAATCAGGCTCAGTAACCACAACAAACGTGTGGGAATAAGCAACAAGGAACAACACAACCAAGTCAAAGGGGAAGCTCCAAGGATTGGAGAAGTACCCCGATCAATGACAGCCATGTCAAACTCACTGAGAAGTTACTCAGAAGAGTGATTAACCTAAGTAAATGATCAACAAGATCAAATGAAGAGTAAGCAAGATTACCAATTATGAGTGGAAACCATACCGTGACCGGTATCGGGTTACCCAAAAACCACCAGTACCGCGCACTTGCCACAGCAAGTGCAGTGTGAACAGGAACATGCAGGGGAGCACTAACACACCACAAGTACATAGTAGTGTACTGTGGCCGTAATGGAACAACTACAGGAATAAACACCCCAAAACTAGGGGAATGAAACCATGGAAAGGCCTGACGGCCTGACCACTACATTTAGAACACACCAGTCAGCATGAAGCTATACTTAGTCAAGACCTCAAGCATGACTGTGCCATGAGAGATTTCTTTTAACACTGGACCATTGTTTTCAAACCCGAATCCTTCTTTCAAAACCACAACTTCTTTTAAAAACCTTGGATTTTAAAACCAAATCAACAGAATTACGGTGAGTATCATGGAATGATACAAGAGGAGTTGACAATAGAATACTTCACCTAGGCGTGTGACGAACACTACGAGTGTACCCAATTACGGGATGTGGGACAACTGCACTCCGAAGGAGCTTGCGGGCCTGACATATAGTTGGGTAAGTGGTAACGTATCAACATGGTACCCCATGTATGTATACAGGTAGTGTACGAAACACGGGAAGTAGTCGACTCCGTTCTACGGACCATCAGTAAGTTCAAACCAGAACAACTGGACACCTCAGGCAATTAAGCATAAAGGAACTCAGAGAATCCATCTGAAGATAAGGAGTAAGAACTAGGGAGTGCAAAGAGCACATACTAGTAAGTATAGACATTGGATATGTCTCAGGACATCAAGAAAATACACGGCAGCTGGAAAGTATACCCAGCCTAAACACAGTAAGGCAATCGCCTAACGTGGACACCAGAATGCTCAAAACAGGACAGAGTTCCCAAGAGCAATTACAAGATTACCACAAATATAATCCATCGTCAAAGAGGACATTCAAACCTAGTCTTAAGCACTAGGATCAAGCATAGACGGTCTACCCAACGACGGGAGACGTTATAACCCAGAGGGAACAGCTTAAATGTAATACCACAAGGTGGTATAGTGATAACGTATCATAAACGCTAGTCGGATGTAACGGCATAACCTAACAAACACTCAGGAGCAACCCTCGAAGGGTGTCTGAGTTAACACAATCGAACAAGTGTCATGAAGAGAGCACGACAACCAGAACGGATATTCGGTTAGAATACCGAAGGGATTTCACTTAATAGGAAATACCCTAAATTACAAAAGGCACTGGTTAGCATCAACTTGCCTCAAGGGCCTCCTATGAACGGAAGCGTGATGTCACGACTTACCATGGAGCCCAGTAAATACCTCCAACCTATGGGGTACACAAAGAATGGAAACGTGTATAAGCAGCTTGCAAAGAGCATAGCTTGCAGCAATAAGGCTTAAAAGCCACCAACCAACTACGTGGTGTGAACTCAAACGGTGGCAAAACCCACACCATCGCTAATAGGACTTGCAAGAGATATTGTCCCATATGACAAGAAATCAACAACTGGACCATCAATTCAAATCCAACCTCCTGAGCGGCTTGGAGTAATGGTCAACTCAGTGTCACTGTCACTAGAGCATCAGTCTAGTATACAGTTGACAAGCTTTAATTACCTACATGCCTTCTGTAGCAATGGCAGCACAGAGACATAAGAATCGTAATAACGCCAACAGTGGCCTAGTCCACACTTGGACACTGCGAGAAACCAGAGGAAAGACACCTCTTGTTGACCAAAGATCACCAATGTTGTAACGATGTGAACCCTCAAAAAGGGCTTTCATCTACCATAACCACAAACTTGTGCATGTAGTTGTTGCCAAGAGACAATCGAACAAGAATACGAGATTTTTGAACCACTACGCCTACAAGAGGCTTTGGACTGTAAGGGCGAGACGCTTAAAGAGCATAGAGACCCGAAGGAGTAAGTATACTCCATATGCACCCAAGCATGTGGTGAACCATTGTATAAAGACCAACATGGTAACCTTGCCATAAGAATTATGAGTGGTAACTAACCTCTCAACAAGAACCTTCACCTACTAGTGATGAAATACCCTCCAATTGGGGAACGGGACCAGAAAACCATTAAAGTTCTTGGGATGTCCCGGTAATGTACATGCAAAAGTAAAACTGCATAGCCAGAGCCTATAACCAATGCCCAGCACTGAGGAGACAGTAATTATCAGAAACAATTAATGTGAGTGCACATTGGGCACCACGAATGACCGACGCTCAAGAGAGCCGATGACCCGATGAATCACTTCATCCACAGCCAACCAAGACACTTGGTAAATTGCATTATCGATTATGAAATAATGTGAGGTAGGCCAACCCACACATGGAACCTGAATGGAAACGAAACATTCCCGCATTGGGAATATAGTAACATTGCGGTATGCTACGACAACCGCCATACACACGAACAGAGGAAACCCTCAGTATTCATACCATAAGGAAATGGTGCCAATGGCAATGGCAATGAGTAAGGAGGAACTACCACAGTAACGAAGACAGTAAAAACGATGTCATGTAATGAGTAAGAGTATGGTGCACAATAAGCGACCGCTAGGAGGAAGCAGTAAGACGATGACACGGAGTATAAGTATGAGAAGACAGGCAGAAATATCCATCCCTATCGCATAAGTGAATTACTGTCAAGCGTTTACGCCTCTGCACTCTGTATGACTAAGTGTTTTGGTATTGCACTTGTGCAGCTAACGATCTAATGGGATGGCTGCGGATATGGAGAATGTAAACAGTAGTAAATCTTCTTTTTTCACCACAAACATGGCATAAGCTAGTCAGGCATTCTTAGCAACAGATCGCACGAAGAGTGTAAAACACACTATCAATCACAAGATGTGAATTTCATTGGAATAAAAAGGTGAAAGGGAGATGTAAGAAAGTCACTTGGACCGACGCATTGAGAATGCAAGGTCATACAAGCAAAGAACACTTGTACTGAACCAGAAGAACTGGTATAATTCAGAAGCTAGTGACAATAGAGGGAGCACTACAACTTGGTAGTGACTTAACCTCGCCCGACAACAAGTCGGAGGAACTTAACGAATAATCGTGGAGGCACGAATAGTGAGCGTAATATATTACCAGAGAGCTGGTTACAATCTAAAACTCATTGAGTTCAAACAGCGGTAAGAGAATACCACACTGTTAGTAAACCTCATTCCCACAATAGAGGAATAAAAAGGTGATGTATAGCACATTAACGATAACAGGAAGGGTGAGTAACCCAAGTTATCAGGGTCGCGCAGCAGAAGCTAGTGGGCCCTAGCTAGGAAATGTAATACACCTAGCAAGTATGAAAGAATGGCATTAATGCCTGGAAGCCTAATAGGCTAGAACCAAATTGGTTATGAGTTAAATGAACTCAATAGGAATTCTTGGTGCAAGGACTAAACCATTGACATGGTTAAGACCCTTTGACCAGAGCATATTGTATAGTATATCGTAGTGAAGCTAAACGCTTCAGATTACCCAAATCGAGTAAACCAATGTGTAATAGTAACGTATGGTAGATTACGCGGGCGTAATCCCTTTTAAGGGGGTAGAGCGAAACCGCTTAATGTAAGTTTCATGAACAAAACACAGAAACTATAATGTGCATAGCACAAATGAGAATTATTTAATGATTGGTACTTATGTTAAATAAACATACTGTAGGATCGGGTGGCTAACTCAAACCAATCAAAGGTGTGAGTCTAAGGATTGGTTTGACTCAATCAGCCTTCGTAAGTGAGAAACACTCTGTGATGTAGAGGCACTCTATCGAATTAATAGAACTAAGGGCGCGGAAGACTTTTGCGGTAATTGTAGTGAAACGATGAAAAGGAAGAAGGACTCTGTGGAACTCAGCGAGATACACAAATAAGCTATTTCATTTCCTGGTCAAATAAAACAACTTACAAATGCCCACTAAGTAGAAGGGATCTACTTAGCAGTTTTTCACTCACTCACCCAACACACTTTCTAATCAGAACAATGGTAAGCGTAGTGAAACTAGGATCTTCCTAGGTATAGTCTTTCTTCTAGAGGTGCTAACTATCTTGGTACGTATTCTCTCTCTTTCTAGCTTATAATGCAATTCTCTTTCTCTCTCTCTAAGCTCTGAAATAATACTCAATGAAAGCACGAATGAAACTGACTATTACATATCTTATTTATACTCTAAGTGTAACAGCCAGTCGTAGGAGTTAGTTCCAAAAATACCGGAACTAACTTAGTGGGCAACTTCCAACGGCTCTTACTTGGTCTTCTTACTTAGGCCGCGATCTTCGGGTGTTGAGGAAGAGCTTCATGACCGTTGAGGCGCTTAAGGTGTTCCGAGTTGACTACTGATTTTTCGCAACAGCATGGGAGAGTCTATGGAGTCTTCTTTGTTGCGCGGACTCTATCGCAGAGGCTCACTCTTTGTGTCTGTCAAGTGATGATTGACTCTGTCGCGGTGAAAGGCTATCTCTGCAACACTCCGATGTCCCAACAATTTCCCCCTTGTTGCTGATGATAGCAAACCTTCGTGAATCCCGATGGAGTCAATCCTGAAATAAAAACACAAGGACTAGGGGAACCGACCCTGTCAAAGTTCCCCCTTAATAGCAGCAGTAGCAAATAAGTTCAAGGACTCTGTTTAGGTTCCCCCTTGATCGGAGAGGACTCCAGACAAGCAAACGATAAATAAGCAGTGTAATAGGCAGGATAGTATATAAGGCAGTCAAAAATACTAGACCACATGGTCTAGCAGCGCAATCCAAAAAGCAGTTTAAACAAGCAACAGAATAACCCGTACACCAGACGGGATTCACCGCTTCCCCCTTTTGCTTTCATCAGAGGGGAAGCCCATAGTGTCACAGAGTCAGTCAAAGTATTCACACAAACAACCATTAAAAGTGTTTAGAACTTAAAAAAGAACAGCCTAAGTTCTAACACTACACAACCACGTCATTCTAAGGGTTTGGGGTAAGGGTGGATTGAAGGTCAAGGAGTTGGTCCTGCAAGGCCGCCACTGTCGTCTCTATCCCGACGAGTCGGTCCACCATCCGCTTCTGGCCCTGAATCAGCTCGGCTGCATGCGCAATGAGGCGCTCCACTTTCTCCAGGAGAGGTTGGAGTGAAGCTTGAGGAACTGCCTCTTGAGAAGTGGATGTCCCCGCCGTCGTTGGAGTAGATGGAGGGGGCAGCAGCTTTGATTTGTCGATTGAAGTCAGCCGATTCAGATACCGCAGGTTGATGGTGTCTGCCTCCTCGATGGACTCTGGCGTCGAAGTCGCCAAGGGTACCTGAAAGAATTGGAATATGCGAGGCAACCAGAACACGTACCCCAAGGAGTGTTTCTGGGTGTCGACCGACTGGGCTAAGTGATGGAGAATTATGTGTGCTAGATTGATAGAGTGACGATTAATGATGCAGTACATAATGGTTAAGTCTAAGCAGTTGACCATAAGGTTTCCTTCCTTTCGTGGGACAATATTTTTGATGACCAAAATATGGAGGAGTTGGTGTAGGATGGAGAGATCGCCACGGGGTATGGGGGAGCCAATCTTTTTCTTGGAGGAGAAAAAGCGATAGATTTTGTTATGTGGTACCCCGGGATCTCAGGAAGGATTCCTTTTTCATAAAATGACAGGCCAGTGGCAGGAACGCCAAGAATTTCAGACAGTTTTGCAAGATCAAAAAAGATTGGGGTGGAATTGACAACAGACTGTGCAGCACCGTTTCGGATGACAAGGTTTTGGAAGAAGTCGACA
Organism: Limonium bicolor; assembly: GCA_023374045.1. NCBI lineage: Eukaryota > Viridiplantae > Streptophyta > Magnoliopsida > Caryophyllales > Plumbaginaceae > Limonium > Limonium bicolor. The sequence continues at coordinate 93,731,480 of CM041776.1, forward strand.
GACTCTGTGGGATACCACTCAGTTATCTCACAGAAGAGGTGTTTCCACCCCTGAATTTCGAGCATAGTGACTAACTCCCCCCTAAGTTGGAAGACAGAGCCCAAGAAAAGTCGAGGAACTTACCCCTGACGATATTACGGTCCGAGGCAGGGTCCCCGAGCATGTACCTTTGAGTGAAGGGGTCGACCTTCACACTCCGTCGGTGGGGTTTTGGAGGTTTCTGATCCCTGGCGGAGGTAGCACCCGTAGAGGCATCGTGACTGGCGGTGGGCAGTTCTTGGACGGGCGACGATTCACCGGAGCCGGAGGAGACATGTTGGGCCTTGACAGAGGAACGAAGAATTCTTTTTGCTGTGGGTCGGGTTGAGGTTTGGCCTTTTCTCTTGCGGGTTTTGGGTGGAGGTTGTTGTGGTGGTGTTGCGGATTTAGCGGGGGATGCTGGTGGGGTTGGTGTAGGAGATTTGGTCGGTGATTTGCTGGCATGGGCTTGTGGCTGATCAGTTGGTTGATTTTCGGCGGGAGGGTTGTCAGCTTGTGGGGTGGGGATGGTGGTAGGGTTTGGATTGGGGTAACTTCTTCAATGTCGGTGTCAAGAATCTCTGTTCTTGCAGCAGATGGCGGTGTTTGATGGGTGGATGGGTCGCGGGTGTCAGGTGGTGGTGTGGAGGAGTGTGTGGGCGAAGAAGTAGCGGTGGTTTTAGTGGGAGATGTAGTGGTGGTGGTGGTGAGTGTAGGGGGATTAGGGTTTGCCATCGCTTGTAGATACGCCTGAAGGCGAATGGGATCGGCAAAAATTTTGGCTGGGATGTTAATTCCAGAGAAGTTGATGCCGGCCATTTGGAAGTTGAAGGATACTCGGGTGTAAAGGGAGTTTGAAGTGAGAGAGATGGAGTGGACGGGTGATAGATATAAAGGCTGGAATTTGCAGAGAAGGCGTGTGTCAGGTGCGATTAATGTGGTGACGTCAGGATAAGGCGAGATAAAGGGTGACGATTTAGGCGGTTCTGGTGCGGATGGATGACGTGGATAGTAGCGCTAGAGTACTAGGCGTGCTAAGTAATAAAACACATTTTACTGATGCAAGTGCAAACAAAGACAAACTCTATGAGACATGAGGGCGTACCTGCTGAAGATTGCGGTAGGGGCAAGGAGATGCGACCGTCTAGGTAGACGGAGTCAATCCGATTGTCGATCGCAGTGCTTCGAATCTTGCTGTAGACAAGGGTTTAGTAAAAATATCTGCAAGTTGATCATCTGTCGGCACAAAGTCAAGTTGGATAAGCTTTTTCTCGACACAGTCTTTCAAGAAGTGAAAGCGAATTTTGATGTGTTTGGTTCTTGAGTGTTGGACTGGGTTTTCTGATATTTTGATTGTGCTTTTGTTGTCACAAAAGATGGGGATCTGTTCTTGGGTGAAATGATAGTCTTGAAGTTGTTGCTTCATCCAAAGGAGTTGGGAGCAACAGGCTGCAGCAGAGACATACTCTGCCTCTGCTGTAGAGAGTGCTACAGAGTTATGTTTTTTTGGAGGACCATGAAACAAGGCAAAGACCCAAGAACTGTGCATTACCTGAAGTACTCTTTTCGATCTTGAAGAGAACCAGCCCAATCAGAGTCACTATATCCAGATAAAGTAAAAGTAGGAGATCGTGGATACCATAGATAGAGTGTACTTGTACCTTTGAGATAGCGGAAGATACGCTTGACTGCTTTGAGGTGAGACTGTTTTGGTGCTGCTTGGAAGCGAGCACAAAGACAGACTGCGTGAAGAATGTCTGGGCGACTGGCGGTCAGGTACAAGAGGGACCCTATCATGCCTCTATATTCTGTGGCATTGACTCCGACTCCGTCATCATCAGAATGCAGTTTGGCAGATGTACAGCTTGGTGTGGACATACTCTTTGCATTTTTTAGGTTGTACTTATCAAGGAGTTCCTTGATGTACTTTTGTTGATGAATCTTGATCCCGTCCGTTTCCTTGCTGAATTTGTAATCCTAAGAAGAACTTGAGCTCACCTAACTCATTCATGGAAAACTCTTGCTTCATAAGGTTAGCAAAATGGTCGCAGAGGGTGTTACTTGTAGAACCATAAATGATATCATCAACATAGATCTGTACTAGAAGTAAGTCATGTGATGAGTGTAGAATGAAGAGCGTTTTATCTACATTACCTCGAGAGAAACCATTTTGCAATAGATATGTAGACAGTCTTTCATACCAGGCGCGTGGAGCCTGTTTCAGTCTGTAAAGGGCCTTACACAGTTGTAAACGTAGTCGGGATGGACGGAGTCTGTGAACCCTGGAGGTTGTTCGACGTAGACTTCTCGATCAATGTAGCCGTGAAGGAAGGCTGTCTTAACATCCATTTGATATAATTGGAAACCTTTGTAAGCAGCAAACACAATGAACATGCGAATTGCTTCAAGACGAGCTACTGGAGCGAAGGTTTCATCATAATCGATCCCTTCTTCTTGATTGTAGCCCTGAACGACTAATCGAGCTTTATTCCTGAAAACTTGGCCTGCAGTATCAAGTTTATTACGAAAGACCCAACGAGTACCAATGGCTTGTTGATGTGTGGGGCGAGGGACTAACTCCCAGACAGCATGTCGCTGGAGGGATTGAGTTCCTCCTGCATAGCAGTAACCCAATCACTATCAAGGAGTGCTTCTTTGACATTTCGTGGTTCAGTACTAGACAGAAACGCACCAAAGGCACAGAGATTTTGCATAGCTTGTAGGCGTGTTTGAACACCGGTGTTTGGGTCTGTAATGATGTTTTCAGGAGGATGAGCAGATTTTTTGCTGAAACTGGGGACGTGAAGCAGGAGGGGTGTGTCTTTGTCAGAGGAGTCAAAATTCATTTTTGTGGTAAGGTGTTCCGGGTTATTGTCTGAGTCAGTAGATTCTGATGAATTGTTTTTGTTTGCTGGGGAATCATGAGGAGTGATAGAGTGGGACTCAGGGAGTCTTCCTATTGGTACAGTGATGAAGTGTGGATTGTGAGAAAATCATCGGGGGCAAAGTCAAGTTGATCAGAAGATGAGCCAACGTTGTGGGACTCATCGAACTTGACATGTGGGCTTTCTTCTAAACATTGAGTTCTCAGATTGATAACACGATAAGCTTTGCTTTTAGAAGAATAGCCAAGAAAAATACCTTCATCACTTTTAGGAGAGAACTTACCCAAGTTGTCCTTACCATTATTGTGAATAAAGCACTTACATCCGAAACGCCTGAGATGTATAAGACTTGGTTTACGTTGACGGAGTAGTTCATAGGGTGTCTTGTGAAGGAATGGATGAATCAACGCACGATTTAACACATAGCAGGCTGTATTAACGGCTTCTGCCCAATAAGATGGAGTGAGTTGACTGTCGATGAGCATGGTGCGAGCCATTTCTACCAAGGTTCTATTTTTGCGTTCAACTACTCCGTTTGTTCTGGAGTTCGTGCTGATGATATTTGGTGATCCACTCCGTTGTCCCTGCAAAACTCATCAAACGACTTGTTGCAAAATTCAGTACCCTGGTCCGTTCTCAGGGTTTTTAGAGTGAATGAAAATTTGTTGACAAGCATTTTATGGAGTTTGACAAACTCCGTAAAAGTTTCATCTTTGGTAAATAAGAAAATGACCCAGGTCCACCTGGAATAGTCATCAACTATGACCAGGATGTACCTCTTACCACTTCTACTTTGTGTGCGCATGGGGCCAACAAGATCCATGTGTAGCAGTTCTAGCGGAGAGCTAGTAGAGAGAGTAGGCTTACTTTTGAAGGAGGACCGGGTGTGTTTACCTTTTACACATGCTTCACAGACGGAGTCTGTGTCAAAGGTTGTGTCGGGTAAACCAATCACCAAGTCCTTGCTTTTGAGTTTGTTCAACAGCCTATGATTAGCGTGGCCAAGTCTGGAGTGCCACAGCAGTGAGTTTTTGGAATGCACATTTAGACAGACTTGGTCGTCTGGGTTAATAGAGTTTAAGCACATTTGTAGAGATTGCCTTCTCTACGTCCCACAGCTTTTAATGAACCTGTACGCTCATCATAAACCTTACAATCCGAAGAGAGAAAAGTACCAAGTTGAATCTATCACAAATTTGAGAAATACTTAGTAAACTGTGTTGGAGTCCAGTGACCAGATGGACTCCATCAATTTTAAATTTTGAGGGGTTACCTACGGACCCAACACCCACGATTTCACCCTGGTTGTTGTTTCCAAAAGTAACCTTACCTCCTTGGTAGGATGAAAGCGAATTGAATTGATTTGGATCTCCAGTCATGTGACGAGAACATCCACTGTCCAAGTACCAGCTGTCTCCATTCGCCTTCACCTACAAAAGAACAGATCATTTGTTAGATTTGGGAACCCAGATGTACTTGGGTTCCCTTTTCGAGCCAGACTGCTTCAATTTTTCTCGTGCTTCGAGTATCAATTTAACACTTTTAACATTAAATGAGAGATCTCTATTCAATTTATCACATGCACTGTCTCGATGTCCAAGACTCCCGCAGTAGCCACAAATTTTGGTTGGTGGAAGATTGACGTATTTCTGTTGTCCTTTCCACCAAGAATCGAATTTTTCTTTCTCTTGATATCGTTTGGCTCTGTTGTCGGATTTGGACATATTCTTTGGAATGTCGAACTTACCTTTGTGCCACTTGGGCGTGGATTGAGTGGATCGAACTCCGGATTGTAGATTCACAATCTGTGAGAGAGTTGTTCTACCTGGAACGAAGAGTATCTCGATCTTGGCTAATTTCTTTGATTTTGGAGTTGGCCCACTCAGGTAATTCGGAGGAGGTGACTTGTTTGATAAACTTGACTGGCTTAAGGGAAAGAGCGTGCTCCTTTTCTTTCAGTCTTTGAGTGAGATTTTGATAGTGGTGTTTAGGGATATGTTTTTGGATTCAGAGGCATTAAGATCATTTTGAAGAGAACAGCACTTGTCAGTAAAAATGGTGAGGTCTTGTTTGAGGGAGTCGATCAGGGTGAGAGACTCTTTCTGGTCACCCTGTTAAACTGAGTGCATTCTAAGGTATCATGAAGTTCCTTTTGAAGGGAATCAACATGACGCCTTGATTCTTGTAGATCTAACCTGAGAGAGCAAGAGATGGTTTTGTGTTCCTCAGCTTCATCTCTTAGTGCATACATAAGACTTTTTGAGATTTCGAGTTCCTCAGATAGCTCGGTTATCTTGCTGGTAAGACTTGCTTTGAGGGAGTTGTTCTCGGAGACAATTTTAGCAATTAGAGTCATAAATCCCATGGGAGAAATACGGTAAAGGTCTGTTTCAAGGTGAGAACGGTTACCTCATTATCAGGGATCATGGACTCCGTCGTGTCATGTGCCATTAGACATACCAGTCCGCTGGACTCTGTGTCTGGATCGTCGGAGTCTGAATCGCCCCATCCAACAGCTGCCATGAGCGATCTCCCTTGAGATTTTCCATACTGGCTTTTGAGTAAAGGACAGTCCTTCTTGAAGTGACCAGGTTTATTGCAATTGAAGCAAGTGACAGAATTGAAAACTTGTTTAGAAGTGTTCGAGAACGACCGACTCTGTCGATTAGGTTGGTTACGCATGAACTTTCGAAAGTTCTTGACTATGAAGACAAAGTCCTCCATAGTCTCAGCCTCACTTTCCTCAACAATAATGTCCACCAGCTCAGCCTTGGCTTGTCTGATTTGAGTATCAGCAACATAGGCTCCTTCTTGAGTTAACTGAGTTGAATTAACCTGCAAGGCTTGGTCATTCAAAGTAGTAGTCTTACTAGAAGAAGGAGAAGAAGTATTACCACATTTTTTTAACATTCTTCTTATATTTATCTACGGATTGTAGATAGGAACCTAGGTCTTGACAGCTCCATTTGGATAAGTCCTTGCATGCTTTGGTAGAGATTACCGTTTCCGCCCATTCTTCTCTCAGACTGTCCAGCAACTTGTGCAAGACACTCTCTCTATCTGGTAGGATGCTAACTTCCTGCATAGTAGTGGTTAGTAAATAGAAACGATCAAGCACTTCTTCCAGAGACTCACCGGGTTTCTGCAGAAAATTTTCATAGTCCATTCGAAGTTCTTGAGCTTTGCATTTCTTTAGTTCAGTGACTCCTTCGTGAGTTGCTTGAAGGAGTGTCCAGATCTCATTAGCGGACTTACAGTGATTTACTCTCCTTTGTTCTGGGATGGACAAGCAGGTGTATATTGCGCGTGATGCTTGACGATTCAGCTCGTACCTCTTGCGATCTGCAGCAGTCCATGTGGATCGGTCTGGATTGACTACAAGATCTCCTCCAGTGACTATTTCCCAAAGCTCGGAGTTGACAGACTCAATGTGTTGCTCGATCTCGTTTTTCCAGTGGTCGTAGTTGGTGGAGGTGAGTCTGGGATGCTCGAAGTGCATTTTGTTGTTTTGATTGGCGAAGAGGTCTGCCATTGCTTCGATGATTGACCGTTAGCCTAAGCAAGGCTCTGATACCACGTGTAGGATCGGGTGGCTAACTCAAACCAATCAAAGGTGTGAGTCTAAGGATTGGTTTGACTCAATCAGCCTTCGTAAGTGAGAAACACTCTGTGATGTAGAGGCACTCTATCGAATTAATAGAACTAAGGGTGCGGAAGACTTTTGCGGTAATTGTAGTGAAACGATGAAAAGGAAGAAGGACTCTGTGGAACTCAGCGAGATACACAAATAAGCTATTTCATTTCCTGGTCAAATAAAACAACTTACAAATGCCCACTAAGTAGAAGGGATCTACTTAGCAGTTTTTCACTCACTCACCCAACACACTTTCTAATCAGAACAATGGTAAGCGTAGTGAAACTAGGATCTTCCTAGGTAGAGTCTTTCTAGAGGTGCTAACTATCTTGGTACGTATTCTCTCTCTTTCTAGCTTATAATGCAATTCTCTTTCTCTCTCTAAGCTCTGAAATAATACTCAATGAAAGCACGAATGAAACTGACTATTACATATCTTATTTATACTCTAAGTGTAACAGCCAGTCGAAGGAGTTAGTTCCGAAAATACCGGAACTAACTTAGTGGGCAACTTCCAACGGCTCTTACTTGGTCTTCTTACTTGGGCCGCGATCTTGGGTGTTGAGGAAGAGCTTCATGACCGTTGAGGCGCTTAAGGTGTTCCGAGTTGACTCCTGATTTTTCGCAACAGCATGGGAGAGTCTATGGAGTCTTCTTTGTTGCGCGGACTCTATCGCAGAGGCTCACTCTTTGTGTCTGTCAAGTGATGATTGACTCTGTCGCGGTGAAAGGCTATCTCTGCAACACTCGATGTCCCAACACATACGTATTCAGTCATATTGTAACTGTGGTAATCAGTCACGAGAGATGCGAATACCATAGGTTGAATATACCCATCTTGTAACCCCCATGTAAAAGTATTAGTAAAGAGGAGTAGAGTAACTCTTGGGGAAATGATAATCCTAGTGGGTTCTATTGAAGTTAGACATGGCACTACAATGCAAGAGTCGGTATAAAACCGATGTAGAACCTAGAGGAAATTGAACTCCCTAGGTGATTGTCTTGATACAATCGAGAATGAGTAGTGGACGGAGCTCCACAGTATTGTAACCTTCGAGGAAGCAGTGCGAATTGATTATGAGAGTAGAGGAATGTAACCCTGGGTGGTATATTCGTAAGTATGTTATTGGTAGTAATTGAGGATAGCTAAACTTTATAAGTATTGTAATTCTTAGCTAGAATATTTGTAATGATTGAGAGTAATGGATGAAAGTAACGAAGTTTGATGAAATGAGCACTTAGGTATTGAATCTCGAAGTAAAGTATTTGGGAAGTAGAGTGAGGATGATTGATGGATTGAATTCCATCCCTCGGAGTTGTATGAACTTGTAATTATGACTAGGAAGAGTAAATAGATAGAAAATGGACAAAATCAAATTGTTTGTTTGTTTGAAACTGATGTGGGAAGTCGAACTTGATCCTGATCAGATCAAGGGAAACCGAACACAAATTGGGGTGGGAAGATAGTTCAACACTGGTGCTGATCACATCAGGGTCGAACGATTCTTGAAGCTCCCCTTAAGTGGTCACAAGAATCACGCGTAGGATAGATGTAAGGAATATAAATTGAAATTTGGAGTTGTATGCTTTAGAAGGATTTCTAATTAGCTGTCGGGAAGGATTTTCCTTAGACTGGAGGGTAAGTAATTGTTGGAAGCTTATACCGGAGAATGACAGTAGGTAGCATGTTGTATTATTCCAAGGGCAACAGGACATAGAGGAGTCCTGTGTCTAGATGACCGGAGTGCCTGCGGGATTGTAATGTGTATTGTATTGCTTTGGGGATAGCGTCGCACTGTGTGTATGTATAAAACTTGTAATGAGGACCGGATGTTGATAGTAATATGGATTGGAGTAACTATTGTACATTGGTATGGTATGGAAAGGAGAAACTTGGAGGAACGAATTTGGGAATTGTAAGGAGGAGGAGTGCATGGCTTTGGTATTAGGCAAGTGTAAATGAGTAAGTATAGTAATCCATAACCTCGAACAACTTTGAGGACAAAGTTCTTAAGGGGGGTAGATTGAAATACCCCGAACTTAAATGTAGGGATTAAAATTAATCTAATACGTATTTAAGGGCCTAATGACGCCTAAGTAATATTGGTAAGGAAAAATAAATCCAAAAGAAATGAAGAAGAAATGCTTAAAAAGCGAAAAACGCTAAATAAGCGTTAAATAACCATAGGAGGTATGAAACCTCGGTTAGCGTAATATATGGATTCTAAAGGCTTAACAAGGCCTAAATAATATATGGAACAACTCCCGAAGGAAACGGATCCAAATAATGCATTAAAACGCTAATAAAACTTTGGCGCACGTTTTCGAGAAAACCCGAAAAATGTGACTTTAAGTGGTCAAACGGACCCGTAAAAATTATGAATCATTAAATAATAATTATTAAGCATTTATGGAAGCTTAATAACTAATAAAAATAATTAAACGAGAAAATTCCGGAAAACGGGCCCGGTTAGTGAATAGTACCAAACGGGTAAAATAACGAGCGATTTCTGTAAAAGAAGAAAAACGCTCCAACTAGTAATACAGTAGGGGGACCGATTTTTATTAAGTCAAATAACCCCACACACACACATGTAACTAGCTAATTAATTAAAGGGCCAAAAAGCAAAAGTACCAAAAAAGTAAAAAGGTATTTACCTTACCTCTCTCCTCTCCCCTCACATTTCTCCTCTCTCTCGCGTGGGTTCCCCTCACCCAGCGATTTCTCCCTCTTCTTCTTCTCTGTTGGCGATTTTTGGAAGCTCCAAAGAGACAACCATGGCAGCTCACCTTCTCAAGCTTGCCCAAGCCTTATTAAGGCTCCAAATCAAAAACAAATTACATATTTGAACTCCCCTCAACATTCTCTACAACTCTATCTTTTCAAAATTCGAAAAGGAAGAACTTCATCTCCATGGGTTTTCCCCATTCAAAGAGAAAATGGTACCAAAGTAAAGCTTGGAGTCTCCCCTCTCCATTAAGGTAAAAATTTACATGAAAAACTCATGTTTCCTTCACCTTCTTTTACAACCGATTCCTACCCCCTTGTAATACTCCATTTCTCCCTCTCGTTTAAGCAAAATTACAACCTTGCAATGGTGGTGGAATCAACTTCTCAAACCAAGGGCTAAAACCCCTCCTAAAACACTTTAAAGGTAAACCCTAGAATTCGTGATTTGAACATCTCAATGCATTAGTGTTAATGTAAGGGTTAGTATGTTAATTACACTTATTTTGTGTGTATTGGGTGATGGGAATGGGGTTTGGCAACTCCATTCCCCATGTAGCCGATTGTGCAAGAAAGAGAGAAAGAGGAGGATTGGAAAAGAAAGGAAGGAAATATAAGCTTAAGGTAAGAGCTCCTCCCTAATGTTAAATTTAATGCATTAGAGTGATGGGGATGAGAGTAAACCGATTAAAGAAACCCAAATATTGTATTAGTATTGTAGTTTGTGGAAGTTTGAGTATTTATGAGCAAGTATTGGAATTGTAGGCCTTGGGGCCAAATAAATTGTGTATGTGTATTAGTATGGTGGATTGAGGAAGTAATGATGTATTTATTGTAATTGAGGAAGTATTGGTGTATTGAGATTTTGTATGAGTGCTGATAGAACCCTTGTGGTTTGGCTAGAATAGGGATGAATTTGATGAGAAAGGAGATGTGTGGATAAGTAAGAAAAGTAGGTGAACTATGGCGAATTTTAGTAGGAATGTGTGTATTAAGAATGACTTGGTGAATGGGAGAACCAAGGTGTGTATTGGGATTTAGTAGAGATGATTTAGTAACTAAGGAGTAGTAGTTGTGGCGAGAGAATGAAAAGATATAAAATCTGTAGCAAAGAATATTGAAGTGTGTTGGAGAAACGAGGAAGAATCAGTATGTAGGATTTAGTAAAAGAGCATTGTACAGAGTAAGACTTAGGTTGAGTATAATGTAAATGAGGCAATGGAAGAGCCATAGGAGTAGTGGGAAGAAGAAAGGAAAAATCTGTAGCATTTGGAGAAGAACAAAACTGTAACAGGGGAGAAAAATGTAACAGTGGAGTGTGTTTTGTAACAGATTTTGGTAGAGTGGATTGGGCTAGTTTAAAGTGCTTAATCAATGCTAAAATATGTTAGATTATATGTAGGAATATTGGGGAAGAGATTGGTGGAAGTTTGGAGTTGAAACAGAATAAAAAACATATACATTTGACAATACTGTAACTTGTCCGGGTTTGTAAACTAGTACACAAACCCGGACATGTCAAAAAATACGACAGAATGTATTACAGAATGGATGGTCCGGGTTTGTAAACCAAGACCTAAACCCGACCACCCCCAAAATACACCCGAGAGGTTTTACACACCCATGGTCCGGGTTTGTAAACTATGACCTAAACCCGGACCACATAGAAAACATACCCGAGAGAACTACCATTGTATGGTCCGGGTTTGTAAACCCTGCCCTAAACCCGGACCACATACAGAGTACACCTGAGAGCTGACCAAATGCATTGGTCCGGGTTTGTATCCCCGGACACAAACCGGACCACCCTGAAAAGTGCCCAGAATGTATTTTAAAGCTAAACTAAAGTAGGGTAAGGATGGGTAATGATATTATAAGTTAATTAAGACATGATTAATGATGTTTAATGGTCATTAAGGCTATAAACAAGCTTAGAAAATAATTGTAAGTAAGTAACTTAAGTAAATGTATTTAAGTAACAAAGAGTTAGTAAGTATAAACTGGGAATCAGTAAGGGAAGAAGTAATGAGTAAGGTTAGTTATGGATAATTAACCACTCAATTGTATGTATGTCATAGGATTCAAATAGTGAACACCGAAGGGAGTCGGTGAGTCCAAAGTCAACGGTGAAGTGAAAGGTATGATTTCTTCATGCTCTGTATCCTAACCTGGTTACCCGATTTGTGTGCTTATGTGATCACCAATAAGATAAATGCACGAATCGGACTTATATTGCACTTAACTGTGTTTGAACTATTTTGTTCTGGTTGTATCTTCTTGAACAATTAGTTTGTATAATTCATGAAATGAATGAATGGAAATGAGAAGTATGTGTAAGTATTGTGTACTTGTGTATTGTATGTATGTATGGAAGTGAAGTACTGACTTCTACTAATTCCTAACAACCCAACTCCTAACTTGAGTAATGAGTAAACTGGAATGAGTAGAAGTCCGATATAGTTTCGGCCACGCGTGAGGATAAGGAAACACAAGAGGTTGGATCCGAATCCTGGCTATAATCTCTTCCATGGACCAAATCCCTTGAATGGGTAGCATCCTGGATTAGTGGGCCACCCTAAAGCCCGGTGGTGGGATGTAGTAATCCCTGCCCGGAGGTCGTACCGACTTAACTGGAAGTAAAGTATGTAAGAAGTAAGTATTGCATGTGTATTGGTCTTGACTATTGTAAGTCATTGACCTGGAGCAAAAAGTATTGAACACCCGATTAACCCGGGTGTGTAATGAAGCTAACTGGACCTTTGTATGTATTGGAGAATTGTATCTCCGTATTGCGTATTGAGTATGTAATGAGTATGTATTGTGTATGTGTATTCTGGAAGATGGTAAGTAAGCATTGGTTGACTTGTATTGTCTTCCAAGCATGTGTTGTACTGTGCGTATGTATGTATATACTTGTGTAGTATTGCAGTATCGTGAATGAAAGCATGTAAGTATGTATGTATATGCATGTATTGCAAATTGAATTGCATGTATTCGACCAAATGGTCGGCGTACCCTCGCTAGTACGCGGGGTATGCGGTTATCATATTCAGCGTAAGCTGACCCCCTCGGGGGAACATTTTTAGTGTGCAGGCACCGGAGCGAATACGGTCAAGGTAAGAGACCGGTGGCGCGCCTTGTAATTAGAAGTATCTAGTTTGTGAGGATGGGCAGCAGATTGACTCCTAGTGAGTGTGTATGAATTTGGGAGAAGTACTGTACTGATTCTGGAACCTAGTGAACTCGGTATGCGTAGTGTATTATCTTGTACGGAATTGTGGAGCATTGTATTGAATGGAGTACGGTATTGAATGGAGTAATGTATTGAATGGAGTATTGTAGTACTCAGTAAGTAATGGGAGTATGTATTGTATTTGAGTAGTACTCGGATATTCCGGTCCATCAGACCGATGCTGTATGTATTAGTAGCCTTGTTAGTCACGTGGGTGGCTGACGGCATGGTATCACCCGCCGTTGAGTAAGAATGTATCCGCTGCGTGAGTACGAATGTGTAAGGAGATTGGACGGTAATGACAGTATTAGCGGTAGGGGTGTTACATAATATAGTTGCCTCCATAATGGGGCGCTCCAGTACACATTCATAAAGTTCTAAAAGCGCCCAATTTCAACGGCGCGCCACAATTTGAGAGTAAATAAACCAACAAGCACAAAAAACACTTGCATTTCATAGAATAACCAAAGTACACTTCAAATCTACGCAAAATCTTGGCTACAGCCTCTTGTAGCCATCTCTGGCTACATACGAGGCGCGTCATTAGCTGTTTTTTTTTTTGAGATTGTTTGCCGGGTGCAATATTTTTCTTTTTAATTTTTTTTCTTTTTTATTATAAAATTTTAAATAGTTGTAATTTTTAATATATAAGTCCAAAATGTAAAAAATTATATCATTGTTCATCTAAATTCAAGCTCTTCAAAACAAGACCAGTCATGGATATGTTTTGACAACTTTTTAAAAAAATTATTTTTACATGTATACGATAATATTTTAACGTGGTGATGTATGTACATATTTTAATGTGAGAATGTACATGTTTTAATGTGACAATGTACATGTTCAAATGTGAGAATGTACATGTTTTTCAATGAACATCTGTACATGTTTGTATGGTCATATGTACATGTTTTCTCCCTTATATGTACATATTTTAATCTAAGGATGTACATATTTAATGATTCGTACAGATATATGTGACTATCTGTATATTTTTAATGCGAGGATGTACATGTTTTTACGTGTGGATGTACATGTTTTAATGAACATTTGTACATGTTTGTATGACCATCTGTACAAGTTTTCTTTTACGTTCTGTGTACTATATATGTAAAAATAATTTTTTTAAGTTGTCAAAATATATCCATGACTGGTCTTGTTTTGAAGAGCTTGAATTTAGATGAACAATGATATGATTTTTTTTTCATTTTGGAATTATATATTAAAAGTTATAATAATTACAAGTTTTTGTGATATAAAAAAACAAAAAGCAAAACAAAAAAGCAAATACTGGCGTGGGCGTGGGCGTGGGCATGGATGGTGGGCATGGGCATGGATGTAGCTAGATAGGTACAGTTGGCTTTAGCCAAGAACGACTGTTAAATCTACCAATATACCATCCACAAATGCATAGAATTGAAATTACATTATTGAAAAAGTACTCAAATTGACTTTATCATCAACAAGTGATTAAATTAGTGCAGACAAACTCCGACCATTCCTCAAGCATCTCAACTATTTGAAAATCTTGATATTCACCACCTTGGAGCAATTGTTCGTAAGCCTTGAAAAATAGGAAAATGAACATTAATTTAAAAACTACAAGTCTGACAATATGTAAAGACCTAAACTAAAACTTTCAAAGAATGTTATAGACCTTGTCTAACGAGTATTCTAGTAAAAAGGACGATGCTGTTACTATGTCATGCATAAATCTCATGACATAGTATCCACATTTCGAACCCCTAGGCTGCATCAGGGACTATACATACACACATATTCACAATATATTGTACGTGTACTATCAACATTTATAAACTAGTATTGACATTATCACACAAATCTAGTAATTAAGAATACCTTGACTAGGTTCCAAAGGATATTATTCTTCATTTGTCTTTGCATTGACATGAATGCAACTCTCATGGAACTGTATACATCAAACATATAGTTTTAAATACACGTAGTTATATCAGAACTTTGAAACATATTGTTAAGTAATAATAAATTTTGTTTAAGATAACAAACTCACCTCAATATCACTGTGAAGATCCTCGGTTTCTTGGTCACTCCTACCAAGTGAGTCAAATTGTAGGATTCTTGGGTACGTCATCACCAACAAGCAATAACCAGTGTCAACTGTTCACAAATTACAACAATAAATTGAAATCATTAACAACTAGCACAATTTATAAATAGATTATACTAATAGAGATAGTCAAATAGCATACCCTTGATGATATGACAGCATAACAAATGACTTGTTTACACATTGAAAGATGACATTTGTCATATATTGCATAAGGCCTTGAATGTCACTTGTCATGGTGGTTTCACAGCACATAGCAGGAACATGAATCTGAAACTGTAAGTTTGGTAGAATTCGAGCGCCTTATTATGCACATGTCTGCACCATAAAGACAATAACATCAGTTATTTACTTTTTATTCAAACAACAAATTCATCATTAATCAATGCATTCAAATTAAAAAGGTAGTAGTCACTCAGATAACGGTTGACTTGATGATCGACACATTAACAAATCCCTCATGAATACTCTGTGAAATCAGACATATATATATCTCAAATTGATGTGCATCTCTTGTTGCAGCTTGATAGTGAAATATGGCCTGGTCTTCCTCCACAGTGCTCAAATCACTATGAGGTGACGTCAACAACAACGCCAAGTGCAGAAGCTTCATATTAGTTGACAAGCCAACCAATATCCTTTGTTCCACCAAATCAGGTCTAACCATGAAATTGATATATGGCCTGGTCATCCTCCACAGTGATCGAATCACTGTGAAGTGATGTCAGCAACAACGCCAAGTGCAGAAGCTTCATATTAGTTGACAAGCCAACCAATATCCTTTGCTCCACCAAATCAGGTCTAACCATGAAATTGGTGGATGCCTTCGATTGAACTGGTGCAACAATTCTTTTTCCTTTTCCCTTATCAGTTTTTGGTCGGCTTATTTCCTAAGATATTAACTAATTAAGTATATGGATGTAAGATGGTATATCAATAGTTTTAAAGAAATTTAAGAGTACTTACCTGTCCAGAGAGTGTAAGCAATCGAACTAGCCACTGCAAGGTCTTAGTTTGTGTAGAACACAGTGTAGATCTCTGTGGGATCGATACCGGTAAACAGACATCACCATGCTCTGTAATAAAGTCGTCTAGAAGCACTCATGCATGGTAATGTCGTAGTGGTTCACCGATATCATTTTGAGTTGGGGTTAAAGTTTACCCGAAGCCACAATGACCTCTTGATCTCTAGATTGTAAAAAACAACGTGCACTCATATGGTGCATGTATGTTATGTGGAATTGTTTAGATGAAAATGGTGAAATCCTAGTTCTACGATGAGATTAGTGATCAAGTGAAAAATCTTAATCCTCATATTTTTAATTTAAATGTTGGTCTAACCTGTAGAGATGCATAGGGAAACGGCTCAGCCGAGTGGACACTACTTCCTCATACTTGTGTATTATGCTCCTGAATGGGTGACTCGGCTGGTGGTCGAGAAACCTCTTGGCTGCTAGGCCTCTCTGATCAATACCTTGACATAGCCTGAGTGATCCGCTCGTCGACACTCTGGTGAATCCTATGCTCCATCTCAGATATCAATTTCAAGTGCTCCTCGTAGTTGATCATCCTCCCTTGTGTCCCTATTCTAGACCCGGGAACGCCATATGCTTGGCGGATACCAATGTGCCCACCAAAACCAATGGCATGACTTGGATGATCCTTCTTTCCAAGAGCGCATGTATGAGGATCATCATTCCTCTCTGAAGTCCAAGTGCCCTAGGTGAGCTGAGAGCTTAAGTCACTATAATACAACTCACAAATATAGTTATTAATTTTTCATAAGTTATATATACAAACCAAATGACCATTTGGCTAAAAATGAACATGTTATGACTTTGAATTTAAATACTTACCATTTGAGCAATAATTGTTCTCGTGGCGTCATTGTATTGAGGATTTTCAGGAGTCGAGCTTCATTCAGAATGTGGCTTAACTCCCAATGTCCTAGATGGCACCGTAATACCAACTAGAGCTCCTAACTGGTTGAGATCAGTTACCGCTTTGGTACTCAGTGGCTGCAGCTTCAATTTTTACCCCACTGTTCTGGTTTGTCGTTTTAGCATCTTGGCGCGCAGTGTAGTACGTATACCCACTAATACCTTACCCTCAAATGATGTAATATTAGTTTAGGTCCAATTGCAAGACATTTGATCTCTTCATTTACAACTTCAGGATTCGATGATGCTAGTTCAAACACATGATCTTTGAACCATTGGATATAAACACTCGATTTTGTTCATTTGTCAGCCAAATGTGGTCTTTCGTAGGATTTTGTTGCCTTAACTCAACCATATGGGTATCAAAACAAGGTTCAACAACCTCAAGGTGTTGTAAGACAAACAAATGTGCTTGATGAATGAGATGACACAGAACTTGCACAATCTTTTTGCCAATAACACCTGTTCCCTTAAACATGTCGTGGTGTCGTGGTTTGGGGATACCAATTGACTCCACCTCATTCAAATAATCGGTCACAAATTCTGTGACTTCCTCAGTCATTGTCGCTTCAATAATGCTCCCTTAGTCGTCGATACCTATTATTCATTCTACTTTCTAGAATACCCATGTACCGTTCAAAAGGGTACATGTACCGTAAGTTGACCGGACCACAAAATTGGATCTCTCGAACGATGTGTACAATTAAGTGCACCATTATGTCAAAGAAAGACGGTGGAAAATAGATCTCAAGTTGACAGAATGTGACCACAATTTCACATTGTAGATCATCGAGAGAGGATACGTCAATTGCCTTGCAGCAGACAAACGTTGAAGAAAAAACATAACTTGTTAACACATTTTTGACATTAAATGGCAATATTCCTCAGATTGCAACTGGAAGAAGAGGTAACATTAGTACATGATAATCGAGATTTCATGCCTAACAGTTTTAAATCCTTAATCGATGCAATGTTCTTCCAGTTTGAAGAGTACCCATATGGTACTTTTACCGTGTGCAGACATTTGTAGAACTAATCTTTTCATTCTTTGAGAGTATAGCATGCAGGAGGTAGGTATATTCGTTTCTCATTCTCTTTTGGGTGTAACTTCTTACGTATTCCATGGCTTGCATGTCTTTTATGACTTTCACTGTCTTTTGTTTTGATGGGTACGTTGAGCAAAGTCCCACTCACTGTCTCACCAACGTTCTTCACAATGTGCATGATATCTAAACAGTGTCTCACAGGCATATGACACCAATAAGGTATATCCCAAAGATAGAACATGTTTTTCAAATGATCTTTGTCGGTTTTGATGTGATTCCAAATACATTTACAATATCCTTAACCTTTTCATACACTTCCTTAGAGGTCAGAGGTAAAAGGGCCACATGTCTCGGCCTCACCATTGAAAGTTTTCTCTTCATTACTCGATAAGGGTGATCTTTAGGCAGTCGACGTCGATGAAACTTGTAAACATTCTTCCCATAATGTTTTAAACGGTCGGAACAAGAGTTTTTCTTGCATACGGGACATGCAAATGTTCTTTTCACCGTGTAACCAGACACGTTCCCATATGCAAGGAAGTCGTTGACAGTACAGAACAACAAAGCCTTGAGCGTGAAATTTTATCTTGCATAAGCATTATAACCACAGTCCCCTCATTCCACAATAGTTTCAGATCATCAATCAGTGGGGCGAGATGCACATCAATGTTATTACCTGGCTACTTGGGACCAGATATTAGGAGTGATAACATGATGTACTTTCATTATATACACAGCCATGAGGGAAAATTATAGATCACTAGCAAAACGGCTATGTACTATGTTGACTACTCAACATGCCATACGGGTTCATTCCATCAGTACATAACCCAAGCCTCAGATTCCTATCTTCATGTCCTAAATGTTCTTTGTACCATATGTTGATGTTTCTCCATTGAGGCCCATCTGCTGGATGTCTTAGTTTCTCATCACTTTTTCTACCCTCTGCGTGCCATTGTAATTTATTTGCATCTTTCGGATTAGAAAACAACCTGTTGAACCTAGGTATGATCGGTAATACCACAATAGTTTAGCTGGAGGACTTTTTTCTGAGCGGATGAGGAGTCACCATTATTGAGCTTGTATCGAGACAATGAACATTTCGGACAATTGTCTAGGTGTTCGTAATCACCCCTATACATCACACAATTGTTGGGACATGCATGAATCTTCTTATACCCAATCCCCATTGGACACACCCTTTCTTTACCTCATAAGTGGTGGTAGGGAGATCATTCCCATCTGGAAGCATATCTTGAAGTAGCTCGAGAAGTGCCGTGAAACTCTTGTCACTCCATCTATAGTCACCATCCTTGAGCTTGTATCGAGACGATGAACATTTCGGACAATTGTCTAGGTGTTCGTAATTACCACTATACAACACATAATTGTTGGGACATGCATGAATCTTCTTATATCCAATCTCCATTGGACACATCCATTTCTTTGCCTCATATGTGGTGGTAGGGTGATCGTTCCCATCTGGAAGCATATCTTGAAGAAACTCGAGAAGTATCGTGAAACTCTTGTCACTCCATCCATATCTCCCCTTCAAGTTGAACAAATGCAAGCAACCATCAATTTTGTGTACTTAAATGCATGTAGGGTACAAGGCTGTCTTGGACGAAACCAACAACCTTTAAATACTCATCCGGCCTGTCGGCAAAATTGTCCTCGGCATTATCAAGCATCTCATCCATTCGCTTATCATGGTAAGTCATCTCACTGTCAACATTGACTCCTGAATTACTTGGGAATCGATCCGACTCGTTGACAGTATTGAAGGTCTGCTCGGTTCTGGAGTGACACGATCATAACTGTAGGTAGTTGAAGCATTATCTTGAACTGATTCTCCATGAAAAGTTCATCTTCTGTAATGTGGCATAAAACCACGGGTCTTCATATTGAATTGTATGACGTCGATGCTTGGATATTTCCTTACCACACCACAATCAACACATGGACATGGAATTTTCACCGTCTTTGTCCTGCCCTTGTGTTGCACTGCAGCTTTGTAAAACTTTTTCAACATCTTGTCAAAGGGATCCCCTCGATCACCGTACATCCAGTCACACTCCATACTATATGTGCAACAGATCACAGGTGTGAGAGTTATCCTACCTAAAACTAAAATGTTTATTAAATATGGCTTGTATTTGTTTGCACATGTTTATATCTTAATGGAGCGTGACTGGGATGAGTGTCAAGTAAGCTTGCCTAACTCTCAGGTTCCAAACCCAAAATAAAACTAGCATTTTAATTTCAACAAATCATTGCCTTTTTTAAACAGAAACTGAAGTCAAAATACTTACTTGTTTTTTCGGGATTTATAGAGAGAGGGGAGACTGGTGTGCGAGGGGTAGGTTGTGCGAAAGATGCAGTAGTACCACTTCTGATATATCTCTACAAAGGCGCAAAAACAAAAGTTTAGAAAAAAAACCACAGTAACATGTATGTTCATTGTTCATAGTTAGGCTTGTAAAATTATAGTAAGTGAAGATAATGAATAGATAAGTTAAAGTATATTACCCGTACCCAAAATGAATGCTTTCAGCCCCGTTTCCAATCTAGCATAAGAGAGATGCGAACACACCTAAATTATCTCTGCAGAGGGCACATACAAACATTTTTCATTCAGACATTACATCGAGCACCTTGTGGGCATAACAAATTATACTATGTTTACACCATTATTATACACATATTGTCCACACACACTTACATTATACACCCACAATCACATTCCAACCTAAATCAGATCATTATTACAACAAATTTATAAGTTTTACAATGAAATTCAAACTTACGATTTTAGGGCATTTTCTAATTCTTCAGCGTGTCACTGGCGGTTCTAGCAGAGCCTCACGTCACCGGCGGCCGACGGTGGGCGACGACAACGGGTTACGGCGCAAGGGCTGGATGTCGGAGCTGGAGTCTATCACGTTCGAAATCGCCGAAGTTGTCTTCATAGAGAGAGAATAGAGAGATCGAGAGGTGAGGGCGAAGAAGGAAGTCTAGGAGTAATATTAAAGACTATATTTCGGCAAGTGTTAGTAGAAACCGCCGAATAGAGTATGAAATATATCTATTTTGGCGGTTCTTACTGACAACCGCCAAAATAGATTTCTTTATTTTTAAAAGTTCAGCCCGAACACAGTCATTTTCGACGATTGTTAGTAAGAACCGCCGAAATAGATATATTTCATACTCTATTTCGACGGTTTCTACTAACAACTACCGAAATATTTTATTTTTATTTTTGAACAGGATCATTTAGACAATTTATCTCGGTGATTTTTTCTATAACCCCGAGATAGGGGCGCCAAAATAGCCCTTTTTGTACTAGTGAATGGTCGTTCTACATTGCTATGACCAAGATGATTAACTAATTAATTATATTAAACAACTTCTTTGAACCAACACAATAGCATACTATTAGGCTTCATGCTAGAGAATATTTGTGGATAACCTGTGAGAGCATAACATAATTGGGAGCCAATAAACAACTTACCTCACTGCTTCATGCTTAAGAAAGTGTGCCAACAACTCCATCATGCGCTAACAACTCCATTATGCGCTGAGTATTCAACACAAATAAGATGTAACTCGATTTTCGAACTCATTGGTTGAAAATCTTAATACACATTTTCTACCAGGTACACAACCTTAGAACAACAAAAAGAATTCTTAAAATGGTACGCATGAGAATAATCCACATGGGTGACAGATATGAGGAAAACCCCACACGATTATAAGTTATACCAGAAAAATTACCACATAGAACTATAACCATATTCTACTATTAGATATTATATTATTACTAAAGAAAAGAGATCTTATAGTATTTGCAGCACTAAAGCTAACATAGAGTTACCCTAACCTTTTCCTATCAGGAAAGGCTACAATTGTGTTTATTTTTATCTATTTTTACAAATTTACAATGAGCTTGAAGTTTTCATTTTACTTTAAAATAAAGATACTAAGGTTAACCTAATTTATAGCGAATGTAGGTATATCAGAATTTAATCTAAAATATTTGTCATGTGGAAGTTTGGGTCAATCGGTTCGGGTTCGGTTCGGTTCGGGTTGATTTCAAATCGTTCAATATTTGGTTTGGGTTGCATCGGGTCGGTTGAATTCGGTTTGTTCGGGTTGAGTTCGGTTTGTTGAAATTTCGGGTCGGTTTGGATCGGTTTGGATGATTTTCGGTTTGGATGACTTTCGGTTAGGGTGACTTTGGGTCGGGTAACTTACGATTCGGGTTAGCTCTGGTTCATTCGGTTTTTTCGGGTTATGGGTCAAATTCGGGTCAATTATTCGGTTAAATTCGGTTGCCATTACAGAATCCCGCAACTCAATCACCATGATATGCAAATTTGACTTCAATCAATCTCAACACGTATAAATTTATATAATAGATTAATTTAAACAAAAATTATAATTTGCATCATGTTATACTTTAGCAACTAACTCTGAACTTATCATAATTATTGATGTAGCTTTAGATTATTTAATAGTTTCATTATTTTGAGAGAAGAATAAATAAGGTTTTTGTGGATAATTATTAAAATTGTATCAAAGTGTAGTAACTTGTATTTTCAATCTATTAATAGTTAGCGAATGGAATTAGTTAATAAGTTTTGATGACTTTTTTTACGGTAGTTAAAACTGTTAATGATGAAGAACTATTCAGAAGCATGAGAATTTTGCTACACAGGTAAAAACCTTCAAGTATATTAAACATTTATGCTAAATTGCTAATGAGGGAGAATTATTCACAAGATTGGATAAAGGTTTGACAAATTCTAATTAATAAAAACACCTTCAATATATGAATAATTAATACAATAATGATATGAATTAGTGATAAAATTTGAGTCTAAATATACAAATATTTTTGGTTCTTACCAATCTATCATTGATGAGTACGCATTATCATTAATTCATTATTAGTTGTGCGATTAATGAAAATGCATGATAATTAATTACTTTAAAATTTTAAAGTGCAAAATATTTGTGGTATATTTAAAATAATTTCTCGTGTATATAATTTTATTAATACTTTTTTATAGGTACGCCACTCACTAAGTAATGATTAATTGTAAAAGTATTGTGGGGTATTGTTTAGTGTTGTATGATACAAATGCTAAATACTGATTTGTATTTAAACAAGATATTAGGTATAAACATTTTGTTTTATTCTCACTGTCTCCTATAATTAATGAAATATATTCTTCCGGGTCACATCGGATATATTAGTTTGGATCACACTGGTTTCGGTTCGGGTT
This sequence comes from Limonium bicolor, assembly GCA_023374045.1. Classification (NCBI taxonomy): domain Eukaryota; kingdom Viridiplantae; phylum Streptophyta; class Magnoliopsida; order Caryophyllales; family Plumbaginaceae; genus Limonium; species Limonium bicolor. Next base: position 93,754,340 of record CM041776.1, read on the forward strand.
CGGTTCGGTTGGTTTTTCGGTTGGTTTCGGTTCGGGTCACTTCGGTTTTCGGGTCATCGTCGGGTTATGGGTGACTTTGGTTCGGCTGATTTTGGTTCGGATGATTGTGGATTGTGGTTTACTTTCAGTTTTATAATAATACGGTTCGGTTTGGTCCGGGTCGGTTTATTCGGATTTCGGGTCATTTTTCAAGTTATAGTTTTCGGTTGAGATTCAGATTCGGATCGGATTGGTTCGGTTCGATTTTTCGAGTTCGGGTTACTTTTGCCAGGTCTACATCGGACCACGACCATATGATTTTCTAAACGATTTAATACGGAAGTTTGTTAAAAAAATATACTTCGAATGGCATACTTACAAAGAAATAATGACGTCTGTTAAAAAAATTAGGAAATTTATATTTGCTCGTTTTTTTTTAAAATATCACTAAACTTTATAAATTATCATAATATACCACTCAGGTTTATTTTACTTTATAATATACGCATGTGCGATATAACAAAAAAATCACTATATACCCCCGCACAGTGTACCGTCACCTTCGGCGTCAGGCGAACACACTTATCTTCAACCTGACACCGGCATTACTCGTACCTGGACTGCGCACTTGGGCAGGAGTTGCAATTAGTGCGCAAACCCCCATACGATCGATGTTAAGGGAATTGAGATGGCCGAAAAACTTATCTGTTAAGGGTGGTACAAAGTCCACTCTTAACCTTGTGGCTATGAGTGGTGCGCCCGACATGCTGGTTGTGTGCCGCATTGCTGGGCCCCTTGATTAAATTACCCAAAGGCTTGTCAAGCTGTGTGCTTGACGTCGTTAATGTGTGAATGCTTGCTTGCTTGTGTATGCGTGTGTTCAATGTCTCTGCATGCATGTGTGCTTTGCTTGTTGCTTGAATGTTGTTAAGTGTTTTTCACTACGTGATTGTCTGAGTTTTTTTTTTGCGGGAAGTCATACGTTAAAATTGTCAAAATATACCCCTACACAAAGTAATCAATATTTTTGGGTGATATACCCCTATACAGTGTAACATTTAGTTTTCAACAATATACCCTTGCATAGTATAACAACTACTTTTTTCACTATATAGCCCTGTGCAATGTAGCATATACATTTTTCATGATATACCTTGCACCCATGACCATAATCAGTTGGGTTAGAGTCTTAGGTGTGACAATGGATTGGAAAGAAATAGTCTCTGAAGGATGCATTGCATGCCCATAGTGGCATACTCCAATTACTCTAAGCGCAAAAGGAATGTCACTCCACCTCATAACTGGACTAATCTGACATAATTCGATTTTACTCGGTTTACCTACTAAAGTTAGCGTAAATATCAGTAAATTGTATCCAACACACCACAAGCTGCATTATTCATTTCACATTGTAGATTTTCGAAGCTTGGATAAATATTGTTGATGTACACGGAAAAAAGAAGACAAAGAACGAAGATTATTTATGTAGCATGATGGTAGAACAATGACAATAACAATTCCCTTTGGACTAATATAAAGGCTTACCAGAGATAGATTGAGGCTTAAGTGACCAGCTTATAAATAAAATAGACGATCATACTTGCCAAACACATGTTTCAATATACAGATATATAATGATCTAATTCATGTCCTTATATAAACATTTCCTTAAGAGACTATCAAGGATCTAACCAATGACTGCAAATAGAACCAATAATATAACATTGACTCAACCCTCTTTTGCACGGTTGAAGGCATCGAGAGAAGTCATGTGCCCACTTTTACTGTGTTAACTCCTGATATATCTCAGAATAAGGATAGCAAGCACAATTAAAGAATATGAATAACTTAGACACCAATCTAGGTCCGTTCACATTAAAAATCTAGAACAAGAGGTGAGGACCTTCTGATTTTCTTTACAAAGTCAAACATGACCGATTATATTTCTCTTCATCAAAACTGAAAGCTACTCTAACACTGATCTTAAGTAATTCCATTCAACACTATTTGTAAGACACTACACCTATGTGCTACTTCAAACATTTAAAAAAAAAATAGTCGTTACACTATGCAGGGGTATAATGTGAAAAAAGGAGCTGCTACACTGGGCAGGGTGTATCATAAAAAATCATTGTACTACCAGGGAGCAGGGATATATTGTGAATAGGTATGATACACCGTACAGGGGTATATCGTGTTACATTGTGCGAGGTTACATTGTAGAGTAAATAAACCAGAGAGGTATATTATAGTGATTTATAAAATTTAGGGTTATTATATAAAAAACTGATAAACCTTAAAGGTATATTATGAAATTTTCCAAAAATTTAAAACCTCTGCGGATCGTTTGGTTCTTGGAATGTTAATTCCTGGAATCACATCACTGGAATGGAATTCCAAGAATAGAGTATGACCTCACTTAATTGTCATAATAGGAATACTTGGAATTTGATGTTTCTTTTGTTTGGTTACTCGGAATAAAGTACACAATTACAAATCAATCATGGATAAGTAACTCATTATTATTACTAGTTGTACAATTAACTATAAATTTTAATCATAAAAATTAACTTGAATTTATATAAAAATGAAAAAGAATAGTTAATAAATTTCACTTTTCATAATTATATAAGAACATGAGAATTGAGTCAATAAATTATATTTACATTTTTCCTTAAGTTAATTTAAATTTTCTGAATAATATTAAATTAATACTATGAATATAAACTTGTAATTATTTAATATGAAGAACATAAAATGAATCGTTAAACATATTATATGTTAGCATGTAATATGAATGTCAACATTACACAACTAAATATTTCCTTTACCAATTTAATTGTTGGTTTCAAATGTGGATAAGTAGTATTTTAAAAATATTACTAAGTATTTAAATTTAATAAAACACTCCATGAAAACAACAAACTAATAAAATAACAATGTGAACTTCCCTACCTTGAAACCTAGTGAATGATTAATTGTAAAATTATTTCTATAAATTATTAGTTTTAACTATATATCATAAATGGTTATAAGATTTTATATGGTGCTTAATATTTAAAGAATAATTACGTAACTCTATAATTGTTTGGCATATTTCAGTATTAATTTAAAATTTCAATTCATTTTTCATATCTCACCGTTTTATTTCTTCGTCTCAGTTTGGGAATTCTACTCCAGTCGTCGTCTGGGACCAGAGTGCAAGTTAGCTCAAACGCGATGAAGTTCAGCCGCCAGTAGATTCATCCACAATTAAAAACCGAGATTGAAGTTAGTTGCCACATTTACTGGAAATTAATGTCGCAAGCTCCCAATTTAAGACAAGATAGGGTTCATCACTCGATTTTTAATTGCTAGCAGCGAGTTAAGTAAAATGACGAAGCAATTAGACTGATAACTCTGATTTCACTTCTTGGCTAGCTGCGACCTAAGGAAGTATGAAGTGCCGACAGATTTATTGCCTTTCATCTACGAACTAAGCAATTAGGGCGATAACCCTAAATCATTCATCTACATCAGCAAAGAAAATCAATTGTTATGATATGCCAACTAATTCATTTGTTGTTAAGCTAGCAGGGCTAAGTCGCGCTCTTCGCTTGGCTGCGATCATTGTCCAATCAGCAGATTCGTGCTATATTGGTTTAAGATCTTTGCTGGACAAAGAAGGAGAAGGGGATGACGGGTTTGCGCTGCAATCTTGGTGTGCCCAGAAGCAATGGTTGGTTGGTTACATTGCCTTGTCAGAGCTAGCTGCCATTATCGAATTTTGGTGTCGAGGTGCAGTTCTGTTATAATTTGCACTTGACTCCGTTACCAGGTTGGTTTGGTTTTTTTTTTGATGAAAACTTGCTGCATATATTAATAAAGACTTAACCACACTTAGGGAAGGCTTACACCAGCCCGCACTTCCCTATCATCAAAATGGAGATGTCTAAACACCTCAAACTCCAACTTAGCAGACTGAATTAGTTTTATTGGGGCTGAGGAACTATCCCACTGCCTCCAATTACCAACAGCATAACAACATCTACTAGTTACAATAGCCGGGAAATTTGTTAAAAACATCAGAAACCATACAAGTTTTACTTCTATCCTACTGCTCAAAACGAAGCAAAAGAGGGACAAATGGGGGGCTCATATCTTATACTCAAGATAGTCCTCATCATCTTCATAGTTTGTTGGTGATTGATCAGAATCAACACCTTCGATAATCTTCTGATCACTGCTTTCTAGGCCATACCGAATTGTATCTAACTCCAGGATGAAGGCTGGCTCGTCACTCCATTTTGTCCTGCTGAAGCCACATCCAAATTACCATATTTGAAATAAGAGTACCACTACATTTCAAAAAGCTCAAATTCCTATTACAGTAGTTAGAGAAAATAAAATAATCTCATTAGAGTTGAAAGTAGAATCTTGATGATTGCACTGAGTAAAGTGTGAGCCTTCAACTGGTAGGCTTCAACAAAGGCTAGATTAGCATGAATGCAATCCAGAATAGCCAACTCCTGGTTATGCTTAACTTTATTTCTAGCATCGTATATAACCCCATCAGATTACACAACTTAGCAACTCTTTTTTTTCCAACCTAAAGCTTTAGAAATATCCATCTTGAATGGCATTATCCTTCTCATTCGGAATATCATCAGGCACTATAAATTCCTTCCAAACATCCATTGAAGCCCAACATTTAAAAATGCTGTGGGTATCAGTCTCGGGTATCCCACAAAAGAAACAATTGTCTTTTCCTCCCAGCCTTTTCGAGATATTGACTAGATAGGGAGAAATGTTACTGAGGAATTTCCACATATAGAGACGAGCTCTAGGAGGAATAAGAGAAGAGTCCAATTTCTTCTGAATCTCAGAAAAATGAGAAGAGGGTTCAGAGGAAGAGGCCTTATTTTGGGAGTGCAACAGCTTGTTTACCCTGATTTGACAGTATACTTACCAGAAGGACTACCCACCCACGTCCAAGAGTCTTTGAGATCTGGGAGAACTTTGTATTGAGGATAACATGCTGATCAATAGGAAGGAAATTATCTGTGATCAACTGAAGGTTCCAAGAGGCAAGATCATGACTCATGAGCTGATTAACTGAATAAGAAGGGGATTCCCCAGGTTCTTGGAGAAAGGTAAAGATGGGTTATTTTGGCCAACCAGGGATACTCCCAAATTTGAGTATCCTTACCATTACCAATAACTCTCAGAGCTCCCATCTTGACAGTATCAATGGCTGAGAGAAATGCGGACCAGATTGGGCTATCTTTTTTACCCTTGGAAGCTTTGAGGATGGACGTGTTGGGAAAACAGAGCTTTGAGAGATTTACTAACTAAGCTCTGATCATTTGTGAGAATAAGCCAAACCTGTTTAGCTAACAAGGCATTATTGAAAGCTGCAATTTGCCTGAAACCCAAGCCCCCATGGTCAAAATCATCACAAACTGACTCCCACTTTTTCCAATGCATAGATTTCTTTTTTTCAGATCCCGACCACCAAAACTGAGCACACAGAGAGTTGATTTTCTCAATAATACCATTAGGTAATTTAAACAGACATAGTAAAGGTAGGGATGGCTTGGAGCACACTCATAACTAGAACTGATCTGGCTGCATGGGAAACTGGTCTATTCCAACCGTGAATTTTCTTTTTAATGGACTCAAGAAGATAGCTGAAGGTCTCTTTTTTGCTTCTTCCCACTTTGATAGGAAGGCCAAGATATTTAGAGAAGAATTTAACTTGCTGAACCTTAAGGATCCCTGCTAGACTATCCTTCAACAGGGAGGGATTTTTTTGCTAAAACAATTTCTGATTTTTGTTGGTTGATCTGGTGCCCAGAGGCATCAGAAAGGTGAGGATGTTGGCCAAATTTTGAACATTGGTAGCATTGGCTTGACCATAGAAAATAATATCATCCGCAAAGGCTAAGTGGGAAATGGGAGGGGCATTTGGAGCAAGCCGAATCCCTACAAACTGATTTTTAGCCATGGCAATATTGAGGGTTCTAGAAAGGGCTTCTTGAGCAATAATAAACAGGAAAGGGAGAAATGGGATCACCCTGCCTAATCCCTCTCTTTTGAGAAAACCATCTCCCCGGGGAGCCATTAACAATAACAGAGCCTTTGACTGAAGTAACACAATTCATCACTGGGATTCTCCACACATCAGGAAAGCCCATGGCCAGGATAATCTTATCAAGGAACACCAACTCAATCTGTCATAGGCTTTGCTTAAATCAATTTTACAGGAGAACAAACCTTTATTTTTTGCAAGGGATCTCTCAATTTTATAATGGAGCTCTCCAGCAAGAATGACATTGTCGGTAAGAAGCCTATCTTTCACAAATCCAGATTGATTTAATGAGATAATTCGAGGCAGGATATGATGGACACGGTTAGCAAGAACTTTGGTGGCTATTTTGTAGGTAAAGTTGCAGAGGGCAATGGGTCTGAAATTGGAAAGAGATGTAGCTCCTTTAACTTTTGGAATAAGAGCAATGTGGTAGTGGTTGAGTTTATCCGGGATGGGATGGCCGTGGAGGATATTTAAGACAGTATCAATGACTTGTTGACCAACATCTGACCAGAAAGTTTTAAAGAAAACTCCATTGAAACCATCAGGCCCCGGAGCTTTGTTTGACCCCAATTGTTTAGCAGACAAGATCTCCTCTTTGGAATACTGAAGCTTTAGCTCATCAATACAGTCAGCAGGTAAAATGTCTTTAACTGCAAGCATGAAGTTATCCAAATTCACAGCAGGGGACTCTTGGAAAAGGTCATCAAAGTAAGAGGCAGTAATAGTATCCAATTCCTTCCAGTCAAAGCACATATTTCCCAACTCATCTTGCAGACAAAAGATTTCATTCCTCCTACGATTCATAGAGGCTCTACTGAAAATAGGAGGTATTTTTATCACCCTCCTTGATCCACTTGTCCCTCGACCTTTGTTTCCATTTTGTTTCTTCTTTCAGCAACAATAATTCTATCTCTAGTAAAAGCCTCTTTCTGTTCGAATAGCCCAATCACTTTGAAAACCTAAAGAGACAACCTCCAACTCCTTCTTTTTAGATCTCAGCTTGATGTTGATTTTTTTGAAAGACCACCCATTCCAATCCAGCAGCTTCTTTTGCACCTAGCTATATTGGTCATCAGGTCATCTCTATTATTCCCCAAATAGATTGCACTATAGATTTACACTGATTATCTAACGCCCACACATTCTCAAATCTGAAAACTTTGGTTGGATTTTTGTGAGAACCAAGTAATTTGAGGAGGATAGGACAATGATCTGAACATCCCTAGGAAGATGGGAACAGACAGGGAAGGAACTGGTCTATCAAGGATTGAGAGGCAAACGCTCTGTCTAATCTACTAATAGAGGTAAAAGGCTCAGGCTGTCCATTAGTAAAGGTGAAGGGAAAACCAACAAACCCTAGGTCGACCAGTCCAGAAGAGATGGTAACCACCAGCCTAAAAGGATCCATTTGCTCATCCTCTCTCCTTCTCCCTCCTAGTTTTTCACTTTCAAACAAAATCTGATTAAAATCACCTCCAATAACCCAAGGCATGGAGATGGCCTCACCCAGAGTCCTAATTAGCTCCCAAGAGTGATGCTTGAGAGGCCAATTAGACCAACCATAAAATCCAGTAAACATAAAATTTAACATACCTGGAATCTGGACCTCAACTGCAATGTGGTGATCAGAATGGTTGAAAGGGATGATGACACAATCAATGGACCATAAGAGAAGAAGACCTCCACTCTTCCCAATACTACTAACTGCCCGACCATGGTAATTTCTCCACTTCTTGAGAATCGGCTCCATATCTACAGCTGACTTATGGGTCTCCATGAGAAAAACCAGATTGGGTTTATGTTCCTTCAATAAACAAGACACCCAATCTACTGCACAGGGGCGACCCAACCCCCGGCAGTTGAGAAAAAGGCAACTCATTTTGAGTGGCAGCCCTGATCCTCATCAGGGTCTGCCTTATCCTGGATTACTTCATAGTACTCAGCCTCCTCTAGTTCACCCAGATTGATGTGGGACTAGTCATCAGTGGACTAAGACCAAAGTTTTCCTTTTTTTTGTTTTGAAAGTCTCAGAGTGTCTAGGGCTTAGGCTGGATCAGGGAACATCTTCGCCTTACCTTTGCCACAAGGAACAGCCAGGGGGGAAGCAACAACAGAAGGGTCAATGGTGGGATTGAAACTCACAGCTCTGTTTGACGATACTTGGGGAGGAGAAATTTCGAGGGACATCCAACAGGGGACCAAGAGCAAGATTGTTCTTTAGGGTAGAAATCTTTAGAGAAATGACTGATGGCTTGGTTCCAGTCAAAAAGATTCCTATCATTAGTACTATCTGCAAGGGGAAGGGTGGAGAACCCAAGGCAGATTGAGGGATAATGGTAGACGCAATCATGACAGAGGTTAAAGGGGCTGAATGTTGGTTAAAACCAGGGGGAGGTTTGATTGATTGAAATACTTGCATATAGCATCAGAAGAGGCGGGGGTAAAAGTCGAATTTTGTGGAGGATTTATGAGGGATGAGCACCGAAGGGGAATATCAACAGGTAAGGTAGCCAGGGTTAAATCCACATTAATAGCAGGAGGGCTATTATTAGAAGAACTTTCAGAATGGGAAACCATAGCCGTAAGTCCATCCAAGGCTCCTTCTTCTTTCCATTGTCTGAAAGAGGCAACTCTGAAGCTTCAGCTAGAGCAGCAGCATACTCTGAGCGCAACCACGGGCCAAATCTATGGGCAGGATGGATCATCTTTGCCCACAAACACAATCTGCTTTAATATGGCTAACTCTTCCACAACTATAGCAGAAACTGGGCAGGTTCTCATAAGAGAGCCTAAAAACTCTATTTCCTTTAGAAGTTTTCAGAAGGAGCATACGGCACAGAGGATCAGAAATCCTAATCTCCACTCTAATACGCAGAATTTTTGCAGCCAGGGGATTGAATCGATCTTGACAGTCCACAAATTTCCCTATGCAGTTACCCAACTTAATGGCCGACAGTTTATTGAAAAACACCATGGGTAACTTATGAATCCCTACCCAAACTTTAATCTCCTTGGTATCGTGCTCCTCAATGTTAATATTAGGGTTAATAGGACCACTGCCAGTAACCGACTCTGAAAATGCCATGGACCACCAGATAAAACCATTCTCATGTCACTTCACAGGAGAATTGGAAAGAAAACGGTTGAAGCCTACCTCCGAAACTCTAAAACCAGGCTTTGGTTTCCAAATGTTTGACATAACATTTTGAATCACTTTGGGAGCTGCACGATTAGGGCTCCAGAGACGACCGAACAAAGCCCTTTGAAAGTCAGGGTGAAGTTGAGAGTTCGACAGGGATCCTTCCTCAATCCAGGAAGATTCGGCAGGATGAGTTGGAGGCGAGAACAATTTGCTATAATGGAGTCCATCGGAGGGGCACAGCAAAGCTAGGAGGGATTCTTTGGATTAAGAGGCTAATGAGGGATTTTTTTTTTCTCACTTTCTCTAGCTTAAGCGGCGCATACAGATCAGTAACTAAACTAAATTTCTTGAAAGCATTAACTAAAGAATCCGGCGGAACCAGAAGAATTTTACTCTCTTCAGAGGAGTTACTAAGTCTTACCTCGACTGTCGAAACCAATCACTAGGCAGATTCGGAACTTCTGCACCTGGAATTCCAGAGAAATTCATTAGAGAGGAGGCACAGGACTTCTGACTTTGGAACTCGGCGGCATTGAAGACGGAGATGACGTGCGGGGTGGATGGACGGGAGGTTTAGAGGAGGAAGAGCTATTCCAACGCTCTTTGCAGGTCATGATGGCCGAGGAGCTCAGGGAACAGCTAGGAGGTCTACAACTTTCGGAGAGAAAGCCGTAACCCCGACGAGAGCAAAAGAGGGGCGCGTGGAAACGCGCGTACACTTCTCTCTACTTTTCACCATCGTATGATTGTTCGATCAAGTGGCATAACTAGATAAGGGAGACCAGGTTGGTTTGGTTAGTTGCTCAGGAAAACGATGAATTACGTCAAGGGAAAACTAATGTTACTTTCATTAGGTGTGGTATTGCTAGAGTAACATTTTTTACTTTTCACAATAGAATGTTCTAACTTTTATTATCAGTATTCATTTCTAATTCATAATTAAAATTCATATAAATTTATCTAAACGAAATAAGATTCTTAGTTTTTTGTTTGATACCATCTCGGCTACGTCGTTTTTTATATAAGATTCTTAGTTAATCACATATTTACACAAAAATATTAATTGAACTAAATTTAATTACTTTTAATGCATTTTTTATTTTCTTAAATTATCATAAAATCCACCGTCGCTATTAGTTCCCTAATTCAAATCTTAGTCGAAATCGGTGAGTCTTTTTTTTTTTTTTTTTGAAAATAATGCGAAAACCAAAAGTAATATTTTTACTGTAGAGTCTTATTATACCGACTAGAACATGATAATGATAAAGCAAGTATAATTAGGGTAGTAGTGGGTGGGAAAAAGTAGCGGACCCGCAACCATTCAATCCAACTTGCTAGTATTTATGGTAAACTGTCATATCTTAGCTAGGTGATAATATTGACCACTTAGTGCATGCAATAATCGCCTTTTTATAAAGAAAGAAATCGTCTCTCTTTTTGGCTAATTATAGTCTCACATGACATGATGCTAGGGGTGTTCAAAAAAAACCGTAACCGTATAACCGATACCGAAACCGGGAAAACCGCACCGAAAATCCGGTTAACCGCACCGATTTTCCGGTTTCGGTTAACCGACCAGCTAAATTAGCCGGTTTCGGTTACGGTTTCGGTTATCATATTTTGTCTATCCGGTTAACCGGACTAACCGGTTAATTATACATATAATTATATTTTTTAAAAATACTCTTCTTTTTCACGACACGGTATTATTTTGCAACCCTAACAACGCGGACAACTTCTCAGTTCTCACCCATCATTCACGCCGTTTCTTCATTCTCTTTCTCTTCAAGCTTCCTCACTCCATTCCAGATACTCGCTTCACCACTCTCTTTCTATCTGCAATCCTTCGCGCCTCACATTTTGGGAAAAGAAAGGAGCAAGGTAGGTAATCTCGTGTTTGAATTCCTCCTTCCCCATTCGCGTTATTCAGTAGACTGGAACTTAAACCATTACTAGCATTTTGCCGTAATTTGGAGTGCTACAGATCCCCAATGGACAAATTAAATGCGCTTATTTCCTGATCCGCTATTTTCTTTCCCAAACAGAGTACAATTGTTCTGTAGCAGCACTTTGATTTGATGACGGTAGTTAGGTTCTTGCTTGGCTACATCTCTTCTCTGGAGTTTTTTGCTTTTTCAATGTGTAAGAGAGAATACCGTCTTCTTACAGAAAGAAGTAAAATGAAATCATCATGTTCTTAGTTCTTACTGAAGGGGAGATGGATAACGTACAATCAATGATAGATAACAATGAGAAAATGATGATAACCATGACTGACTTTTCATTTTCTTTTGATGCAGGTCCAGCACTTCAAACACCTAAAAATCTTGCTTCCACCTCGTATAAACCCACTAGATCTCCAACTCCGCCTCATTATTCTGGATAGAACTCAATTATACTCGTATATTACTCTAATTTGATAGAAGTTTAGTAAATTCTGAAATTGTTTTTTTTCATTATCCGGTTTACGGTTAACCGATAAAACCGCACCGAAACCGGCGGTTAACCGTTCCCGATTAACCGTTGCTAAATGAAGCGGTTAAGATTATTAATATTGACTAACCGTCAATGCGGTTAACCGAATTCCGGTTAACCGATTAGCCGGTTAACCGGCCATGAACACCCCTACATGATGCCAGTTTTTTTTCTCCAATATTTTTTTCAGTCTTAGCACTGACCATATGAATTATATAACTTCTTGCCGTTTATTATTATCACCTTGCAACCGCTTACCAGATAAAAGTCACGGGCTTTATTATCCAATACACTTGAAGAAAATGATAAAAGTCACATTAGAAGAAAATGATACGTTCCAAGTTTAACCATTTTTTTGTTCGCATTTGTACGAGCATTTCAGTGATATGGTATTCGTGTGTTCTACTATTAATATCATTAAAGATGATAATTAGATTAAGGATGTGTAGCTCTATTACGAAATACTGTGTACTTAAAAAAGATGATAGTGCAAATGCAATATAGGACACATCATCAAAATTCATGGCACCTCCAGCACACATTCGTACTAATAATAACATTATTTTTCGTCAGAAGCTTAATTAAATGTAATTAACAGATCATATAGATGCTACTAAATTCAGGTAAATTTAGTTAAATTTAAAAAATTTGATGGTATATTAATCTTTACGATAAATCTAATGACAAAATGGATAAATTTAGTTACAACCTTAATTAAAAATTAGTAATCTAGATAAAAATTCGGACGAATCCAATTTAGAGCTTAAGAATTCAAAAGATACAACTCGATATATTACAAGTAAAGAGTTTAGGTACATATCCAGTCAATTAACAAAAATCTATAACATAAGTAGGTGAATCGCAATTATGCCTTTTAAGTAAATATTCCTTAAGAGTCACTACAACATATTAGATCTATGAGGGCAACTTTTATTGCCTGATAGATCAATAACTTGCCACTTTAACCGCCTAAGAGGTTGACCTAATAATTGCCTCCATGGTTGCCTCTTAAAGATATGCCATGTTAGAATGTGGTGACGACCTAGTTTGTTCACCCTGCTTGATAAGATCTACGAGGGTAACTAAATCGCCCTCTTTGAGACGAAGCAGAGGAAGCCAGTGGCGGACCCGAAGTCAAATCTTATGGGGTCCAAATATTTTCCCGACATTAACATATATTATATTTGAAAGTATATAAATTGTGGTCATAAATTTATTGAGCATTAATTTGATATATATATATATATATATATCAAATTTTAAGGTAATATTTAAATTTAAAATAAGTAGATAGTATTTGTAAATTAGACTCGTTTTTTTAAATAGCTAAAACATATTACCAGATGGGGTTAGGCTTTAACATGAGATAAAAGAAGTAATTTGTTTCATAACATTAAAAACCTAAAAATAGGTCGACACTAATTGAACTTACAATTTCACATATATAGGAACATGGTATCTACCACTAAATTATTATCAACTTTCAGTATTTTACTCAATTTTATTTTATTAAAACTATACTTTAAAAAATTAGCTTTTTTATTATCAGAAGCTGGGGTCCGGGACCCACGGGACCCCGCTTGGGTCCACCCCTGGAGGAAGCAATATTGTTGCTCTCTTTGATCGACGATCAAGCAGGGCGACATAATTTGGGCACCCCCGTTATTTGTTTCAATAGGGGCAAGTACACAATCTCGCCCTCTTTTTGGTCATTACTCCCACTACGATTGACTGCACTTTACCAAGTCGCCCCCTTTGATCACTATCTATGGGAACGAGTCATCTTGGTTGCTCCCTTTGATCACTATCTATGGGAACGATTCATCTTAGTCGCCCTCTTTGATCTACATCAATGGTGACAAAACTTTTAGTCGCCCATTTGATCGTCTATTAGGGCGACTTTTGTTGCCCTCATAGATGTATTTTTTAGAAAAAATAAAATAAAATGAGACTCGAGCACCTAAACATCTTGCCTACCCTCTTTCTACGCATCCTCATACTCACAGCTCTTTTGCATTAAATGACAATATTCAGTTGATAATTTCAAGATACAAATACCAACACACGCATCAAGCAATTCCTAACAAACTTTTTGAACACCTACGCATTAGGATGATACAATCAAGCAACAACCTCATAATGGAACCTTACACTCAGTAGGTAACCTAAATCATGATTCTCCACAACTTCTTCTATCCATCAATAGACTGCCAAAAGATCAACATAGACAACATTAAACCTCAAACATTCTAGCCGGGCAAGCTAGTAGTCCTCATATCTTTTTTGCACTGCGTATACTGAAGCACTCGCATTACTAATGGCTGGGATCAAATTAGGAAGCAAAAAACACATGCAAAATTTCTTCCTCTTAAGTTAATCATTAACTTAGACAGTGTTCCTATACCGAACTATCATGTTCCTTGCACGTCCGATAGTCTAGATTATATAATTGCAATTCACAACAAACTCTAAAACTAGCTATTTCAAATGGCCAACAACAACCACAAATGCCAGCAGACGAATCAATACATAATGTTAAACATTCATCAAACGATCAGCTTCCAACTAATCCATGATCCATCAAAAACAAGCAAGATATTCTGACGCAATTACCTGTTCTTTTTCTTTTTTCCCGCTGCTTCTGAAAAGGTATTTGAGGAATAAACCCTCTCAACTCCTGCGTATCTTTTGATCCGGGTTGATTTGAAGAGGAAAATATGCTATTTGAGGCTGAAGCCAAATATATTAGCATAGAGAGGGAGAAGCATCAAAATCTTAGCAATTTTGTCGAAGCTAAAATTACAATTATATCACTTAAATATATGTTCAGTAACTTAACAAGTTAAAAGCATATGCAAATGTACCTATAGATTGAAATCCCACGGATGTGCTTGTGCATTTGAAAACTCACTTCTCTGGTCACACCATCTTCTCAAGTTTTTGTAGCCAGTTTACATACTGAATCTGCTCCTTCAAATAAACTAACAGTTAAATTAGAAGGAGCTGATTGATTACATAAGGTATTCTTTGATGCTTCACTTTATAATGTACACGAAGTAAAAGTGAAACAACAATAGAAAAATGCATTGCATACGCTATACAGACAAAAAAGAAGGTCATATGCTTGTTACCTTGTATATATACCGGCTCCATTATACATGATTGTTAGCTGGCTAGCTAGCTTGAATCACGGTTATTGGTTGCCATAACTTTAAATAATTTGATACAAGAATATTTCATAACTAAAGAACAAAAATACGGAAAGAGGTTCTGAATTTTCATATCGATACAAATTAGAAAATAATTCAAATGAATATTTAATTGTCCACTGAAAGCTATAAAGGTTAGATTTTGTACCTGGTGGGTGAAAGAAACTAACAGGGTATGAAATAGAATCGGAGTTCTACCTCAAAGAGCTGCAAAGCAACACAAAGGATTTAGAAGCAAAGTAATGATAGACTTAAAAGGAAGAAACAACGACCGAAACAGATGAGCCCAAATAGCAAAGACAGAAGTAAGATCAGAAACTCCGTATTTGAAATACCCCAAATCTAAATAATATTATTTAATCATTATTTATTGGAATATAATCCAAATATAAATCATTTCACGTACGCATGCAAACCCATGCATGAAAACGTTACGTAAAAACAGTCGTTTCACCATAAACGCTAAAACGCCTTAGAAGCATATGGTCAAACATGACCTTGTATGACCCTCTAATATTCAAACTAAATGGTCATACAATTATTATATGAATATACAAATATATTCCCTAAGCTATATTCAGTCAAATACGCAAAATGCTCGGGAGTGCTCACACCCGCTCCTTAAAGCACGAAAAGTCCGGAGGAGTGCCGAGGTGGCACGAACTCCTATAAAATTAATTCCTAGAGTTCCTAACATCATTATTTATCATTCTAAAGAGAACCCACGAAGTGGTTTCTCAAAATTCAGCAAAAACCAAAGGAGGATTTCTTAGCGCTCCTTTTTGGCCCGGGAGTGTCCCGATGGCCCGTAAATTATGTCACGGGTTGATATAACCCCATATAACTCAATGTAACATCTTAGTATATGTTTATTTACTATAATAAGTGTTTACAAACACTTGGAACTCATAAGAACAATTGGTTTCCCAAAATTTCCTTAGAGCACAAAAACACACCTTCGGGTGTCACGAAAATGCGTTTTACGCAATTACCTTGTAGTTTTTGACATGCCACGAATTGGTAATCTTAAAAAGGGTTAAAATGACCTTCTAAATCAGTTGGTGTGACTAGTCAACAAGGCTCTCTATAGGGGCCGATTTTAAGGGCAAAAACTAGTATAAAATTTGCTTTAAAAATTTATAAAAGGCTTAAAACATGATGACTCATCATCCCATGTGTTATATTACTTAATGTCAAAGTATGTAGGTCTTAATGGACCAGAGAGCTGTCGAAATAATGCTTAGGAATAAGGCCATGTGAGCTAGATACAAACAAAATGCTTAAAAGCAAAAAGTAGATCTAGATTCTCTTCTTTTGCTTTCTTAATAACTAAGTGACCTTCCAAGCTTCTTCCTTGGCTCTTCATGGCCGGTTTTTGAACCCCATTCAGACCTCCATTTCGTGACTCCACATGAAGAAGAAGACAAGCCAAGTAGCATTGAAAAATCAAAGGAATATACTCACCTTTTCTTACCTTGTCTTCTAGCAAAATAATTGTCCTTCCAACTCTTGCTTAGTCACACCACATGGCCGGTTTTCATGCTGGAAAGGAGGCATTTATTGAGCCAATAATCAAGGTAATAAACTAAGGAAAAAGAATTGTCAATTGACATTAAAAATTTGACAAAACAAAATCAATTTCCAAATGCTTCTTTCATTTACGTGAGTGAGCTTCATTTCCCTCCTTGCACAATTCTTGCACGGTTTGGTAAGCTCTCCTCTCTCTTCTAGCTTCATCTTCTTCCTTTGAAGCTCTTAAGTCCATTAATGGAGTTTTAACTTCTATCTTCATCTTTAAGGTAAATTCCTAGCATTTCTTGGCAAGTCTTGAAGCAAAACTCTTCCTAGCATAACAAGGGTGTTCGGCTTCATTTAGTTCTCCAAGGAGATTGTCCAAACCAACATTAAACCAAGGAGCATCTCAAGGTAGGTTTTAAAGCTTGAAAATCCTTAAAGCACATTTTTATGTGTAACCAAGTTCTACTCTTCTAAGTCTCTTTCTTCTTCATTTTGATGAAGGAAAACTTGTTCTTCCTACCTTAGGAGTGCCGAATTATAAGGAGAAAAGTCTAAGGTAAAGTCTTGTAAAACTACTTACAAATCTACTTAAGATCTTTATTCAAGATCTAACTCCTAAACTCCTTCACCTCTTGCATAAAACCGAAGAGGAGCATCAATTACCTAGGAGAAAGCTTGGAGATTCAAGAAGAAGTTCAAGCACTTAACCACCTTTGTTAAGAAGTAAGTTTACTAAGTAAATCTTAATATAAGCTTTGTTAAGCTTCTAAAAATTGTACAAAAATTATGTACACTCCTAGGTTATTAAACCGAAACATATGGTTTATATGCCAAAAATAAATCTATAACATATATAGAAAATATTTACCTTAAGACACATTTTTGTGTCACAAAATTTAGTTATGTTACATATAATTAGCCGAATTACAAGGGCAAAAATGCTTATTTTGAGCTAAGAATTATATAAGACATTACAATAATTTTACATGAGTTATATAACTCCTATGAATTTATTATAATTATGACATATAAATCCACTTTTATATACTATATGGTCACCAAATAAATATGGCCGAATGTTTAATTGATAAATAGGTATTAATGACCTACTTAGGTATATAAATTTATATCAAAGTTTGGTGAGTTAAAAATATTCATTAGTGTTAAATGACTAATTAATTAAGTTATGTGGCTTAAATGTAATTTTTACAAAGTTTAGTGTATTATAAAAACCGAGAGCTAAGGGCTGTTTGGTATTATTATAATATAATATAAGGTTAGGAATTAAGTTTATGAATTTTAGATAATTTAAACAAGTTTAAATAACTTTTTATAAAGTTTTGGGCTATTATGTAATTTATAAAAGTTGTTATGAAAGTTTAGAATTATTATGGGCGAATTCATAATTAAGAGATTATTAGGTTCACTTTCGAAATTTTAAGAATTAAATATTTAGACTTAGTTTATAAGTATTAAAGTATTATAAAGTTTTGGGGTGAAAATGTAATTAATGGAAAGTTCAAGACCAAAGCCGAATTTTTGGGGTTAGTTTGGTAATTTAAGAATTTATATATATATTCGGCATTTATGGAGAATTAAAATTAAAACTATAGTTTAATGCATTATGAAAGTTATAAGATTTTGTGGTTAGATTGTAATTATGAAATAAATATATTGCCGAGAATTTAAGGGGCTAAGTTGTAATTTTTGAGAGTTATAATATTTAAAAGCTATATACCAAAATATTAGGGATGGCTTTGTAATTTAGCTAAATAAGAAGTTAAAACTCTATAATATAAAGAGATTAGAATTTAATATAAAGTTTATGAATTAATGTGGTTGTTTTGTAAATAACCGAAATAAGGTAAGAATTTAGATTAAATAAATATAGGTCCTATGGATATTTGGAGGAATTAGAAGAAAGAATTTTGATTAAAGGAATTATGGAATTAAACTATGGCTTACATGGTTATAAGGAATTAAAAGAAACAATAATATTATTTATGGTTAAAAGGAGAATAATAAAACTATAAGAATTTTATGTCATGTAGACATATAAATATAGTTAAGAAATTATAAGTTGTTATGTCACCTAGACAAATAAAATAAACAACAAATGCAATAAACACATATATGTGCATTAAAGGATATAAATAAATCAAAAGGAATAACAAATAAGTTATACATTAAATCATGAGGTAATTAAAAGAAATAAACCTCACATGAAATAACAATAGAGATTTGTTAAAAGATCCAATAGAATTATATAAGGGTAACATAAATTAACCCTCTCAGTTAATCCTATTCTAGGACTTTGTTTGACCAGACGTTGACCGGGAATTTACAAGTACAGTCTACGGTGAACGGTATGGGATTCTTGCAACCTGTTTTCTAACGGATTACACCGGCTTGTGTGCTATCTGTTGTTTGAAATAACGACCAAGATAATTAATGTAAACTGTTGTTTTACTTTGCACTGTGTATTATTTATGTGCGTGATGTTGCTGACTACAACGTGTATGTCCCACGCATACAAACACTACTATACCAGTGGATTAAATACCTGCGTTTCAGTATACCGAGGACTTGTACTCAAGTCTCTCACTAACTTCACTTTATAACAAACGTCATTATCCTAAACGTGATAATTGACAATACACATTGTGTTCTTGTTTAACGTCTTTATATGACACTTAACAATTATATACTTCGAGAATGAGGAGCCCAGTTGGATCTGGCCATGCATGCTAGGAGTTGTACCTGTCTCAGGTCGTCTCCTACTACGTCGCGACGGAACATTCAGTTGGGAGGAAGACTTATTCCTTCCGGGATTCAAATGCCCTTCAGTTCGAGGAAGACTTTATTCCTCTAGTGGGTTCTTATTTCCCACGCCATTCAGTTCAGGGTTTAACTACGTTATCTCCTGGGGTTTTTATACCCAACCTTTCTTATAACGAGGTCACTATACCTCCACTATTTCAGATATTCAGTTATAACGGTCAGTCCCATTGTGTGGACCGACTATCAGTAAAGAATTTCAGTTCAGCTAACTCGACCTTCTGTGTCTTGTTCTATGTGACATTATTGTCCTTGTATGGATACTTGTTATTATCAGACTATGCTTGTTTACAGCTTTATAAAAATGAACTGCATGTGTTCGACAAAGTAGTTGGTGTGGCCCGGTAGACGATGGGCTGCACGTTTTCCATACCAGCATTGTTTGCTGAGCCCCTTTGGGGGCACCCCCATTTTTCAGGTACCTGAAGTTAAGAAGATCACCACACTGAGTGTAGGTGGGGTAGACCAAGCTTTGGGAGTCTACTATTAGTTAATTATTTTATTTCAGTTTTACTTTGAGTTTGATTCCTAGTATCTCGGGTTGTATCTGTATTCCAGACCGTGACATTTGAGGATTGTATTTGGACTTAGCCTTGTTGGTCACAAGGGTGGCCAACGGCATTGTAATACCGCCCGGTTGTTGTATTTATTTCCGCTGCAGTTGTATTTTATTTGGGAGTGATCGCCGTTCAGTTTATTGGATTTCGGGTTGGGGTATTACAAAAAGTATCAGAGCGTAGTTACGCTCTGGATACAAGGATACACCGAGATTAGGATATCTAAGACTTAGGTTAAGGGTTGAGAGATAGTATTGAAAGGAGTTTAAGTTAGTTTTACTTAGACTACTATCCAAGACCAAGATTTGACCACAGTGCCTAATATACCTCAACATCCTGCAGATGTCAGGAAGAGGAGGACGACGTGGACAGGCTGATGAGGAGCCAAACGTCAGGCTGGCAGACATTGCCACCTTAATGCTCAGGCATTCGCACAGGCGGGGGTTGGACAGCAGCAGCAGCTACCTCCACCACCACCACCCAGAGAGAGAGATTGGGTGAAGAGTTTGGCTGATCTGAGGCCAACTGCATTCAAGGGGCAGACTGACCCTGCTCACTTGGAGACCTACATCATGGAGATGGAGACAGCGTTCGAGACGCTTGCAGTCCCAGCTAGGGAAAAAGTAAGACTTGCTGCCTTTTATCTGAAGGATGCAGCTAGAGATTGGTGGAACATGGTGAAAGCCGACCACCTGGATGACCCAGCTTTTACTTGGGGACATTACACTGCACTACTTAGGGGCAAATACTACCCGGCCCACACCAGGATGGTGAAGACTAGGGAGTTTGACGCCTTGGAGCAGACGGGGAAGATGTCGTGGATGAGTTATGCGAAGTTCACTTCGCTACTCGACTATTACCCGGCATAGGATACTCGGACCAGGTGTTGGTCGACCGATTCTACGGGGGACTGAGCCCTCGACTTCAGTTTGGGATGGGACCAATCATCCCACCAGTTTGCAGGTAAAACAGGAGAAAATAAACAGTTAAATTTATTACTACTATACCCCATCATGGGAGATTTGGAGATTAATACCTTGAGATTTCAGGAATGCTATCATGCTGCCTCCGTAGTGGAGATCACTTGTAAGAGAAGGGATGCTTTGAGCTCCCAAAAGAGGAAGGACGGACCTGGTGGCGAAGATGCCAAGCAGGGGAACTCCAACAAGAAACAAACCCTATCAGAAAGGACAGGGGTCCTATCAAGGGAAGGGGAACCAAACTACTGGGAACCCCCAGTCAGGAACCTACGGAGTGCAACTTCACAGAAAACCTACCCACCTAAGGGTAGGCACTCTAATCAAACAGTTAAATTTGAGACTTTTGTGATTACTTCAGCACCGTTAGAATGAATAATTGACCTTGATTGTATTAGGTTCTGGATCTGGCTCAAACACGGGCCAGAAGTATATCCGCCGTTTCAACTGTAAACAGTGCGGAAGGATCACCCCGGCGTGGACTGCCAGGGGGAGAAAGTCATGTGCCGCTACTGTCAGATACTCGGGCATCGTGCCTTCGAGTGTATCCGAAACCCGGAGAGCAGGAACTACCGCCCGGGAGCAAAGCCAACACCGGCCCTAAGAATGGAGCTAGCGATACTCGCCCTCCACCAACAACCAAGCTCAGGGGTAAGGGCAAAGGCCCAGCATCGGGACCCGCCCTGCATGTCATGGACCGCTCAGATGAGGCTGGTCCTTCTACAACCCAGGTATTCTAAACCATGTGAACCTGTTATTGAGCAATGGATGATGTGAATGAGTGCTTGCATGCCTTGATTGCCTATTGATAGGAAAGAATTAGTAAGACTCACTAGAAAAATTTAAACACGTAGGAAGCTATAAGATATGCTTTCCTATCCCCTCACCGCCCTCCCTGGAAGAAAACATTATCAAAGTACAAGAACCAGGGAACGAACAATGTAAGGTTATCCAACCAGGTTTGATATTACTCAAAGGATACCTAACACCGGAGACACAAATTGCAATCATCAGAAATGTCAAGAATTGGGAGCAGGACCAGGAGGGTTCTACACTCCAGAATTTCCAGGAGGATCAAAAATGAAGCTGAAAATGATGTGCTTAGGAAAGGATTGGAATCCTATACCAAAACCTACCAAGATACAAGAAATGGAGATGGAGCACAAGTACCAAAAATCCCAGAAGAATTTTTACCAATTGTGGAACAAGCAGTTAATACAGCTCAACAGCTAGAAGAAGATCCAGTTCCCAATCTAAGGGCTGATCTATGTATCATCAACTTCTATGAAGAAGGAGGCCGTTTAGGACTACACCAGGACAATGATGAAACAAAAGGGTCCCTTGAACAGGGAATACCAGTATTATCTTTGTCAATTGGAGATGACGCAGAGTTCCTTTATGGCGAGCAGAAGCGTGTGGACCTTGCAAAGAAAAATATTGAGTTCAGGAGATGTTTTGATAATGGGTGGAAAGTCAAGGTTGCTATACCATGGAATTAAAAGGATTAAGCTAAACACAGCACCTTCGACAGTGATAAACACCACTCACATGAGACCAGGAAGATTAAGTTTAACCTTTAGAAAGTACTAGTGTTGTAATTGTTTTGGACTTCAGAAAGGAGATCATCTCATCAATGAAGCATTATTGTTTGTGAAAGTGAATGTCTTTAGACCCCATCATGTATCAAAGTACTTACTCAGATTCTGTTATTAGGTTGTGCTAAGGAGACGGAAGGTGCCTTAAGTATACTTACTGAGGAGGAGGCCCGCAAGGGCGGCTCGATTCTCACTGGTACCTTTCCGGTTAATGGAGTGGATGCATTAGTACTGTTCGACTCCGGAGCCTCACATACTTTCGTTTCGCCTACGCTTGCGGGGAAGTTGGGGCTAGACGCAGTAGAGTTACCTGATTTTAAGGTGGCACTCCCGTCTAAGGAGAAGATCAGTTGCACTCGTCTTTATAGAGGAGCCACTATCAGTATTAAGGAGGAGGAATTTCCTATTGACCTTATTGAGTTCAGAGGTCTAGGATTCGACGTTATAGCCGGGATGGACTGGCTGGGGCGGCACAGAGGCCGCATTCTTTGTGCAGAGCGCAGACTGTTGCTTAAGAGCCCATCAGGAGTGACAGTATCTTACCGTCAGAGCCCTAGGGCACCATCGATAAAAGTTATATCTGCTATGTCCATGTACAAGCACGTCAGGAAGCAGAAGGAGGTATATCTATGTTATGTTCAGAATGTAGAGCATGACCCTGATTTTGATCCAGCTATGCCAGTGGTGTCGGAATTTCCAGATATTTTTCCAAAGGAACTTCCAGGCTTACCGCCATCCAGAGAGGTAGAGTTCTCCATCGAATTACTACCAGGTACCGGTCCCATAGCTAAGGCACCGTACCGTATGGCACCAGCAGAGATGGCTGAGTTGAAAGACAGCTGAAAGATTTATTAGACAAGGGATACATACGACCTAGCGTATCTCCTTGGGGAGCACCAGCTTTTTGTGAAAAAGAAGGATGGAAGCCTTCGTTTATGCATGATTACAGAGAGCTTAATGCAGTGTCGGTGAAGAACAAATATCCACTACCACGGATTGATGATTTGTTTGATCAGTTGAGAGGAGCAAAAGTGTTTCGAAGATCGATTTGAGATCAGGCTACCATCAGATACCCATCAGGGAGCAAGACATAGAAAAGACAGCATTCAGAACACGGTATGGCCACTATGAGTTTACAGTTATGCCTTTTGGCTTGTCAAATGCACCTGCAGTCTTCATGGATTTGATGAACAGATTATTCAGAGAGCAGTTGGATAAGACCGTGGTTGTATTCATCGATGACATCCTAATCTATTCAAAGTCTAAGAAGAGCATGAGAGTCACCTCGACATGTACTTGAGATCTAAGGGAGAACCAGCTTTATGCTAAGTTCTCCAAATGTGAGTTTTGGTTGGACAGAGTTTCCTTTTAGGACATGTTATCTCAGATGCTGGGATCGCAGTGGATCCAGCAAAGATAGAAGCAGTTCGCACTTGGCCTAGGCCAAAGACAGTTACGGACATCAGGAGTTTCCTTGGTTTAGCAGGATACTACAGAAGGTTTGTCAGAGACTTCTCCAAAATAGCCAAACCTATGACCAGCTTAATGAAGAAGGATGCACCTTTCACATGGACTACTGAATGTGAGACCTCATTCGAGCTTCTGAAGAATGCTTGACATCAGCACCAGTTTTGACTATACCTGAAGGCACAGAGGGTTATGAAGTTTACTGTGATGCATCAGGTAGGGGATTAGGGTGTGTACTCATGCAGAATGGGAAGGTAGTCGCCTACGCTTCCCGACAGTTGAAGAAACATGAGGAAAACTATCCCACACATGACTTGGAGCTTGGAGCTATTGTTTTTGCCTTGAAGATCTGGCGCCACTACCTGTATGGTGTCCAGATGACCGTATATTCGGATCATAAGAGTTTGAATATGTATTCACCCAGAAGGAGTTAAACATGAGACAAAGAAGATGGGTTGAATTTCTTAAGGATTATGACATTGATTTGCAGTACAAGGAAGGGAAAGCTAATGTTGTAGCAGACGCATTGAGTCGACGAGCATATTCTCTTAATGCCATTGTGGCTAGCTCGAGTCTTATGGACGACATACGCAGAGCACAGCAGAGTGATCAGCGAATGATGGAGATCAGTCAGAAGTTGACTGACGGTACATTTGAGGGTGGAAAGTATGAGTTCCAGTTACATGATGATGGACTCATCAGATTGAAGGGAAGATTGTGTATTCCCAGAGACAGCACAGATATAAAGGAGCATATTCTTCGAGAGTCCCACACTTCTACCACATCTGTCCATCCAGGAGCTTCTAAGATGTACAAAGATCTAAAGAGGTATTTCTGGTGGAGTGGTATGAAGGGCGACGTGACAGAGTATGTGATTCGATGTCTCACTTGTCAGAAAGTGAAATTCGAACATAGACGACCAGGAGGTATGGTACAGTCTATGCCAGTTCCAGAGTGGAAGTTTTATGATATCTATGGACTTCGTGGTGGGACTACCACCTACGAGAGGAGGCCTTAATATGATTTGGGTTGTTGTTGATCGACTGACTAAGGTTGCTAGGTTTATTCCGATGAAGACACTTGGAAAGTGCCAAAGTTAGCAGAGCTATTTGAGAAAGAGATTATCAGACATCATGGAGTCCTAAGACTATTGTTTCAGATCGAGACACTAGATTTCTCTCACGATACTGGCGAGCTACTCGCGAGGCACTTGGCACTGAGTTGAAGCTTAGCACAGCATTTCATCCTCAGACAGATGGTCAGTCAGAGAGGACTATTCAGACCTTAGAGGACATGCTACGAGCATGTGCCTTGGATTTTCAGGGCAGCTGGATAGATAGATTACATCTCATCGAGTTTGCTTACAATAACAGCTATCACGCCTCTATACAGATGTCACCTTTTCAGGCTTTATATGGCAGACCATGCCGCACACCTTTGTGCTGGGACGAGTCTAGTGAGACCGTCATCATTGGGCCTGAGTACTTGGAGCAAGTCCAGGCAGAAGTTCAGCAGATCAGAAACAATATGAAAGCAGCACAGGACAGACAGAAATCATATGCTGATGAGAGGCGACGAGACCTTGAGTTCGCAGTTGGCGACCAGGTATTTCTACGAGTTTCACCCATGAAGGGTGTATTCAGATTTGGTCAGAAGGGCAAGCTAAGCCCGAAATTTGTAGGACCCTACGCTATCATAGAGCGGGTGGGCCTAGTGGCATATCGACTTGATTTGCCAGCCGAGTTGGGCAAAGTACACAATGTTTTTCACGTGTCTCAGCTTAAGAAATACATGCCTCATCCTTCTCATGTTCTACAACCAGAGACACTCTCTTTAGAACCAACAATGCGGTATGTGGAAACACCGCAAAGAATCTTAGATAGGAAGACACGAGAGACTCGAAACAAGTCTGTGAGCCTCGTGAAGGTTCTTTGGTCGAACCACGATGTGGAAGAGGCCACATGGGAACTCGAAGCTGATATGCGAGCGAAGTTTCCCTCATTATTTACCGACTAGGCACTTTAGTCTAGGGTACGGGGGCGTACCCCTTCTTTTTGGGGGGTAGAGCCTTTTTCATTTTTGAGTTTAGTGTGCACTTTGTTGCACCTTTGTGCATTGCATTTGTTGCTTTTGTGCATTTCAGTTGTTGCACTTTTGTGCATTTCAGTTGTTGCACTTTTGTGCATTTCAGTGACACCTTGTCTTGTATGTGTTCTTGTGTAACACTGTGTTTGAATGTACCTTGTACTTCTACTTGATTGTGTGTACTTCATTACACTACAATGGAAATATTATATGCACTACGTTGCACCATTTGAAATGAAAAGTGATTGTGTTCACTACCTTGCTTACACTGCAAGTATATGTTATGACATTCCAAGTATTTCTGTTGTACTTGATATACACTATGAACTTAGGGATATAGAGACTTGGGACTTGATCCCTAAAAATTAGATTGAGTTGTGGATACTTAGTGGAACTTGATTCCCCCACAACCTTATACTTTAAATATGAGACTTCGGGGCGAAGTCCTTTTTAAGGGGGGTAGATTGAAATACCCCAAATCTAAATAATATTATTTAATCATTATTTATTGGAATATAATCCAAATATAAATCATTTCACGTACGCATGCAAACCCATGCATGAAAACGTTACGTAAAAACAGTCGTTTCACCATAAACGCTAAAACGCCTTAGAAGCATATGGTCAAACATGACCTTGTATGACCCTCTAATATTCAAACTAAATGGTCATACAATTATTATATGAATATACAAATATATTCCCTAAGCTATATTCAGTCAAATACGCAAAATGCTCGGGAGTGCTCACCCCGCTCCTTAAAGCACGAAAAGTCCGGAGGAGTGCCGAGGTGGCACGAACTCCTATAAAATTAATTCCTAGAGTTCCTAACATCATTATTTATCATTCTAAAGAGAACCCACGAAGTGGTTTCTCAAAATTCAGCAAAAACCAAAGGAGGATTTCTTAGCGCTCCTTTTTGGCCCGGGAGTGTCCCGATGGCCCGTAAATTATGTCACGGGTTGATATAACCCCATATAACTCAATGTAACATCTTAGTATATGTTTATTTACTATAATAAGTGTTTACAAACACTTGGAACTCATAAGAACAATTGGTTTCCCAAAATTTCCTTAGAGCACAAAAACACACCTTCGGGTGTCACGAAAATGCGTTTTACGCAATTACCTTGTAGTTTTTGACATGCCACGAATTGGTAATCTTAAAAAGGGTTAAAATGACCTTCTAAATCAGTTGGTGTGACTAGTCAACAAGGCTCTCTATAGGGGCCGATTTTAAGGGCAAAAACTAGTATAAAATTTGCTTTAAAAATTTATAAAAGGCTTAAAACATGATGACTCATCATCCCATGTGTTATATTACTTAATGTCAAAGTATGTAGGTCTTAATGGACCAGAGAGCTGTCGAAATAATGCTTAGGAATAAGGCCATGTGAGCTAGATACAAACAAATGCTTAAAAGCAAAAAGTAGATCTAGATTCTCTTCTTTGCTTTCTTAATAACTAAGTGACCTTCCAAGCTTCTTCCTTGGCTCTTCATGGCCGGTTTTTGAACCCCATTCAGACCTCCATTTCGTGACTCCACATGAAGAAGAAGACAAGCCAAGTAGCATTGAAAAATCAAAGGAATATACTCACCTTTTCTTACCTTGTCTTCTAGCAAAATAATTGTCTTCCAACTCTTGCTTAGTCACACCACATGGCCGGTTTTCATGCTGGAAAGGAGGCATTTATTGAGCCAATAATCAAGGTAATAAACTAAGGAAAAAGAATTGTCAATTGACATTAAAAATTTGACAAAACAAAATCAATTTCCAAATGCTTCTTTCATTTACGTGAGTGAGCTTCATTTCCCTCCTTGCACAATTCTTGCACGGTTTGGTAAGCTCTTCTCTCTCTTCTAGCTTCATCTTCTTCCTTTGAAGCTCTTAAGTCCATTAATGGAGTTTTAACTTCTATCTTCATCTTTAAGGTAAATTCCTGCATTTCTTGGCAAGTCTTGAAGCAAAACTCTTCCTAGCATAACAAGGTGTGTTCGGCTTCACTTAGTTCTCCAAGGAGATTGTCCAAACCAACATTAAACCAAGGAGCATCTCAAGGTAGTTTTAAAGCTTGAAAATCCTAAAGCACATTTTTATGTGTAACCAAGTTCTACCTCTTCTAAGTCTCTTTCTTCTTCATTTTGATGAAGGAAAACTTGTTCTTCATCTACCTTAGGAGTGCCGAATTATAAGGAGAAAGTCTAAGGTAAAGTCTTGTAAAACTACTTCAAATCTACTTAAGATCTTTATTCAAGATCTAACTCCTAAACACCTTCACCTCTTGCATAAAACCGAAGAGGAGCATCAAGTTTACCTAGGAGAAAGCTTGGAGATTCAAGAAGAAGTTCAAGCACTTAACCACCTTTGTTAAGAAGTAAGTTTACTAAGTAAATCCTTATATTATAAGCTTTGTTAAGCTTCTAAAAATTGTACAAAAATTATGTACACCTCTAGGTTAAATAATACCGAAACTATATGGTTTTATATGCCAAAAATATAACTATAACATATAGAAAATATTTACCTTAAGACACATTTTTGTGTCACAAATTTAGTTATGTTACATATATTTAGCCGAATTATCAAGGGCAAAAGTTCTTTATTTTGAGCTTAGAATTTATATAAGACATTACAATAATTATACATGAGTTATATAACTCCTATGAATTTATTTATTTATTAGACATATAAATCCACTTTTATATACTATATGGTCACCAAATAAATATGGCCGAATGTTTATGTTAAATGGATTTTAATGAGCTACTTAGGTATATAAATTTATATCATAAAGTTTGGTGAGTTAAATATTCTATTAGTGTCTAAATGACTAATTAATTAAGTTATGTGGTTAAATGTAATTTTTACAAAGTTTAGTGTACTTATATTAAAAACCGAGAGCTAAAGGGCTGTTTGGTGTAATTATAATATAATATAAGGTTAGGAATTAAGTTTATGAATTTTAGATAATTTAAACAAGCTTTAAATAACTTTTTATAAAGTTTTGGGCTATTATGTAATTTATAAAAGTTGTTATGAAAGTTTGATTTATAGTGGGCGAATTCATAATTAAGAGAATTATTAGGTTCACTTTCGAAATTTTAAGGAATTAAATATTTAGACTATAGTTTATAAGTTATTAAGTCTATTATAAAGTTTTGGGGTGAAAATGTAATTAATGGAAAGTTCAAGACCAAAGCCGAATTTTTGGGTTAGTTTGGTAATTTAAGAATTTATATATATATTCGGCATTTATGGAGAATTAAAATTAAAACTATAGTTTACATGACATTATGTAAAGTTATAAGATTTTGTGGTTAGATTGTAATTATAAGAAATAAATTATTAAAGCCGAGAATTTAAGGGGCTAAGTTGTAATTTTTGAGAGTTATAATATTTAAAAGCTATATACCAAAATATTAGGGATGGCTTTGTAATTTAGCTAAATAAGAAGTTAAAACTCTATAATATAAAGAGATTAGAATTTAAATAAAGTTTATGAATTAATGTGGTTGTTTTGTAAATAACCGAAATAAAGTAAGAATTTAGATTTAAATAAATATAGGTCCTATATGGATATTTGGAGGATTTAGAAGAAAGAATTTTGATTAAAGGAATTATGGAATTAACTATGGCTTACATGGTTATAAGGAATTAAAAGATAAACAATAAATATTATTTATGGTTAAAAGGAGAATAATAAAACTATAAGAATTTTATGTCTATGTATGACATATAAATATAGTTAAGAATTATAAGTTGTTATGTCACCTAGACAAATAAAATAAACAACAAATGCAATAAACACATATATGTGCATTAAAGGATTTATAAATAAATCAAAAGGAATAACAAATGTTATACATTAAATCATGAGGTATTAAAAGAAATAAACCTCACATGAAATAACAATATGAGATTTGTTAAAAGATCCAATAGAATTATTATATAAGGGTAACATAAATTAACCCTCTCAGTTAATCCTATTCTAGGACTTTGTTTGACCAGACGTTGACCGGGAATTTACAAGTACAGTCTACGGTGAACGGTATGGGATTCTTGCAACCTGTTTTCTAACGGATTACACCGGCTTGTGTGCTATCTGTTGTTTGAAATAACGACCAAGATAATTAATGTAAACTGTTGTTTTACTCTTGCACTGTGTATTATTTTATGTGCGTGATGTTGCTGACTACAACGTGTATGTCCCACGCATACAAACACTACTATACCAGTGGATTAAATACCTGCGTTTCAGTATACCGAGGACTTGTACTCAAGTCTCTCACTAACTTCACTTTATAACAAACGTCATTATCCTAAACGTGATAATTGACAATACACATTGTGTTTTGTTTAACGTCTTATATGACACTTAACAATATACTTCGAGAATGAGGAGCCCAGTTGGATCTGGCCATGCATGCTACGGAGTTGTACCTGTCTCAGGTCGTCTCCTACTACGTCGCGACGGAACATTCAGTTGGGAGGAAGACTTATTCCTTCCGGGATTCAAATGCCCTTCAGTTCGAGGAAGACTTTATTCCTCTAGTGGGTTCTTATTTCCCACGCCATTCAGTTCAGGGTTTAACTACGTTATCTCCTGGGGTTTTTATACCCAACCTTTCTCTATAACGAGGTCACTATACCTCCACTATTTCAGATATTCAGTTATAACGGTCAGTCCCATTGTGTGGACCGACTATCAGTAAAGAATTTCAGTTCAGCTAACTCGACCTTCTGTGTCTTGTTCTATGTGACATTATTGTCCTTGTATGGATACTTGTTATTATCAGACTATGCTTGTTTACAGCTTTATAAAAATGAACTGCATGTGTTCGACAAAGTAGTTGGTGTGGCCCGGTAGACGATGGGCTGCACGTTTTCCATACCAGCATTGTTTGCTGAGCCCCTTTGGGGGCACCCCCATTTTTCAGGTACCTGAAGTTGAAAGATCACCACACTGAGTGTAGGTGGGGTAGACCAAGCTTTGGGAGTCTACTATTAGTTGTTTTATTTCAGTATTTACTTTGAGTTTGATTCCTAGTATCTCGGGTTGTATCTGTATTCCAGACCGTGACATTTGAGGATTGTATTTGGACTTAGCCTTGTTGGTCACAAGGGTGGCCAACGGCATTGTAATACCGCCCGGTTGTTGTATTTATTTCCGCTGCAGTTGTATTTTATTTGGGAGTGATCGCCGTTCAGTTTATTGGATTTCGGGTTGGGGTATTACATAGTGGGTGTTTGTTTTGGGGTAATCAGGAAAAGAAATCATTTCAATTTCCTTTCCTGATGTTTGTTTTGTCAGTTTTTACTATTTTCAGGAAAGAGAAAGGGAATGAGATTATCTCAAAACCCTCTATCTTGGTTACCCATCCCTTACTAGGGAATGAGATTCCCTTTCCCCAATACACTTTGACTGGCGACATATGACCATTGACCAATAACTAATGACCATTGACCGGTGACCGGTGAATGTTGGCCAACAATTAATGACCATTGACTAGAAGCCGGAAGTCATTGACCATTGATTGACGGTCGATGACCGGTTATTTATTTCATTTCCCCCGGTTCAAACAAACAACTAGGAAAATCAAAGGGAGTTATTTTCCATTCCTCTCCATTCCCATTCATGATTTCATTCCATTTCCCTCGCTTGAAAGAAACGCCCATTTAACTGTTATATTTACCAAGGGTTGTTGTCTTTGATAATATTATATGATTTTGTGATGATTATATGTTTGTCCATGTGTTTGTTGTACTTTAGGATGATTTTGTTATAATGACTAAGATTGGTTAATTAAGAGATAAGTGTAACACCCCTACTCTAATCGGCTCCTAATCATCTTACTTAACATTGTAATCGCAGCGGTAATCTCAACAATTGAACTACTGGGTCGCCGTTCTCACTCACCCATACGAGTAATAACGTGCTTACTGATATATTCTTAAATACGAAACAATTTCCCACAGTGACAACAAGAGATAGATCTAACCTTCCCAAACCAATATAAAATACATTCACAATGAGCATTCTAAGTATCCCAATCCTATACACGTTTCTAAGTTCGTATCAAAATGCAACAGTGCATATTTAAAACAACTGTAATTAAACTACCCAGCGCGTCCCTCTCTTGCCGACACCCGGAAGCTGCATACCTGCAAAATGTTTTGTTTTGTGGTATGGAATCAGCCCATGCTGAGTATGTTACTACATGACTGTCATGCCCCCTCGGACCCTCAGTTATTTGGTCGAGAGCATGCAATTCATTTTCATGCAAGTAGTTTAATTTTAAAACCGTAAAGCAACAATATATATTGCAGTAAACTCAAATAACCAACAAGCCCCCGGCTTCACACATCACATCGTAATAAACCACTGAAAGCGTTACAACGCTTATATGAGTAAGAGACTCCATTCCACACACTAATAGTTCATAATTGAGTTCGGCGACTCACTCGACCAAACAATCCACCATAATCTACACACATGAGTACAACGACTCGACACAACCAGTTCACAACACACAATATGAGCATAATGGCTCGTTCAAACAAATCCACCACATACCACACATAATTACAAAGCATAACCACTGAGCAACAAGGCGAAACAACGAGAGTTATAAACAAGTATAGTTACTCGTCTTTGGCGTACAAGCCCAAATAATGTTCACCTATGTACGAGCTAGTATAGTTGTTCGTAATTGTTCAGTCATGTCTAATGACAACGTCTCGTTAGAACGACGTGTCTCTAAGTTACCCTCTCTTATGGCGGGTCACCCACGGCAGTACCACTCCAGCGGTAGAGTCCCCGACCTACGAACAATCTGTAGTTCATTGGAATTTATCCAGATACTTACGGCTACCACACGGTATCCTAGTATCGTTAATGGATCACAGTTCACAACAAGAGCCACATCCTCTTGATAAACTTACTTATTCCATCGCATTGTCTTACTATTCTTCTTAACACAGCAGGCTAAGGTCATTAGTCCAATCCTGAGTATGTCGACTCGGGATCCAGTGTTAGGTACGAGAGCGGCGTTAAACAGGCCAGTGCTCCGTATCTAAGTATCGATAATATATGTATATATATATATATATATATATATATATATATATATATATCTTATTATCCTAATGCTACAACGTTTTACTTACGTTCCTTATATTACACATATAAGATAGCAATCATTGCCGCTAGTTCGTTTTATAATATGTTCATATATACGAACGGTACTGTTATCATACAACAGTAATAATAAAGCAGCATTAATACACAACTTAAGCATATTAATTCACACACAGACATTCAATCTTATCACAGATTTTCACACAATGTCTGAACTGAGGAAACCCTCAGAGACAATCAAGCCACATAAATAACATACCGTTCACCCTGAAAGTTTACGGTGGAGTATGATTCAGCTAGCTCCGATGCTCCTCGTGTCGTCTCTAACAGTCTAACAATACATAACGCTACTGATTAGAATCCCGTATAACAACTTAACTCTACGGTACCCCGTACCGTCGCTATTACCTCCTCCCGGTTAATCCCCCGTTATTAACTGTCAACGTTTGTCGGGTTTCGGCT
The DNA here is from genome assembly GCA_023374045.1 of Limonium bicolor. Lineage (NCBI taxonomy): Eukaryota > Viridiplantae > Streptophyta > Magnoliopsida > Caryophyllales > Plumbaginaceae > Limonium > Limonium bicolor. The sequence continues at coordinate 93,787,857 of CM041776.1, forward strand.
AACTCGAAATTGGAAAAACGTTATATTACATGCGTAGTCATGTCTCGTATATAACATATTGAATGTTGAACCTTGTTATCGCATGTAACTTAATATACTTCTTGTATATCATATAGTCTATCACTATATTGCGTGCGTATCTTAATCATATACTATACATTTCACCTTAGTATTTATTTTCCTAAGGTTTTGTTTTTCCACCATTCATTATAATACATGGTTTCCAACCATAATATAATTCATCCTTATATACGTTTTTCTTGTATATGTATATATTTACCACATAGGTAAGTTCCATGAGTTATAAACTCTTATATTATATGTTACATTTTTATCATCTTTTATTAGATGATTATTCCCTTTAGTTGTACTATATTATACAACTTTATTAAGAATTATTCCTAATATTATGTAACATTTTAGTTGTATCTTTACAACTCCCAAGGTTTAATTAACAACCTTCCTTAGTTTATAAATCCTATTTATTTATAGTTTGTCACATTACTTAATGTGAATATCCTTACTTTTATTAATTCCATCTAACCATACAATTGTTATAACATTTAACATTATAGACCTTAGTCTAAAATTCATTTTCCAACCTTTAATATTTCGGTACAGCCCTTGAATTTATTTAAATTCTATTTTGACCACATAACATTATGTAATGTTATACCATTACTAATATCATATTTATATTTTTATTCCCCTTTAATTTATAACCTATAGTTTTTTATACAAAACTATATATATTGCCGCATAGGCACATATATTAAACCTTATTCTTTTCCATAAACCATAGTTTTCCTTTATTTACAAAGTCACCCCATTATTATACCATGTTATTAATACCATTTAATATAACATTTCTAACTTATAAAAAGGTATAACCTATGGTTTTATTTTGTAAAATTCCGAACAGACCCATATATGTTCATATAATCAATTTTGGCCCAATTTATACATATAGTTTTAATAATAATCATTAAAACTATATATCATACACATATCTTAATAAATACTCTTATATAATCTAAAATCACCAAATTTCAACCAAAGGGTTATAATTACCTTATTAACCCATATACTTTCGGTATTTACTATACCACCACATATATTTCTCCAAAGTGTCATAATGACATAATAACTATATATTATACATATATAGTTTTATTTAATTCCAAATAAACCCAATAAATTCCTAAAATTCCTATAGCCCATGGGTGTTTTATAATACCATATACACCCTTTATTTTCGTAATAACATATATACCACATATGTTATAAAGTTGTTACAATTAAATACATAACTTATTATAAAACCTTAAATAAGTTATCTAACTTATTTAATTTGGTCAAATCCTACCATATGGTCAAGGTTGACCACCTTAATATTTCCTTGACCATTAACCCCCACCCATAAATTACGGTTTATACCCAATCTTTTCAGAATTACCATTTAACCCCAAAACTTTATATTATCATATAATTTTTATATAAAGTCCTTTAAACCTCTAATTTTTCGGCTTTATATATACATACCCCAAATTTAGTTATTTACACTAAAACCCAATAATGTGCGGTAATGCATATTTAGCATCTAAACTTAATTAAAAGCTTATAAAGCATGAATAAAATGGCCTAAGTACATGGCCTTATTACAAACATTGGCTTATAAAATAAATTACACATAAATATCCAAAAAGTACTTTAAACTCTCGGCCCTTACCATATTTACTTATTTACCAATTTTCCACATATGTCTTAAATTTGACAATATGCTAATTAATTAGTTATAAAATTTACTAAACCATTCCTTAATCACCTAAGGTCAAAATAAGACCATAAACCTTGTTCACTCACGGAACAATATGTATACATATGTATAAACACATATTAATTACCAAGTGAAGGTTTAAGTGATTTATACCTTGTTTTTGCCTATTTAGGCCTTATTTGGCCACGGCTGTATGGAGATCTATTTTCCACAGCTTAGTTTACATGTTTTCAACAGCAATTAGGCATGGTTAGTCTCCAAGCAGATCAACCATAAGAAGTGTTTAATGTCAATTTCAAGGTAAATTTACCTTTGAATACCAAGGCAAGAACAAGTGCTCTTCGGCCTAAATTTACAAAGGGTTAAAGGGTGTCAAAAAGCTACTAAAACCAAGCTTTAAACTGGTATAACTCAGATTAGAAGATGGCCAATCTTTACCTTGTTTAAAATGCCTAAAATGTTTTTGGCTTGGATCTGGTTATACTTCAAGGCTCTTGATGTACCAACTGGATAAGTATGTTAAGATGAATATTATAAGCTTAGAAACAAAGTTTCACAGCCGAATTTGAAGGGAATCAAAATATGTGCTTAAAGCACATTTTTATACCTTAAGAACAAGATTAGCTTTCTCCACCTTCTTCCCTTGTTAATGCCGAGATACACCCTCCATTTAACCTCCAAAACACCACCTAATAACATTGATGGAAGTGGTTGATGCTTTTCTCATTGAAAGAGGAAAATTGTGAAGAAAAATGAACATTTAAAGGCTTAATTAGCTTACCCAGATTAATTGATGTTCTCTTCTGTTCTTGGTGAGTTCGCCACGACTTGGAGAAGCCAAAGGGAGGTTGGAGCTGCTGGTGTCGGCAGGCCAGAAGGCAAATGAGAGAGGTGAGTCAATTTTGCCTTATAAGTCAATTATTGTTACTTTAATTCACTTTTTGAATTAGTAATTAGATACTCATCATAACAGCTGGTTAATTGATTGAAGATTGATAATCAAGTGGAATGACAGCTGTAGGGGGGTGGCAGCCTTTGGTCAAGGCAATAGGTGAGCTTTGACCATGATTTAAGTTAAGTTAAGTAATTAGTTGTTATTTTTGGGTACTATTCATACTAAATTGCCAATTTTGATTTTATTTTTTTAACTTTGATTTAGACTTTATATAGTCTATCATGTCACATTAATGTTATAAAGAACTTAATATAGTCTTTACAGTAACAAAGTCATTATCTTAGAGCTCATACACAAAAACGTGCTTTAAGGAATTTTAGTGCACATTTTAAGTCGCAGGGTGTTCTGAGCTCTGTTTTCTTTGAGAACAGTTTTTGTTGTTGTTCCTTACATGATATTTGATCATGGTATCCAATTTTATATCATTTAGAGGTCATTAGACCTTTAAGGTATTCTTAGAGCACATTTTTGCCCTACTTGACCTTGAAGCATGTAAATGCCTGTTCTTTGTGTTGGAGTGTTGTCCAACAATTGTAACATGTTTAGTAATGTGTTAATAAGCTTAGGACGAAATCTTAGGTCCTAATAAGTTCATTTGGGTATTTATTTACCCTAAACAGTCAAAGGGTGCAACATCTTGCTTTGTGTTGGCCACTGTTGTCCTCAGTTGACTTTTAAGGCATGTTTAGGCCTTAATCAATGTGATTAAATATTTAATCCATATTTTATTAGTTTGGGGTATTTCAGTCTACCCCCCTTAAAAAGACTTCGTCCCGAAGTCCTTACCCATCTACAGTTCACCTAAGAAATCAAGTTCCACTAAGTAATCACAGACAGATCATCACTAGGAAGTACATTCCACTACGTTCAGATCTAGTCTATATGTATCACATTTGATACAACAGTAATCTCATTCCATATAGTCAATAATCATGACACATTCATTCATAAATAGCACTAAACAAGGTGCGAAACTCATAGTACACAACACTAGACAAGGTGCAAAACTCATAAAGTACTCAAAGGTGTTTGCAAGGGATACTCCACGCATCCCTATCTACATGTTAGTATCTCGCGAGGATACTCACACATCATTCCACATGTATGTGTGCACATATAGTTAACGTGACAAATCACAGAGAAGCAGTCTTAAAGACCAGGACTTGACGATCCCCAACCCCATGCTAACCAACGTCTACTACCTGTGGACACACCGGTTTAATAACGAAGGACACTGCGGTCCACGGCTCCTCGGACAGTATCACCTTATTTCCTTAGACACCCACAGACACACCGGTCTAATGACAAAGGGCTCTGCGGCCCACGGCTCTCTGGGTGATGTCACTCTCGCAGACACACCGGTCTAATGACGAAGGACTTCACGGTCCACGGCTCTTCGAGTGACGCCCTAAATTCCAATTTCTATTCATATCTGTGTCCACTTGTAGGAAGTTTCGAGAGTCATTCAACCCCGACGTGGTCAGCGTCAGTGTTGAACTATCTCTCACCTCAATTTGTGTTCGGTTTCCCTTGATCGGACTAGGATCAAGTTCAACTTCCCACGTCAATTTCAATCAATCAATTGTTTATTCACTTTTAATCTTGTTTCCTCTTGATATTTGCCACCTTGTGTCCCATAGATACACAAGTCAACTAGTGTAATTAATTTAGTCATTGGCATATAGGATCATGTATCCTAACCATGTACCAAGTTCACTCGACTTATAATTATTCATACAATTCCTAGAGGTTTTATCTCCACTAGGTTACACATCAGTCTCATGCCGAGTCACAAATCATATAGTATGGAGCTTTCTACTCCTTCTATTTGACATCTCCCACCGAAACTACCAGATAGACCTACTTGAACTCTCAACCGGAGCTAACAAGTTAGGCGTTTATGTGTTTAATGTTCGCAACGTTTGCATAAATAATCGGAAATAGAATAAGAACACTCTATCTGTTCTCCCTTTCCTATTCGCCACAACAATGCGAACTAAAAAATATATATATTCATACACATAATACATCATAATATTACCTCAAGTAATATAACACAATCATTGTAACACCCCATCCAAAGCCAATCGTGGTTATCGCAAAACTGAACACTTAATCGAATACGTCGCAGCGGAAATAATAAACACCTGGACCTTGCCACGGTCTGATCGTTAGAATATACCGGCCTTAACAATTACAACACTTATCCAAATACATAACCAACCCAAAACATCACCATCCATAATACCGACAACCAACCGAGTACAAGTAACTAAGTCATAATCACAACCTTACATCAGTTTAAATATAAACAGACGGGTGCACAGGCGCAACCCAAACTCAAAAATAAACATCCCATCCTAAGTCTATCCGCTCCTACTCTCGTAGTGCGTCCTCATGGGTCTCTTACCTGCAAGTGTAAAAACAGCCCCCAAAGGGGGTCAGCACGAATGCTGGTACCCTCTCATGGCCCCCAAGCTAACGGGGCTACGACGACTATTGTCGATAGCATGGAAATTGATTACATACACAAGCATGATATGAAGTGCAATAACAATAACCACAGATGAACATATATAGTTCACAAACAATGAACGACTCAAGCGTTCCCTTATCAAGTGGGTTAGTAACCCCCTCCTTAGTCTTCATTTCCTTAATCTCAGTTCCTTACCTTACCTTAATCTTAATCTCAACTTAGTCTCAGTATACAAACCGTTCCTGGAAGGGAATGGTTGTAGCTTAATTCGAACCTGGGATTTAGGTGATCCCACCGCACCATCTTAATGCCACCTACTCTGGACGGGAGTCCAGCGTAGCTGAGCCGGCAACCGGCCCTAGGCTACAAGTCCGAAGACAAGTCCTTAAGCGGAGGGCGGATCTGATTCAGATACCGTCCCCCTTTTTCCTTAGCATGCATGACCAGAGATCGGTCCTGGGCTTCCTCACTCAAGTTCCAGTTAGTAGAAATCTTAATCACCATGTGCTAGCTAAGCCTTAACGGGCATTAACCAACAACCACCAAACTTAACTCTTATTCTTAACTCAGTAAGTACTAAACTTGGTTAGTAACAATCTCAAGTCTCGCGGGTTAGTGTAAAGATAACACATACACAACGAGAACAAATATAACCGGTTGCATGCTTTATCTTGTTTTAGTCATAACAATTAAACAGATAGCACACAAGCCGAGGGACACCTTGTTACCAAGCAGGTCACAAGAAAGATTGTACCGTTCACCGTCGACGATCGTTTGGTTTATCTCCTTCCAAGTCCCAATTCACCAATCCTAAAACATTGGTTCATGTTTAGGCCATTAGTTATTTGCACCTTACTTAACTCACTTAATCCCTTAAAAATTCCCGATGAATATCCTCTTAAGTCCTTACCTCTTAACTTACAAACTTAACTTTAGACATTAAGGTTCTTACTTATCTTAACTTGATTCCTTAAGTTCTTAGGGTACTAATCACTACCACCCTACCAAGAGTATACCTTATTACCAATTACCGTTCTTAGAATTCAAAATTTCTTTTTTTTTAAGTGTTAAGGGTCGTCCGACCCACCGTCCGACCCACCCTCTGGGTCGGACCCTTCCAGTAACTTTCGAGTTTGAAAAACTCTACATGTCCGACCCACGTCCGACCCAACCATCTGGGTCGGACCATTCCAGAAATTTTTTCCGTCTTCTAAACCTTCCATGTCCGACCCATGTCCGACCCAACCTTTTGGGTCGGACCATTCCAGAAACTTAACCGCCCTTTAAAACTCACCCGTCCAACCCATGTCCGACCCAAGTCCTCTGGGTCGGACCATTCCAGAACCTTTCCCTGGCGTTAAACAGAGGCTGTCCGGCCCAAACTTGGGTCGGACCCCTGGGCCGGACGCCACCAAAACATGCCCAAACTTTGCCAAATCTTCACTAAACTTTCCTCAAGCCATCCAGTGTGTTCTAACATCATTTAGACCCTTAAACTAATCTTAAACCATCCTCCAAATTCATTCCCAATCCTTTACACAATTCTTACAACAACTACTAACACTTAACACTTATTCCTCTCCTACATTTCAACATCCCTTTCACCTAGCACTTCTACCAGCCCAAAGTTCCTTCCTTATGAACTTGGCCACACCATATACATCACTTTCATCTATCTTACACTTTCCAAGGTTTTCCTTAAATTCTAAACTCTAGTTTCTATCTAAATCATCTCAAGGTTTCACACTAACTCACATCAAACTTATCAAGGTTTCCTAGCTTCTTCTATCAACTTTGGCCTAAGTCCTAAATACCCAAACACACTCTTTTTAATTCCTAGATCCTTCATAGTGATGCCTAAGTCATTATAACTCATCAAAACACTTTATCTCACCCCTTTTTCATTGAGACAACCTCTAAAACTTTGTAGTACTTCCTTAGTCATTAAATTCCCTTAGAACATCTTAAACACTTAAGTTCTCCTTTAAATTTTTGCCATGGGTTCTCTAGTATATAGCACATCCTAACACTGGTTTTTCTCCCATCAACCAACAAATATCTCTCAAATTCTCATCACAACACCTTAACACACAATTTACACCAAAACTACACCAAAACTACACCACAACATCATATAGTGCACAAACTTAAATGCTTGGCACTTAGGCCCTTAAATGACAATAATCTTAACCACGAATTTCCACATATATTTGCCTTTAACCTCGAACACACAACAAGGCTCCCATTGAAATAAAATGCTTCTTGTAATTCATTTCAACATTGTTTGACTATCTCTTTTCTCATTGGCTCCTTAGTCCCAAGTTCTCAAACATAGTCATGTTTCTCCTAGGTCATATATAACCCTTTTCTAATGTAAACTCTACACTAAACTCATCACATATCTAAATCCCATTCCCTTAAAAACATTAAACACACCTTAAGGTAAGTAATTTACCTTGTTCTTTTACAAGCTTTAAAAACTTTCTTCCTTAGGTTTTTCCTTCCTCAATCTCGGTCACCAATATATCTCTCCTTGCCAATGTTCTAACCAATATCCAATGACTCCAATGAGTACTAGATAATACATTAACCCTAAGGAACAAACCCTAGGTTAAAAATGTGCTTTAAGGTATTAAGGTGATTGTTTTACCTTGGTTTCTCAAGACAAGCTTGGATATGAAGCAAGAAGGACCTCCTCAATCCTTTGAAGAGTAGAAACAAGCTAGAACAAGGCATTAAAATGAAGCCTCATGAGCATACATTTTCGGTCAAGAAAAAGTGATGGAAACCTAGATTTTCTTACACTTTCTTTACCTTAAGAGAATGGAGAAGCCAATGGAGTCTCCAAACTTGAATTTCCTCCTCTAATGGTGGTTTGGCTTGGCACCAAATCAAAGCTCTTGAGTTTTGAAAATATAAAGAGAGAGCTTGAGCTAACTAAGAATATGTAATTTGTTTTGGTTTTGGAGCTAAAATGAGTAAGTTGTGTGCAAGAGAAGGTGGAGCTAGCATGGAGTCTTCACGTTAATGGAGAAGGGAGAGATCTTGAGAAACCGTGGGCAAGAGAGAATGAAGAGGTGAGGAGAGAGGTGAGTAAAATGAGAATTTATCTTATAAAGTAATAGTACTTTTGCTTTATAACTCTTTATTTGCTTAATGACTCATAAAGGTGGTGACTCACCTTATAAAAACCGGCCCCCATTTAATAATAAGGGTACTTAAGTCTTTGTTGACCAAATCTCACTTATATTGACTTATGTTATAAACTAGCTTAATTAAGTTACTATTCACAAAACAAGGCACATTGTTGTGAAATTTTTGATTTCCCATTGATATAACTTCCAAATGTGATACTATATAGTACACATGTTAATTAAAGAGTAATGATGGACATTTAGCCATTCAAAACTCATTTACAAGACAATTTTTCAAAAATGTGCTTTAAGACTCCTTAAGCACATTTTGTGTTTTAACTTGTTTTCAAGCTTGGTTTTCTTTGGTAATTGATTTAAAATGACCATTAGGATATTACTAAGGTCTTAGAACAATATTTGGGTACTCTCCCAAGTCTCTCCAAGCTTAGAGCACGTTTTTGCTTAAACTGCTCTTTTGGTGTTTCCTTATATTTTCTTTGATTAGAAATGTTTCTTAATGTTTCTAAGGCATTATTTAGCCTCCTTATATCTTAGTTTATCATTTAAACACCATATCTAAGTTTGGGGTATTTCAATCTACCCCCCTTAAAAGAACTTTGTCCTCAAAGTTCACATATGTGCTTAACCATTCACGGTACTCAATTCCCTTAATCTTAACACCACATCTTATATTCACATTCACACATCTCAAGACTCAAAGGTCAATCTCAAATACAATACATAAGTATTATACATAACTCAAACTTAACACCAAAGTGTAGCAACTTACACAAATTCACATCTTAAACAACCAAACAAACGACAAACATGATCGTTTCCTAACTCAAAAGCGAGGAAGCTCTACCCCCCTTAAAAAGGGGTACGCCCCGTACCCTATACAGACGATCTAGTCAGTAAACAAAGAAGGGTACTTCGCCCTCATCTTATCCTCTAATTCCCACGTGGCCTCTTCGACATCCTGGTTAGACCAGAGAACCTTCACCAGTCGCACTGACTTATGGCGAGTGTCCCTAGTCTTACTGTCCAAGATTCTCTGAGGAGTCTCCACTGATCTCATATTTGGTTCTAAAGTCAACCTCTCAGGTTCTAACACATGGGAGGGGTGGTGCATGTATTTCTTTAGCTGTGAAACATGAAAAACATTATGCACTTTACCCAGCTCAGCAGGTAAATTCAACCTGTAAGCAACCGGGCCCACCCGCTCCGTAATCTCATAAGGACCAACAAATTTCGGGCTTAATTTGCCCTTCTGCCCAAACCTGAATACACCCTTCATCGGTGAAACTCGCAGAAATACCTGGTCGCCCACTGCGAACTCCAGGTCCCGTCGTCGAACATCAGCATACGACTTCTGCCTATCTTGAGCAGCTTCATGTTCTCCCTGATTTGCTGAACTTCAGCCTTAACTTGCTCTAAGTACTCTGGTCCTATAATGACCGTCTCACTCGACTCATCCCAGCAGAGCGGTGTACGACATGGTCTACCGTACAACGCTTGAAAAGGTGCCATCTTGATCGAAGCGTGATAGCTGTTGTTGTATGAAAACTCGATCAGATGTAGTCTGTCAATCCAACTGCCCTGGAAGTCTAAGGCACATGCTCTCAGCATGTCCTCGAGTGTCTGAATAGTACGCTCAGTCTGACCATCTGTCTGAGGATGGAACGCGGTACTCAGCTTGAGTTCTGTACCCAACGCTTCTCTGGTAGCTCTCCAGTACCTCGAAAGGAATCTGGTATCTCTATCTGACACTATGGTCTTCGGTATCCCGTGATGTCTCATGATTTCTTTCTCAAATAACTCAGCTAATTTGGTCACCTTCCAAGTATCCTTCATCGGTATGAATCGGGCTACTTTGGTAAGGCGATCCACCACCACCCATATCATGTTGAGACCTCCCCTAGCAGGTGGAAGCCCAACTACAAGTCCATGGAGATATCATGGAACTTCCACTCCGGAACTGGCATCGACTGTACCATTCCGCCCGGTCGTCGGTGCTCAAATTTCACCTTCTGGCATGTGAGACACCTCAAGACGAACTCGGTAACATCTGTCTTCATCCCCGACCACCAGAAGTATCTCTTCATGTCTTTATACATTTTAGAGGCTCCCGGATGGATGGAAACTGAAGAACAGTGTGATTCTCTAAGTATACGGTCTTTCAGATCCGTGTTGCCCCGTGGTATGCATAACCGGCCCTTAAGTCTGATCAGATCATCATCATCATGAAGTCTGAAGTCGTATTTCTGACTCTCAAAGGTACCATCTGTCAGCTTCTGTCTGACCTCTCCATGTACTCATCTGTCCTCTGAGCCTCTCGCACCTCATCAACCAAGCTGGAGAAAGAAACTAGCGAATGGAGTGAGTGTGCTCGACGGCTCAGGGCGTCTGCTACAACATTGGCCTTCCCCTCTTTGTATTGGAGGTCAATGTCATAGTCTTTCAGAAACTCTAACCATCTCCTCTGTCGAAGATTCAACTCCTTCTGAGTGAATATGTATCTCAAACTCTTGATCGGTGTAGATCGTCACACTAACCCCGTATAAGTAGTGGCGCCATATCTTCAAAGCGAAGACTACAGCTCCCAGCTCCAAATCATGTGTGGGGTAGTTCTCCTCATGTTTCTTCAACTGGCGTGAGGCATATGCCACCACCTTGCCATGTTGCATGAGCACGCAACCCAGCCCTCTGCCGGATGCATCACAATAAACCTCAAAGCCCTCTGTACCGTCTGGAATGGTCAGAACCGGTGCAGTGGTCAGTGAGTCCTTCAAGCTCTGAAATGATCTCTCACAGTCAACCGTCCACAAGAACGGTGCATCCTTCTTCATCAGACTGGTCATCGGTTTCGCGACCTTGCTGAAATCCCTAACAAACCTCCTGTAGTAACCTGCCAGACCGAGAAAGCTCCGGATGTCGGTAACAGTCTTCGGCCTTGGCCAAGTACGTACGGCATCAATCTTCTGGATCCACTGAGATCCCAGCATCTGAGATGACATGACCTAGGAAAGAGACCTGGTCAAGCCAAAACTCACATTTGGAGAACTTAGCATATAGCTGGTTCTCCCTCAATATTTCCAATACCTCCTCAGATGTTCCTCATGTTCAACCTTAGATTTCGAGTATATCAAAATGTCATCAATAAACACCACAACCGACTTGTCCAGCTGCTCCCGGAACAAGCGGTTCATCAGATCCATAAACTTCGCCGGTGCGTTCGACAAACCGAACGGCATCACTGTAAACTCATAGTGGCCGTATCGTGTCCGGAATGCCGTCTTCTCAATGTCTCCCTCCTTAATGGCTATCTGATGATACCCCGATCTGAGATCAATCTTGGAGAACACAGATGCTCCCTTCAACTGATCGAACAGATCGTCAATGCGGGGTAGTGGGTACTTATTCTTCACTGTCACTGCATTCAGCTCTCTGTAGTCGATGCAGAGGCGGAGACTACCATCCTTCTTCTTCACGAAGAGGACTGGCGCTCCCCATGGTGAGACACTTGGTCTTATAAATCCCTTAACAAATCTTTCAATTGTTCCTTTAACTCAGTCATTTCTGCCGGAGCCATACGGTATGGTGCCTTGGCTATCGGTCCGGTACCAGGTAGCAGCTCGATGGTGAACTCTACCTCCCGAGTGGGTGGCATGCCGGGCAGTTCCCGTGGAAATAAGTCGGGGAACTCCGACACTACCGGTAAGTCGGGGTCGAACTCAGGGTCTCTCTCTATGTCCTGTACATAGCAGAGGTACACTTCTTCCTTTCTCCTCAATTCCTTATACATTGCCATGGCGGTGATGATCTTAGTCGAAGGCTCTCTGGGCCTCTGGCGGTATGATATTGTTACCCCAGACGGACTCTGAGCAGCAATCTATGCTCGGCGCAGGATACGTCCCTTGTGCCGCTCCAACCAGTTCATCCCGAAGATAACATCAAATCCTAGCTCACTGAACTCAATAAACTGACTGGAAAGTCTTCTCCCTTAATTCTGACAGTGGCTCCTCGGTAGTAACGAGTGCAACGAACCTTCTCCTTAGACGGGAGCGTAACCGTGAAGTCGGGTAGCTCATCAGCGTCTAGCCCCAACCTGCTCGCGAAAGATGCCGAGACAAAGGTATGCGAGGCCCCTGAGTCGAAGAGAACTGATGCCTCAATCCCATTAATCGGAAAGGTGCCGGTGAGGATAGTACCGCTGGCGTCGGCCTGTGCCTCTGTAAGTATGCTTAGTGCACCTTCCGTACCGAGTCCATAACCTAATTGTGTTCACAAGCTTCATGAGTATTGATGGTATAACAAGAGTCGTAACAATTTATATGAACAACACTGTTATTTTATTCATAACCATCCTGTTTACAACATGTGCTTTAATCTTACATCTCATTCCTCATCTCATTCTAACGTTACATGGCTAATATTGTCTAAAGGTTAGGTTTAATCTCCCAGGTCTCATATGTGTCGCATTGATTACTGCTGACGGTGCTGTATTCAGCTTGACTCTCTTAATCCCATGGTATAACATCCTTGATTCTCCTCCCATAATTAATACATCTCCTGACTTAAGTACCAACTTATTCGCACGGTCCGCACGCTTCTGCTCGCCGTATAAAAACTCTGCATCATCCCCAATGGACCAAGACACTACGGGTATCCCTCTTTCGAGAGACTCCGTTGTCTCGTCCTTATCCTGGTGCAGTCCTAGTCGCCCATCCTTCTCGTAGAAGTTCACAATGCAAATGTCTGCCCGAATGTCTGGAATCGGTTCAGCTTCCAATTGCTGAGCGATTTCCACGACTTGTGTAATAACTGGATGGAACTCTTCGGGTATTCCCGGTGGTGAGACTCCATCTTGCATCCTCGTGGTTTGGTAATTCTTGGCATACGGATTCCAATCCTTGCCCAAGCTCATCATTTTTAATTTCATCCTTGCTCCCCCTGGGTACTCCGGTGTGTAGAAACCTCCCGGTCCCATTCCTAGTTGATTGCATCTTCTGATGATGGCTATTTGTGCTTCGGGTGTCAGGTATCCCCTTAATAAAATCATACCTGGGCGGATAACCTGACATTGTTCGGTTGGAAAGTCTATGGTTTCGATGTCGGTGTGCTCCGGGTTAGGTGTAGATGGTATTGGATAGCAGATGTTGAAGCTTCCTAAAGTGGTAGTAGGTTATATCTTACTTAAGTTCTAATCTCATCTTATTCTTACTTAACTCATTTATTCACCAAACATGCATGATAATGCGGTAAGCAGGTAGTTTTATTACTAAATGGTTATAGCGGTACCTGGCCTCGATGAGGGTTCAGGCTCATCGTCCCGGTCCACCATGTGTAGTGTGGGTCCCGACTTCTGGGTCACCCTTGGGTTCTTGTCCGCCGCCTGCTGCACCTTCCTCTGACCGTCAGATCCAGCTCCCTGATCGGTCTTGCCCTTGCCCCTGGTGTCGGGCCTATAGGCTCTGCTAGCAGGATTCCGGTAGCACTCATACGCTCGGTGCCCGTAAACTCCACAAAAGTTGCACTCCACCTTATTCCCCTTACAATCGAGCCCGGGGTGGTCCTTGTGACACCACCTACAGATGTAGCGTCGCTGGTAGCCACCACCGGCTCCCTTCTCAGTCTCAGATCCTGATATTCATAATATTAGTACTCATTTCTCAAACGGTCACTAAGTTGTTTCTTAACCCAAACAATACCAATCCCTTACCCTTTGGCGCCCTAGAGCGCAGGGGTGTAGCTGCATAAGCATATGTCAACTTCAATGGCTCTTCCGGAGCCTTCTCTTTTTCCTCCTTCCCCTTTGGGTTCTGACTTTTCTGGGCCTGAGGCTGACTTACTTCTGTTTCTTGTACCCACCTTGCCCTTGACTCTCCGAGCTCTTACCAGCATTCTTCCTCTTAGCATTCTCCTCGTCCCTCAGCTGGACGGTTATTCAACCTTAGCAGCGGCATGATAGCACTCCTGCTTTCCACAGTATTAGTCACTCTTATTTCTTACAATCTACCTTACTCATCACTTACTCAAATCTCAATCATTCTTATTACCTGCAAGGTAGTGTAACTCGTCGGCCCCATGCCGTAGCGGAGTCGATGGCTAAGCCCGCCATAGAAGCGGTCCACCAGGATCTGGTCAGAATATCCAAGACCTGGCAGAAGACGGAGCAAGGCGGTGAACTCTGAGTAATACTCGTCCACCGTCATCTTGTCTGTCTGCTTAAGCGCATCCAACTGCAAGCGCTTCTTCGTCTGGACATGGGCGGGGTAGTACTTTGCTCGTAGCAAGGCGGTGTACTGCTCCCAGCCGAACTCTGGATTGGCCACATGCTCGGCCCTCACCAGCTTCCACCAATCGCCTGCCGCCCCCTTCAGATAAAAGCAGCCAGACGCACCTTGATCCCAGCAGGGACGTCAAGGGTCTCGAAGGCGGTCTCCAGCTCGGAGATGTACGCCTCAAGCTTGGCGGGATCGGTCTCCCCCTTAAAGTGTGCGGGTCGAAGATCTGCAAGACTCTTCACCCAATTCGGTTCCCTGGGTTGTGGCGGTGGAGGTGGTGCACCCACACCAGGCTGATAGCCCATATGCCCTAATGCGGCAGCTACGATCTCTGCGATCGTCTGCCCTCCCGGTATTCCTGAAGCATCATCACCCTGGCCGCGACCTCGGCTTCCTCTAGGACGTCCTGCCATCTGAACAAGCATAACTCACATTAGATTCGTATTCACCACTGTTTCGGTTAACGAATTTATAACGTCCGTAGACGATCCACACTTATTAGTGGTCATCTGACTCTACTCACTCTAACTTCTCACACCCTTAACCCATCACTTATTCCTTAACTTATATCCTAACTCGGTGGTTACTTATGTCCGGTATTTCTTGATCAGAGCGTAACTACGCTCTGATACCACTTTTTGTAACACCCCATCCAAAGCCAATCGTGGTTATCGCAAAACTGAACACTTAATCGAATACGTCGCAGCGGAAATAATAAACACCTGGACCTTGCCACGGTCTGATCGTTAGAATATACCGGCCTTAACAATTACAACACTTATCCAAAATACATAACCAACCCAAAACATCACCATCCATAATACCGACAACCAACCGAGTACAAACTAAGTCATAATCACAACCTTACATCAGTTTAAATATAAACAGACGGGTGCACAGGCGCAACCCGAACTCAAAATAAACATCCCATCCTAAGTCTAACCGCTCCTACTCTCGTAGTGCGTCCTCATGGGTCTCTTACCTGCAAGTGTAAAAACAGCCCCCAAAGGGGGTCAGCACGAATGCTGGTACACCCTCTCATGGCCCCCAAGCTAACGGGGCTACGACGACTAATTGTCGATAGCATGGAAATTGATTACATACACAAGCATGATATGAAGTGCAATAACAATAACCACAGATGAACATATATAGTTCACAAACAATGAACGACTCAAGCGTTCCCTTATCAAGTGGGTTAGTAACCCCCTCCTTAGTCCTCATTTCCTTAATCTCAGTTCCTTACCTTACCTTAATCTTAATCTCAACTTAGTCTCAGTATACAAACCGTTCCTGGAAGGGAATGGTTGTAGCTTAATTCGAACCTGGGATTTAGGTGATCCCACCGCACCATCTTAATGCCACCTACTCTGGACGGGAGTCCAGCGTAGCTGAGCCGGCAACCGGCCCTAGGCTACAAGTCCGAAGACAAGTCCTTAAGCGGAGGGCGGATCTGATTCAGATACCGTCCCCCTTTTTCCTTAGCATGCATGACCGGAGATCGGTCCCGGGTTTCCTCACTCAAGTTCCAGTTAGTAGAAATCTTAATCACCATGTGCTAGCTAAGCCTTAACGGGCATTAACCAACAACCACCAAACTTAACTCTTATTCTTAACTCAGTAAGTACTAAACTTGGTTAGTAACAATCTCAAGTCTCGCGGGTTAGTGTAAAGATAACACATACACAACGAGAACAAATATAACCGGTTGCATGCTTTATCTTGTTTTAGTCATAGCAATTAAACAGATAGCACACAAGCCGAGGGACACCTCGTTAGCAAGCAGGTCACAAGAAAGATTGTACCGTTCACCGTCGACGATCGTTTGGTTTATCTCCTTCCAAGTCCCAATTCACCAATCCTAAAACATTGATTCATGTTTAGGCCATTAGTTATTTGCACCTTACTTAACTCACTTAATCCCTTAAAAATTCCCGATGAATATCCTCTTAAGTCCTTACCACTTAACTTACAAACTTAACTTTAGACATTAAGGTTCTTACTTATCTTAACTTGATTCCTTAAGTTCTTAGGGTACTAATCACTACACCACCCTACCAAGAGTATACCTTATTACCAATTACCATTCTTAGAATTCAAATTTTTTTTTTTTGTGTTAAGGGTCGTCCGACCCACCGTCCGACCCACCCTCTGGGTCGGACCCTTCCAGTAACTTTCGAGTTTGAAAAACTCTACATGTCCGACCCACGTCCGACCCAACCATCTGGGTCGGACCATTCCAGAAATTTTTCCGTCTTCTAAACCTTCCATGTCCGACCCATGTCCGACCCAACCTTTGGGTCGACCATTCCAGAAACTTAACCGCCCTTTAAAACTCACCCGTCCGACCCATGTCCGACCCAAGTCCTCTGGGTCGGACCATTCCAGAACTTTTCCCTGGCGTTAAACAGAGGCCGTCCGACCCAAACTTGGGTCGGACCCCTGGGTCGGACGCCACCAAAACATGCCCAAACTTTGCCAAATCTTCACTAAACTTTTCCTCAAGCCATCCAATGTGTTCTAACATCATTTAGACCCTTAAACTATCTTAAACCATCCTCCAAATTCATTCCCAATCCTTTACACAATTCTTACAACAACTACTAACACTTAACACTTATTCCTCTCCTACATTTCAACATCCCTTTCACCTAGCACTTCTACCAGCCCAAAGTTCCTCCTTATGAACTTGGCCACACCATATACACCACTTTCATCTATCTTACACTTTCCAAGGTTTTCCTTAAATTCTAAACTCTAGTTTCTATCTAAATCATCTCAAGGTTTCACACTAACTCACATCAAACTTACCAAGGTTTCCTAGCTTCTTCTATCAACATTGGCCTAAGTCCTAAATACCCAAACACACTCTTTTTCCTAGATCCTTCATAGTGATGCCTAAGTCATTATAACTCATCAAAACACTTTATCTCACCCCTTTTTCATCGCGACAACCTCTAAAACTTCCTAGTACTTCCTTAGTCATTAAATTCCCTTAGAACATCTTAAACACTTAAGTTCTCCTTTAATTTTGCCATGGGTTCTCTAGTATATAGCACATCCTAACACTTGGTTTTTCTCCATCAACCAACCAATATCTCTCAAATTCTCATCACAACACCTTAACACACAATTTACACCAAAACTACACCAAACATCATATAGTGCACAAACTTAAATGCTTGGCACTTAGGCCCTTAAATGACAATAATCTTAACCACTGAATTTCCACATATATTTGCCTTTAACCTGCGAACACACACAACAAGGCTCCCATTGAAATAAAATGCTTCTTGTAATTCATTTCAACATTGTTTGACTATCTCTTTTCTCATTGGCTCCTTAGTCCCAAGTTCTCAAACATAGTCATTGTTTCTCCTAGGTCATATATAACCCTTTTCTAATGTAAACTCTACACTAAACTCATCACATATCTAAATCCCATTCCCTTAAACAATAAAACACCTTAAGGTAAGTAATTTGCCTTGTTCTTTTACAAGCTTTAAAAACTTTCTTCCTTAGGTTTTTCCTTCCTCAATCTCGGTCACCAATATATATCTCCTTGCCAATGTTCTAACCAATATCCAATGACTCCAATGAGTACTAGATAATACATTAACCCTAAGGAACAAACCCTAGGTTAAAAATGTGCTTTAAGGTATTAAGGTGATTGTTTTACCTTGGTTTCTCAAGACAAGCTTGGATATGAAGCAAGAAGGACCTCCTCAATCCTTTGAAGAGTAGAGAACAAGCTAGAATAAGGCATTAAAATGAAGCCTCATGAGCATACATTTTCGGTCAAGAAGAAAAGTGATGGAAACCTAGATTTTCTTACACTTTCTTTACCTTAAGAGAATGGAGAAGCCAATGGAGTCTCCAAACTTGAATTTCCTCCTCTAATGGTGGTTTGGCTTGGCACCAAATCAAAGCTCTTGAAGTTTTGAAAAGATAGAAAGAGAGAGCTTGCGCTAACTAAGAGAAATATGTAATTTGTTTTGGTTTTGGAGCTAAAATGAGTAAGTTGTGTGCAAGAGAAGGTGGAGCTAGCATGGAGTTGCTCTTCACGTTAATGGAGAAGGGAGAGAGCTTGAGAAAACCGTGGGAACAAGAGAGAATGAAGATGTGAGGAGAGAGGTGAGTAAAATGAGATATTTATCTTATAAAGTAAATAGTACTTTGCTTTATAACTCTTTATTTGCTTAATGACTCATAAAGGTGGTGACTCACCTTATAAAAAACCGGCCCCCATTTAATAATAAGGGTACTTAAGTCTTTGTTGACCAAATCTCTCACTTATATTGACTTATGTTATAAACTAGCTTAATTAAGTTACTATTCACAAAACAAGGCACATTGTTGTGAAATTTTTGATTTCCCATTGATATAAACTTCCAAATGTGATACTATATAGTACACATGTTAATTAAAGAGTAATGATGGACATTTAGCCATTCAAAACTCATTTACAAGACAATTTTTCAAAAATGTGCTTTAAGACTCCTTAAGGCACATTTTGTGTTTTAACTTGTTTTCAAGCTTGGTTTTCTTTGGTAATTTATTTAAAATGACCATTAGGATATTACTAAGGTCTTAGAACAATATTTGGGTACTCTCCCAAGTCTCTCCAAGCTTAGAGCACGTTTTTTCTTAAACTGCTCTTTTGGTGTTTCCTTATATTTTCTTTGATTAGAAATGTTTCTAAGGCATTATTTAGCCTCCTTATATCTTAGTTTATCATTTAAACACCATATCTAAGTTTGGGGTATTTCAGTCATAATACTTGTACTCTATGTACAATAATAGTTTGCAGCATGTGTACCATGCGCTACGTACGGTATATCTTAAGCGTGCGAAATCGCTCTACCCCCCTTAAAAATGATTATGCCCACGTAATCTATGAATATATCATCGTGAAGTAATAAGTTCAAGATGTTCCATTCCAGTGGAATTATTCGTGCACTAATATGCTACATATTTCATTACCCCTTTTCTATAGGGTCGGGATCTAGCCCCTCAGGCTATACCGCCTATCTCGGTTAGGGGTATTTTATTCATATTCGGTTTGATCGGGAGATGTAAACACATCATTTGTTTCCCCAAACCCGCTAGGTACGTCAAACCTAAGCAATATGGGCCCACTCGCTCCGCAAGCAGTATGCCCAACTACTTTATGGTTAGTTTACCCCCTTTTAGGTAGTAGTTTCATGCCGGTTTCAACTCTATGTGACGGTGTTTTCTACACGGTCTTCCATAATTATGGGAATGGAGTAATTTATTTGGCTGCGTGGTATCGTTAGTCACACACGCTTATTATTTCAACTAGCTATTCTATTCAGTCCTCCTGAATTCCATACATGCTCATGGTATATTCCCATGAGTTCATGCCACCCCACCGAACTAACCTTCGGTATAAGGGTTGTCCCTAGTGCTTGCAATAGTTGTCTCTAAAATATCAAGACGAGTCTGATATGCGCATCTAACTGGCGCCTCATGACTCCAAGTTATTTCCCTCTGGGATGAGTTCGTTCTTTGGGTACCTTGTAGGTCCGCTTTGCTAGTGTGAACTCGTATCCCTCGTGTGTTGGTATTTTAGTATCCACATATATGGTTCATCCCTCTTCTCGATTAGGGGAATCCATTTGTTTATCTGATCTTCCACCTTCTGATTCTCACCAGCATAATTCGGTTAACAGTTATTATAATGGTCGCTTGTTGTGCACCATGTACCAGTCGATTGGACGGTTATCCACCATTGCGGTTTGCATGGAGTATCTAATCTCCAGCTTAGAGTATCTCTTGTAATGCTCGCCTTTGCCCTTCGTCTGTTGTAAATATATAATACGACTGTGGGTTTTAGCTTGGTATTCATTTTCTGTTCAACCCTAATTGGTACTAACATACTAACGTTTTATGGCTTGAGCATGTGGTTATTATTATTTAATGCGACATCATCGCAGCACCCTCAGCGCGTGGTATAACTCTCTCTGTGCCCCCATTGTGTAGCATCTATTATCACTAAGGTTTCTCTAATATAACTTCCTTAGATACCACAATCCCTCTTCTCATTCATGGGTTCAGTTTGCCGTTACCATTAAATTGGCCTTGGTTTCCTCGTTTACTAAAATCCCCAAAACTTATGTTCTAACTCCTCCACTGTGGAGTTGCGACCTTATGTCACTTTATTATCAAGCTATCCTTGATTTTTCCTAACCTTGTTAGTTTGACTGAGATCTCTCTCGTCAATACATGGTTTACCTAGTCAGGGTCCCATTCACTGACTTAGACACAGAGTTGATTACCTCCTGGGTCCTTACACTACTCGTTTACATGCATGGGGTACCATACTGATACATTACTACTTACCCAACTAACTTAATATAAGTTTGTCAGGCCCAGAAGCTCCTAGGAGTGCGGTCGTCCCATGTCTCGTTTAGTGCACTCGTAGCGTTCTTACCCGGTGATTATCGTACTCTTAGTCCCGGTAATTTATGTTTAAGTAATTATGCTGCCAATTCTTAACCTTTGATGTCAGAATGGCCCTAATATTAGGTTCTATGGTTTCCTTGATTAATGTGTAATTCCTTTACCTTCACTAAGATAGGTGTTTGCGACTTATCGCCCTAATTCTGGTTTCCACATGCTCGTCGTCTGGTATTTGTGAGTGGGGATCGGTAACTACTTATTACCTCTCCCGTTCACTCCTAGGCTGTTAACGCCCTCCGATATGAGTTCTCAGTTCTAGAACTCCACCCAAACCATTGGGTTACACCCCATGGTGTAGTTCGGACTCCATGATAAAGGTTGACACCTCATGTTTCCCCTACCTTATGATAGTCCCTCTTTAGCCTGATATTAATCAGTATTTGTGATTTATCACCTTTGTTCTCCTAGTTTTGGGTCATTTTTGGTGGTACTAAGGGTATCCTTCCATAGGCCTATGCCATACGATATTCAGGCTCAATGCTTATTCTGATAGTCGAATGATTATTGGTCTTTCTATTTAGTTTAATCCCAAATGGTTCTAATACTTTCTCCTCAGGTTACAATTGGATACCCACAACTTAGTGGTTTCCGCTAACCATTACTCTGCATTGTGTAGTCCTTACTCTTATTCAATTCATATATCCTCCATCCTCTTCGAGGTAACGGTATCTTCCGTCATTGGGCAACTTTCACTGTTTAGTTTATATCCACTGCCCTCCATACGGGAGTCTAGCAGCATAGTGGATCAACAACACCTCCGGTGTGTGTGGTGCGGGCATAACATCGGCCCTTTTATTGCACGTTCACATCTGCCTACTAATTATATTTTTTTAAAGTCTTGACTCGTATAGCTCACTTCTTGCCCTCTGGCAATGTTCAATGGTAGTGGTTTAACCACGAGTGTCGCGCACTCTCTAAATGTGGTTATGCTGGTCCTGATGACCCGACACTTCCCACCGGTAATGATTGACGTTTAATGTCCATACCGGCACTGGGGTTAGGCTTGTAGGCACTAATTATCGTTATTCTCATTTACTCCCCTTTTAATATTCTACTCAATGGTGTATTATATTCAGGTTTAATGGTCAGACCGGCTAGGTCTTCCCGAGGCACTAATTATGGACGCACATAAAGTTTACTGTGTATTGGTAACCGCCTGGACCACTACGTCCTTTAGTGTTAGTTTACCGTCGCTGCACTTGCTTGCTGTAGCAAGTGCGCAAGGCAGGTTGAATTTTAATGCTTTGGTTAATGTGGCACTTGCAGTGGCAAGTGCGCCATGCAGACTGAGCCATTGGTACGGTATGTCAGTGTAGTGCTATTCCCTCATCGGGTTCCTGTTTCAGTCAAAAGTTCTTATTCAAATTGATACAGTCTCACTCCCGCACTCGTTCCCACAAGTTTACCGTGGTAGTAGGGTCTTACTCCCTCTCGAGGTGTTGCATGATAGCAACTTAGCGAGTTCTTGTTTCTACTCTCAGCTCATAATCTCCCCTCATACACATCAGGCCATTTTGAACCTTCAGTATTGTATGGATTAGAGTTACTCGCTTCGGGTGAGACTTCTATAAGGTCATCCATTCCGTCAGTTACATATATCGTAAACTAATCATTACTCGTCATTTCCACTTTCTTTTCCCCAAGCGCACTAATCAGTGCTTTCCTGGATGTAGGACAGGGTTGCTTTGCCTATGGCAAGCAAACCCCATTAGTCCTACGGGAATTATCTCCTCAACCTCGGTTTAATATTTATCTTACACTCATATGGTAGACATTACGTCATTACCAGGACCTCCGGTCCTAAACATTACTCCAAAACACTAAGTCTTATTCTCTACATTTAACGTAGTTCTCATAGCATCCACATCGGGTCTTCCCGATCAGGAGAGTTATCTCCGTGGCGCTTCTCATTTCTTGTGTTACCAGGTAGTACTTGAGGTACGGGCTGCGGCGGGTGGGGTACCATTGCAAGTTTCCCCGGGATGTGTTGGGTAAAAACCTAACGGCAAGTATACCGGTCGATTATAGCAAGTTTTCCTAGAAGTGTCCCTCCAGGTTATCGAATCCAAGGGAGGCGGCGTTTTAGTTTAATTAATATTTAAGAACAAGCTAGTAAAATAACTCAAGTAACAGGGGGGTTTTGTTTGTTGAATTACTAGGTAAAGAAACAAAATGTAAATAAGAACAAGGGTAATAATTGCAAGAGCAACAATGAGCAAAGTAATGATATTTCTCAATTAATGAGAAGAGAAAATTCCGGTTTACTAATCCTCCTAATTCTTCGGTTCCTTTCTCAGTGTGTTTACCAAAATTCAGATTAAAATCCTAGATCATAAATATTCCACGTTCGGTCTCCCGCTCGGTGGAATCTAATTAACAGCTAATAAATTTTAACTCTCGTTAGAAATTTACTAATTGCTAACAACTTTAAGAATAATCCAGTTTAATGATCAGTTAATATCTTAGAGGAATTACCGTCTCTAAATTAACCGGTGCTGTTCCTGTTGTCTATTATCTACCGCAGTTCTCACTTATAAGCAGATAAACTGGTAAAATCAAGTAATTGGCCAAATCACAAGATTTATAAAAATAAATAAGGAACAACACTTTAATCTATTAAAATGGTAAATCACAAAGATAATGGAACCTTGAATTTGGATTACATAGCAAACCGAAATTTATAAAAACTACTCAGCCATGGAAATGAAATTACTGTGATAATATGTAAATAACATTAAAGAAGAAAAAGAAGAAGAAACTCTGTTTTAAGGCTCTTTGATGGAGTCTCTGTGCACAACCAGCAGTTTCCTCCGCTCAATCTCCAGATAATGGTGAAGTCTCCAGCTGCTTGTGTATTCCAGATTTCTGTGTATGTGTGGTGTTTAATGAGATGAATGATATGAATGGAACGTGGTATATGAAATGGAAATGGATGGAGTGAGTGTGGAATGCTCTCCAGAATTGTGTGTCTAAAATGAGTGAGATTGAGTTCTATTTATAGAACTCATTTGATGAGTACGTAGCAGGAGCAGCTGATGGTGGAATTTGTAAGTGGAATGGTGAATGTTCGTGGGTGTTTTGCTGGATTTCTGGAAGTGATTAGATTAGTGGAGTTTGAAAGAAGAATAATACGTGAAGTGGAGATTGCTGGAAAGTAAATGTACTGGAAAGGGAAATTAGTGCTGGAAATAATTCTAATGAATGGGGTGGCCATTTAACAAATAAACAAGCATGCCTTTTCTCCCATTGTCGCTGAAGACATCGGGTTTAACAGCATGGTCCGGGACTTAAGTCCTGAGTGAAGTCCTGGACCATAGCATTGAAATGGGTCGAGAGTTGGCGTCTTATGTGGTCCGGGACTTAGGCCTTGTATAAAGTCCCGGACCATGCCTGAATTTGATTCGAGAATTGCTTTGCTTTGTGGTCCGGGTCTTCACCCCTGCATGAAGTCCCGGACCGTAAACGAATTTAATTCGAGACACGAGTCACATTGTGGTCCGGGTCTTCACTCTTGCATCAGGTACCGGACCATACATAAATTCAATTCGAGATTTGAGTCACGTTGTGGTCCGGGACTAAGCTCCAGCATCAAGTGAAATACCCCAAACCTTGATATGTGGTTTAAATATTAAACTATGGTATGTAAAGGCTAAAAAGTGCCTTAGAAACATCAGTGAACAATTTAAACCATAGTAAAATGCAATAAAGCACTAAGATACAGTTTGAGCAAAAACATGCTTTAAGCTTGGAGTGAACTTGGTTAGGACCCAAAGAACCTACCAAGACTAAATAATAGTCAATTATGATTTAATAAGGCAAATTAAGTCCTTAGGAAACTTTGGTAGACAGTTAAACCAAATAAAACACAAGAATATACCTTAAAGTCAATAAGAGCAAAAATGTGCTCTAAACTTGGGATAAATTTGTATAAGACCTAAAGGTCATACCTATACCTTATAAATATGTTAATGAGCATATTAAATCAATTACCAAAGAAAACCAAGCTTGAAAACAAGTTAAAACACAAAATGTGCTTTAAGGAGTCTTAAAGCACATTTTTGAAAAATTGTCTTGTAAATGAGTTTTGAGTGGCTAAATGTCCATCATTACTCTTTAATTAACATGTGTACTATATAGTATCACATTTGGAAGTCTATATCAATGGGAAATCAAAAATTTCACATCTATGTGCCTTGTTTTAGTGAATAGTAACTTTAATAAGCTAGTTTGTAACATATGTTGTTATAAGTAATTAAATGGGTCAACAAAGACTATTATACCCGTAGGTAGAGATGGGGGCCGGTTTTTATCATGGTGAGTCACCAACATGTAAAAGAAATCAATTAAGGAAAGGAAGGAAAAGTAAGTAAAAGAAGAAAGTTACTTTATAACATAAATATCTTCCAAAAGCAAAACCTATCTTCATTTCTCCCTCCTCCTCCTTTTCTCACGTCTTCAAGCTCCCTTCCTCCCTTTCATTTACGATTTGCTATAGTTCCACACAAGAACTCCATCTTTGAATGCTTGCCAAATCCAACTCCATGCTCCAAATCAAATTCTAAGACCATATTTGTCTTAGTTAGACCAAGCTCTACACTTCTACCTTTTCAAATCTTCAAGAACTCAATTTTGGTGCCATGGAGATTCACCATTGAAGGAGCTTGAGCTAATATTTTCACACCTTGTTGTTCTCCTTTGCTTCAAGGTAAGGAAACTCAAAGAAAAACGAAGTTTCCTCTCATTTTGTACATGTCCGAAAATTCACCATTAATGGTGTCTTCTCTTGTTCTTCCATAGCTTCATTGCAATCTTTAAAGGGTTTGGAGGAGTCCTCTCTTGATGCTTATTCAAGCTCTCTTCCAATTCCAAGGTAAAACAATTACCTTAATGTGTTAAGACAATATATGTGCCTAGGGTTTACAATGAGATGAAGCATAATGCTTGAATACTCATTCTATTATTTGTACATTGTTTATAAGTTGACAAACAACCAAACATCCTTACCGGTTTTACAAGGAAACAAGAAAGAAGTTTGTGAGGAAAAAGAGGTAAACAAACTATCTCAATGTAGTTTAAATGCCTTGGGAAAATGAGCTTGATTTGCTTAATAAAATACCTAAGGAGCCAAAGGTGAATGACCTAGAAAATGCTCTCAAGGAAACTATTAAGGGGCATATGTGATGTTGAGTGTATTTGTAGGTTAAAGGCAATATACTATGTGGAAATTCAGTGTTTAAGGTTTATGCAATTTAAGGGCCTAAGAGCCATGTTATTTAAGGGCCTAAGTGCCAAGCAATTTAAGTTTATGCACTATATTGTGATGTAGTGTAAATTTGGTGAAGTTTTGTGTGTGAGAAAGTTCTTGGTGGATTTTAGGTGTTCTTGAATGAAATAAGGTAAAAACCTAAGTGTTGGATGTGAGGATATACAAAAGAAGCTATGGCAAAATTTGGAAAATATATAAGAATTTCTAAGTGTTTTAAATAAGTTTTGGTGAACTAGTAAGTGTTAAAGGTGAACAAGTGTTTTACTGGGGAAGAAAACATGTATTAGGGTGGTTTAGAGTGATACAAGGATTTAGGTATTATCTTGGAAGTTCTAGGAATTCAATGAGTGTTTTTGAGGATGTATTAAAGTCTTGGAGAAGTTTGTTTAAGGTTTAGGTAATGTTGATATTCAAGGAATAAATAATGTTTAGGTAAGATGTGGAAAAAGGAGATTTAGTTAGTAAGAAAAGATGTTTGAGAGATGATGTTAAGGTGTAGAGGAAACACCTTGGTATAGTGGTCATTATAGATGAAATACCACTTAGAAATCTTAAGGAGGAAACATTCCAAGTGCTAGGAATTTTGTAAGAAATTTGTGAATGATAAAATGGTTTTGGTGTGTGATTTAAAGAGTTTAGTACATGGCTAAAGGTGTGTTTGATGTGCCAAATGATGTTAGAACACATTAGGAGGCTTAAGGAGAAGTTTGGAGAAAGTTTGATAAAGTTTTGGACAACTTCTGATGTTGTCCGACCCAGTGGTCCGACCCAGGGTGGGTCGGACAGCCTTGTTAATTCAATTGTTGGAGTTTCTGGAATGGTCCGACCCAGAGGTCTTGGGTCGGACATGGGTCGGACATGTGTGCTCTAAGTCTCTGGAATGGTCCGACCCAGATGGTTGGGTCGGACATGGGTCGGACAGGTGTATTTAAAAGACGGGTAAAGTTTCTGGAACGGTCTGACCCAGTTGTGGGTCGGACGGTGGGTCGGACAGCCCAAAATATATAAAAAAAAACAAAACATTGTTTAAAGTTATAAGATGATGGGGATTATTAAGTAATGATGTTATAAGATTGTTAAGGACATGTTAAGTGAGTTATAATGACAATTTAGTGGGGGAAAAGTTGTATTAAAATGTAAAGGTAAAATAAGTTAAAAAGTGAAGTTATTTAACTAAGTTAACGGGGGTAAGTTATAAGCATTAGACTTTAAACAATCATGTTACCCCGATGTTAATAAAAGTACATGTAATATTATCAGTTGTTCGAGAATTGTTCGAGGAACGTAAGTGGACATGATAAAGTGGACTCCGGTGACAGGTATGGTTTTCTTGCAACCTGTGTCCTACCGGATTACACCGGCTTGTATGCCAATGTGTTTTTCTGTATGTTTGCCACGTTGTAAGATAAAACATGTAATGAGTTTACAGTAATTCATATATGTGACGTGTCTAGTTCCGATACCATTTAACCTCGGAAGTGTTAACCTTAGTTAACTGAGTCTAGGATCACATGAGAGTTTGGTATTCGGATTAAACGACCCGAACCATGGGACGTTCTGACCACGGCTATGCGTGTGTTAATTGTGTGATATGTGTGTGTTAATGTAGGGATCTCCCTTGTATGTTTAACCCGGTTGTAATACTGTATGGTGTGTAGTGATGATAGACTCCATAGTGGGGTTCTAACTAATATCTAAAAGTAAGTATGTACTAACAGTGGTGAGGAATCCGGTTAGGCCGGTCGCGCGTTGTTTGGGAGTGGGTATCCTTCTTAGCCTTACCCTTCTCTCTGTTATGGTTGTTTCCCTCACGGGTTATGATCTCCCATTAGCTTATTCCAAAGCTTAGCTATTCTGACTTATGATCGGTTTAGGGGGAACATGTGTTTGTGTGGTGTGTTCGGGCCACAAAACCCGAACCATCTTAACTTAAGTTACTCGTCCGACTATTAGGACGGTAATGAGTGTTGTATAACGAGCTTACCATGGGGGTGACATCATTCTCTAGGCTCACCAGTGAATTAACTATGTTTGGGTCGGCTCCTAAGAGAACCACACCCGTTATGTTATGTGTTGTTGATGTAATGCAATTTCTATTGCGATATTGTTATGTGCACGTTGAAACGTGAAAAGTGTTGTTATGTGTTGTTATGTGATGTATGTTATACGTTGTAAATTGTGGAGTATGTGGATCATGGATATGAATCCCAGTTTGTGATAAGAGGCGTTTAAGGATAACCCGGTTTATGGGTAAGTGTCGTCTATTAAGGAAGTAGCTCCATTGGAGGAGAAACACTCTAGGGGTAATGAATACCATGAGTGACCTATCAAGTATGGATATGTTATCCGTTTGTTGAGCCCATTGAGGCGGAATGATTCGTGTTGTGTGTTTTAAGTTACATGCATGATTTAAATATAATCAACCGCATGCTAAGACGACAATTAGTTGTGCGTGGCCCGGTAGCATGTGGGCTGCGGGATTACCATACCAGCAAAGGTGCTGAGCCCCTTGGGGGCCACCCTTTCTCTTCTTTTCCTATTTCAGGTACAAAGAGCTGGAAGCTGTTCGAGAGTAGGACGGGGTAGTCGTTGTACATGGGTAATCATTTAAGTTGTATATGTATACAGTAGGTGTAGTATGATCGAAACTGTTATCGGCATCAGTTTGTAAATACTCGGTACAGTTGGAAGGCTTATGTATGTTGGTTGTTGTTAATGAAAAGGTATAGTAATGTACAGTTGCTCGGGAATCTAGTCCATCAGACCGGTACAATGTATATAATAGCCTTGTTAGCCACGTGGGTGGCTAACGGCGTGTAACACCAACGAGTTAAGTTATGTGAAGTAGTATATTTTCCGCTACAGAATGTTGTTATGTGTTTTTGTTGGATGGGGTGTTACAAAAAGTGGTATCAGAGCGAAGTATCGCTCTGATGACTGAATTACCGAGCTTAGGAAGTACCGAGTTAGGATTTTAGTACTTTGGGTTAAGGGTTGAGTGATAGCATGAGAGATACGCTAGTTAGGAGTAACCAGTGTGTACTGGAAACCTACAGTATCCATCCCGCCCTCCACAATCCCTGTTTTATGACTTGGGAAGGAACGCCAGAGAGATGGAAGTCCTCTCTTACTCGGGAATGCCCGATCTGGCTGTTATTAAATACCTCTAAAGGTATGGAGAACCTGTCATACGGTAGATCCCGAAGACTGGGAATCCCGGAGACGATTCCCATCTAAACAATGTTAACCGCATTTCATAGCGAAGAATGAAGAATTTTGTGTATAAGAGAATAGAATTTCCGGCAACCTGGGTCGACATGCCGAGCAGTCGAGAACAACCAGCTTGCAACGCACCGACCGTGCAACAGGCAAGAAGTGGATTAATAAAACCCGAGACGAGTGTCTACGGGACCACAGTTGATAAATAATACACCAACGGTATACCAACCGACAAAGGAACTACAATGTAGTGCCCAAACAAGAGACAAGTCTCAGTAACCACGACAAATACGTGGAACGGGCTACGAAGAGGAAACAATACAAAAGAAAAGGGGGTCTCCCAGAATGGGAAACACCCTAGTTGATGATTATCATGTGAAGACAGTGAGAAGTCACCTAGAGGAGTTATTATCAAGATAGTAAGATCAGTGAGGGCCAACAAGGCCACTGATGACAGTGTGGGTAAAAACAATACCACAACCGGTATGTGTTAAACCGATAGCCAGTTAGCATGGCGCACTTGCCATAGCAAGTGCTGCTATAACAGGGCTGTTCGGGAAATTTATAACCACTATAAAGTACTTGGTAAAGTACCATAAAGTTAAATGTGATCGTCATAACAGTGGAAGGGCCTGTTCGCCTAACCTCTGTAATTGTAAGTACACCAGTCAGCAAGAAGCTAGACTTGGTTAAGGTAAGAAGATGTTGTGAAACCATGAAAATTTTCTTTCAAACTCAGATTTATTTCAAACTCTTTTCCTTCAAAACCAGATTTTCTTTCAAACCAATACTTCTTTCTAACCTTTCTTAAACCAAACCAGTAAAACCAAGGGCAGTTGATAAAGATACAACAGTGGATAAACTTTCCCTCAATTAAGTTCGGGAAGCACGGAATGTATATTGTCAAGGGACAATATAAGGGAGTTGACAAAGAATACTTCACCTAGGCGTGTGACGGACACTACAAGTGTACCAACTGTAATGTGGGACGACCGCACTCCGATAGGAGCTTGTGGGCCTGACAGACCTACTTATGGGTTAGTTGGGTAAGTAGCAATGTATCAGCATGGTACCCCACATATGTATACGAGTAGAGTCCGGAACACGGGAAGTAGTCGACACCGTTCTACTACGGTCAGCAGTATAAGTCAGACAACAGCTAAGGATTACCATGAATGGTTGAAGTTAAGGAACTCAGTTAAGTTAACGACACTAAAGGAATTAGTGAATTCCATTCAACGAAATGCTTAAGAGTCAGGAGGTGCGAAGTGCACTAACTGTAATGTAAAGACATCGTATACGTCTTAAGGATCCTCAGGGATAAACATGTTAGCTGGAACGGTGACCCAGCTGTCCATGGCTAAGCAGATGCCTAATTTGGACACATTAATGTGCAATGAACGGGATGAAACTCCCAGAATGAGTACCTACACTACCAGGAAATGTTGATCTTCACAGAAGGAGATAATAAGCCAGTTAAGAACGCAAACGGCGTGGCTAACGGAATGTACCAATAAGTGTGAACCAGATGTAAAGGCATAACTTAACAACACCCAGGAGCAATCCTTGAAGGGTGTTCGCATCAACAATTGTTGAACGAAATGGCATGACAGAAACACAAGGGTTGAAACTAACACTCAGTTTAGACATAAGTTGTCAGGAGACGGACTGACAATCTAAGGGCATCCCATGAAGGAACGTGATGCAACGACCTTGTCACGGAGCCCAGTACAACCTCTAACCATGTAATGTTGTACAAGAAGCCATATGTGTGGACAGCCTACAATGAGCGCAGCTCAAGGCAAATAAGGCTTATAGGCCCACAATAAAATGTGTTATGTAAATTAGATTGATTGCAGAAGTTATCTTGTATAAGTGATAGAGTGGTAAACGAACCACTGCATTAAGATGGGGATACCTCTCATAATTGTGAGACCGCAGGAGCGGTAGTTATGTGAATCAAGTCCAAGAATATGTTAGGATGGACGATATTTTTATTGAAAGAGAGAAGTTAGCTTAGTAACGTGGTGTATAAAGTGAAGCACCGAGCTGAATAATACCGGTTTGTGACTCGAGTGATCAATGCTCAAAGAGTATTCAGTAGTCATCCAAAAGAATGACAACCATAATACGAGTGATGTAAGTATATGTGTGGAAGTTAATGTGACAGTAATACCATGTAAGTTAGTGTTATACAATAAGCACGGTGCGCAGTAAGCGACCGTTGTATAAGTGTTGTTAAATAATGATATGGCAGATAGACCAGTTTATGAGTTAAACTCAGTGAGATGCAAGGTAAGCGATGTTAACTGAAATACCCCATAATTAAAAACAGTGATTAATTAGGCTAATTATATTTTTAAAGGCTTAATTACACTTAAATAAATACAAGGGAACAAATCCCGAAGAAAACGGACCTTTAAAATGGGTTAAAAGCATAAACGAACCTTAAAGCGCGTTTTTCGAGGAAACCGGGAAAACGTGACTTTAAGCGGGTCAATAGACTCGTAACATTTTGGTCAACTAATAATCATTAATAAATATTAGTGAAGCTTTAGAACCAATAAAATTAATTAAACGAGAAAATTCCGGGAAACGGGTACCGGTTAGTAAAAACTGTAACAACCGGAAGTTGTGGGTAGAATGCAAATAAACAAACTTAGTGTGTCCACTTTGCAAATAAAAATTAAAATCCTTGTGTGTGTGTATATGGGGCCGGTCAATTCCCCCCCTCTCACTCACTCTCTTCACTCTTTTTAACTCACAAAAGGACAAAGAAATAAAGAAAGAAAAGCAAGTCTCTCTCCTACTCCCCCTCTTCCTGTCACGTACTCCTCCCTCCTCCTCTCTGCCTTTTCTTCCTCTTTGGGCGATGGCCATGGTGAATTGAGAATCCACACAAAACTCCTCACTTCTCTCCTCTCTTTGAGTACTCAAATCTCCTCCAAATGCAATAAAATTACACCACTAGAATCCCCTTGCCAAGGAGAACATTTTCATCCTTTAAAAAAATCCAAAAGCTCAGCTTTCATTTCGGTGGGTATTCTCCATTTGAAGATTCAAGTCCACCATTAGAAGCACCTTCACCTCCTTGTTACTTTGAGGTAAAAAGAATTCGAAAATCCATCATTTCTAGCCCTTGTTTGCATTATAAGAAATTTCATTTTTGAACTCTTGGTTCCTTTGTTGCTTCAGCCGATTTTGGCTCCCTTGGGCTAGGAATATTGCTTCTCTTGCTAGTCAAGAACTCCATTCATCCATTGGAAGGTACATCCTTTTCTAAACCCTAAAACCTAAATTCTAGGGTTAGTATAAAATGAATGCTAAGTGGTTGTGTATATTGATATGGGCTGTAGCATTGGTGTGTGAACCCCATTGGAACCGAGGACAAGAAAGAAGAAGAAGGAAAAAAGGAAAAAGAAAAACTAGAAACACAAGGTAATTATCTTCACCTTGAACTAGTTTGTATGTAGTATTGTAACAGTTTTTAAGTAGTAAAATGAATGGTGTATTGAGTAATGAGTAGTAGTATGTGGTAGTATAATGAGGATTGATAATGTAACAGTTTTTGAAGTTTTTAAATGAAGTTTAAAGCTTGGGAAAACATTGGGTATTGATTGAGTATGTGCAGGAATTTTATGTTGTTGTAGTAGTGTTGAATTGTGAGTATAATGTATTGCATAAACAGGTTATGAGAATGAGAATATGTGAGCTGAAATAATGTGTGGAGAATGTTAAAAATATAGGGGAGACTATGTCAAATTTTGTGTAGGAAATGAGAGGACTTAAGTGTTTAAGAAGAGGAAGTATTTGGAGAGTTTAAAAGGAGTGTTTTGTAGTTTGAGACAGATTTGGAAAAGAGTTTGTAAATGGGATGAAACTAGAGTGTAAGGTAATGTACTTTGGATGCTAGGAATAGCATTAGTTGAGGAGTATTGGAGGATAAATGTTGAGGGAAAAATCTGTAGCATAATGTGGAAACCAAAATCTGTAGCATTAGTGTGAAGAAACCAATGTAAGTGTTGGAATTGAAATGAAAAATATTGAGTAAGTTGTGTAAGAATGGAGTAGTAAGCTTGGAGAATGAATTAAGGTGATTTAGAGCATCTAAATGAGTGGTAAACATGTAGGGAAGTATTGGTAAAGATTGGGGAAGCAATGGGTAATAAATCAGTTGAAAACAGATTTTAAAACTGAAGTACTGGGCCGGACCGGACTTGCGACCGGACTTGCAAGTTCGGTCGAGCCCAGATTTACAAAGACGGGAAACCTTCTGGAATCGACCGGACTTGCGACGGACATGCAAGTTCGGTCGGACCAGAAAATTCTCCCGTTGAAACCTTCTGGAATGGACCGAACTTGCGACCGGACTTGCAAGTTCGGTCGGCCAGAAAAATTCCGCAGATGAAAGCTTCTGGAATAGACCGAACTTGCGACCGGACTTGCAAGTTCGGTCGGCCAGAAAAATTTCCGTAACACAGCTACTGGAATGGACCGAACTTGTGACCGGACTTGCAAGTTCGGTCGAGCCAAAAATTTCCCGTACTGATAGCTACTGGAATGGACCGGACTTGCAAGGTCGGTCGCAAGTCCGGTCGAGTCAAAAAAAAAGTTTTAATTATATGATTATAGTAATCATATATACATATATATATATGCCTATATACATATATGCATATATATGTAGTAATACACCATTAATGAGGTAATAATGGTAAGAAAGTAAGTAAAATAAGGAAGCAAGTGTAAGAAATAGTAAGAAAAGAATGGTTTTATAACCAAGTAAGAAAGTAATGAAGTAGTAAGTATACATTGAAATATCAATGAAGGAGTAAGTAGATCACTAATAGATCATTGATCATACTACTTCATGTATGTATAGGAATCCGATAGTTGAGCTCCAAAGGAACCGGTAGTACCTTACGACGGTGAACGGTATGATTTCTTCATGCCCTGTATCCTAACTTGGTTACCCCGATTTGTGTGCTTATGTGATCACCAATAAGATAAATGCACGAATCGGACTTATATTGCACTTAACTGTGTTTGAACTATTTTGTTCTTGTTGAATCTTCTTGAACATCTAGTTTGTATAATTCATGAAATGGAAATGAAGTGTATGTGTAAGTATGAGTACTTGTATGTATGTATGTATGGAAGTAAGTATGGACTTCTACTAATTCCTAACATCTAACTCCTAACATGAGTAATGAGTAAAATGGAATGAGTAGAAGCCCGATATAGTTTCGGCCACGCGTGAGGATAAGGAAACACAAGAGGTTGGATCCGAATCCTGGCTATAATCTTTTCCATGGACCAAATCCCTTTAATGGGTAGCATCCTGGATTAGTGGGCCACCCTAAAGCCCGGTGGTGGGATGTAGTAATCCCTGCCCGGAGGTCATACCGACTTAACTGGAAGTAAAGTGTGTAAGAAGTAAGTATTGTATTTGTATTGGTCTTGACTATTGTAAGTCATTGACCCGGAGAAAAAGGTATTGAACACCCGATTAACCCGGGTGTGTAATGAGGCTAACAAGACCTTTGTATGTATTGGAGAATTGTATCTCCGTAATGCGGTGAGTATGGTAAGTATGAATGGATGACTTGTATTGTACTTCTTGTATGTATTGTATGTATGTATGCTTGGTGAAAAATGAATTATTGAATTGTATTGTAATAAGCATGTATGTATGTATGAATGAAACGAACCGCATGTATCGACCAATTAGTTGGCGTACCCTCGCTAGTACGCGGGGTATGCGGTTATCATATTCAGCGTAAGCTGACCCCCTCGGGGGAATGTTTTTACTCCACAGGTACCCGCGAGGCGTGACGGGAGGGTAAGGACGGGATGTGATTCTTTTGGTAGTTAGTAGGATTGAAACGGTGTACTGAGTTGTACACGGCTAAGGCCTTTTGTGTAGCCGGTGTACCATGTGGTACACCTTTTTGGATAATGGATTTTGATTGGATAGAAAGGAGTAGCGGTAACTCTTATTTTTGGGAAGTAGTATTGAATGTAATTCGTATAACTTGGATACTCGGTAATCAAATGTAAGTAAGTATTTGGTATTGTAAAGTAAGTAGTATGTATGTGTTTCATTCTAATCATCAGACCGAAACGGTAAGTAGTAGTAGCCTTGTTAACCTTGGAGGGTTAACGGCGTTGTATCACCCGCCGGGAGTAAGTAAGTATTCCGCTGCGAGAAGGGTAAGTATGGGATTGACTAGAGGATAATGGAAGGATTAGCGGTTGGGGTGTTACAAAAAGTGGTATCAGAGCGAAGTCTCGCTCTGATGATTAGAATCTAAGAGTAGTGATTACCGAGTTAGGATTTCAACCGTCTTAAGACGGATATTTAGAAACCTAACTAGGAACTACCGTTAGCAATAACGGATACCATTAACGTCTGCAAAGACGATACCATTGTTTGAATGAAGACCATGAGGTCATAGTATCCCAACATCTAATGTGATCCACACTTGTTCAGATGTCAGGACGTGGTCCAGGTCGTCCCAGAGGAGGGGGCAACGAGGGACCGAGCGCGCAGACGATAGCTGAAATCGTCGCCGCCACGGTAGCACAGATGCTACCGGATGTAATCACCGCTGTACAAGCAACTCAGCAAAACCAGCAGCAACAACAACAACAACAGCAACCCGACCCGCCTCAACCCCGAGAAACGAATTGGGTAAAAGCAGTCGCCGACCTTCGACCTCCATGCTTTAGAGGCGAGAGCGACCCCGCCAAGCTCGAGGCTTATCTCTCCGAGATGGAGACGGCCTTCGAGACACTTGAGACTCCCGCTGGAGTTCGAGTGAGGATAGCTGCGTACTACCTCAAGGACGCGGCTATGGACTGGTGGAAGCTCGTTAAGGCCGAGCACATAGCTGATCCCGCATTCGGATGGGAAGCATTCACCTCTCTCCTCCGATCTAAGTACTATCCCGAGCATGTCAAGACCAAGAAACGGCTTGAGCTCGACGCACTAAAAATGACCGAGAAGATGACGGTTGATGAATATTACCGCACCTTCACCTCTCTTCTCCGACTTCTACCCGACCTTGGGTATACCGGCCAAGTCTTGGTCGACCGCTTCTACGGCGGATTGAGCCATCGACTCCGGTATGGCATGGGCTTCACGCGGTTTACCTCCCTTCAGGAGTTTACCATGCTGCCTCCCGAGTGGAGATCACATGCCAGCTGAGGGATGAAGATCAAGCGCTTAAGCGCAAGGCAAGCAACAAAAACACCTCCGATGACCAAACCAATCCAAACCTTGGAAGAAAGGAAGGGGAAGCATTCCCACCATAAGAACACTTCCGGAGACGGCGGTGCCCATGCTGAGAAGGGCAAGGCAGCTGAGCCATTACAGATTGCCTACACCGCACCAGTGGCAGCGAAGCCACTGAGGTCTCAGCCCTACAGGGGTAAGAACCCGAAACCGAATTAGTACACTTGTGAATTTGTATGTATATAGAGTATTGTAAGTATACCGAACCTTGCTAACTCGGAAGCTATAGGTTCTGGATTTGGCCAAGGAAAGAACCAATCTGATGGCCGCAGCTACATCTGCCGTAACTGCAACAAGGATCATCCCGGCACAGATTGCCAAGGAAGGGAGATCCGCTGCTTCACTTGTCAGAAACCGGGCCACCGTGCCAATGCATGCCCAGAAAACTCTAAGCCCAAGGGCAACTACCAGGGCTACAAGCAGCGTGAGGGCAAGGAGGTTGCATCTGGCGATGCTCATGCCCAGCACACCTCGCAGGGACAGGGGTCCCGAGGTCCGCAGAAGGGCGCACCGCAGAGGCAGCCGGCCTTACACATCATAGACCGTGATGGGACCGGGACTAAGTCCGGCCCAGGTAACCACTGTAACCTTTAATCCTTGAAGAGCATGACTAAGTATCAAAGTAATTGTATGAATGCGAACATGAATACGTAAGTACTTGAAGTATGAAAATGAGTATAGTAAGTAACATGGAAGTATGTATTGAGCATGAAATGAATTGGTAAGCCTAGAACTCACTCTAGATGAAATTTACCACCTTAGGGAGATTCCATATCTGTTACCCAATACCTTCGAACTCACCTCATGAAGAGACCGACATCGCCAATCACCACTTCAACAACGAACAGTGTCAGGTCATCCGCCCAGGTATGATCTTATTAAAAGGATACCTGACACCCGAAGCACAAGTTTCAATCATCCGACGATACAACGAGTTAGGAATGGGTCCAGGAGGATTTTATACACCCGAATTCCCCGGTGGAGCTACAATGAAGCTGAAAATGATGTGCTTGGGAAAGGATTGGAACCCTTATACCAAGACATACCAAACGACGCGAGCAGGAGATGGAGCAACACCTCCAGCAATACCCCCAGAATTCCAAATGCTTGTCACACAAGCTGTAGAAATTGCACAACAATGCGAAGATGAACCAATCCCTGCACTTGAAGCAGACCTATGTATTGTCAACTTCTATGAAAAAGAAGGACGACTTGGCTTACACCAAGACAAGGACGAGACAACGGAATCTCTTGAACTAGGAGTGCCCGTAGTGTCTTGGTCCATTGGTGATGACGCCGTTTTCTTATATAGCGAGCAGAAGCGTGTGGACCTCGCAGAGAAATTGGTATTGAGATCAGGAGACATTCTAATCATGGGTGGAAAATCAAGGTTGCTGTATCACGGGATCCAGAAGATCAAGTTGAACACGGCACCACCGGCAATAATCAATGCCACACACATGAAACCAGGACGCCTGAACCTTACCTTTAGAAAGTATTAACCTTGTAGTAACATGTAATCCAGTAGTAACGTGTATTAGAGACACAGTATGTATGATGGTTGGTTATTCAATAAAAGCAGTGTTGGTTATTAAATTCCACTTGCGTTCCACCATCTTTACTTATAATCTCATGAATCAATAGGTTGTGGACTCGGTACCGAAGGTAACCTGAGCATCCTCACCGAAGAACAAGCCGGCAAGAGCGGCACCATTCTAACGGGAACATTCCCAGTAAACGGCATCGAAGCCTCAGTATTATTCAACTCCGGCGCCTCTCACACCTTTGTATCACCATCATTCGCTACAAGGTTGGGGCTAGACGCAGATGAGCTACCAAATTTCTTGGTTACTCTCCCGTCGAAGGAGCGGGTAAAGTGTACTAAGTATTACCACACGCCACCATTCAAATCAAAGGTGAAGCGTTTCCCATTTCCTTCATTGAATTCAACGGATTGGGATTCGACTTGATAATTGGAATGAACTGGTTGGAGCGGCACAAAGGACGGATCCTATGCGCCGAGCACCGATTGCTGCTCAAGAGTCCATCTGGGGTCACTATTTCATACCGCCAGAGACCGAGAGAGCCTTCAACTACAGTCATCTCCGCTATGGCAATGTATCGGGAGCTCAGGAAAGGACATAAAGTGTATTTATGTCACGTGCAAGACCTGGAGAGAGATCCAGAGTTCAGTGATGATGTAGTAGTAGTCTCAGAATTCCCTGATGTATTTCCGAAAGAGCTACCTGGTATGCCACCACAGAGAGCGGTAGAGTTTGAAATCGACCTTGTACCGGGTACTGGTCCCATTGCTAGGGCACCATACCGTATGGCACCAGCAGAAATGGCACCGGTCCTCTTCGTGAAGAAGAAGGACGGTAGTCTCCGCCTCTGCATCGACTACCGCGAATTGAATGCGGTCACTGTAAAGAATAAGTATCCATTGCCACGCATCGACGACCTGTTCGATCAGTTGAAGGGAGCATCCGTCTTTTCTAAGATTGATCTCCGATCCGGATATCACCAAATTGCTATCAAAGAGCAAGATATTGAGAAAACAGCATTCTGAACAAGATATGGCCACTACGAATTCACGGTGATGCCATTCGGTTTGTCTAATGCACCAGCCAAATTCATGGACCTAATGAATCGGTTATTCAGTGATCAGCTGGACACTTCAGTAGTAGTATTCATTGACGACATTCTATGTATTCGAAGTCACCAGAAGAACATAAAACCATTTGAGAAGAGTACTTGAGACACTGCGCGAGAACCAGCTGTATGCGAAGTTCTCCAAATGCGAGTTCTGGCTAGATCAGGTATCATTCCTTGGTCATGTCATCTCGAGCGCAGGCATTTCAGTAGATCCATCCAAAATCGAAGCAGTGCGATCATGGCCTAGACCTAAGACTGTTACCGACATCTAGAGCTTTCTTGGTTTAGCCGGTTATTACCGGAGGTTTGTAAAGGACTTCTCAAAAGTCGCCAAGCCCATGACGTCATTGATGAAGAAAGATGCACCGTTTGTATGGACAAGCGAGTGCGAGGTATCCTTCCAGAAACTAAAAGACTCATTGACCTCAGCGCCAATTCTCACACTTCCAGAGGGCACAGAGGGATTTGAGGTGTATTGTGATGCATCGGGCAAGGGCATGGGATGCGTACTCATGCAGCATGGCAAGGTAGTAGCATACACCTCCCGCCAGCTGAAAAAGCATGAGGAGAATTACCCGACACATGATCTAGAGTTAGGAGCCATTGTCTTCGCCTTGAAGATATGGCGACACTATCTCTATGGGGTAAGCATCACCATCTACTCCGACCACAAAAGTTTGCAGTATGTATTTACCCAGAAAGAACTGAATCTAAGACAGAGGAGGTGGATGGAGTTCCTCTCGGATTACGACATCAACCTCCAGTATAAAGAAGGGAAGGCAAACGTTGTAGCCGACGCCCTGAGTCGTCGAGCACACTCGCTCCATTCGCTACTCGCTTCTTCTAGCTTGGTTGACGAGGTGCGAGACGCTCAGTTGAGCGACCCTTACTTCACTGAGATCAGACAGAAAATCACAGAGGGTACCTTCGAGAACCAAAAGTACGACTTCAAATTGCATGAAGATGGTCTTCCGATTGAATGGCAGATTATGCGTCCCCCGAAGCAATGCTGAGCTAAGGGATCGCATTCTGCGAGAGTCACATTGTTCGACATTGCATGTCCATCCGGGAGCCTCTAAAATGTACAAAGACATGAAGAGGTACTTCTGGTGGTCAGGAATGAAATCAGACGTGACTGAGTATGTTCTAAGGTGTCTCACATGCCAAAAGGTGAAGTTTGAGCACCGAAGACCGGGAGGAATGGTGCAATCCATGCCCATTCCAGAGTGGAAATTCCACGATATCTCTATGGATTTTGTTGTTGGACTCCCACCTGCTAGGGGAGGACTCAACATGATCTGGGTAGTAGTCGATCGTCTCACCAAGGTTGCCCGATTCATACCAATGAAGGACACCTGGAAGGTGGCGAAGCTTGCGGAGCTATTCGACAAGGAGATCATCCGACACCACGGAGTCCCAAAACCATTGTATCTGACCGTGACACCAGATTTCTTTCGAGATACTAGAGAGCAACACGGGAAGCGCTTGGTACTGAGTTGAAGCTTAGCACCGCCTTCCATCCACAGACCGACGGTCAGACAGAAAGGACCATCCAAACACTAGAGGATATGCTAAGGGCATGTGCCTTAGACTTCCAGGGGAGCTGGATTGAGAAGCTTCATCTTATCGAGTTTTCGTATAACAATAGCTACCATGCTTCGATTAAGATGTCGCCGTTCCAAGCTTTGTATGGTAGACCTTGCCGTACCCCGTTGTGTTGGGATGAGTCAAGCGAAGCGGTCATCATAGGACCCGAGTATTTAGAACAAGTACAAGCTGAAGTTCAGCAAATCCGAGCAAATATGAAAGCAGCCCAAGATAGACAAAATCCTATGCGGATGTGCGACGACGCGACCTTGAGTTCGCCGTGGGCGACCAAGTGTTCTTGCGTGTCTCACCTATGAAGGTGTCTTTTGATTTGGCCAAAAGGGCAAACTGAGCCCGAATTTGTAGGCCCGTATACCATTACCGAGAGGATTGGAGCCGTAGCTTATAGGCTAGCATTGCCTGAAGAATTGGGGCGTGTTCATGATGTCTTTCATGTATCACAACTCAAGAAATATAGCCGATCCCTCTCATGTGTTAGAACCCGAACATCTATCCCTAGAGCCGACGATGAGATATGTCGAGACTCCACTGCGAATCCTTGATACGAAGACAAGAGACACTCGCCATAAATCTGTACGAATGGTGAAGGTCTTGTGGTCTAACCACGATGTCGAGGAAGCGACTTGGGAATTAGAGGACGCCATGAAGGCGAAGTACCCGAATCTATTTGTAGACTAGATGTCTAGTATCCGTATAGCACGGAGGGTACGGGGCGTACCCCTTTTTAAGGGGGGTAGAGCCTTTTGCTTTTGCATTGCTTCGGGTTAGCATTGCGTAGTATGTATGTATTGTAATTGTATTTTGGTAGCACATGTAGTGCTGATTGTAATTATTGGCACAAAGTAGTGCTAGTAGTATTCAGTATGTAGTACAATGAGTATGGTATGTGTATGGTATGTATGTAATGAGTAATACATTTGTGTTGTACGGTATATGACACGAATGACATTGTGAATGTATTGTGGAACGTGCGAATTGGATGGTGTATTTTGTATGGTATTCGAATGGAGTATTGCGTATGAATTGAGTACTGTGTATGGAAATTGAACTGAGTATGACGTATGGTATCTGAATTGTGTATGTTGGTAGTGTAAGAATTGTGAACACCTTGTAAGGTGGTAGTAGAATATTGTGGCAACTGGTTTGCCAAATAAGTAGAAATGTAAACCGTAACCTTGAGCAACTTTGAGGGCAAAGTTTCTTAAGGGGGGTAGATTGAAATACCCCGTAATTAAAAACAGTGATTAATTAGGCTAATTATATTTTTAAAGGCTTAATTACACTTAAATAAATACAAGGGAGCAAATCCCGAAGAAAACGGACCTTTAAAATGGGTTAAAAGCATAAACGAACCTTAAAGCGCGTTTTTCGAGGAAACCGGGAAAACATGACTTTAAGCGGGTCAAATAGACTCGTAACAGTTTTGGTCAACTAAATAATCATTAATAAATATTAGTGAAGCTTTAGAACCAATAAATTAATTAAACGAGAAAATTCCGGAAAACGGGTACCGGTTAGTAAAAACTGTAACAACCGGGAAGTTGTGGGGTAAGAATGCAAATAAACAAACTTAGTGTGTCCACTTTGCAAATAGAAAATTAAAATCCTTGTGTGTGTGTATATGGGGCCGGTCAATTCCCCCCCTCTCACTCACTCTCTTCACTCTTTTAACTCACAAAAGGACAAAGAAATAAAGAAAGAGAAAGCAAGTCTCTCTCCTCCCCCCCTCTTCCTCTCACGTACTCTCCCTCCTCCTCTCTGCATTTTCTTCCTCTTGGGCGATGGCCATGGTGAATTGAGAATCCACCAAACTCCTCACTTCTCTCCCTCTCTTGAGTACTCAACTCCTCCAAATGCAATAAAAATTACAACCACAGAATCCCAAATGCCCTTGTTACTTTGAGGTAAAAAGAAGTCCGAAAATCCATCATTTCTAGCCCTTGTTTGCATTATAAGAAATTTCATTTTTGAACTCTTGGTTCCTTGTTGCTTCAGCCGATTTTGGCTCCCTCTTGGGCTAGGAATATTGCTCTCTTGCTAGTCAAGAACTCCATTCATCCATTGGAAGGTAACATCCTTTTCTAAACCCTAAAACCTAAATTCTAGGGTTAGTATAAATGCTGCTAATAGTTGTGTATATGATATGGGCTTGTAGCATTGGTGTGTAGTGAACCCCATTGGAACCGAGGACAAGAAAGAAAGAAAGAAGAAAAAGGAAGAAAGGACAACTAGAAACACAAGGTAATTATCTTCACCTTGAATAGTTTGGTATGTAGTATGTG
This sequence comes from Limonium bicolor, assembly GCA_023374045.1. Taxonomy (NCBI): domain Eukaryota; kingdom Viridiplantae; phylum Streptophyta; class Magnoliopsida; order Caryophyllales; family Plumbaginaceae; genus Limonium; species Limonium bicolor. The sequence continues at coordinate 93,831,296 of CM041776.1, forward strand.
TAAACAGTTTTTAAAGTAGGTATAAAAATGAATGGTGTAGTTGAGTAATGGTTGGATAGTATGGAAACGTTGGTAGTATAATCGGATTTGATAATGTAACAGTTTTGAAGTTTTTAAATGAAGTTTAAAAGCTTGGGAAAACATTGGGTATTGATTGAGTATGTGCAGGAATTTTATGTTGTTGTAGTAGTGTTGAATTGTGAGTATAATGTATTGCATAAACAGGTTATGAGGATGAGAATATGTGAGCTGAAATAATGTGTGGAGAATGTCAAAAATATAGGGGAGACTATGTCATATTTTGTGTAGGAAATGAGAGGACTTAAGTTGTTAAGAAGAGGAAGTATTTGGAGAGTTTAAAAGGAGTGTTTTGTAGTTTGAGACAGATTTGGAAAAGAGTTTGTAAATGGGATGAAACTAGAGTGTAAGGTAATGTACTTTGGATGCTAGGAATATCATTAGTTGAGGGAGTATTGGAGGATAAATGTTGAGGGAAAAATCTGTAGCATAATGTGGAAACCAAAATCTGTAGCATTAGTGTGAAGAAAACCAATGTAAGTGTTGGAATTGAAATGAGAAAATATTGAGTAAGTTGTGTAAGATGGAGTAGTAAGCTTGGAGAATGAATTAAGGTGATTTAGAGCATCTAAATGAGTGGTAAACATGTAGGGAAGTATTGGTAAAGATTGGGGAAGCAATGGGTAAATAAATCAGTTGAAATAGATTTTAAAACTGAAGTACTGGGCCAGACCGGACTTGCGACCGGACTTGCAAGTTCAGTCGAGCCCAGATTTACAAGACGGGAAACCTTCTGGAATCGACCGGACTGCGAGCCGTACCCGGATTCAGTTCGTCGGACAGAAAATTCCATTCTCCTGCCGTCTGAAACCTTCTGGAATGGACCGAACTTGTGACCGGACTTGCAAGTCGGCGGTCGGCCAGAAAAATTCCGCAGATGAAAGCTTCTGGAATAGACCGAACTTGCGACCGGACTTGCAAGTTCGGTCGGCCAGAAAAATTTCCGTAACACAGGCTACTGGAATGGACCGAACTTGCGACCGGACTTGCAAGTTCGGTCGAGCCAGAAATTTCCCGTACTGATAGCTACTGGAATGGATCGGACTTGCAAGGTCGGTCGCAAGTCCGGTCGAGTAAAAAAAAAAGTTTTAATTATATGATTATAGTAATCATATATACATATATATATGCCTATATACATATATGCATATATATGTAGTAATACACCATTAATGAGGTAATAATGGTAAGAAAGTAAGTAAATGAATAAGGAAGCAAGTGTAAGAAATAGTAAGGAAAAGGATGGTTTTATAAACCAAGTAAGAAAGTAATGAAGTAGTAAGTATACATTGAAAATATCAATGAAGGAGTAAGTAGATCACTAATAGATCATTGATCATACTACTTCATGTATGTATAGGAATCCGATAGTTGAGCTCCAAAGGAACCGGTAGTACCTTACGACGGTGAACGGTATGATTTCTTCATGCCCTGTATCCTAACTTGGTTACCCCGATTTGTGTGCTTATGTGATCACCAATAAGATATTTGCACGAATCGGACTTATATCGCACTTAACTGTGTTTGAACTATTTTGTTCTTGTTGAATCTTCTTGAACATCTAGTTTGTATAATTCATGAAATGTATGAATGGAAATGAAGTGTATGTGTAAGTAAGAGTACTTGTATGTATGTATGTATGGAAGTAAGTATGGACTTCTACTAATTCCTAACAATCTAACTCCTAACATGAGTAATGAGTAAAATGGAATGAGTAGAAGCCCGATATAGTTTCGGCCACGCGTGAGGATAAGGAAACACAAGAGGTTAGATCCGAATCCTGGCTATAATCTTTTCCATGGACCAAATCCCTTTAATGGGTAGCATCCTGGATTAGTGGGCCACCCTAAAGCCTGGTGTGGGATGTAGTAATCCCTGCCCGGAGGTCATACCGACTTAACTGGAAGTAAAGTATGTAAGAAGTAAGTATTGTATTTGTATTGGTCTTGACTATTGTAAGTCATTGACCCGGAAGAGAAAAAGGTATTGAACGCCCGATTAACCCGGGTGTGTAATGAGGCTAACAAGACCTTTGTATGATTGGAGATTGTATCTCCGTAATGCGGTGAGTATGGTAAGTATGAATGGATGACTTGTATTGTACTTCTTGTATTATTGTATGTATGTATGCTTGGTGAAAGAATGTATTGAATTGTATTGTAATAAGCATATGTATGTATGAATGAAACGAACCGCATGTATTCGACCAATTAGTTGGCGTACCCTCGCTAGTACGCGGGTATGCGGTTATCATATTCAGCGTAAGCTGACCCCCTCGGGGGAATGTTTTTACTCCACAGGTACCCGCGAGGCGTGACGGGAGGGTAAAGGACGGGATGTGATTCTTTGTGGTAGTTAGTAGGATTGAAACGGTGTACTGAGTTGTACACGGCTAAGCCTTTTGTGTAGCCGGTGTACCATGTGGTACACCTTTTGGATAATGGATTTTGATTGGATAGAATGGAGTAGCGGTATAACTCTTAATTTTTGGGAAGTAGTATTTGAATGTAATTCGTATAACTTGGATACTCGGTAATCAAATGTAAGTAAGTATTTGGTATTGTAAAGTAAGTAGTATGTATGCGTTTCATTCTAATCATCAGACCTAAACGGTAAGTAGTAGTAGCCTTGTTAACCTTGGAGGGTTAACGGCGTTGTATCACCCGCGCCGGGTAAGTAGTATTCCGCTGCGAGAAGGGTAAGTATGGGATTGACTAGAGGATAATGGAAGGATTAGCGGTTGGGGTGTTCATAAAACAGACTGGGCAATAAGCCAGTGGTAGGTACTATGTGATGAGGAACTCAGTGTGAATTCCATGGCGAATCGCATAAGGGATTTACTGTCAAGAGTTTACGCCTCTGCACTCTGTATGACTGTGTGTTTTGGTATTGCACTTGCGCAGTAATGATCGAGTGGGATAGCTAGGAATTGGAAACATGTTATAATTGTGGAGGAATAATGTTATAATGGCCGATGCATAGGAAATGCAAGGCCGCACCAATAAAGAGTACTTGTACAAAACCAAATGTGGAGACATGATTAACAGTAAGTGACTACAGTAGCACTAACTGCCAAATATCGGTATGGAATATACCCCAAATGTTGTAAATAGCTGAGAGAGCACTACACACTAGGTAGTAGCTCAATCTCAACCGACAGTAAGTCGGAAGGGAACAAGTCAATCATTGTGAAATACATAGCTGTATATACAGTAAATTGTTATGGAAGTGGATAGAAAGTTTATAACTCACCGAATTCGCTAACGGTAAGAGATACCACGCGTCGGTTGAGAAACCATTGTTACCAAGATGAAGGTGACAATTGGGGATGTACAATACAGTAAGAATAACAAATGGGGCAATTAAGCTCTACAGTTATTAGAGTTTCGCAGCAGAAACTAGTGAGCCAGTGATTCAAGTGTTGAATGTACATGGTGAACATGAGTGAATGGCTAATTATTAACGCCTAGAAGCCTAACAGGCCAGAATCGAAACCAACTAAGAGTTTAAACACACTCCAATGAGAATTCTTGGTTTAGGAACTAAGCCGCCAATATGGTTAAGATCCTCTAATCAGAATCCATTGTGTAATAGACCGCGTGGAAGTTAAAACACTTCACGACAGCAGAACATTTTAAGCCAATGTTTAGTGATTGATTACGTGGGCGTAATCCCTTTTAAGGGGGTAGAGCGCAAAACCACTTAGTGTGTATTACCGTACAAGTGTACGTGATTTATGTTGTGCATAGCACAAATAATTTGTTTTGATGATTGGTGTGTGTGTTATGTAAACATACGCATTCATTCATGGTTTAATTGTGGTAATTGCGCACAGAAGATGCGAATACCATTGTGATAAGTGTGTTTGTTTGTTAACAATTGTGTGTGATAGTACAAGTGTGGGGAGTAGAGAAACTCCCGGGGAACAAAAAAAACCCCCTGACAGTGTATAAATGTGAAACTGTGTGTGGTATTTTGATAAAATATATGTGTATATATACTATATAGTGATTCACGAAAGGGTATGAAACCGACATAGAACCTAGTGAGAATAAGATTCCCTAGGTAACAACATTAAAGTGTATGGAAATAACTGATAGACGAAGTTCTATCCCTTGGAGATGTTATAGATCATGACTAGAATGATTTAAAAGATAGAAAATTGAAATGAGTGATTTAATTGATGCTTGAAAATGAAGTGGGAGGTGGAACTTGATTTGCATGCGATCAAGGAAGCGAACACAAATTGGAGTGGAAGGATAGTTCAACACTGATGCTGATCACATCAGGGTTGGATGATTCTTGAAGCTCCCTATAAGTGGTCACAAATAACCACGCTAAGAAAAGAAGCAAGAGCATAAGTTGGACTTGGAGTTGTATGTGTTTTCAAAAAGGATTTTGGATTGGTATTTATAAAGCGTCGATAAATACTTTACATAATAAAAGTTTTCTTACTTAACCTCACAAAAAAAATTCAAATTTAAGTGATTGTTTTGATCTCCCAAAGGCACGGGGACGGAAGGTGTCCATCGCGACCGGGTTCTGCGGGATCACAGTGTATATCAAAGATATTTTTGATTGCTATACATGCTATGACATGTTGTGTGGTATGTGTAATAAATATTATTTTGACCTTGAGTTCCTAAAGTGTATGCTATTAAGACCTATGAGTCTAAATGTGTTGTGTTACATAGACCTATGTGTCTAAAGGCTGTTATGTTATCAAGACCTATGTGTCTAAATGTTTATGTTACCCAAGACCAGAGAGTCTAAGGGTTGTTATGTATGTGTAAATGTTGTTAAGATACCCGGACCATTGAGTCCAAGGTTATCTTGTGAATATGTTATGTTATGTATGGATGTGAATGTGTTACCCGGACCATTAAGTCCGAGGTTGTGATGTAAAGTGTGTTTGGTTATGGAAGTTTTATTTCTATAAGTAATCCCCGTATTCTAATCCAAGATGTGTGGGAAGTGTAAACTTCGAGGACGAAGTTCTTTAAGGGGGTAGATTGAAATACCCCAAACCTTGATATGTGGTTTAAATATTAAACTATGGTATGTAAAGGCTAAAAAGTGCCTTAGAAACATCAGTGAACAATTTAAACCATAGTAAAATGCAATAAAGCACTAAGATACAGTTTGAGCAAAAACATGCTTTAAGCTTGGAGTGAACTTGGTTAGGACCCAAAGAACCTACCAAGACTAAATAATAGTCAATTATGATTTAACAAGGCAAATTAAGTCCTTAGGAAACTTTGGTAGACAGTTAAACCAAATAAAACATAAGAATATACCTTAAAGTCAATAAGAGCAAAATGTGCTCTAAACTTGGGATAAATTTGTATAAGACCTAAAGGTCATACCTATACCTTATAAATATGTTAATGAGCATATTAAATCAATTACCAAAGAAAACCAAGCTTGAAAACAAGTTAAAACACAAAATGTGAAGCACATTTTTGAAAAATTGTCTTGTAAATGAGTTTTGAGTGGCTAAATGTCCATCATTACTCTTTAATTAACATGTGTACTATATAGTATCACATTTGGAAGTCTATATCAATGGGAAATCTGATAAGTGTGAAATATATCTATTTTAAGGGCTATAATTCTTTCTACTTTCATAACGATTTATGTCATATTTCTCACTTACTATATGTTTTTTTTTCTTGGATTTATGTTTTGATGTGAACTGATACATTTTATGTGTCAAATGCATATATATATATATATATATATAACACGTGCGATCGATTTCAGCATATCAACTAATGATACCATTATTTTAATGAATCATTCACTCACGTCAATCATGAATCATGACTTTATTATCATATTTACCACTCACATCATCATTACTTTGCAGGCACATCACGATGGTGATTAATTATTAACGAAGAGGGGTTTAATAACGGAAATTCATCACACCATTATTTCATGCTGCATAAGAGGGGACCACAGAAGAAATCACAATTCTTCATGTACAAGATACGCTGCACTTTATCTTTGGATGGAAAATATTTGAAGATAAAAAAACACTTGCTATATATATTCGAGCCCCCACGCCAGTTATGGACGCCTCCAGCCACGGCGCTCTGCGCCTCTCAATTCACCATCTTCAACAGACCACCACCACAACTCCAACATTCATTCACCATTACCACCATACATACGACCACTTCCACCACATCACGTTACACCACTTCACCATTATCCATCGATTCACCACATCCACCACCACTCTACCACATACCATAATTCACCATTGTTATACTACGTGACGACGAAGGCGGAGCGGGGATCCAGAGTCAACTTGCTAACTAAGTTTTCTCGATCCTCTCTCTTATTTTGTTTAATATCGTTATTTGTTGTTTTTGTTATTTTTTTAGAGTCATGTTTGAGTAGTTAGTTTGGCTCCCCGGATTAGGGTAGCAAATCGGATCTTTATATTTATTTTGTAATCTTTTTACTAATTCAATAATGCAGTAGTTTAATTCCAGTTCTTCATGCGCTTTAATCTTCTGATCAATTATTAAAGCAATCTTTGTAGTTTTCTAATCATCACGCGAGAGCTGAGATAGATAACAAGACATAGGAAATTAAATCTGATTAACGACTAGAAGCGTGATCCCGCCTATAGGTTAATCGGTCTCAAATAGAAACTGTTCTTTATGCGATTAGTTGTGTCCGGATTAGAGCATTAGTCTGCTGCTAGTTCTAGCAACTGGTTAGGATTCGTTAGACTTAGCCGTTGACGAATTAATTATAGTTTCTGAGTTTATTGCAGAATTAGTGAGAGTTTATTAGTAGATTAGAAAGTAAAGGTTTGCAGAACAATCCGGGGTGCTTCTTTTATTTAGAGTTTTACTCTTTATTTATTTGTTTAGTTTATTTACTGTTTTATTATTTATATTAGTTTGTTGAGTCTTTCTTTTCATTAAATTAAGCAAACCTGAAAAAAGTGACATTTTCTGTTTTCTTAGTTTTTTTTCTCAGTTAGTAAATAAATTGTCAATTAATTGAACGAGGTCCCTGAGATCGACAACCCCACTCAATTCACCATTCCGCAAAACGATAGGTACACTGCCTAGGTAGAGATAGTTACATATTTCTGCTAACAAGTTTTTGGCGCCGTTGCCGGGGACCTCTGGCACAATTGATTGACAATTTTGTTTATTTGATTGAGATTTTATTTGAGTTTCATCTTCTTTAATTTTTTTTGTTTGGTCAATTTCCATTTTTGTTTACGTATTTTTTTTATTTTCTTTATTTTTATTATTAAGGCTTAGTTGTTTAGAAGTTATCGTATCGTTCCCTTCCAGTTTCCAAATTCAATCTTCTTGTTTATCAGTAGTCAAGTTTCTTTATTCTTTTCCTGTTATCTTGTTTATCGTGATAAGGTTGACTTTGAATAAATAATACGTTTTGAAAGTAGTTAGTTTGCATTTGATTTAACTTTCGTTTTGTTTCATCAGGTGTTCAATCTGTCTGTTCCCATGCAATTTCTTTTCTTTTATTTTTAAGTTCAATTTCGTGAGGTAGCAGTACGTAAGTTTGTTACGTTAGAAATTTTTTGTTTCGATTTGGTTGGTTAGTTTACGTAAGTTTTTTTTTTATTATTATTATTTTTATTGCTTTTTGTTAGGATTTAGTTGCAACTTCCAGAGTTAATTTGTTTCATTGGTTTTACTTTTCTTTCGTTTTTTTAGTTGATTAGGATATACTTGTTTATTTACTAGTTCATAACTTAATTTGATTGTTTATTTGTATTCTAGTTTTATTCTTTTGAGTTAGTTAATTTCGTTTTTGTGTTCCTTTTCTATTATTAGTTCTATTTTACTTTGTATTTTTATTTTTGTTTTTGTAGACTAGTTACTGAGAATGGAGTGCAGTTATGATGAGGAAACACGATTAATGGTGGAACAAGCTTTGCAACGCAAGCGGGAAGCAGTACTTTCTTTTCAAAAACTGATTGGGTACCAACCACCACCACAATCCGATCGAGAACTTTATTGGTGGGAAAGTCCTCCGCCCGTAGAGCATATTATCTTGCCTGAGCGTAACTTCGAGCCAGTAGAGACACCAACAGTGGATGATTTCATAGAGAATGAAGGAATTGATGTGTCTACTATAGTTGTCTACGAGCAGGATTCCACGATTGAGCCTCACCAACCGGAAGAGGATATTTGTATCCTCGAATCTGAGGAGAAAGCACCACCACCAACTGATCTACAATTTCAACCTTGCCTCCAGAAGCCTCAACAACAGAAGGAGGATGTTTACATCCTCCAATTTGAGGAAGAAGAGCCATTCACACCTGGTCTTCTGACTGAGCAGCGTTACCAGCAGTATCTCCTCAAACATCAGTTTTTTAGGAGTATTCATTTTCCTATTTTATTTGCCAACGTAACGTTTTGTTTTGATCCAGGTGGTTTACTTTTAATTACTATCTATTTTGTTTTCCTGGCAAAGCTGTTGTCCACTTTTATTTTTGATCCAGGATAATAAAGCGAAAGTCTAGCCAAAGACTATAAAGACGGGCAGCTTACTGGGAGGCAACCCAGTGGTTAAAATTATGCTTGTTTTTATTTTGTTTTCTGGTTTTATTTTTGTTTTTCTTTCATTCAGAGATGGCAGTGGTGCATGTGCTTTTAATGCAACGCTCTTTAGCGTTTTTGTGGTAGTTGTGGTGGATGCAGGTGAAAATTTTATCATGGTGTTTGATGTACCCCTAAGGCTGGACACTTGCTTGAACGCAAGTGTGAGGAACGACACTACCCCCTGTTCGAGCTTAAGTGTGAGGAAGGAACCCTTCCTCAATCTACGATATCAGGGGAGTTTCAGTTTCCTTCATTTTTTTAATGTGTGTGTTCAGCCTACGATGATTTATAATGCTTAATGGTTATTTTTATATATCAATCATTATTGACCTGAATGAAATCCTTGATGAGTTTGCAATATTTAGAAAGTCATTCTCTTGGTTTTAATTTGTGAACAATGAGGACATTGCTCCTCTTAAGTGTGAGGAAGTAGGGGTACTTTCTAAATATTGATAATTGCACTTAATGCCACATTTGTTTTTGGTTGTCCTCTTATTTTGAAAGAATTGCTTCTTTTAAGTGCCAATAAATATTGAATATTCAGGTGAAATTTTTTGTTGAGGTTTTGAAAACAAGCCTGATGGCCACCTCAAGAAACTTTGTGCTTTTGGCTGTTTGTATGTATAGTTTTATCCAAACTGAATCTATTTTCACTGAAATTTGGTGGATTAGCTGATTATGAAACTGAATTAGTCTAGTTTGGGATTTTGGGAATGATAAGAAAGTTTGGTATGAAAGGATAAGGCAAGGTACTCCGCTGATCTGAATTGAAATTTATTTCTGAACCAAAACAGGCCTCTTCATTCGGTTATTAAGTCCTTGGGGTGCTTCATCACCCATCTACCTAAGGTCTTGTGATCTGGGATAGAAGGCCCAAAGCCGCTACAAGGGTGAAGAGAAAAGTCTGAGGGGATGAATTAAATATGCAAATGGCAGAATAGAATGTTAAGGAAAAGGAACTTTGAAAAGTTAAATGTGTAATTTGATTTTGCTTATTCTGATCATGAGTATGTGGTGTTGAAAGGTATCACGGAATAAGGTGTTACTTCACACCCCTTGTCATTCAAAGGTTAGAGGAAAGAAATGGTGGAAGATCCCAAACTATTCTATGTTCAGTTTCCATAATCTAACTTCTCCATGCTTTTAACATCATTCTTTTTCACTGATTGCGAAACCTACAGTTGATAGCAGAACTATTCTTTTGATTGTCATTTTGCTTGTTTTCCATCAGCAGTTGTTTAATCCTGAGTTTCAATACTACGGCCCTTAAGAGTAGTCATATTCTGTATTTGCTTGAGGACAAGCAAAAGCTAAGTGTGAGGAAGTTTGATAAGTGTGAAATATATCTATTTTAAGGGCTATAATTCTTTCTACTTTCATAACGATTTATGTCATATTTCTCACTTACTATATGTTTTTTTCTTGGATTTATGTTTTGATGTGAACTGATACATTTTATGTGTCAAATGCATATATATATATATATATATATATATATATATATATATATATATATATATGATAATATATATATATATATATATACACGTGCGATCGATTTCAGCATATCAACTAATGATACCATTATTTTAATGAATCATTCACTCACGTCAATCATGAATCATGACTTTATTATCATATTTACCACTCACATCATCATTACTTTGCAGGCACATCACGATGGTGATTAATTATTAACAAAGAGGGGTTTAACAACGGAAATTCATCACACCATTATTTCATGCTGCATAAGAGGGGACCACAGAAGAAATCACAATTCTTCATGTACAAGATACGCTGCACTTTATCTTTGGATGGAAAATATTTGAAGATAAAAAAACACTTGCTATATATATTCGAGCCCCGCCCAGTTATGGACGCCTCCAGCCACGGCGCTCTGCGCCTCTCAATTCACCATCTTCAACAGACCACCACCACAACTCCAACATTCATTCACCATTACCACCATACATACGACCACTTCCACCACATCACGTTACACCATCTTCACCATTATCGATTCACCACATCCACCACCACTCTACCACATACCATAATTCACCATTGTTATACTGACGTGACGACGAAGGCGGAGCGGGGATCCAGAGTCAACTTGCTAACTGAAGTTTTCTCTATCCTCTCTCTTATTTTGTTTAATATCGTTATTTGTTGTTTTTGTTATTTTTTTAGAGTCATGTTTGAGTAGTTAGTTTGGCTCCCCGGATTGGGGTAGCAAATCGGATCTTTATATTTATTTTGTAATCTTTTTACTAATTCAATAATGCAGTAGTTTAATTCCAGTTCTTCATGCGCTTTAATCTTCTGATCAATTATTAAAGCAATCTTTGTAGTTTTCTAATCATCACGCGAGAGCTGAGATAGATAACAAGACATAGGAAATTAAACCTGATTAACGACTAGAAGCGTGATCCCGCCTATAGGTTAATCGGTCTCAAATAGAAACTGTTCTTTATGCGATTAGTTGTGTCCGGATTAGAGCATTAGTCTGCTGCTAGTTCTAGCAACTGGTTAGGATTCGTTAGACTTAGCCGTTGACGAATTAATTATAGTTTCTGAGTTTATTGCAGAATTAGTGAGAGTTTATTAGTAGATTAGAAAGTAAAGGTTTGGAGTACAATCCGGGGTGCTTCCTTTTATTTAGAGTTTTACTCTTTATTTATTTGTTTAGTTTATTTTACTGTTTTATTATTTTATATTAGTTTGTTGAGTCTTTCTTTTCATTAAATTAAGCAAACCTGAAAAAAGTGACATTTTCTGTTTTCTTAGTTTAGTTTCTCAGTTAGTAAATAAATTGTCAATTAATTGAACGAGGTCCCTAAGATCGACAACCCCACTCAATTCACCATTCCGCAAAACGATAGGTACACTACCTAGGTAGAGATAGTTACATATTTCTGCTAACAAAATCAAAAATTTCACATCTATGTGCCTTGTTTTAGTGAATAGTAACTTTAATAAGCTAGTTTGTAACATATGTGTTATAAGTAATTAAATGGGTCAACAAAGACTATTATACCCCTAGGTAGAGATGGGGGCCGGTTTTTATCATGGTGAGTCACCAACATGTAAAAGAAATCAATTAAGGAAAGGAAGGAAAAGTAAGTAAAAGAAGAAAGTTACTTTATAACATAAATATCTTCCAAAAGCAAAACCTATCTTCATTTCTCCCTTCCTCCTTTATTTCTCACGTCTTCAAGCTCCCTTCCTCCCTTTCATTTACGATTTGCTATAGTTCCACACAAGAACTCCATCTTTGAATGCTTGCCAAATCCAACTCCATGCTCCAAATCAAATTCTAAGACCATATTTGTCTTAGTTAGACCAAGCTCTACACTTCTACCTTTTCAAATCTTCAAGAACTCAATTTTGGTTCCATGGAGATTCACCATTGAAGGATCTTGAGCTAATATTTTCACACCTTGTTGTTCTCCTTTGCTTCAAGGTAAGGAAACTCAAAGAAAAACCAAGTTTCCTCTCATTTTGTACATGTCCGAAAATTCACCATTAATGGTGTCTTCTCTTGTTCTTCCATAGCTTCATTGCAATCTTCAAAGGGTTTGGAGGAGTCCTCTCTTGATGCTTATTCAAGCTCTCTTCCAATTCCAAGGTAAAACATTACCTTAATGTGTTAAGACAATATATGTGCCTAGGGTTTACAATGAGATGAAGCATAATGCTTGAATACTCATTCTATTATTTGTACATTGTTTAGAAGTTGACAAACAACCAAACATCTTTACCGGTTTTACAAGGAAACAAGAAAGAAGTTTGTGAGGAAAAAGAGGTAAACAAACTATCTCAATGTAGTTTAAATGCCTTAGGAAAATGAGCTTGATTTGCTTAATAAAATACCTAAGGAGCCAAAGGTGAATGACCTAGAAAATGCTCTCAAGGAAACTATTAAGGGGCATATGTGATGTTGAGTGTATTTGCAGGTTAAAGGCAATATACTATGTGGAAATTCAGTGTTTAAGGTTTATGCAATTTAAGGGCCTAAGAGCCATGTTATTTAAGGGCCTAAGTGCCAAGCAATTTAAGTTTATGCACTATATTGTGATGTAGTGTAAATTTAGTGAAGTTTTGTGTGTGAGAAAGTTCTTGGTGGATTTTAGGTGTTCTTGAATGAAATAAGGTAAAAACCTAAGTGTTGGATGTGAGGATATACAAAAGAAGCTATGGCAAAATTTGGAAAATGTATAAGAAGTTCTAAGTGTTTTAAATAAGTTTTGGTGAACTAGGAAGTGTTAAAGGTGAACAAGTGTTTTACTGGGGAAGAAAGCATGTATTAAGGTGGTTTAGAGTGATACAAGGATTTAGGTATTATCTTGGAAGTTCTAGGAGAAGTTTGTTTAAGGTTTAGGTAATGTTGATATTCAAGGAATAAATGATGTTTAGGTAAGATATGGAAAAAGGAGATTTAGTTAGTAAGAAAAGATGTTTGAGAGATGATGTTAAGGTGTAGAGGAAACACCTTGGTATAGTGGTCATTATAGATGAAATACCACTTAGAAATCTTAAGGAGGAAACATTCCAAGTGCTAGGAATTTTGTAAGAAATTTGTGAATGATAAGATGGTTTTGGTGTGTGATTTAAAGAGTTTAGTACATGGCTAAAGGTGTGTTTGATGTGCCAAATGATGTTAGAACACATTAAGAGGCTTAAGGAGAAGTTTGGAGAAAGTTTGACAAAGTTTTGGACAACTTCTGATGTTGTCCGACCCAGTGGTCCGACCCAGGGTGGGTCGGACAGCCTTGTTAATTCAATTGTTGGAGTTTCTGGAATGGTCCGACCCAGAGGTCTTGGGTCGGACATGGGTCGGACATGTGTGCTCTAAGTCTCTGGAATGGTCCGACCCAGATGGTTGGGTCGGACATGGGTCGGACAGGTGTATTTAAAAGACGGGTAAAGTTTCTGGAACGGTCCGACCCAGTTGTGGGTCGGACGGTGGGTCGGATAGCCCAAAATATAAAAAAAAAACAAAACATTGTTTAAAGTTATAAGATGATGGGGATTATTAAGTAATGACGTTATAAGATTGTTAAGGACATGTTAAGTGAGTTATAATGACAATTTAGTGGGGGAAAGTTGTATTAAAAATGTAAAGGTAAAATAAGCTAAAAAGTGAAGTTATTTAACTAAGTTAACGGGGGTAAGTTATAAGCATTAGACTTTAAACAATCATGTTACCCCGATGTTAATAAAAGTACATGTAATATTATCAGTTGTTCGAGAATTGTTCGAGGAACGTAAGTGGACATGATAAAGTGGACTCCGGTGACAGGTATGGTTTTCTTGCAACCTGTGTCCTACCGGATTACACCGGCTTGTATGCCAATGTGTTTTTCTGTATGTTTGCCACGTTGTAAGATAAAACATGTAATGATTTACAGCAATTCATATATGTGACGTGTCTAGTTCCGATACCATTTAACCTCGGAAGTGTTAACCTTAGTTAACTGAGTCTAGGATCACATGAGAGTTTGGTATTCGGATTAAACGACCCGAACCATGGAACGTTCTGACCATGGCTATGCGTGTGTTAATTGTGTGATATGTGTGTGTGAATGTAGGGATCTCCCTTGTATGTTTAACCCAGTTGTAATACTGTATGGTGTGTAGATGTGATAGACTCCATAGTGGGGTTCTAACTAATATCTAAAAGTAAGTATGTACTAACAGTGGTGAGGAATCCGGTTAGGCCGGTCGCGCGTTGTTTGGGAGTGGGTATCCTTCTTAGCCTTACCCTTCTCTCTGTTATGGTTGTTTCCCTCACGGGTTATGATCTCCCATTAGCTTATTCCAAAGCTTAGCTATTCTGACTTATGATCGGTTTAGGGGGAACATGTGTTTGTGTGGTGTGTTCGGGCCACAAAACCCGAACCATCTTAACTTAAGTTACTCGTCCGACTATTAGGACGGTAATGAGTGTTGTATAACGAGCTTACCATGGGGGTGACATCATTCTCTAGGCTCACCAGTGAATTAACTATGTTTGGGTCGGCTCCTAAGAGAACCGCACCCGTTATGTTATGTGTTGTTGATGTAATGCAATTTCTATTGCGATATTGTTATGTGCACGTTGAAACGTGAAAATTGTTGTTATGTGTTGTTATGTGATGTATGTTATACGTTGTAAATTGTGGAGTATGTGGATCATGGATATGAATCCCAGTTTGTGATAAGAGGCGTTTAAGGATAACCCGGTTTATGGGTAAGTGTCGTCTATTAAGGAAGTAGCTCCATTGGAGGAGAAACACTCTAGGGGTAATGAATACCATGAGTGACCTATCAAGTATGGATATGTTATCCGTTTGTTGAGCCCATTGAGGCGGAATGATTCGTGTTGTGTGTTTTAAGTTACATGCATGATTTAAATATAATCAACCGCATGCTAAGACGACAATTAGTTGTGCGTGGCCCGGTAGCATGTGGGCTGCGGGATTACCATACCAGCAAAGGTGCTGAGCCCCTTGGGGGCCACCTTTTCTCTTCTTTCCTATTTCAGGTACAAAGAGCTGGAAGCTGTTCGAGAGTAGGACGGGGTAGTCGTTGTACATGGGTAATCATTTAAGTTGTATATGTATACAGTAGGTGTAGTAAGACCGAAACTGTTATCGGCATTAGTTTGTAAATACTCGGTACAGTTGGAAGGCTTATGTATGTTGGTTGTTGTTAATGAAAAGGTATAGTAATGTACAGTTGCTCGGGAATCTAGTCCATCAGACCGGTACAATGTATATGTAATAGCCTTGTTAGCCACGTGGGTGGCTAACGGCGTGTAACACCAACGAGTTAAGTTATGTGAAGTAGTATATTTTCCGCTGCAGAATGTTGTTATGTGTTTGTTGTTGGATGGGGTGTTACATCAAGTCCCGGTCCAAGCTTGAATTTATGTCGAGAGTGAATTTCTTGACTCCATTTAGCTTGTTTGATTTGCCATGTGTTCCAACAATGATAGGAATGTGTTTCCTTGAGATTAAAAACCTGAAAAAGCACACAAAAACCATAAAAGAAGACAATTGCAACAAGAAACATAAAAAAATGCTCATAAGACAGGAATTTAGCAGTCAACGGTAACAGATTAGGTGTCAAAAGACCCTTTAGAAATAGGTAAATTCCTGACTTATCAACATCCCCACACTTAACCTTTGCTTGTCCTCAAGCAATTACTGCAATCAAAATGTACCCGAATTTCCAAAAGCGGGGATTTATCAGGTCAGGAAAATGTACAAGGAAATCTAATGCTGAAAAACAGTCATAAGAGACAACGACTAGTACTGCAAGTTTTCTTAAACAGTGAAGCTAGAGTGTTTGACAAATGCATGAGACTATCATCATAACTATTTAATCCAAACTGTACTCAGGGCTTTACTTTCCGTTTGCTTTCCACAATTCATTGGACGACAAGGGGCAAGAAGTAATGTCATATTCCACATTACCTTTCATTGCCACATACTCATAATCAAGGAAGAATTTGCAATGAACTGTTTAGCATGAAAGAATTTTCCTTCCAATTTTTTTTTTTGAGCAAGCATTATTCATTTCATCCCCTCAGACTTTTTCTCCCCATCCTTGTAGCGGTGTTGGGCCTTCTATCCCAGATCAGATGATCTTAGGTAGATGAGTGATGAGGCACTCCATGGGCTTAATTACCGAATGGGAGAGGCCTGTTCCGGTTCAGAGTAGATTAGAGGAGTACCTTGCCTTTGTCCTTTCCTTCCATTCATTCCAAACTTTCCCAAAGCCCCAAGTTAGTTCAAACAAAATAGTCACAAAATGGTCTCACCTTTTATTGAAGGAAATAGATGAAAATTTTAACCAAAACTGACAACACAAGTAGTATAACCATAGTTCTTATGACCGAAGTTTCAGATTAAATCTCAAAAAATTTCGCTACTCGTACGTTATTCCACAAATGAAAACCAAGTATGTCGAATTAAAAAATTTTGTGGAGGGTCATCAAAGGTTAGTGAAGGGAGAATAAGTCGTTCAGGAGCCACAGAAAACAAACAATTAGATGTGCAACCCCCTTACTACTTCCCCACACTTAGATAATAGCAATGCCCTCATTGCTACTAGAATGTGATTATAGTGCAAAAGAAAGAATAGGACTCCCCTGAATAATCGGTGAAGATGATGTCCCCACACTTATGAAAAGGAACGGGAGACTTAAGGAGGGTTGTGGAAATTTCGGCAGAGTCTCCTTTGTTTTCTTTCGATATCGCACACAAAAATGGCAGTCCTGTTTGAATATCACAAAGCAGCAGACAGCTCGTTGCAACAAAAGAGATTAAGCATAACCAAATATTCGGGAATAACCAAAGTACCGAATAAAAAACAATCCAATAGAAAAAGAAAGGGTACCAGAAGTAGCAACCTACTAATCTAAAATACATCAAAATAGCCAGAGTTAGGAAATAAGAGAATCCGAAACAGCAATAACAAGATAGAGAGTCTGAAAAGAACAGATCATAAACCATCATGAGATCTACTGAGGTGGTGGGTGATCCTGAGGCAGACGCCAGGACTCCAGCTGAGCGAAGCGGGTGTCATAATCAGTAAAGCGTGCCTCATAGCGAGCCGCATACTCCGCAAACCGTGCGTCCTGTCCAGCTGTATACTCCGCATACCGTGCCTCCTGCCTAGCCTCATACTCACTCTGTCGGGTCTCCAAAGCTGAGATCCGTGCTCCATAATCGTACAGGGTCGTACTCATCCCGTCTACACGAATGTCCATCTGAGTCATATGAGCAGCAAGACCATCGACCCGTGCAGTGATCATCCCCTGCCAATCAGTAAACTGACGAAGCATCTCGTCATATCCCGGTGTAGGAGCAGTGGTCATCGGTACGTCTGGGATGTCACCACCAGCGGCAGCAGCGGGGGGCTCAACCTCAGCGGCGTCATCAGGTCTGGGGGCTCGTGCACCCGGCTGTGTGCGTCGGCGCTTCACCCACTGATCATCTATCTTCTCCCACTGATAAAAGCGCATCATCGTCATGTCTATGGGAGACCGGGGGTACTGGGGTTGCTCATCTGAACAATCCACTCCAGCGGCAGCAAAGAAGGACTGCAGTAGGTGTGGGAAGGGAAGTGAGGAGCTACTGTCTACATCAATCACCCAAAGCATCGACTGAAAAAGTAATCCATGCAGGGCAATGGGGAATGCTGCCTGGGCAAGCTCGTCATCCAGGAGGAAGCGCAGAACATAGCAGTCGATTGCATTCAGGTCCGCACACTCCCGGGGTCGGACATTATACATTATAATCCCTAGGATCAGACGCTCAAGCGGTGTGGGAAGCTTATCACCGGTAACCACCTGCTTATCCCGGTGGTTGCGCCTCTGGCAGTTCTGAACAGTAGGATCATTCACGATCAAATTTATATAATGCTCCTTAGCTTGTCTCTCACGGAGTTCTTGATTCTCCCGGTCCGCCTCAGTCGGGACCCTAGCCCGATTAGGTATATTCAGAGCACGTCTAATACGGGCGGGATCGACTATAATATCCTTCCCCTTAACCCTTGACCTAATTTCCTTACTATCAGCACGCACCGCAGCATTAGCATAGAATAATTTAACCAGTCGCGGATAAAATGTACCACCTCGGTTTAGTAGACACACCCAACCTCTGTCGCTAAATATCCTTTCTAAATCAAATTAGATATTAATGAAGGAAAAACTGACCTTTCAGGAATTATTTTGCGTTCCTTAGCCTGGAACCAATCCCAAGCAGCGTCAGTTAGAAATTCCGAACGATCCGTCTTGCGTACCCGAAGTGGGGCAGCTGCTGAGGAGGAAGAGGCGCCGGCAGTGGTAGGTTGTCGAGCACGTTTGGGTGCCATCGGGTTTTTGGATTTAAGGAACGGGGATTAAGGTGGCGCTTGGTGAATGCGGTGGGTAGGTGGTTGGAATTGTGGTGCTTCGGGTGACGGGCAGAGTGGGGTGGATGTCGGGTGGTACTGGAACAAGATGGAGCAGGTGACAGAAGGAAGGGCGCAAAGGTCGGGTGTGGTGGTGCGGTTTGGGTGTTCACGAACTCGACAGAGGAGGGGAGGTATGGTGTTGGGTTGGATTTGGAGCAGGCGAGGTGCGTGAGTAAAAGAAAGGTGAGTGCTGGTACTTGTTGGGGCACGAGAAGCAGGGTGAGTCGGGTGTGGTGTTTGGAGTTGTGGTTTGAGGGGCGACGGTAATGGTGGTGAAGTGGTGCGGGTGAAATGGAGAACAGAGAGAGGGAGGTGGCGTGGATTTGGTGCGAATGTCGGGTGTGAGGCGAGTGAAGGATTGGGAGGCTTGTTTGTGTGCGGTGGTGGTCGTAGGTGCGACGGTGGATTCGGGTGGTGCGTGGTGCGATGGGGGTGATGTCGGGTTAGGGTTGAGAATTGGGGATTTCAGAATTGAGAGAAACGGAGGTGGAAGACGGGTTAAATTTTTTTTTTAACAGCGATAGATGGTCCGGGACCTAGGGTGTGGTTGAAGTCCCTGACCAAGGTCTAAATCAGGCCGAGAATTGTCATCACATGTGGTCCGGGACTTAGGCTGGGTTTGAGGTCCCGGACCACCCTTAGTTTTGTTTCGAGGATTTCTTTGAATGCGGTCCGGGACTTAGGGTATGGTGTAAGTCCCGGACCAAGGTTTTTTATTTGGCCGAGAATTTTCAGTGATAATGATCCGGGACTTAGGGTAGGGTTGAAGTCCCGGACCAACTCTATTTTTGTTTCGAGACTTGGCTGCTCCTCTGGTCCGGGACTTAAGTCCTGTAACATGTCCCGGACCACCCCCTTGAATCTGGCCGTGAGTTGCTTCCTAGCACTCTGTTCTTCTTCCTTCACCAAACCTACATTTTAACAGAACCAACCAAAGAAAAATTGCTAGCAAAAGGATTAGAACAAGTAAAAACGTGAATTAAAACGAAAAACAAGAAGATAAAAGAAAGGAGATTGGGTTGCCTCCCAATGAGCTGCCCGTCTTTTCGGTCTTTGGCTAGACCATGTTTTTGTTCTCTCAAGAAATTCCAGAAGATTGAGCTGTCTTTGAAACCTGGTGACATGAACTCTGAGAAGCTTCCAAAACATTTTTAGAAGACCTGCCAGCATAAAACAGTAGCTGCTCACTTTCTGCATTCAAAGTGATCGTACCATGAGCAACTTCGATTCGAGCGTCGGCTGTTGCTAGGAAGGGTCTTCCAAGGATAATAGGGACCGTTGGATCTGTAGCCAGGTCGAGTACGACAAAGTCGTAGGGGAAATACAGATGCTCCACCTTAACCATCACATCCTTTGCAATTCCACAAGGGTAAACCATTGAGCGATCTGCTAGCTGAAGCGTCATTCGTGTAGGCTGTAAGTCTCCAATTCCAAGCTTTTCAAATAAAGCGTATGGCATGAGACTAATCGATGCTCCTAAGTCAGCAAGACAGTGGTCGAAGTCGATGTCTCCTATTCTACATGGAATTGTGAAGCTTCCAGGATCTTTGCATTTTCTGGTAAGCGCTTCTGTATGATCGCTGAACAAGTCTCTGTGAGCTGAACAGTTCCTGTCTCAACTAACTTTGCCTTATTAGATAAAAGCTTCCTTAAATACTTGGCATAGTTAGGCACCTTCGCAACTAAATCAACAAAGGGGATATCAACAGATAGTTGCCGAAGTAAAGTAAGAAACTTATCAAACTCACTATCCTCCTTGGAACGCTTGTTTTTGTTTGGAAATGGAACTGGGGGAGTAACTTCAACTGTAGGTGATGTAGGTGAAGGAGATTTGGTAACTTCATAATTCTGCTCATTCTCCAGCACCGGTAGCTCTATGCTCACCTCAGGCTCAGTAGCTTTACCTTTACTACTCCTAGTAGTTACCTTCTTCGTTGTTTCCTTTTCCTGCAAAGGACATTTGTTAGCCAAGATATCATCCACCAGTGTAGCATAATTTGGCATTAATTTAAGCATATCAGAAAAAGGAATATCTTTAGTTGATTTCTTAAAAATTTAAGAAACTTTCCAAGTTGTTCATCAAGATCCCTTTTCTTTAACCTGTCAGGAAAAGGAATAGGTTCTTCAAATTTGCGATTGGAAATAGAAGAGTAAGAAGGTTGAGTTTCAGGAGACTCCTTCTCCTTGGGTTTTTCAAAAATTTTAATTGAACCCTTAACCTCTTGTTGAACAGGTAATACTGCAGCGACAAGTGGAGTATCTTCTTCCACAGTAAAAACAGCTTTAGCATACTACTCTTTGATTCATCTCTGGTTGACTAGGCAAAGACCCTGCAGGTCTCTCTGAAAGCTTCTGACTAATTTGAGCCATTGAGTTTCCATTCTCTTATTGTAAGCCTTTTGTTCTTGCATGAATGCCTTGTGGTTGTTGTTGATTTCATCTTGCTCATTGAATCTGGCTTTTGTTGATGTAATGAATTCGCTCATCATAGCTTCCAAGTTTGAGGAACTACTAGCTCCTTGACCTTGCATTTGTTGGTTCTGATAGGACTGATTATATTGCTGTGGTGCCTTCTGATTGTAGTTGTTGCTCTGAAATCTTTGCTGCTGATATCCCTGATTACTTTGGTTGTTATAGAAATTTCCTTGTCTGTTCCCCAGGTAATTTACCTCTTCACTTGGTGGAGATGTACACTGACACAAGTTTAAGTTTCTACCACAATATTCACAAGGTGGATAGACCTCAGGAGATGCTGCTGCATTTGACTGCGGGTTCATCACCACTGCACAATACGCTCAAACTGCTTTCTGACATCTTTGGCCTCCAATTTGGCAGCCAGAAAAGTATTCGAATCTACTCCATAAACTCCAGTAGTTTTCTTCGGTTGCAGCTTCTCCAGTTCTCGCACCGCACCACTTATGGATGCAGTGGCAATGGTCTCCAATAATGCCTTGATTCTAGCTATTGGTTGGTAGCTCCATGAGGCTTCCTCCTGCACAAGTGTCTACCAACAAACGACTTGAATGATCCAAATCTTTGTAAAAGGACTGTAAAATTACCTCCTCTCCCAAGCCATGGTGTGGTACTCTGCGCACAATCCCTTTGAAACGCTCCCAAGCCTCAGATAATGTCTCACCAGTGAACTGCTTAAAGTTGGTAATCTATCCTCTCATAATCAGCATCGAGAAGGAGGGAAAGATTTTGCCAAAAATGCATTTGCTAACTCCGTCCAGGTAGTGATACTGTTGGGTGTCAATGAGTTTAGCCATTCTGCAGCTCTGTCCCTCAGGGAGAATGGGAAGAGAGTCAATCTGGCAGCCTCTTGTGAAGCTGTGTGTAGAACAAGCTCCTACCAATCTCAGGAAAGTGGTGAGATGGACATTAGGATCCTCGGTGACTGATCCGCTGAATTGAGGTGCATTCATGACCATAGTAACATAGTGCGTCTTGAACTGCCAGTGTTCTCCTGCTGGTAACGCAGGAATTACTATTGGTGAAATAAGCCCTTCGACGCTTGGGGGTATAGTCCCTCATGTGCCTCTCCGAATTCAAATTCTCCATATTGGTTCCTGAGGTGTTGTTTAGAATCTCTCCTTGAACTAGTAACTCAGAAATAATCTCCTCTGCTGGTGAATCTTTAGGAACACCTCCTGCTCAATTGGAGGATCCAGCACTAACCTTTTTTGAATCCTTCTTGTTCTCTGTCTATTTCTGGTTCAATTTCAAATTCAGGGTCTCCTTCAGAACGAGTTTTAACCATAAACCAAAATCAGATAACTGACAGTAATGTAGTTGTAAAAGAACAAAATAAAATAAAACAAGATAAAACAAAAGAACAAAAACAACACAAAATTAAATAAAATCAAAATAAAAAAAATTAAACTAAGCAATCGTGCCTCCCCGGCAACGGCGCCATATTAATGTTGGGTAAAAACCTAACGACAGTATACCGGTCGATTATAGCAAGTTTTCCTAGAAGTGTCCCTCCAGGTTATCGAATCCAAGGGCGGCAGCGTTTTAGTTTAATTAATATTTAAGAACAAGCTAGTAAAATAACTCAAGTAACAGGGGGGTTTTGTTTGTTGAATTACTAGGTAAAGAAGAAACAAAATGTAATAAGAACAAGGGTAATAATTGCAAGAGCAACAATGAGCAAAGTAATGATATTTCTCAATTAATGAGAAGAGAAAATTCCGGTTTACTAATCCTCCTAATTCTTCGGTTCCTTTCTCAGTGTGTTTACCAAAATTCAGATTAAAATCCTAGATCATAAATATTCCACGTTCGGTCTCCCGCTCGGTGGAATCTAATTAACAGCTAATAAATTTTAACTCTCGTTAGAAATTTACTAATTGCTAACAGCTTTAAGAATAATCCAGTTTAATGATCAGTTAATATCTTAGAGGAATTACCGTCTCTAAATTAACCGGTGTTGTTCCTGTTGTCTATTATCTACCACAGTTCTCACTTATAAGCAGATAAACTGGTAAAATCAAGTAATTGGCCAAATCACAATATTTATAAAAATAAATAAGGAACAGCACTTTAATCTATTAAAATGGTAAATCACAAAGATAATGGAACCTTGAATTTGGATTACATAGCAAACCGAAATTTTAAAAACTACTCAGCCATGGAAATGAAATTACTGTGATAATATGTAAATAACATTAAAGAGAAAAAGAAGAAGAAACTCTGTTTTAAGGCTCTTTGATGGAGTCTCTGTGCACAACCAGCAGTTTCCTCCGCTCAATCTCCAGATAATGGTGAAGTCTCCAGCTGCTTGTGTATTCCAGATTTCTGTGTATGTGTGGTGTTTAATGAGATGAATGATATGAATGGAACGTGGTATATGAAATGGAAATGGATGGAGTGAGTGTGGAATGCTCTCCAGAATTGTGTGTCTAAAATGAGTGAGATTGAGTTCTATTTATAGAACTCATTTGATGAGTACGTAGCAGGAGCAGCTGATGGTGGAATTTGTAAGTGGAATGGTGAATGTTCGTGGGTGTTTTGCTGGATTTCTGGAAGTGATTAGATTAGTGGAGTTGAAAGAAGAATAATACGTGAAGTGGAGATTGCTGGAAAGTAAATGTACTGGAAAGGGAAATTAGTGCTGGAAATAATTCTAATGAATGGGGCGGCCGTTTAACAAATAAACAAGCGTGTCTTTTCTCCCATTGTCGCTGCAGACGTCGGGTTTAACAGCATGGTCCGGGACTTAAGTCCTGTGTGAAGTCCCGGACCATAGCATTGAAATGGGTCGAGAGTTGGCGTTCTTATGTGGTCCGGGACTTAGGCCTTGTATAAAGTCCCGGACCATGCCTGAATTTGATTCGAGAATTGCTTTGCTTGTGGTCCGGGTCTTCACCCCTGCATGAAGTCCCGGACCGTAAACGAATTTAATTCGAGACACGAGTCACATTGTGGTCCGGGTCTTCACTCTTGCATCAGTACCGGACCATACATAAATTCAATTCGAGATTTGAGTCACGTTGTGGTCCGGGACTAAGCTCCAACATCAAGTCCCAGACCAAGCTTGAATTTATGTCGAGAGTGAATTTCTTGACTCCATTTAGCTTGTTTGATTTGCCATGTGTTCCAACAATGATAGGAATGTGTTTCCTTGAGATTAAAAACCTGAAAAAGCACACAAAAAACCATAAAATAAGACAATTGCAACAAGAAACATAAAAAATACTCATAAGACAGGAATTTAGTAGTCAACGGTAACAGATTAGGTGTCAAAAGACCCTTTAGAAATAGGTAAATTCCTGACTTATCAGGACGCTCTCCCATCAAGTGCGAGTGTTTCATACAGTCTTCGCGTTACTTGGGGTTGCTGGGCCCTTACCACCTCCCGCTGCTCCGTGTTCTTCCTTAGTACCGTTACCCAGACCTCTCCCTGACATAAGTCAAGAGGACGGGTTAGACGTTTACTCGGTCTAATACCGTAGTCTCGGTCGTTTAATATTGAAGTGCCTCTACGGCTATGGTGTGCAAGCTTTAAGCATTGCATCAACCCCGCAAGGTCACGTATCCTCACAACGTTTCCCGTATTCCCAAAACCTATGCTCACTGTATAAATCCTACTATCTCTTGTCATCAGAGCGGTACTCCGCTCTGATACCACTTTTGTAACACCCCTACTCTAATCGGCTCCTAATCATCTTACTTAACATTGTAATCGCAGCGGTAATCTCAACAATTGAACTACTGGTGTCGTCGTTCTCACTCACCCATACGAGTAATAACGTGCTTACTGATATATTCTTAAATACGAAACAATTTCCCACAGTGACAACAAGAGATAGATCTAACCTTCCCAAACAATATAAAATACATTCACAGTGAGCATTCTAAGTATCCCAATCCTATACACGTTTCTAAGTTCGTATCAAAATGCAACAGTGCATATTTAAACAACTGTATTAAACTACCCAGCGCGTCCCTCTCTTTGCCGACACCGGAAGCTGCATACCTGCAAAATGTTTGTTTGTGGTATGGAATCAGCCTCTGCTGAGTATGTTACTACATGATTGTCATGCCCCCTCGGACCCTCAGTTATTTGGTCGAGAGCATGCAATTCATTTTCATGCAAGTAGTTTAATGTTAAAACCAGTAAAGCAACAATATATATTGCAGTAAACTCAAATAACCAACACGCCCCCGGCTTCACACATCGCATCGTAATAAACCACTGAAAGCGTTACAACGCTATATGAGTACAGAGACTCCATTCCAACAAACACTTAATAGTTCATAATTGAGTTCGGCGACTCACTCGACCAAACAATCCACCATAATCTACACATGAGTACAGCGACTAGACAAACCAGTTCACAACACACAATATGAGCACAATTGCTCGTTCAAACAAATCCACCACATACCACACATAATTACAAAGCATAACCACTGAGCAACAAGGCGAAACAACGAGAGTTATAAACAAGTATAATTACTCGTCTTTGGCGTACAAGCCCAAATAATGTTCGCCTAATGTACGAGCTAGTATAGTCGTTCGTAATTGTTCAGTCATGTCCAATGACAACGTCTCGTTAGAACGACGTGTCTCTAAGTTACCCCATCTTATGGCGGGTCACCCACGGCAGTAGCCACTCCAGCGGTAGAGTCCCCGACCTACGAAC
Source organism: Limonium bicolor (assembly GCA_023374045.1). Lineage (NCBI taxonomy): Eukaryota > Viridiplantae > Streptophyta > Magnoliopsida > Caryophyllales > Plumbaginaceae > Limonium > Limonium bicolor. Next base: position 93,857,073 of record CM041776.1, read on the forward strand.
AATCTGTAGTTCGTTGGAATTTATCCAGATACTTACGGCTACCACACGGTATCCTAGTATCGTTAATGGATCACAGTTCACAACAAGAGCCACATCCTCTTGATAAACTTACTTATTCCATCGCATCGTCTTACTATTCTTCTTAACACAGCAGACTAAGGTCATTAGTCCAATCCTGAGTATGTCGACTCGGGATCCAGTGTTAGGTACGAGAGCGGCGTTAAACAGGCCAGTGCTCCGTATATAAGTCTCGGATAATATATGTATATATATCTTATTATCCTAATGCTACAACGTTTTACTTACGTTCCTTATATACACATATAAGATAGCATCATTGCCGCTAGTTCGTTTTATAATATGTTCATATATACGAACGGTGCTGTTATCGTACAACAATAATAATAAAGCAGCATTAATACACAACTTAAGCATATTAATTCACACAAGCAGACATTCAATCTTATCACAGATTTTCACACAATGTCTGAACTGAGGAAACCCTCAGAGACAATCAAGCCACATAAATAACATACCGTTCACCCTGAAAGTATTACGGTGGAGTATGATTCAGCTAGCTCCGATGCTCCTCGTGTCGTCTCTAACAGTCTAACAATACATAACGCTACTGATTAGAATCCCGTATAACAACTTAACTCTACGGTACCCCGTACCGTCGCTATTACCTCCCGGTTAATCCCCGTTATTAACTGTCAACGTTTGTCGGGTTTTCGGCTTAACTCGAAATGGAAAAACGTTATATTACATGCGTAGTCATGTCTCGTATAATAACATATTGAATGTTGAACCTTGTTATCGCATGTAACTTAATATACTTCTTGTATATCATATAGTCTATCACTATATTGCGTGCGTATCTTAATCATATACTATACATTTCACCTTAGTATTTATTTTCCTAAGGTTTTGTTTTTCCACCATTCATTATAATACATGGTTTCCAACCTTAATATATATTCATCCTTATATACGTTTTTCTTGTATATGTATATATTTACCACATAGGTAAGTTCCATGAGTTATAAACTCTTATATTATATGTTACATTTTTATCATCTTTTATTAGATGATTATTCCCTTTAGTTGTACTATATTATACAACTTATATTAAGATTATTATCCTAATATTATGTAACATTTTAGTTGTATCTTTACAACTCCCAAGGTTTAATTAACAACTCCTTAGTTTATAAATCCTATTTATTTATTTATAGTTTGTCACATTACTTAATGTGAATATCCTTACTTTTATTAATTCCATCTAAACCATACAATTGTTATAACATTTATAACATTATAGACCTTAGTCTAAAATTCATTTTCCAACCTTTAATATTTCGGTACAGCCCTTGAATTTATTTAAATTCTATTTTGACCACATAACATTATGTAATGTTATACCATATACTAATATCATATATTATGATATTTTTATTCCCCTTTAATTATAACCTATAGTTTTTTATACAAAACTATTATATATTGCCGCATAGGCACATATATTAAACCTTATTCTTTTCCATAAACCATAGTTTCCTTTATTTACAAAGTCACCCCATTATTTATACCATGTTATATATACCATTTAATATAACATTTCTAACTTATAAAAAAGGTATAACCTACGGTTTTATTTTGTAAAATTCCGAACAGACCCATATATGTTCTATAATTGCCATTTGGCCCAATTTATAACATATAATTTAATAATTCATTAAAACTATATATCATACACATATCTTAATAAATACTCTTATATAATTCTAAAAATCACCAAATTTCACCAAAGGGTTAAAATTACCTTATTAACCCATATACTTTCGGTATTTACTATACCACCACATATATTTCTCCAAAGTGTCATAATGACATCATAACTATATATTATACATATATAGTTTATTTTAATTCCAAAAATCAACCCAATAAATTCCTGAAAATTCCTAATAGCCCATGGGTGTTTATAATACCATTATACACCTTTATTTTCGGTAATAACATATATACCACATATGTTATAAAGTTGTTACAATTAAATACATAACTTATTATAAAACCTTAAATAAGTTATCTAACTTATTTAATTTGGTCAAATCCTACCATATGGTCAAGGTTGACCACCTTAATATTTCCTTGACCATTAACCCCCATAAATTACGGTTTATACCCATATCTTTTCAGAAATTACCATTTAACCCCAAAACTTTATATTATCATATAATTTTTATATAAAGTCATTTAAACCTCTAATTTTCGGCTTTATTAATATATAGCCCCCAAATTTAGTTTATTTACACTAAAACCCCAATAATGTGCGGTAATGCATATTTAGCATCTAAACTTAATTAAAAGCTTATAAATGCATGAATAAAATGGCCTAAAGTACATGGCCTTATTACAAACATTGGCTTATAAAATAAATTACACATAAATGTCCAAAAGTACTTTAAACTCTCGGCCCTTACCACATATTTTACTTATTTACCAATTTTCCACATAATGTCTTAAATTTGACAATTATGCTAATTAATTAGTTATAAAATTTACTAAACCATTCCTTAATCACCTAAGGTCAAAATAAGACCTATAAACCTTGTTCACTCACGGCACAATATGTATACATATGTATAACACATATTAATATACCAAGTGAAGGTTTAAGTGATTTATACCTTGTTTTTGCCTAGTTTAGGCCTTGTTTGGCCACGGCTGTATGGAGATCTATTTCCCACAGCTTAGTTTACATGTTTTCAAACAGCAATTAAGGCATGGTTAGTCTCCAAGCAAGATCTAACCATAAGAAGTGTTTAATGTCAATTTCAAGGTAAAATTTACCTTTGAATACCAAGGCAAGAACAAGTGCTCTTCGGCCTAAATTTACAGAGGGTAAAGGGTGTCAAAAGAGCTACTAAAACCAAGCTTTAAACTGGTATAACTCAGATTAGAAGATGGCCAATCTTTACCTTGTTTAAAATGCCTAAAATGGTGTTTTGGCTTGGATCTGGTTATACTTCGAGGCTCTTGATGTACCAACTGGATAAGTATGTTAAGATGAAGATTATAAGCTTAGAAACAAAGTTTCTCAGCCGAATTTGAAGGGAATCAAAAGATATGTGCTTAAAGCACATTTTTATACCTTAAGAACAAGATTAGCTTTCTCCACCTTCTTCCCTTGTTAATGCCGAGATACACCCTCCATTTAACCTCCAAAACAACCTAATAACATTGATGGAAGTGGTTGATGCTTTGCTCCATTGAAAGAGAGAAGCAATTGTGAAGAAAATGAACATTTAAAGGCTTAATTAGCTTACCAAGATTAATTGATGTTCTCTTCTGTTCTTGGTGAGTTAGCCACGACTTGGAGAAGCCAAAGGGAGGTTTGGATCTGCTGGTGTCGGCAGGCAAGAAGGCAAATGAGAGAGGTGAGTCAATTTTGCCTTATAAGTCAATTATTGTTACTTTAATTCACTTTTTGAATTAGTAATTAGATGACTCATCATAACAGCTGGTTAATTGATTGAAGATTGATAATCAAGTGGGCATGACAGATTTAGGGGGGCGGAAGCCTTTGGTCAAGGCAATAGGTGAGCTTTGACCATGATTTAAGTTAAGTTAAGTAATTAGTTGTTATTTTTGGGTACTATTCATACTAAATTGCCAATTTTGATTTTTATTTTTAAACTTTGATTTAGACTTTATAATATAGTCTATCATGTCACATTAATGTTATAAGAACTTAATATAGTCTTTACAGTGACAAAAAGTCATTATCTTAGAGCTCATACACAAAAAACGTGCTTTAAGGAATTTTAGTGCACATTTTAAGTCGCAAGGTGTTTCTGAGCTCTGTTTTCTTTAAGAACAGTTTTGTTGTGTTCCTTACATGATATTTGATCATGGTATCCAATTTTATATCATTTAGAGGTCATTAGACCTTTAAGGTTCTTAGAGCACATTTTTGCCCTACTTGACCTTGAAGCATGTAAACGCCTGTTATTTGTGTTGGAGTGTTTTCCAACAATTTAACATGTTTATTAATGTGTTAATAAGCTTAGGAAGAAATCTTAGGTCCTAAGAAGTTCATTTGGGTATTTATTTACCCTAAACAGTCAAAGGGTGCAACATCTTGCTTTGCGTTGGCCACTGTTGTCCTCAGTTGACTTTTAAGGCATGTTTAGGCCTTAATCAATGTGATTAAATATTTAATCCATATTTTATTAGTTTGGGGTATTTCAATAAGTCACTTTGTAAGTTTACAGTTAAAGTTTTCAAGGTTTTACCTCAGTTATATTTATACTCAGTTATCATGGTGGCATATGATTACACTCAAGTAGTTATGGTTATCTTGAGAAATTGAATCCTGTAATCGAACCATTTATAATTTATCTATAGCTTCAACTCTTGGGTGGTAGTGATAAAGTTAGACATTCATAATGTCTTCATTCATGGTAATTGGAAGAATAAGTGTTCATGTGACACTCACCAGGTGTTTGATCAAGATCATCTTACTTATGTGTGTCAGCTTCCTCATAGCCTTTAGATATTCTTACTCACTCTATCTTGCATGGTTTCAAAGTTTATGCTTTTTATTTATTTTCATTCTTTGCATGCTGTGATCTCATTTATGTTGGGGGGCATAATAGTCACCAACTTTTTTACGTTTATGATTGACAATTTACTGGTTGTTTGTGTCATACCTTCTTTTAAGGGATAGATATTGGACAACTTTGACATTTTTGGGTATGTGTTCAAAGTGCTAAGAAATAATTGTATCTTAGTCAACCTAAATACTTGTAAGAGATATTAAAGAAGCATAATAGGCATTAATCACGATCAAGATCCTCTCCATTTCTCTCACCAATAATCAACAACATCTAATGACCGTGCTTATATAACTGGGCATCGTATACCTATGACTTTTTTCCCATCCTGGTGTATCTTTGTGTGGTATTTGTTAGTTATTTCCCAATGAAATTTATTAGACTTTGTTGATGCTCATTTGGGGGGGGGGGGGTTCTCCCTCAGTAACTGATTTGGCAGCTCCATAATGTTTTGGTAGTTTTTATAAAACAATATGTTAAAGCAAAGGCAATGATAAATGTCAAATATATAACTACTGTCGCAGCTGCTAGTGACCTCCCTTGACACCAAATTCCTCTTTAAGAGCTTCATTTTTCTACCCCATCCACCATTTTCTTGGTGTGTGATCAGAGGTTTGGATTGGTCTATTCTATACGTTTTGTCACGTTGGTTTGTTATTCGTGTGCTGTTATTAAGGAATAAAAGTTGTTATGGTGAGAAAGAGGTTGTTATAACGACTGTCATGTTAGTATAGGGAAGGAAATTGTGAGCGATTTTACGTATGTAGTAGCAACAGTCAGATGTAGAAATCATTGAGAATTAATGAAATAATACCTGTGTTGAGGATTGGAAGAGAGGGATGATCTGAGTACCATATTAATTTGGTATCATAGTTGCTTTCCTTGGACACTATCGTTTAATGGTTCCTACATGAAGCACTAAAAAGTCGGAGGTGGAAAATCTGGAGAGAGAGTAGGCACCGTTCTAACACCAGATTTTATGATCTCAACGGAAATTTGGACAATCTTGCCACAATGGTGGGAAACCTTATCCTAATGGTTTCTTCTCTTCAGAAGGAACCACAAGAAGTGGTTAGTAACAATTCCAAGCGGTGTATGAGCGACGATGAACATGGTGATAGGAAGGAAATCAAGATCAGGAAAATCGAGCTTCATATCTTAGTTGATAATGATCCCCAGGGGTAAATTCATATAGTAGAGTGGTACTTTGCTCTCAGCAAGATTACCGATGGGAATAAAGTGAGGGCTGCGAGCATGTCGCTTTGTACTGGTTTTAGTGGACTGAAAAGCATATTGGACTACCGACTCAGTCAGAATTAACCGTGCTTCTGGTTGAACAATTTGGGTCATTGTTTAGCAAAAATCAATTGGATTTGCTATGTTCTCTATGTCAGGACTCGGTGGAGGAGTATCGTTTTGCAAAAAATACTAATGAAAGTATCTTGATAACTATGGGCAGTGAACCCAGTCATTGTAGTTCAACAAAGTTGTATCTACAAAGACTTTGCAACTATCTAATCAATTATGAGTTTAGTAAGTGTGCATAAATATATACAAAAGTACATGAATGAAAATTGTTTTGGGTTTTGGTTTGTTGAACGTTGAACGAGAAAACAAGAAAACTAATAAAACTAAGATAGGTGTGCGTCGGGATAGATATTTGCACCCATCATTCCTTTACTACCGATAGTCTACTCTTGAACTAATAGCAAAACAACGAAAGATTAACTAATAGCCTACTTTAGGTCTATTAATCCTAACCAATTTAATCAGAAATTGAATGTTACTTCGGATATCCAGTTCAATCGGAAGCCTTAAGCACAAGTCCACCCTAAGTTGCAATGCATCTATCTCAGCGACCTTTAATAAATAACATTGATTTAGTCCCCAACGGTATAGATCTCCACTTTTGGAAACCCGTCCATAAAACACACTGATGCTAAACTAATCAGTAACACTAAACCAACACATTTAACAAAATGACAATCAATAGAGTGAAGACTAGGAAAATCCCTAAATTCAATATAGACAAGCTTATAAGCCATAAACACTCAATAGTCATCTTCATTGAGCATAAGGCTAAAATAAAGCATTAAAACAACTTCACGATACAACAATGGAGTTGTAGGTGTTTGGGGCAAAATTCCCATCCCCGATGTACAAAGGCGGTTAAGCCTTCATTAGAGAATAAATAAGATAGAGAGGAGAAGAATGAGCCATATAAGAGGTAGGAGAAGAGCTTCAATGGTAGGGAGACTTCTCATCTTTTTCCCTTCTTCTTCTTACTTTCTCCTTTCTCTTCCTCTTTCTCCCGTTCTTCTTTTGTTTTTGTGTGTCGGCTCTGATGTATCTTTCTTCCCCTCTTTCCCCGTTTTTAAAACGTGAATTTGCTTAAATCTGATGCATTGTCCGAACTTGTGTCCAGACTTGTATGTCTGGACATAAATCGAACTCAAATATTGAACTCTCGGCTCGTGTTCGGACATGCAAGGTCGAACGCATTTCCGGACACAACTTGTACAAGTCCTAAATTTTTTTATAGCTCCGATTTGAGATCCGTTTGTGCTCATGTGTTTCTCTATTCGTCTACATGTTCGTAGTTAGGTTTTCTTCATGTTTAAGTAAATATATGTAAGATAACCAATAAAACACAAAACTAAGGAAAAATAACTTTAGTAAAGAAATGAACATGATAAGTGTTAATAAATCATATGAAATACACCCCTAAAACATGCTCATTTAGATACTCATCAAGTACCATAGTCAGTTTTAGTTTTTTTGTTTGCTCACCTAAAATATCTACCAAATGACGTATTTTAGCGCATTTTTCATATTGAAGATGCTGTTAAGACTGAGTTGGCGTTATTTGCGCCGCGGGACCTCCAAAATCTTATGAAGACTGCATGGACGACCGAAGAGAGCAATGACACGTTGTTCAGAAAATCTTGCAACCCTAGCCACCAATTCAGTCATGATCGATCAAATTATGGAACATGATTAAAATCTTCTTTGTGGGCTAAACCTGAGGCAGCGAGTGATATTGGGACTAGGGCAAGTGAGACGACTAACCCTCAAATCATTATTGTCAACTTCACTCCTCCGATATCGCTGAAATATGTTATTCTAGGCAATACATTTTCTTCTTCTTTCAGTCGACCTTCGACTTTTCACAAGAACCCTGACGCTGAGAAGAAGAACTCTATTATTGTTGATCGATAGTGGATAAGGTGGGGGAAGAAACGTTTTCTATATCACCTGTTAGCGAAGAAGATCAGAAAATTGACTATCTAGACAATTCGGGCGGAGTGAATTAATGCATTTTAACTTCCGTGAAACTCTTCGTGAATAAGACATTACGGGGAAGACATAACCAATTAATTTCATAAGAGTACTAAACAGATTTAACATTAATTCTAACAATTATTCCTCGTAATGCTCAATCCAGCCAATTACATACCACCGTTGATGCCAAACTTCCTCTCGATGAATAATCCCAGCCCACACAAGGACTGGATAACTGCACTGTTTGCATTCCAACTTCGATAAATTGACCACTTCTCCTCGAGCTCCCAAAGACTCACTTGTCTAAATCATCAAGGACTCACCACAAACACAAAGCAAGTAGCAATTTAGGACAGATACATAACCAAAGACAATAGAGATCTGTCATGTCTCAATCTAGTTCTTGCAAAGTCTCAAAACATGACCTAATAGTAGCTTCACAATTGAACTCTATGAGAAGCTCGGTTTGTGGTTATGAACTCTTTACCACCACCCTAGGCCCACCCACTTGCTAGATGATCTCTTATGTTCCTAGAAGTCCACGATCCGTCACATGACCCGAGATCAAACTACGTTTGGACCCAAGATCTCGAAAAGTGCTAGATAATTGGTTCATTTCTAAAAAAAAAAATTGATGATAACTTGATGATCACATGGTCAAATTTCAAAGGAAGAGTAATTTTCTTGTTAATATTTTGGTACTTTTTCTTAATATGTTTCTCGTATACAAATTTATATTTTCTTTCAGAGATCAACCGAAAACCACATATCATTATAATTGACAAAATTAGTAGTAGTAAAAAGAGAAAGTTTCATCAAATACCATTGAATTTTTGTTTAATTCATAATATATCACCGTGTTTTAAAATTACATAGGATTTTGATAACACTCGGTGTTATCTCGGTCACATATTCAGTGCTTCATTAATATCCCTAGAAAAAGTCTAAAATATTCATTTTATTAGTTACTTGACAAAAATTTATCATATCAATAAATTTCACAAGTTTCTGTTAAGTTATTAACTATATTATCGGAACAGTTAACAAAATATAAAACAAAGTGTTATTTAGTAAAATTAATTAAACTCAATATTATCTAGTACAAATAACACAATGATATATCATAACTTAAGCAACAACTCACTGGTAATTAATAACATTTCCCTTAAAAATAAACGACTACATCAACTGTAACCATAGATTACAACTTGGACACCACAGTTTTCCATAAGTTGTATAGGAATTGTATATAAAAATTCCGTCATCAAATGAAACCAAATCGACAGAATTGACTATTGAGTCAAATGAATTTTTGTGCGCACCATACCACATCCACTAAAAACTTTTTACATCTTGCATGAACCTACTCAACTTTCCAAGAGATAAGCAAACACCAACTTCGAGGGCTTAGGGATCATAAATAAAAAGAATGAGGGTTTAGGATTAACTAATGATCTGCAACGACTTCAAACTCTGCTCCAATGGGAAGATGATCGCTGGGATGGTGATAGTTTGGCAGTCCACCTTCTACTGAAGGAGAGTCCGGCCCAGGAAGCTCGAGGAAACTGGAAGGCTTGATGGACCCACAAGGCGTAAAGAATATATAGTCCAGCGTATCAGTGAAACCAGGGGTGCAATTCGTGAAAGGTGGCTCTCCCCTTGTCTCGGCATAAACACTCCGCAGGGAAATTGTGGGCATTTCCTCAGAGAAATCAACGGGAGATGACAACGAGGAAGACAACGAGCCTGAGATGAGGTACTGATAAACCTGCAATCGGAAAAGTTGTCAAGAGTTAGAGCATTCTCAGAAAGATTTTAGGAAATAAAAAAAAGTTTTCCACCTGGTCTCCTGGGGTAGAATTGAAGTCGCCAGTCAAAATGACAGAAGGTGAACAGCCAAAGCTTTCAGATACAGTGGTTTTGAATTGAGCCAACCGAGATAGAAGGTATCTTGCTTGTGCTAGCTTGACATCTATCCAATCTGGATCCCTTTTGACCGAAACGACAAGAATATCGCAATTTATCGTCCAAGTGAAATGAAAAATTGTACAAGTTTCTCAGCTCAACAATGGCAAGGGAGAGTATATACCAGTAGATATGAGTGTTGGCCACGATGACATGGTGATTTGACTGATTCTTTAGCCTGAAAGCACCCATTATCCCCACACAATCACGTTTAAGTCTAACACATGGGTCACTTAGGATCCCCACGATCCTCTGCTGGTTCCCAGCACAGAATTCTGAAGATTGTTTCAGAAAATCAGTCCAAAACCCCCAATAAGCAAGTACCATCCGCTATGCTAACTGGGCATCCACTGGGAAATGCAAGATGTACACTGATAGTAAAATCACTTGGATCTCAGCACAAGAATATCACGAATGTTCTAAACAAACCAAAACTCGACAGTTCAATATCAAAGGACATAAATCAAAGGTAAAATCTCCAAGTTTTAACCAAAACAACTCTTGTCATAGGTTTGGGCAAGCAACACTAGATACAACAAACATGCAGCAGATACATACCTTTTGTTCCATCAGCAGATATAGTTGTACTTGATTCAGTAGAAGAAGGGGCATCAGATTCATCCCTAGTCAGATCAGATTCACCTTCAATCGACTTCACCAGATCATTATACTCTATATTTTCTTTAAGACCAAGTCTGCACTGAAGCACACATGTCTAAGAAAAGGGCTCTGAAGGTGAGAAGGCAAACTTTTCAATCAACAAAATCCTACCTTTCTTGCTTGTAAAAGATTCCACAGCCATCACGCTTCTTTCCATTTCTTTTGATGTAAATGCTTGAGTACCCCAGCTTTAGCATCATTGCTTGATAGAAGCTCTCATACTCATCTACTTCCTGGGCAATTCAAATGTTTGTTTCTACGCAATAAGTTTCAGTAATGCCACTGTATTGCTAGGAGTCAGTTTTTTAAGCGAACTCAAGACCGATCAAATTCCACACTGACTAGATCATTTCAATGAGAACAATATATGAGAAGCTGAAAAGGTTTGACCTGCAGGCAAAGGAAGTCAGTTCCAAGGTGCTTGAGGAGAGCTATAACTGCCTGTGAACGAGCTTTCCATCTGCACAACAATGTGATTAGGTTGTTATTTTATAGAACCCAAGTTTATATACATGATATATCCGTACACATTCAGCTGGAGTATATAACTCCAAATGAAATGAGGCTTAAAGTTAACTGAAGCCTATCTAGGATTAATAAATGCTTGCGCTTTTTCCCAAGAAGAATCATAAGAAAATTCAACTAGATAATGTTCTTCCTGGTGCTTACCTGAGGGATGCTGGTGGAGAGTGAGGAAAGTAAGAGCTCTTCACATAAGCCTATATGACATTATCACAGTAAAGATACAAGAACACAAAACAGGAATAAATCAATCAATAGTGTGAGGTGTGGCATAAGGTCACACTTCGCATCCAAACAATAAAATGAAAAAATGACTATATGTCAAAGAATGAAATTGAACCTGAGCTAATATGTTTATGAGACAACGTTGAATCTGTGCCCTGTCATATATAAAATGTATTATAAATGCAAATACAAATACTTCAATATATCTCTACTGAGCAGCACCAGGGATCTATATATATAAAAAAGGCAGCACCAACAATTAGATCAGTATGCCAACTCAGTCAGGTATCAAGACATGATTTTCATCTAGTAGACCGGATTTAATCTAAGAAGCAGCTAATTACATATATGATTACCTTCAGGTTCACTAATGGAAAATTTCAGTTTGTTCCACAGGGACGAACTTTGGGCATTGAAGAAGTCCAGCCGCCATTGACTTTTTCCTGATGGCCTGAATCCTGCGAATGATAACAAGATATCTATTCAGAAATGATAATGATATGCAGGGGATTTCACTTTATCAAGGGTGCAAAACTTTAAAGAGTAAGTCAAAACAACTCTTGGTGGCATAATGGTGATCCGTGGAGTAGTAGTAACTTCAAAAGTTAGTGCCTTTGATGATGGGACTAATAGTGGTGAGCTAGTGAGGAACTTAGAAGGCTTGTCAGAAGTTGCCACTTCTTCACAAGTCGGCATTTTGATGGACAATATCGATGAAGTTGATGCTTTTATCAAGGCAGGTAAGATTTCCTTGAGAGTTATGCTACTACGCAATTGAGAATAATTGCTTGTTAGCTCTCTTGATTCAACTGATGAGGAAGGACTTGTGACAGTATTCTTATGAGTAAATTTTCAGTGTTTCAATCTTTTCATTCTCTCAACTCTCTAATACATTAATGCTTTTTGTACAACAAGAAAAGAAACATAATATGAAGTATGAAGTGCATGGGATACTAAATGAATCACCGGTCAGCAGTTATCACTAAACATTCATCAGTCGCCATCAACATCAACTAGTCACCAGTTAATGGTCAACTATACCCGGCCAATAACCACCAGTCACATGTAAGGGGAATATCATCCCTAGTGTGAGGTGAGCAATCAATGGCAATACTATTTCCCACCTATTTCCAGTAGAAAATTCCAATTTCCTTTACTGATTCCCAAACGCCCCTAAATAATCTCAATTAAACATGAGCATTTCACGAAGCGTCACTTCAACTACATAAATGGCCGCTTAGCCTTCAAATAAGACGTCTATGAATTTTATTTTTTCCAAGTCGATGAAATCCTTTCACATGGCCCAAGCATTGAACTAAAGGGGTGGTTTGTTTTAAGCGGGGAAACAGAATGAAATCAGAAAAGGGAATGGAGAAAAATTGAAAAGAATTCCCTTTGATTTACCGATTGTATGTTTGAGCCGAGGAAAATGAAATAAATAACCAGTTAACGGTTGCCCGTCAATAGTCAATGACTTCCGGATACCAATCAAGAATCATTAATTGTTAGTCGACCTTCATTAATTGTTAGTCGACATTCATTAATTGTTAGTCAACATTCATCGGTGAATGATCATTAGTCATCGATTAATGGTTATATATCACTGGTCAAAGTGTCGCAAAAAAGATCTGATTACCCAAAACTAAGGCCCCTAAGTGCATATAGATTCTGGACATGAAATTATCTCCCATAACCGTACCCGGGTACCTCCCTATATCCGTCAAAGCCAGGCGAAAAACTTTGAAACAAGACTACTGGAAGCGTTTAACGAAACAGCTACTAACAAAAAGTGTCTGACGGTACGAACAGTAGAAGACAGACATCACATTTAACGGCGGAATTTGACTAAAAGTAACTCTCGGGATTTCCCGAGCTGGGGGGGGGGGGGGGGGGGGGGGGGGTGTACCTGAAGGAAGACGGCGAGTGGATACGAGAGAGCACGGAGACGCTGCTCAGCATTTTTTGACCCGCCCTTTGACTTGCAGGAGATTATTGTAAGATTAGAACCGGGGAATAGCAGTTTTTTGGGTTTTCCAAATCAAGTTAAATGAGACTAAACTGAGAAATAATATCTTCACAGGTTTGGGTTAAAAATATAAGATGCGGATAATAGAGAAACATGATTTCCCTAGTAATCTTAGGTCGGTTGCTAAAAACAATTTATATACTAGATATTCTTATAATAGCTAAATAATGGGTTCGTTTGGGGACAGCTGCTGGGGCTGCTGTCGGGTTCTGCTGCTGGAAATTGAGAAGCTGTCTGCTGACGGTTTTTACAGAAGCTGTCAGCTGCTGGTTTAGTGTTTGGTGGAAGCCTGCTGCTGGTTTTAAAAATCTGTTATATTTTTTACATTTACCAAATTGTATGTTGTACTTAGTAAAAATCTGTTAGTTTACGCATGTTACTGAATGAAAAACAGTTTGCCTTTTTTAAAAAGTTTTTTCTCCTATGAATTTGATTAATTTGTACAACTTTACATATTTAGTTAATTGCATCTCAAAAATTAAAGAAAATGATTATTTCATATCTAAGTAGCACATAAATGTGATTAACATACACGGCCAAAAAAAATGTAAACTATTAAGTAGTGTCAAATACACCCACATGGTTAATCTTATACTTTAAGAAAACTCAAACTAAGCTCATATAGTTTTATGGTTTACAAACGTCTTAGGATATATACGTAGTAACGAGATACACTTAGCTCACACAAATCATATGACCGTAGATGAGGGAAGTCTGTGAAAAATTGGGCAGAGTCTCCTTAGTTTTTTCTATCGATCACACACACAACAGTGGCAAGCCTGTAGAAATAAATAAGCAATAGTAGACAGTGCTTGGCAACAGAATAAATGGCCAAAGGCCACTGAGTGCACTAAGCAGAAATAACATTAGTTATCAGTTACAGCCCAAAAGAAAAATAAGAAAAATGCAAGCTAAGAATATAAAAGACATCAAAATAGCCAAAATAATAAAAAGAAAGGAATACAAAAAATAAAGAGTCTCAAAAGAACAAAAACCGAAAAGGAGCTACTGAGGTGGATGATCATGAGAGCGACGCCAAGCCTCGAACTCACGTGGTTAATCTTATACAAAGTAGAATAACAGAACTCAATCTAAGCTCATACAGTTTTATGGTTTACAAACTTCTTAGGATACATAAACAGTAACGAGATACACTAAGGTCACACACATCATATGACCGTAGATGTCATAAGTTCATCTGCAATAGCATTGCGAACATCGTCCATAGACATCTCGTTTGGATCGTCCCCAACGTCCACATCATCAGCAACCTCACCATTGTCTTCCTCATTATCGTCTGCGTGCCCTACATACTCGTTTTCAAACTCATTGAAAATGGAGTCGAGTGGATCAAGTAGTCGTATATAGTTGTTTAACGAAAAACATGCTGAAACTATCCTGCTTTGAACCGTCGGCGAGTAATGTGGCACACACTTTAAAATACACCAACGCTTCTTGAGAACACCAAACACCCTTTCAATTACACTACGCAAGGACGAGTGACATTTGTTAAAAATCTCCTCACGACCGTTGGCGGAGCACCCCTCCATTGTGATGAGTGATATCGCCGGTTGAGAAAGGTGTCACTACACGTCCACGATTTGCGTATCCTTTGTCGGCTAAGTAAAACTTTCCTACATCATAAAGTGAAATTGTGATTGATTCGTCAAAGATAAGAAGTTTCATATAATTTAACAAAATTAAGTAGTAAATTTATATATTACCATCTGGTGGTGTGGGGTAATTGAAGCTTCTTTTTGAGTCGGCCAATATGCTAGCATCATGGGCTGAACCTTCCCAGCCGGTGACTACAAAAGTAAATAACATGTCGAAATCACAAATTGCTAACACATTCATTGTTGTTTCCCTCTTTCTTCCCCTACATGCCATCTGCAAATGCTCGTCAACGATGATCTGAACATGTGAACCATCTAGAGCTCCAATCGCATCCTTCAAACCATTAAAATATGTTAAATGTCATAAATTACAAACAATTACATAACATGGTTGTTTCATAATAACAATATATTTCTGACCTTGAACGGATGATAACGTGGGTTTGATTGAATTTTTGATGGCACATCACGAAACTGTGGGTCACGTGGCTTCACAATGTCCCGACCGAACAAGTCCATTGCGTTCAGTACATCATGGAAATTACGAGATACAGTTTCAGCAGAACAAGCAAATCGTTCTTGGGCATCTCTGTTTGAATCTGCCTTTGCCAATATATGTAAAAACATTCGACCTTCGTTTTCACACTAAACTCAGAAGTTCCCTTCAAGCCATATTTCTGAAAGAGTATCGAGCACAAACTTCGAAAAGTGTATTTGTTCATTCGAAATGCGTTGAATATTCTTGTATCGTCACAAGAAATCAGCATGTCATCTATCCAATCGTTGCCAGTGAATACGCCTGAGTGACGTCTTACACGTGGCGGAGGGTTATTCACGATTGCAACTACCGCAAGACCAGCTACTGTAATCGCATCAGCATCGGCTTGTATTGAATTCGCCATATTCTCCATAAACTCCATATAGGAATCTTCATCTTCCGATATATCCCTTCCTTGTCCACCCAAATTGTCCATGCTATTTGAGCATAATATGAAACATTATAAGTTATATTAAACATTGCATCACAATCATGGTATTACAAATACTACAAATATAGAGATTCAAACATGTAAATAAACATACATAAAAGTAGTTATATTAAACATTGCATCATAACCAGGGTATTACAAATACTACAAATATAGCGATTCAAACATGTAAATAAACATACGTACAAGTACACTACATAAAAGTACACTACACCACATCATGAAAAGTTCTACAAACCCAACATTACATAGCCGCATATAAGGGATATTTTGGAAAACCCTAAAAGTAACTTGCCAACAACATACACATCTCATCAAAGACTCCTCTCATACTCAAATAAAACCCAGTTCCAAGCAGTTGAGTCCTTCTTATGGCGTAGGAACACCTCTCGCTTCTTGTCATCATACACCAACGAAGAAGCGAACAAGAACTCCTTACTGTCAAAGTCAACCCCTTCCAAATTGTAGAGGCGATCCATAGCTGCAGCAATGGATGACTGCTCTTTAACAGCCTTTTCAGCTGCTTTTTCCTCCCTCATGTTCCTCATAAACGCAGCTGTGTCCTCACCCCTCTTGTTTGTCATTTTAATGGTCTCGTCAATGCTCTTTAGTCTTGATGCCGTCTCATCATACTGGCGCATCCTGCGAGTCTTTTTGCAACCACCTGAGTCCTCAGAAGAAGAACCTCTCTTTCCTAGTGATGATGAATTACTGGGGCAAGGATTGAAGTTAGATGTCACAACAGGGCTTGTGGTGGGTGTTGTATCGACCGGGAATGAATCCCAGGTTTGGGATTGAGTGTAGGTGTTGAAACCCAACGCATCCTTTACCCAACCGGTATGATCTCCTAATTCTTCCACCCCCAAATTCATGTCGTACATGCGGTTCCGTATTTCTGATATCATTTATCTGCGGTATGTATCCTGACATATCGCGGTCGGAGGGTGCAACGCTAGATGTAGCATGTCCCGAGGTCGAGAACTTTAAGTTACCACGCGCTACGTCCTTACCGAACACAATATGCATGTTCTTCTCCATCTCCTCTGTAAAACCATATTTTTTGAATCGAGCAAATTTCTTGTTCTCCTACACAAAAGGAATATCACAAAGTTTTTGTTATTGTGTGGTGAGCTAGTTATTTAACGAGCAACAAGTTTGTGCGAGTACTAACCTTAATTTTTTCCTCCCACCATTCATCCGGTGCATCTATGGTTCCTAATTCACGCTCCCACCCTAGACCAGATTCACCCATCATCTGAAGCCATAGATGCCAATTCCGTTTCAACCAGTCGTACTTGTTCTTCAGTTTGTCAAAGCCCCAGGGTTTATTTGATCTACGCTTGAACTCTTCAACGCATGGTTCCAAGAGATCTTCTTGCCAATTATAGCTCCTGATTGTCCTAAACTCACATTCAGTGTTTCGCAAATAGCTCACATGCAAGTGCGTTAAGTTCTAGGGTCCAACTTGCATTTACTTGTGCATTTTCCTCATCATCATCCTCGATGGCGACAACTGGTTTTTTCCCCTTGCCCTTCGTATTTTTCTTCGCGGAAGACGCCATCTAATAATTTAAACAGTTTTAGGCGTGTTAAAACTAAATATAATCAGCCCTAATAATCACTAGTTTACATTTTGCTTCATTTACCAATTAATTAATTATATTTACCTTTCAACTAAAATACATTTACTTTGTTTTATCTCCTGATTTAATTTTCTATAAGTTCGGTTGTTTTACCTTTTTGTTGGATACTAAGCGTTGTGTGGTAAACATCAGTAGGTACAGCTTAGAGCGACTCGGTATGTGCATAAACACCAAATTAAGAATATTGTAAATATCTATGTAGTATAGAGTAACTATATCTCCGAGCTTTTAATTAAAGGCCACTTTAGTTTAGGGTTGCTTTAATTAAGGTTGCGTTAGTTTATTCGGTAACAAATATACATTTAATGTGTAATCGAAACAATTTTATATCATTTACCGTGATAACTCGTGAAGGGAAGGTATAGTACTAAATCCGTGTTAGTCTTTTCAGTAGCAAATGTACGTTTGATGTTGTATTATTTAAAGCCGTTTAATCCAATGGAGATTGCTAATTTTGTAAGGAGTGCTGTGTATATAATGGAGATTGCTAACATGGTAGGGAGTGTTGTGTACAGAAGAGTTGACTAATTACAACCTTTAAGCTGAAATCAACTAAAAGTTACAATCATAAACACCTATGTACAATAAAACAACTAACTTAACTACATGGATAACTTGGTTTCTAAACTATATACATCTTTAAACATCATAAAAAGGAATATCCCTATTGTTTTTTGCTAGACTGAAGTACAGTCATCACTGCAAGTGAGGGATGTTATAGTTTGGCTTTGCGCTCAGAGTAAAGCTTGTTAGCCTCTCATCATCGCTTTAGCAGTTGAAAGAATACTAAACACATTTGAGATTATAGCTTCTCATTTAAGGCTCATAATAATGTAGTATCTGTTAATCATTTGTAGTCTTACATGTATCTTTTAATTCACAGCCACCCCTTCGTTTTAGAACTGCCGACCTAGAAGTATTAGGAGAGTTGTTCATCCTAATAATGGCAACAATTCTAAAAGAAGAGGCTGAGAAGCTCTAACTCAAAAGGTTTAAATATCCTAACAATTACTATTAAAGACTAACTTCAAAAATATACATCATTGCTGTTATAATTGAGTATTAAATGCACAAATTTCATAGCTACTGTTTAAGGCTCAAAACATAAGAAGTACATCTACATTAAAGCAATTATTTTTCGTAAAGTAGTGTTCATCATTGCCTCCTTGTTTACCAGTTATGCCGACCAGCTCAACCAAGTTAAAAGTTCTCAGTTGATGGCAACAACATGGTAATGCAAGGACAGTAGCTTTGAAATAATGATTTAGGTACTCAATTATGAATGATATTAACTTTAAGGTAACTTGTTACCTTAGTTAATACCCACAGCTTGTGAATGGTGGACCAAGGACTCAGCATATACCAATGATCTGGGAGGTGCAACAACAGATAAACCAGCCTGCTCAATGTAATAAAATGTCCATCAATCAGCCACACAATCAACCACAAATGAGGTAAAAAAATTAAACCCAAAGCAGTTCACATACCAAAAAGTGCAAGAACTAGAGTAAACAGAATTTCCAATGCAGATTTCATACCTATGCTTGATAATAAGCCAGAAGTTGTAATCAGTTCAATGACCCACAATCACATTATTCATGCAACATGCAGATAACAGAACAACTCTATGTCAGCTTCTGTTTTATTCAAGGGAAATCAATGAGTTCAACAAAAAATGCAGCAGTTAGGCAGAACTGCATCCACTGAACTAACCCAAATCAGTTCAGATTCCAAAAAGTGCTAAACTAGAGTCAACAGAACTTAATGGCCGCATCTGCTAAACTAGAGTCAACAGATTCCAAAGCAGTTCATACTAAGGAACCAAGAACTGAAACAAAGGTCAGGTGGAGTAGCACCTTTGTTCAGGTAGCAGAAGGATCTCAAACTCAAGAGAGCAGAAGAAATAGTTCAGATCATATAAGGTCAGATATCTCCATAAGTTTCAAACGAATTCCAAGCCACCATACAACACATACAGAACAGAACTTCCGTATTTCAAAAGCAACAGATCACTAAGGTCTTTCCCATGGTTTCCAAATTTGGAAGCAATATATCACAAGAACTGAAACAAAGGTCAGGTGGAGTAGGACCTTTGTTCAGGTAGCAGAAGGATCTCAAACTCAAGAGAGAAGAACAAATAGTTCAGATCATATAAGGTCAGATATCTCCATAAGTTTCAAACAACTACCAAGCCACATACACATACAGAAAATAATTTCTGTATTTCAAAAGCATCAGATCAGTTGCCACGGTTTCCAAATAATGGAAGCAATAGATCACTAGGGCAAGCAAACAATGGAAGCAACAGGTTTAGTTCAAACTTACACTTGATAGTGCTGGAACAAGTGCCAGTGCAACGAGCAAGCACCAAAATTCCCAAAATGTTAAACCTGGACAGAACACATCTTCTGGGTAAGTTCAAGAAAAATGAAAACAATAACAAAATCACGAAACAAATTGGAGGTAGGGCTTGCTAAATATTACCAAATTCACAAGGATTTTGGTCACAGCAGTTGGGAAACCAAGCAATTTATCAGCAATAGAGCAACAACCGATCGGGCAAAGAAGTTGGGTGCACCCAAGTTTTTTTGGCAGCGAAGAACCACAGGTTAGTGTTGCAAAGAGACATGCAAACCAAAATTAGGAAGAAGAAGAAGAAGATGACAACGAGCCATGGTGGGCGTTAAGATCAGAACCCAAAAATTAGGGTTTCAAGTCCACGTGAGAGTCGTATTTATAGCAGATAGGGAGAGCAGTCAAGACAAGCGCAACATACCAAGATAGGTAGAGAATCGAAGGAGATAAGGCGATAAGATCTCTTTCGAATCTCTGCAGACAAAGCAGAGAGCAGTGCAAGTGCATCGACTGCAATGCGGTAGCCTCCCACCATGGAAAAGTGGTTGGAGATAAGAAACATGTTGACCAGCAGACCGAGGAAGAATGAGGAAAAGAAGATGGAGATGGCGCGAAGGATTTCACCACGGAGGGTAAATGCACAGAGAAGAAACGCAAGAGACAAACGCGATCGCAGGGGAATCACAGACGCAGCGAACAGAGAAGAAGATGCCAAACACGAGACCGCGTCTGGACACAAAATGAGACGCAAACGCAGCGTCTAGACGTTTCCCCAAACGCCCTCATAGTAGTAAAATTGTCAAAGACATACCTACTTCTTATATATAGAATATTCTTATTAATAGTAAAATAATTAGTAGTAGAATTGTCAAAGACATACTGATGTATTATAAATGTGTAGATAAAGGAGAGTAAATTGATTTAAATGGATTGAAATAGATTAATTTAACTGAAACTGGATTAAAACTACTAAATATAGCATTTAAGTAAACTACATTTAGCAACTTAAATTAGCTGAAAATAGTGACCTTGTCAACCAATTCTAGATCCTAAACGGGGACCTAATTCAATTGATGACGAAAGGGACTAAACTTTTGACAATTTTAATCATGCAAACTCTTTATTTTTTAGATACTTAAAAACAAGGTTTTACCACATATACCTAAGTTGGCCCGGGGCTGTTCGGTAGCTGCGAATAAGAGATTAATCTCTTTCAATAAAAAGGTATAGATGACAGCTTTTAATTAGTTTTATTTTAATTATATGTCAGCTTTAATACACATGGCAGTTTATTACTCCCTCTGTCCCACATGCAGTGTCCACTTACAATTTTTTCCTTGTCCCAAAACAATTTTTTCTCATCTTCTTAATATGCGTGCAAAAGTAAATTGGACACTGGATGTGAGACGAAGGGAGTATTCCTTAACCACAGTTAGCTTTATTTTTCGCAGCATATGTTGCGCCTGCGTTTAGACGTCATTGGCGAACGGACCCTAAGATTATAAACATTAAGGGTCCGTTCGGACTTCTCTTCCAAAAACTTGGTTTACAAGCTTTTATGATAAATGTCTCTCTAATTAACAAATGTTAATTTAACAAGTGTACTATGGTTAGTTATACACCAATTAAAAGTTAACATTTGTTCATTACTTTTAAGCAAAAGTAGCATTAAACTACTGCAGAGCAAATCGCTCCTATACAACGCGCCCTAAGCTAGTTCATCTAATTTAACATAGCTTACTGCAACCCATTCGATTCTCATTTACCCAAGGGAGGGAAACTTTGCAGCGCACTTGCTTGCACAGCGGGGACTAGGTTCGAGTACGGTTACCACTTGGGCATCGAATATTCCACCAGATGTACTAGACTTGTGTTTATCCCAACACAAATTACTACTTTTTCCTTTCAAAAAAAACTTCACCATTGATCTTAATTCATACACATGTTGCTTGTTCATATGGAGACTAGGTATATATGCTTTTTTTTTTTCTAATAAATTAACATACTACTAAGGAGGTGTGTTGTTTTAAGGTAATCAGAAAAATGAATCGAAATGATTTCCTTTCCTATTGTTTGTTTTGTTAGTTTTTTATGTTTTCAATAAAAGGAATGAGCTTACCCTAAACCATTTATCTTGATTCTCCCTCTACTCCCCGTTACATTTTAAACAGTAACTTATGACCATTGACCGATGACTAATGACCATTGACCAATAAATATTGACCGGTAATTAATGACTGTTGACCAACAATTGTTGACTATTGATCAGTGGATGTTGACCCGTTATTTATTTCATTTCCTCAGCTCATCTTTATTTTCCTTCCTGATTCCATTTCGTTTCCTGCTTGAAACAAATACCCCATAAATTATTAGAGGGAAAACTTGTTTTTTTTCTTTTGGACAATGAAAATAAAATAAAATTAGAGGAAGGACTATCAAATATTCCCTCCGTTAATTAATATCTGTCATTCTAGGGAGTGATTCTTGTTCAAAAATATGTATCATTCTAGCTTTTTGATACACTTTTTTCCACTTTTAACCCTACTATTCAACACAAAAGTAATTATTATCTAGATGAAAAAAATAAAAGTAGGTGTACATGTATCATTTTCCTACTTTCCTTAATAAGTGTGCAAGTTTCAAAAACGACAGATATTGTTAAACGGAGGGAGAGAGTATGAGAAACAAAATAGCATTGACGGATCAACACAGTAAACGCCCTCAAGATGACACACTGACATTCTCCATATCAGTTAAATAATCAGTTTTGGATTACAAACAGCACGCAATGGCTATCTCCAGAACACCAAAACAGCTTGATCTCTACATCTCATTTCTTTCTTGCTATATTTTATACATACAGACATACACACAAATACATAAATATACGTATAGAACCAAAGAAGACATGGTATTGTGCCACAAGGTATGCTTCAGAGAAAATTCGGAGAGACATCAAGTGAGACTGCAGTATAGACTAGTAACAAATAATTTAGTATCTGATTCGCATCTTTTGCTGAAAATAGGGATGCACAAATAACAGCTCCAATGATATGCGCTCTTGATTTCAATCCAAGGCACAACGTTCCTCGAAGCTTCCACTCATTCTCGCTTGCATTGAACTGCCTTGTCAATTTATATAAAAAGAACCAAGTTCTGTGCTCAATCAAAGTACTTTTTAGCCCCTCATTTGGAAAAGAAGCTGATAGCTGAGGCAAACACCTGATTTTTGGAGAAAAACAGGAAGTCCAAACAAGTGCGAAAAAAGCTGGCTTGACCAACTGATAGCTGAAGACCCGAAACAAGGTATTAGTTTGACTATCCATCTGAAATAGAGTCAATATGTTACATACAGAAATTAACTTGAATCGAAACGTTGCTTTCACTCTATAAAAGATATACACCATTGATTATGACAGACACAATTAATTGTAACATGACTTTGACCAAAAAAATTGTAACTGGCACCAACCTGATCAAGAACATGGAAGGCTCTTATACCACGTTTGGCTTCTTAGAGTAGACCAAAAAAAAAACCATTACTGTATAAAAAATACTTGGGGGATTGTGGGTATATTGGAATTATTCTGCAAGTTGGGCCCTGCAGTATAACAAGGCAAAATAATTTATTAGGCCAATGGAACCTCATATAAGAGAGCGAAAATGACACAGCAACCAAATTGCCCACCACATAAGTAATTTATCCCATCTGGCTGATTTCCCCAAAGAAACGAGACAATGATAGCAAGCAAGCTATGATGTTGAGCTGCTTCTTAAGATTTCTGTAAGATATATCCTATATCACACTTTTATTTTGGCATAGAGCAGGTCAGTAAATCATCAGCATACCAAACATTATTACCTCAAATTACCAATAGCATCCCAAGTGTGTGTAAGGTATTTTACTTCGTTTCTTCTATGTCTCATTTCGCCTTTGGTCCATCCCGGACAAAAGAAATACAGGGGAACAATCAAATGGCATGCACTGACCAAAGCATGTAACGCCTTACGATATGAGTTCAAGCAGGAGCCAGACATCCTGCGCACATGATCCCTATAGATCACTCTGTTGAACAAAACATCATCAGTCTCTATTTAAACTTCAAAGCCGTGTTCTAAACCAGTCCATAATAAAATCCAGATCAACATTTTAATACACAGGTCCACACCATTTCGCAGTAACAATGGACTTGTAGTGTATGTCTTACCGGAGGCAATTGAAATGCTTTCATGATGCTATCTAATCAAGGTTCTGTTTCTGCTGGTGGAAGCTCATCTCTGAGTGGATCTCAGTAGCAGGGAATCCACCACAAAAGTTCCCTAAACAAATGAGAACTTAACTCACTATTTTCAGTTCATAAAGTGGATAAAATTATAACTGAACATAGCAAAAATGTACAGTAATACATTTACCTATGAGGCAATCCTTCGACAAGTTAGCAAGCCAAGGCAGTTCATAATCAAACCCGAAACTCTCCCTGGGGAACAAATGACTTACTGTGAACTGAGAAGCATAAAAACCAAGCTATATCAGATTTTAGACAAGTTTCAGGCACCCACTCCAGTAGCAAACAAAACTAACCTTTCTCTCGACTATTCCATGATTATAATTCTTCTTCACTATCTTCTAGTGGTGGTTGCATTCCATCAACCAAAGTAGTATATGTCACTTCATCCATAGACAATCCTTGCTGTGAGAGATTTTCAGTCACTTGGAAAGCTTTTTCCATCTTGCCATCCTTGCAAAATCCATTTGTCATGACATTATATGTAACAATATCGGGGGTTATTCCATTCTTCACCATCCACTTGAGAATCTCGTTTGCCCTCTCCATCTTACCCAACTTACAATAGCCATCAATGACAATGGTATAAGTGATTTTGTTTGGATGGATATCATAAGAAGACATTTCTTGCAAGATGCTTTGAACCACATCCATCTGACCTAACTTACAATAGCCACCAATAAGAGCAGTATAACAAACAACATTTGGTTTTAGACCTTCTTTTCTCATTCCATCAAGCAAGGACCTTGCTTCCTCGACCAAACCGATATTGCATAAACCACCAATAATAGAAGAGTATGTACGACAATTTGGAAAAATTACTTTGCTTCTCATCTCTTCAAGAAGCCTTAGAGCCTCAGTTATGTTCTTTTCACGACAGTATCCACCAATCAGTGAGTTGTAAATCACAGAGTTCAGCTCCATTTTTTGGGAAACCAGCTCGTTAACCAGACTCTTAGCCTCATCAGTCTTGCCAGCTTTGCAGAATCCATGTATTAGGACCCCATAAGTATGAAGATTGGAAACCAAACCACTGTCTTTCAACTCTTGCCAAAGTTCTATTGCTTTATCCATTTTGTCTACATTACACAGTCCATCAATTAGATGATTGTATGTGGAGGTATCTGGATGAATATTGTGCCTCGCCATCTCTTCTCTTAACTGAAATGCTTCTTCTACTTTATTCTCTTTGCAACAGGCCTTCATAAGGGTGTTATATGTGACCCTATCTGGTTGTAGTCCCCTACCTATTATTTCGTCCAGAATCCTAGCAGCTTGTTTCATATTATTGACTTTACAAAGTCCATGTATTAGAGCATTTGAAGTTATAATATTAGGACCAAAGCCACCTTCTACTAATCTAAACCAAAGCTCTACTGCTGATGCATGCTGACCCTGTTCACAAAGCTCCCTTATTATCGAAGTAAGAAGGCTATCACTAGGCCTTAATTTTCTCATTATCATCTCCCTGAGAAGAGATATCGTGGAAATAACCTGACCATTCATGCAAGAACAATAGATCACCGAAGAAAAAATACCGAGATTTACAGGCAGCCCTCTCAGTAGCATTTCATCCAACAGAAGCCGAGCTTGGTCCACCATATTACTCTTACAAAATCCCTTAATTAGGGAGGAAAAAGTACTGGAAGTTGGAGTGAGGTTCTTAACAGCATATCATCTTTCAACTTCAATGCGTATCGATTATTTCCTTTCTGACAGTGCCCATCAATCAATGTGTTATAGATGACCACATTGGGGACAAATCCACGAGCAGACATTTCTTTTAAAATACAATCAGCATCGTCAAACCTATCCAGCTTAATTAAACCATTAATAAGAGTCCCATAAGTTCTCAAACTAGGTTTTATGCCCCTATTTTCCATTCTCTTCTTCAACTCGAATGCCTCATCAATATTCCCATTCTTGCATACACCATCAATAACACTATTATAAGTTACAGCATTGGGAGAAATACCACGTCCCTCCATACTCTCGAACAACTTGATCGCATCAGCAATCCTCCCACCTTTGCAGAAAGCATTGATTGCTGTACTGAAAAGATAGACATCGGGTATAACTCCTTGATCCATTAACTGAAAACCGAGTAACTCCTCTCAAGCTGCCCAGCCTTCACTAAGGCGCTCAATAGAAAATTGCAAGTTTTCAGAGAAGGAAAACACCCCTTCCTGCCATGATCCGAAACACATCAAAAGCCAAATCAAAACCTTCGGTCTTGAATTGGGTACAGTATATATGAACCAACATATCAAACATCTGAATCCCGGTTTTATCATCAGAACCAGGATTCATATCCATCATCTCAGTTGCAATCTCAATGTGCCTGTCCCTCCAGTCCCTCTGAAACGTGGCGGGCATCTTCCCATCGATCAAACGGATCAAGAGCAGTCTAGAGGGCGGAATCAAATTGGAACCAATAAGCAAACGAATCAAGCGGCAATAAGCTCGGATGCCAAACCTATAACCGCACGATTGAGCTCCAAAGTCGAAAAAATTTAAAGCAGTCCTCGGATTCACCGAAGATCCAATGCGCGCGAAAACTGAATCAAACTTGGGAGACGGCAACCTGGTCAAGATTTCTTTACACTGAGAAGAATCCAGAGACGGTCTTGCGAGGATTGAAGAAACCCATTTCACAACACTTTGATCACATACCTCTGATTGATTACCTTGGCGCTCTGATGGGGGAACCAATCGGTTATCTTCTCCTCGTTCCGGACGGAGGTTGTGGTTGATGGGGTACGCTGAAGTGACACAGCCTCTTGGGCGTCGAACGGATGGGAAGAAGAGGGTAGAAGGTTTAGCGGCAGAAGCCAATCCTCTCGACTCCATTAACGAACGCATTTACGAGGGAGAAGTAACAGCTGGATTTCGGTGGTTGCTTTATTGCGCACCAGCAGTATTCATATATACAGTCTCTCCCATTAGAACACGAGAGTGATCGATTGAGAGGAGCTCAATGTGGCCACGACATATCCGTCGAGGAGAGAGCCAGCGTAGCGTAGATGGTAAATATGGGAGAAAGGAAGGGAGAGCTTGGAAGCCGGGACTCGGGCAGGTGATGAAAGCGTCCCCGTAAGTTTCAGGGTTTGAGAGAGAGAAAGAGGGGGAGTGAGAGAAAGGTTGGGAAGTGAAATCAGAATATGGGCCATCTCAGTCACATTGGGTTACGGGCACGCTTTTGATGAAACAAGATTTTTAGCCCAAAGCTCATTTAATGAAATCGATCTTATGGAACGCTACCAACACAGCGTTCGATATTGCAATTGTTTCTTTTTCCTTTAGAAAAACGATATTATAATTGCAATTGTTCTCCAACGTTTAAGGTAGCGTTCGATCGGGCTTTCCACAAAATTGCCCAGATTAATCTGGTCTGGGGCGGGCGGAGACCACCGCGAATTGGACCAAAAAGGTTGAAGTCGAACCTTTATTGTAACGTAAGCAAATTCTAGTTTGGGTGTAAAGCTCTTTTGAAGGGGAAATTTTTTATACGATTTTACTTATTTGTCCTGGTTGTCAGAGGATTGTCGATCAAATATGGTGACTGCTTTTTACTCACAAAACCCTACTCCTCATCGTTCATACTTATTTCTGCAATGGACTCAACATTCAAAAAGGGGTAGATTATATCTCTTCGATCATAAATTGAATTCGAAAGAGGGCAGATTACAATCTCGTAAAATCAATTACTGCAGGCGGTGGAGAAGATACTTCAACAGGGGCAGCATCTGCGGCAGTGTTTCTTCAGTTTGTCAGCATCTGTAGGTGGTGGAGAAGAAATTGATTCCTAACCCCGAACATTGAAAACCGGTATAAAAAATGGAATTTTACAAATTTATGCTCCTTGATGATGAAGTGGCGTGAATGTGAACCGGCAATGGTAGTTGGCATGAAGAGAATGGCGGCAAGAACAGATGTGTGGTCTCTCTTTGCATCGAAGATGTGGGGGTATGAAGGTCTTTTAATATCAAATAACCCATTTTTGGCCATCGCGGCCAACGAGCACTTCACCGGTTAGTAACATTAATCCCGACGAATCACAACCACATTAATCTACACATTTATGGGCTCAAATTTCACCAGCCGGTTATCGAACGGGCCCTAATTTGTGGTTCAGAGTGGGTGTTAAAATTGGTTTTCGGGTCGGGTTGAGTTCAACCTAAACCCAACCAAAAAATAGTTTAGGTCAACCTAAACCCGATCCGAACTCGAAACGGGTTATATTTCTTCAACCCAAACCTAGAGCGGGTTGACCCGAATCTAACCTGTTTTTAAAAAATTTATTTATTTTTAAAATTTTGGATTCTTTAATTAATAAATATTATATTTTAATATTATTTAATTATTATGTACTATATTTAATCATAATTCACTGATTAAATGTTTATTTTAGTCATAAATTAATCATTAAAAACTAATTTAAGTCATTAAATATAACACATTTTCTATTTTTAATTAAATTTTTTTCAGGTTACGGGTTGGCGGGTTCAACCCGAACCCAAAGCGGGTTTCAATGACCCAACCTGAACCCGACTCGAAAATCTTTTTGGGCAAAATTTCTCAACCCAAACCTGACTTTTTATAAGTCAGTTTTGGCTTGGGTTTCAGATTTGGGTCAAAATTGACATCCCTACTCAGGGGTGATTAAAAGTTGATCTCCTCTTCATGGATGTGGGTGAGCGCTGAAAGTCTTTTAGAATTTAGCCTCCATAGTCCATTTGGTTGTTATTGATAGGGTTGTCCATGGTAGGTTGTTGGGACATCAGAATGTTGCAGAGATAGCCAACCACCTCGACAGAGTCAATCATCATCAGTCAAACACAAAGAGCGAGCCACTTCAATGGAGTCCATGCAACTAAGGAGACTTCACAGACTCTCCCGTGCCGTTGCGAAAACTAAGGAGCGAACTCGGGAATGCTTCAACACCACAACGGTCATACAGCCTCCCCATCATACCCGAAGTTCGCGGCCCAAGTCAGAAGACAACTCAAGGACATTGCCCACTAAGTTAGTTCTGATAATTACGGAACTAACTCCTTCAACCTGCCGCTTGTAGTGCTAGTACAGTTAGGTTTTGCAATAGCCAGTTTAAGGGTGTGCTTTCATCGAGAAATATTTTAGAGCTGAGAGAGAAAGAGAAATTGCTTTGTAAGCCAGAGAGAGAAAATACATACCAAATTAGTTAGTGCATCTAGATAGACTCTGCCTAGGAAGATCCTAGCTTTTGCTACACTTACCATTGTTCCGATCAGAAAGTGTATTGGGTGAGTGAGTGAAAACCCGTTAAGTAGATCTCTTCTACTTAGTGGACATTTGTAAGTGTTTTTTATTTTGACCAGAGAATAAAATAACTTATTTGTGTATCTTGCTGAGCTCCACAGAGTCCGTCTATCTTTCAAGCTTTATTCAGTTTCAATTTATTCAAGTACTTCTGCGCACTAAGTTTAGCTAGTTCGATTGAGTGTCTTTTCGTCCCAGAGTGTCCCTTCTCTTTTAGAGATTGATTGAGTCAAACCAACCCTTAGACTCACACCTTAGGTTGGTTTGAGTTAGCCACCCGATCCTACACGTGGTATCAGAGCCTTGCTTAGGCTAACAGTCAATCGACGAAGCAATGGCAGATCTCTTCGCCAATCAAAACATTAAAATGCACTTCGAGCACCCTAGACTCACTTCCACCAACTACGATCACTGGAAAAATGAGATCGAGCAACACATTGAGTCGGTCAACTCTGAGCTTTGGGAGATAGTCACTGGAGGAGACTCCGCAGTCAATCCAGATCGATCTACATGGACTGCTGCAGACTGCAAGAGGTACGAGCTAAATCGACAAGCATCCCGCGCTATCTACACTTGCCTGTCCATTCCAGAACAAAGAAGAATCAATCACTGTAAGTCAGCAAATGAGATATGGACACTCCTTCAAGCTACTCACGAAGGAGTCACTGAACTCAAGAAATGCAAAGCCCAAGAACTTCGAATGGATTATGAGTATTTTTTGCAAAAACCCAGTGAGTCTCTGGAAGAAGTGCTTGATCGTTTTTATTTACTAACTACTACTATGCATGAAGTGAATATCTTACAGGATAGAGAGAGTGTCTTGCACAAGCTGCTTGACAGTCTCAGAGAAGAATGGGCAGAAACGGTAATCTCCACCAAAGCATGCAAGGACTTATCCAAATGGAGCTGCCAAGACTTAGGTTCCTATCTACAATCTGTAGATAAGTACAAAAAGAACGTTCGAAAGAAGTGTGGTTAATACATCTTCTTCTTCTTCTAGTAAGGTTACTACTTTGAATGATCAAGCCTTGCAGGTTAACTCAAATCAGTATACCCAAGAAGGAGCCTATGTTGCTGATACTCATATCAGACAAGCTAAGGCCGTGTTGGTGGATATTATCGTTGAAGAAAGTGAGGCTGAGACTATGGAAGACTTTGTCTTCATAGTAAAGAACTTCCGAAAGTTCATGCATAACCAGCCTAACAGACAGAGTCGATCGCTCTCAAATACCTCCAAACAAGTCTTCAACTCTATCACTTGCTTCAACTGCAATAAACCCGATCACTTCAAGAAGGACTGCCCCTTACTCAAAAATCAGTATGGAAAATCCCAAGGAGGTCACTGATGGCAGCTGTTGGTTGGGGTGATTCAGACTCCGACGATCAAGACACAAAGTCAAGTGGCCTGGTATGTCTCATGGCACATGATACGACGGAGTCCATGATCCCCAACAATGAGGTAACTCGTTCCCATCTCGAAACAGACCTTTACCGTATTACTCCTATGGGATTTATGACCTTAATTGATAAAATTGTCTCTGAGACTAACTCCCTCAAAGCAAGTCTCACTAGCAAAATATCCGAGTTATCTGAAGAACTCAAAATCTCAAAAGGTCTTATGTATGCCTTAAGAGATGAAGCTGAGGAACACAAGACCATCTCTTGCTCTCTTAGACTAGATCTACAAGAATCACGACGTCATGTTGATTCCCTTCAAAAGGAACTCAATGATACCACAGAGCTTAATCAATCCAGCCAGAGCGACCAGAAAGAGTCCCTCACTCTGATCGACTCTCTCAAACAAGATCTCACCATTTTCACTAATAAATGATGCTCTCTTCAAAATGATCTAAATGCTTCCAAATCCAAAAAACATGTCCTTAAACACTACTATAAAAACCTCACTCAAAAACTTAAGAAAAAGAGCACGCTCTTTCTCTCAAGCCAGTCAAATTTATCAAACAAGTCACCTCCTCCGAACTGCCCGAGTGGGCCAACTCCAAAATCAAGGAAGTCAGTCAAGATCGTGACAACCTTCGCTTAAAAGTAGAACAACTTTCTCAAGAGATTGCTAATCTTCAATCTGGAGTTGGATCCACTCCATCTAAGCCCAAGTGGCAAAAAGGGAAGTTCAATATTCCAAAAAATATGTCCAAACCCGACAACAAAGCTAAACGATATCAAGAAAAGGAGAAGTTTGACTCCTGGTGGAAAGGACAACAGAAATATGTCAATCTTCCTCCAACTAAGATCTGTGGCTACGCGGGAGTCTTGGACATAGGGATAGTGCTTGTGATAAATTAAACAAAGATCTTTCATTTAGTATCAAACGAGTTAGATTGATTCTTGAAGCAAGAGAATAATTAAAAAGATCTGGCTCGAAAAGGGAACCCAAGTACATCTGGGTTCCCAAGTCTAACAAATGATCTTTTGTTTTGTAGGTGAAGGCGAATGGAGACAGCTGGTACTTGGATAGTGGATGCTCTCGTCACATGACTAGAGACCCAAATCAATTCAATTCGCTTTCATCCTGCCAAGGAGGTAAGGTTACTTTCGGAAACAACAACCAGGGTGAAATTGTGGGAGTTGGTTCTGTAGGTAACCCCTCTAGATTCAAAATTGATGGAGTCCATCTGGTCACTGGACTTCAACATAGTTTATTAAGTATTTCTCAAATTTGTGATAGATTCAATTTGGTACTTTTCTCCTCTTCGGATTGTAAGGTTTTTGATGAGCGTACAGGTTCCCTAAATGTTGTGGGACGCAGAGAAGGAAATCTCTACAAAATGTGCTTAAACTCCATTAATCCAGACGATCAAGTGTGTCTAAACGTGCATTCCAAAAACTCATTACTATGGCACTCCAGACTTGGTCACGCAAATCACAGGCTGTTGAACAAACTTAAAAGGAAGGACTTGGTGATTGGTTTACCCGATACACACTTTGACACAGACTCCGTCTGTGAAGCATGCATAAAAGGTAAACACACCCGGTCGTCTTTCAAAAGTAAGTTAACTCTCTCTACTAGCTCTCCGTTAGAATTGCTCCACATGGATCTTGTTGGCCCTATGCGTACTCAAAGCAGAAGTGGTAAGAGGTATATTCTGGTCATAGTTGACGACTATTCTAGGTGGACTTGGGTTATTTTTCTCTCTACTAAGGATGAAACTTTTACGGAGTTTGTCAAACTCCATAAAATGCTTATCAACAAATTTTCGTTTACATTGAAAACCCTGAGAACAGACCAGGGTACTGAATTTTGCAACAAGTTGTTTGATGAGTTTTGCAGGGACAACGGAGTTGATCACCAAATCTCATCCGCACGCACTCTGGAACAAAACGGAGTAGTTGAACGAAAGAATAGAACCTTAGTGGAAATGGCACGCACCATGCTCATTGACAGTCAACTAACTCCATCATACTGGGCAGAAGTTGTTAACACAGCATGCTATGTGCTAAATCGTGCGCTGATCCATCCATGCCTTCACAAGACACCCTACGAACTACTCCGTCAACGTAAACCTAATCTCATTCATCTCAGGCGTTTCGGATGTAAGTGCTTTTTCCACAATAATGGTAAGGATAACTTAGATAAGTTCTCTCCTAAAAGTGATGAAGCTATATTTCTTGGCTACTCTTCTAAAAGCAAAGCTTACCGTGTTATTAATCTGAGAACTCAATGTTTAGAAGAGAGTCCCCATGTCAAGTTCGATGAGTCCCACAATGTTGGCTCATCTTCTGATCAACTTGACTTTGCTCCAGACGATTTCCTCACTGATCCACACTTCATCACTGTTCCCATAGGAAGACTCCAAGATCCCCAATCCATCACTCCTAATGACTCCGGGGAAAAGAAAAACAATATATCAGACTCCACTGACTCGGACAATAATTCTGAGACACCCTTGCCTCAAAATTTGAACTTTGATTCCTCCGACAAAGACACACCCCTTCCTTCTTCACATTGCCAGTTCCAACAAAAATCTGCTCATCCTCCTGAAAACATTATATCCAACCCAAATTCTGGTGTTCAAACACGCTTCCAAGCTATGCAAAACCTTTGTGTCTTTGGTGCTTTTTTCTCCAGCACGAAACCTAGAAATGTCAAAGAAGCACTCCTTGATAGTGATTGGGTCACTGCGATGCAGGAGGAACTAAATTCCCTCCAAAGACATACTGTTTGGGAGTTGGTTCCTCGACCCACACATCAACAAACCATTGGTACTCGTTGGGTCTTTCGTAATAAACTTGATGATGCAGGACAAGTTTTCAGGAATAAAGCAAGATTGATCGTTCAGGGCTACAATCAAGAAGAAGGGATCGACTATGATGAAACCTTCGCACCTGTGGCTCGTCTTGAAGCAATCCGCATGTTAGTTGCATTTGCCGCATTTAAAGGTTTCACATTATATCAAATGGATGTCAAGACGGCCTTCCTCCATGGCTATATTGATAGAGAAGTTTATGTCAAGAAACCCCCAGGGTTCACAGACTTTGTCCATCCCGACTACGTCTACAAACTGTGTAAAGCTCTTTACGGACTGAAACAGGCTCCGCGCGCCTGGTATGAAAGACTGTCTACATATCTCTTGCAAAATGGTTTCTCTCGAGGTAATGTAGATAAAACACTATTCATTCTTCACTCATCACATGACTTACTTCTAGTACAGATTTATGTCGATGATATCATTTATGGCTCTACAAGTAAGTAACACCCTTTGTGACCATTTTGCTAACCTTACGAAGCAAGAGTTTTCCATGAATGAGTTAGGTGAGCTAAAGTTTTTCTTAGGACTACAAGTTCAACAGGAAAGGGACGGGATTAAAATCCATCAACAAAAGTACATCAAGGAACTCCTTGACAAGTACAATCTCAGCAATGTCAAAAGCATGTCAACACCAAGCTGCACATCTGCCAAACTTCATCTTGATGACGACGGAGTCGGTGTCAATGCCACAGAATACAGAGGAATGATAGGGTCCCTCTTGTACCTAACTGCCAGTCGTCCCGACATTGTCCACGCAGTCTGTCTTTGTGCCCGCTTCCAAGCAGCACCAAAGCAGTCTCACCTCAAAGCAGTAAAACGTATATTCAGATATCTCAAAGGTACAAGTACACTCTATCTATGGTATCCTCGATCTCCTACTTTCACTTTATCTGGGTACAGTGATTCTGATTGGGCTAGTTCCCTCCAAGATCGAAAGAGTACTTCAGGTAATGCACAGTTCTTGGGTGTTTGTCTTGTTTCATGGTCCTCCAAAAAACAGAACTCTGTCGCACTCTCTACAGCGGAGGCAGAGTATATCTCTGCTGCAGCCTGTTGCTCCCAACTCCTTTGGATGAAACAACAACTTCAAGATTATCATATCACCCAAGAACAGATCCCAATCTTTTGTGACAACAAAAGCACAATCAAAATATCCGAAAACCCAGTCCAACACTCAAGAACCAAACATATTGAAATCCGTTTTCACTTCGTGAAAGACTGTGTCGAGAAAAAGCTCATTCAACTTGACTTTGTGCCCACAGAAGATCAACTTGCAGATATCTTGACTAAACCCCTGTCTACAGCACAATTTGAAGCAATTCGATCAGCAATTGGGTTGACTCCGTCTACCTAGACGGTCACATCTCCTTGCCCCTACCGCAATCATCAGCATGTACTCCCTTTTGTCTCACAGAGTCTGTCTTTGTTTGCACTTGAATCTGTGAACTGTGTTTTCTCGCTTAGAACGTCTCTATGTTACTTGCACTATACATCCACGTCATCTATCCACAACGCCCCGCCTAAATCCACGCCCTTAATCTCGCTGGCATCTCGCGTCCCCTTATTTTTCTCGCCTGACACACGAAATCTCTGCACCTTCCGCAGTAACTTCAGCCTTTATATCACCCATCAACCTACTCCGTCTCTCTCACTCACATCCACCTTACACCCAAAGCTACACCAATTCCAAATGGCAGGCATAAATCTCAACGGCATCAACATTCCGACCGAGATATTCCAAGATCCAATCCACCTTCAGGCGTACCTTCAATCGATGGCCAACACTAACCCACCTCCAACACACCACCACCACTCACTCTCCCACCAAAACCACTGCCACTTCATCCCCCACACACTCTGCCACACCACCACCAACCACCTGCGACACATCACCCCACCAAACACCACCCTCTGCCGCCAAAACCGACATTCTTGAGACGGATGTCGAAGATGTCACACCACTTCAAACTCTGCCACCATCTCCACCACCTCAACAACCAAACCCTACCGCTGAACTCCAAGCCACCGATCAACCGCAAGCTCCGCCCAAAAAATCTCCACACCAACCCCACAAGAATCCCAAGAAAAATCAGCAACCCAAACACCTCCCAATCTCCAAAACCCAAACCAAGAAAAAAAAAGCTCAAACCATCACTCGACCCACAGCCAAACGAGTCCTACGATCTTCTGTCAAGGC
Organism: Limonium bicolor; assembly: GCA_023374045.1. NCBI lineage: Eukaryota > Viridiplantae > Streptophyta > Magnoliopsida > Caryophyllales > Plumbaginaceae > Limonium > Limonium bicolor. Next base: position 93,893,027 of record CM041776.1, read on the forward strand.
CCAACCAGTCTCCTCCGGTTCCGGCGAATCTTCCCCAGTCCAAGAGTTGCCCACCAATAGCCACAACACTTCTACTGGCGCCACTTCCACCAGGGTCCAGAAACCGCCCAAGCCGCAACGTCGATGTGCAAAGATAGACCCCTTCACCCAGCGCTATATGCTCGGTGACCCTGTTGTAGACAAAAATATCGTCAGGGGTAAGTTCTTAGATTTTTCATGGGCTCTGTCTTCAAATCTGGGGGAGTTAGTGACAATGTTAGAGGTTCAAGGGTGGAAACACCTTTTCTGTGAAATAACCGAGTGGTACCCAAGAGTGTTGATTTTTATCAAAACCTTGTCATCAGAAACGGTGCCGCACAATCTTTTATCAATTCCACCCCCATTTTCTTTAATCTTGAAAAACTGTCCCAGATTCTCGGAGTCCCTCATACCGGTCTGTCCTTCTATGAAAAAGGAGTCCTTCCAGAAATCCCCGGGGTCCCACAAAATAAAATCTACCGCTTTTTCTCCTCAAAGAAAAAAACGGGCTCTCCAATACCCAGAGGAGATCTTTCCATCCTCCATCAGCTCCTGCACATCCTTGTCATAAAAAACATCGTACCCCAAAAGAAGGAAATCTAATGGTCAATTGCTTGGACCTTACCATCATGTACTGCATCATTAACCGTCACTCTCTTAATCTGGCCCACATCATCCTCCATCACTTGGCCCAGTTTGTTGATACCCCAAAACACTCCCTGGGGTATGTGTTCTGGCTGCCTCGCATTCTCAAATTCTTTCAGGTACCCTTGGCGACATCGACGCCAGAGTCCATCGACGAGACAGACACCATCAACCTCCGCTATCTGAATCGGCTGACATCCATCGACAAATCCAAGCTGCTGCCCCTGAAATACCCCTAAATTAATTTATATTAAACACTGAGTTATTATAAGGAATTATGAAAATTAATTTAGGGGATTATTTTATTAAACCCTAAATAATATAATTAAAACAATATTATTATATGGTATTATGAATTTAATAAAAGGATTTATAAGTCAATAAATCTTGGGAAAATTTTGAGACACTCCATTATATTATAACGATTTTAGAAATATTTAGAACATTGATTTGGGTCATAAAAATCAAAATAAAATCATAGAAACCTTAAAGCTTCTAAAGCCTTGCTAGGGTTGACTTTTTGAGAATGGTCAAACCAGCCATGAAAACTATATCAATAAAAAGGTTATGGAAAACAAGAAGATTGATAAAAAGAACGTTGAAAACGGATCATCCTAGCCAAAGTTAATGATGGATTGAAGTTTAGAGCCAAAAGTTTAAGAGTGCTGACGGTTCAGTCAGCCAGACACTACCACTGAAAGTCCCAAGTGTTCGACCGTTTTTGCATCTCAAGGGTCGATCTTCAAACGCTTATATCTCAGTCCCTACTCACATTTCGTATGCGTCTTTTGCATTCTCTCTCTCTCCTACAAATGCTATTTCAACCATATCTCATACATAACCTAACCCTTCTACATCGACGGGAAAATCAATCTAAGGTGCCTCCTTGCGAATTCGTAACCCAGAATTCACACTTTTTCCAAAAATCAGGTAAACTTCGTCTCGCATAACTTCTTCGTTTCTCATCCAAATTTCGTGTTCTTCAGCTTGTTTTGAAGATCTCTAATCCCTCTACAACTTTCATGTTGATGACAAAGCCAATTCCCACCCTTTTGGAAAAGCGAGTGTCTAAAGTTTCGGATTCGTCACCACATAAAATCATAGATTTTCCCAGAAAACACAAGGTATAAACTCGTAACTTTCGGCTTTAGATTTCTTTCTGTGTAGTGCAAATTAGGTGAGTTCTTACTATCAATGTGTAGAGCTATGTTTCCTCTTTAGATTACCCAAGAACAAAGTAACTCGATCTGTACCAAAACTTATAGTGTTGCAAAGTTGGCTACTCATCACTCGTAAAGGTTGATTTTTTCCAGAACCCGAACTCGATTTTCTCGTCATTGTCATTCCGGTGAGTTTCCGATCAATTGCTCCGTTATTGTCATTCCTAATTACATTACCGGTCAAAACCATGTCTCAATTTCATCTATTACGTGTTAGATTAAGAGAATTTGTCAATTCGAATTCGAGTAAACCGAAAAACCTAACTTTCTATGCCAGAATCGTACTTGATGTGTACTGCATGACAGCCTAGCGAAATTGGTATCAGAACCGCAAGAAAATTTCGAGTTCAATGGAACAAAATCAGTCGATTTGGTTCTGTGAGTTGAGAGAAATCAACAGATTAGTACGCATAGTTCTGTTTGGAGTTCGCTGATGAACTCGACACTCAGGGGCCGTCCGATCAGGATTTAAAGAAACGGACGGCCGAGATTATATCGTGGGAAATTAAGAGTATATTAAGTTTTATAAATTCCAGAATTTAACCCTAACTTGTTGAATTTATTTAATGGCCTTCCCGAATGTATTTTGACTTGAAATTTTAACCATAGATTCCTTATAAAATCTAGTTTATTTTGATGTAATTAATATGGGTTTTGAGTTTTTAAACGTAAGTTATATTTATTTTTGCAAGTTATGAGTATTATGGAATTATTTGGATAATTTAAAAAGATATTTTTATGAAATAAAATTTATAATATGTTCTAAAATGTTATAGCTACTATATACTAAATTTGGGAATTTTTGGACAAGGGGAAACAGGTTTTAAAAGTGTATTGCTAAGGTTTTCATAAGTTATCTTATAATATTAGGTTTTTAAAGTAACAAAAATTAAAGTATAGTCTGTTAGAAACTTTTAGGTTGGGAAAAATATGAGAAGACTAAGTTAACATCTAATAACAGAATGTTGATACTAATTCTGGTATTAACTTTAAGTGAAGTAAAAATTGTTCCATATATATCTATATATATATATTCTTATATGAGAAAATAAAATAGAAACTTATATTAAATCAAGGAATTAAACTAAACTACATTTTATTTATTATATATTATGGAGGCTAATATGCTTAATTAAACTAAGGAAAATACTTTATTTTATAAACCATATATCAGTTGTGGATATGTCTAAAATATTAAATATATTAAATACAATAGATTTCTTAAAGATGTTCTGGATAAATCTCAATATATGAAGATATATATTATATATATATAAATACAATAAAAAAGATAAAGGAAATAACAATCCTTGTGAGAATATAATATGAAGGATATATACATACTAACTTTAGGACTTTAATCAGTGTTGTGATAATTAGTCAACGATAACCTAAAAGTTTAATTAAACTAACTCTATGGTTAAGAGTAAGTAAATGAAATAAATTAAATGTATCCTTTAGACAAAGAAATTCAATGGCGTAGTTGGTCAAGATAAACCTGGAACTAAGTCGAGGTTGCACGTTCGAAACCTCGCAAAATCTTTTAAGGAATTTAATTAAACAGCGAAACGTAACACGGTCTTGGGCTAACTTACTGGGCCCAAGTCTACGAGCCCCAAAACCCCCTTAAACATTCAAAGAGAGTTGGGCCACTCTCAGGATTAAACCCTAAATCACTCCAGATTAAATGAAACGGGCCTAATGGAAGATTTAACTAACGAGGTCTAGCCCAATTCTTGAGGGAGAGTAATTGTAACCATAAACTATAAACTAGTAAGAATGAAAGTTATTTAGCATTATAGTTCCTTAACTAATCAATACTTGGAACACCTTAAATAGGTGATTAGTGGAAGTTCGCATTATCAAGTTTGGTTACTGCTTCTACACATACCAGGTACGAATTCTCGTACTCAGATACTTTTGCTACAGAATTATGAGACGTTTTGAAAACGCTGATGGGCTTAAATGGATTTCGAAAGGAAACTGTTTGTGACTAACTCAGCTTGATGTGACTAATTGAGCCTTGAATTGAAATTTACATGGTTATTGGTTCCTTCTATCTGGTTGTTTCATTAGACATTAACTGCCTAGGGTTTACGCTTCTACACTCTGTAGGACTGAGTGTTTTGGTATCGCTCTGGTGCAGTTAATGATCTAGTGGGAATTTGGGAAATGTCAATCTTGGTAAATTCTTCCTTTGACTCTGGATATCATTTCATCCATGAGCTGAGTCTTTTGTTGTGACGTGCGCACGTCTTCACCGGTACAGCAGGGGGCTGTATATCCCTCGTCCATACGGACACTTATATTTGACAGCAGGGGCTGTATATCCCTCGTCCTTACGGACATTTATATCTGGCGGTGGGGGCCATCTCTCCCAGTTGGTTTTATTCCACTCTTGAGTTGTTGGTTCTTGGTTATCACTCATTCATTCCTAGTCTTGTGATACCCGATCTTTCTACTCCTAACGGAATTGGATCTAACTTAAACAATGGTTGTTTCACTAACACATGGTGTGATTTTGATTGACTAACTTTACCTTTCTGTTATTTATTTTTACTCCTTATCTTGTCTTCTTTGACTTGGTGATTTTTAAAGTGCCTGTTCCTCTGTTTTGTTTTATGATGTTTATCTTCAAGTTGTTGTTTATTTAAGATGTTATGTTTAAAGGTTTTGTTTGGAGAATCGTACCAGTTCCATTCCAGGGAACTGACTCACCCCTTCCGGGGTGGCTGCTTGGTTTTATCTTGCAGGTACGAATTATTATACAGGACCACGAGAAGAACGAGTGATTGGGATGAGATTAGGTTTTGTGGAGAGTTAATGCATTTAAAACTATTATGTTTATGTCAAGTTTTCTCGAGGTTCAGACCGTGACTTTTGTAATCTTGTAAGTTGTAAATGGTGAGGTTGGTGTCGGGTTTTGGAACCCGATGGTCTGTTTCCCGCCTTTTATTTTATTTTCCGCTTTAAATATGTTAAATAGGGGCGTTACAGCCCCCCATCAACTCCAACAATCCAACAATAGCGGGCCCTTCCACTTCTCAAGAGGCAGTCCCTCAAGATACTCTCCTACCACTCTTGGAGAAAGTGGAGTGACTCCTCGTCCTAGTAGCAGAGCTGACTCAGAGCCACTCGCGGATGATGGACAGACTCGCTGGGATCGAGACGACTGTGACGGCCTTGCAGTATCAACTCCTTGACATCCAAGCAACCCTAAACCCCAACCCTGACCCTTAGATTGGCGTGCGTGTGTGTGTAGTGTTAGGACTTATGCTGTTTTTAAGTTCTAAACTTTTTTGTTGGTTGTGTGTGAATTCTTGACTAACTCTTTTGTGACTAATGGGCTTCCCTCTGATGAAAGCAAAAGGGGGAAGCGGTGAATCCCGTCTGGTGTATGGGCGACTCTGTGGCTGCTTTAAACTGCTTTTTGAACTTTTTTGCTGCTGGATCGTGTGGTCTAGTACTATAACTACCTTAAAATACTATACTTTTATGCCTGTTACACTGCCTATTCAATACTGCTTGCCTGGAGTCCCTCTAAGATTAAGGGGAACTAAATGAAGTCTTTGAACTCAAACTGCTACTGCTGCTGTTAAGGGGGACTTTGACAAGGTCGGTTCCCCTAGTTCTTTGTGGTTTTGTTCTCATTTCAGGATTGACTCAATTGGGATTCACGGAGGTTTGCTATCATCAACAACAATGGGGAAACTGTTGGGACATCAGAATGTTGCGAGAAGAAGCCAACCACCTCGACAGAGTCAATCATCCTCAGTCAAACACAAAGAGCGAGCCACTTCAATGGAGTCCATGCAACTAAGGAGACTTCACAGACTCTCCCGATGTCGTTGCGAAAACTAAGGAGCGAACTCGGGAATGCTTCAACACACAACGGTCATACAGCCTCCCCATCATACCCGAGTTCGCGGCCCAAGTCAGAAGACAACTCAAGGACGTTGCCACTACTAAATTTAGTTCCGATAATTACGGAACTAACTTCTTCAACCTGCCGCTTGTATTGCTAGTATAAATAGGTTTTGCAATAGCCAGTTTAAGGTGTGCTTTCATCAAGAAATATTTTAGAGCTGAGAGAGAAAGAGAAATTGCTTTGTAAGCCAGAGAAGAAAATACGTACCAATTAGTTAGTGCATCTAGATAGACTCTGCCTAGGAAGATCCTAGCTTTTGTCTACACTTACCATTGTTCCCGATCGGAAAGTGTATTGGGTGAGTGAGTGAAAAAACGCTAAGTAGATCTCTTCTACTTAGTGGACATTTGTAAGTTGTTTTATTTTGACCAGAGAATAAAATAACTTTTTGTTTATCTTGCTGAGCTCCACAGAGTCCGTCTGTCTTTCAAGCTTTATTCAGTTTCAGTTTATTCAAGTACTTCCGCGCACTAATTTAGCTAGTTTGATTGAGTGTCTTTTCATCCCAGAGTGTCCCTTCTCTTTTAGATTAATTGAGTCAAACAACCCTTAGACTCACACCTTAGGTTGGTTTGAGTTAGCCACCCGATCCTTCATAGTTAACCGTCTTATTCGGTTAACCGCTTTCGTTAACCGGGTCTTCGGTTTTCTAAAAGCCAATTCCATTACCATTCCATTTAGATCTGTTAACCGAATTCGGTTTAACCATTTAATTCGGTTTTCTAAAATCCGATTCCATTACCATTCCGTTTAAACCAGTTAACCTTTAGTTCGGTTCGGTTTTATCGGTTAACCTTGTAGCCGTGTATTTTTTTTTAATTGATAAGACCCATACCATTAACATTATAGTACAACATTGATCATTCACCTAAATCATGAGTGACAAATCAAACACATATGACAAAATATAATATTGTGGCATATTCCCTCAATAGTTAACATTAATTAATATATAAGGTGAATATTAATATTCGAAATTTTTTATTGTTTAAATAATTGGTTAACCGTGGTTAACCAAGCGTTAACCGTTATGGAAAATTCAATACGTTACTGGAAACCGAAACCAGTCAATTTACACGGTTCGTTAACCATACCGCAAGAACCGATACGGTTAACCTGAAAACAGGTACGGTTAACTTCGGTTTCGGTTGGATACCGCATTTTCGGAATTTTTTGGACAACCCTAGTTATTGATAACTACTTTTTTTAAAAGATCTTGATTGTTATTGATAACTACAATTCTAAGTGCAAGTGGATGAGGGTTAACGAGAAATTATACTATAAGAATCTAAATGATTTTATTCGTTGTCATTTGTTTAGGCATTTTTCCTAAGTTTTAGATATTTCAAATGTTTCTACCTTAATTCCACACCTCTCATCAGAAATGAGATTCTCCGTAATTGGTAGTTATTGACTGGTGACTAACACCATTAATATTAACTGGTGATTCACTTAATTTCACCGCATCAACACTAACAACATAACTAACAAATAAGAAAAGAGCTGTTAGTCATAGAATATAATTAGATGACTTTAGACTTGAAGTATTTACGATTCTTTACATAAATGTAATGGTTCTCTCTCTCATGTATCCCGCTTTCAATAAAGAAGCTTTGTATAATTAGGGTGTGTGTCACTTCGGGGTAATCAGCAAAGGGAAACGAAATCATTCCCTTTGTGGACATGTGGTTGTTTGTTTTGTATTTTTAGTGATTTCGTTTCCCTCATTTCAAGTTTCGAAAACCCACATATCACTCTTTAGTGAGTTCCCCCCCAAAACCTTAGGGAAAAGTATTCCCTTTCCTCCCCCTCTTACCCTTCACATCATCTTTTACATAACAAATATTACGATTATATGGTATAAAATTTATATAAATACTAATATATGATACTAATTTTTATAAATATTAATATACTCTATTTAATCTAATAGAAATAGAAATTTTTTTTATATTTTAAATAAATTAAATATCAATATAAATACTAAATGATAAATCTACCATTAAATATCAACTATACATATAAATAATACCTCTCACTATCAAATATTCCTATACATAATACATCTAAATATCAATATCATATCCATATAACAAATCTCATCTCCCTATGAATACTCCCTCCCCTATCAGTTAATTCATTTAAAATTTTATAAAATCTTAATATTACATCTATTTAATTTAATAATAACTTTACTATATTTATTTATCATTTGAAAAATAAAATACTATATTAATATATATAATATTTTTAAATTTAACTACAATAAAGTTTCTAAAGTAATAATATATGTATATTATTAAAAAATTAAAATAAATATTATACTTTACAACTACACCGTCCCACTTCAACCTTCTTGTTTGCTTTTGGCACGTTTTTTCCACTTCAATATTAACCATATAAGATAAAAGTTTTCTAAACAATTTCTACAAAACATATAGTTTTGCATAGAGGATTCCACTACAAAACTTAGATTTGGTAAGTCATTATTGTCCATCTTATATGCTAAATATTGAAGTTAACGATAAGTCCCAAAATAGTAACCAAGGTCCAATTGGGGACGGAGGGAGTATTCATTTATAAATATTAGTTATAATTTAAAAACAATATGAACAAACATGATATATTAATATAATAAATATATTTATACTTTAATCTATAAGATACAAGAATATTCCATATGTTTTTATAAAGTTAAACTATTTATAATATATTTAATATATGCAATATTTATATATATTTTTAAAATCTTAAATCCTATAAACTAAAAAATAATTAATCTATGTTAGATAAATTATCTAAACTCTTGATTTCTATTACTTTACAATTTCCATTAAATCTTATTTGCTACTTAAATACTATAACTAAACACAAAATATTTTATATAGACAAATTTCAAAAATGTTTAATATCTTAGAGTATAAATCTTAAGATATTATTGTTTCTATATATGTATAAATATTGTATATATCATTTATATTAAAATTATTTTATATATGCTATATAATTTTATATAAATCTTAGTATATGTCACATAAAATTAGATAAATATTAATAAATATTTCATAACGTAATTAAGTATTAACAACTTCTGTGTTTGGAACCAAACAACAAACAAGACACCATTGAGAATTCTATTATGTTTCGTGTTAGAATCAAACAGACTTCTAAATGCGGGGATCCCTTTCCTTTCCTTTCCATTCTCTTTTTCATGATTCCATTCTGTTTACTCACCTCAAAGTGAACGCAACACCCTTATATTGAAATAAGAATAGTAGTTGCCTATCAATCATGTCTCTCTTGACTAGAAGCAAAAAAGACATAAAATACCCCTACTAGTTAACAAAGTACTTTTAAAGTTCACAATATGCGTCTAAGTGTTAAAAAATTCACAAAAAAATCAAAATACTATAAAAATATAGATAACCATAGAATATAATTAAAATTTGAATATTAAAATATCATAAACCATTGAAAAAAGTAAATTTTTCTTTTTTTTTTTTCAAATTATTTAGTACCATAAAAAAGAAATATAATATTTAGCACATAATTTTATACTAATTTTTTCTACAATTTAGACCAATATAGTACCCTAAATTATACCAATTATTACCATAATTATACCAATTAATTACCATAATGTTTACCATACATTTTTAATTATTTTTTTAAAAAATTTAAATTATTTATTCAAAATAATTTTTTAATTTTTTAATTAATATTGGAATTTTTTTCAATCTATATTCTATTTTGTATATGACTTTATGACATAATATATTTTATTTCAAGTAAATAATTTAAATTGATAATAAAAGATAATTTGAAAATCTGGGTTGCTATTTCAGTACAAAAGTACTAATCACCGTAGTATAAATCTTTTTAGATCATATTAACGCTGTAATATGTAATAACATACTGTTATAACTTTTGTTTTTTGAAAAAATCAATTCGTCAACGTAAACCGAAAAAAACACTCTCGCGGTAAATTCGTTTAAACGTTTCTTAAACGTATAAAGTTAGAATACGGCTTAAAACATATAACTTGACGTTTATTATGCTTAGTTGTATACGTTTTCATGTATTTACTACAAATCGACATTTATATAGCGAAAACGAGTCAAAACGAGAGTTTTTGTGAAAAAAAAAACGGTAAAAAACGCGCACGATATATATAAATGGGGCGTGTCCTGTATCATAATTTCTCACACACGCACTATCTCTTCTTCAAATTTAGTCACCGAAATCCTCTCTTCCAGCTCTACAGAAACCACCGTCGGACCACCATAGGACCACCGCCGGAAAAATTTTCTGGTGAGTTTTTCATTTTTTTTCAAGTTGTAGATCTTGATGTGATGAATCCGAATTTGGTGCTAGTTTTTTAAAAACGCATTAATTTATGGTAGATCTACAAATTAAAATTCTGAAGAAAAAAAACTTGAAAACTCCATTAATGGAGTTTTGGAGCTCGCCCCGGCGGTCGACACGACTAGCCCCGGTTCACCTCGCCTGGCGACATGCCCCGCTCCAGCCGCCCCGCCTGGTGACACACCCCCGCTTCAGCTCGCCCAGCTGGCAAGACGCCCACCCCATCTCTCGCCTGCCTGGAGACATGACCAGTGTCTGGTCGCCTCGCATGTCGCCCCGTGCTCCATTCGCCCTGGAGTCAACACACATGCGAGGAATTCACCCCACTCATCGACACGCCTAACGGGAGCTCACCCCGGCGCTTGACACGAGTCGAGCCTGGTCACCCCGGCGCTCGACACTAGACGACGTGACTCGCCCCGCCTATCGGGGCAAGTTGATTTTTTATATTTTTTATAAATATTTTAAAATTAATTGGAACAATTAGAATTATTTGTTACTCAATAAATAATATTAATTATTAATATACCGCTGACTTGATATTATAAGTCTCTTACATTTGAAGTTGCATGCTATAATTGCTTTGTTGATTTATTATTACTTGCGTAGCTTATAAATTGTGATTTGTTCAACTTGTGCAGTGATGGATAAGTTTAAGAAATTTATCATGAACGCATACACAAAAAGAAGAAGGACAAAAATGTGGAGCAGCAATGACGGCTTTGTACTGTCGTGAGCGCGCCGCCGAAGTTGATCCTCCACGACACTCATCATTCCACCCACAACAGGGTCATGGTGAGCCGTCACGTCACTGATCATTTCACCCACAACAACAGCCTACCCATGGACCTACCCCCTGCCCAGTCATTGCACGATTCCAACCCATATGCACACATACCAAGAAGGATGATGCATGTGGCTTCATCCTCTGGAGGTGGTTGGTCATCTACTGATCTGGCCGAGCCCCATAGCTCCAGTTATGATATAGAGGGTGAGAGTAGCCACCACGTGGGGCATGTGGAGGCACAGACTTCTGCTGGTGGTAGCTATCATGACCACCACGTGTGGCATGTGGAGGCATAGACTTCTGCTAGGGGTATCTATCATGACTCCCTACCCCTTCGGATGCTGCAGCCATTGACATGGACATCGATGAGGAGGAGGCTGAGGAGACGGATGAGGATGAGGACCGCGCGACTGATGAGGAAGCTGCTCTAGCTATGGAGCCCGTTCTTCCCACTCACTGGAGGCTAAATGATGTGCCAGTACCTGGTGGTCCACTACTGACTAGTGTCATCACCAGTTTCGAGGGGCATGTCGTCATTGACCTTTGGACAATGACTAAGGTATGTACTCTCTTATCTTTCACTTTGGCAAGTAGATTTAATTACTTCTTCATGGTGTGTAAACGTTGTGGTAATTATCTAGGACCAGGGTGTTTTGGGATTTAAACCCCAAAAGCCTATGATCACGAACTGGTCGTTTAATGGGGTTCCTTGAAAAAGAGCAAGGAATATGATTATGCACTCAGAGCTGCATCATCTGCTCGATATTTCATGGGGTTTCAATAACATGTCATTAATCTCGGCCTTTGTGGAGAGGTGGCAATCGGACACCAACTCTTTCCACATGCCCTTTGGAAAGATGACGATCACACTTCATGATGTGTGACAGATACTGAGGATCCTCATCGTTGATCATCCGCTTGTGGGGGACCCGTCAAACACTGAGCTTAAGGAGACGATGGCTACATTGTTAGATTTTCAAGACGGTGTTCAGGCGATGACAAATCTCATGTGGCATACTGGTGCTGTTCAGCTATGTCCACTTATAGAGTGGTGTTTGATCGGGCAAAGGGTACCTATGAAGGAGGCATGTGGTTGGATCTACTATGCGATAGGTACCACCATCTTTGCTAATAAGGGCATGGACGCATAAGTCCTCTACCGTTCTGGTTAGTCACTCCCATGAGCCGACATGTGAAGCTAAAGAAGTACGCATGGGGAGTAGGTACTCTTACATGGTTGTATCGCTAGTTGGGGATAACATCTCGTGTTGATTGTACTAGCTTTGCTGGTTGTTTGACTCTTCTTGAGGTAAGTGTTTTAATGTACAACAACACTAATAAATTTTCATGAATTCACATTAATAGTTGGCATAATTTATTTTTTAAATTTCCGTAGTGCTGCATATGCATACTTCCCCACTCTTAGACCAGCAGTTAGTGCTGATTGGCGTGATGGGGATGATGGACCGTGCGCTATGAGATGGGTCAGGTCCACCTCTCAGCAGAAAGATAAAGAGTCGCTGGAGAACTACCGTAAACATCTAGATGCTCTGACAGCAAGAAATGTAAGTGGTACAACAATTTCAATTTGTATTATTTACATTGTTTCTTATTGATGCTTACGTTTCCCTATGATCCAATGTAGATTAATTGGTTGCCCTACGGTCGCGAGAAGGTGAATGAGAACATGGGTCGCACTTGGTACAGGGGTACCTTGCAGTACATGGGCGTGACTGAGCCATATATGCCAGAGCGTTGTCTCTGCCAATTCGGGTACGTTCAGTGTATCCCACCTCCCTTATTAGACCAAACATTAAATCCAAAAAAGGAGGGAGAAAGGGATCCCCCTATAAATGTGTGTACCCCCCCCCCCATGTATAGTGTGAGGGACACCACATGTGAGTGTGCTGCTACTGTGGGGTGCACTAAGACAAGGCGGTACTACACGCATGTGACGAAGGTTATCTGGATTGGTACGTCAAACACAACCATCAAAAGATTTTGAATCTTGACATGTACAACTACACCTTCGTTCATTGGCCGGATCCTGTCCTAGTAAGTTGATATCTACCTTTGTATAATTTTAGTTGATTATTTCATTTTGTGAATGCTAGGCTAACTTAATAATTAATTATGTTGCAGCTCATGAGTGAGGCAACTGAGATTGGTAGGCCTTACTTTCCCGGGAACCGTAGCTGGGACTGGCGTTACTACCGTGAGATGCTAGAGGAGAACAGAGGGAAACTGAATAAGGGATAGATGAGGTCTTCAGTACCTTATCTATATGGGATTCATACTATCACCAGTATGACGCGTCGTAGTTTAGGGTTTTATGTTTTTGTTGTTTTAAGATACAGTTTGGCTGGTTTGTTGACTTTGTACATTTACTTGACTAAACTGTTTGTAGTTATAATTGATCTTCATTTGTAAGACCTTAACTTGTGTAGTTTCACTGATTTATGTTATGTGGATTGTTTCCTTACAAAATTCCTAAACTTCAAACCCCCTACTTTAGAGAATTGAAAGTTAGGGTTCATTACCAAAATTTATAGATCCAAACATCTATCAAATGAATATCTAATAATCCAAACATCTACCAAGTGAAACAAACCTAATGTTTATGTCACGAGAATTGAAATATATCCAAATGTAGAAATTCCTAACAAAGTCCTAGAATTCAAATCCCATGCATCAGAGAATTGAAAGTGAATATCTAATAATCCAAATATCTACCAAACGGGACAAACCTAATGTTTATGTCACGAGAACTGAAATATATCCAAATGTAGAAATTTCTAACAAAAGTCCTAGAATTCAAACCCCATGCATCAGAGAATTGAAAGTGAATATCTAATAATCCAAACATCTACCAAGCGGAAAAACCTAATGTTTATGTCACGAGAACTAAAATATATCCAAATGTAGAAATTCATAACAAAAGTCATAGAATTCAAACCCCATGCATCAGAGAATTGAAAGTGAATATCTAATAATCCAAACATCTACCAAGCGGAACAAACCTAATGTTTATGTCACGAGAACTGAATTATATCCAAATGTAGAAATTTCTTACAAAAGTCCTAGACTTCAAACCCCATGCTTCAGGGAATTGAAAGTTAGGGTTCATTCCGAGTAGCAGTCATTTAAACGCTTTCTTGATCCTAAGTTACATTGTCTGTAAGGAAATGATCATGATTATTACTTCTTTTACGTAAATATATATATTTTGATTTGTTAGGAGGTTTCTTAGATCCCAAAATCACTCAACTATATAACAAAATATTGGAAATACAAAACCCAAAAAATATGTCAAATAAAGTCACTATATTGTTCAACTCATGTCAAATTAAATCACTATATTGTTCAACTAGTGACAAATAAAATCACGAGTTGAGCTACGTCTTGATTTTATTTGTCACGAGTTGAGCAATATAGTGATTTAATTTGACACGAGTTGAACAATATAGTGATTTAATTTGACACGAGTTGAACAATATAGTGATTTAATTTGACACGTTTTCTACATATTAGTAACAAAGAAATGACTATTAAAAATATTAAAGAAAAATGGGTGCCCCCACACATTGTAATGTATTCCGAATAGTTTGACAAAAAAATTATACTGCAGTTAGTAAAATCACAATTCATCAAGTATAAACTTCTTCAATTAAATCACAAATGTATATCAATTAATGAAAAAGCTGCACCCACACTTTGTTACATATTTACAACGTTAATATGATTTAAAAAATTTGTATAGCGGTGATTAATAATTTTGTATTGTGAATAGCAACCCCCTTTGAAAATTTATGGTACAAATTATGGTAGTTAATTGGTACAAGTTATGATACTTAATTGGTAGAAAAATTGGTACTAATCATAATTTTTAACATAATTTATACCCATTTTTTTACCAATTAAGCACCATAATTTATACCATACATTTTCAAATTATCTTATTTTTTTCAATTTAAATTATTTATTCGAAATAAATTATATTATGTCATAAAGTCATCTGCAAAATAGAATATAAAATTTAAAAATAAATTTCCAAATATTAATTAAAAATTAAAATATTTTTTTGAATAATAGTTTAAATTAGTAGAAAAAAAAATTTGAAAATGTATGGTGAAAACTATGGTAATTCGTTGGTATAAATTATTTGTTTAGAACATAATATTCTTTTTATGATACTGAATAAGTTTTAAAAAAATGAATATTTATTTGTTTTAATATTTAAGATATTTTATTTTTTCAATTTTATAATTTTTATAATATTTATATATTATATTTTTATTATATTTTTGAATTTTTTGTGAATTTTTTAACACATGGACATATTGTGAACTTTAAAAGTACTTTGTTTATTAGTAGGGATAATTTTATCTTTTTTCCATATGGTCAATAACTATAGTGACATTTCATGAACTTTTATGAAATATAATGGTATTTCATGAAATTTTCTAAAACTAAAACAAAATCCAAAAGATATATAGAAATAAGATAAAAAAAAAGAGTACGGCGCTACGAATGTGCGCTAATAATTGTTTGTTAAATGCTATATTAACTATTATTTTAAAGCCAAATTCTTGGCTAAAGGTGTTCCTAGCTATATCCTACCTACATTCAAGTGAAATATGAGAAGGGGAGCACGTGTAATGTTGATTTTTTTTTCATTTTTTTCAGGCGCGTGATGTTGCGCCACAACTTTACCATTTTTTTCTTTATTTAATTTATTCTTTTTCTTTTATCTTTATCTCAACAATAATAATTTAAATTGTTATAACTTTTAATATATAAGTCCAAAATAAAAAAAATTATATCATTGTTCATCTAAATTCAAGCTCTTCAAAGCAAGACCAGTCATGGATATGTTTTGACAACTTTCAAAAAAATTATTTTTACATATATACGATGATTTTTGAATGTGAGGATGTATGTACATGTTTTAATGTGAGAATGTACATGTTTTAATGTGACGATGTACATGTTCAAATGTCAGAATGTACATGTTTTTAATGAACATCTGTACATGTTTGTATGATCATCTGTACATGTTTGTATGACTGTCTGTACAAGTAATCTTTCTTATATGTACATGTTTTAATCTAAGAATATACATATTTAGTGATTCGTACATGTTTATGTGACCTTCTGTATGTTTTTAATGTACTTGTTTTTACGTGAGAATGTACATGTTTTAGTGAACATTTGTACAGGTTTGTATGACCATCTATACAAGTTTTCTTTACGTTCTGTGCACTATACATAAAATATTTTTTTTGAAGTTGTCAAAATATATCCATGACTGGTTTTATTTTGAAGAGCTTGAATTTAGGTGAACAATGATATTTTTTTTCATTTTGGACTTATATATTAAAAGTTACAACAATTTAAAGTTTTTATAATTAAAAACAAAAAACAAAACCAACCCACGCTTAAAAAAAAGTAGCCAACTTTGACTACATCCAGGTGTAGCCAAGACTCTCCGTATTTTTAATTTAAAGCATCTTTATGATTTTAAAATAACTTATATTTTGAATGAGAGATGAAGTATATGTTAGTGTTTGTTAACTATGGTTAAACCAGGGATACTTTTTCTTCTTTAGACAAATATACATTTGGGTCGTAGGAGGAGCTTATGGAATAAGTATAGAAAATAAAATAATTCTATTAAAAAATGAATAAATTTACTCAAAATACCTTTACCTACCGTCTCCTCTTAAAATTGACATTATCCGTCTCTGATGATTGTCCAACGAATGTTGACGACCATTGTCGAGCGACCAACGAATAATTCATTTCTTATAAAGCAAATCATCACACCACAGAAGTTTTATTTTAATGAACAAGACTTTTTAAGAAAAATAAATAAATAAAGATACAAGTCTTGGAGCATCCAAGGTTCGTAGCATTTTCCTCGATCACATACTAATCAATATCCCGTTGGTTCAATGATGATTGAGACTAAACTTGGTAGAAATACCACAGTTCGATCCCCTACAATGGCTATTCGGAGGAGACTGAAAATGGGGTCATATGTAACAGTCCAGTCAACATGTTGGCTGGACTGCTATGTTAGATCTGTCCATATAGTTCGGCTAATTTGGTTAAAACCGAAAACCGGTTTTTTTTAACCGTTTTTCATAACCGTTTTTTTTTCGGTTTTCAGTTAACCAATTTTTATTTCGATTATTGAAGTGAATATTTCGTTTAACCAAATAATCGAAATATTTTTTTAATTAAATTTAAATATATAAATAATTAATGAAAATTGTAAGTTTTCTTTTAAAAATTTCGGTTAACCAAATTTATCATGGTTAACTGTAACTAATTCGGTTTTCAGTTATTAAGTAGAAAATTTTTTTAGTTTTTGGTTAATTCGATGTTTGTTTAATTCAGTTATAACTAAAATAACAGAAAACTGATTTTTTTTTTAAAAAAAAAATCGGTTTTCAGTTAATTGAATTAACCGAATGGACACCCCTAGCTTATGTGTCATAGGGTGTGAAGAAATTTTGTATTAACTTTAACTGGTTGTAACTTTTAATATATAAGTCCAAAATGAAAAAAAATTCAAAACAAAACCAGTCATGGATATGTTTTAACAACTTTGAAAATAAATTATTTTTATATGTGTACAATGATACACTAAAACCATAATATGATTCATTAGTTTTGATATTATGATTCATTAAATTGATATTATGATTCATTAACTAATAAGTGGTAAATTAATAACAAACTTCAGAACCGATTAAACATTATTATTGTTTTGTAGTGTATTATTACTATTGTATGGTGTATTGTAAACCTTATATAATGAATCATGTACTTTTTCATATATTACCAAATATTGTTTTGTGTTATATTATTGTTTGAATTTTTTTGGGTGTATATATGTCTATGATGATATGATTCATTAACTTTGATATTATGATTCAGTAAAATTGATATTATGATTCATTAACTAATAATTGGTGAGTTAAACAAACTCTGGACCTAATAAAAAATTATTATTGTTTTGTAGTGTATTATTATTGTTGTATGGTGTTGTTGTATGATGTATTTTAAATCTTATATGGTGAATCATATATTTTTCATATACCAAATATTTTTTTGTTGTGTTATTATTTTAAAAAAATATTTTAATATGTTTACGATGATACACTATAATAAAAATATGATTCATTAATTTTGATATTACGATTCATTAAAATTGATATTATAATACACTCAAATGATGTTAAGTGTTTATGATGATACACTAAAATGATATTATGAATCATAAAGTTTCATTGATATATAGATATATACATGTAAATAATAAAAATTTTAAAATTTCTTAAATATATCAATGAATAATTTTGTTTTATAGAGTTTAAATTTAAATGGATAATAATATAATTTTTTTATTTTAGATTTATATTTTAAAATTTATAATTAATTCAAAATTTTAATAGTATAATATAGCAGAACCACACCCAATGTGGTGTGGGCCATCGGCACCATCGACGCGCTAAGAATCCATTCAATGTACTAAAGTTGCAAAGCTAACACTGATAAGAGAAACTTCATTGATATTGCAAAGACAAAGGATAATTCATCGTGGGCGGTGGGCCCAGACGTGGCTTTTTCATCCATTTGCGAGAAGAAAAGTTATAAAGGTCTTATAAAGAATCAGCACAACCCCACTCGTAGTCATAGGTTACGGTGTCGCTTTAAAATGACCTCTATTTCCAACTTTCTTTTGGTCATTTTTTTTATTCTTGGATGCTAGCGAAGATTGCTGCTTTTCGAAAACTACTGTACAGGACCTATTCCCGAACCGGACTATCTGTTTAAAGAATCAAATTCTCTTGACAGTAGTAGTACGGTAAATGCTCCTCCTTTTCTCCATCTCACTCTTTTCTTCTCTCCAAAATCACAGTCAAACAATCACTACACTACTCAACCTGAATAGAATACTCCCACAAGAGAAAAACTAACAAGATGGCAAGAAACCGTGTGCTCTCCGGACTCAACACCCTACTCATCACCCTTGTTTCAACCAACAACATCCCAGAAGAAAATTCCAACTTTCAAATCACATCACCGCAAGATATACTGGACTACATATGGAAGAAACTAGACGAGTTAACTCACATCGTGCCGAATTTCTTCGCTTATCTTGGGGACAAGCTTAACGAGATATTCCCCCCAGAAATGAGACACGAGGTCTGGCAGTGGATCCTTACTGCGCTGCCTTTTGTATTAGGCGGTCTGATTCTCTTTGCCTGTCTCTACTTCTTCCTCCAGTGTTTTATCACTGCTGCCGGTGCATCGTGAGGGCGTGATATTTATATGTGTTAAGTGTTTTAAACTGTTTTATGATTTGCTGCGGCTGGGTAGTGGGAGGAGTGAAATATATATGTTACTGGGGAGGAAGAGGAGGAGGATCAGCAGCTGTTAAAATGATGAAGGCGCCTGGACAGGCTGGAGCTTTGATTGCCAGATCTGTGTTTGAAGCGGCTCCCAAGGCGTACTTCCTGAGTCTGCGTGCTGGAACCCCACTCTGATCTGATCTGATCAGATCAACCCCACTGAAGTGATCCAAAGTTGTATCTGGAGACCGCTTAATTTAAGTGATGGCGTCTCTTCTAGCTAGCATCTTAATTAAGAGGGTGGGTTGTAATATTCTCCTCTCTATATATGTATGGTTTCCCTTGCCTACGGGTTTAAGGTTATAATTGAAATCTATGTACTTGAGAGAGATTAGGGAATGAAATCTGAAACAACAATTAATCTCTCTTAGCTACAAGCATGGAAGGCTAAATGTATTTGGGATTTGGGAAAGTACTCCCTCCGTTTTGGTCAACATCTACGTGAACAAATTTAATGGTTTCATTACAAATTATTCATTATTTCTCCAACATGTAAATAATTCCCAGGCTGTACCAATGCAATTGAGGAAGATGAATGAAGCCGGAATAACCTTAATCTCCAACCATTAGTCGCAGTACCCAAATGACATCAGTAACTGGTGGTGCGATTGCTGCTTTTACAAGCTCTATGACATGAGATCTTAGCCTAGAAAGATGGTATACCCAACAATTGACATGAAACTCAAAGTATACTCGGTTGTCTGAACAAAACTGACTAACAGAGATAAGGTGTTTATTCAGATCTGGTGCATGATATATTGTAGACAACTGAAACATACCAGAAGGATAAGAGAGACAACCTGACCCCTGGTGAGATATAGATAGAGTAGATCCATCCCCCAGGCTGACTGTGTCATTCCCCAAGTAGTCATTTGCCCCTATGTTTAACTGAGAAAAATCCCCAGTGAAATGATGCGTTGCTGCTGTATCAGGCAGCCATTCTGTAGTAGAGTATCTCCCAGTAGAATTAGCAGCAAAAGATGGCTGGGGATTAGCTTGATAGGTTTGGTTAAACCGATGATAACACACAGCAGCCACATGGCCCTTTTTCTGACAGATCTGGCAAGTAGGTCTGTTATCTGACTGGCCAGTAAAATAAGTAGAGTCTCTTCCACTGTTAGCACCATTGCCTCTTCCTGTACCATTTCCACGGCCCCTTCCTGATCTTCCTTTTCCTTGATTGTTTCTGTTTCTGTCTCTATTACCACCTGTAGCTTCTGTGGCATTTAAGCAAACAGGTTCTGTGACCCTTGCTGCATTCTGTCTGAGAATATCCTCAAACGTGAGCAGAAAATTATAGATCTGCTATGGGGAGCATACATCGGTCCTTGTAATAATGTTAGTGACCACTGTATCATACTCCTTAGGAAGTCCTCTAAGCATATAGGACTGAAACTCATGATTTGACACCGTATGACCTGTCACAGCAAGAGCAGAAGACAGATCTCTAGCCCTATTGAAGTAGGCTGTAATATCCTCATCTGTTTTCTTAGTCAAACTAGCCAACTTAAGATGCAATTGTCCTAGATGTGCTGCTGTCTGAGCAGCAAAAGTTTCATGCAACTCATTCCATACAGACGAAGCAGTTTTCTAGATCCATCACTTGTCCAACAATAGAAGGAGATAACGAGAGAAACAGAATAGTAATAAGGAGTTGATCCTGCTGGATCCACCTCGCATATTCAGGATTTGGACTTCCATTCACCATAGGATCAGGACAGGGGTGAGATCCATCCAAAAACTTATATAAATCATTGCCACGCAAGAAGGGAAGTAACATACCCTTCCATAATTTGAAATTGTCATGTGTTAGCTTGACTGAAATACCCCAAATCTAAATAATATTATTAGATCATTATTTATTGGAATATAATCCAAATATAAATCATTTCACGTACGCATGCAAACCCATGCATGAAAACGTTACGTAAAAATAGTCGTTTCTCCATAAACGCTAAAACGCCTTAGAAACATGTGATCAAGCATGACCTTGTATGACCTTCTAAAACTCAAACCAAATGGTCATACACTCATTATATGAATATATAAATATATTCCCTAAGCTATATTCAGTCAAATACGCAAAATGCTCGGGAGTGCTCACACCCGCTCCTTAAAGCACGAAAGTCCGGAGGAGTGCCGAGGTGGCACGAACTCCTATAAAATTAATCCTAGAGTTCCTAACATCATTATTTATCATTCTAAAGAGAACCCACGAAGTGGTTTCTCAAAATTCAACAAAATCCTCGGGAGTATTTCTTAGCGCTCCTTTTTGGCAGCCCGGGTGTTTCCCGATGGCCCGTAAATTATGTCATGGGTTGATATAACCTCATATAACCCAATGTAACATCTTATATATGTTTAATTACTATAATAAGTGTTTTACAAACACTTGGAACTCATAAAAAACAATTTTGTTTCCAAAATTTCCTTAGAGCACAAAACACACCTTCGGGTGTCACGAAAACGCGTTTTACGCAATTGCCTTGTAGTTTTTGACATACCACGATTGGTAATATTAAAAAGGGTTAAAATGACCTTCTAAATCAGTTGGTGTGACTAGTCAACAAGGTGCTCTATAGGGGCCGATTTTAAGAGCAAAAACTAGTATAAAAATTGCATTAAAAATTTTAAAAGGCATAGAACATGGTGACTCACCTTCCCATGTGTTATATTACTTAATGCCAAAGTATGTAGGTCTCATATGACCAGCAATCTGTCGAAATTATGCAGAATAATAAGGCCATGTGAGCTAGGAAGAAAACAAATGCAAAAAGGTAAAAAGTAGATCTAAGATTCCTTTCTTGCTTTCTTACAACTAAGTAATCTTCCATGTTCTTCCTTGGCTATTCATGGCCGGTTTTTGAGCTCCATTCAGGCCTCCATCGTGACTCTACATGAAGAAGAAGACAAGCCAATTAGCATTGAAAAATCAAAGGAATATCCTTACTACTTTTCTTACCTTGTCATCTAGCCAACATTATTTGCTTTCCAACTCTTGCTTAGTCACACCCACATGGCCGGTTTTCATGCTGGAAAGGAGGACATTTATTGAGCCAATCAACCAAGAAATAAACTAAGAAAAAGCATAGTCTTTTGACATTAAAAATTGACAAACAAAAAGCAATTCTAGAATTGCATTCTACCTTATACGTGAGTGAGCCTCATTTCCCTCCTTGCACAATTCTTGCACGGTTTGGTAAGCTCCCTCCTCTCTCTTCTAGCTCACATCTTCTTCTTTGAAGCTCTTAAGTCCATTAATGGAGTTTTAACTTCTATCTTCATCTTTAAGGTATTTCCTAGCATTTCTTGGCAAGTCTTGAAGCAAAACTCTTCCTAGCATAAAAAGGTGTGTGTCGGCTTCATTTAGTTCTCCAAGGAGATTGTCCAACCAACATTAACCAAGGCATCTCAAGTTTATCTTAAGGTAGGTTTTAAAGCTTGAAAATCCTTAAAACACATTTTTATGTGTAACCAAGTTCTACTTCTTCTAAGTCTCTTTTCTTCTTCATTTTGATGAAGGAAAACTTGCTCTTCATCTACCTTTGGTGAGCCGAAATTATAAGAGAAAAAGTCTAAGGTAAAGTCTTGTAAAACTACTTACAAATCCACTTAAGATCTTTGTTGAAGATCTAACTCCTAAACACCTTCACCTCTTGCATAAACCGAAGAGGAGCATCAAGTTTACCTAGGAGAAAGCTTGGAGATTCAAGAAAAGTCCAGCACTTAACCACCTTTGTTAAGAAGTAAGTTTACTAAGTAAATCTTTATGTTATAAGCTTTGTTAAGCTTCTAAAAATTGTACAAAAATTATGTACATCTCCTAGGCTAAATAATACCGAAACTATATGGTTTTATATGCCAAAATATAATCTATAACATATATAGAAAATATTTACCTTAAGACACATTTTTGTGTCACAAAATTTATTTATGTTACAAATAAAATAAGGCCGAAGTGTCTAGGGCAAAAATGTTTTATTTGAGCTAAGAATCAATATAAGACCTTACAATAATTTATACATGAGTTATATGACTCCTATGAATTTATGTATAATTATTATGACATATAAATCCACTTTTATATACTATATGGTCACTAAATATTTATGGCCGAATGCTCTAATTGATAAATGGGTTTTAATGACCTACTTAGGTATATAAACTTATATTATAAAGTTTGGAGAGTTAAAAATATTTATTAGTGCTTAAATGGCTAATTAATTAAGTTATGTGGTTTAAATGTAATTTTTACAAAGTTTAGTGGATTTATTGTGAAAGCCGAGAGTTAAAGGGGTATTTGGTGTAATTATAATATAATATAAGGTTAGGAATTAAGTTTATGAATTTTAGATAATTTAAACAAGCCTTAAAATAACTTTTATAAAGTTTTGGGCTATTATGTAATTTATAAAAGTTGATATGAAAGTTTGTAAATTATTAGTGGGCGAATTGATAATTAAGAGAATCATTGAGTTCACTTTCGAAATTTTGAAGGATTAAATATTTAGGCTTTAGATTATAAGTTATTAAGATACTAATATAAAGTTAGTTTGGGATGAAAATGTAATTAAGGAAAAATAAATGACATAGCCGAATTACTTTGGGGTTATTTGTGGTAATTTAGAATTTATATATATTCTATATTCGCCTTTATGGAAAATTAAAATTAAAACTATAGTTTATAAGACATTATGTAAAGATTATAAGATTTTGTGGCTAAATTGCATTATAATAGAAAGTATTAAAAATATACAGAGAATTTTGAGGGGCTAAGATGTAATTCTTGAAAATTATAATATTTATAAGACATGTCCAAAAGATTAGAGGTAGTTTTGTAATTTAATTAGATGAGGATTAAAACTATGTTATATAAGAGATTAGAATTTAAGTGTAAAAGTTTATGAATTAATGTGGTTGTTTTGTAAATAACCGAAAACAAGTTTAAGATTTAGATTTAAATAAATATAGGTCCTATATGGATATTTGGAAGATTTAGAAGAAAGAATTTTGATTAAAGGAATTATGGAATTAAAACTATGGCTTACATGGTTATAAGGAATTAAAAGATAAAAAATAAATTTTATTTATGGTTAAAAGGAGATAAAAAAAACTATAAGAATTTTATGTCTATGTCATGACATATAAATATAGTTAAAGAAATTATAAGTTGTTATGTCACCTAGACAAATAAATAAACAACAAATGCAATAAACACATATATGTGCATTAAAGGATGTATAAATAAAATCAAAAGGAATAACAAATAAGTTTACATTAAACCCTGAGGTAATTAAAAGAAATAAAACCTCACATGAAATAACAAATACGAGATTTGTTAAATGATCCAATAGAATTATTATATAAGGGTAACATAAATTAACCCTCTCAGTCAATCCTATTCTAGGACTCTGTTTGACCAGATGTTGATCGGGAATTAAACGAGTACAGTCTACGGTGAACGGTATGGGATTCTTGCAACCTGTTTTTCCTACCGGATTACACCGGCTTGTGTGCTATCTGTTGTTTGAATAACGACCAAGATAATTAATGTAAACTGTTGTTTTACTCTTGCACACTGTGGTATTATTTTATGTGCGTGAATGTTGCTGACTACAACGTGTATGTTCCACGCATACCAACACTACTATACCAGTGGATTAAATACATGTTTTCAGTATACCGAGGACTTGTACTCAAGTTCTCTCACTAACTTCAGTTATATAACACGTCATTATCCTAAACGTGATAATTGACAATACACATTGTGTTCTTGTTTAACGTCTTTATATGACACTTAACAATTCTATACTTCGAGAACGAGGAGCCCAGTTGGATCTGGCCATGCATGCATCTAAAGGAGTTGTACCTGTCTCAGGTCGTCTCCTACTACGTCGCGACGGAACATTCAGTTGGGAGGAAGACTCTATTCCTCCCGGGATTCAAATGCCCATCAGTTCAGTTTGAGGAGATTTCATTCCTCATAGTGGGATTCATTTTCCCACGGCCTCTCAGTTCAAGGGTTTAACTACGTTATCTCCTGGGGTTTTTTATACCCCCTTCTCTCTATAACGAGGTCACTATACCTCCACTATAATGATATACTTTTATACATCTGTCAGTCCCACTGTGTGACCCGACACGCTATCAGACATTTCAGTTCAGCTAATTTGACCTTCTGTGTCTTGTTCTATGTGACATTATTGTCCTTGTTTGGATACTTGTTATCATCAGATTAATGCTTGTTTACAGCTTTATAAAAATGAACTGCATGAGTTCGACAAAGTAGTTGGTGTGCCCGGTAGACGATGGGCTGCACGTTTTCCATACCAGTATTGTTTGCTGAGCCCCTGTGGGGGCACACCCCATTTTTCAGGTACCTGAAGTTTAGAAGATCACCACACTGAGTGTAGGTGGGGACCAAGCTTTGGGAGTCTACCATTAGTTAATTATTTTTATTTCAGTATTTTACCTTGAGTTTGATTCCTAGTATCTCGGGTTGTATGTGGTATTCCAGACCGTGACATTTGAGGATTGTATTTGGACTTAGCCTTGTTGGCACCAGGGTGGCAACGGCATTGTAATACCGCCCGGTTGTTGTATTATCTCCGCTGCAGTTGTATTTTATTGGGAGTGATCGCCGTTCAGTTTATTGTATTTCGGGTGGGGTATTACAACGCCTTGGATGAGCCTCTCGCCTCATACAGTGTTGCTCACTTTACACCCGAGGCCAGAGGCCCAGCACGGTGCTCTGCGCCTCTCAATTCATCTCTCTTCACACCAGCCCACCACCACATACCTCCATCGACCACCAAACTCCGCAATTCCACCATTTTCACACCATACTCTGATGAAGGTCGACGTGAAGATGGAAGCGGAGCAGGGATCCGGAGTCAAGCTTCCTAATCAAAGTTTTCCCTTCTCTTTGTCTAAATTTATTAATGTCTTTCTTTGTTCTATTTCCCCTTTTTTTTAGATTTATGCTAGAGTAGTTAGTTAAGCTCCCCAGATTAGGGTAGCAGATTTATTTGTAATCTTTTCTCTGATTATTAATGCAAGTAGTTAAATTCTTCAATTAGTCATGCACTTTGATTCTCTAGCTAATTATCAAAGTAATGTTTATAGGTTTCTAAAAAAAATGCGGCGCTGAGATTAGTTAACAAGACATAGGAAGTTAAATCGGATTAAGAACTAGAAGCATGGTTTGCCTTTAGGTTAATATGTCCAATAGGAATTTGTTAAAATGTGATTGGTTAGAATTGACTTTGCATGGTTTGCAGCTTGTTATTTCTGCCAGTTAGGATTCGTTGTACAGGGACCGGTCACGGATTATTTAAGATTTCTGAGTTTCTTGCAGACTTGCACCTCACTAATAAATTTCCTTGTCTTAAAAAGTACAGCTTTCGCACGGACACCAACAGAGGTGCCCGGAATTGACCGGGTTCATAATACAACATAACCTCGTCATGGACCCTAGCCGGTTACCATTTGTCAAAAAGCAACGTCACTTGAGGCCCAGAGTGAGACGCCACAGTCAAAGAAGAAGTGGGCAAAATTTTGAAGGTCGACTTCATCAGGCCCTTTACATACACTTTTGGTTATCCAATGTAGTCATAGTAAAAAGGCCAACAACAAATGGCAGATGTGTATCGATTTCACGAATTTTGAATGAGAGTGGTCCATGGGACTTCTATCCCTACCTTCCATAGACATATTGGTCACCTCCACGTCTCAAAGCTTGGTCTTCAACTTCCTCCACGACGCCTATCCTGCTACAATCAGGTGAAAATCAATCGAAAAATGATGATCTGTGAAAATGACTTCATCACAGCCGACAACACTACTGCTAAAAGGTCATGCCCTTTGAGCTACAGACAACCAGGGAAACCTTTCAGTGCCTGGTCGACAAGATCTTCAGTCCGTAACTCAGCCAAAACTTGGAGGCCTACGCGACGACATTGTGTCCAGAGAACTCGTCGAACAACCCCTTGAGGACCTGAAGGAAACTTTCACACGCCTCGACGAATTCAACATGAAACTGAACCTGGAGAAATGCATCTTTCGACGAGACCCTCAGGAAAGTTCTTGGGCTTTATCATAGGACAACAATGCATCGAAGTCAACCCAAGCAAGGTACAAAGGTATTGGCCCCGTCATACCCGAAAGATCAAGACACATCCAAGCACTGAACGAATGCTCACTGCACTCAGCCGCTTCTGCGTGAAGCTGACCGAAAAGAGCCAGCCCTTTTTCAAGGTACCCCAAAAAAATACCAAGTTCAAATGGGCTGAGGAATGCATCCGAGGCTTCGAAGAGATCAAGAGGGCAATCGCCAACCTTCCCAGCCTCACTCACCCACACCACTTCTAGAGGAAGACCTCATTTGCACCTCTTAGTCTCTGAATGGGCACGGGCTTCCCCATTCATCAAAGATGACAAGAAATTCAAGATCCTAGTTCACTTCACCGGCCAAACCCCCGCTTGATGCAGAGTCTCGGTACCCTCACATGGAGAAAATGGTCTCGCACTAGTCATCACCGACCGCAAGCTGCGACCATACTTCCAGGGCCATCGACTCATCGTCCCCACCAATTGCCCCACTCAAGCAGATAATCTAGAAACTGGACCAATCCGGCCGGCTAGTCAAATGGGCCGTCATGTTATCCGAATTTGACATCACCCTTTAGACGCACACATCCATCAAGGGTCAAGCCTTCACTGACTTCTTAATAAAGACAAACTCCAGGAAAGCGCCGCCCTCCTCGGAGCCAACCAACGCCATCTCGGTGCACATGCTCTACACACCGATGGTTCCAGTTAAAAGGCTGGATATGGGGTCGACATCCTAATAAAGTCACCCGACGGACTACTACCAAGTACACAATCCGACTTGGATTCTCAGCCACCAACAGAGGACGAATACGAAGCACTCATAACCGACTGAAACTCTATCTCACCCTCAACGCTAGCCAAGTTCAGGTATTCAGCGACTCAAAGCCTAGTCACCGAACATTTATTTGGAGGCTTTGAAGCGAAAGATGAAGAATCTATAAATATCTAGCCCGGGCTGCGGAACTCAAATACTCATTCCAGATAAACACATACCTCAAGGTGACAACCTAGAGGCCGACACCCTCTCCAAACTAGCTAGCTCATGCGGAGGTATAACCGGCCAGGTCTTGTCAAAATCAAGTACACCCCAAGCATATCCGCCTTGGTATCCCCAAGAGTCAAGAGAACCAACAAACACAATAGCTCGATGACCCCAATTATGGACTACCTTATCAATGGCAGACTCCCTGAAGAGCTTTACTGAACTAGTCATCCGGTGTGTCTTACTTGAAGTAGGCGCCCATTGATCAACGAGATCCACTCAGGATCTGCGGAAACCACCTAAGAGTCCTTAGCTAAGAAAATCACTCGCAGTGGTTACTTCTGGCAGACCCTCATCGGCGATTACAAGCTCCACATGCAAGCATGTGTTGCGTGTCCAAGTCCACGCCAAAAGAATAAATGCTCCCCTATGGAATTACAAAACTTATCCTCAACCCGTGCCCATTCACACACATGAGGAATTAACATAGTTGGGTCATTACCAATTGCCTCATCGGAGGATTTCGATTCATGGTAGTTGATATTGACTACTTCACCAAATGGATCAAGGCCGCTCCTCTCCCACCATCACCACAAAACGTATTGAGGACTTATGTGGAAGAAAATACTATACCACTTTGGGAGTACCCCAGATCATCGTCATTGACAGCGGGCTACAATTCAACTATAAGTCTTTCATTGAATTTTGTGAAACACACACCATTGACCTCAGGTTTGCCTTCGTCGCACACCCGCAAACGACGACCAACTAGAAACTTAAACGACCACTCATGTGGGACCTAAAGAAACGACTCGTGGGAAGCAAGGGCATATGGGCCAAACTCTTACCCCCATGTCCTCTGGTCCTACCGAACCATTGAGCGAAAGCCAACCAGGGAACTCCCTTTCTGGCTAGTATACGGAGCCGTCCTTCTGGTCGAAGTCATGGTCACCAACACACCGATAAAAACTTCGACGAGCAAAGCAATGACGATCGCATCCTAGCAAGCTCAACCTCATAGAAGATCACGACGATTGAATCATTTCCAACTCTTGCATGCCGAGCGGCTCAAGAAGTTCTACCCTAGGTAATCTGCATACCTTTAAACATCTACAATTCTACACTACAATCACATTATCAACTCTAGATAGCATTGAAGCTGGCCCCTCAGCTCACTCTTGATATCAGTCTTTGTTACCTATTCTCAATGTTGAGTCACTCAACTACTTATGACCTCATGATTTAATAAAATGCTTCTGTTATGCTTATGACTCATTACGCAATACAATATCCATATCCTTCGGTTAGTTTTTTGTACACTCTGGATTTTCAACCTTTTTATTAAGCCAGATGATTAATAATAATCATCTGGCTTAATAAAAAGGTTCAAATCCAGAGTGTTTACAAATGATATCAGAGCGGACTCGAGGTCGTGTGGGATGGGCTAACCGACACCTACCGAGCAGATCCAGGGACTTGACGGTCGGTTTGCCGACGAGGACGTTGCATTCTTTGAGTGGGAGGATGTGATACCCCCATCCATCCCACATTGGGATATGAGTAGTAATGGAATGGTTTATAAGGATACTATGAGTTGATTACAACAACAAGGCCTTCCACTTTTAGGCCCAAGTGAGGAAAAATGGCTTAAGGTGGCTAGTTTTCAAGCCCGGATGGCTTGAGATCTAGGTTGTTGGACAATTGTCCATATGGGGTGTTGTAATTTCCAACTAACAATGCAGTACAACGATCAACCAATGTGATCTATCAACCCCCATAACAAGGTCTGTCGCCTGGCTCCTCCAACTTGGCATATAAGCCTAACCTCTCACTAGGGTCTATTAGCCTGATCTGATTAATTAGCATGACCCTCAACTTGACCACCGGGAGTCTGACTCCTCCAGCTTGATCCATAAGCCTGACCTCTCACAAGATCATTGCCCAGATCCTCCGACTTTATCCATCAACTTAAAATGAACCTACGGGACACCCAGGTCTCGTCTTTACACACACTCAAAGTCCCCCGGGGAGGCATAATACAATCATCTGGTTAGCCAAAGAATAACATTTCCAAGCTCCGTGCTTTTTTGGGACTAGGTGTCACACTTCCTGAAAAGGAATGGTGCTCTTGTCGTTTAGCGGCGCATGAGAGTGCCCCCCTTCTAAAAACAAGTCCCCAGTCCGAGCATCTGCGCTCCGCGGCTGGGCCAGGAGGCTCCTCTTTCTGAAGGATTTGTATCCTTGCTGATTAGTGGAGCAAAGGGTGTTGTCCTTAAATCGAAGCACAAATACGAAGACCATGCTTTCCTACCAACATTAGATCCACTTATCTTGAGGAACCAACACTCTTGTCGTAGTGAGCGGAGAAAATGAGTGCTTTTTGCACAAAGTAATTCCTCGACATAGGTCACACACCACCTCTCGACAGGCCACAATCGAAGCCTAGTTGCAAAGAAACAAACTTTCTTCTCCCGCCTCTATCGGTTCAAACACCTCAGTTTCAAACAATATGTCGAAGTCAAGCCAGCTCTCAGCCTTGTATGACGCAAACTCAGCGTGAGTTCACAAAAGCCGAGATTGAGCCAGCTCTTACCTCCCGCATGACGTAATACTCTACGCGAGTTCAAAAAGCCAGGATCGAGCCAGCTCTCACACCCGTGTAAAACTCAATGTGAGTTTAAAAAGCCGGGATCGAGCCAACTCTCACCCCCGCATGACGCAAAACTCAACGCGAGTTTCAAAAAGTCGGGATCGAGCCAACTCTCACCCCCACATGACGCAAAACTCAACGCGAGTCCGAGGAGCTGGGATCGAGCCAACCCTCACCTTCGCATTCCGAAAAACTCAACGAAGTTCAAAAACCCCAGACTCATTGGAAAAGGTAGCGGTCACTCTTTATTTATCATAATGTTTACATAGCCTACAATCCGGTTATCTAACAAATAATCAAGAAACAAAACAACAAAAGCATACAACAAAACTCATGTGGTACAAGCTAACATCGGCTTCCACCACTACGTAATCACATCACCCAAGGAAAGGCACCCTTTTTCTCCCAGCCTCCACACATGAACTACAACTCCAACAAAGCCCTTAAGCACATCTTCACTAGGCACCAGCACAAATGAAACAATGAGTGAAGAGGCCCACGCGGTGGTGCCTTGAAGGCGACCCACCGGTAGAAGAAGCAGGTGATTGCATACACACATGGGGCATGAAAGACTCCGCTGCATGCTTCCCGAGAACCTGAGGTGAGGCAACGTTGAGGTCGTACGCCCCACACAACTAATTCCACCTCCCCTCTCCCAACACATCCCTTGTTTGAGCAGAACCAGCTTCTTCAGCACCCATCAGCTCACCTGTGGGAAAACATGGATGGGAGCCAAGCCGACCTGTTTCCA
The DNA here is from genome assembly GCA_023374045.1 of Limonium bicolor. NCBI lineage: Eukaryota > Viridiplantae > Streptophyta > Magnoliopsida > Caryophyllales > Plumbaginaceae > Limonium > Limonium bicolor. Next base: position 93,924,908 of record CM041776.1, read on the forward strand.
CCTCCGTAGTCGGGGTTGAGATACAAAGAAGCCAGGTAGTGAGACACGGGAAAGACAAATTGCCTTGCACCTCACCAGGTTTCAGCTGGCACCCAGCCACCCCAGGAGGATAACTAGCTACCCACCTCAGCCTCTGCCTCTCTAACACGACCATACCAAGAAACCATTAACTCTTATGGCACAGGCTGGTCCCACAGGCAGGACTGAAGAGAAGATGCCGCCCTGACGACCTATAAAGAACCCCCCGCCAGCCTAAGAGAAGGATTCGATCTTTTCGGATCGGATCCCCATCCAGACCAATGGAGACCCCTCCCCAATCCCCACCTCCATTTTTAGATTTAAGTACCCTTCCAACTTTGTCTACACCATCAACACCTCAGCAATCGGTAACTCCTCCATCGCCATCATCATCGCTATAACCACTAGCCACACAACCAACTGCTCCATAAACACTAAACCAACCAGTGCTTTGTCACCGTGCATCACCCTCTCAGGTTAACGACAATATCAACATCTTTTGGCAGCGAGCCATTTCCGGTGAAATACAAATGAAAAGAGTAATAACAAATATCCTACGAAGGAAAGGAAGGGAAGCGTGGCAATCTCTTTTTCCACCCAACACATTTATAGCAAGCAAACTCGGAAGTCGCCTACACAGCTCTCACACCGTCCCATCCGATACACTCCAATCAGGATGGGCCACGTGACCCACTCCGCATAGTCGCCATTGCCAAAGGCAACGACTAGATAGACATCGGTAACTCACCCACAATTACTAACCAAGTGTTTCGCCTCGCATCAATCGCATCTCCTCGTACCAGTACCATCGTCTGACGCTCCGATTCCCAAGTAAGCCCACAACGAACCACGTGGTACATCCCCGTCTCAGCCAGCATTGCAAAACAAAAACGTCTAAAAAAAAGTCAACTTCCTACCCAAAACCACTGAAAGACGAACTTGGGGGGACTAGTGGATACAGAGACCACCCGGGTAAAACCTCTCACCTTTCTTTTTTCCCGTGTTTCAAATTTTTCTCTTAAGAAAACCCGCAACAACTTCTTAAGTCTCGCTTCCCTCACAAACTATGAAAGTGAGACTTGGGGGACTAGTTTGGTATGACATAATTAGTCATACCTTAACCAAATTACTAAGAGTGCTAATCACATTTCCCTTTCATGATCACATGTACTCGGGTGACAAGCCAACGAACGGGATACGAAGGTCTTAGGCGGGGAACGCCTGACTAGCAAGCACCGAATCCAGAAAGCATGCTTCACCATGCCTCAGAGCCGACTACAGACATCCGGATACCACTAGCTGAAATCTCGATCGACTCCCTTCGCCACGAAGGATCACTCATGACTCAGTACGTGCCCTTCTGATGCTTTGCCCAATCAAGTCCCATCACACAACCGATCATCACCATTTTGGACGCCCATGGTTACCCGCTCGCACACCCCTCTAACATATCATTAATACCCCAAGTCGTCAAGCGTATTTTCCGCATTTAAGAGGAGCGGTCGAGTAGAGCGAGGAAATTTCATTCCTGACAAATGATCCATCCCAAGTGATGTCAGCCCCATCGTGTGGCAAACCCTGCATCATCAACCCGGCTAGCAAGCAAGCGGCAAGCCAGGAAGCGCACCAAATTCCTTGTTCTTTTCCTTATAAATAGCAATCAATGTCACATTTATTACACACATCAAAGAGGAGACAAAAGAAAGCGAACTCCCAAAGACACTCATTATCTTCCCCACTTGTACTCACACGATTCTACTAAGAACCTCTGTCAAACCCTCTATGGATTAGATCATTCAAGATCGAACCACGTAAATCCTTATGTCTTCTTTATTACTACTTGTTACTGCACTCAAACCATGACCATAACCATCAAGGAAGTAATAATCTCAATCCAATCCACACTATACACTCTAGCTAGTACATTACCAACATCTATCCATGCTTCAAAAAATTATAGTGACTGATTTAATAACCTATATTGATAAAACTTGTAAAAGCTATACTTTTGTATTGTCAATACCAATTTTGTAATAACAACCTTAATTAAAATTATCCTTGTTATATAAACTATTTAGTCAATCGATGGATGATTTACTTCTTCAAAAAAAAAAACAAAAAACTATTTACTCGACATGCTACCCTGCAAAAACGACGACGTTACCCGAGTCTCTCTCCTCGTTCTTCGTCCTAGCTTCTAGACGGTCTCTCTCTCAGATATTGCTTTATGAAATAAATCTTGCCCGCTGCTCTCCTGCTTCTTTAGATTCTTTTCATTTATTTAATTTGTTCATTCATCCTTGCATGATCACTGCCATTTGGTTATGATTCCGGAACCCACAGAGACGGGGTCTAGAGTCGTCGCCATCGCTTCGTTCATCAGGTGAGCCATTGTCAGCAATTTGCTTTGTGCTCACCGGGTTTCTCTATTCTTGTTCGCAATTAGCTGCTGTGTAGTAGTCTGCGTACTTGCTGTTGCGGGATAGAATTTTCCCCGTCCTTGAGTTAATTTACTCCATCTAGTGTAGACTTTTCTCGCTTATGCTGTTCATAGACAAACTTACCGAACAAATTGATTCCCATATTGAATTGTGGTTAAAAACCAAATTAATCCCGGACTCAATTCGAATGGGAGTTTGAAACTCCCACTTTGTTTTTGATCTCACTCCCTCCACTTCCCCTCTTTGTTTTGTTTCGAAAACTGGTTCATTTCTGAATTTGGAAGCAATGATCTACATTGATCAGAATTAGGCTAAAATCCCCAGCTTGATTACAAACTCTGAGTGGAATTAGGGTTTATGTACTGTTCATTAGTGTTCAAATTCGATTCTGAGAACAATCATACTACAAAGTCAGGATCAGGGTTGAAGTCGTGGACAATCTTCCCGTTTATGTTTTTTTTGCTCATTTTGGGCTCAAATCTGATTCATAATTTGTTCTGGGAACATTTATGAACCTAATTGGAGTTAGCTGAAACCCCCAGCTCGATTTCAAATTCTTCTTTAAATATGTACTCCTGTGGCAATTAAGTTCCAATTCTGAGCTAAGGTCTGATCTTGAGAGACCTTCTGTTTTTAATCGTTTTATTCTCATCATTATCATTGATCGACCCTTTAACAAATTCTCCAAGTATCTCATGGATAGTAGTGCAAATATCCAAGTTTCCTTCTTGGATATATATGTGCACAGGCAGACTGTCTATGCTGAAATTTTCTCTTGCTGATGAAGAGGATTTGACTTTGCCGCCTTTGCAGCACCCATCTTCTGTCTAAACAAGAGTTCTTTCTTTTTCACCTTATGTTTCCTTATGGATTACATGGTGGAACCTTAGAATATAATTTTTTTTTCGGTCATGGATGATTTGGTGGTTTGGCCATGTAAGTAGGAGATCGAGGGAGGCATCGGTTAGAAGGATTGAGACATGGGGAGAGAGAGAGTGAGGAAAGGGAGAGGACGACCGGACCCAAACAAACACGGGTTAGAGTGGTCGAGAAGGACTTGTTGCTACTCGGGATAGATGAGAGAATGTCTTTAGGAGGGAAGAAGGACATGTCGCTGCTCGGGATAGCTGAGAGAATGTCTTTAGAGATGGAATAATGGAGATAAAGTATTCGAGTGGTGGATTGTGTTGGCTTTTCCGCTCTTTGGTATTTTTCTTTCTTCTGTGTCGATGGCTTTGCCCCAACTTTTTATATCAATTCATGTTAGCCGACCACAATTGTTTGAATAAGGCTTTAATCCTATTGTTGTTGGGGATGAATTGCATGTTGGCTCTGCATAGTTCTTTTAGTCAACAAATTATGAGTATACATGTTGTTGTAGATTTCCTTCATGTGGAAGGCCAGTGATACCTCTGACATCAAATCTATCTGGATTATGCATTTCTACAAACTTGAATTGTACTTCTAGTTGTTATTATCATTATTTTTTATAGTAATACTTTTATTGCTGGCTCTCCACGGGTTCATGGTTTGATATTAAATAGTGTACTGTTAAATATGTATTTCCATTATAAAAAATGAGATGTATCATTTTAATTGAATGAAAACTGTGTTTACGTGGAATACATCCTTCTCATATCTCTGTCCATTAATCTTTTTGTAGGGTTAAGAAGGTGAGAAGTTGTGGGAAGAGGGATAGAAAGACTGACAGACAATGTCTTTTGATTGTGGCAACAGACAATGGGCCTGTGGAAAGACTGGTGCTGTAAATTTACAACGTATAGTTCGTGATATAAGAGAGCCATGCCTTCATCAATCACCTATAAAGGTCATTGTGGCTGTAAGGCATTATCAATTTTTCATCAATTTCATTCTAATAAGCAATATTTTTATGGGGGGATGGAATATTGATAACTTCTTAAGCGTAAATCTCATAGAATCCTAGTTTGTTGCAACAATATAGAAGTCCACAATGCTCATTATGATGGTATTTAGTTGATAAGTGATGACCTGGTCATAACTGGCAAGGTATTGAATTGGCTCCACTAGTGAAGCACTTGTGTACACAATTTAGCTGGTTTCAAGAACTGTTCTCAAGTCAGTTTGATCCACCTTAAAAATTGGGCTGCCTGTTTTGAAGATGGAATTATAACTACTATATACATAGTGGTTAATTGGTTCTTAGTATTGATGGAAACTGGTTTAGTGGTTCCTGCTTTCTGGTCTACTTATACAAGATGTTTTTTGAGCAGCGTATTCTTCTTTCATCATTGGGAATGAAGTAAGTGAATAAAAGTGAAGGTTTGTACGTATCTGAATCTGGATTTAAAATAACAGCAAAAATTTCTCATTAGTTCTCGTTGACCTACAGCCAGGGGGTTATCTTCCAGTTTCATCTTGCTGAGAACTTTACTATAGATGGACCTTTCTCTCAGCAATAGGTTTCTTCAAAGTTTATACTATCAGAAAACGGTGCATTTCTAGTATGAAACTTGAGATGGAATGATGCGCCAATGAAATTCTTAAAATATGGAACAATAGAAGAGTAATTCTTTAGGAAAGTTTAGAAGTTTATGTTCTGATTCAATACATGGGAGGATTATTTGCTTCTTCGTGTATGTGAAATTTCTGATTGAATAAAGCAATGAATAATTACCTGATGAAGGACGATGTTTAGAAGCTTTGAAATTGAAGGTACGGATGTGATGCTCTCTCTCCCACAATAATATTTCATACTATTGTTGGTCAGAAGTTTGAACTGACCTCTTACCCAAATGTGGAGTTAATAGTGTTTAGAAATGTGTCTTTCGTAGACCCATATGGATTGAGTACAACAACTAAGTCTTCCATTTTTAGGCCCAAGTGAGGACAAAGAGCTTAAATGGGCTACTTTTCAAGTCTGAATTGCTTGAGAGCTAGGTTATTAGACAGTTGCTCATATGGGATGTTACACCCATGAATTGGTGGTTATTAAAAACAAGGTGGATTGGGGTGAAATGTTAATACCTTTTACCTATCATTTAACCCCTCATTTTGTTACCCAACACGAAGTTAAGATATTCACCTTGTTTAACCTCATTTAACCCAATCCTAGCACGCTATAACAAGGAATGGTTTGAAACATCTTGAAGATCATCAAAGGAAATATTTACTAGTAGGCCAGTGTGTGGAATAAGTGGGTTTTCTCTATTAGGCAGAGCATTACTCTGATTTGTAGGTTGGAACCTTCCTGATTTATGTTTGTTTCTGATTCAGTTTTTGTTGGTTTCTTCCCACGTTTCCCAAAGAAGGTTTTAAGACATAAATGGCCTTCCCTTTTTATTCATTGAAGAGTAGCTATATGTGGTCTATTTGGTTCTAGATTTTTTGGGTTCCAGGTTCTTCAGTGAGTCGTTAAATGATGGGATAAGTGGTATAAGTGGATTTTCATGATTAGGTAGAGCATTTCTCTGATTTATTGGCAGGAACTCCCCATTTATGTTTGTTTCTTATTCAGTATGTGTTCATCTGTTTCCACGTTTCCTAAAAACCTTTTAAGAACTAAGTGACCTTCCCTTTTATTTATTGAAGAGTAGTAGTATTTGGTTTATTTGGTTCTAAATTCTGGGTTCCATCAGTGTGTGTGTAATGATGGCTCACCCGTTAGGAAAGGCAGTGAGTAACATAATCGATATATCACCTGTAATTACTTTTCTTATTTATCAAGGTCTTGTTGATTTCTATTCTTAGTCAGTTGGAAAGAGCATACTTTCCTTGATGGTCTTGATGAGTGAAGGAGTACTACTTACTCAAAATTAGTACCATTAATGTTAGCAAGGATATATTGCTCCCGCTTGATGTAAGACTTGTGTTGTCCTATACTTTATCGTGACTCATTATCAACACTTTGAGGGAGAAACTCTGACCATCTGTCCCTTTGGGTATAAAAGCAGATTCTTCCTAGGTCTTGGATTATCTTGTTTGTGTTTGCTGACTTGCTGTTTGCTTGAATGTTTATCGTGGAAGCTATCTTTCTTCCTTAATATCGTGGGCATTTCTTCCTTAATATCTTAAGCATTTTATGATTATTTCCATTATCATGAAGCCTAGTTACAGAAAAAAGGTTGTTTGAGCCTATACACTTTACTTTTAGGGTCGAATGTGCTTGTTGGGAGCTGATCATTTTTCTAATAGAAGTAGATGAGGCATGTCTCCTATGTTGCTATATTTTTCATTGTTGTTTCTTGGGTATTTCTGGACCAACATCTTTAGGTTCCCTCGGTCCTGTAAGCATATCTTTTTTGTCTCTTGATGTAATTGGGTTTACCTCATACAACCTGTTGTACGGGCTTCTTAATTTCAATGATTGACTGTGCTTGAGTTTTTTACTTTGTAAATTAGGAGGGTTAGTTTGTTATATCGTGATAGGAATTTGATGCAAGTGATGATATGAAGAAGAAACGGTTTTGTGCCATAACTACTATATCCAGCTTTTAAAGTAGGAACAACGCTTGTCAGTGTAAGATAGCCTGCATAATGATACTAGAGGAGTTGTATTATAAACAGTTGCATTGCCACATTGTAATTTGCTAAGCTTAGGTAGCCAATTTTTTAAGTTCGATTCTAGGTATCAATCATATTAAGAAACATTTTATGTTATTTTTATTAAAAGCTGTTATGCCATTATCATATATCTACCATACCGTCGTTATTATAAGCGGTGATGAGGACTGGATGATCCCTTCGTTTGCTGCTGTATTTTTGAAATGTGGATGTGAACTTGGAAACATATAGGCATAAACTTCTGCAGTGATGTTGTATGAATACTTTTTCCTTCTTTTCTAGCTCCCCTTAGTATAGTTTCTGCTCTAGAAGCTCAAAATGACACTTACTCTGTTAGAGATTCGAGTGGTCACCTAGAATGGATCCTATCTTGCAAAATAAATTTACTATCATTAAATTTGTTTGGTTATATTGTTTTTGCATACTGTCATTGCATTTGGGTTGGTTTATGGAAAAAAATTGAATTATTGGATGTTTTACATTGGCAATATATCTGGTATGAACTGTGTGAAACTGTTGTGGGTTTTCTTCTGATAAGCATTTGTAAATGCTAGAAGGGTTCTTGCTGTGTGGCTGCTTGGGTAATGTTCTGCTGGGCAATGTACTTTTACTGTTCTTTGTCCATTGACTGAATTTCCTCTTTTCTTTGTGCTTTGCCTCTACGTGGATTATACAGGTGACGAAAATGCTTAAACCCGAAAATGGCATGCAGCTTTCGACTGTGAAGGGAAGGTTTGTGGTTTCCAAAAGATTCTGAAGTTGATACGTTTAGGGGTATGCTCACTTACTTCTTGAATGCATCCACTTCATTTTCCAAGTGCTGTAACCTGACTTCTATGTCTTATCTTTCTCCTTGTTGGTTATTTTATTTCTCTTATTATCGAGGGTATTAAAGAATGCCCCTCGATGTGATAGTTGGCTTTGGATTTGCAAGGGAACAAATTAGGATTTTAAAGCTGGAGAAAATAGGGGTTATATGAGGCTGAATTTGGGAAAATTTTGAGATTCGATCTTGTATCTGAACGTCATTCTTAGTTTTTGGTTTGTAGTAGATGATACTATAAAGCATATGCACCACCTATCACCTTATGATCATGGTATCATCTAACTCAAATTGACGTTTGATTACTTGAATCTCTTCCGAAGATTGGCCTTCAATTTTCATAAGAGAACTTCATGCTGCTGCTGATTCAATGTCCAAAAGCATTTCAAAATGTAACTCCACTCCTATGAAAAGTCAATGACACCTTTTTGTAATAGCAAAATTTGGATCAGAGGACCATTGTCAATTCATAAACACTGATAAAGAGAGAAAGTGAGGGAAGATGGGATCAAATACAAATGATTTACCTGGTTCAACTAGAAGGGCCTATATCCACGGGAGATAATACTGTCTAGTTTCCGTTTTTATTATCTCGGGTGTTTTTTATTTTTTTTATAGATATTGGCAAAAGCCTTGGTATTACAAATTCCGGATCATACATTAGATTGGCCTCCCTTGAGAATGATCGAAACTTCATCGAGCTGACCTACAAATGTCAGCCTGATGAACCTTGCTCAAAGCCACAACATTCTAACACACTATATCAACAAACCCTCTAAGACCATCATATCACTCCCTAAAACAAAATACTCACCCATCCTTATTTCGACAACATTCGCTTCATAGAAACTGCTGAATTTCTCGAGCCCCTCACTAAATTCATGTGAATGATTGGGGAAGTCCTCCACCACTCCCTCATTCCAATTCCATACATGCATCTTTAGTATCCTCACTGTCGGATCCTAGACCAGTGTCTTGCCTTCGAATGCCATCTCGTTTCTCATTTTCCGTGTGCTCCACATGGCATAGAAGAAGGTATTCCCTACTTTTTTCTTCTTCTTTTTACCTTAAACTACCGCTCTCCACGATTGATAAACCTCATATCCATTTCCGCATGACCAGAGTGATACCCCAACATAGGAGAAGATCATCCCATATTTTTCTTGATACTCCACAAGAGAAGAACCAATGATAAAGGGTCCACTACTTCTGCCACATTGCACTCATTGGCTCTGATTAATTGTGATCATTCCCCTGTGAAATAGTGCCATTCTTGTGCATAGCCTTCCTTGAAACATCATGCCATCATCCATGCACACAGCTCCACTCTTGGGATTGCATTTCCATCCTACCCGAAGCACTCAATCCTTCCCTCATCGGAGTGGCCACATCTAACCTTGCCACCACCAGTTGGATTTTTTTGCTGTAAACCATCTAATCCCACTGTTATTTGACCTATTTATATATGTAATGTGCCTTGGGCCTTATTCTTTTATTCTTTTTCTTATACATACTCAGGGTATACTTGTAAATTAGACTAGTTACTTTATTTTAAGCCACATTTTCCTTATAATACGGTTGAAGTTTCTCCTTGCTAACGTACATCAATAAGAAAGTATCTTCTCACTAATGGTATCAGAGCCAAATTTTTTCAAATACTAGCCTCCCATCCTCTTGGCTCAAACCAAACCCTAGCCTTCTATGCTCTAAACTCAAACCCTAATTAGTACCGTGTTGGCAATGCCGGACTAACAACGCCAACTGACGATGATGGACTGGCGTGTCGGCCTGACGATGTCGAACGCTGGACTGTCGATGCCGGATTGACGACCTCCTTTCAGGCGAGCACCCTTCTCTCGGTGCTCTTCTTCCCCTCGCTGATCGTCTGTTCGCCTGTGCAACTAACGTCGCCCTTCTTTGGCTTTACCGCCCTCCGACATATGTGTGAAAGGTGTCTGAGCAGGCATGATCTTCTGTCCGTTGATATTTGCACGCCTTCAACCAGTTCAAAGCCAGTTTCTTCAAGCTGGTGTTGTTGCCTCAACTAGGTTCTTCCTGGGTTCCTTTCACCTGTCTTTATCGTTGTGTGGCCCCTCTACATTGGTTTCCTATCATGGCGGAAGATTTTTCTTCAGATTCGGGTGTTACTAACACCTCCATCACTCTTATCACTCGTGTTGATTTGAATAAATGTCGCATGATGCTGCGATCCCTTGAAGTGTCTACTAAATCTGGTCATTGCTCGCTTACATCTCCTTATTCTCTTCATACATCACACCAATCCTGCTCCACAATGGATTCTGGATTTCGAAGCTACCACTCATATGACACCTGTTTTCTTCTCTAACTCACTATCGTCCTTGCTATAAGCTTGAAACCATTACTACTATGGTGTCTCCACTAATGTCGCAAAACACAGGGATGTTTGTCTTATCGAATAGCATTCAACTTAGGGAAAACCTTGCATGTTCCGGGCTTGCTACGAATCTTGCTTCCATATACAAACTCACTATTGATCTTGGCTGCTTTGCTTTTTTTTTTTTTTCTGTCTTATTGTATCTTGCAAGATCTATGCCCGGGGAAGGTGATTGGAACTGCTAAGCAGCGGGTTGAATTGTACTACCTCAATATACCTGCTGTCCTCATCGTTCCAAAAGTTCTTGCCTCTACTTCAGATACACCAACACCATTTGGCTTTATCATAGTTGTTTTGGCCACCCATATTTTCACACCCCTAAAGAGAATGTTTCCCAAACTATTTACTAATGTCGATGTTTCAGCTTTTCAGTGTAATGTGTGAACTTTTCTAACACTCTTGAACACAATTTTCTCTCCAAGTAATACAAGAAGCATTATTACTTTTACACTCATTCATTGTGTGTGGGATCCTTTTGTTGCTAATATCTCAGGGACACGTTGGTTTGTTACTTTTATTGATGATTGTACTCGATTTATATGGGTTTTCTTGATGAAAAACGAAAGTGAGGTCAGTACTTTTATTCCCATCTTCTGTACCATGGTTTAAACACATTCTTCCACCACCATAAAAAATTTCCGCATTGACAATGCTATACAGATTACTTCAATCAAACCATTACTTCCTACTTTCACTCACAAGGTATCATTCATGAATCTTCTTGTCCCTACACTCCTCAACAAAATGGGTTAGCTGAGCGAAAGACCGTCTTCTTCTTGAAATGAATGGAGTCATTCTTTTTCAAACGCATATGCCTAACAATACTGGGGGAAGCTACTAAGACCGCAAGTCATCTGTTCAACAAACTACCTACTCGGGTACTTCTGATAGATCTCCTTTTGGAATGTCTTCAGACATTTTTTTTTTCCACATCACAAAGTTTCTACTGATCTTGACTTACGTGTGTTTGGGTGCACTGTCGTCACGCATGTTCGCACACCTCACATAGGAACTGGATCCTAGATCGACCAAGTGTCTTTCGTGTGTTTGGGTGCACTGTCAGCTTTTTCTCGCTGAATTTGATGAAGATTATTATTGGTGATCGTGCTCTGCTTGGGTCATTTACCTGAAATGTTTTTTGTTATAAATAGTTGATATTAGCTCATTCCTCTTTTTCTTTGATACCTGCAAGAAGATTCTGATTGTCACATCATTTTGGCTGTTAGGGTGTTGATCCATCCATCCGGGCAGAGGTCTGGGAATTTCTCCTTGGCTGTATGCACTTACAGTACTGCTGAGTATCGTATGAAGCTGAGAATTGCTCGAAGGTTTATGACTAGAATCAATCGGGAAGCTTTTATTTTGTTATTCTTTTCAATTGTTTGAACCTTCTTGCTTTTAGGGTTGGCAATAGTGTTATGTATTTGCACTTCTGTTATATGAATCAATTTGTGGAAAACTTCTATTCTTGAGTGTTGGTATTTGTATCATCTAGATCCCATCACAACTATAAAGGTTGGTACAAACTTGTTTACTCTGTTGAGGTGTAAATATGTTATCGTTCATTGTTATTGAACTTGTGTGAGCTGCTTTGATATGTTCTCGAGGAGCCATAATACTGTTTATCATGACCACATCATTGAATTTTTCCTTTGCGTTGCTTTATTGTATTGCATTTAGTTTTATTTAAACTGATTTTCTCCTCTTTAGTTTGATTATATCAACTACATCTTGAGCATTATCTTACTTTTATCTGAATATGGCCAGTATATTTCCTGCAGGGAACGATATGAAGAACTACTTAATGAGTGCCAACAGATGCATGCTAGTGTAGGGACAGGTATGCTTGCATTTGTTGTTGGCTCTAAGGTTATGGATATGAGGACATATTCCAAAAAATTCAGAGAAAGGAACCTCAGCAGGAAGATGGACAAGCTTTAGCCAGTGCATCTAGTAGATCAATGATTGCTGTGATGACCATAATTATCCAGAGCAATCATACTCATGCCAAAGGGTCAGCTCTGGTGATTCTTCTGACCTAATCAGTGTGCGAGGAAGTGTTGACAGTGCTGCGTACGATTCATCTTCCCTCATGCCTACTCCTGCAGAGTACCATTGTGATTCCATTAATTTCAGAACAAATACACTTCAATCACACTATATGGTTGGAAATTTGTTTGATTTTCCTGCCTTGCCTGTGACCAATCTGTTCGAGAATGATAGAGATCGGCGAGAATGTGAAGCCTGTGATAGCGGACGGTTGATCCAACATGAACTGAGTTCTGATGATGACACTATGCACAGTTTTAAAATTAATAACAATGAAGATCTCATTATGGAGTCAAATGGTTCGGTTTATTGTACTGCTCGACCATCAACAAATTCTGTTATTGAAATGGTGAATAGTGAAAGTAGTGGGTCAATGCTGCGGTCTACTACCCTAAGACACAAAAGTGACATGGAAAATAGACCTGGTTTATCTGATGCTTCGGAAATCCCAGTGGTAAATGCAAGTACATCAGGCAGAGCTGCTGATGATAGTAAAGTTTCTGAGTGGCTATGGACCCTGCATCGTATAGGTTCTGTATTTCTCCAAGTTGTATGTTTATGGTTATTTATTTTTTCTTAAAGTGCTTTTTCTAATTGGAACTTTTATACACCTTCAGTGGTTGACGTGGTTAGAACAGATTCTCACCTAGAATTCTACGAGGATCCAAAAAATTTAGCTAGAATGTCGGATATTCTTGCTGTTTATGCATGGGTTGACCCGCAAACTGGATACTGCCAAGGTAATTTTTTTTTAATAAACTGTATAAATTTCTCCTTTTCTTGCATTTTTGTTGTCCTCCTGTTATTCTTTAATTCTCTTATTAAGTCTTAATGCACTTATTGTCCTGATTTATTGGGCAGGCATGAGTGATATATTATCTCCCTTTGTGGTTCTGTTTGAGGATGACGCTGATGCATTTTGGTGTTTTGAGATGCTTCTGAGGAGAATGGTTTGTCCTGACAGCATTTTATATTAGGTTCTAGACCTGTAATAACAACTTGTTTTTCTGATATGTTTTTTTAATCTTTGACCCTAGCGAGAGAACTTTCGGATGGAAGGGCCAACTGGTGTAATGAAGCAACTACTCACGCTGTGGCACATATTGGAAGTCATTGACAGGGAAATGTTTTCTCATCTGTCTCATATAGGCGCAGAGAGCCTTCACTTTGCTTTCAGAATGTTGCTTGTACTCTTTCGCCGGGAGTTATCGTTTGGTGAAGCCCTTAGGATGTGGGAGGTTTGTTTCGGAAGAAAATGAAAACATCAATATTTTATAGTTATATTATATATGGAATTAGTTCCATTGTGAATGGTTTTATAAGGATATAAGTAGTAATGTGAATGGTGTATAAGAATATATATGAGTTGACTACAACAACAAACTCTTCCACATTTTGGCTCATGTGAGAATAAAGTGCTTAAGTGGCTAGTTTTCAAACTCAAATAGCTTAGGAGCTAGGTTGCTGGATAGTTAACCATATGGGATGTTACAAATGATATTATGCTGTGTTGGTAGGGACTATCTGAAACCTACCAAGGAGGTCCATGGGATTTGGTTGTTAGACTTATGACAAGGATGTCACGTTCTTTAAGTGGGGGAATATGTGATACCCCATCCCACATCGGGATATGAGTAGTAATGTGTATGGTCTATAAGGATACATATGAGTTGACTACAACAATAAGACCTTCCAATTTTAGGCCCAAGTTAGGATAGATGACTTAAAGTGGCTAGTTTTCAAGTCCGAATGACTCAGAAAGATAGGTTGTTGAAGAGTTACCCATATGGGGTGTTACAGTGGAATAAATTGGTCTTATTAGTTATATGCTGTTTGTATGATTATCATATAATTATAGCTGCCATGCTTCCGCCATAGTTGGCTATGCCATCCTCCTATTTCTATGATGAATTTTGGCATGCCACTATAATTTGCTATTTTCTTTTGTAAAACAATTGGTTAGCTATCTTGGAGTTAACCGTTCAGGAGCATTTGTATTTTTATCTGAAATTTTGAAAACCGATGTATTCTCTCTGCTTAAGCTAACTATATGCTGACCGTGTATGTAGATGATGTGGGCTGCTGACTTTAATGATTCGCTGACTTGGAACTTCGAACAAAACTGTCTGGAACCTCTGTTACTGCAGTGTCCTGGAGGCTCTGACACATATGCAGTGGAAGAGACAGAGATAGTGATGACAGCTTGAAAGGCGAATCTCAAGGAAAGCAAGCAAGTATAGGAGATTCCATTGAGAATGCTGGAATGAATTCTGTCGTAAAAAAGTCATTCATTTTGCGGGCTCACCCGTGGCTTTTGGTCAAAAAATGAACGTCTACCATTTTACACTGAGACATTGTCATCCAGGAATCAAGAGGATCAATTGCCTGTCTTCTGTGTGGCTGCTGTTCTAATATTAAACCGTCAGAAAATCATTAAAGAAACCCGATCCATAGAGGATTTAATCAAGGCAAGATACGCTTAATCCTCCTTCGCTCTTATATTAAAACCCTAACGCCGGAGCTTTTAACTTTTTCATAGAACATCTCACATTGTTTGCCATTTAGAGGTGGCACAACATATGTTTCTTATTTTGATCTCAATAGCAAGTTGCTGGGAGAAGTGCTAAATTCAACCTATGACCCAATCTTCTGTTGTCTTGCTGTGCAATATTTTCTATTCGAGTGATTTTAAAATTACAATAAACCTGTTCGCTAAACAATATGGAGAGTTTAGAAATTATTATTTGTGTTCTAGTGTAGTAGATAAGTCAGTCTTTCATTCTCCAAATACTTTTTAGCTATTTTCTCGTTATCATGTAGAGCAGTCTTTGATTCGTCTATTGTTGTGCAGATATTTAATGATAATGAGCTAAAATTCAAAGTCAGGAGTTGCATCAGAACTGCTGTCAAACTTCGTAGGAAGTATTTCTACAAGGTGGTTGCTATTTATCCATTTGTTTTTTCCATAATGTAGTTTTATGTTTCTTTCCTTTTCTATCAATCGGTGTACCTTCATGACCACCTTGCTGAAGAGGTCCATGGTTGAACGTATTAATAAAATAGGGTAATATTTTGTAGAATTTGGTATTGCTTTTTCATCTCTCGTTTTTGCCCAGTACATAACTAGTCTTCTTGCATCTAAGCTAATAGCAAGACGAGAAAACTCTACTACACCCAATACCACGTCAATAAGTTATTTTAGAGCATGGATTACTTTTAAAAAAAAATTACTTTTGATCAAAGAAAGCTAGTGTATGTTGATTATGGGATTAGATAGTTTTGATTTCTAAGAAAAGGAGAGCCACAAACCCAAGCGCCTTTGGGTTTATGGATTCAAGGATGTAAGGGGGTCAATTAGAGCAATTGGAGTTCTAAAACAAAGCTATATAGAGGCAGGTATCTGTTTGCTAGTATGGTTAGGTTAAAAAATGCTGGCTTACAAGAGATAACAAAGATGTGCGGAGCTGATTCTTAAAGAAAATTAATTAGTAACCAGAATTCCACAACCTAGATAGACATTGGAAAGCCGTTAATGGTCAGGGTCATATGGCCCCACTCACAATCGGTAGCTTACATCTTTTAGTATGAAGCAAATCAGCCTAAGGATTAGTAGTTCAATGCCAGAGAGAGAATGGTTAGAAATCTTGTAGTTCCGAAGTGAAAGAACGTAAGTGGTTAGAGAAATTTAAGAAGGGAGAGTGTGAAGGATGGAAGAATGTTGAAGCGATTACTATCATTTGAAGAGGATAATTTCCTAGCTTGATTGAAAAGAGTTCTTGGAGGCATTTGGTAGAAACATTCTATTGGCGTTAAAGGGAATGAAGTGGTACAAATGGAAGGTGGAGCGGACAGCGGTGGAGTAAAAAACTTGGGTGATGATCAGAGGCCTCCCTTGTGAAGTGTGGGAGGATTCAAATCTGCTGAACATAGTTGCCTTTACTGGTAAAGGGACTAAGTTGCTCTGGAAAAACTTCACACCATATTTTACAAAAAACTGCAGAAAACTCCCTAACCTAGGGAGTTTTGTCACAGCTGAACTAAAAATACCCTAACTTAGGGAGCTTTCTAGCCAAAGTGACCAGGAAACGCCCCCAGGTCAAGGTTTTTTTCTTGCCAGCATGACCAAAAAGCTCCCTAAGCTAAGCATTTTCCAACATAAAACCAGAAAACGCCCTAATCTAAGGAGTTCTCTCCGCACATTCTGAAAAAAAAAAGTCTGCCCTTTGCACAACAACAGGCAGCAATGTTGAACAAACACCATTAGACTAGGAAATAGTGCATTTATTACTTCTGTAACTACTTAGGTTCAGCATGTAATTAATTGTACCTGTTTAGTTATTTGTATTTCCTAGAACAAACACTTCCAAGGGTCTCTTCCCTTGGGCTATCTAGACCCTTCTATAGGTGCTATAAATATAGGGCTGCATATCTCATTTCTGATCATTAAACACTGAATAAAACACAATAAACTACATGGTATCAGACCTAAACCTACCCTTTCCTCTCTCTCTGGTTGCTGCCAGCTTCTTCATTCCTAACCCTAAACACTGCAGCCTCCTCTTTAATTTCAGGTTACGCTTCCAATTCCAAATCTCCGTCGTCAAACCTTTTCTTTATGGGCATCTTTTCCTGTTAGAATGCTATATATGGCCAAAGTGTGTGGTGGGTGTATGAACGCAAGAAGGGCATGCGGACATAAGCAATTAGTATGGGTATTATGGGTAGAGTAAGTAGTAAAGAGAGTTTCCTTTTTGTGCACAGCACGTGCCTCCAGAATCCTTTTAAGGGATTGCTGTAAGGGTACTATAAATAGAATAAGCGCTGTGCTATTAGGGGTATGTTGGCTGATGAATGAAACATGGACGGCTGTAGTAAAAGAAGAGAATTACAAATATATTGATGGCAGGACTGAAGAGTTGTCTCAGCCTGTTTCCTTTCCTCTCGGTGTGCTCTTACCTCTAACAGTAATCCTGTATTCCTAATATCAATTCTTGATTTGATTGTTATGGTCTAGTGGGCTGATCCTAGTCCATCTCAAAGTAGATGGTCAACAGAAGTGTTAGCTAATTTGTGTTCCTGTTTTACTATATGAATTTTTAGAGTATTCCTGTAATCTTCCTTCAAGGTGCTAGTTGTCTATTATGTGTGGTGCTCGTACATCAGCTGTCAATTTTGATTGCTAGTTGCTGTTTTTTTTTTCTGAAGTTTCTGTTATGTTTGATGTAGATCAGGAGCGGCAGCCCAGTGCCTCAGAATATTGATCTGGATTGATTTTATCTGATGCCATCTACTAATGGAAACCTGGCTTCGCTTTTGGCGTGCTGTTCTCTGTTTGGTGTGTGACAATGTGTGGTGGCTGTCTTAATATCTTAGTCGAGCCAGGAGTTGTACTTCTTGTTTCTGCCTTGAGAAGGCGATGCAGGATACTGGAACCTGCAAATGTTGTAAATATCGCAGAGGTGAGTGATATCTGTTATTGTGTTCATCTCAGATTATCACTTTATGTTTTCCAGATCCATTTTTGTGATATATAACTGCTGTTGCTGATATGTCTGCAATACACAGTGCTGCCGATCTGCTTGCACATGAGTTGACTTCATGATTACCTTCATATGGCTGACTATCTCTGTATAACTTTGAAATCATTTTTAGTGCGTTATTTTATGCTTTCTAGTATAGGTGTTTCAGTGCTGACTGCCCATGATTAAGTAGTTGGGGAATACTCAAATGCTCGCTAAGTTAGCTGAGCCTGGTCTGGGTTCTTCTAGTCTCATAGGTTGAAATCAAGCAGCGAAGATTTAGGGTGTGTTAATGAAGTAAGTGCTTTTCTTACCATAAGATAAGAAGGGCATATGAAGTAGAATGGTCAAATGGCTGACTGAATAATTGATGTTCAGTTTACTGAACTGGATGTTCTGATCTATTATCCGAGCTAAAGGAGAGATTAGAACTTCAATAAAAGTAGTTTACCCCATTTCCCTCTAGAGGTCGTTAGTTGATAGATTTTTCGTTCATGAAGGCTTAGATACACAGTAGTTCATTTCTTTGAAAATGGTGAAGAAAACGACGAAGGTACTAGACTGAATTGCATGACTTGCTCCAGCTAGGTCAGGGAGGGGGAGGGAATGGAGATTTGACTTAACTTAGCCAGCGGGAAGTGGAAGTTGCTTTTTCTTGGATATCATGAGAGAGGAGCTGTTGAATTCACCGTACTGCACAGGAGTAGATTGGCAGGACAATATATCATATTTGATGGAATTAGTGATTTTTTCAGAGTACCATCTTATCCTTAGGCCACGTTAAGGACAGTCCTTAACATACAAGCTGTCCTCTACTGTATACAATAACCCACATAATATATTATACTTTCAACATTGATAGCATGTTTATATTCGTTGTTTAAAATATTGATATTGTATATATTCGTGAGTTACTGTGGTCATTGAAGAAACTTTTTAGTAGTTGGAGGATCATCCTAAGAATGTCGCTATTGAGATTTCCAAAAAAGCAGCTCTTTTCCGAGTCTATAAGAGTCATCCAATATTTCTCCCTGCTTCCTCTAAACAGGTTATTTTTAACCCTAAACAGGCACACCATTACTAAGGCTTGTTTTGGTTTTTGTTTTTATCTTTCTACCGTTCACTAACCCAGCAATTAATATCTCACACCGGCCTCATCTCCCTCCGGCGGCAGACATTTGAATCCTTCCTTTCTTTCTTGAGATGTAAATTCTTCTAATCTCATTTCCCGAGATAGCAGCCTTCTAAGATTAGAGATAGATGAACCATCATTAATATTAGGGAAAACTCATTGGTCCCACAGGTCACATGTGAGCTTAAAAAACTTCAATTTGATATTGGACTAAAATATAACACTTTAGCATCGTCCATGTAAAGTTTCATCAATTTTGGACAACATTTAAGCATGTTTAAAGTTGAATTACTAAAATCACAGGGGTATATTGTGAATTATGAAAGAAAACAGGGGTATCTCGTGAATTTTCCCTAATATTTTTTTTTTGATAATTAGAAGTATATTAATCTACTGGAGAATCTCCAAACCTTTACAAACTATAGGAGGTTGCTAAGAGCAACCGTTCTAATGACAAGGTTTGCACAAGACTGTGCAGTACAAGAGGTGTTTCCTAAATATTCTGTTATTCTCTCTCTCCAAACAAAGTAGATAAGTGAAGTGAAGATAAAAGAGAAAGTTCTGTGAGCGTTACATTTTTTCCTCCATCTATTGCTAACCCATCTAATTAGTCTAGCCAATCTCTAGGTGTTCTATACCTCCGAAATGGTTCCAGACAGCATTCCAGATATCATAAGTAAAGTTGCATCTAAATAGCAAGTGCTTCAGAGTTTCCCTTTCTCTACTCGCATAAGACACACTCTTCGTCCGTGGTTTATTCCCCATTTCCTCCTACGATCGCGAGTGGCCAACCTCCCATTACAGCTAGCCAGGAGATAAAAGAGTATCTGGGAAAGTTCCCTTTACTCCAGATCACTTTGCTCCATTGAACTTTTGGGTTAGTCACATGCAACTTTCCATAGCACTTTTTATAGAGAAGTTGTTACCTAGGATGGGCCACACCACACTCCATTGCCTTCTGAGAGATGCCGAATGGCATGCTGTCTAAGATTCATAAGATTCCTCCACACCATGAACTGTCACTAGGGATGCTGACATCCCAAATAGATTGTCCTTTAGGTAATAGCCATTAACCCATTTCACCCACAAGGTGTCTTGTTTATTCTCAATCTGCCAGATCTGTTTGAACATTGCGGCTTTGTTCCAGGTGTCAAGGCACTTAATACCAAGACCACCTCTCCCCACTGTTGGCCACAACTGTCTTCCAAGCCACACTTGCCTTCTTGGAGTCAGTATTCCCCGTCTATAGGAAAGCTCTACAAATAGCAATGATATTCTTGATAACCTTCCTTGGGAGCGTAAAGATGGTCATCCAATAGATCTGCATGGATATAACACTGATTTGATGAGTTGGAGTCTTCCTGCTAGCTGCGAATCTAGAGGGCCAGCTCTTGAATCTTACCAACTAACTTATCTATCAAATCTTGGCAATCTATAGCAGAGAGCTTGGTAGGGCTAAGGGGGACCCAAGGTATTTGATGGGTAGCTGGCCTTCCTCCAGACTGAAAGTTAGAGTAGAGGTAAGCTTTGAACTCGCGTCTACTCCAGCCATGAATACCTTGGTCCTTGCTAAGATTTGCTTCCAACCCCGAGGTGTTGGGAGAAGGTGGTAAAAAGCCTCATCATTTTGTTAACTGGGCCAGCTTTAGCTTTACAGAAAAAGCATAAGATCGTCTGCAAAGCAAAGGTGGGTAAGTTTCATCTTTCTGCACAACGGATGGTAATAGAAGCCTTTTTCAGTCTCTAGGCTGATAAGAAGTCTGCTGAGGTACTCCATACAAAGTACAAAAATGTAGGGAGAGATTGGATCCCCTTGCCGAAGCCCTCTTTTCCCCTGGAAGAACCCCTTAAGGCTGCCATTGACAACTACTGAGAAACTAGGAGTGGTGATACATTCCATGAGCCATCCAACAAAGATAGGAGGGAAATTGAGAGCTAAGAGGAGGTCTTGGATGAAATCCCAGCTCACACTGTCAAAAGCCTTTTGGAGGTCGATTTTTAGC
Source organism: Limonium bicolor (assembly GCA_023374045.1). Classification (NCBI taxonomy): domain Eukaryota; kingdom Viridiplantae; phylum Streptophyta; class Magnoliopsida; order Caryophyllales; family Plumbaginaceae; genus Limonium; species Limonium bicolor. Next base: position 93,945,851 of record CM041776.1, read on the forward strand.
ATACACCTGGGTGATACTTTATTTCGTTTGTAACCCTTGATAAGCTCATGGCATAGCAGAACATTGTGGAGATGGATCTTCCTCTGACAAAAGCAGCTTGGTTTGGGCTTATGATGGTTCCAAAACCTGCTGAAGCCTATTGGCCAGAAGCTTGCTGATAATCTTATAGACTACATTACAACACGAGATAGGTCATAGTCATTAGGTTTGCTGGGATTGTCCTTCTTGGGTACAAGAGTGATAGATAGCTGTGCAGTTAATGCTTTTCCTCAGGTTACCTGTGTTGGAAAACTCTTTGACCACCTGCGAAATAAGAGGACCAGAAATATCCCAAGTGTCTTTAAAGAAAGCGCTGCTGTATCCATCAGGACCAGGAGCCTTGAAATCAGGAATAGAGAAGAGAGTCTTCTTTATTTCCTCATTCCCTACCTCACTACAAAGGCCAGGAATATCTTCATCAGAATGAGTGCCCCTCGGTTCACCACCTCATTGTCTAGCTTCAGGCAATCAGGAGAAGTGCCCAAAAGGTTTTGGAATAAGAGACAAGTTCAGAGGAGATATCCTCTGGATTGCTTTTTAGTTGCCCATCGCTTCCAAGGATAGAGGTAATAGAATTCCTAGCATGTCGTCTTTTGATGATAGCGTGGAAATACTTATTATTTCTATCCGCAGATTTGAGCCAGTTGCAATGACTTTTTCTGTTTGAGGAAGCTTTCCTCCGCACGATAGAGTTGCTTGAGCTTGCAAGCTGCCATCTTTTCTCTTCTGATTAGGTCGTCGTTGAAGAGGTCTGATTGAAGATCCCTTGGATACCTTCCAGATTTTTCTGGGCCTCCTCCACTCTCCCACTGATATCAGAGAAATGCTTCAGGTTCAACTGCCTGAGGGGGTTCTTTAAATCCTTCAGCTTGTTGCAAAGTTGGCTCATAGGGGCCCATGGTGGGTTTTTATCCCAAACTGCCCTAGCCAAGTGGTGAAAATCTGCATGAGAACTCCACATCTTGCTGTATTTAAAAGTTTGGGGCCAAAATTACACTCTCCTGCACTTTAACGATGGAAGGACAGTGGTCAGATATTAGGATGGAGGAATTGTGCAAAGGAGTTAGTAAACGTGGCAGTCCACACTCCGTTGACAAGAACTCTATCCAACTTAGCCCATATGGTCCCTTCCATTTTCATTTTTATTCCACCGGGTGAAGAAGTAACCCAAGAACTTCAGATCTTCCAAACTAGTATTGTGGAGAAAATTTCTGAATTTGAGGGTTTCGCTTCCAAGAGTACCACTACCTCCCTCTCGTTCTTCTCTAAGTTTGAAACATTGAAATCACCAAGGAGGGCCCATGGTTTGGCTATGGAGGTGCTAATATGCTCAGGGCTAGCCATAAACTCCTTCTCTGGAGGTGATCATTAGCTGCGTAGACAAAAGTGACAGCAAAGGTGCTGCCAGTAGCTTTGGAAATAGCTTCACAATGGATTAGTTGATCTGACATAAAAAGAGGTTGCACCTCCCAACAACAGTCATCCCAAAAAACAAAATACGAGCCTTTTCAACATGGTCAATATTAGAGAGGTTTTCCATCTGCCAAAACAAAGCCTCTCATGTTTTGAAGGTTATTCCTAGCAACTTTGGTCTCCAAAACAGCTCCAAAATTCAGGTCATTATCCTAATCCATCTCCTAACCGCGTCATGCTTATTTGGGTGGTTTAGGCCCCTAGTGTTCCAGCTTGCTATTTGGATCATCATCATGACCATTTTCTTGATCTGAGTCACAATCAGTTCCACTTCTGCACTCCTCATCTGAACTGCTAGATAAAAGCTACTGGATGCTCCTCAATGGTGGAGATTAGCCTCTCTGGGGAATGAGGTTAATTGGAGGGCTGCGCTGGCCAAGACTTTTCTTCTAGCTTTTCTGAAGTAATGTAGGTCCTGAACCCGTCATCTGGGTTCTGCTGAGCTTTGGAAGTCTCACCAACCGCAGGAGTACCAGACTGGACAGCAGCTTTACGGTTTTCCTTCTCACTCTCTTGGGCAGTGGCTTCATGGTTTGAATCCTCAGCTTGTTCTTCACAACCCATATTTTCTTTGTAGCAGCTTTGCATTTGTTTCAGAATGACCCAATTTGCTACACAAGTTACACCAAGTTCTTTCCATTCATATTCCACTTGCTGTAGAATAGGACCTCCCTTGTCATTGTAGTGACTGGTCTGGCAGCTTTTGGCTTTGACAACCTCCACAAGGACTCTAGCAAAACCAAGCCTTTCTTTGTTGATTGTACATCTGTCCATGAATAAGGGCTGCCCAATAAGGCTTGCAAGCTTACTGAGAGTCCTTTTGTTCCAATACTGAAGCTTGAGGAGGGGAAACTTAATCCAGATTGGAAAGGATTTCCCGTTTCCTTTTGCATCTCAAAGTCCTCAATTGTATCTTTTCTTCCAGTAATTTACTAACGCTAAGTAAAGTAGCAAGTAAATTTCTGTTTTCAGCCTTTCTGATCAAGCTGCTGTCATATATAACGCGCTGACGTTTTTTTTATCTGTAGGCAACAAGGAATCTTATGCTGAGAGAGTGGAGATTCGTGCCAAGCTGTATACATACTTTCACATGGATGTTTTCAAGTGTAACTTGGGCGTATCGGCTATGAACTAAGCTGTGGGTTTGGTGATAGTTTGGTCACAAATTTTGAGCTCTTTTTTCTTGTCTTTTCCTCGAAGTGCCTTTTTTAATCTTTTTAGATCTAATTGATGATATTTGGCTTCTCTCTTTTTTTTTTCGTTTTTCCGGGCAGTTGTCTAGTGTGGCATCGACTCTCCAATTTTTTACAAGCCAATTTGTTTGTTGCTGGGATTCGCAGACATCAACGAAGTGACCATTTTCAGTTTGATTCATCAATGAAGTATGCAAGTCACTTCAATCACTATTTTTCTCAAATAGCTTGATTCTAAAGTGTTCAAATCCCGAACGTGAAGCAAGATTTTTCTCATGTGGTTCATAGAGCACGCCAAACATCCAAATGTATTAACTAAATGTTAGCGCCTCTCTTTGGTTATCAGTGTGAAAAGATGTCCCTGTTTGGTTATCAATATGAAAATCTTACCGAGGTAGATATAAGCACATTTGTCCTCATGCCTGAGATACTTGAAAGAGACAATACAACCATTTGGAGCAACAACTCAGGATAGAAAAAAAGCCAATGCAGGTAGAGAGCGCCAATAAATGGCAGAGGAGTAGAAGGATGCTTAAAAGCAAAATCACTCAAAATTTGAAAGAAGTGACAAGTCGCTAGGACAAAAATAATATTTGTAACATTACTTATGGTGTTGATGATTTGAAACTGTCAACCAACTCAACATAGGGCATTGAAATGTTTAAATATTCTTTTTGTGTGGAGCTGTTTATAAATAATCTGATTAATGCCCAGTTAGTTCAGCATAAGCAATAGTACATATATAAGAAATGTATTTGCTATAACTGTTAATAAAAGTGTAAAACATGTACTAATGATTATATATATATAATTACATTTAAACCTTTTTGTAGTAATATGTTAGGTAAATTGAAGGAAATATATATTAAGTGGTGCTGAAAAATAAAAATCGAAGGCCAATCTATCAATGCGAACATGAACTGGTTGAAATACCCTAAAATTTTAGAATGCGTATATTATAAAATTTACAAATATATTATATAGATTGCAAGTATATTATATAGTTTATGAATACATTATATTATTTACACAGCATATTATATAGTATTTAATAAAGATTATTCGCTTAATAAATAACCCGTTTTGAAAATAAAGTCGCTTATGATTTTTTGATGTTGTAATATTCTTGTAGAAACATGTTACTACTTAATTCATAAGAAACCTCTTCACCCATCATCCCTATTACAAGACCTAATAATCTTTAGAGGATATTCTCCCTTGACCATATCTTAAAAAACTTTAGAACTACATTAGCGCAACCAGCGTATTAGAGAATTACAAGCTGAGTATCCAAGTCCATTTAGCAACTTAGTCATAGAGTAACACAAAAGTTGCTCCACTTAGTGGAGATAAATCCTGAAATTGATGAATTTGAAACTGGTTCATAAGCTAAACAAATCCTCATGTCTCAGATCAAATTCAACCTTATTGTAGCCACCTTCACAATTGCCCACTTGGATCCAAAAACTAACCCTTAAATCTCAGCATCTAGTATCGAGTAGGAGACAAGAAACTTTTTGTTGAAGGCAAGAGCATAGAGTCGTCTGCTTGTCTGATAGATCCAGCCAGAATGAGAGCTTTCCCACTAGTCCTTTTGATACCATAGTTGATTTTAACCCATCCCTACAAAGGAGGAGTCCATTTGTATTCAACTGAAGGAGAAAGGTTTGAAGTAGCCCAACTCTACTCTAATAGCTAGTAAAGCATAATTTGATTTAAGAAGAGCTAACCAAGATTGACCCTGGTTGTGTCTAACACTATTCTTAGCATCATAAATTACTCACATAGTTTTCCATCACCTTCTCCAGTTTCTCCACTGTCAAATTACTCCATTTGAATAAACCCAATCATGTATACTCATTTCTTTCTTTTGGGATAATATTGCTTAGATCAATGACATTCTGCCATTGTTTCACAAACCATGATACATGTGAAAAAGTATGTGTCAGGTTATCAGTTTTGCCATAGAAAAGACACTGATAAGGACCCCCAATCCTTTAGCTATATTGGTTAAACATGGGACAATGTTGCTTAAAAAACTTCCACTGCAACAGTTTAGCTCTTGGACTGTAGTTCAACCTAGAAATCTTGTCTTTGAATAGAGAATTTTTAGAGCTACCATAGGGCTGAGGTCTACGCTCCACTAGGTAAGCTAGAGCATAAGCAGATTTAACATAAAGAGCCCATTGCTAGTAGAGTGCCAGATCCAAGTATATTTTTCAATCCCGTCTACAGAAATCTTGATGATCTCTTAGAGATCAATCTCCCACTATTTCTGATTAAGAAGTTGCATGTTCAATTGGGTTCCTTTAGTATTCAAGTAAATATTCATTGTGTAGTTACTTTCCTCTTGTGAAGGTTAGTGAATAACTTAGAAGAAAAGGATCTAGGCACCTAAGAATCTTTCCAGAAAAGGGTGTCTTTTCCATCTCCTATCTTCCTTCTGATCCCCTCTGAAGCAGCTCAAGGAAGAAAGAATATAAGACCAAATATGATTGTCATGTTTCCCTCTTGAAGCATTCACAATATTAGTATTAGGTAATATATACCTTTGAGGGTAAGAGCTACCAGGGAGTTCCTCTGATGAAGGAGATTCCTAGCGTGTTTGGCAAGTAAGGCTTTATTGAACAGGCCGGGGGATTTGAAAACCAACGCCACCTTCCTCAACAGGTTCACAAACATTCTTCCAGCAAACCCAGTGCATACTTTTTTTTTCTCATTCCTCCCCACCAGAAAGAGGACATAATAGAGTTTTCTTAGCTCGGATACTTTTTGGAAGGAGGAAGAGAGACATTGAGTAAGTGGGGATACTTGGAGTACACTAGACACCACAAGATAGTTCTAGCCGCTTGAGACATAGGTCTCCCTGACTCCTAAACTCTCTTACTGATAGAGTCCACAATGTAACTAAAAAAGGGGGTCTTATTCCTACCCATGGCCAAAGGTATAACCAAGGTAGATATTAAAGGAGACAATTTATGCAAAACCCAAGATGTTGCAAATATCCTCTTTCATTTGAGTGTTAAGTTTCTTACGAATACCACTTCTGATTTTTTTGGAATTGATCTCATGGCAGAGGACTTGAGAAAGGAATTAAGGATATTTTTCAGATGAGAGGATTGGAGATTGTGCTTTCCTCACATAATAAGATATCATTTGCAAAAGCTATATGAGAACATATAATGCTCATATGAGAGAGCCTAACTCCTTCAAATTCCTCTATAGATTCAGCTAAATCAAGAACACTAGAAAGGGATTTTGGGACAAGATGAATTAAGAAAGGAGATAGAGGGCTCCTTGTCTTATCCCTCTAGAGGGTTTTAAAGTATTTACCCGCTGACCCGTTGATATGATGGAACAATTGATAGAGGAAACACAGTTCATACCGGGGTAGACTAGTTAGGAGGAAATCTCATAGCATCAATAATCTCTTTTATGAACCCCCATTCCAACCTATCATAGGCCTTACTAAGGTCAATCTTGAGAGCAAAGTTGCCTCTTTTTTTGCTTAACTACAAGAAAGAGAATGCATCACTTCATTGGCTATGTAATGATATTATCAGTAATCATTCTTCCTTCACAAACCTGACTGGTTGTGTGATATAATATGAGGAAGAATACACTTAGACAAGAGAGAAACCAAGACCATGATACGTAGACTCCTCGTCAACCAGCGCAAATGCAAGAGAACTATGTGTTTGTTAGCGTCACTTGCACATGCGACAAGAAAGTGTGTGGTTTGTACTCCCGTACAAGAATGTGCTGTCAATAACATATAGTCTAAAATGTTTGAACGTTTCCATACAAGGTCTAAACGCTAGAACATCTTCTTGAATATATCATAACTAGGATCAGCGTTGTGCCACTCAATTTCAACCTTTGTGCCCTGGTTGTGTGCTGAATGACATTAATAAGTGAGCCCACACACGTTGTATGAGTCATTCCAGTCACCGTACACTATCTCAATAGCTCTCACCTTCGCTGCCTAAACCTTCTTCCTCTTGACAGAATACTAGAACTGATCAACAATCACTGTCTGAAGATCACCAACTCTGATGTAAGGATTTTCTTAGGGGAAATTACATGCTCCACCCATGACGTTTGGCGCAATTACACACTCCACCCACGTGGTTTTCACAAATTACTTTCCCCACCTATGTGGTTTCCTCTTTTAAATCCAACAACTTTTCTAATTTTGTTCAATTCAAAAGATGCTTAAACGTTGTCCGAAATTGATGAAACTTTACATGGACGATGTTAAAGTGTTATATTTTGGTTTAGTGAGAAATCTAAAGTTTTTTAAGCTTAAAGTGACATGTGGGACCCAATGAACATGTCACATGTTTCATTGGGTCCCACGGGTCAAATTTAAGCTTAAAAAACTCTAGATTTTGACATAAGATCAAAATACATCACTTAGCCTCATTCATGTAAAGTTTCATCAATTTCGGACAACGTTTAAGCATCTTTTGAATTTAACAAAAATTAGAAAAGTTGCTAGATGTAAAAAAGGGAAACCACATGGGTGGGGAAAGTAATTTGTGAACCACGTGGGTGGAGTGTGTAATTGCGCCAAACGTCATGGTGGGGGCATGTAATTTCCATTTTCTTTAACATTTGCCGAATATGAAAGCCATGATCCCAAGTCAAGATGTGGATGATCTTGACTCAAGATAGAGTTTAGTCAAATGTGTTAGCCTTTGACAACAGTGATCATGAAAGCACTAGGGTGCTTCGTTGTTACGCAATACGTAATCTTATTGACACTCATTTTCAGCTGGGCAGTCAATGTCCCACAACTTGTGGTTGACCGGTTCACCACAAACGATCGATGATGAATATATGGTGTATTTTCACTGTATGTATCAGCGCATCTTTGGTCTGAAATAGCATACCCATTTTAAATTCATTACTGTAGCTCCAATCACCTAGTTTCAATTCCCGTTCCCCCCCCTACCCACCTCATAATACTACTACCAGCTCCAGCGTTGTAGAATTAGTATGGATGGACAAGAGAACATCACTGCCCCCGAAGGTGGTAGTGACCACATCATTAACAACATACTTGACGTGTCATTATCAATACCATCATTATCATCATCATTAGATGAACCACCACCAAACCCCTCTATCTTGTCTTCCTCAAGCCTTCACGCACGTCGACATCATCATCAATTTGATCCACCCTCTCTTTTCACCACTTCATCTTGGTGCTGATCTTCAACGGGTAATGGGTATAAGAAATAGGATTTTGTGTATGTATGAAGGCTTCATTTTGAGGAGGAGCATTGAGAAGGTGAAAAGTGTTTGTGATGACTTGTGTTTGGTGTTGAGAATATGAAGAAGCAAAAAGGGTTTGGATTTCAGGTTGTATGAAGCTTAAGAGGGCCTGGTGTTGATAAGATGAGTAGGAGAGAATGTTTGAGGTGGGGGGGGTTGGTTTTCATGTACTTCTAAGTACAACTTATAAGATACTGCTCATGGTCCTCCACCCCAACAATAGAACATAGCACTTTAAGATCCTCATCATCCTCAATGGGTATCATATCCAACTTATAGAGTCGTCATTCACTGAATGACCCATCCTCTGTGGCACTTCACTTCATGAGTGCACATGTTGATACATAATGACTATAAATTTGAGCAATAAGCTGTGCATAATTGGTCTCGACACTCACTAAACACGAGCTTCTTCTTCCCACCCTCTTAACCAGCTCCGTTCACCCCGTGCACTTGTCATAATATGACATAAAGTGGTTGTAGTACTCGAACATAACTACCTATTTGAAAACACCATTGAATCATTATAGATTAATCCAACATCACCAATAGTTGGCTGATTGCAGACTACCACAATCAGTTAATACTATAATTTTACAAACAACCACAATCAATCGGACATATCCACAATCAAGGTTTTCCATTGGAAAACATTAAGCCTCATTTGGGAAATCATATATTCAAACCAATAATATTCCAACAACATGAGTACAATAATCATCCAATTTATACTATAACTTGACACATTGGAATATTGAATAATTTTATAACATTCAACAATCCGAAATTTAAAATCTAAATATTATGGTTACCCATCTCTACATATTTTAATATTCATAAGTGACTAATATACATGATGCACTATAGTTATTACAATTTAACACCCATCCCTAAATATTTAGGGTTAGAGATTACATCAAATATGTAATACCCCCATCCCACATCAGGATACATGGATTGACTACAATAACAGGTCTTCCACTTTTAAGCCCAAGCTAGGATTGAGGGCCTAAAGTGGCTAGTTTTCAAGCCTGGATGGTTTGAGAGCTAGATTATTGGACAGTTACCCATATGGGGTGTCCAACAATCTAGCTCTCAAACCATCCAGGCTTGAAAACTAGCCACTTTAGGCCCTCAATCCTAGCTGGGCTTAAAAGTGGAAGGCCTGTTATTATAGTCAATCCATATGTATCCTTATAAACCATTCACATTACTACTCATATCCGATGTGGGATGGGGGTATTACATACTCCCCACTCAAAGAACGTGACGTCCTCGTCGCAAGCCTAATATCCAAGTCCCATGGACCTACTCGGTAGGTGTCGGGTTGCCCATCCCGACACGGTCTCGAGTCTGCTCTGATACCATTTGTAACACCCCATATGGGTAACTGTCCAACAATCTAGCTCTAAACCATCCAGGCTTGAAAACTAGCCACTTTAGGCCTCAATCCTAGCTTGGGCTTAAAAGTGGAAGGCCTGTTATTGTAGTCAATCCATATGTATCCTTATAAACCATTCACATTACTACTCATATCCCGATGTGGGATGGGGGTATTACATATTTGTAACACCCCATATGGGTAACTGTCCAACAATCTAGCTCTCAAACCATCCAGGCTAAAAAACTAGCCACTTTAGGCCCTCAATCCTAGCTTGGGCTTAAAAGTGGAAGGTCTGTTTGTTGTAGTCAACCCATGTGTTTACATATAAGGAACTCACAATACTACTCATATCCCGATGTGGGATGGGGTATTACATACTCCCCCACTTAAAGAACGCGACGTCCTCGTCACAAGCCTAATATCAAAGTCCCATGGACCTCCTCGGTAGGTGTCGGGTTACCCATCCCGACCGGTCCCGAGTCCGCTCTGATACCATTTGTAACACCCCATATGGGTAACTGTCCAACAATCTAGCTCTCAAACCATCCAGGCTTGAAAACTAGCCACTTTAGGCCCTCAATCCTAGCTTGGGCTTAAAAGTGGAAGACATGTTGTTGTAGTCAACCCATGTGTTTACATATAAGGAACTCACAATACTACTAATATCCCGATGTGGGATAGGGGTATTACATATTTGAGAGCTAGGTTGTTGGACAGTTACCCATATGGGGTGTTACAAATGGTATCAGAGCCGACTCGGGACCGTGTCGGGATGGAAGACCTGACACCTACCGAGGAGGTCCATGGGACTTGGAGGTTAGGCTTGCGACGAGGACGTCACATTCTTTGACTGGGGGAGTATGTAATACCCCCATCCCACATCGGGATATGAGTAGTAATGTGAATGGTTTATAAGGATACATATGAATTGACTACAATAACAGGCCTTCCACTTCTAAGCCCAAGCTAGGATTGAGGGCCTAAAGTGGCTAGTTTTCAAGCCTGGATGGTTTGTTTGTGTAACACCCCCGAATAACGACTAACAATCAAACGACGCGCCTAATGGTAACATGAGATGTCTACACAGCGGTTCCTACTCTATTCGGGTGCTACAGACGTCAACCACCCACGTGGTTGACAGTCCACGTTTACTAACTCCAAGTTACGGTCTGAGGACTGGAATTTAAACCTTAACCAAATCCAAGTACGAACAGGAATTTCGAACCAAGTACCGAGAGTCTAATTCATAAGTTCTTACATAATCAACACAACCCGAAAACATACATCCAGGGTTAGTGTTACATAGTCATAACCCATTCGTAACATACTACTTAAGCTTCTTGCCCAGATGGACTACCCCCATGGTAGTCACTTGCCTACTCTCCGCCATCGTCCAGATCCATACCTGTAAAAATAAAGGACTCAGCAAAACTATGCCGAGTATGAACGTGTGAAGCCCGCATGTTACCGGGGCTACACGACTACTTGGTCGAATATTATTAAGTCAATTTTACATGCTATGATAAAGCAGTAGAGCACACATCAGCACATCATGATATCATACACACTCATCGGGTAGCATAGCAATATCAGTAAGCAACCAAGCACAACTTGCAAGTAGCAATGTCAAACACGCAATCCAGCACAATAGCTGCTAATGTAGCAACAACAATCAAGTACATAATACAACGTGTGCATAGGTATATTATACCGTCGATCCTCACTATGGGATCATTCAGGAGATTACGTATTGTTTTCTTGTTCTCATTACACATATTTCCTTTCTTTTCTTGCACCGAGTCAGGGGATATAGGTTAGATCCCGAGACTTTGTTATGTAGGTGCTATTCATTCCTTGTTTCTTAAAGGATCACATTTGTGACTTTCTCTTGTTTGCTTGGTCCCATTACACAAGTTTTCCTTATTCTCTGGGCAGAGTCAGGGAATATAGATTTGATCCCGAGACTTCATTATGTAGGTGCTAATCGTTCCTGGTTTCTTTAAGGATATTTGTGAATTCTTTTATCACCGCACGTTGGAGGACGTCTCCTCCATAGCTAGTCCCCCATTCCCGACACCCAGGGTCAAGAAAGCGGAGTCACCTCTAGACTCCAGGATAAGCTTCACCAATTTGTCACTCCCCCATTCCCGACCACCAGGGTCGAGAAAGCGGAAGTCACCTCTGGACTCCGGGATGTGCTTCACCAATTTGTCACTCCCCCATTCCCGACACCCAGGGTCGAGAAAGCGGAAGTCATCTCTGGACTCCGGGATGTGCTGAGAAAGTGGGGTCACCCGGGGACACCCAAAACATATTCCACCATAGACGGTCGAAGGATCTGATGCAGATACCAACTCCCGATTATCCATACCGCGCGGCCCGAGCTGTTGTCTTCCCGGGTTGTTCTCATATTTCACAGTTGGTACTTTTTGTTTCATTATCATTATAATCTCGACACCATAGTGGGTGTCATTAGCGGTCCTCTAAAGTATAGAGGATTTGTATCTTGTATAGTTCTTTTGTTTTGTCTACGTGGTTCATCATGTCTCACCAAAGGAGACTAGCTCTTCATTATCATTAATGAATAGACACCATAGTGGGTGTCATGGTAGTCCTCAATGGTTAGAGAGGAGTTCCCCTTATAGAGTTTTCTTTGTTTTCATAATTTCGTAGTAGTTCATCTCAAGGTCCATAAACGAGAAAGGGACTAAACTACTGTGTGCGCGCAAGTAATATGCCACAAGGATATATATAACAAGCATATAAGCAAGCCACAAGAAGCAATCCAATTTCATGCTTTAGTCTTAGAGTCATTGTCAAACAAAGCACACAGCAACACAAGCCGTGTAACACGGCAACATACGAACCACACATGTCCATACCTGGCTCAGAAGAAGTAAGTGTCGTCTCAAGCACGGGGTCTCGGTTGGTGTACGTTACGGTCCGGTTGGGGCGTGGATAGTTTCCAGCCAGACTTGGCTAGTTTTAAGAAAGTCATTTGTTCCAGATTCTCAAGAACTGGCGTGAAACAATGGAAGCGGACTGAGTAGAGTTCTGAACCAAACAACAACGTGCGCATGCAGAGGCGGAAGAATGGGGTATGGTGTAAACTGAACTTGATAGTCTTGGCCCCCCGATCAAACTTTTTTGTAGTGCAGAAACAGAAATGAGATTCCAGAAGGAGGGAGTGTTTGAGTTACAAAATGACCGTGAGGACTATAGGGAAATCAACAGAGAAGGAGGAGGGTAGTTTGAGCAATTTACCGGTCCCAGCAGAACAGGCTTTGAATCCCCTTCTCATGGTGCGTAAGTGCAGCAGTTTTCAGTTAAGGAGCTGGAGTTTGGAATCAATGGGTAAAGAATTACAAGGAAGGAGATTCACGTGGGTAACATTTCCAGAGGTGTAGTGTGTTCAAGTCCCAATAGCCTCATTGATTTATCATGCTATTTGGAAAGATCAGATCATCAGACACAACCACATGGTTTGTATTTACAAGCAGACAGGAGTAAAAGTTGGTATGAGGTGCTGTCGAAATGTGAGCAGAGGAATGGGGTTTGCGGCGTCGTTTTCCTCATCTTCAGTTTTTTTTTTTTATCCAGTGCATGTGATATGTTCTGTTTGTCATTGTGGATTTTAACGCTGATAAGAAGGAGGCACGTGAAGGATTTGTGCCAACAGTAAAGGGAAGGCTCTTGTGCCCTGTTGCTGTTACAGAAAGTATGGAGAAGTAGGTGTACAGAATGAAGTCAGGTCGTTCTTTGAAGAAGTACAGAGAAAGTGGCATCGTTTGAGTAGAGAATGTGAGTCAGCCATTTTGTTGAGAATTGCAGAGAGGCACGCTGTTATGTCGATTGTAGCAACAGTTTACTATTTTTTTGTTTAGCCTTTTTAGTAGCTTATATAAGTAGAGGTGTAGATTTCTACTGAATACGAGCTCAGCTCATCTGGTTAAGACGTTCGCTAGGCATACAAGAGGTACGGGGTTCAAACCTTAGTGGGAGCGTCTTTGCTCCTTTTCTTTCCTCTGTTTTTGTATAGGTTATACATGATTATTTATATAAGTACGACTATATATTATATCATGTGATTCAATATTTTTTTTGTAACGCAGTTATGCGGCGTCATTGTCACTTATTTACAACGTTACGATATATACACGACTATATATTATATCGTGTTATTATATACTTTTTTTGTAACGAAGTTATGTGACGACATTGTTACTTATTCACGACGTTACAATATCGTAACGTTACGTACGTGTATTTTCGTATTCGTACATATATATACATATACTAGATTTAATTGTTCGTACGTTATTTTATGTACGTATTATAAAACGCGTTATGATTTATGCGTTTAATATTTAGGGGTATTTCAGTTTGAGAGCTAGATTGTTGGACAGTTACCCATATGGGGTGTTACAAAATAGCAGTAAAAATACGTAGAGATTCGGATGTTGGGTGTCGGCGACTTCACTGGCGGGTCCAGTGACCTCCGACGGTAGTATAAAGCAGACGACAAGGTGGTGGTGGCGTTGGAACTCGCGTTGAACTTCTGCCTCTGCTCTTTGTATAATTTTCCGATTGAAGAAGAAAGTGAGGAGGGGAGGAAGAAAGGGAATAAAGACGTCGGATTATTAGAACCCGTGAAGTCGTCGGTCGAAGCGATGATTTCTATTTTTATGTAATCATTTCTCATAAACACGACTTATCTAGTAATAGGCGCGACATCTGTCAGCTAGAAGTCGTCTCTCTACAAAACTAGGGATGGCAACGGGTTGGGTGATGCTCCACCTGACCCGACACCCGTTTGTTTCCCGCACCACACGACCTGACCCGTCACCCGCAACTTTATCACCCGTTGCCCGTTTCACCCGTTTTTTTTTTCAGCAAGAGTTTTTTTTGTCTTAACGCCTTATATAAGCTTAAATTTTCAAAGATTCACTCATATTTGTTCAACAAACATACTACCACATAACTAATGTCAATAATATACTCAAACATAGAGTATTAACCAAAGTATTTACAAATTTACTCAACAAATATTTGATAAGTATTTTTTATTAATATAAATAATAGGGTGACGGGTCAGGTGAAAGGGTCGGGTGACCGGGTGAAAAATGTTCACCCGACCCGATCCATCACCCACACCTATTTCACCCGTCACCCGTTTTTCACCCTTTTTTCCAGGGTTTTCATCGTTTTTGTGGGTCGGATGGTCGGTGTGAAACGGGCACCTGTCACCCATTGCCATCCCTACTAAGTAAGACGATTTTTTGAAAACGAGTTCTTTCTTCATTCTTGTTAGCTGAAACATATAGCTGATGTCACTTGTCAGCTGAAATTAGAAAAAAGTAGAGAAAAACATAGTTAATATGACAATTGATGTGTGTGATGTATATAGAGAAAAAAACTAGTTGAACAAATAAACTCGTTTGATAATATTGGAAAAAATGGGGCTTACTATGTTTGGGGGTGGAGTTTAAGAAAGCATAATTTTTTTAGGGGGCGTTTGTTTTGGGTAATCAGGAAAGGGAATCGGAAATTCCTTCATGTTGTTTTTGCCACTTTTCCTATTTTCAGGAAAGTGAATGAGATTAACCCAAAATCCTCTATCTTGATTCCCCACCGCTACTAGGGAATGAGTCTTTTTCCCCTGTAACTTTAACCGACGACATATGACCATTAACCAATGACTAATGACCAATTACCGGTGACCGGTAAATGCTGACCGATAATTAACAACCATTAGCCGGTAGCCGGCAACCATTGACCATTAACCGGTGGCCATTGACCGATTATTTATTTCATTTTCATTCCTTTCCATTCCTTTCCATTCTCTTTCCCGATTCCATTCGGTCTCACCTGAAACAAACGCCCTGAAGTTCTCTTCGTCACCGCCCCCGTGTTTCGCTCGTCATCTGCAACTGCAGAAGAAGGCGCTCCCAGGCAGATACACAAAACTGAAGTTATCTTTTACTAAAATGTCTAGAGTAGCAGCCAAGCTCCTCTTCTTCTCCTCCCCGATCCTCCTAAAGCTCCTCTTCCCTGGCTTGAACTTCAACGCATCCCCGTCTTTACCTCTCCCCTCTGCACTGCCATTGAGAAAGGGATAAGACAGTGAGAAGGAAGACGAAGAGGGAGAAGGATCCGAAATATGGACTGACCAATTCGTCACCTCCTCCACCACCGTCATTCAAGGGCCCCCCGTTGGAGCAGCTTTTGAAGAGGAGGACAAGGTCTCTAAAAGATTTTGACGAAGACTTAATCAAGACATTTGGAGACCAAGGAAGTCATATACCGGTGATGCTTGGTGAAGTTCTGGACGTTTTCGCTCCCTCCTCATCGTTTCCCAGCTCCGTTCTTTCGTAGATTGCACTCTCGGCGCCGGTGGTCACTCTTCCGGTTAGTCTCTGTCTCTCTGTCCCCTCCTCTGCGACCCTTTACCGTCTTTGATAGGTGTTCTGCCCTTTGCGGCGTCAATTAATGCGTATGGTACTGGAGTTAAATGACTACTGGAAGTTGATAAGTAGCGGCTGAAAGATGTTGACTTGAAATAAATATTCAATTAGAGCGTAGTATCTGAGTTAGCTGTTTAGGTATTTCTATGGGTTTGATTTCTGTATAGTTCCGAAGATATTCCTAATCCAGCTCTATTATCTTCAGTCTACCTAATTTTGTCATGTATGATGCTGGCGCTTAATATATAGTTCTGTCTAGATTTGTTGCTTTTCTGAATGACAAGTTCTGCTTCATTTGTGTGCATTCACCTACGCTCAAATTTTGTCATTTTTAGTGGTTCAATCTATCTTGCCTAAATGTACCGTGCGTTCCAATGTTGTCTTGTATCTGTTCTGGAACTTTTTTTCCTTTCAATGTCAAGCTTCAATAGCTATAATTTGTGCTATGAAGTTACATGAAGATTTAGTTAACTAGGCTGTCTACATGTGATAAGCTAACATCAGAATCGTGAAACATCTTTTGTTTTATTGATTATCCTCTAAACTCTCAGATTTGATTTTTTCTTCTTTTAATCGTTTATTAATGTTATAACATATTGAAACAAATGAGTACTGAATCTCAACTTCAAAAAACAAATCCCTGGTGTGGGATCCCACTCAAGCTATGTTTAAGTAGCTGTAGTTACAAATCTTATTATCTAGCGGATGAAAGTGTCACTGATTTTAGGTACCTCATAAGTTGGATACTGTGCTGTGATTCGACTGTTTGATAATAGATCCGTCTCTTTCTACTTTTGTTAAATTCTCATTGTTTTTGATAATCACCTTGTCAGATAATTCAAGCCCATCCAGAATGCAAGTTTGATGCGATTTTTTGATTTTTTTTCTTTTTTCTTTCTTTTAATGCTGTTTATTACAATTGTATAACATATGGAAAACAAATGAGTACTGAATCTCAACTTCAAAAAACAAATCCCTGGTGTGGGATCCCACTCAAGCTATGTTTAAGTAGCTGTAGTTACAAATCTTATTATCTAGCGGATGAAAGTGTCACTGATTTTAGGTACCTCATAAGTTGGATACTGTGCTGTGATTCGATGTTTGATAATAGATCCGTCTCTTTCTACTTTTGTTAAATTTCTCATTGTTTTTGATAATCACCTTGTCAGATAATTCAAGCCCATCCAGAATTGCAAGTTCTTGTTGGTTTAGACATTGATCCCATAGCTCATCAGAAGGCTGAAGCTCGAAATCAAGGGGCTACTTAATGGAAATTCTGCGCAGAGCAATCATAATGTGAAAGTTAAGATACTGTTGAGGAATTATAGAGAAATTAAACAAGCTATTCATGAGGCAGATGCACACTTTTTAGCCTCAGGAGTTGATGGGATCTTGATGGACCTTGGTATGTCATCCATGCAGGTTAGGCTTTGGATAATGGTGTTAATACGTGCTTATTGATTGGAGTGGTACAATCTATGCATACTATATGAAGTTTTCTATAGTTGTATTATATTTGCTTGCATTATTCTAGAGATATACAACCCTCTATATATAGGAACTATTAAGGAGATGGGGGAGTTTTAGGAAACTTTAGATAGAACTGTCTATATAATATACGTCTGGACAGACAATATGACATGTAATATTTGAACAAACACGAACAAACACCTAGCAATCTTAATTATAGAGAAATAATAAACTATTTCCTAGATTAATTATGCGTATTCGTATAGGCACAATACACTCCCATCAAGTAGACTGTAGATGTTCTGCAATGCTAGAATGAGGTCATGAATTCTTGGACTGTGAAGGGGCTTAGTAAAGGCACGGGCTATTTGGTCTTTGAATCAATATAATCAAGCTTGATCAACCCTCCTTTCATCTTCTCTTTGTTGAATTATCGATCCATTTCAATGTGTTTATTCCGAACATGTTGGACGGGGTATGGGCTATATTTATAGCTGACTTGTTATCACATCGTTAGCTTCATAAAACCTTCCCACATAATCTGCAGCTCAGATAGAATGATCGAAACCTATAATAGCTCACAAAGTCCATGAGCAAAAGCTATAAATTCAGATTCTGCTGACAATCGAGCTATTACATTCTGTTTCTTGCTCCTCAGTGATTAGATTCCTCCAATAGCTTGTAGTAGATCGTCTATCAGCACGAAGAACCTCCATAATCAGCATCATTGAAGGCTTTGGAGAGTTAATTTCTTCATTTTCTCAAAAAGAATTCCTCTTGCTAGTGCTCCTTTTAAATAATGAAGTGCTCTGTACGCCGCCTCAAGATATGGTTTTCTTGGATCATGCATGAATTGACTAAGGACACTCACTGCATAAGCAATGTTTGGACATGTGGCTTGCCATGAAATGGCTCCTACATCGGTTGGAGGGGAGAGAATGAAACATTTCTTATATGAGTGTGGACACTCCTACTGGTAGACGTGATTGGTTTGTACTTGGTTGCCCTTTGAAAAGCAAAACCCCGTGAGACTTTGGTCAAAGCGGGATAATGTCTACCAGCGACTTGAAACCGAACTGTTACATATGATATTAGAGCAGGTGGTCGGATCAATTATGCCAGTGACCAGCGGGGGCGTTGGGCTCCCTCCAGGAGGGTGAGTGGTGTGCCACGAAACGGCTCCCACATCAGTTGAAGGGGGAGAGTAAAGTATTCCTTATATGGGTGTGGACTCTTTTCCATGGTAGACACGTCTTGAGTGGTGTACCTGGTTGACCCTCAGAAACAAAATTGTTGGATTTCGGGCGAAGCAGACAATATCTACCAATGACTTGAAACTGAGCTGTTACGTGAGAGGTAATAAGCTTTCCACATAACCGCTGATACATAGAGATATCAACTTTCACCTCATTCCAAAGCTTTTCCTAACTTATGATTTGGAACCATTGGTGAAGTGACCAGTCGACATCCACTTTTCCCTATTTCAATTAGAAGATCAGTGATATTTTGGTTGACTGATTGAAAATCTACGAGATGTGCCTAAGAAATATTTTGGGGGGTGCCAAGTGACATGATCTCAAAGTGAGCTTGTAGTTGCTTCTCAAATCGAGCATTCTCGATGATCATTTTCAATGATAATAATGTCATCAACATATTCAACGCAAGATAGTGACTCCCTTGGACGAGAGTGCTTGGCAAATAAAGTATGATCGCCCTGACTTTGTTTTTAACCCGCAACACATACAACATTGGCAAATCTTTCAAACCATGCTCGTGGTGATTGCTTGATGCCATACAAAGCCTCTTGAGACAACATACTTTCATGGAATAGCTCCAGAAAATCTAGAGGAACTCACATTAATAAATTTCTTCATGCAAGTCGCTATAAAGAAAGACATTTTTTATTTTGTACTGGGATAACATCCAATTAAATGGAGTGGCCACAATAAGATATGAATTGTGTTAAGCTTCATGATATGGGTAAAGGTCTCTTGATATTCAATCCCATAGGTCTGTCTGTACCCTTTTGCTACCAGTCGTGCTTTCTAGCGTTCAAGTGATCCATCAACATTGTACTTTAGTCTAAAGATCCACCTACAATCAACAACTTTCTTGCCAACAAGGTTTGTCAATAATATAAGTGTAATTTTTTCTAATGCTTTGATCTCTTATTGCATAGCTTTTCTCTTCTCTCTTTGCTAGTGCTTCAGAGACATCGTTTTGAATGGGAATTTGATTGAGACTTTTGACAACATAGCATGAGATGGAGAAAAATTGTCACAAAGAGATGAAATTTGCAAAGGGATAAAAGTGATAAGTACATCTGCAAGTACCTTTGTGAAGAGCAATAGGTTGAGTGAGATCAGAATTGGTGGCCGTAGGAGTGGGATCAATACTTGGTTCAGACAATTGGTCCTGAGTCAGAAGCGGCTGGAATGTGATGCCTTGAATAACTTGTGTGATAGGTGGTGGTGAGTCTGGGTTAGGTGGAGATTCCATATTAGGTGAATATCAAGATGTAGGGGAATGATGAATCAGGAGGAGATGGAGTGTTGGTTGAAGAGCATTTATAATCGGGTGATAAAGAGTGTCCTAACATCAGCAATTATATAGGTTTTCCCGAGTATGAGGATTGTAGCACGTATACCTTTTGGGCTTGCTTGGTTGGAGGGTATGAAAGAGTCTATGAGTATGGGAATAAAACTCTTTCTATTACCATGCTTGGTAGGAGGGAATAGAAATTTATAGAAAATGGTATGAGAATCAATTTTGATCTATTTCCCATAGATTGATTACAATAGGAGGAGGTGGTATCACTTTTCATTACCACTATCCTCGTCTTTCTTTCATTACCAAGTTATAGCATATTTATTAGTTAATATTTCCTTGATGTTTTAATGTGTAAAAAATCAATTTTCATAAAATTTATTTATTTTGAAACTAAAGATAATAATTTTATTTAAATATGTTATCAGATTTGTGAAAAATAGTTTATCATATTACACTTTATTTTCTAGATCCTTTTGATATTTTATTACTTAGTTCTGTCAAATTTTTATTATATTTTTTGATAACATATGCAGAAAAAATAATATTGTGTGAATAATGTATTTAATCAATTAAATCTGAATTCAAATAAAGTAACTAATTTTAATATTTTTAATATGGTTGTATTTAATAATAAAATGACATATTTTAGAATACACAATATTGTCAAACTACTAATTTTATTTCTAAATTTTAATTATTATAATTTATATTCAACATTAATACTTGTATTAGCTATAAGATGATCAAGTATAGCCCGACCCGATGACCCATCGAAAAAAATCTCGAAAAGCCCGTTCGGGGGCTTGGACAACAATTCGAGCTCGAATGAAAAACCAGCCGAGCCCCAAAAATTTTTTGAGCCCGTGGTTAAACCCGCCTGGCCCGAATGAATATATACAAATCGGGCTAGGCCCTGACAAAATTTTGCCCGCGGCTAAGCCTGCCCCGGGCCGAATTACTAAATATACATTTTCAAAAATATAATATAATTATATTTTTAAGTTTATTTTATATTATGTTTGTTTGTTTCAATATTATATGAATAATATATAATAATAATTAATATTCATTTTACTTGTTATTTAAACATATAAAAAATCAATATTTATACTTAAAAGGGAAAATTCACAAGATACCACTATTTAAGTTTCTAATTCACAAATACCCCTGTTTTGTTCATAATTCAGCTTTATACATGCTTTAAACGTTGTCCAAAAATTGATGAAACTTTACATGGACGATGCTAAAGTGTTTATATTTTGGTTCAATATCAAATTTGAAGTTTTTTAAGCTCATGTGTGACATGTGGTTAATTTTCCCTACTTTTAAAATAATATAAAATCAAGTAGGGTGTACCGAGGGGAATCAAAGTCGGGCTTGCCCCACGAATTTGATTCCAATTTGCTGTTAGATATTTAATATATAATAATAAAATTCAAATTAATTTAAATTTTTAGTAAATATAATTGATTATAATGTTTAACATTTTATTTTATATTGTGAGCAAATGAATTCATATTTATTTTTATATTCAATTGTTATAAAAATTTATATGAAATTATATTATGTAAATATTGTAGAAAATAATTGTTCTATTTTTTGTAACGAATGTAAATTATTTGGACAGCACAATAAGCATGAAAGTAAAGATTAAAATATGAATATTAATTGTTTGTCTTAGCCAAACAAGAGGTGGCAAAACTGACCCGAACCCGAAAAAACCGAGTCGAATCGAACCTAATCGAACAAACCTTATCGAAATCCATTCTCAAACGTTATGGACAAATGAAAAAATGACCCGAAAACCCACAATGAACCAAATCGAACCAAATCGAACCGAGATTTGATAGAACCAAAATCAACCACTATCAATATCATCCGAACCAAAAATATTCAAATCGAAACTATCCGAACCATAGTCACCCGAAACCCGATAATCACCCAAAACCCAAAGCAACCCGAATCGAAAATAAACCGATAATAATCCGAACTAAACCAAACCTTAAAAATAATATTATTACTTTTAATTTCTTATTATCTTTAAATATAATTTGATTCTTCAACAATACATTTGTCACCCGCACTAACAAGAATATTATGTTAACTACTTTATTATAAAAATAAAATAATACCACTACATAACAGTCACTAACATTACTCTAACAAAGTATGGGCCATAAACCTTCATTAATTAATGACATGATGAGAGTAATGTCTAACCTGCGCCCTAAATGTAAAGCATTCATGTACTGAAGTATGTAAATGCTAAAGAGTATGTAAAAATTATTCCTACATATATAATCTATAGTAAATAAATAATTGTGTTGCGTTTTCAAGTTTTTGAAAATATTAATAGATACACATCTGAAAAATAACGGGTAAACTGTGCATGTCTCATAGATTTGCATCACAATACATCATGAACCTTTAATTTATGCTTTTTTGAAACAATGTTTGTGCCTTTTTTAACTTATGGTTGGATGTGGGTGTCAACTTTCATGTTGTATTTTTTGCTAATAGTTTTATAATACTAGTTGATGGAGGAAGGATTTTCTTATAATGGGAAATAGATTACAAAATTAGATTTGAATTGGTGGATACAATTTTAGATTGTATAACCACCCTACATACAAAATGTTCCTTCAATTTGACCAATGTCTAAATCATGAGTAGTCAACTTAGCATAATTTATTGAGATATATGTAGTCGAAAGTGAAAAAAAATGATTATTTTAATATGACATTTACAAATTGTATCGATTTAGCCCCACTCAAATAATTCACCCGAATTAGACCCAT
Organism: Limonium bicolor; assembly: GCA_023374045.1. Lineage (NCBI taxonomy): Eukaryota > Viridiplantae > Streptophyta > Magnoliopsida > Caryophyllales > Plumbaginaceae > Limonium > Limonium bicolor. The sequence goes on from CM041776.1 coordinate 93,968,502, forward strand.
AACCCGATAAAACCAAATGCACCATTGACTAACCTGAACCATAGGAAACCAAACCAAAACCACCCTAGCCAAAAATCACCCAAACCGAAATACAATCGAATCGATCCAAACCAACCCGTAACTTCATAAACCCGAACTAAACCCGAAAAACCGAATTCACCCGACCTAGTCCGATCCGAGCCGAATATTATATAGTTCAAAACGGGTCCGAACCAAACCTAACCAAACCGAACCCGAAAGATTGACCGAATTGCCACCTCTAAACAAAGGTATGGTAATGCTTATTCTCATACCATTGATGCTATTATTATTCCCATACCCATCATTTTCATTCCTATTCCCATTGTCACGTACCAAGCAAACCCTTTATGAGTTGGAGAATAGCCGAGGAATATGCACTTAATTGAACGAGGATCCGATTTCCTTTATGAGGTGTGTGAACATGAACAAAGGAGGTACGATCAAAGACTCATAGATCTATATCAACATAAATCTTGTGGTATGGAAAGAAGTGGTGAAAGCTGAAAGAACTCAAGTGGAGATTTTTTTGTAAGGTTCGAGTGGGAAGTTTGTTGATGAGGTGACAAGCAGTGATAGTAGCTTCTCCCCAACAAATTTTGGAGCATGAGAGTGAGAGCAAGGCCCGAGAAACATCTAAGAGATGTCGATTTTTTCTTTCTGCTAACCCATTTTGTTGTGGGGTGTTAACACAAGAGGATTTATGAATAATACTCTTAGAATGAAGAATGAAGTGACTGTGTGGTTAAAGTACTCGGTCCCATTATCTGTCCGCAACCTTTGAATTCAGGTGGAGAATTGTCTATCAATCAAGTTGCAAAAGATGGGAATAAGGGAACTTCATTTTGTGTTTCACTAAAATACCCTAGTAAACCTAGTAAAATTATCGACAAGAAAGAAAGAAACCAGTGAGCACCCGAGATATTAGGAAAGGAGAAGGACCCCAGACATCACTATGGATAAGGGCAAAAGGCTGCGTACTTCTGGTATTACTTAAAGGAAAATAGTTACGAGAGTGCTTTGATTGTTCATAACATCACATTGGAAAACAAAACATCAAGATTAAGGAATAAATCTGGAAACATAGTTTTCATACTGAAAAGGAAGGGTGGCCAATACGTCGGTGATAAATCCATATTGTGGTGGTCTTATCAGCAAAAGCAAGGGATTTTGGCACAGCAGGTATATCTAGAAAATACACTCCATTCTGCTGGCTACCAGTTCCAATCGTCCTCCCTGAGTGTTGTTCCTGCAAAACACACGTCGAAGAAGGGAAAAAAACAGCAAAGCAATTAAGATCACTAGGTTGTAAATTGAAGCAAGGTTCATTGCAAGATCAGGACCGTGTAGAGTGTTTCTAAGGCTCAATTGGTCCGAGATGACAGTAGTTCCTTGTCTTGTAATAGATGCTAATGTTCCATTGTAGTGGCAATATGCAGTTCGGTTGGACAATGATGGTAGTTGGTCAATGGGGAAGAAGTGGAAGTCATATGTGATGTAGCACTGAATCAAGGATCCAATTTTGGGAAAGAGTTTGTTCTTAAGTACTAATACTAAAAGATTTAGGAGAGTTACCTTGTAGGGAAAGAGAGCATTGGTTGGAGCTTGAGTTGGTCTTAGGGGATTTCAGCATGGTTCGAATCTAGTTCAGCTCTTCTTGGAAATATATGCACCCTTTTTTAGTAGTGGTAGGTGTAGCAGCAGCTAGGGGGCTGCATAATGCGCTCTTGTTGGTACACGTTTATCTTTGTCTTTGCGCTCCTGCAAATGAGGATATAGCTGCCAACATTGATCAATATGATCATTTGAGCGCTTGTAGTGATCACACCATTTGCCACCGACCTCTACCTCCTTTTGAATCTTCTCTTGCAGCCAGGGCTGTGCTTTCAATAGGCTTTTGTTTTTTAGTATCATAGAACAACAGTTTTCTTCAGATTTGATGGTAGCAATTGTTTCCTCTATAGATGGTAATTCCTTGTGCCCCCAGGATTTGAACCCTAACTGAGTCGTATTATGAGTTTAAAATGGCTAAGAAGCTGTAGACTTGTTGATTGATTACTTTCTTGTATTGAAGAGCATCCCTTGTAGTTTCCCAACAGAAGCTTTGGTATTGGTCTAATTCAGACACCAACGCTGGAGAGTAGTGGCGTATTCGGAGACAGATTTGTTCTTTGCTTGGTTGTTATTGATTACAACTACAAATCATAAGAGCAACATCTTTTGCTGTTGAATAGGACTTGTGAATGAACTCCTAGATTTCCTTTGTTGTATTGAGAAACATACAGGTGATACTAATGTTTTGGATCCATTGAATTCTAGAACCAAGCTCGAATATTAGCATCTACCTTCTTCCATTCAGAAGCTTTATCATCGGTACTGTTTGGTTTCACCTTAGCAAGATGATAATTGATTTCTTTAGCTTCAAAGCAAGTCAGAACCAGTTGTGACCAGATTAGGTAGTTTTTCCATTCAGTTTGTAGGGTGATTGAATGGGAGTAAGCTCTACTTTTTTAGCAGAAGTAGTGATGGCCAAAGTAGAAGCATCAGTTGAAGTCGTCATTGTAGAGAGGATTAAGATCTGGCAGCTATAGCACACAACACAGCTTCTGGAGAAATAAATGAAGAAGTAAAGACACCTTTGAGATAGAGGATTAGGGCAAAAAACTCCTTTTGGGATGGGAGAAATTTTAGGGTGAAGGCACCCTTAGGTTAGTGTTAGGGGTAGATGACAGCTAAAGGTAAGAGAAGCACAACTGAGAGCAAAGAGCTCTAATACCATGAAGTAGTATTATTTGTATCTGCTTGCATTATTCCAGAGATATATAACCTTATATATAGGAACCACTAAGGAGATGGGGGAGTTCTTGGAAACTTCATAGAGAGGGATGCCTAATATACACTTGAACAAACACTATTAATGTAATATCTGAACAGACACGAGCAGACACCTAGCTACTATTAATTATAGAGAAATAATAAACTATTTCCTAGATTAATTATGCAACGACCCCAAAAACGGGCTGGTTCTGGACTGTCACACACCGCACATTTACTACTTGAGATACGCAAAACTACTAACGAAACCGAACGACCAAAGGTAAATACTTGTATTAAATAGGAAATAGTCAACGTCTACAAGCCCAAAACACAATTCAAACCATAATCAGAAATGCCCGAAGGCTACATAAATCATAAAGCGTCTAGCGCTAAGTACACAGGTCTTTCAAAGCAAAAACAAAAAAGTCTTCTGAATTAGAGTGAGAACCATCGCTGGTCAATCAGCATTATATATATAGCGGGAAAGGGGTGAGCAATCACAGCTCGGTAGATGACAAACTTCATCAACAAAGCATGCTCAAAACATTTAAAATCGGAATACGATCCAAAAGCAAAAGCAAATGGAAATGAGTTTCCTCAAGCAGATTTTATATCAGAAGTTAATAAGCTCAAATGAAATAGAAGCATTAATCAAAACGCTCTCAAACTAAAGCTTATTAGATTCACAAATACGGGTGAGACACTAGTCTAAGCATACACATACAAAAGGGTGAGGCCCTTGGATCAGAGGATCCCATAACAGAAATGGTAGAGACCACTAGTCGGACTCGTCGGTCACTAATCATCCCGGAAACCCAAGGAATAGAAAATAGAAGGACGATCCGTGCAACATGTTACAGGATAGCCAGACGCAGCCATCCAGGCTCAGACGCTAAGTAACTAGGTCCCAAAACAAAATGCTTAAACTTTCAGAACAAAAGTGTATAAACATGCATAATACATGAGTAAATCACTTATTCATACTTAGGACCATAACCCCGTAAACAGAAATCAAAACGGAGCTCAAACGAGCATTTAGGCAAAATTAATCGCTTGTCTGGACATGTGTCCAGGCTTGCAAGTCCGGACACATGCCGAGACTCAAAACATAGTAGTTCGGACATGTGTCCGACTTGCAAGTTTGGACACATGCCAAGACTTGAAACAATAGAAGTTTGGAACATGTTCGGACTTGTGAGTCGGATATATGCCGAGATTGAAACCCAGAACTGTCCTTGCACTCCATCCGGACGCGGCAAAAGCAGAGACAAAAATGGCAGAAAACCTCAGCACGATTGTCAATATCTCACAACCAAACCTTAACCTTATAAGAATCACACATTTCCATGACAATAGAAGCAGCAAAACAAAGGGGATAACAACACTAATTGCATAGAAAACATAAACACATTCATTCCATTTCCAAACTCCCCATGGTTGAACATCCCTAACAAATCCGTTCACCACCTACCTCGATCGAAGCGCAGAAATTTCTTTACCGAAGCCGAACAGCAACCAAGCAATCCATAGACCAAACCGAACCAAAGCAACCACTGAACGACAATTCCAACAACTATAATCAAAATCAGAAACCGAAGCCAAACCCCGAACCAAAACCACAATCGAACTCACAATCCAAACCTGAACACCGAAGAAGAATCGCACAACGATGGAGCTTTGAAAACCACATGTGGAGCAACCAAAATACTGACCAACAACATAACAGATTGAACTCTTGAGAAGAAGGGAGGAGCGCCGAGAGAAAATAAGAACGAGAAAAGGGAACGTTCCTAAATTCATTACCTTAAATCAGATTTGCAAAAAGACCTCCTTGCCCTTTCTACTTCTTCTAACCCAACATAGCTTAAATGATATAAATCTAACTTAACATAAGATTACGAAACAGAATTCCAATTTAGAAAATCCGGATTATAACAAATTATGCTTGTTTATATAGGCACAATAACACTATCATACTATTTACTTGACACAGTAATTTATTGATTCTTTCTCATGTCTGTGCTCCCAACTCCAATTCATTGAATTCTACTCTATATGGACTTTGAATTCCGAGTGAGTGAGATCAATTATGAATTTTTATAAGATAAATGGTCAAATGCATTAAGTGATGCGGCATACCTTAAAATCATTACCTTTTGATGGTTGGGTCGGTGTGATGCACTTCATTAAAAACAAGAAATTTGAATTTGTCATATTGTTCCGATTTCTAGTGTATATAGCTTTTACCTGGATTTTTTAAAAGGCCCTTTGGACTTGACCATTATCCTTCTTTGGTTGAACCAAATTCGATATTCTACTTCCTGAACCTTTTAGGAACTATGAATGCACTTCCAAACCTTACTCCTCTCAATATTTGGAGAAGTTCATTACAATAAAAAAAGAAAAGAATAAAAGGAAGCTGTGTCAAGTGGGGACACTTCCATCTCAAGGTCCTTGGAAAAACATTTCTTACTAGTATGTTTATTCTCATGGCTGGATCTTGCTGGGATTGAACTGATACTGAACTTGAACCAATGGCCTTTGGGTCTAGGAGCTAACATTTTTTCCCACTATGTAAAGGCTTGAGTAATGTTTGATCTTAATTGCATCTTTTTGTACTTAGATTAATTATTTATGAACTTCTCTTTCTTTTGCTGATAGTTTACACTGGATGAACTTGGCATATTAATAAATTGTTAGTTGTAGTAGAGATTCTATCTTGACTGAAGTTATTGATGGTTTCTCACTCAGGTTGATGATGCTGCGAGAGGATTCAGTATCCTAAGTGACGGACCCTTAGATATGAGGATGAACCCTCAGGTAGTGCCACTTTTCATGTCTGTTTTGGTGATGATATCTCTTGTTTATGGTGTATGCTATACCTTTTTGTTATTGGCTATCGAGTAGCTTGAGAACAGTCAACACTGGAATTCCTAGTTCTCATTACAAATGTTGTTTGACCTATTTTTATTGTGGGCTTTGTGCTTATGTAACTTTTGTAGATGATTTTCTATCTTGTATGGGTTATAACTCTATATATACTAGAATTTCAAAGCCCCTATATACAAATTAAGATAACCTCTCTCAATCAAGAATGAAAAAAATGAACCAATGTACTGGCAGTTGAGTTTCGTGTCTGAATTTTGTATGTTGAGTCTAAAGAAGAAGAGATTTAAAGGAACTGTTACTCACATTGGAATAGAATATGTAGCGGGGATTCTCATCTCAGCCAAGCTAGATGAAGTCAGTTGATGGACTAACTTGTGAAGGGAAGCTGTTAGAGTATTGTGTTTGTAAACAGAGATGTAAAGTTGTAAGCTTTATTGTTTCATTGATGTAATCGGTTCAAATACAATCGCTACTAGAGATATACATATATAGGAAACTAACTCCTGTATTCTAGCTAACTAATTGTAAAACATTAAAATAAATAAATAAGAGATTATACAAGGTTTGTTAAGATTTGCTATTTACTAAATCCTTGTATATTAAATGCGTTATTATCCCAATACCCCCCCGCAAGCCGCAGGTAGCACAAAATTACCAAGGCTTGGAGGGATATGTTCATGCATGCCCATACGTCGATCTGCTCCTTTGTACCGTGTGCCCGTGGTAGTGCCTTAGTCATCATATCCGCTAACTGTGAAGAAGTATGAGTATAGACGACATCAACAAGACCTTGTTGAACCTTTTCCCGTACAAAGTGACAATCAATCTCAATGTGCTTTGTTCTCTCATGAAACACAGGATTTCTTGCTATATAAATAGCAGACTGATTATCACACTTGACGGGGATAGGTGCGATGTGATCCACGCCAAGTTCACTCAGAAGGCGTGTCAACCAGGTCAACTCTGCAGTAACACGACGTAAAGACCGATATTCTGCCTCTGCACTGGAAAGGGATACAGAAGTTGCTTCTTAGTCTTCCAAGAGATAGGACTATCTCCTAAAAAGATGTAATAACCAGAAACTGACCGTCTGGTATTAGGACAAGCTGCCCAATCTGAATCACAATATGCCAATAAATCCAAAGAAGAAGGACCCGCTTGGAGGACAATACCATAATCATTGTTCCTTTGACATAGCACAAAGCATGTAGTGCCGCTTCCATGTGTGCCTCAGTAGGATTCTGCATGAACTGACTGAGATACTGAACTGTGAAACTGATATCAGGTCTTGTGTTGGACAAATAGTTGAGTTTGCCAACAAGACGTCGATAAACAGTAGGGTCATGCAAAGACGGACCGTCGTCTGCTAACAAATGTTTGCCAACGACCATAGGACCCTGTGTAGCCTTGCGAGAGCCACACTCATATTCTGTCAAAAGATCGATGCAAAATTTCCGTTGAGACAAAATATACCCATGCTCCGTGCGAACAAACTCGATCCCTAAGAAATAATGCAGGGTACCCAAGTCTTTAATCCGGAAATTCACATCAAAGCTTGCTTAATATCATCGATCTCACCTTGGTGGCCACCTACCACCAATATATCGTCCACATAAACAGCCAGGAAAAGCCGACCATTGTCAGAGTCTCGATAAAACAAAGAATAGTCATTCTTCGACTGTGAAAAACGAAGACGACGCAAGAAGGTGGCTAGTTTGGAAAACCACTGGCGAGAAGCCTGCTTGAGACCATACAAAGATTTTTTGAGCAAACAGGCTTTATTTCGCCCATCCACATCAAGACCGTGTGGTATTCTCATATACACCTCCTCATCAAGATCACCGTGGAGAAACGCATTATTCACATCAAGCTGGTTTATGATCCATCTTTGTTAAGAGCGACAACAATAAGGGCACGAATTGTAGTCAATTTAACAACCGGGGAAAAGGTCTCATTATAATCCAGCCCGTGCGCTCTGTGTGAAGCCTTTCGCCACTAACCTCGCTTTATACCTTTCCAACGTACCATCCGACTTGAGCTTAACCTTTGTATACCCACTACAACCAATAACCTTCTTACCCTTTGGTAAAGTAACAACATCCCACGTGTCATTCTGTTTAAGAGCTTGCAACTCCTCACCCATGGCTTTATTCCAATGCTCATGCTGAGCAGCCTCGTGATAACTTGTGGGCTCAGTCATATCAGCCGTACCACAGGTCAAAAAGGCTGTACAAACACGGGTGGGTGTGAGATTAGTAAGACTATCACAACCAACAGCAAAACCGTCACGTGCATGGTCACCCTTATAGACCCGCTCATCCAGCACCTCCTGGAACGTAGTGGTGCAAGCGTAGTCGTCAAGGTAACGTGGTCTGTGACTTTCTCTGCTAGAGCGTCGGAGAGGTGCATCATGCTCAACCAAGGGAGGCTCAATGACCGATTCAGATTGTGATGGTGCCGCTGGCGTATCTTCATCAAACATGACAGGAGGAACACCAACTGATGGTGAATGCACGTGAACTGGAGACGTAGACAAGTCAACAGCACTACTCTCTGAGTTCGCTGTAAACGGGAAAACATGTCTGTGAAATTTGACATCTCTGCAAACCTCCACCGTACGGTACGAAGACACAAAAACTTTATGCCCTTTTTTTCTAGGATCTTCACCAAGATAACACACGATTCGCCCCGTGGACTAAACTTCCCTCCAAGCCCGTTCACAATAGTCTTATAGCACAGGCACCCGAATGGTTGAATATCAGCATATGCCATAGAATGACCATACAAAGTTTCAAACGGTGTTCGACCCTGCAGCCTTGGTGGGAAGTCGTCGGTTAATCAAGTATGCCGCATGAAGAATACATTCACCCCAATAAAGAATAGGAACGTTAGACTGAAAATATAACGCTCGTGCTGTCTCAAGTAAATACTTGTGCTTACGTTCTACCACGGCGTTTTGTTGCGGCGTATAAGCACAAGTAGTCTGATGAATTATACCTGCTCTGGAAAAAACTGCTGACCATCATGAGAACTACCGAGTTCCTTGGCATTATCAGTACGAACGACTTTAATGTGCGTTTCAAACTGTCGCTCAATCATCGTAATAAAATGTAAGGGCGTCCCATCCTGCATTTTTCTGTTTTATGAGTTGAACCCAGGTGGTCCGAGAGAAGTCATCAACAAAGCAAACGAAGTACTTATAACCATTATAAGTATCCTCCTTGAACGGTCCCCAAATATCAACATGAACCATCTCAAACGCCTTTTTAGTTTTGATGAACGAACTAGTAAAAGGCAATCGTTGAGCTCTACTTTTGTAGCACAGACATCACAAACAAAATCATTCGAATTTCAGAAGCCTTTATTAAATGCATGGAAACGAGTTTTTTAAACGGCACATGCCCAGTGCAACATGTAAATCAAGTGCTTTAGAAGGAAACAGACGTCAGCTTTTATTGGAAAAAATGCCAGAAATACGCTGGCCCAGACCCAAGGTAGTCTGCTCACATATCGCCTGATCCACATAACAACGGCCAGGCCTTGCCTGATCCAAATGTCGCTGGCCCAACACTCCCTCATTTGCAAATACCCGAGGTGGACTTCAGCCTGCAAGGGGTCCAACACGTACGTCCATGCAAGCCGCGCCCGATCTGGTTACTCCGACCTGTAATAGGGACCTGTAGAAACACATTTTCTCCGTCAAAACCAAGAGAACAATGGAGCTCGCGAGCTACGCTGCGCAGCCTGAATCGTTTCCCTAATCTCACATCGCCGACGTACTGAACTAGCTGCGGTCGACCGTCAGGTAAGATTACGGTTTTCTCATCTTTCAGGCGTCTCCAATTTTCGAAACTTGCTTCATTACCTGACATATGATCTGTGGCTCCCGAATCCACGATCCACTGTCCTTCAAAAGAGTTTTGTGAGCTGAAAAAAACACAGTTTAGCACAATAAGAACCATTACCTGAGAAATTGCAATGAGATGGTTCGTCGGATTTAGTTCCGATGCTAGCACTGCGTATCATCTCTGCAATTTGTTGCATCTGTTTGGGCGTGAGACCACTATCTGTGTGCGATTCTGCTTCGTTACTGTTTTCAGACCCAATCTGTTCTTCTGTTTGCACAATATTGGCATATCCTTTCTTCCTTCTTGCGAGAACATTATTCTCGCCCGTGGAGGAAAAAACAATCGTTCTCTGTGTGACCAACCTTTTTACAATGGGTGCACTTCTGCTTTTGATAGCAGTTCTCAGTGCTATGACCTAGCTTCTTACAGTTGCCACATTGAATTTTCCTGCGATCTGTTTCGACCCTGTTGTTGAGATTTTTGGTGCTATCACGGCTGAGGTTCTCTGACTGTAGAAGGACATGAGTCCTCTTTTACCAGTTTACCACCTCTCTGCTCTTCCTCCTGTATAATCAGCGCAAACGCCTTCTCCAATTCTGGTGGTTCCTTCATTGCCAAAATATTACCGCGGATAGAAAGGTAGTCACGAGTTAACCCCATCAAAAAATGCTTAATTTATCCTCATCTAATGCCTTTTTATTGCTTTGTTAACACCACATGTGCAACCACCGCAGAGCATCTCTGTGGGGGTCTAGTTGCTCTAACTCTCCCCAGATCCTCTTAAGTTTATTATAATAATCTGCTACTGATGAATCTCCTTGCTTGATTCTCCGAGGTCACGTTTGAGAGAATGGATCACAGCCAAGTTGCTGTGCTCATACCTCCGACACAGATAATCCCAAATCTCAACCGGATCATCACAATAACGCACACACTCTTGTATATCAGTAGAAAGTGCGTTTTTGAGCCATGAAACAACAAAGGAAGTTGACCTTTCCCAAGCAGAAACCTCAAGGTATCATTCTCATCCGGTTTTTTAATTCTTCCAACAACAAAACCATACTTATTCTTGGATTTTAAAGCTGTTGTCATATCAAATTTCCAGCCAAGGAAACCGACTCCGTGAACTTCGGAACAAGAATCAAACCTGGATTTTCAGCAGCATGTACGTAGATGGGGTCGTTCACATCAATTGAGGTGCTCGGTGAAGAAACCGGATCCTTTGCCGCGCCTTTCTTCCACTGTCATCCGCCATTGATGATGAAGCTTATGCCCAGAAAATATTTATTTTGACTGTGCTCTGATACCATGTTAGAGTAATTTGTGTTTGTAAACAGAGATGTAAAGTTGTAAGCTTTATTGTTTCATTGATGTAATCGGTTCAAATACAATCGCTACTAGAGATATACATATATAGGAAACTAACTCCTGTATTCTAGCTAACTAATTGTAAAACATTAAAGATAAATAAATAAGAGATTATACAAGGTTTGTTAAGATTTGCTATTTACTAAATCCTTGTATTTAAATGCGTTATTATCCCAATAGAAGCTAATAAAGCTGGCTGCCACCTTTTGTGGGAACTTTTTTGCAGATTGGCATCGTAGTAACAAAATCAGTTTTTTGTGTTTTGCTTCTTTTTCAGCATGCTTCCACTTCTTCCTTTCATTTGTTCTGATACTCCCTATTTATGATGCTAATTCTTCATAGATTCCGTTGTTTCCAACAGAATTGTCTTTGACCTCTACAGTATTGCTCATCATGTGTTCAGTTTGATGCGTTTGCATACATAGTCCTAGTTGCAGCTTAACTGTTTATTTATAAACTGAGTTTGAACAGGTGTTTAACAGGCAACTCTTAAAGCTGAGGACATAGTCAACTTCTGGGCTCCTGATGATATTGGTCGAATTTTGAGGGAGTATGGCGAAGAAAGTAATTGGTATCATCTCCAGCGTAAGATTATGCAGGCTCGTCAAGAGGGTGGGTTGCATTCAACAAGGGAATTGGTAGATCTAATTCGTTCGAGTTCAAGAAAAAGAGGTATGTTGGCGTTTTTTCAAATTGTAATGAGCCATTGCCTTCCACCTCCTTATATTGCTACTGGTTTAGTCAGCTTCTGTGACTTTCTATGACCACCACTATTGTCGACTGTCAGTGACATCTTCTGCCAAGTCCCGATCGTATTCTACATTTAAATTTGGACGATAATAATTAATTGTCTAATGTTTTCATCTTCTTGAAACTTCTTTTATGTTATCTTTCCTTGAATAGTTATCGTGCAATAAATGGTAGTATATCCAAAGCATGCATGCAATCTTTTTATCCTTTCATTTAGTAAAATGTTGCTATGTTACTTCGTAGCATGTATCTTAATTTACGTTTTATCACATTTACTTGAGTAAAATAATTTTCTAAATTCAAAACAGAGGGAAGGCAAGGATGGATTAAGACAGCGTCCCGGGTCTTCCAGGCACTTAGGATAGCTGTCAATGATGAGCTCATGACATTAGAATACTCGATCAGGGCTTGTTATGACTGCCTGCGTCCTGGAGGTAGACTTGCTATTATCTCTTTCCACAGCCTGGAAGACAGAATAGTAAAACAGACGTTCCTAAGCATCATCCAGCTTGATGGTGGACAAGGAGATGCTGTGGACATTAAAGATGACATGTTCAAGCAAAGTGACACGCCGGAATCAAGGACAGTTAGTACCGATGATTTTGGAAATGAAGGTTGGATCAAACAAACTGTAAAAGGAAGTGGCGGGGTTATTCTCACGAAAAGGCCAATAACTGCATCTGCTGAAGAAGAAAAATTGAACATTCGCTGTCGTAGTGCTAAACTAAGGGTGCTCCAGAAAGCACAGACTGGAATCTTGGAAAGGTAAACTATAATTGGAAATAGGTTTTTTTCTTTTTATTTATATGCTACTCCGGTGTTTATCTAGTGTAACCAAATTCTCATGGAGCAAGAAGTTGATACAATATGAATTTTCTAGTGATATTAGAAGATGTTAAATCGTATTGGTCAATGAAAACAATTTTGAAATAACATTAGGGACAAAAATAATACCCATAATAACCTCCCTCCCAAACTAATTCCTGAAATAACACTCCCAGGAGAAATCGTCTCGAGACGATTTCTTTAATTGTCGAAAAAGAAATCGTCTCTTGAAGAGACGATTTCACTTATTCCCCGCGCCACGTTGGCGCTGAATCAGCAGAACAGTGGGTAAGGTGAAATCGTCTTTACAAGAAACGATTTCATAAAATCATCTTTGTAACAGACGATTTCACCGTTCTATGAATTGCCGGACTGTTTTATCTTAAACAAGTTAAATTGTCTCTTCAAGAGACGATTTCATGATTCATAGGCCAAACCTTTCTGGTTTCGACCGCTTAAGGGACCGACTAGCGGACGTTTTTTTTAAAAAAAACCAGGTGAAATCGTCTCTTGAGAGACTTTCTACTGAGATAAGTATGAAATCGTCTCTTGAAGAGACGGTTTCACCTCTACACCACACTTGGAAAATTTTCTAAGTGTTGGAACACCACACACTTGGAACATCTTCCGAGGGGTGTAACACCACACATTCATAACAAACAACCTCCACATATTATGAAATCTCACATGATTATACTCGGAACCAATTCAAAACATTTGTAACGTTACAGAAACATAAAAACTCAAAATGTGAACCAAATGTAATAGTTTATAAGATAGAAAACATAAACAATAGTAATACAATCTCAAAATCAAGTTGTTTACAAAATGTAACAACCTACATCATCTATGTCTACTACGTCGTACATATGTCCTAGTCACTCTAGGTGCAGGATCCTCAACTGCTGATGCGAGAGTAGGATCAAGGTCACGACCACTTAGATCTCCTATATCATGACAATCTCGAGAATCTTTATCCCTAAGTGGTGCTCCAAGAGTAGATGTAGAGGCTAAAACTAGGTCTGAAGCCGGCGTCATGTCCATGCTCTCCCAGCACCGGAGGATGATGCCCCGTGAAAGCCTGAGCTGCTCCCAAGATACGCAAATCCAGTAGTGTCGACCGGCAGCGTAGGATCGACGACCTGAGACATGGTCATGCTACCGGCGATGTCGAACGCCTCCTGATGATCTACTTGCTCAGTTGCTCGACCACGTGCACGTCCTCTTCCTCTACCTCGACCACGAGGATGACGACCACGCCTTCTCTTCCACCCTGATCCGTAGCTGCATTAGCATCTTCATTGTCAGGGGCAGCTGCTGGGACATGCTGTGGCCGTGGGAGGACGTAGTACGTGTTGTTGTACTCGTCTCTCATCAACCGTAGACTATCGAGAGCATCATCGACCCGCATTGCCTCTAGCATGCCGATGACCTCATTTGTGGTCTCCCCCTAGACCACAATTCGACATATGAATATAATAAAATAATATGTCATAATACTAAAATAAAACAAGTCAAGTCATATTTACTCACCATATATCCCAATAGAGCTCCCGTACGGCCAATGTACCTCCTCGTGTTGCGACCGTACCACTCTTCGTAAGCAGGACCAGGATCATCCAACTGTAGATCGACGACTCTCTCAGCGCGCAGGTTCCATAGGGCAATGTACTCCGAATGGTGAGTTGCCCAGTTCCAGTCGGTGCGGCCTCTCAAGTCGATGCCATGCAGATCTACTCGGGCATCGTCCCCGTCTGTCCTAGCATCGGCCGGTGGAAACTGCCTCCACCAAACTGTCGCATCACACGATCCGGGAGATGCCACTCCACTATATGAAAGCATATAAGTGGCACCCGAGCCCGTGCAATGACGAGACCAACCAAGCAATACGGAGGAAGAGACCGTAACACCTCCTCCGTATAGGGCTGCCAGACAATCTGAAACAACAAACACTAAAAGTTAGAGAAAATGTTTGTGAAATGAAATCAATGCAACGTACAAAAAAACAACACCCACCTGATGCGGTGTCTGCCTGTCAAATGCCTCTCTGTAGTGTGAGGGACATGCGTAGAGTGCCCAGTCACATCGAACTCGACATGCCAACGATGGGCAAGCGGAAGTAAAGGAAGTGGGCCAGCATGATGGGCATGTCGACGGATGGGAGCTATATATGGAAATCTCTCCCACGCCCAAATCTGTAGGACGACCAGCGCCCCAGCGATACCACTGTCCCCAGCATCACACGCCAGACACAGCTGTCGGTACAACCATGCCAGACATGCAGAACCCCAGCTGTACTGTCCGGCCTGGTCGAAGTCCTCCAAAAGTGGCAAGAACATCAGATGGACCTGGTTCCCCGACCGATCAACAAAAACGGTCCCACCCAGTAGCATCAGTATGTAAGCACGGGTGTGCCTCATGACCGTCACCTCATCTGCATGCTCAGGTAACTGTCCAAAAGTAGAACCCAGCCAACTGAGCTTGATCCTACTATGACGTCCTAGATCGGCCGGCCTAGCGCCAAGGAGATCGTCGCACAACGCTCCCCAATCTCTGTGTGTGGTACCCGTGACTGGTAGTCCATCTATAGGTAGGCCGGTAAGCACAACAACATCCTCCAATGTGACGGTGGTCTCTCCTGTCGGCATGTAAAAAGTATGGGTCTCTCGACGCCATCTCTCGACAAGTGCAGTGATCAGATGCCAGTCCAAGGAGATGAACTCTAGACTAGCCATCCCAATGAATCCAGAAGCCTCCAAATATGGGCGCATCCTCTCATCGTAACGTACATGCCCGCCACGTCGTAAACTAGCCTCGAAGCGGCGACAGTGTAGCACCTGATACTCGTTCCCATCCCACACAGATCTAGACCTATGACTACGCTGATGTCTAAGTATGGAACCAGGGGGTGGACCGGGATCCATGTGTAACTGAATATTAAATAACAGAGATTCAACCATATCAAAAGCTTGTATCTTAGAAAAAAATATGCAATTTTTATAACATAAGAAACATTGCATTAATATTCTACGAACAACACAAACCAAAGTTGATGTCTGACAAACAAATTCAAGTACAAACGTAATCGACTAGTACAACACAACGAACACTAAGTAGAACTCCTATTAGGACATCTCTCTTGTTATGACCCTCTTGCTCACACCTAGTGCATATAGTCTTTTTCTTGGGCTCCTTCAGATCTATCTCATTAGAATACGGGTTGATCTTGGTCTTCCCTTTCCTCGCACACGAGATGGGTCAGGAAGAATGATGGGAAAGTTTGATGGAGGCCACGAGTGCTGATCCCCGAATGGGACAAAGAGTCGGTTGTACACATCGAGCTGCTTCTGTCAACTGTACCACGACCCATAAGAGATGTATTGTCCATGTGTATGAAAGCAGCTGCTGCGCAAGCGTGTGAGCATGGAATCCTGTAAGTTTGTCATTTCTGGCAAGTACAATGCCCCTCTCTCAGCTTAACGGTGTGTCGATTGCCACCCTTGAACCCATAAGGTGTAGATCTGGTGGCAGTGGTGATTTCGAACAACTTCTAGGCCCGTCAAATCTGGTAATATGGTGAGCGTTGGCCGACTGTCTCCATCTCTGCATTTTCTCCATCGCCCAACCAACATATACCTCTCCTCTAGCCACAGCTGCCGATGCTTGACCCCTTCGTGTGTCGAAGTACTTCACACAGTTATAAAACGTCTTCTCAACCAGAGCAGCAATAGGCAAGTTTCTAGCACCGAGCAAAACTGCATTGTAACTCTCGCTCAAATTCGTAGTCATCATGCCGAATCGGTGCCCACCATCATGTGCGAATGTCCACTGCTCCTTCGGTATAGTGTCAAAGAAATCAGGGGCAGTGGCACTAGCACTCTTCAACTCTGCCATGCATATATCAAACTTACGGGGTTGTGATGCGAAAGCTGCTCTAGAGGCCATCTTCTTCATCCCTACACTTCTTTCCCCCTTGTTGAAGTTGATGTGGCGAACACAATACCTCCAGTGCACATTAGGGGGTTTCCACACCCCGTTTGATCGCTCTACAGCAGCAAGTATACCAGCATGACGATCGGAAATCAAGCACATCGGAGCACTATCCTCGCGGGCCGATATAACGTGGACCCTGAGACAAGAGAGAAACCAGGACCACGATGCATATGACTCATCATCAACAAGCGCAAATGCAAGTGGCACTATATGTTTGTCTGCGTCACTTGCACATGCAATGAGGAGTTTATGCTTGTACTTTCCGTACAAGAAGGTACCGTCAATACATATCACGGGTCTGCAATGTCTGAATGCATCAATGCATGGCCCGAACGCCCAAAAACCCTCTTGAATATACCGTACCCGGGATCAGTGACGTGCCAATCAATTTCAACCTTCGTGCCATGGTTTGTATGCTGAATTGCCCGTAACAAGTGGGGTAGCGTGCTGTAAGAATCATCCCAATCACCATACACCATCTCAATAGCTCTCACCTTTGCCGCCCAAACATTCTTCCTCTTGACAGAATGCTGGAACTGATCAGCTATCACTGTCTGAAGGTCACCAACTCTGATGTAAGGATTCTCTTTGACATACTTGGTGAATATGCATGCCATGAATCTCAAGTCAAGATGTGGATGCTCTTGACTCAAGATCGAGTTCAGACAGGTGTGCGGGCCTTCAGCAACGGTGATCATAAAGAAACTAGGGTGCTTCTTCGTTACCGCACCACGCAATCTCCATCCACACTCGTTTTTGGATGAGCAGTAGATGTCCCACAACTTTGTGGTTGACCGGTTCACCACAAACGATCGATGATGAATAATGTGGTGCATTTTCACAGCATGTATCAACGCCTCTTTGCTCCGGAACAACATACCCTTCTTGAACTCATCGATGTAGCTCCAATCTCCCAGTTTCAGTTCTTGTTCCTCCTCCCCCGTTCTACAACGCCGGTGGTGGTAGTGGTATAGAGGTGGGAGGAGGAACAAGAACTGGAACTGGGAGATTGGAGCTACAACGATGAGTTCAAAGGGTATGCTGTTCTGGAGCAAAGAGGCGCTGATACATGCTGTGAAGAGGCACCACATTATTCATCATCAATCGTTTGTGGTGAACCGGTCAACCACAAAGTTGTGGGACATCTACTGCTCATCCAAAACGAGTGTGGATGGAGATTGCGTGGTGCGGTAACGAAGAAGCACCCTAGTTTCTTTATGATCACCGTTGCTGAAGGCCCGCACACCTGTCTGAACTCGATCTTGAGTCAAGAGCATCCACATCTTGACTTGAGATTCATGACATGCATATTCACCAAGTATGTCAAAGAGAATCCTTACATCAGAGTTGTGACCTTCAGACAGTGATAGCTGATCAGTTCCAGCATTCTGTCAAGAGTAAGAATGTTTGGGCGGCAAAGGTGAGAGCTATTGAGATGGTGTATGGTGATTGGGATGATTCTTACAGCACGCTACCCTACTTGTTACGGGCAATTCAGCATACAAACCATGGCATGAAGGTTGAAATTGATTGGCACGTCACTGATCCCGGGTACGGTATATTCAAGAGGGTTTTCTGGGCGTTCGGGTCATGCATTGATGCATTCAGACATTGCAGACCCGTGATATGTATTGACTGTACCTTCTTGTACGAAAGTACAAGCATAAACTCTCATTGCATGTGCAAGTGACGCGGACAAACACATAGTGCCACTTGCACTTGCGCTTGTTGATGAGGAGTCATATGCATCGTGGTCCTGGTTTCTCTCTTGTCTCAGGGTCCACATTATATCGGCCCGTGAGGATAGTGCTCTGATGTGCTTGATTTCCGATCGTCATGCTGGTATACTTTCTGCTGTAGAGCGATCAAACGGGGTGTGGAAACCCCCTAATGTGCACTGGAGGTATTGTGTTCGCCACATCAACTTCAACAAGGTGGAAAGAAGTGTAGGGATGAAGAAGATGGCCTCCAGAGCAGCTTTCGCATCACAACCCCGTAAGTTTGATATATGCATGACAGAGTTGAAGAGTGCTAGTGCCACTGCCCCTGATTTCTTTGACACTATACCGAAGGAGCAGTGGAAATTCGCACATGATGGTGGGCACCGATTCGGCATGATGACTACGAATTTGAGCGAGAGTTACAATGTAGTTTTGCTCGGTGCTAGAAACTTACCTATTGCCGCTCTGGTTGAGAAGACGCTTTATAACCGTGTGAAGTACTTCGACACACGAAGGGGTCAAGCATCGACAGTTGTGGCTAGAGGAGAGGTATATGTTGGTTGGGCGATGGAGAAAATGCAGAGATGGAGACAGTCGGCCAACGCTCACCATATTACTAGATTTGACGGGCCTAGAAAGTTGTTCGAAATCACCACTGCCACCAGATCTACACCTTATGGGTTCAAGGGTGGCAATCGACACACCGTTAAGCTAAGAGAGGGACATTGTACTTGCCAGAAATAGCAAACTTACAGGATTCCATGCTCACACGCTTGCGCAGCAGCTGCTTTCATACACATGGACAGTACATCTCTTATGGGGTCGTGGTACAGGGCAGAAGCAGCTCGATGTGTACAGCCGACTCTTTGTCCCATTCGGGGATCAGCACTCGTGGCCTCCATCAGACTTTCCCATCATTCTTCCTGACCCATCTCGTGTGCGAGGAAAGGGAAGACCAAGATCAACCCGTATTCGTAATGAGATGGATCTGAAGAGCCCAAAAAAAGACTAGATGCACTAGGTGTGAGCAAGAGGGTCATAACAAGAGGAGATGTCCTAATAGGAGTTCTACTTAGTGTTCGTTGTGTTGTACTAGTCGATTACGTTTGTACTTGAATTTGTTTGTCAGACATCAACTTTGGTTTGTGTTGTTCGTAGAATATTAATGCAATGTTTCTTATGTTATAAAAATTGCATATTTTTTCTAAGATACAAGCTTTTGATATGGTTGAATCTCTGTTATTTAATATTCAGTTACACATGGATCCCGGTCCACCCCCTGGTTCCATACTTAGACATCAGCGTAGTCATAGGTCTAGATCTGTGTGGGATGGGAACGAGTATCAGGTGCTACACTGTCGCCGCTTCGAGGCTAGTTTACGATGTGGCGGGCATGTACGTTACGATGAGAGGGACCCATTTGGAGGCTTCTGAATTCATTGGGATGGCTAGTCTAGAGCTCGTCTTCTTGGACTGACATTTGATCACTGCACTTGTCGAGAGATGGCGTCGAGAGACCCATACTTTTCACATGCCGACAGGAGAGACCACCATCACATTGGAGGATATTGTTGTGCTTACCGGTCTACCTATATATGGACTACCAGTCACGGGTACCACACACAGAGATTGGGGAGCGTTGTGCAACGATCTCTTTGGCGCTAGGCCGGCCGATCTAGGACGTCATAGTAGGATCAAGCTCAGTTGGTGGGTTCTACTTTGGACAGTTACCTGAGCATGGAGATGAGGTGACGGTCATGAGGCACACCCGTGCTTACATACTGATGCTACTGGGTGGGACCGTTTTTGTTGATCGGTCGGGGAACCAGGTCCATCTGATGTTCTTGCCACTTTTGGAGGACTTCGACCAGGCCGGACAGTACAACTGGGGTTCTGCATGTCTGGCATGGTTGTACCGACAGCTGTGTCTGGCGTGTGATGCTGGGGACAGTGGTATCGCTGGGGCGCTGGTCGTCCTACAGATTTGGGCGTGGGAGAGATTTCCATATATAGCTCCCATCCGTCGACATGCCCATCATGCTGGACCACTTCCTTTACTTCCGCTTGCCCATCGTTGGCATGTCGAGTTCGATGTGACTGGGCACTCTACGCATGTCCTCTCACACTACAGAGAGGCATTTGACAGGCAGACACCGCATCAGGTGGGTGTTGTTTTTTGTACGTTGCATTGATTTCATTTCACAAACATTTTCTCTAACTTTTAGTGTTTGTTGTTTCAGATTGTCTGGCAGCCCTATACGGAGGAGGTGTTACGGTCTCTTCCTCCGTATTGCTTGGTTGGTCTCGTCATTGCACGGGCTCGGGTGCCACTTATATGCTTTCATATAGGGAAGTGGCATCTCCCGGATCGTGATGCGACAGTTTGGCGGGAGGCAGTTTCCACCGGCCGATGCTAGGACAGATAGGGACGATGCCCGAGTAGATCTGCATGGCATCGACTTAAGAGGTCGTACCGACTGGAACTGGGCAACTCACCATTCGGAGTACATTGCCCTATGGAACCTGCGCGCTGAGAGAGTCGTCGATCTACAGTTGGATGATCCTGGTCCTGCTTACGAAGAGTGGTACGGTCGCAACACGAGGAAGACAACAACACGTACTACGTCCGCCCACGGCCACAGCATGTCCCAACAGCTGCCCCTGACAATGAAGATGCTAATGCAGCTGCGGATCAGGGTGAAAGAGAAGGGCGTGGTCGTCGTCCTCGTGGTAGAGGAAGAGGACGTGCACGTGGTTGAGCTGCTGAGCAAGTAAATCATTAGGAGGCGTTCGACATCGCCGGTAGCATGACCATGTCTCAGGTCGTCGATCCTACGCTGCCGGTCGACACTACTGGATTTGTGTATCTTGGGAGCAGCTCAGGCTTTCACGGGGCATCATCCTCCGGTGCTGGGACGAGCATGGACATAACGCCGGTTTCAGACCTAGCTTTAGCCTCTACATCTACTCCTGGAGCACCACTTAGGGAGAGAGATTCCCGAGATTGTCATGATATAGAAGATTTAAGTGGTCGTGACCTTGATCCTACTCTCGCTTCAGCAGTTGAGGATCCTGCACCTAGAGTGACTAGGACATATGTACGACATAGTAGACATAGATGATGTAAGTTGTTACATTTTGTAAACAACTTGATTTTGAGATTGTATTACTATTGTTTATGTTTTCTATCTTATAAACTATTACATTTGGTTCACATTTTGATTTTTTGTGTTTCTGTAGCGTTACAAATGTTTTGAATTGGTTCCGAGTATCATGATTGTGTGAGATTTCATAATATGTGGAGGTTGTTTGTTATGGATGTGTGGCCCTCGGAAGATGTTCCAAGTGTGTGTTGTTGAATTGTGGTGTTCCAACACTTAGAAAATTTTCCAAGTGTTGTGCAGAGGTGAAATCGTCTCTTCAAGAGACGATTTCATACTTATCTCAGTAGAAATCGTCTCTTCAAGAGACCAGAAAGGTTTGTCCTATGAATCATGAAATCGTCTCTTGAAGAGTTGATTTCACTTGTTTAGAATAAAGCAGGCCGGCAATTCCTAGAACGGTGAAATCGTCTGTTACAAAGACGATTTTATGAAATCGTTTCTTGTAAAGACGATATCACTTTGCCCACCGTCTTGCTCATTCAGCGCCAACGTGGCGTGGGGAATAAGTGAAATCGTCTCTTGAAGAGACGATTTCTTCTTCGACAATCCGGGAGTGTTATTTCAGGAATTAGTTTGGGAGGGAGGTTAATATGGGTATTATTTTTGTCCCTTAATGTTATTTCAGAATTTTTTTTCTTCTTATGTCCCTGCCTTCAATGTTTCTGTTTGTAGCTATCCGTTAGATATTTTGTCTTTTGGATGGACAACATTTCTCCGAGCATAATATTTAGTCATTTAGACCTCTTGCGCTAATACTTCATATCTGTTTTGAGCCAGGAAAATGTCTGGGCCCGATTTTTATTTTTCGGCCCGGGTCGGGTCAGGTCCAGTTTTTTTCTGGCTCTGGCCGAGTAGCGGCATGTCTAGTCCGATTTTTTCATTTTTTATAAATAATAATCAAAATTTTGAATGAATAATAAAGTTAAAAAAAAAGTTTAAACAAATAAGAAAATTCAACATATAATATTAAATATTTAATAAATTCTAAAAAATATATAAATATTGCATTAAATATATATTATATTATATGTACATTTTTAAATAGTAGTATATTATTTAAATTTGAACGGGCCGGAATTTGTTTTGGACCCAAAATTTTGTTGGAGTCCGGCCCGGTTTTTAATTCAGACCTAGTTGTTGTTCAAGTTTGTTCGAATTTAGTTTTTCAACCTTTTTTCGAGTTGGGTTTGGTTTGATCAGCTCTCTGTTACTAACGATTATGAAAGAAATATGTTGACTAAATAATGTGAGAAGAAATTTTCAAGGAAATTTAGATCCCACATATTTCACTGATGCTAGAGTTGTACACTCTTGTTCACACGGTTGGAAATGTATAAACTACTGTTGTTGCTTTGTCTTTGTTGTGACAAAATCTTAAACAAGTATATGGGTCCGTTTGACCATAAGATTAATTAGATCATAATTTGAACGTAGGTTTTACTGCGTTTAGATAAAGTTTGCTTTGTGAGAGGTAGAGTGAGACTCAGTAAAAATGAAAATGAATAATAACATGACAGTTGTACTAATTTTCTCTTGAACGTCGTGCAAATTTTTTTTCACGACTAGCGAACGGACCCTATAGCTCAACTTCTACTGAAAGCGTAGAATATAAGGGTTTTGGATTCCAAGGTGGGGGCGCCTGGATACTTCTCGTCAGGTGAAATGGTAGGAGAAAGTGGTCTATGAGCCTAAGGGAGCAATAAGCTTTTTCATCTCGAATTTCTAATTGCTCCTCTTTCGGGGTTGTAACCTGGTTTTGCTTCCGCATCTTCATCTTCAGGAAGATCTTGTACTTGAGCAAGGTTTCCAGTTACCATTAGTTACATAGGCAATAAGCTGGATATAAGGGATGGTTTTGCGCTGTTAAACCTGACCTTGTCTCATACCCATAGATTGACATCCAAAATTGATTTGATCTTGAGAAAGTTTTGGGGATATATGGAGTGTTCTCAGAGGCGGAGTAGAGCCGTTCTTTTCTAGAAGGAGACTGGATGTCCCTCTTCTTCTCCAAGACATTAACAGATCTCGGGAGGGGTCTCCTTCTTCACCATCCCTGATTTACTGTTTCCTGCATCTAGCTCCGCTCATATCAATCAATGCCCATAATAATCAATGCCCTGCTCAGTCGGCTGTCCCTCGTCCATGCTCCGCCTAGTCGTTGTCGTCAACTCTTACCTGTTGTTCCATCCTTCCTTGTTTTTTGCTTTTGTAAACTCTATGGGTACTATGGATGTGCATCCTTCTTTACAATTTAATTATCTTTTTATGGGTGCTAATCTTCTTCTTTTGGTTCTATGTTGATGATTTTTCCTTTGCATGTCGGTTTATAATTTGCTGGTTTTGGGTTGCGTTGCTATGGATTCTGGTATTTCTTTGTTTCCTTTGTGTTTTTATGATCTTTTGTAAACTGGCTACTGGTTGCATGTCTATTTCTCTTATTTCCTGTTTGTGATGCAAAGGTAGTGACTTCATGTAACATCCCGGATTTTATCAAAATACAAAGAATTAAAACTTTGGAGTATAATACCGCAAGCGGGGACTAGAACGGGAATCAAACAAGCCTTAAAATTGAAGACTGTGAGGTGGCCAAGCTTGTGTGCGGGGCAGGAAGTCCGGAGATTAGTCGAGACTTCAAAACGAAGATGTCTGAGCTTGGATGTCCGGACGCAAGTCGAGACCTAAAACCACAGATGTCTGGACTTTTGTCCGCTCTGGAAGTCTGGACATAAGTCTGACGAAAAATCCTTACGAGATGATATGGACTTGTGTCCGGACCTAGAAGTCCGGACAGATGTCGATACTCCAACCCAGACTCTTCCTCGTTTTCTGTCCGAACATGCAAGCCCACACAAATGTCTGGATATAGCAAATAGAATAAAATAAGAGTACCCACGGGGCCTGTCCGGACATCCACGTCCGAACAGACGGTCGTACAAGGTCAAATTCTCAACACAAATGGTTAAACCCCACATTCAACATATCCTCATATGCTAATTATAAATGTAATACAAGAACCAAAAACCTTATAGAATATGTTCAATAATATAGCCAATTTATCATACGATAACAGTGAAATAGTAAAACAAAATTTGAGGTATTACCGTCACACCCATACGAATGAGTGTTATGGCTAAAACTCCAATCTGATTTAAATATTGTTTGCAAAATCCAAATGAACTAACGGAAGACAAAACTATTCCATATCCAATGACAATTGTAATCAACAGTAGCTTAATTAATGAATATCAACTACATGGTGACGTTTCCCCAACCCTAATGCCATAGTCATCACCATCTGCAATCATAAAGTACACAACAACACACAAAGGGACTGCACAAATAAGGGAAACTAAGTAAACCACTACTTTGCATTGTAAAATTCATTTTATTTGTAAATCGTTTGAGCATATATTTCACACAACAACCATAATCAATAACAATAGTAATCACAGTAAACATAACAACCACCTAAATTAACAATGATAAAGGCTTTCAACCGGCAACCAACAATTAACCTACCAACGGACACCCAACAAGTGGGGTTGTAAAATCCACCAGCGGACGCCGACATAGTGGGGTTGCAATGTTGAATTTCACCTCACTTTACGTCCTTATGTGTGCACACCCTTCTAAGAGTACTTCTGACCACGAAGATTAGATCAATAGAGCTTAACTGTAATATAGTGGTCGCAGGCAATATGTTTAATTTCAATGTACCATTGTTTATGAATAACCCAGTGAAAGTATCCCAATCATTACACACATTCAAATACAAAGTTTGTGTCAAGTATCAATATCATAATGATCTCCCAATCCACCGATTTCCAACATAAAGTCACGATCACAAACTCCATATCAATCCACGAAAGTTAATAATAAATTCACAACCATAAATTCCTCATCAATTCACCAGCAATCCACTGTCCAACACTCGAATACATTCAGCAATTAATAAACGTTCACATAGAATAATTTAAGCGAATTCAATAATTTACCTGAAATCCATGCTCAACCACAAGCCAGAAAATCACGGACAATCACCAGCACCCACCGTTGACGAGCTCGGAATCTAGAATTTAATATAAATTACTTTCAATAATCTACCAAGAAAGCGTCACCCGAATTATATACTTTGTTAATCCCAACTAATGTAATTTTACTCACCCTTTAAATTTAATCTAAGACAGTACAAGAAGAGGGGCAAAGTGTTCCTCGTTCGCCGGCCACCAATGACCACAAAAAGTAATGAATATAGGGTGTGCGTTGAAGTGGGGATGATGGAGAGTATGAGTAATTGGTGGTGATATTAGTGAATTCATAAAGGAGAAGAATAAGAAAGAGAAGAGAAACATAAAGGAGTAGTAGAGGATGAGACCGTGAAAAAAAAGGAAAAAGATAGAAGAGAAAAAAATTAGGTTAGATTCTCGCTGTTTCTTATTTTCTTCACTACTCCATACTTACTAATGTACCCCCCCTCCCCCTCAATAACAATTACCTAGGATATGAATTCTAGCACTAATCTCAGTATCCACCAATTTATAAGACTATACTTAATTATGGAATATCTAATAGGTGAATAAAGACCACTTAATTTATATGGGTATTTCACTTCACCCCTTTGTAAAGATACTCAAATTTTGTCTGGAAAAGATAATCTTAGCGACGGAGGAAGAGACGAGGAAGGAATTTGAGCTTGGTCCTTTTCTGCCTTCAATCAAGAAGAATTGGAGTTATTTTGATGTTGGTTTCATTTCCCGAAGTCTCCAAGTGCTGATGTTGTTAGATTTAGGTGGTGGGTTGGTGATGAAGTGAAGCTTATTATTGTCGGAGCCGAGAAATCGTTGGTGGTGATGGCCTCATATGATGTAGTGCTTCATGGGCAGTTTGGGGATTTGATGCGTTTGTTGATGAATACGGGTTCCCTTCAACTGCTGGAGACATCACGTATGTGATTTTTCATGCTTTTCTTTTTTTTTGGTAATTAGTAGTATATTAAACTAAAGGAAAATATCCAACATTACAACCTATAGGTTGCTGAGAGCAGCCTTTCTAATTACAAGGTTAGCACAGGTCTGTGCTGTACAAAAGGAGTTCTAAAGATTCTATTGTTTCTTTCCCTCCAAACAAAGTAGATAAGGTAGGTGAAGACAAAAGAGAAGGTTCTATGAGTATTACAATTCTTCCTCCATCTATTGCTAACCCATCTAAGAAGATTAGGCCAGTCCCTAGGTGCTCTAATACCCCCGTAATGATTCCAAACTGAATTCCACATATCTGTAGTAAACCTGCATCTGAAGAGCAGGTGCTTCAGTGTTTCCTTATCTCTATTGCAGAGAACACATGTTTCATCTGTGGGGATGCCCCATTTTCTCATACGGTCTTTGGTAGCCAACCTCCCTTTGGCAGCAAGCCATGAAATAAAAGAGCACCTGGGAAAATTCCCTTTGCTCCAGATCACCTTGCTCCAATGGACTTTTGGGGTAGTCACATGCAGCTTATCATAACACTTTTTAATAGAGAAAACGTTGCTCAGCATGGGCCATGCAATTCCATTACCATCAGAGAGATGAGTAATGGCGTACTGCCTCAGGTTCAATAAATTCCTCCAACACCAAGAGCTATCACTGGGGATGCTTACATCCCAAATAGATTGCCTTTTTAGGTAGTAACCATTAATCCATTTCACCCACAAAGTGTCTTGCTTGGATTCGATTTGCCAGATTTGCTTGAATGGCGGCTTTGTTCCAGGTAGCTAGGCACTTAATGCCAAGGCCACCTCTCCCCACTGGCTGGCACACAGTCTTCCAGGCCACGCTTGCCTTCCTGGAGTCAGTGTTACCCGCCCATAAGAAAGCTCTACAAACAGAAATGATATTCGTGATTACTCTCTTAGGTAGGGCAAAAATACTCATCCAGTAGATCTGCATAGATAAAAGGACCGATTTGATAAGTTGGAGCCTTCCAGCATAGCTGAGGAATCTAGAGGGCCAGCTCTTGATCCTACCAACCAGTTTATCTATCAAGTCTTGGCAGTCAACAGCAGTGAGCTTGGTTGGGCTAAGGGGGACCCCAAGGTATTTGATGGGCAGCTTGCCTTCCTCCAGGCTGAAGTTTGAATTGAGATATGCCTTGAAATCATCGTCAACGCCAGCCATGAAAACCTTGGTTTTGCTTAGATTAGCTTCCAATCCTGAGGATTTGGAGAAGGAGCTGAACAGCTGCATCATAGCATTAACTGCCCCAGCTTTAGCCTTACAGAAGAGCATAAGATCATCTGCAAAGCAAAGGTGGGTAAGCTTCAACCTTCTACATAGTGGATGATAGTAGAAATCTTTGTCAATCTCCAGGCTGAGCATAAGCCTGCTGAGGTATTCCATACAAAGAACAAAAATATAGGGGGAGATGGGGTCCCCTTGTCGAAGCCCTCTCTTCCCTTGGAAGAACCCCTTTAGGCTGCCATTAACAACAACTGAGAAGCTTGGAGTGGTGATGCATTCCATGAGCCACCCCACAAAGATAGGAGGAAACTTGAGTGCTTGAAGGAGATCATGGATAAAATTCCAGTTAACACTGTCAAAAGCCTTTTGGAGGTCAATTTTGAGCACACACCTGGGGGAAATTTTATTTCTTTTGTAGCCCTTGATAAGCTCATGACACAACAGAACATTGTGGGAGATGGACCTGCCTTTAACAAAAGCAGCTTGGTTAGGGCTTATGAGAGGTCCCAAAACCACCTGGATTCTGTTTGCCAGGATCTTGCTGATAATCTTATAGATCACGTTACAACAAGAGATGGGTCTAAAA
This sequence comes from Limonium bicolor, assembly GCA_023374045.1. NCBI lineage: Eukaryota > Viridiplantae > Streptophyta > Magnoliopsida > Caryophyllales > Plumbaginaceae > Limonium > Limonium bicolor. The sequence goes on from CM041776.1 coordinate 93,996,699, forward strand.
TCAGTAGGGCTGCTGGGTTGTCCTTCTTAGGGACAAGAGTAATGGCTGTGCAGTTAACGCTTCTTATAAGAGAACCGGAGATGAAGAACTCTTTGATCGCCTTGCATATAAGAGGACCAGAGGTATCCCAGGTATCCTTGAAGAATGCACTGCTATAGCCATCAGGCCCAGGTGCCTTAGCATCGGGAATAGAGAAGAGGGTCTTCTTGATTTCCTCATCACCTACATCACTGCAAAGGCCAGATATATCATCGTCAGAAATGAGAGCCCCTCGATTTACCACAGCAGGATCAAGTTTCTGGCAGTCCCCAGAAGTGCCTAGGAGGTTTTGGAAATAAGCGATCAGTTCGGCTGAGATATCATCAGGGCTGGTTTTGAGCTGCCCATCGCTACCAACGATAGAAGTAATAGAATTTCTAGCATGTCTTCGTTTGATGACAGCATGGAAATACTTGGTATTCCTATCCGCAGATTTGAGCCAGTTGCAATGACTTTTCTGTTTGAGGAAGCTTTCCTCAGCACAGTAGAGTTGCTTTAGGTTGCAAGCTGCAATCTTTTCACTTCTGATTAAGTTGTCGTTGAAGAGGTCAGACTGGAGATTCGCTTGGATACCTTCCAGATTTTTCTGGGCCTCCTCTACTCTCACAGAGATATCCGAGAAGTGCTGAAGGTTCAACTGCCTGAGGGGGATTTTTAGATCCTTCAACTTGCTACAAAGTTGGCGCATAGGGGACCCATGGTGGGTTTTATCCCAAGCAGCCCTAACCAAGTGGTGAAAGTCTGCATGGGAGCTCCACATCTTGCAGTATTTAAAAGGTTTGGGGCCAAAATTAATACAATCCTGCACTTTAACGATGGAAGGACAGTGGTCAGAGATATTAGGATGGAGAAATTGAGCAAAGGAGTTACCAAACGTGGCAGTCCACACTCCGTTGACAAGGACTCTATCCAACTTAGACCATAGTTCGTCCATCTTCATTTTTATTCCACCAAGTGAAGAAATAACCCATGAACTTCAGATCTTCCAAACTGGAATTGTGCAGAAAATTTCTGAATTCTAGGGTTTCACTTCCAAGGGAACCACTACCTCCCGCACGTTCTTCTCTATTTTTGATAACATTGAAATCACCAAGGAGGGTCCATGGCTTAGTCATGGTGGTGCTGATATGCTCCAGGGCTTGCCATAAACTCCTTCTCTGAAGGTGGTCATTTGCTGCGTAGACAAAAGTGACAGTAAGGGTGCTGCCATTAGTTTTGGAAACTGCTTCACAATGTATTAGTTGATCTGACAAAACAAGAGGTTGCACCTCCCAACAGGTGTCATCCCAAAAAACAATAATACGAGCCTTTTCCACATGGTCAATATTAGAGAGTGTTTTCCATCTGCCAAAACAATGCCTCTCAACGCTTTGAAGATTATTTCTAGAAACTTTGGTCTCCAAAACAGCTCCAAAGTTCAAGACATTATCCTTAATCCATCTCCTAACCGCGTCGTGCTTATTTGGGTGGTTTAGGCCCCTAGTGTTCCAGCTTGCTATTTGGATCATCTTCATGATAACTGTCTTGATCTGAGTCACAGTCAGCTTCACTGCTGCACTCCTCATCTGAACTACTAGAAACAGCCACTGGATGCTCCTCAATGGTGGAGATTAATCTCACAGGGTGATGAGGGCTTTTAGAGGGGCTCCGCTGACCAAAGACTTTTCTTCTAGCTTTCTTAGAAGCTATATAGGTCCTGAACCCATCATCTTGGATTTGCTGATCATTGGGTGCCACATCAGCCTCAGGGGGATCAGGCAGAGCAGCAGCCTTGCTGTTTGCTTTCTCACTCACTGGAGGAGCAATGTGGTTTGTAACCTCAGCCTTTTTCTTTTCAAGCCATATTTGTTTGGTAGCAGCTCTGCACTTTATTTCAGTATGTCCCAGCTTGCTACACAAATTACACCAGGTTGGCTTCCATTCATATTCCACTTGTTGCAGAGTAGGCCCTCCCTTGTCATAGATAGTGACTTGCTCAGGCAGCTTCTGGCCTTTGACAACCTCCACAAGCACTCTAGCAAACCCAAGCCTCTCCTTGTTGATTGTACATCTGTCCATGAATAAAGGCTGACCAATAAGGCTTGCAAGCTTGCTGAGAGTCCTCTTGTTCCAATACTGAAGTTTGAGGAGGGGAAATTTAATCCAGATTGGAAAGAGTTCCCCGCATCCTTTTTCATCTCAAAGTCCTCAGACCAAGGTTTCACAAACAATGGCTTTCCGCTGAATGTCCAGCTTCCTTCAATAGCACTAAATTTACCTTGCTCAGTGGAGAATCTGGTAAGGTATACCCCTTGTTGCAGTCTGTAGATGGATTCAATGCCCAGTCCAGCCCATATATTTCTAAGATACTATCCATAGCAGCAAAGGGGAGATCAACTCCAAGAATGAAGCTAACTGTTGAATTTTTCCAGAAGATTATTTCATCTTGGATTTCCTCTTCTTCCACTGTTATGGACAGTTCACCCTCCACGGTAGAGGGCTCAACATATTCAAGCTCGGCACCGGCTTGCTTCAGTCTGTTATCAGCAAATAGGCTAGCCCAAGAATTGGGGTTTTTTTTAGGGTTTGCCGATTGAGGCCCTTCTGTTCCCATGGCTTGCGCTTCAGTAACAGAGACATTAGGGGGGCTGGCGCCTTCAAGAGAGGAGGACAAATCGACTGGAATTGGAGTTTTTTGCTCCGTCAAAATTGGGGTTTTTTTCTCCGTCAAAAACTTGCTCTGCGACTGGCCTGGAGCAGAGAGTTCAACGATAGCCTTTGGAAACTCTTGCTTTCCCTTTCCCTTCCATTGCCTAGGCTAGGAGAATCTGGGGAACTGAAAGCGTTTGCTTTTTTTTTCTTGGAGGAGGAAGATTTCCCCATCGCAAGGAGAACGCCCGCATTGCCTGTGCACGTGAAATTCTAGACTTTGCATTTGAGTTATTGAGTATTGACCTACTCCCACCATTGGCCTATATTTGATGCTTTAGGAGTTGAGTTTTGTTAAGAAATATTAGAAGTTTTAGGTTTCTTTGTCAAAATTTTCCCTTTATACCCCTTCCCACTTATTTAAAATAAATAAATTCCTATTTATGTTTTTGATGAAAATCTGATAACGAAACTAGAATCTAGAACAAGTTATTAGAGACTTTTTTGTATTCCAATTTTTCACTATTTACTCCAATATCTTTTTCATTAGATTTAATTTGACTTTGCCTCCACAATTTAAGTATATATCTTTTTATTTAGGGAAATTTCATGATATACCCCGAGGTTTGAGCGAACTTTACGAGATACCCCGAGTTTTCATTTTCATTACGAGATACCCCCGAGGTTTCATTTTTTTTATGATATACCCCCGAGGTTTCATTTTCATTACGATATATCCTTGAGGTTTCAATTTTTATTATGAGATGCCTCTCAGATTCTAATATATTATATTTTCATATCCTCATTTTACCCTCGCACCATATACCCCGCAACATGGATTTATGGTCAATTTTTTAAAAATTTAAAATATGAACAAAATGCACAGAAAAATTGAAGATCAATTAAAATTTTAATACAATTTTAAAAAACATAAATAAAAATATAAAAATAAACTAAAAAATTAGATTCATAAAAAGTTTAAAATAAATAGAAATGACCAAACAACAAAAAATAATCTATTTAAAAAACTTATATTGTTACATAATTTAAAAACTATTATAACAATTATATTTAAAGAACAAAAAAATGATTTTTATACTTTATTTTTCTAATTTAAAATAATGATTTTTTCTATGTACTATATGAAATTATTGCTTTTAATATTCTCATATCATTGTCATACTTTTTACACAATTTTAATACATATCTAGGTAACTCCTTAACAAGTTATGTTTATTTTTCAAAATAATTTACTTTTTTTTAGTCATTTCTATTTATTAATTTTTTTTGTTTTATGTTTATTTAATTATATTCATTTTTTAATATTAATTTCAAATTTTATATGAACTTTAATTTATATGAGCATTTTCTTTAAGTTTCACTGTTTTTGTTTATTTAATTATATTCATTTTTTAATATTAATTTCAAATTTTATGAACTTTAATTTATATGAGCATTTTCTTTAAGTTTCAAATTCAAACAAAACTTTGACTATATATCCTTGAGATTATTGTGGGGCATATGATTTTAGGGCACCGCTATAAAGTTTTTAAATTATGTAACAATATAAGTTTTTTAAATAGATTATTTTTTTTTTTTAGTCATTTCTATTTATTTTAAACCTTTCATGATTCTAATTTTTAAATTTGTTTTTATACTTTTATTTATATTTTTTAAATGAAATAAAATTTTAATTGATCTTTAATTTTTTGCATTTTTTTTTCATATTTTAAATTTTTTAAAAATTTGACTATAAACCCGTGTTACGGGGCATATGGTGCGAGGGTAAAATGAGGATATGACAAATATAATATATTTGAATCTGAACTGAGGGGCATCTCATAATAAAATTGAAACCTCAGGGGTATATCGTAATGAAAATGAAACCTCAGGGGTATATCGTAAAAAAAGAAACCTCGGGGGTATCTCGTAATGAAAATGAAACCTCGGAGGTATCTCGTAAAATTCGCTCAAACCTCGGGGGTATATCGTGAAATTTCCCTTTTATTTATTTGATCTTCACTTTTTTTGCTGGGTGGGTTTGTATTAAACCATGTAGAAGTGAAAAAGATCTCCACTTAATTAGCTGATTTTCTTTATTTTAATCGATGGAAAGAGAAGTTAATTTGAGTCGCTCTGATAGGAACAAATTTTAGTTTGAAAATAAAACAAAACAGTAAATATTACTTTGACAACTATAAAACCGGGTAATTTTGGCCATACTATGGTTCCTCTTAATATCCAAGTACCTGGCCTAAAAAGTTTAATATTACCGAACAGAGGAGTGTTATATACTGCAGAGATTTTAGATTCCATTTCCGTCAAAAGCTAATGACATTTTTTTGACACTGGTTGGCTTTATACTGAAGGCTTGATCTGCTTTTGTATTGTGATGCCAGGTATATTGACTATTTATTTCTGGGCGACTATGTTGATAGAGGGCAGCATAGCTTAGAAACCATAACTCTGCTTCTTGCTCTCAAGGCAAGTTTAATGCTAAAAACTCATTCATTCTTGATCGAACTTTCCTTCATAAGTTTGCCTTACACTATTTTGCTGATGTGATAGATTGAATATCCGGAACATGTCCACTTGATACGGGGAAACCATGAAGCTGCAGACATAAATGCTCTCTTTGGCTTTCGTCTTGAATGCATCGAGAGGATGGTAATGGATGTTGTGATATAATATTTATGTTCCTTATCTCCTGGTTTACATTCTGATCCAGACTCACTTTCCTCCTTTTTTAGGGAGAGAATGATGGGATATGGGCATGGACTCGTTTTAAACCGCTTTTCAATTATCTTCCACTAGCTGCACTTATTGACAAGAAAATCATCTGTATGCACGGTGGCATAGGAAGGTCTATAAATTCTGTGGAGCAAATAGAGAAGCTTGAGAGGCCTATTACCATGGATGCTGGATCTATAATCTTAATGGACCTTTTATGGTATATGATGGAATATAGTTTGTACTTTTCGAGCAATAAGTTATTTAGGTGTAACATCTTATCCCCTTTTTTTTGGCAGGTCTGATCCTACAGAAAATGATAGTGTTGAGGGTTTGAGACCAAATGCTAGAGGGCCTGGATTAGTGACGTTTGGGGTATAAACTATAGCAGCTTTCATTGAGTTTGTAGATTCCTCTGTTGATCTTTCATATTAGAGTAAATTACTCAGAACCCCCTTGAGGATTTGGGATATTACAGTTAACCCCCTTGTGTTGATCATAATTATTGGTAACCACCTCGAGGTTAAGGTGTCTTTGACTACGAGCCCCCAAACTATAACTCTATTATCAGGAAGTTAACTATGTGTTAACCTATCCGTTTAATCCTATTAATAAGGTCATGCTGGATAAAAAACACTACTTAATTTGCATTGTTATTTTCCTAAAAATGTCAACCCTTCCTTGAAAAATGGATCTAAAGTGGGATGAAAGAGATTTAGATGATGTTGATTAAGCAGTTTTATTGTTCAGCCTAGCATTATTAATGTGATTAAGCTGATAGGTCAACATATAGTTAACTTTTTTATCACAAAGTTATAGTTCGGGGGCTCGTAGTCAAAGATACCTTAACCTTGAGGTGGTTACCAATAATTATGATAAACACAAGGGGGTTAACTGTAATATCCCAAATCCTCAAGGGGGTTCTGAGTAATTTACTCTTCATATTATTTGTGTCATTTAGCAGTATGTTTTTTAACCTAAATTATTGTTATTCTCAGCCTGACCGAGTGGCAGATTTCTGCAAGAGAAATAAACTGCAGCTAATAATAAGAGCTCATGAATGTGTGATGGATGGTTTTGAGCGATTTGCTCATGGGCAACTAATCACTCTCTTTTCAGCTACAAACTACTGTGGTATGGTTCATTGTGTTTTTTTTTTATCACCTCTACTCTTGATCTTTTCTATTTTAAAAGATAGTTTGATATGCTCTAGGTACTGCGAATAATGCTGGAGCTATTTTGGTGGTTGGAAGAGGTCTGGTGGTGGTTCCGAAGTTAATCCATCCTTTACCGCCACCTGTGCAGTCTCCTGAAACATCCCCTGAACGGGCAATAGATGAAACTTGGATGCAGGTGACTTTATTTTCTAATTTGCTCCATGCCTTCTTTACTCGCCTCTTTAGTGTACAAGATACTTTGTGATTGTAATTAATTTTTAGTTTAACCAATCTTTTTCTTTTTTAACCTTTTACTAGGCAAAATATTTGGATAAATTTTTTCTAGAGAGCTAGCATGCATCTTCGTGCTCATGTTACTCTTGCTGAAAATTAAATTATTTGTGTAGATGAAATCATGATTGGGTTTTGAAGCTTTCACCATTGATTGTTTGTAATATTGTGATGGTACCGAGAATTCAAAATTTGGTGGTTATGAATATGTATTGCTGTGACATGCATAAGTGGTGTGGATTCAAATGACTTAAGCCTCTGGAAATGGCGGCATACTTGGGATGATGAATCTGGAAAGTTTGTTGATAGCAGAAGAACAAAGACATAAGGTGCAATTTGGTTGAAATGGTTGATCACTCACAAAATAGGAGAAATGTACCCATCTGTTTGCTATAAATAAGATACGGTCATCCCTTGGCTTTGATTGAGTTTTCAGGAAGTTACTTTCTAGTTTGCCCTTGGTTTTAGAATATTGAGAAGTTATGAATACTTGAAAAATGGGCTCCTGTGGAGGTCAGGCCTTGCTTAGTGTAGTGAGCATATGAACTTTAATGTCCAGCTAATGGGAACGATAGAAATTTAATATGAATCCAAGGAAACACTAAGAAAGAAACCGGTTTTCTTTCTTTTTGCTGTGAATTTTTGGGATGATACAAACGCCATCACCAAATACCACAAATGTCACGCTTATGGTCTATACTCTCTATGTTGCAGGAGCTCAACACACAGAGACCCCCAACACCAACTCGTGGCCGCCCACAACCTGATCATGATAGGACCTCACTTGCGTATATTTGAAGTTCATCATCTTGCTAGGTTATGTGCTCAATTTGCCGGGGAATGCATACTGGGGCAGTGTGGGACCAGATTGTTCCTGTAACTTTCACAACCATGCTGTTTGCATGATCTGGTTTCGTTGTATGCTGACCTACGCCTGCCATGGTTGACGACTGCCAGAAAGTGAAATATCTTGTAGATTTGTACACACCGAGCTAAGTGTCTAGAAGATGGAATGATACCAATTATATATACATATATTATATAAGTGCAAGACAGCAGATTTTGTTCATCTTCATTGATTTGATGTTAGTTCAGTATGATGATGCAGCCAGAAACCATCAAAGGATGGTTTAAATGGCAGATCCCTCGGAAGACTTTCAAATTTTGTTTCCGAAGCTTTTCTTAGTATATTGTAACATAATTAACTTTATGTTTACTTGTAATCAGAAATGTAGGTTTTTTTTTTCTTCGGGAGGGAGGGGGTATTGTTTATTTAATTTTATGAAGGGTGACAAATTGGCTTGTCGCAACATATTGGAATGAGTCGGACACTAATTCTTTTATGGTATCAAAGGTTTGCGAGGAGAAAAGAGTTGAGTTGCAACTTTCTCAGTTTTTGAAATGTGAAAATGACATGACATTTCGTGCTTCGGATTAAAGCATCTCGATGCCCTTGAATTTTTTTAGGTTTTTTAGGACTTCCAGAGTTGAAGAGGATATATTAGGCACCACAAAGCACTACCCTCTTCGGAAGTATTGAACAGTTTGCTTCAATCTCGTTAGTGCTTATGATTAAGAGCTGTTGTTCAGGTCTTTTATTTTCCAATTGTATGATGACTGCTCTATATATCAAGGATTTATTTCTTCATCAGGTTAGGAGGAACTCATTCCCAGAAAACAGCATAACATGTAAGATTGTCACTATTGTTGTATTGCTTTAGCGGGTTTGCCTCAACCTGTAGTCATAACCGTAACTATAAAAAAAATAAGGTAGAATAGATTCATGGCGTTGGGTGGCTCCTCCTAGAAGGAAGTTGTAATTGAACTTGGATGCATCTCGTTCAAAAAATTGTTCCGTTGAGCTTAGTTTGATATCTTCCTTTGGGATCTTAGCCTTGTTCTCAGTAGCTTCATCAAGTCTTCATTATGAACGTTAATGTCAAACCCACTGTTCCATTTCTATCCGGTCCTCTTTCCAAGGAATATCCTCAAGCTAAGAGTAGGATAATCCGAACCATCCAGTGCACTTCAGCTGACCCGTTTGTCCACTTACCCGATTGAGTATTGAAGTTGACTATCTGCATAATAACATTATCTCTAGGACTCATGATTCAGAACTAGGTTTGGGTCGGGATAGCACCAATTGAACTATCGGTGGTAGACATAAGGAGAGGAGGGTTGGCAATAGGTTCATCTGTTGGGGGAGACATCTCAAACATCAGTAGGGTGAAGGATGTTCTAGAGAGGAAGGAGAAACAAGAACAACTCGTTCGGGAAGGAAGAGGAAGAACGAAGGATGATTGACCATAAAGATTAAGGAGGGTGAAGGAGTGGATTTTGGCTCGAAGCTTTTCATTTGTTAAAGCAGTGTTTAATTAGTTATTAAAACTGGTTAACAAAGACTGATGATAGTTGTTGTCTCATCACACTAGGTTGGCCAGTAAGGTGACTCATGAACTGGTGAGTAAGGCTTTTACATCAGCTAGGGGCAGGGCCCTATCTCCTATAGTCATCATCCATTTAATGACATTATTTCCTCAATAGACGAGGACAAACAAAATTATAGGCGATAGATATTAGAGAACTCATAAGAAAAAAAAGATTTGTTAATGCAATGGTGGGAAGATACGAGAATATGGAAAAAACGCAGATTCTTGCACGAACATCTTGGGATTCTTAGACCCTACAGGAACCTAACGAATCTCACTTATATTCGGTGTCTCAACATACGCCGTGGTGAACTCACCTACTTTATGGACCTTCCCCCTCCCTCTTACCAGCCCTGAGAACAAGATGGTTTCTATTGTACGAGAATATACCACTCGTCAATATCAAGATATCACCCGGCTTGAACGCATCACACTCTTTGCCCCACACCAGGAAGTGAACGGATGCAGTCTCATCCGCCACAAGTGTCAAGCAAGTCTTACTCGACCCATTTGTCGATGTCTTCCGTTTGTCTAAGATTATGAACTTGGTTTTGATGTTGTTTGCTCACACACCTACAAGAAATGTTGAAATATATCCATTGATTAGGTAATGTCATCAAATAGGTTTTTATATCAAATTCAAAACAAAAATCAGGATAAAAAAAGGACTCATTGATTAATCAATCACAAAACAAAATAACAAGAAGAAGAACAACAAGAGTAGAAAATTGCACGACTAACGTCTGTGGTGAATCTCCCCAATATAACAACCACATGACTGTTCTACTATGAAATAGTACAAATCTCATTTGAAATGAACTAAAGAGGAGGAGATTCGTGATAGAGTTTCCATCTGGCAGAGAGTGAACTGGAAAACGAGAAGTTAATATCTGTTAAGCTAAAGCTTTGAATGCTAACAAAGGAAGTCATATGTTCCATTGAAGAAGACAAGTTTGTGTAATTGATAGCCCTCCCTCATCCAATCCCTGACACATAAATGACCACTCTCTCTACTGCCACTCCCCACCAAAACCTAGCCAAAAGTTTATGTACATCATTAAGTACATGACGCGACAAATTAGTCATTCTCATTACATATGACGGATCGCTTGTAAATACGATTTGAGTAGGACCTCCCTCCCCGCCTGAAAGACCAACATACTCCAACCTTGAATCCTTTTCACAATCCTACCCTTGACATATTCAAAAACCCGAACCCTAGACCTCCTAACATAACTAGGAAATTCTAAATACAAACCAAAATCCTCCACTTCTCTGTCCCCTAACAACCCAGCTAACTCCTGACATATCCAGGGCGGGACCCCCGCAGAAAACTTAATGCCTGACTTTTGGGCATTAATACATTGTCCTGAAGTTGCTTTAAATCATCAAAAATATCACTTAGCACCTGGACATTACTTGTTGTAGCTTCCTCAAACAAAACACAATCGTCAGCGAAAAGTAAATTAGTGATATGTTGATCAAGTCCGCGAATACCATAACTCAGATAAAATCCCACGTCATATGCAAGCCTTAAGCTAGATGCCAAGAACTCCATGCAACAAATAAAAAGATGAGGTGAAAGTGGATCCCCTTGCCTCAACCCCCATTGAGGGGCAAAAGTCTACCCTAGAAATCCATTAACCAATACAACCAGTAGAAGTCGTGAGACATTTGTGAACCAAAGTTACCCACCTTGGGTGAAAACCCATACTACGAAGAACACTTATAAGGAAGCACACTTTACTCAATCAAAAGCCTTAGACATATCCACCTTATACGCAAAATTATCCCTCCTGGAAGCCCTAGAATGGCGCATCATATGCAAAACCCATGTGCTACAATAACTTGATCAGTAATTAAGTGACCATTGATAAATGTAGCTTGATAGTCTGAGATGACATGAAGCATGACCAACTTAGCTCGATTAACTAAAAATTCAAAGATCACATGATAGATAGTATTACATAAGGATACGGTCAAAAATCAGCAATTAAACATGCTCCTTTTTTCTTTGGCACAAGAACTATGTGTGTATGATTTATGTTATGAGAAGCTCATCAGTGTTTAAAAACCTAAGCGCAGTATCAACAAAGTCATCACTAATAATTGACCAATAAGTTTGAAGGAACATACCGTTCACCCCATCCGGGCCTGGCGCCTTGCACAGATGCAATTCTCTAAGGGCATAGACTACCTCCTCCCGCGTAAAGGGTTCACCCAAGGCATTAGCAAGCTCCTTCGACACGTGCCCTTCACAAGCAAGCACATTAGGGTTTGGATCAGGGTTAGTGGAAGTCAAAAAGTTAGGAATATCTTGCAACGCCCTCAGTGTCATCCCTACCAGTAATTGCTAGTCCATCAGCATGGGATAAAGCATGGATCATATTAAGTCTAGCTTGAGTTCTAAACCTTCTAAAATTAAACTCGTGTTCCTATCACCTGCAGATAACCATAACTGGCGCAAACGTGTGCTGCCACCGAATATCATTCTTATACGATAGCCAATCGAGCTCCTAAGTCAATTGACTCCAAGCATTCATATTAGCATCAGATGGAGGCCCCGACGCTACCACATGCATTTCATTCTTAACATACTTCACATCTGCCCTCTCCGCCCTCAACTTTGCTCTACTCCAACGCTGGAGCTCAACACCACATCGAGCCACCCTTCCCTTGATAATCCAAGCCCACTTGGCATCCATCTCCCCTTATAGGTTCGAACACCACCCAACGATCTTCATCCCACGCTCAGCAATTCTCAAATCTAAAGGGCTTAGGACCAAGACGTAGAGGTGGCCACAACACCAATTTAATCAGCCGGTGATCTGAACGTCCCCAACATAGATGATAGTTCCTCACATGGGGAAAGATGGTCAACCAATCATCAGAAGCGACAAAGCGATCCAAGCGGCTCTTAGTATTAAAACTCCCCTTTTGCGGTTAGAATATAAACCTACCAGCAACATAACCCATATCCCTTAATCTACACTCCAACATGCAACGGCGAAATGCAACAATTCCCCTCCTTGAATGCCCCCGCATACCCCATTTCTATGAATTATACAAAACTTTAATGAAATTCCCTCCTACCAACCAAGGGCCAACCCATATATCTTTTAACTAGTGCAATAGATGCCATGTACGCCATCGCTCTATGTCCGCCCAATCATAAATACCCATAAATCACCAACGTCCTCCCCATGCATCTGATACTAAACACATCACAAGCCTGCTAGAGTAGCTTAATAACACAACATCCATCTCAGCCTGCCAAAACAAAACAACCCCTCCCCTGTTGCCATTACTATCTCCTGCAATCCAGCTAAACCCAGGCAGCTGACGAGCAAAATATTGGAGTTCTGCACCAACTCATTCAGTTTAAGACCAGAAAACCATCAAGGGTGATTCTTCCCGGATCCAGTCTAGGATCCAGCGAACCACGCGAGGAGTACCCAAACCCTGAAAATCCTTAACTAACAGGCTCATGGCGACAGGAGGCCTTGGGTCTCTTCCACGGTCGCCTCTGAAGTAGATTCCACATCATCTTCATTCTTCCCCTTCTTAGAGACCATCTCCAAGTCCCGACTGAAATACCCCTAAGGTCTATAAACCAAATCAAAAGACAATTAATGAATTAAGAAGGCTAATAAGCCTTAATGAAACCATGAATCATGAAATCTCCTAGCATACTTATATAAATAAATATATATATACTCCATGAAGGTTACTAAATCTCATATAAACACATGGACATAAGTGGAGCATAGTAAAGGAGGAAAATCAACTTGCAATTGATTTATCATGATATACACAACTTTATGAACAAAGAACACAAACACTTAAGGAAAAATGTACCTTAAGAAGTCAAAATGACTTGTGAGTAAAATATCACTTGTAACACAAGTGTATACACCTTTGGACATCAAATAACCCATGTTAAAACATTAAACAAGTCCAATATACACAGATGTACAAAAAGAACATCAATATCAAAGGTGAATCAAAGTATACATTTTTACTAGTTAAAATGAATAGTATACCAATTTCTTAAGAATACATATTTACACACTTTAGGACAAAGAAATCATGTTGGTAACAAACTAACACATGATATAAGTTCAAATGTACAAGTTATAAGTCATAACATTAAAAATGAAGCAAAAGACCATTTTGCCCTTGGTGTAAAATCTGGCCGGAAAACTCATCCCTTTAGGCTGCCACCTTGCTTATTTTGAATTAAAATATCTCATTATTATGAGGTTAGTCACCAATGACTATTCAAGACCCATACTTTTCCATTAAGACTTAAAAGGCTAGTTTACACTCTTTCCTCCTCACTTCCCTTTGGAAGCCGAGAACACTCACCATCCTCCCTCCATTATTCTGAAATTTAGCAGCAAAGAGCAAGGTTGGAAGAAAATTCATTCCTAAGGCATAAGGTACGGTCTTAAGTCCTATGATAGTTCATTCTTTTCCTCTTTTCAATAGTTATCCAATGAACTAATATCCAACCCATTCCCACCATTCTTCTAGGCTGAATCCAACTTGCAAAGAGGAGTAGATTTTCGGCTGAAACCAAGTTTTGGGAAGGAAGTAAGACAAGGTCATCCTTTAAGGTAAAAATGTGCTCTAAGCACCTACTTTTCTTTCTATTTATATTCTGGATTATTCCTATGAACAAAACCCTCTAAAATATTCATATTTTCATTCTCTAACCTTGGTGAACTTCAACTCTCTTGGAGGTGACTGAAATCGCTATAAAAACACCATTTAAAGAGGTGAAAAGAGTAAGTGTTATAGCTTCTATTTGGATGAGTTAATCTGCCATTTTGGGTTGGTTTTAGAAGGGGAATAACACCTTTCATTATTTTGTAAAATAGGGCTGTGGAACACTTGGGAACAGCATGTGATTCTAAGGTAAAAATCCATGTTTTTAGACCTTAAATCCTTCTTATGGTTAGTTTCTGTTTTGACCTGAAAAATAACCTTTCCTCTCTGTATAATTCATTTCAAGAGGTGCATAAACACACCTCTAAACTTCTGTGGCTGTCAAAAGAGAGAAACCTAAGCTAAAGTCATTTTCAAGGTAAAAATCTAGGTTTTTCATGGCTTATAGTTGCTCTTATGGTTAGTTCAATTTCTAGAACTTAACTATATCTTATATTGTTATAACACATTTAAGAAGTTGTTGAAATTTCTCCCCAAGCTGCCATGGCCAAAGCTAGGCTTTAAACACTTTAAACCAAGATAACATCTTAATATTATGTTTATATACTTTAGAGCTTATGTTTAAATTATTGCCATGAGTGAACAGATTTAAATGGTCATTTCTGACTTCAAAAATGACTGGGAAATGTTATAGAAAACTTGGACAAATTAATTAAGTGGTTAAATAACATAATTGTCAAATTTAAGACATTATGTGGAAGTTTGGTAATTATTGGAAAAATATGAAGCAAAGCCGAGAGTTTACAATGTTTTAATGAAATTTAAGTGTAATTTATATTACAAGTTCAAAGTTGTAATAAGGCCATGTCATTAGGCCATTTTATTTAAGTTATTTAAGCTTAAAAGTACATTTAAATTAATTTATGCACTTAGCATAATATTTGGGGTGTAAACCGTAAATAAATAAAAACTATAGGGTTGTAGAATAATATAGCCGAAAACTATAGGTTAAAGGGTGTTTAAATGCATTTTATAACACTTTATAAAGTTTTGGGGTTAGATTGTAAATATAGGAAAAATTGGGGTAATAATTGTAATTACCAAGAAACTGGGGTCAAAACTATGTTTGGAGGTCAAACATTGACCATATAGATACTTTGACCAAATTTGATAATTTATTGAATTAAATACTAACTTATAATAAGTTATGTATTAAATTGTAAAACTTGTATAATATTTGGGGTGTATTTGGAATTACCAAAAGTTAGGGGTGAGAAATGGATTTTCTACACCCTTGGGCTGTTAGGTATTTTTAGAAATGTATTGGATTGAATTTGGAGTTAAAATGAATTATATGTATAATATATAATTTATTATGTCATTGTTACACTATGAATAATAAAAGGGGTCAAATGGTAATTTAAGAAAGTTAGTAGGTTTGGAAATAATTCTGGACAATATATGGGTCTGTTCGGAATTTTTAAAATGTGTTACAACCATAGATTATACAAATATAAGAGTATAATATCATAATATAAGATATATGGTATAGTTGTAACAATATAATAACATTTGGGGTTATTATGTAATTTTTAAAAGTATAGGTGAAAAGAATAAAAACCGGGGAATGTTTGGTATTTTATGACATATTATAACTATAGGTTATAAATGGTAAGTTGGTATTAATGTAAATGTAGATGACTATAATATAACATTATATAAATAATGTGGTAGTTTTGTAAATAAAGAAATACAAGGGGTTGTTAGGGTAATATGGAGTATTTAGAAATGATATTTATAATAAAGTATAGGATGTTATGAAAGTTATAACAATTATAAGATAATAATATTCATTAAGGAATAATGAATATATTATAAAGAAATACTATATTAATAAATAGCCCTATAATTCATATGTAAATAATTACATGTTATAAAAATGAATTATATAATATGGTTGGATGCCAAGCCCCTGTGGCTTGGTCGGTGGAGAAGTGGTATACAGGAACTAAAGGTCCTGGGTTCGAAACCTATCTACTAGCGTAACTATCAAAAAATATATATAATATGGTTGGATAACCATATAGTATTATTAATGGAGTAATATAAGATGAGAGAATATAATTATAAAACATTAGTTAATGAGTTCTAATGTTAAGGGGCAAATTATGTAACAATGGTGAATTATATAATTCAAGATATTAATATGAATTATATAAGTATTATATACTTGGATAAAAAGTAACCAAGATAAATACAACTAAGTCAAGTTAAGGTAGGTCAACTCAATTGACCAACCCTTGAGTAATAAAAATACTAAGGAGAGGTATATAATATATGGTCAAGTTATACATACAATGTAGTAACAAACTATATAATATATATGTGTGTAATAATATACATGCGATAATAAATGTATACGTTTATGTATATAATAAACATAACGTACGCTAGCGTATATTTCAGACTCGTAGATTTCATGGAGAGCCGGATTAGCGTGATACCTATTACGCTAGCGTATATTTCAGTGAACGGTATGTTGTTATGTGTCTTGATTGTCTCTGAGGAATTCCTCAGTTCAGACTTCTGTGAAAATCTATGATAATATTGAATGTCTAATTGTTTGAATTAATATGCATGAACTGTATATTAATGTTGCTTTATTATTACTGTTGTGTGATAACAATACTGTTTGTATATATGAACATATATATAAAACGAACTAGCGGCAATGATGCTATCTTATATGTGTAATATAAGGAACGTAAATAACGTTGTAGCATAGGATAATACGATATATATTATCTGAAATTATTAGATGGAGCATTGGCCTAATTAACACCGCTTTCGTATTTTACATTCGAATGGTATGAATCACCTAGAGAAAACTAGGTATAAGACCTTAATTATCTTAAGCAAACACATTCTAAATGTTTGCACTAGGATCTGAGTTATACTTAGGAGTGGATTAATGACCTATAATGTTGCGTGTTATAGTAATGGTAATGCATGCGATGGTATAGTAAATCCAAGAGGATGTGGCGCTTGGTGCGTGGTGATCACAAAAATGATACCAGGATGTCCGCGACGGGCCCGTAAGTATCAAACGAAATAAATCCCTGTGCACAACTAGAATGGTCGTGTGGTCAAAAGAGACTTTACCGCTGGAGTTGCTACTGCCGTGGGTGACCCGCCCCATAAGATATGAGTAATATAGAGACGCGTCATTTTAACGAGACATTGTCATTAGGAATAACTGAACAACTTACGAACAACTTCATAGCTCGTATATTAGGCGAACATTATCGGGGCTTAAATGCCAACACGGGAATCTATACTTGTTTATAATT
The DNA here is from genome assembly GCA_023374045.1 of Limonium bicolor. NCBI lineage: Eukaryota > Viridiplantae > Streptophyta > Magnoliopsida > Caryophyllales > Plumbaginaceae > Limonium > Limonium bicolor. Next base: position 94,013,994 of record CM041776.1, read on the forward strand.
CTAGTTATGTCGCCTTGTTGTTTATTGCTTATACTAAATGGTTATGTGTTATATTAAACGCATGTGAATGGTTGTTTTATTGTATGGCTATTACTGTAATTGTTTTACAGTTTAAATGTTAAACCGGTATTGCATGTAATGAATTTCATGCTCTCGACCAATTAACTGGGGGTCTGAGGGGGCATGATAGGTATGTAATAACATACTCAGCAGGGGCTGATTCTATACCACAACCATACTATTTTTCAGGAGAGTAGCTGATTGTCGACGCGGGGCGCGACTTGTGTTTACCTGTATACCTTTGGTATGTACTAGTACTGTTATTTGGACTCGGTTTTTGTGAACCGGGATGTATATATTTTTAGATGCTCACATGTACGGACTGTACGGGATGAACTGATGTTGTATTACTTTTAGTATATTAAAACTGGTATCTATCTCTTGTAGTCATTGTGGGAATACGTTTCGTATTGGCGAGTAAGAACGGAAACACTAATAGTTTGACAATCTTTTAATTACCGTTACGATTTAATTGTTTAAGTACGACAATTAGATGGAAAGTTAGGAGCCGTATTAGTAGGGGTGTTACACCGACCCTCTACGAATCCCGTAAGAGTATCGTCATACTCCACAACTCTCATCTTATGCTTTCGCCTAGATCTATCAGGTGCATCTACCTCCTTGTGCATAGAAACCACATCATCCCTTGGAATCTTCCTATTCTCCAAGGCATCAGATGTATTATCATTGATCGTTGCCACATGCTGCTCTGGAGACGATGTAGCCATGGTGTGCTGTAACACTCCTAACTCGTAAAACTTCTTAATCACTTACTTAACGCAATCGGTCTAAACTTAAATTGAACATTGTAGCGGAAATAAATGTAAACACTTTTCTAACTTGGGTGTTACCGTCATCACTCACCCATGTGAGTAACTAGGCTTTCAATACATTCATACATCATCTAACAACACTGTGATGACCAAGAGATGGTCTAATATAAAATACAACTTAACCCAAAAGACTTGAGCAGTCTAAACCGTACCAATTGCTTATACATCAACTGTACATCCAAAAGTATAGTACAACAGTATAATCGAAAAGTAGTTTACAGTTAACTACCCAAAATATCTTACACTCTGGCTTCAGTCTCGATTAAACACCTGTAATATGTTTGTCATAAAGGCCCAGCACAACCGCTGAATATGCTAAAGTGTAACCTTCATGAACCCTTAAACTCCTTAAGTTAATTGGTCGAGTTGTCATACGGTTCATTTACCCGCTATTTTGTTTTACAGATATATAGCAAAAAACTGTAAATGCAATAAATATACTTTCAACAGTTCATCCAAATATAACACACATAGTTTCAACTAATATTTGTGCATAGAAGCAAAATAATAACAAGTACATACGATAACGATACAAGGGTTGTCTTTTTTGAACGGTTCTTGTTTATTCGGCCTTCAATGCCCTTTCATTCGTTATTTATATTTACGAGCGTCATTGACATCTCGTACCAACTTGTAACTAGTGTGTGTTTACTCATTCACTTAACCTTAATTCATTAAATGTTGACAGGCACCGTGTTGAGACAGCCCGTTTGTATAATCCATACTCCTTGTTTTTGGGCAATGGCCCATGCACCAACAGTAGTGCCCTCTGACCAACGATGGAGATCTCTGGATTTTCTCTTTACCTTCAGAAAGGCGTCTTTATCGGTCGGAACCATGCACCACAATAGTGCCCTCTGACCAACGATCAAACGTGGCTCGTTGGATTTCCATAATGAGTGGACCCGATTTGGTAATCTTCTCTAGTTATCACTATGCGCAACTAGGTAATCAGTGATTTCCCTAGATTTCCCCTTATAACCATTCCTTTCCACCATGTGATTAAGTTTACTTAATAATCTTACCTAAGATCTACTCTTAGGTTATGGTGAATACATTATCCATATAATTGCCTTTAAGTCTTACACACTACCTAGAAGTCACCTAGGTCATTTTCATATTCAAATATATATGCTCGTGAGAACGGTATTATCTATTCTCTAACTAAGTTAATTACTAAGAATGATTAAGGATATTTGGATGATCTCGTTGATCATTGTAAGCCATATTTCCTTAACCAATAATCGTAACTCGATTTGAGTTTGTATTTAATATTGCCTCAGTTCGAAAGACGTTCGTGCACAATTAATATCACGAGATAGTAGGCAATAAAATCATATAGGCATATCAATATCAAATCATACATATCACTGTTATCATGCATTCACACAAATGACCGACCCAAGGAAATCCTTAGGAACATTCAGACCACACAATAACATACCGTTCACCAGGTAGAAACACTATGTGCGATCTCGAGCTCATCCTCTAAATCTCTAGCTCTGGAATACGAGGCTAAGTATTAGCTCTTTATAATTATCAAACTAAGTCGGTATCCCGTATAGTCACTAATCCCCCGGTATTTAACCCTGTGACTGTTCATCGTTATCATTCAGGTTTTAAACAAGTTCGGGATTAGTTTATTAATCCATTAAGTATGTTAGTAGTTAACATGTTCTTTCCTTTTACAATATATGTACACCCCAAATAACAATCAACAATTAACGATGCGCCTAACGGTAACGCAAGATGTCTACGCAGTGGTATAAACTCCATCCGGGTGTCACAGACGCCAACCACCCACGTGGTTGACACAACCATACTACCAACACCAAGTTACGGTCTGCATGACTGGAAAACAGCCCTCAACCAAAACCCATATACAATACAAGATACAATTCCGAATACCGAGTGTCTACAACAATATTATCAAATCGTGACTGAAAATTACATCCCGGGTGTAATAACAACCCATACATCAAGCATACTACTACAACTCAAGAATTATGCCCTGATGGACTACCCCCATGGTAGCCATCCCGCCTACGCTCCGTTATCGTCCGGCTCAATACCTGTAAAAATGGGTTGTAAAGGACTCAGCAAACTACGCTGAGTATGAACGTGTGTAGCCCGTATGTTGCCGGGCCACACGACTACTTGGTCGAATATTATTAAGTCAATTTACATGCTCTAATAAAGCAGTAAAGCACATCACAATACATCATAGTCTCATACACACTTAAAGGTAGCAAAGCACTAGCAACAAGCAACCAAGCATCACATGCTGGTAACATAGCAATATCAAACACGCAACCGAGCACAACAAGCTGCTAATATAGCAACAGCAAACATGTAAGTCATCAGACGTGTGCATAGGTATGTTTACCAATGATCCTCACTATGGGATCGCTCGAGCGTGGTGTGTTTTCATTTCTTTTCTCTTGTTCCCACGATGTGTATTTCCTTTCTCTTTCCTTGCACCAGGTCTGGGGATATAGTTTAGATCCTGTGACCATAACATAGAGGTGCCAATCTTTCCTTGTTTCTTAAAGAATCACATTTGTGAATTTTCTTGTTTGCTTGGTCTCATTACACATGTTTTCCTCTATTCTATGGCACCGAGTCATGGGATATAGATTAGATCCCGAGACTTTATTATGTAGGTGCTAATCATTCCTTGTTTCTTTTAAGGGTTATTTGTGAATTCTTTTATCACCGCACGTTGGAGGACGTCTCCTCCATAGCTAGTCCCCCATTCCCGACACCCAGGGTCGAGAAAGCGGAGTCACCTCTAGACTCCAGGATAAGCTCCACCAATTTGTCACTCCCCATTCTCGACACCCAGGGTCGAGAAAGCGGAGTCACCTCTAGACTCCAGGATAAGCTCCACCAATTTGTCACTCCCCCATTCCCGACACCCAGGGTTGAGAAAGTGGAGTCACCTCTAGACTCCAGGATGTGCTCCACATAGAAGGGCGAAGGATCTGATGCAGATACCAACTCCCGAGTATTCCATACCGCGCGGCCCGAGATGTTGTCTTCACGGGTTATCCTCATGTTCCTCCAATTGAGCTTTTCTCTTCATTATCATTCATGAATAGACACCATAGTGGGTGTCGTGGTATATCCTCCATGGTTAGGGAGGAGTTCCCCTTTTATAGAATTTTCTTTGTTTTCGCAGTTCACAGTGTTTCATCTCAAATTCCATAATCGCGAAGGGACTAAACAACTGTGTGCGCACAAATACTGTACAACAATGATACAGAAGTCATATAACAAGATAAGCAAGCAATCCAATTACATGCTTTAATCTTAAGGTCTTTTTCACACAAAGCACACACACACAAGCCGTGTAACACGGCAACATACGAACCACACATGTCCATACCTTTTTCGCAAGTACGGGTTGTCTCACACTCGGAGTCCCGGTCGGAGCTCGCTACGGTCCTAGAGTTAATTAAAACAATGTGTCAGTTTATTATTTTATGTGACGACACTTTATATCGTATGTTATTCCCTAGGTATGTTGTTACATGCTTAGTTTATATTGACTCTTAGAACTTCACGTGCATTAATTCTAGACTTAACTTACTCCTAGGATATTCATTTTATTTACGTGTTAACTAAGCCCTTTTTCCTTAGTTAATGTTTTAAGGCGTTTTAAGAGGTAATTATGTAACAAGTTTGTATAACATAGATATAACTTGTCTAATGTGTATTCCTTCCTTAGATAAATAGGTGAGCAATATTTTAACTCTTGTATAGTGATAATATAGGCCATAGAATACCCCTAACACCCACTTATACAGAAGTTTCAAGTTTATAAAAACGCAACTTAAGTTTAGTGTTTCATCTTACTTAACCTCTCCTTTAGCATGTCAAACCATGTTTATTTTGCCCAAACGTTTCTTTACACACAATCAGGTGATTTAGGTCTGGTTTGGGTTCATTGATAAACTAACATCTCACTCATAATATTCTTGTAATCTAGCTATACAGAACAGCAATAACATTTGAAACCGAGACAACCAACTCCATGTTTCATTGTGTTTCTTGTTTCTAGTTAACTCAGCTGAGGTTTAAAACTTGCCCACCATTTTTTTACCCTACTAGATATGGGTGTTATCAAGGTTTTGAACTCAAGATTAAACCAGTAAAGCACTCACTAACCTCTGTACTCAATATACAGAACAGCAGTTGTTGCAAAAAAAACTGAAACCGAAACAGTACAGTACACCTCTATTCTCTCCATTGTGTCGGTAGTTAATTGATTCATAAATTCCCAAATGAGTTTGCCAACTAGTTTATCTCTTTAATAATGTTCCTTGTTCATACCTAAGACACCATAACACTTCTAATGCCTCAGGAAACCTGTTACACAGGAACAGAAAACTGGATCACAAGGTGGGTATTCTTCTTTTCTATCTTTCTTTCTTTTCTGTTCAGTTACGCCTTTGTCTTTCAAAACTCTCCCAAAGTGCCTACCTGTCTAGTTGAGTATTAAGCCACAGTTTAAACTCGAAGCCACTCCAACTACACACTCACTTACCCTCTGTACAGAACAGAAACAACTCTCCAGAAACAAGACATAAACACTGAAATATTGAGTTTTGCTATCATTTTTTTTATTCCTTTCTGTCATCTGTTATTCGATCCCTATCCTGTCCCAATGGTTCAAAACCTCACATAAGAGTATTGGGTAGCATTTAATCTCATTGTCCATCCATTACACCCCTTCCAACCACTCTGCACAGGGTTATACCGAAACCAGATTTCCAGAAACTTAAAACTGAAACTTCCACATTCTGGTATCTTGCTCTCATTTCCTTCTGTTTGTTCACTGCCTGTGTTTCAAACTTGTTTTCTGTTTATTCAACTTGCCCACTCATTTAATTGAGTATTTCAACTAAGTTCCTAAACCCAAAATAACCCAAGGAGCACGGGCACAACCACGCACAGAAATCTGAAAAACTAGAACTCAGAGAATCAAACTGATGGCTTTATTTTCTGTTGCTATGAAACTGTCTTCCATCTTACCTGTGAGCATTTATTAGCTTAGTCTAGTGTTTACTTGCTATTATAACCCTCAATACTTCAGGAGCATATGGACAATGCCTCTGAAACAGAAGTTTCACCCCAGAACTGAAACCAGGAGTTATTTCATACCTGATAAGAACTGAGGCCAAGTTTAGTTCTGTTTTGTCTTTTTTTCTTCTGTTTGCCCAACAATTAGTTTCCTGTCTCTCAATCTTACTCCTGTGTGCTTCTTACTCAGTAACCGTTTTATTTCCAAGTTAAACTCAGAACTTCACAACTAAGCCCTCACTCAATCTTCTGTACAGAAGCAGAACCATTCACCACCTGAAACTGGAACCCGACACCACTGTTATTTCTATCTTCTTGGTTTTACAGACCGACTTCCAGTTCTCCCCAACTCATTTGGCTGCTCAGTTAACATCTCAGTATGTTTCTTTTTTTTTAAAACTTCAGACAACCCAGGGCACTAGAGCCACGTTTCTGTAAATTTGTTACACATAGCTTGGAAACTGAAACTGATAGAATGCAAGACTGAAAAACAGAAACTGATATGGTTTTCTTCTATTTCTCGTTATTTTAATTTGATTCTTAGTTTTCCCACGGTTTTTTTTTCTTTCCTCACTCAATTAGATGGTTAAGCACGATCTCACTTCAAGGACAGACTTAACACACATGGTCAAACTCACTGAGACTACAACAAAAACCTGAGATGTACATATATGGACTGTTACATTGTTTAATTGTCCTTGTAAGATGTTATCTGTTTTTGTTTCTTTTTCTTCAGAGCTCTTTAGTTACTTAGCTAGTTAGTTAGTGTGATTTCACTCTCGAAACAATTCCCACCACGCATTGGTCATACCCCTGAGGAGTTAACATACAGAACCACCAAGACTTTAGAGTTAAAACTGAAACATAGAACCTGATAACTCCTCTTGCTTCTGAAAATTCTAAATTCTGGTTTTCCACTTCCCTTCATCGCTCACCTATGTAGTTATGTGTTCTACTAGGTTTATAAATTCTAGAACAACCTGGTAATAACAATGATACGCCCCTCACTGAGACTAGACAACTACAGAAAGCAAAGAACTGAAAATAAAACTGAACTGATGCTTTAAGTATGTTTCATGAGATTGTTCTCTTTTGTATTTCTTACAGACTATCTAGCCCTAGAGTAGCAGGTGCATTAATGATTAAATTTTTCAGGATTTGTCTGTTATTAGGAGTGATGCTATACACTATCAACACCAGGGACAAAAACATTGCAGATCTTGTAGTAGTGAATCAGTTTTGGAATCTACCTTTGGTGGAAATTCAGACCAACTTATTGTGGCCTGTGGAGGGATTTCTTGTCGTCTTTCTCTTGACAGAAGAGCAATGGCTTCAGGATTTCCAATGCCCCACTCTTTACCTAGCATGAAAGGCTCTTTACGTGAGAAAAGGAGAAAAGTTAGAAAACTAATGCATGGACCATCGGCCAAAACAGACAGAGGAAATGTATTTTATTTAAGCCTCACCTGTTAGTTCCTTTCCAAGAGTTTGAGCTCTAGCTCGACCAGACAGACAGAAAGAGTGGGAGGCTTAGTTCACTGATGACACAAGAAGGAAGGCAAGAGTAAAGTGTCAGTCTATCTCTTCGAACTGAAACAACAAAGTAGAAGGAATTCAAGAGGGCCATGAAAGCTTGGGTTCATCTCCGCGCATGAGCAACAACAGAGGCTTACCTGAATGCTTGTTGGCACGGAATGCAAAGAAGAGAGGATATTAACGAGCAGTGTATAATCAGATGCTTCCCAACACTAGAAGTTGACACAGGGGTATGGTTTGAGGTATATTTTTTTGAAAACGAGGTAACTCACGTTGGCTTCAGGTTGCAGGTGGTCTTGAAGAATAATGAGTATGGTGTTCTGGGTTGGTTGTCCCCTTGGTTCTCAACATTACAGAGAAATGACAAAGAAGAATAAAGAATGGCGTGGGAAGACCAACAGGGTTAAGATGGCTGACTTCTTAACTGATTCTCTAATACTAGTAGTCGACATGGGAGCATGGTTAGCTGACTTGGAGCGGCTGTTACAGAAAGCAGTGGAGGAAATTGTGGGAGTTAGGAAAGGAGGACACTGGTGCGTAGGAGTTTGAGAAGGAACACAGAATTTAATGTCCCTGTTGGATGGTGGTGTTTCCGATTGTCGGGCAACTAAAAAAACTGTTATGGTTATTGTTTTTTTGCCTTGGGTTGAATTGCTCGATGATGGGGTAATGTGTGTAGTAATAAGTCACGGAATGGCAGGGAGTAAGGCCCGAGTGAACTCCAAGTTACAAGGGGTCATGGGCATTTGAATAAAATAGAAACTGTCGCCTGAGTCTTCCTCTGGTTCCTAGTTTGATTTTTGTTCGATCAATAGTTACACCGAGGAAGGAGACGGTGCTACAGGTGTGTGTTTGTTTCACCTCTTTTTTTTTGTAGTTACTCAGTTAGTTGATACTAGTTTTAATTCGCGGGTTCCATTACCGAAATCGAGCATAGCTCAACGGTTAAACATTCGGGGAAGGTACGGGAGGTCTCGGGTTCGAACCACAGCGGGAGTTTTTGCTCCTTTTTCTTTCTCTCTGTTTTTGTATAGGTTATACATGATTATTTATATATGTACAACTATATATTATATTATGTGATTATATATTTTTTGTAACGCAGTTACGCGGCGTTATTGTCACTTATTTACAACGTTACGATATATATATACGACCATATATTATATCGTGTTATTATATATTTTTTTGTAACAAAGTTATGCGACGTTATTGTCACCTATTTACAATGTTACAATATCGTAACGTTACGTACGTGTATTTCCGTATTCGTACATATATACATATATTAGATTTAATTGTTCGCACGTTACTTTATGTCTAAATTATAAAACGCGTTATGATTTTATGCGTTTAAATGTTCAGGGGTGTTTCAATATATGGTTTAATTCTCACATATACCATCCCTTTTTATCTATGGGTATATATATATACATACATATTCATATAGTTATTGTTATTGTAATATTGTTATTCATAGTTGACCTTTGAGTATTAATAGCCTTTAGCATTTAAATTCTCACTTAAAATATAAATGGGTCAACTGACCCTCTTTGGTCAATTTGGTTGACTTGATCAAAACATACAAGTCAACACCATTTTATAATTCATAATATAATTCCATTATTTGTATAACTCTTTAATTTATGACATTGTCTTTATGTTTAATGTTATACAATGTAGTATCCACTTTACATTAAACTCCATCTTATTTTTATTAATTCTCCCACCATATTATATAACTCATAATATTCAAAGTATTCATACTCTCGCATATTAATTATAAAGCTCTTTAATTCATACTAACTTCCATTATTTATGTGAGTTACAAACTTCTCTAGTTTGTATTATTCTTACATACCAACATGTAAATCTCATATCTAATGTTATTTAGTATGCTTCCCAACCATATAATCCTCACTCTTAATTTATTACATTCACAACCTTAGTAAATAATTTATAACTCCTTATATATAAATTCATATGTTCCATATGAATTATAAAATTCCTATAATTAATATAACTTCATGTAATGACATTATGACCATAGTCTTAATGCTATGTCATGTAATCTTTCAACCTTATATTATATTCATTCCTAATTCTTTATAATTCACGATATAGCCCCCATCAATTGGTTATTACACTCTTGCCCACAAATTTTATCTAAACTTACAATTACATTAAAAATCATACCTTATAATTCTAACTTCTTATTTAATTTATTGCAGGGTGCTATTCTAACTCCTTAATATTGTCGAACAGCCACTAATGTCATTCCTCAATTTTCATCCCATTTTTCCAAAATTACAAAGTAACCACATAGTTTTATAAAGCTTGCAATTTAATCCTTAAATATCCTTTATCATCTTTCAATTTAATATCCAACTCCACCCAAATTCCTAATAATTCCGAACAGACCCCATGTTGGTTTGTTCTAATTTTTACACCAGTCTTTCAAAAATTACATTTTGACACCATAAGTTTTCCAAACTTACAAATAACTACTAAACTTCCCTTAATTCATATTTCATCATTTAATTCTCTTGAGTGGGCAAACCCTCACGTACGCCAACAGAGGCTCTTGCCTCCCCTCTCACACACAAACACCATGATCTTTATTGACAACACAGTACACTTATGAGAGGAAGACAATACAGAGACACGAGACGACGAAAGGCGAAGAAGGGATCTTTTAATCAAAGTTTCTTCTTCCCTTTTATCAAATATTTTCAATGTGTTCTTCCTCTATTTCCTGATTTTATTAGGTTTTATGTTAGAGCAGTTAGACAAGCTCCTCGGGTTAGGGTTGCAAAACTGATCTTTAGATTTCTATGTAATCTTTCACTAATTTTATTAAGTAATAGTTCAATCACTGGTGGAACGCGACCCATTAATTACGGTCCAAAACCGTGTATAATTACGGTTCTGGACCGTAATCTACGCGGGCGTCAATAAAGATGGCGTTTCTTTAATTACGGTTTAAAACGTAATTAAAGTCCTTTTCCGGCCCGCGTGTCATTGACTTTACATTACGGTTATTTGTAAAACCGTGATCTAAAGTCCTTTGGCGCGCGCGAACCAAAGGACTTTAGATCACGGTTTTACAAATAACCGTAATGTAAAGTCGACACTTTAGATGACGGTTTTGGCAATAACCGTCATCTAAAGTCTTTTGGCGCGCGCGCCCAAAGGACTTTAGATTACGGTTATTGTTAGAACCGTAATCTAAAGTGTAATTTTTTTTTATTTTTTTTTTTTACAAATCTACACAATTGCAACAGAGACAGAATTGTAACAGATAAGCAACAGAGGGCAGAAACTGCACAATTGAACCACCTGAATCAAATACCAACAACACAAATTCATTCTCTGCGCACAATTGCAACAGAGATAACATCTAATAAAGCACCAGATCGAAAATCTGTAACATATTCAATCTGTTACACAATTGCAACAGAGAACATCTAATAAAGCACCAGATCGAAAATCTGTAACATATTCAATCTGTTACACAATTGCAACAGAGATAACAATCTGCAAATTCATTTCCTTCGCACAATTGCAAACAGAAACATTCAATACAACAGCTAGAATCTGTTACAGCAGCAGCTAGCATAATTCATTACAAACCAGAATCAGATCAACTAACAAAAAATATAATTTTTACACAATATAATCTGTTGCAGCAGCAGAACTAACAGAATCAGAGCAGCAACTAACAAAAAATATTATGTTTTTCACAAAGCAGCACTAGCTAGTCTACCACTCCATTCTCATAAACATGGCTGCCATGCTCTCTCTGACATGCAACAAGTCGGCAGGAGCATAAGTCTTGAATCTGGCATAATGCTCTTTAATCTGCAACAAGAAAAGGATGGAACACATAATGAGATTAAGATAAAGACACAAAAAATCTGCCGAAAGAATTAAATACAAGACAGCGTTCGTATTACCTTGTCAATATCATCTTAATCTTAAAACTTGGAAGTACCCGCAGACTCGTACATATACCGCATCACGTAGTACCCGCAACTCTAGAATCCTTTTGGGTAGGGCACTAAATCACCAAAATTCACAAATGTAAAACAATTGTACAAAGATAATAGCAGCACGAATGAAATACATGAATTACCAAACTTGATGTAATTGACGGTCAAATCACCAACTCTCCCTGAGGGGTTTTTTTTTGTAACAACTGTTACATATATTAACAAAAGCGTTTAGCAAAATGAACAAGTCAATTAATTTTGGTTCAAAAAACTTACAAACAATTAATAGTAATAATAAAAACTTACTCTTTGATTAAGTCTTCAGTGTTGAATTCTGTCCACTGCCCTAGTGGATCTAGAACGAGCAGAGTAGCGGTGGCAGCGCAGAATATAACAAAGCCCAGTGGTGGCTACAATGTCAAATACAAAATGAAATGAGAAATGAAGGTAAAAAGTTAGCTAATTAGTATGTAATTTTATATTAGAACTCACGTTTGGTGATACGGCATTAGAATGAATATTTATTCTGTTGATCAACAACATTGAAGCAATGAATCATGTATTCACAAAACCTCCCCGGGTCCCTAGTGACTGGTCGTACGATAAAACTCCGGGCACACCGCAGTAATGGAGGTCATGTCCTTCTCAGCACATCTCTCAAGCAGACATCTATTATATCACATGTACTATAAAAAGTTAGCCAATGCAACTTCATAGATACTTATTCTATATGTTTTTACAGTATGAGGAAAGAACACTTACTTTAGATAAGCTTGAATAATGTTAATGTTCAGATAATCTCCACACATCATCTCTCTGATGTCCTCAAAGTTGATTGCCGTCATCATATCTTCTTCGTAGTGAAACATCGACTTTGGAAGCGTCATCATGAAGTTGTTAGTTTGAGATGACTTCAACATGATCTTGTCGTAGAGATTCATCTGCTTGGCCCCCAAAACATTAACAAGTTTTTGTGCAGTGCGAGCTTATTTTTAGGCGCCTCAGAAGTCCTGGTGCGACCCCGGACGGGCGCTGGATTCTTACCTTTCGCACCCCGACTCACTGGATTCTTACCCTTCACACACAAACAGTAAAGCATCAATGTAAAGATATTACTAATTGATTATTATAGTAACATTAAACAATTATCTAGAACATACCCTTGTACTTCTGACAGGATTCGCCGGCGCGCAGATCTCTTCTTCTCTGGGCCGGGATACGCGGCGAGGAAGCTCAGGGAGATCAGGATTCGCCGGCGCGCTGGTCTCTTCTAGTCTGGGCCGGGTTACGCGGCGAGGAAGCTCAGGGATCTATAATAGATTAGATTAGACACTTAATGCTAAATAATGCATTTTATTAGATACTAAATGGTTGTCAAACAGTCTTACCTCATCGGTGACAACAATATAACATGCTGGCCAGGGCAATATGTCTCCCTTCGCTTCGATCAGCGTGCATTTGTTGTCAAACGCCATCGGAAGGTATGCATGCTCAAATCCATCAACTATCAGGTCCAAGGTCACACGCGCGTAGAATGGGGGTAGACGTACGAAACTGATGAGCGTGAGTGGACCTGATGGCAACACCGTCCCGTAGGCCGCATCTACAGGGTGCCCGTCTAATGGTATTTGGAGACGACATTTTTTTTGCTCCTTTAATAAACAGAGATAATACGTGAAATAAATAAGTGAGTCCAATCTAATACTATTTAAATAACTTTATTTTAGGAGAAAAATAGTTAAACAAAGTTAACCTGGATGTTGGCAAACGGGTACGGGTCAGCGGCCGGAGCACAACTAGACGAGGAAGACAGTCGAGGAGGATCTAGCTGCTGCTGCTGAGTAGTCGCATGTGCAATCGCATTCAACGCTTCCTGCAGCCTCTCCTCGATAGCCCGGCGCTCAGCAGCCTGTTTCTCGTCATTAGCTTGGCGCTCAGCAGCGAACTTACGCTCTACCATCGCCTCGACTTCAGCAGCACTCATCTGACCCTTCCTAGCAGATGGCGGGAATACGTTCTTCTGACGTACTTCTCCCCCAAATCCTCTAACACGCCCCGGGTGATCCTTCTTCCCAAGCATTTGATTGAGCGCGTCGTCTTGAGAAGGAGGAGCGTGTAAGTCTACTTCTCCTCTCTGTGCCGCTTCGTACTGTCCAATTTTCAAAGAAGTTAACACTAAATTTAAGATCAACAAACACTTGAGTATATAAGTAAATTATTTAACAGCTACTTTCAAATACTTACAATTTGGTTAGCCAGTTGTTCCATCGCAGCATTAGGAATATCCTCTGACCTTCGCTGGTCGTTTTCTGGCGTCCCAGTATGTACATCTGCACCCTCCTCGCCTCAGAGACATCCTCGATCGGGCATTCACTTCCATCCTCGTTCCTCCGTGTCAGCAAACCAGCTTCTTTCCATCCCTCGAGGCTGCCCACATATCCCCTTCGTCCCATGGTGTGGGGGTAGAGATTAGCTTCACGGTTTTGCCGTGCTTGTTCTTGTACTTGCTGTTAAGAAAGTACAACAGGAAATTAATTAGAAAATCAGGGATAAAGCATTATGAGCATTAATTAAGAAAAGAGTACACACAAACATACCCTGAACTCGGGGGTGGCGTGCCGCTCAACGAACTCCTTCCACTCCTCTTCAGTGATCATGCCGTTGTACACAACATACGGCGGAGGCTCACGTGGGGGCACCCTGTTGATCCAATGCTCAACCAAGTAGTGGCGGAATGATTTAGCTTTGCCGGCCACCAAAGAAAGAACGGTCTTCTTCACTTCTTCTGGGATCTTGTACCGTTCTTGCACCTTCTTCCAGATGGTCTCCTTTACTTCTTGCGGGACTTGTTTCCATGTGTGGTTGATGCAGCAATGTGATCTGGCCAGAGTCCCTAGCATACTACCGAACTCTGACCTGCTGCCCCCACCATACCTCCCATACTGGTCCCACAGAGACTAATCTGATCCTCTTTCTGCAGTTTCAACCCACGGGTCGGACCTCTACCTCTGGGTCTCTGAGTAGCACTCGTAGAAGGTGCACTCATGGAAGGCCACAGCATCAGCGGCAGATGTGGATGGGACAACAGTAGCAGCGGCAGATGTGGATGGGGCAACAGCAGCAGCGGCAGATGTAGATGGGACCGGTACCATTCGCTGCTCATTTTCCTCCTCCTCACCTCACACAAAATAAATCGAACTCTGCATCATCAGCCATGTCCTGATCAGCCATGCCTGCAAGGATTGAAATACAATTTGAATTAATTAAGCATTTCATAATGGTCATAAACAAGCAATAAATAAAAGAGTGGTAATTTCATATAAATTTTTATAGTAATAACTTACATACACCATTATCTCTCAACCCACATTCCCTCGTTATGGTCTGATCGTATATACTCACGATGACCTGTGACCTCAGCCTCTTCCAATGAAATAGGACAGTTGGAGGTTCATCTTCTGCATCATACTCATCCTCATCAACCACACCATCCACACCAACTATTCCTCTTCTCCCTTTAAGCACAACAGACCATCTAGGATTACAGGGATCAGTTACATAAAATATCTGCTTAACCTTCGTCCCAACAACGAATGGCTCAACCGTGGGAGTAGCTCTAGACAGATCAACCAGTTTCATACCATGCTCCTCCTCACGGTAGCCATGAATGTTGTTAACCCAGTTACAGCGGAAACACACATTTCGTAGCTGTTGTAGTCCAATACCCAGATGTCTTGTATAACACCGAAATATGATTGTTGTACTGAGACAGGACTATGACCCACGACACCGACGTCATATAAGTTTTGATAAGCTTCAAGCTCTACACCACTGTTTGATTCGTTGACTTCTGATCCTGACGTTCTGTGAAAAAGGTGAATCCGTTGACATCGTACCCCTCATAAGAAATTACATCCAGATTTGGTCCAAATGCAACTACTTTAATCAGTTCAGGCACATTCGTGGACTGATCGGACAACACTCTCTCTTTGAACCATCGGACAAATGTCCTATTCTGCTCATTTTGTAGTCTGACGTCACTCATGTTTGGATATTGTGCTCTTAAAACACACAAGTGTTCATCAAAGTATGGTTCAACATCTTCAAGATGACTTAGCACAACTAAATGAGCTTTGTTAAGAGTGTCTATGTCAATTCTTTTCAGTTTCCTTCCAACCGTGCCAACACCCTTCAATCTGCCCTCGTGTCTAGAACGTGGAAGTCCAATGGTATCGACACCTTCTAGGTAATTGGTGCAGAAGTCTACAACTTCCTCTGTGATAGTGCCCTCTATAATACTACCCTCTGGGTGACGACGTTCTTCATTTTCTTCTTCAGGACACCCATGTACCTTTCGAACGGATACATGTAGCGAAGGTACAAAGGACCACCATCAGAATCTCTCTTACAAGATGCACGAGGAGATGTATCATTATGTCGAAGAACGATGGAGGAAAATACATCTCCAGCTGGCACATTGTCACAATAAGATCCTTTTGTAATTTAGACAGAGTGTCCACATCAAGAACCTTAGACGAAATGGATTTGAGGAAGACACTGACGTTTGTGATTGTGTGTCTGACAGCATCCGGCAAGATCCCACGTAGTGCAATTGGCAAAAATTCTTGAAGTAGGACATGATAATCGTGAGATTTCATTCCTACTAATTTGAAATCTGTCATGGACACTAGGTTTCTTATGTTTGAGGAGTAACCTGATGGCACCTTGATGTTGTAAAGGTACTGCATAGACTATGTTTCTCTTCTTTAGACAGAGTGTGACAGGCAGGAGGCAAGAATGTGCGTTTTCCACGTTCTTGCGGGCCAAGCTCTGTGCGTATGCCCAACTCAATTAAATCTTTTCTTCCTTTCAAATGATCCTTTGTCTTTCCTTTTATGTTCAAAAGGGTGCTAGTGATACTTTCACTCACCCACGTTCTTCTCGACATGCATCCCATCGATACAATGTCTAACCTCCAGATGCTGCCAGTACTGTAGTTCCCAAAATATTGATTTCTTTTTCCAGACACTTTTTTCACCACTTTTGGTTGGCGGCCCGAAGTTGTTCACAATATTATCCAACTTTTTGTAAATCTCTGTACCTGTCAAAGGCTGGCGCGCCATGCTGTGATCAGTTTTCCCATCGAACTCTTTCGCCATCTTTCGATACTTATGTCCTTTTGGAAGCATTTTTCGGTGGCCCATATACACGGTTTCCCACTATGTTTCAAGCGAATGCTACAAGTGTTTTTCACCACAAATCGGACACGCCAACGCCCCCTTGATTGAATAGCCTGAAAGATTACCATAGGCGGGGAAATCATTGATTGTGCAGTACAACATAGCACGCAAATTGAAGTCCTCTTTACTGAATGAGTCGTAAACCGTAGCCCCTTCATTCCACAAGAGTTGTAGATCCTCTATCAAAGGTTGTAGGAATACGTCAATTTTGTTGCCCGGTTGCTTTGGACCAGATATTAACAAAGACAACAAGATGTGTCTTGGTTTCATGCATAACCACGGCGGTAGATTGTAAATAACCAAAAGCACAGGCCAGGTACTGTGTATGCTACTCAAAGTACCGTAAGGGTTCATCCCATCCGTGCACAAGCCTAGCCTTAGGTTTCTCGGTTCGTTACCAAACTCAGGAAATTTTACGTCTATGTTCTCTCCACTGTGGTGCATCAGCGGGATGTCTCAATCTGCCATCCTTTTTCCTGTGAACTGAATGCCACCGAAGATTCTCTGCGTCTTTCTCAATGGAGAACAAACGTCTGAACCTTGGAATGATGGGCAGGTACCACAATACCTTAGCTGGTGAACCTTTCTTACTACCGCTGATGTGAGTTTGTTGTTTCTTATACCGTGACGCTCCACATGCTGAACAGCTTTCAGCAAATTCATCCGATTTCCAAAACAGCATGCAACCATTTGGACAAGCATGAATTTTCTGGTACCCCATACCCATTGGGCACATCATTTTTTTGGCTGAGTACGTAGTCGTTGGTAAAACGTTGTCCACCGGAAGAACGTATTTCAATAGTTCCAGGAGGTCAGTGAAACTTACGTCGCTCCAGCCATGTTTCGCTTTCAAGTTGAATAGCTTGAGGACGACACTCAACTTGCTTAACTTTGTAGGGTCACACCCGGGGTACAACGGTGTTTTGGATGAATCCAACAAATTTTCATGCTTGTCTGGCGTGTTAGAGTAATGTCGTTCCACATCTTCAAGCATAGTCTCAATGTCATCATCCCAGAAATCTGGCACAACAGTTCGCTGTAACGTCTTCTGGATCACCAGCAACTGTATCATCTCCAAGTTCTGTTTCTGTGTTTGCCTGACCATTATCCCCTTCGTCAGGCTTAATAACATCGAACGCACTCTGACCATGCCATCGGATTATGTCTTGGAAATCTTTTGTAAAACCGCGGCGGATCAGATGTTCCTTAATTGTTTCAACGCCGCGATATCTCAGATTGTTTTGGCAGTCGATACACGACAAAATATGTATCCCTTGTCTGTAGGTTTCAGATTGTTCGCCAACACCGTGCATAACTTATCAACTCCTTCTAAAAACTTGTCGTCCAAATTTCCGCTGTAAATCCACGAACGTTCCATCTCCTTCTAGCTATTTATATGAAGGCAGCCATTTCATACCGTCACCCGTGGCAGAGTCTTTACACTTTTGTATCTTATCAACCTAAATCCATCCATGAGTATTAAATCCCACCGGTGAACGTGTTTTTAATATGTAATTTATTGAAAATTCGGCAGCATCTCCCTACAGTTCTTCAAATGCACGATATTATGATATTAATCAATAATATGCATTCGAAGAACAATAAAGAGATACTGCTGAAATAATCAATAAAGTACATATTAAAAGCACATTCACACCCTAGGTGTGTGATTTAACAATCGTGGACAGTCCCGACAGGGACTGCCGAAGATATACCTCTATTAGGTATATCTTGGGCGGATAACTATGTTTGGTAGTTTGTCAAATATTATATGTATATATATAAATCTTACCTCTGGTAGACGATTAGCCGATGCTAAGACGGTTGAGGTCGGAAGCCTAAATAAAGTCGTAGTCCTGATGCATAAATGAAAAACGACAACATTAGAATTCATCAAAAAATCAAGGTTAAATGCTAGCTAAACCGCGGAAAAAAATCGACAGCATCTCCCCTATATTTCTAACGTCTCCAAATCAGTTTTATCAAAGTCAAATTCGCACGCACCATCTAGAACTGGTAACATACATAAACTTATCTTCACTGATGTATTTAGTTTACAGAAACAGAAAACGACAACATCTTTCTGTTGCCTCTACTGAACAGATTCACACAGAACTCAAACAAAATAGAAACTGAAAGAAAAGAAACAGACAGACAGAGACTGGTGTATGACTCCTCTCTGTTTGTTCACGTGTTTGAATTCTCAAACCTTTCTAAACTGTCGATCCTGTCAATTTGGTGTGTTATAAAGTTTCTAACTCAACTAAACCCAAG
The DNA here is from genome assembly GCA_023374045.1 of Limonium bicolor. Taxonomy (NCBI): domain Eukaryota; kingdom Viridiplantae; phylum Streptophyta; class Magnoliopsida; order Caryophyllales; family Plumbaginaceae; genus Limonium; species Limonium bicolor. The sequence goes on from CM041776.1 coordinate 94,033,014, forward strand.
GCAACTTTGTTACAGATGCAGAATTAGTCAGAACCTGATCTGATACGAAACTGAAGCTGAAATCCAAACTGAAATCAAAACAGAAACTGAGTTGTGTTCTTGCTTTCTTCCCTGTCTGTTTTTTTTCCTTTCAACTGATTATACTTCTCCTAACTCCTTACCAGTTACTTAAATATTCCATTAAGCTTTTAAATCCAGACCAAAACTCAAACAACTTGTTACAGTTCTGTTCCATTCATGAAACTGAGATATGCTACAGTTCTGTACCATTCATTTTTCAGGAATCGGTAATATACTTGAACTTACTTTCTTTCCTGTGGTAGTTTTAAGTAGTAGCATTTTTAAAACTACACTATTATGTATTAATTGTAATACTAAATGCTAAGAACAAATAAATACAGCAGTTTACAGATTGGTTTGCAAAGTTACCGTAACTAAGCACCGAAGTGGGCAAGTAGTGTAGAAATCAGCCCACGAACTAGGTCGCAATTAACTGTGAATCTGGGCACAAATATATGAACAAGGTTAGAACATTTGCCATTACACTCTCAGGATTCGATACAAACGAGGTTAGAACTTGCAATCGAAATGCATGTATATGAACAAAGTTAGAAAAAAACGACAATCAATCGCGATCGCATACCCAATACGCGATAGAGACGTCGACGGTGAGACCAGTGGTAGATGGATGGTGACCGGCGGCGATGGGAGTGACAAAGGTGGTGGGAGCGACGGCGGCGATGGCGATGGCCGTTAGCAAGGTGACGGAGAGAGGAGGGAATTTCAGTGAGGAAGATAGCGCGAAAGAGAAGAAGAGTTACTGTGAGTAGAGTGTGCAGAGTGTAGGCAAATGTTTAAATGGACTTTAGATTACGGTTTACATGTAAACCGTAAACTAAAGTCACACTTTACATGACGGTTCTCACAAAAACCGTAATCTAAAGTGTAACGAAATTAAAAAAAAAGCGCGATAATTATTTGGCATATGTTGGGTTTCAAACATAGGTAACACATTAATATAAAGTTTTTATTAATCTAAAATACACTGGTAAAACGACGTCGTTAAATGTAATCTAAAGTGTAACGAAATTAAAAAAATAGCGCGATAATTATTTGCCATATGTTGGGTTTCAAACATAGGTAACACATTAATATAAAGTTTTTATTAATCTAAAATACACTGCTAAAACGACGTCGTTAACTGTAATTTAGATTACGCGCGGAGTCGAATAAATCAAATAATACGGGAATTTTTTTCGTCAGGTCAAAACGACGTCGTTGACGAGGTTGGCGCGCCTTTTTTAGGAGGGACTTGATGACGGTTTTTAGTAAAACCGTAATCTAAAGTCCGTTGACCGTAAAGCGCACGTCAACACGGGACTTTAGATTACGGTTTTACTAAAAACGTCATCTAAAGTCCCTCCTAAAAAGGCGCGCCAACCTCCGATCGATTATTGATTACGGGTTAATCAATCATCGTCGCTAATAAATTCCGGCCTTCCTATTAATCACGGTGTCTGTTTAAACCGTGATTAAACCCACCGTCATTAGCCTCGCGTTCCACTAGTGGTAGTTCAGTGATATTCAGCAGCATTACCTAGTGTTCTTCTAGTGCATATTTATATGTAATTGAAACGTTCATATATATATATCTACACTAGGAGAACTGTAGGGTAATGCTTTCGAAATTATCACTGAACTACTATATATTATTAACTTGTTCCTAGGTAGATCGACTGTGATTGGATAGGTTTAGGTTGTTAAATCTGTAAATAAAAAAAGAGGAGATCAATGAACGAGTTCACGACATCTGGTGTGTTTGAAAAAGGAGATGGAGCGCTCAGTGATGACAGTGACAGATTGGACATCAAGTACCTAGAAGGGGTCAATAAATTTTGCAAAGTCCTTGTTGACAATCGAAACCAAGGGATAAGGGATATATCGATGTCCTTGTGTCGATTGCAAGAACGACTTCAAATACCGAGGTGTGGACAAGATTAAGGATCATCTGATTCGCAGAGGGTTTTACAGAAGATTATGAAGCCATAACAATACTGCATGGTCAACATTCAGTACAAGTGTTTGAATGTGCTGATAACGTCGTTGCAGAACAATCAGAAATGGATGCTTCACACGATTTTGGGGATACTCAAGATGATTCACTAGGTAGTGATTCAGATGATCAGGAGGACCTTAATGCGATGATGGAAGATGTTGAACAACATTTTTCCAACAAACCCAAATCATTCGAAAATCTGATGCAAGCATCAAAGAACCGTTGTACAGTGGATGTGAAACGCAAACACAAAACAAATTGACGTTGTCCTAAAACTATTCAATCTGAAGGCGAGACATGGAGGAGTGATGTCAGTTTTACAGATCTTTTACAACTGCTGAAGAATGTACTACCAAAGGACAATGTGATACCCACAACAACTTATGAGGCAAAGAAGTTAATGTGTCCGATGGGTATGGAATATAAAAAATACATGCTTGTCCAAATGGGTGTATGTTGTATTGGAAGGAGAATGAGTTGGATGACCATTGCTCTGAATGTGGGGAATCACGCTATGTAAAAAAGGGTGACAGAAACCACATAAGCACTAAAGTGGGCTCTCCTGCGAAGGTGTTGTGGTATCTACCGATAATTCCCGATTCAAACGTTTGTTTGCAGTTCAGAAAGATGCTGAGAACCTCCGATGGCATGCTACCCATAGAAGGATGATGGTAATTGAGACATCCAGCCGATTCACCACACAATGAGAAACATTGACAGAATATACCCTCAATTCGGTACAGACCCAAGGAACTTAAGACTTGTTTATGCACTGATGGGATGAACCCTTATGGCACTTTGAGCAGTATACACAGTACTTGGCCTGTTTTATTGACAATATACAATCTGCCACCATGGTTGTGTATGAAACCCAGACATATTCTCCTCTCTCTGTTGATATCGGGTCCAAAACAACCGGGAAACAAAATTGATGTGTTTTTGCAACCACTTATTGACGATTTAAATTGTTGTGGAATGAAGGTGCGCGGTGTTGATTCATACGGTATGGAAAACTTCACGCTCCGGGCTATGTTGTTTTGTACGATCAATGATTTCCCTGCATACGGTAACCTCTCGGGATACACAATTAAAGGAGCTCTAGCGTGCCCTATATGTGGAGATAGAACTTGCAGTATACGGTTAAAACACAGTGGAAAAAATGTGTACATGGGCCATCGAAATTCCTTCCTAAAGGGCACAAATACCGTAAGATGACAAAAGAGTTTGATGGAAAACGGATCATGCAGTCGCTCGACCACCACTATCTGCTGCTGAGACTTACAATCAGTTGAAGAATGTTGTGAACAACTTCGGTCCACCAACGAAAGCCACTGAAAAGAGCATCTGGAAGAAAAAATCAATATTTTGGGAAACTTGAATATTGGCAACATTTAGAGGTGAGACATTGCATTGATGCTATGCACGTGGAGAAAAACATTGGTGAAAGTGTATCTGCGACACTACTAAACGTGAAAGGAAAGACAAAAGACCATTTAAAGGGTAGAAAAGATCTGGTTGAATTGGGTATACGAGAAGAACTCGCGCCACAACAAAGAGGAAAAAGAACATTCTTGCCTCCCGCTTGTCATACATTATCCAAAGAAGAGAAAATAAGTTTTTGTAGTTCTCTTCGTCATATTAAAGTGCCATCCGGTTACTCATCGAACATATCAAGTTTGGTATCAATGTCTGATCTTAAATTGGTAGGGATGAAGTCTCACGACTATCATGTGCTGATGCAGCACTTACTTCCGGTTGCTCTCCGTGGAATCCTTCCAGCTGATGTCAGGAAAACTATTACAATTTATGTGTTTTCTTCAAAGGAATTTCGTGTAAAGTGCTTGATGTGGAGACGCTGGATAAACTACAGAATGACCTTGTGATCACCATGTGTCAGTTGGAAATGTATTTTCCTCCTTCGTTTTTTGATATTATGGTGCATCTACTTGTTCATCTTGTTAGAGAGATCAAACATTGTGGTCCGTTATACCTTCGATACATGTATCCGTTTGAGAGATATATGGGTATAAAAAGAAAATGAAAAACCGTCGGCGTCCAGAGGGAAGCATAATTGAAGGGACAGTAACAGAGGAAGTAGTTGACTTCTGCACTCATTACTTAGACGGTGTTGATGTTATGGATTACCGAAAGCAAGACATGATGGCAGGCTTAAAGGGGTTGGTACCTGTGGGAAAAATTATGCAGAGTTGATATTGATACATTGAACAGGCACATCTGGTTGTGTTGAATCATTCTGAAGTTGTTGAACCGTATTTCGATGCACACCTAGCCTACCTCAAAACAAAACACCCAACGATGAGTAATGCCAAATTAAAAAAAGAGCAGAATGCAACATTTGTTAAGTGGTTCAGACAGAAGGTGTTGTATGAAGATTCAAGGAGCGTGGATGAAATGATCCAATTGTTGGCACTTGGTCCAAATCTCGATGTGTTGTCGTATGAAGGATATGATGTAAATGGATTTTCTTTTTACACTGCACGTCAAGATTGTAAATCGACAAACCAGAACAGTGGTGTGCATCTTATCGCTTCACAAGACATTTTCACAGGAACAAGTCGTAATACACTGAAGAACGAATATTATGGTGTTATTGAGGATATTTGGGTCTTGAATTACACTAGTTATGAAACTTGCGTATTTCGTTGCAAATGGGTGGACACAAACAGGGATATCGTGAGGAGGATCATGGTATGAAGCTAGTTGATGATTTAACGACAGCGGCTCCTACTGATGAACCCTTTATTGTTGCATCAAGGCAAAACACAAGTATTCTACTGTCGTGAATCAATCTAATCCCAGATGGTCTATTGTATGCAGAGTAAAAGATCGATGTTGGGATTGATAATTTGTTGATAAGGATGAATACGACTGTGAAGATGAAAAAGTTACCTATTCGGTTGCCGATGGAGGTAGATAATGTAACTAACTACTTTTGAATATCGAAGGTCCGACCACAATGAAGGATTGTGATTGAACGATGAAATGTTATTTTGTAAGTTTGGTTGACAATATTATATTATTTAATTTTTGTCATGTTTTTCAATATTTGATTCAGTAGATGTTCGTATTAACTTGTTAATTGTTTTATTTTTCAGATTATGGATCCTGACGATAGAGTCGAAGAGGACTTACTGTTGGGCGCTGGATGAAATTGACTGATGCTCGACGTCCCTACTGAAGAACCACCAGCTGCATCTACTTCGCAGCCCCCCTCGGAAGGGACGTGGACCGACCCGTGGGTTGAAGGATAAGAAAGATTCTCCCATCGATTTGATCTGGGACAAGTACCTCCGACATCGTGGTGGTCTGTCGAAGCAGAAGTTTGCTTCCTACTTGGGATTGATGGTAAATCCCATTGCTCGTTTAATAAGGACTGGAAAGATCAAGAAAAGGCAGACAAAGACATCATATGGCAGATGGTGCAGAAGAGGTACAAGGTCGCGGATGAACTTCGGACGAAGATTGAATCACTTCTAGCGACATCACTGCGACAATTCAAGCATCGATTGGTAGATGGCTGGATTAACAAACCGGGCTCCAAGAGGTCACCGCCGTGGGTAGTGTACGATGGTATGATCACGGAGGAGGACTGGAAGATATTCTACACCATCGCCAGACTGAAGAGTTTAAGGTACTTTTACAATTATTCTTTCTTAATATTTAAGGAATAAATTTAACAAATGTTTTTTTTTATTATGTATAACTTACAAATATACAAATTTTGTAACAGTTACGTCAAGAAAAAGCGAGACGTAACCGGGCGAAGAATATCTACAACACTTCATGGGGCGAGCTGGATACACCGGGGTTGTTGGAGAATGGAAGAGCGAGGCTTACTGACTAAGACTAATAATGAAGACGGCACTCAGTCAGTTATTGATGATGTTTGACGATGCAAGTAGAGTGCAGACTTTATGCTGGGTCGAATGGTGAAAAATGAGAGGGGGGTGTATGTGTTCCCGCAGAGCGAGACTACTGAGTTGCGTCCCAAGATTGTAAGTATATATTTTAAAAGTTGTTGTTACTAATTAAATAAGTTCATTTCTATATTTTTGTTAATTTAAATAGTCTGGCTCGACTGAGCGATGGGAGATGGTTCCGGCCCTCCCGTCTCAGGATGATCCACTGAATAAGGCCCTTGGGCAAAGGATCATCCAGGGCGAGTGCGGGGGCTTGGAGGGAAAGTTCGCCAAAAAGATGTGTTTCCTACGTCTCGATCGAGAGTACCACAGGCTGAAATGATAGAGAGACTGGTGGATGAACGGGTGCATGACCGGTTGGAGGAGTCGGAAAGACGTCACACTGAGTCGGAAAGACGCCACGTTGAGGAGCGTCAAGCCTACGAGAGCGCCTGCGAAGACTTGAGGCTTTAGTATTGGGCCAGGTGCATGCTCCTACACCGACACCTACTACTCCTACACCGGTGTCTACTCCTACCTACCGCACGGCGAATACATCGATGGTGGCCGTGTCTCCTACCCGGCACCTACTTACTGCTAGACCGACGTCTGCTCCTACCACGACGACGGCGGATACTGTCGATGATCCTACACCGACGTCTGCTCCTACCACGACCGGCGGATACATCGATGGTCGATCATCCTGCACCTTCTTCTCCTACCAGAGACACATTTCCTTATCAAAACCTTTCGGTTTGTTCTTTTTCCTCCTTAGTTATTTTAACATTACTTTTAAAACAATATATTTTCTTAGCTTGCTTACTGTTGTGAGTTGATGTAGATGGCTAATCATGTCATCTATTTCAAGTGTTGGATGGTGGGACTGTGCATGTTGCATTCGGTCGGGTTTTACAGACCAGACCGAACACTGTAGTACATTTCAAGGTCATCCCACCTCTCCACGCTCGTGTGATGGTAGACGATATTGTGCAAGGTCATGAGGACTCTCCCCTTCCGTTAGAGTGGAATGAGTGGAGTAAAATAGGTCAAGCAAATTCTTCAGTTGTTCCCATGGCCATATTCTCTCATTGATGTCAGTAGTGACAAGGTAACACTATTTATTACATGCTTACTGTTTAGTTTTTAACTTGATTGTTGACTGATATGTTTATTATTTAAATTTTGTATACTATTAGATTGATAAGGAATTAAGACCGGTTAAGAAGAGGAAAGTGGATAAGGGGAAGGAAGTTGTGAAATCAAGTGAGGAGAGTCAGAGGGTGAGAAAGGAAGTGGTGAAACCTTTCGATATGACTCCTAGGAGATCCCCCATTCTGGCACCCAGGTATCTGAAGAAGTTGACAGCCAAACAAAAAATGTTGTATGACTTTTTTCATGACGAGGCCGCAGTCTGTCACCAACTTCAACATGAAAGTGTCTAAGCATGTTTTCCACTCCTCTGAGCCCATAGATCTGATGATTACCGTCAGCGATCTACGAGAATTTTTGATGGGAGACCTGCTTAACATCTCTGTGATTCAGCCTATTGTGTGTAAGTATCTTTCAAATTATTACATTATCTTTCATTTTTTTAAGCTATTTAACATATCTTATGAAAAAATGTTGTTTAGGTTTTGACTAGTAGACTGCTAGCGAGCAAGAGATTATGTGCCCTCTCTTTCTTGTGTCCGCAATTGATGTCAGCAAATCAGGCCGCATTGGATGAGCAAGGATGTGTACAGCATGTGAGGCAGGTTTTGTACTGCGGTGCGAATAAAAAGCAAATATTTGCTGATCCCATATCATCAGATGTAAGTACACAATAACTGGAATTTTTTGCTTCCTAATTGTGATATTTAATAATTGTTGTACAAAACATTCTTTGTTTTTATCTGTGGCAGCAATCATTGGATGTTGTTGGTGTTGTGTATCGACACCTCATGCTTATTGATACTAGACCCATTGGGCGGCCCTGATGACCTTCGAGAGATCGCTGTAGAGAAAATATTGAAGGAGTGAGTATTCAAAATTTTAATGCATTCTGTATTTATTTTAAGCTTGTCCTAGATTATTGACAATAAAATGGCTTCATTTTTTAAAATGTTGTATTTATGCAGGGGCCATAAGCTTGGTTTAAGTGATGAAAAGAAACCATTCTCCATCTTGGACTTCCACTACATACGTGTAAGTAATCATTTAATTTATGCATTTTTGTATTAAAGTTAAACGTTTAATTTTTTGATCTGTCTAAAGTTGGTAATCCATGGATGGTGTGATGACAGTGTCCTCAACAGCCTGATTCAAAAAGCTGTGGCTATTATGTGATGCGGTACATGTTCGAGATGGTACAAATATTGACACGCTTACGGATGATGACAAGGTAACCCATACCAATCAAAGTTTCAGTTAAAGTTATTGCATTTTAAATAAAATTGTGTACTAATGATGATCAGTTTTTTTTTATGGACAGATCGTTTCTTATTTCACACAAGCAGGGAGCACGTATTCCAGAGGGGATCTCGACTTTGTAAGAGATCATTTATCGCAGTTTTGGTGTAAAAATTACTTGAGTGTTCCTTAGATCTTATATCCTAGTGTACGTAGTTAGACTTAGACTTTTGTTTTTGCTGTGAAGCAACTCTCAAAGTTTGTAAAGTTCAACTCTCTCTATTTTTTTGAAAGTTTGAATGGGTTTGTTTGCAATTCGTTTTCAATGTTTGCAATTCAAACTGGCAACTTGGTTTATGGTCATAGTGTGGTTGGTTATCAAAGGGCAATACCAGTTGGATGCCCTGTACAGGTTGTATATACGATTGTAAATTGGGTTGTGTTGGAAAACATATGTGGTAGATGCTAAAAAAACAAAAAAAACTAAAAAAAAAAACTAAAAAAAAACCACGGTTCACTTAAAACCGTGGTTTAAAACTCAATGGAACGGGAGTATAAACCACGGTTTATTAAAGAACCGTCGTATAAAGTACTCATATACCACGGTTAACTACCCGAACCGTCGTATAAAACGCAATGGAAAGACATTAAATACCACGGTTTCCGTCATAACCGTGGTATAAGTCGTCTGATTTCTCGCGCCACAACGGGCTTTAAACGACGGTTTTACGAACCGTGGTTTATAATGCGTATTTTAAACGACGGTTTCGAACCGTGTTTATATGAATTTTCCAATATACCACGCGAGTATAAACCACGGTCTCAAACCGTGGTATATGAGAAAAATAACCGTGGTAAAAAACATTTTCTGCACTAGTGAGAGTAGGTAATTGAATGTTTGTTAGTGAATTTGCAGGGTTTTCGGACATCACAAGAGTGGGTTGTTTTTATTATTGTCTTATAGTATGATTAAGTAGTAGGTAGGAAGTTAGTTTAATATTTAAGACAAGGAATATTTGGTGAGTACAAGTACTCCTTTTTATAATGTTACTTACACTGATTCGTATATTATATTCTCGTATCATATATTACCTAGTACAATTGTTATGTGCCAATGAGCACTCCATATATTTCAGTTTGCATAATGTGTCGCACTTGTTTCGTGTACAAAGATCCTAACATGGAATAATTTATTTTGCCCACTGTGTTAGTCATATCAAAACCCACAGTGTTACTGCTACTTGCTACCCCATTCACGGACATATGTATGTCCTATAGCATCTTAGTGTATAAGTTGTAGTTCAATTATACATTAATGTGACCGGCTCATTAAACATACCACACATATTCTTGGTTTCATGTGTTTTAACTATTAGGGGTGTTTCAGTTATTAAGCCAAACCGTCGTATAAAATCGTCTGATTTCTACGACACAATGGGCTTTAAACGACGGTCGTAGCAGAACCGTGGTTTATAATCGGCTTTTAAACGATGGTTTCAAACCGTGGTTTATAGCCATTTTTGATATACCACGCGAGTATAAACCACGGTTTCTAACCGTGGTATATAGGCAAAATAACCGTGGTAAAAAACATTTTCTGCACTAGTGCCTCCGCTCAATGAGCACCTTCCCTAGTGGAGTAACCCCAATGCCAAGATACCTTCAGTAGGGACGCACTAGCATGGGCTACGCAGTGCGCTCACCACCACCTGGACAATCTCGGACATGTCGAACACAAGTCCCAACTTAGTGTGTCACCCTTCGCACTCCCATACTTGCCCAAGTGCGGAACTAGTCATACGACTATCCCCCTATCTTTAGCTGGGGTAGTGGGCTTCAACGACTACGTGGCCTTGTCCCATCTGCCCTCACCATAAATTAACAATTTTTTATAGTAATAAAAACATTATTTGACTTAAGCAAAAGTAATATTATTTCTAAAAGTGTAAGAAAATAATTTTATATTCTATTTAATGATAAAAATAAGTTGAAATTTATACAGATAAAAAATATACACAAGTTATTACTATTATTAATTATGCAAAGAACTTATACAATTAAATAACAAAGAAAATTATAAAATCTTAATATTATTTAGTTAAGTTTTTGTGTTTATGATGTTATTTCTTATTTATCTTTTATAATGGGGGAAACATTTTTTTCAACTCTTTTATCATGATACACCATCCATAAATTTTATTTTTATTTATATTTTCAATTTTTTGTTGTACCAATTAATGTAATGTTTAGTACAATAGAACATACAAGTTTTATATATATATATATATATAATATTAAAATATAACAAAAATAAGACAAACTTTTTGAAATAGTTTAATAAACTTTGTTAGTGTTTAACGTCAAATATTTATGTTTTTATATATAGGTTAAGCTAATTTAGTGTATATATACCTATATTATTTTGTTTTAAAGTGTTTACTACATAAAATATATTGTTTTTTTTTGTTTTTAATAATCTATAATTTTTAAGGTGTTATATTTTGAAAAGACTGATATAAAATACAACAACATTTCTAAAAGTGAAACTCTAATCAAAATTATATGGAAATGCTTTTACATACATAATTTTTATATTTTATTTAGTATTTATGATCTTACATACATTAAAGGAATTAACAATGTATATGAGAACATTCAACTCTCTTCCTTTGAAGGTTTACATTCAACTCTCTTCCTTTGAATAGATAGATTTTGTGATTATAAAATATATATAGTATAAGGAAATTAACCTAAAACACATAAGTCCAACCTAAACCATTCATCATACCCAAATACAACCTTCGGCAGTGTTAATTTCCTTCATGGGCATTAGTTTCTTCCGGTGGTCTTACCCGCCTTCGACAACATTATTCATCTCGGGGTTGAGCACAACTGAAACCTTTAGTTGTAAGGAGGTAGGAGTGATTCATTGTCCCCCCCCCCCCCCCCCCCCCCCCCCATGTTCATCCCATTTTATGGTTGGGCAATTACTCCACCTTCAATAGAGTTAGCAATCCCGAAGGTTTTAGCTGTCTTCATTGGTGTTAACCTCCCTCGGGGTGTTCACGTTCCTTTTTGTGGGGATGGGTAATCTATATTGTTCCTTTTTTAGAGACACGTTAGCATGGGCAGCTCTCAGCATGTCCAACAAGTGACATGGAACAGACCCCCAATTTTAGGGGCCCCCAATTTTTGGATCTATTTTTTTAGTAAAGTCAATTATCTTGTAGTTTATTTAAAAGGTTACAAAGGTTTATAACATATTTATTATAACATATAAAGAACATTTGATTGAATTTAATACTATTAATGTCTTTTAGCAGATAAATAAATAAAATTATTGATGAAATTGTTTATATTCCAATAATATCTATTTAAAAAGATACAAATATATTGTTCTTCCCTCTTTTTTTTTCGTAGTAAATCACAATCTCTTCAACTATGTTTTTCTACCCAATTAAATACTAATGCTTATTTCTTCAAAGATTTTGTTGTAAAATGCTAGCAGAATCAATATTTTTAAGTGATTATTCAATAATAAGTAAACTTCTTCTAGTTTGTCTGAATTGTCATTTTTGATATTTATCTTATTACATAACTTAATATAGAATTATGTTGTGACACAATCAAATTAATAATTCTATATTTTATATTTAAGTTTTAATTTATAAAGGATCCGTTAAAATATTATGCACAGGGCCCCACGAATTACCGAGTCACCCCTGCACGTTAGTCATTTTTAAGTTAGCATGTTAACCAATTTAAGGAGACAAAATAATCTAAAAGTTCCTAGAAGTTAGCGATCTGAGTCTACGACTCAAGATGAACAGAGAGAAAGAAAGGAAGAGCAAAACGAACTAAATGCTAAACCTTTATTATAATCACGTATAACCATTGTTACACAATCACATATTCAATGCGTATACAATCTCTCACATCAAGAACACTATCTTGACAAAACTCTCCAGTAATTTGAATTCTAAAGAACTCGAATCACCTATAACACAACTAGCAGCAAAGCTTTCTTTGAATAATGCCTATCTCTCTCTCTCTCTCTCTCAAAATCACGTTTGGCTCTTTTCCTATGAGTGTATATATAGATCTCTTGTCTATCTATAAAAGTAATACTATAACATATCCAAGATTTTCTCTATGTTTACAAAAATGCCTTAGAACGTTGAGAGTTTACAAAGAGTTGGAGTGTGAATGACTAGAGAAAGATGTTAAGAGTGAAGTCAACAAAGTCAGTATCAAGACCTAAATGTGCGTTCACAGAAGAGGAAATCGCAATGCATCCTCCTCGGCAGACAAAGCTTGGAGAGAGAGTGTATTTAATTATCAAACTAGAAAATAAATCTCTAACTGGAAACTCTAAATCTCTAGTAAGGAGATATAATCGACTTTGAAAGATATGAAAATATTTGTTTGATCTCTCTTCGCCGCATATTTTGGAAAGATAAAAACAGTAGTTAATTCAAAACTAATATCTCGAGGGTGCTCAGTATAAAACTGAGTTTGTTGATCAAAACATAGTGTCAACATAACCAATTCAAAATGACATGATAACCAATTTAAGTGGACTTGTTAAACCAAATTAAAGAGACAAGTTAATCAAATTAAACGCACAGGTTAACTAGTTTAAAATTACATACAAGGAGTTAAGAGTTTAGAAACACAAAACAATTCTCAAGTTTATGTAAACAACCCATAAAAGCAAGAGATGATTATCATTTTTTGATAACCCTAAAGCCACACATATATCTCGACAAAAATATAGTTTTACAAGAACTAACCAAACATATTCAGTAGAATCTACGTACATATTGAAAAAAAAAACAACACATCCGCTTGATAGTAAAGTTCGATTAATACCATACAAATGTCACATTCATATTATGCATATATATATATATATATATATATATATATATGAATGCATCCACAACAAGCACAATTCTAACTTACTTCACAAGGACAACACTTATGAGATCATCATTGACCAATATTTCATCCTCAAAAGCAACCAATGTATGTAAGCAATAAGTTAACTAAATAGAAAAGTCAATCGAATATACACATAAAGTCAACCTTATTGACATAGAAGTTAACAAAACAAGGATATGAAGTTAACCAACTAGAAGTATAAAGTTAAGCAAATATAGACAAAGTTAATCAAATAAAAATAGAAAGTTAAATGAATATAGGCAAAGCTAACCACATATAGGTGTACAAAATTGATCAAATATGAAATGCCTATCTTCTTATAGAAAAAGAATGTATTATAAAATGAGAATTCATATAGTAAAAATTTAAATAGATGCAGATGAATGTACTGAACAAGCCAAAAGTACTAGATATTCTTACTTATCAATATCTATATTCATATCATGTACAGTCTACTTCTTTTTATCTTTACCAAATACATCACTTGGTTTATAATATGAGAAGTTCACGTGGATTTGTTCTGATCTCTCCACTATCATCTTTTGTTAAACAATTGATTCCTCTATTGTGTCCAGTCTTTTGTTTAAAGTTAATTCTTTTCAAATTTGTTTTTTGTTGAGCTTAATTCGTCTCTTTCTCTTCCCTACTGTAGACACCGAATATTTTACCACATTCTCATTTATTTGATGCTGCTAAGCTTGGTTAAATATTACGGTGTCATCATACATTGACTTTTCTTCGATTGCATCAAACTCAGTCAATGGGAGGCATCTAAGCGAATATTTCACCATATTTTCATTTATTTGTGCACACAAGCTTTCGTAGTTAGATGATAGTTGTAATTAATTTTAGACTAGAGGTCACAGGTTCAAGACACAAAGATTACACTTTTTGCATTTAGTTATTTTTAATTATTACTTTCTTTATTCTCATTAGATTGTAGAGTTGGTTATTTTGGCTTAGTTTATTATTTAAATTTTATTTATCCAAGATTTCTATCAAGGGTTACACTTTTTGTAGTTAAATTTATTATTTAGTTTTTTTTATAAGATTGTAGCGTTGGTTGTTTTAGTCTATTTTATCATTTCATTTCCTTGTTATCTATTATTCCCCTTTTTTATTATCATTTTCATGTTTGCGGGAAAAAAAAGAACACTTAATTATTTATTTTTGTGTTATTTTATTTTACCTTTCATAGTTTTTTTACTTATTCTATTAGTTGAGCTTATTATTTAGGAGTACGTTCAATTTAACTGTTTTGGTGTCATTTTTATTTTATTTTTCATAATTTTTATCTATTCTATTTTATTTATTTTAGTTAGATCTATTATTTAAGAACAACATTAAGTTTATTTTCATTTATTGTCATTTTATTTTATTTTTCATAGTTTTTTTAACTATTCTATTTTGTTTATTTTGTTGCCTCTATTATTTAGGAACACTTTATTTTCGTAGTTTTTATTTATTCTATTAGTTGACATTGTAATATTAAGAAATGTGGTTGATGACTAATTTTTACCACGCTCAATTTCTTTCTTTTTGTTTCTTTTCAATTCTCTTTTTTTTACCCACTCACCCCACCCCTCTCTCTAAAAAAAATTAACATTCATTTTTACTCTTAGCAACAACTCCCATATTTTTAATCTTCTTAATTTACTTTACTTCTTATCTACTTTTTATTTTCTTGATTACTCGTTAAATAGAGATAAGAATAACGAAATATATCACATTGATGGAGCTTTCGATGGCACTGCAGGGAATGGTGCTGCGGGGGGCATTATCAGGAATCACAAGGGAGCATGGTCTGCTGGCTTCATCAGTTCTTTTGGAAGCAGAAGCGCTCTGCATTCGGAAGCCATGGGTCTAAGGACAGCAATCGATCTGGCACTGGAGAAGAATCTTCGGCATGTTACCATTTGCACAGACTCGTTGCTGCTTGTTGACTATTTTCATCACTGTCCAGACCATCTGTCTATTGGTCCTATCATTAGGGAGTGTAATAATCTTGTTTATCCTGGTTGGGACTTGAAAGTAGTCTACAATCCCAGACAATCTAATGGAATTGCTGATAGGCTAGCTAAACTAGGCATGCGTAGAGAGCGTGGATTGTACATCCTATCTGAACCGCCACTTTGCATCAAGCAGATGTTGGCAGATGAACTTTGTATATGATCTATTAATAAGATGAGGCATTGCCTCCCGTTTTTCTGACCAAAAAAAAGAGAGAAGTGGGAAGACTTCATCCTCCATATTCTCATCCACTACAAACCCACAACCTGTTGAAATTCACGTTCACTCACTCAATCTTGCATCTATAAAAGAAACGAAGGAAATTGAAGAGAGGTGGACAAGACATTCAGAGGAAAAACATTCAGAGGAAAGAGATTCAGAGGAAAAATATTCAGAGAAGAACATAGCATCATAAATTTCAAGTTGAAGAAACTTTTGCCGTGCCGCAACATTGCCAATCCAGAGAGGCGGTAGTGCAAGCCTTGTTCAATCCCTTATACCTCTCATCCATGCCCTGCTGAGAATTACAATTAAATCATATCCCTGCCACAGGTATGCGTTGATTACATTAGATTTATTTGGGAGTGTTGTTATTTCACTTTGATATTGTATTTGTTGAAATTGATACCCCCTGTGATTATTAACCTGTTATTAGCTATTTATCTGTGAGTTGCCGTGATGCATTTGAATTCAAACGGGAATACATACTTATTCCACGTTCCATTTTTGCTTTAGTTTGAGTCATCACTCGTTTTGATTTGTAAGCTTCTGCAAAAAAAAGTGAGGGGGATTTGACTAAGAGGCACAAAAAAGAAAGAAGATGAAATTTTCTAGCATTAAAATCAGCTAGTGCCATCCACCGTGATGTATCCTTCACCACCATCCACTCTACATTGTCTAACAAAAAAACAATTATATTCCTTTGAACGTAATGGTTGCACGGAGTGAGGAGAAAATACAAACAATTGTTATTTTTATGTTAATTCCGAGTGCACATGAGCTGCTTGACGAAATGACAGTAATAATTCGGTTCCATCCATAGTGATCATTGGCAGCAATTGTTCATGGGCAATGATGTAACCTGAGCCCTCAACATCGTAAATATACATTTATGCTTTCATTTACACATTTATATTTTTGTTCATGTTATTTTTATTTATATATTGGACTAATTATTATTTTTCTTATCTATGACAGAAGCCTATAGCTAGCCTATATTTGTCACAGGTAATGAGTAGGTTTTAAAGATCTAATTTTTACATTTTTTATATTGTTTATACAATTCAATTACATTGTCATTAGATGAGGATCCCGTCTTGCCTCTTAAGGTTGGAGATGAAGAACTCATAATTATGAGAGTGTCCACTATCATAATGCTTTTCCTTTAGCGGAAAAGTTGCATATTCCAAATCTTAGAGCTTGTATATATCTGAATACTGCACAATCTCATTATTCTATTGTTATTATTTTAATTTCATATTTTCTCTTAAAAATCGATGATAAAGTAAAGTAAAGACCGAGTTATCTCGGGGAAAAGGGTACTGCTTCCAAGCACCTCCCCAATTCTTAACCTAGCCCCCGAACTTAAGTTTCTGGTTAAAAGTTTGTAATATCCTTTTGGGCAATCTCATGTAATTTTTTTTATGTAATTTATAGTTTTAGGGTTGTAATTACATGTGTTCGGAAAAAGGAATTAATGAGAAGATTATATTGCTATTTCTGTTTCATGTCCATATGATATCCTTTCTAATGGATGGTTAAATTGGATGGCGACTCAATAACACTCGAATAATTGTTAAACCCGTGTGGGGCCTTTTTAATTAAGGAAAGACGGGTTATTGCCCTAACCCTACCATGTCCCATTTCCTCTCTCTATCCTACCCTATGATGACCATCCTTATAAAGGCTAGGGACTTAGTTATCTTTTTTTTTTATTATGTTTTACCTTTATCCATTATGTCTTTGTTGATTACAATTAAGGTTTAGAGTCTTTATGCATTATTTTAGTTTTTCATACTGTTGATATAGGTTTCTTTATGGAAAGTGTTATAAAATTTAAAACTTTTCAACTATCATAACATAATTGTACTCTTTATAAAAATTATTTTACAATTTTATTTTGTAAAGTGATGAGTTTAGAGTTTGAAAAGATGTTTAAAATAATGTTACTACTTTATAAAATATATAATAATTTTAAAGTTATCTAACAAAATTCATACAATTATCCATGTGTATTGATTACCATCATTTTATATTAAAGAGCGAGGATACAAATCTTTGTCATCTAGTGATATCTAATAATTATTAATAAACATAATATTACTATATATCCAAACATGTTATAACTAATACAATTAATGCATGTATATCCAATCATCCTTTGGTCTACCTTAAACCTTTTGTCTGTGTAACTCCCGTAACCTCACCAAACTCTTCATTAGTAGACCTTTGATCTTTTACTTTTCTATCACTCAAAGGTTGGTAATGTATATTGTATAAGGATGTACAGTGGAATGATAAGGGGATATACCAGTCTACATCTATCTTGTATACTATGCTCTCTTATATCCTCTCATTGTTATAACACGTTATCAGCACGATAGACTCTACTAAAAAATATTCTTCTCTCTGCTATACATCATCAACAAAGATCATTTCGCTTCATCAGGACTTCCCCAGGCTCTAGCTTGAAGAAGAGACGATTTGGGTAGTCTGTGCAAGCTACATGGCATTATTTAGATCTATCCCTGACTTTTCACTTTCATTCTCGAGGGAAGATTTAGATCTCAAGTGCCCACCACTTTCAATATTCTGTTTCTTTTGTTTTTCTGATTTCAACTGTAAAATAATGGTTTCACAGTGTTTGTGTATGTTCTGTGATTTCTTGGCAGGAGGTCTTCAGTCATGCACCTTGTGATGATGGTTATTGTTTATCCTACAAGAAATCGTTGTGCTTTATCAAGAATCTACGATGCTGAAAATTTATTTGTTAAAGCCGCATTTAATGGGTAGTCTACTGATTCTAGAAGGTGTAAGTAAGTTTAATAATCATTTAATCATTTTTTTCCGCATAATCATTTTAACAAGCAGGTAAGTGAGACACAACACTTAAAATATTCTATACTTTTGAGTATACGTATACATGGGTTTCTAAATCAAAGTAGAAATCCTTATATTTCTTTATTTTGTTATACAATAAGCACAAATTTCACTATTTATTATATTATGATACAAACTAACAATCTTTAATTTGTGAAAATTGTGGAAGAGATACTTTTTTAAAAAAAAGGAAGAAATTTTGATACTTGTTTATGAAGTTTCACTTTTTGTAAGAAAGAAAAATGGTAAAAGTATTTTTTTTTTAGATTCTACGGGTTGAATTTTTCTTTATTGAAAAAAAAAGATTATTTGAGGAAAATTAAATACCACATTAAAAGGAAACCAAAATCTTTGATGAAAATATATTGTTTTAGTTTTTGAAGAACTATATGTTTTGTGGTATTATCATTTTTGCATAATCATCCTCTCAAGGTATTATTTGGTGTTACATATTTTCACTTTTGAAAAGTGAACCATTTAATATGGAATGATTCATTTCGTTCTGTTTTATTTATGATTGAAAAACGATATTGCCATAAGGATGAGTTTGAATTATGAGGCAATTTTTTTTAGAATCGTAAAAAAAAGGTGATAACCTTGTGCAAGATGTTGCACTAGATATTAAGAATTCTCCTATGTAAT
Organism: Limonium bicolor; assembly: GCA_023374045.1. Lineage (NCBI taxonomy): Eukaryota > Viridiplantae > Streptophyta > Magnoliopsida > Caryophyllales > Plumbaginaceae > Limonium > Limonium bicolor. The sequence continues at coordinate 94,052,073 of CM041776.1, forward strand.
CATTGCAAAGGAGATTATAAATATTACCTCGTGCAAAATGGTGCATTTGAGGTTTGATTATGTTTACCTTACCTCGTGCAAGATGCTAATATTTGAGGTAAGATTGTAATACTTTCTCATGAAAATGAATGCACTTACGGTTCAGGATTATAAGATCTGTATAAATCCTCGTGCAAGATGAGTACACTAGAGGAAGAAAAATAAGGATCATGTTATTCAATTGTATACAAGCATTAGATGTTGAGAATTATAGTGTACTATCTCCCTCATGCGAAATTATGCTCTCAAGGTTGAGAGTTGTAAGATCCTTATACTCCCTCGTGCAAGATAATTGCATTGAAGGTTGAGAATGATAAATTATTGTTTTCCCTCTGCATGATTATGCATTTAAGGTGGATGGTTAAAAAAATGGTCAATATTTGATATAAGATTGGACCTATTGTAAAAGCTCTTAGAGAGCTAGATAGATTTTGAAGAGTTAAAGATAACTCTATATAAAGTAACTATGGTTTAAGTTACATTGTAACACCCATAACCCTACCCGCTAATACCAAGAGTCATTACCGTACCATACTTACCTTCGCCAGCGGATATTACTTACTTACTCGACGGCGTGTGTACAATGCCGTTAGTCACCCACGTGACTAACAGGCGTTCAATACTACTTACTATCGTCTGATGACATGAACATACCGAGTACTCTACACATTACATTACTTCCCATTGCATACTCATCCATAATACATACACAACTCCATTATGATACTATACCGAGTATACTACAACCCTTAAATTACTGATACAGTTTAAACTTCCAAATTCGCATTACAATACAAGTACCAATCCCTACTATACAACTACCCATGCTTACGTAGCAGTCCCCGTCCTACTCTCTCGAACGTGATCAGCTTCGGGTACCTGCACACTAAAAATGGTCCCCGAAGGGGTCAGCTTACGCTGAATATGAAATTCGCATATACCGCGTGCTAACCGCGGTACATCGACTACTTTGGGTCGAATATACATGGAGTTCATTTACATGCATACATACATACTCATACTACAACAATACATGCATTTACATACAATCCCAATACTTACCAAGGAAGACAGATCGATGGTCAACCATTCGTACTAGTTACTTGCTCGTTGCTACTTCGGGGTTGTTCGATATTCATTACACTACTCCTACTACTCCTCACTTGCTGCTCGTTACTTACTCTTACATACTCATCACTCCATGCTCATATCCTTACTCGTACATGCTCTTTACTCCATACTCGTTACTAATGCTTGTGCATACTCGCTACTCAGTACTCCTTACTTACTTATACGTACTCAATACTTACTGCTTACTCATACATACTCAATACTCGGTACTCATCACATACTCATACTCACTTCTTACTCAATACTCTTTACTTCTCATACATACGCAATACTCGTTACTCATACTTTGGTCTCTGGGCTGAGTCATACGAAGACTCGCCACCGGACCTACAATACGAGGGCTGTACGATCAGCTCCTCAAATACTCAAATGTCCGTACTACCGGACTACTCGTATTCCCAACACTCTTCTCTCAGAGTATAATACAATCTTACAGATTAGCCTAGAAGTATCTCTCTCGATAACCTCCACTGGCTTAGGGAATTACTACTGTCTAGTATCCTCAGGTTTAAGGGTTTCCCCAACATATCGGATCTCATATACGGGACATACTTACATTAGTCGGGTCCTCTCATAATGGGTCGACCAATTACTAAGGGGTTTGGAGATCCCTCATCATTCTTCACTACTCTCATGGTTCATGTTTGTACCAAGATTAGTTCCTCTACCAGAGGTTACTTACTTACTTCCACTACTTATGTGTGTGGATTATTCATTTCGATTCTTCTATCGTATCGGGAGGTTGTTACTCCCGTACACTCTCTCACATTCTAGTGAGTTTATTGGGTTGCGTTATCGTTGTGATTCGATAGTTTAGTGCGTTGTTATTGTTCCATTGTCTCACAATAAGACTCTTACTACGAGTCATTACATACAAGACTCATCTATGAGTCGATCTACGCACCAAGTAAGCCACACAATCAATTCAAGAAAGGTTAGCTCATGCAACATACAGCAAGACATGCAAAGAAAGGCAATAAACCGTTTTCATGCTTTAGTCTTGATTAGCCGGCATACAGCACACAAATCAATGTAACTCGGTTAGCACGTGGGGCATGAGAAAATCATACCTTTCACCGGGGTTAGCTCTACCGTGTGTTCCCTCGTTCCTTGGTTCACACTTGTCCCTCTGATAATGTTCCAACATTATTAATACTATATTCTTACAATACACAAATAATCGCTACTCCCGTATTTACCCCGTTATCCCGGTGTACTTAACGTTCTTACACTTACCACTTCCTTACTAATCCTCTTACTTGTTTCCCATTTACATACTTATTGCTTTACCATTAATGTTACACTAATGGTGTATTACCAAGGTCCTTTATATATGTATATATCCTTATATATACATACATATGATTACTATGTTACTATTTTTTTTTTTTTTTTTTTTATAAGTTAGGGCCGACCGACCCGACCGACCCAACCCTTTGGGTCGGTCCATTCCAGTAAGTTTTCCGTCTTCTGAAATTGTCCCGACCGACCCAGAACTGTTCCGACCGACCCATACACCTCTGGGTCGGTCCATTGCCGAGAGTTTCGGGTCTGTTGTCCAAGCTCCGACCGACCCACCGACCGACCCACCTCTGGGTCGGTCGAAGTGCGAAACTTCGACAACAGAAAATTCGAGTCCGACCGACCCACGTCCGACCCACGGCCCCTGGGTCGGTCCATTCCCGAGAGGTTTATTTTCGTTACCTAAGCTCCGACCGACCCACGGTCCGACCCAGACTCTGGGTCGGTAGCAGAACTCTGCTACAGACTTTGTTTCTCAATTCTTTCCTTACCCATTCCTTCCCCAATCTTTCTACATGTAATCCCACATGATATAATGCCATTTAGGCTTCCTAAAATACCTCATTTCGTCCACCAATTCCATTACTAAATCCATGAGACAATTTACACAATTTCCTCACCTCCTTTCAACACCTACAACAGTTTTTCATTCTCTAATGCTACAGATTTTTACAACTCAATTCTCCATCCAATACTTCCTCAACCAATGTCATTCCTAGCATTCTACATATCTCTACTTACCATACCAATTCATCCCCAAGTCAATACACTTTCTATACCCAAGTTCCAACACTCCTTTTTTTCCAAATTCTGCACATTAAATTCTTCCTAGTTTCACAATACATTTTGATGCCTCCCTTGCTACAGATTTTGTAGCTTAACTCCACATACTACTATCACCTTTCCATGGCTTCAAACATCCTTACTATCCCCAATACACCTTGGTTTTTCCCATTCACCAAGTCATTCCTTAATGCACAATTCCTACCGAAATTTTGCCATAACTCATCTACTTTCCTTACTTATTCACACACATCCTTTCTCATCAAATTCATACCTATTCTAGCCAAACCACAAGGGTTCTACCAGCACACATATACAATCCCAATACAACAATACTCCTTCAATCACAATACCAATACACATATACAATTACTTGGCTCTAAGGCCTACAATCCACATACTTACTCTTAAATACAAATTTCACAATTCTCAATACTAGTACAAGGTTTTGGGTTCTTTAAATGTTTTGCCCATTCCCATTACACTAATGCAATAAAATTTACATTAGGAAGGAGCTCTTACCTTGAGCTTTTATTTTCCTTCTTTCCTTTCCAATCCTTCTTCTCTCTTTCTTGCTCAAACCGATCACATGGGGAATGGAGTTGCCAAACTCCATTCCCATCACCCCAAGCACATAAAACAAGCATAATTAATTCACTAACCCTTAGATTTATGCTAGTTCATTGAAGTGTTCAAAATACAATTTCTAGGGTTTACCTTTAGAGTGCTTTAGGAGGGGTTTTAGCCCTTGGTTCAAGAAGGAATCCACCACCATTGAGGGTTGAAGAAATGCTCAAAAAAGAGAGAAAAACAAGGCATTAAAGGGGCAAAATCGGCCACCAAGGAGATGGAGGAAAGTGAGATCTTTCATGAGATTTTTACCTTGTTGGAAAGAGGAGCTCCAAGCTTCACAATGGTGTGCTTTTCTCTTCAAATGGGGAAAACCCATGGAGATGAAACTCATCCTTTTCGAATTTTGAAAAGATAGAAATGTAGAGGAGGATGAGGGGATTACAAATATGTAATTTATTTTGCATTTGGGGCTCTCATGTAGCTAGAGCTTGTGGAGGAAAGTGAGGAAGCCATGGGAGCTTCCTTTGGGGGCTTCAAAATCGCCACCCAGCAGAGAGAGAGGGAGAGCCGATGGAGAAGGAAGGAGGGAAGGAGAGAGAAGAGAGAAATGAGGGGGAGAGAGAAAAGGTAAGTACTTTTTTTTTTATTTTACTTGCTTTTTGACTCATTATGTTAGCTAGTGTGTGTGTGAGAGAGGGTTATTACCTGTTAAAAACCGGCCCTCACTGTTTACTAGCTGGAGCGTTTTTCGTCTTTTACAGAAACGCTCGTTATTTCACCCGGTTTGATACTATTCACTAACCGGGTCCGTTTTCCGGAATTTTCTCGTTTTCATTTTTACTGATTATTAAGCTTCCATAATTGCTTAATATTATTATTTAATGATTTACAATTTTTACGGGTCTGTTCGACCACTTAAAATCACGTTTTCGAGTTTCCTCGAGAAACGTGCGCTAATGCTCTATTAGCGTTTTAATACTTTCTTGGATTCGTTTTCTTCGGGAATCATTCCCGTATACTAATTAGGCATGAATAAGCCTTAGGAATCCTTACAATACTATAACCGAGGTCTCGTGCCCTTATGGTTAATTAAACGCTCATTTTGGCGTTTTCCGCTTTCTAAGCGTTTTTCTCGTTTCTTTGGATTTATTTTCCTTACCAAAAATTACTTAGGCACTTTAGGCCCTTAAATACTATATTAAATAATATAATCACCATATTTAAGTTCGGGGTATTTCAATCTACCCCCCTTAAAGAACTTTGCCCTCAAAGTTGGTGAATCTAATACTGTTACTCGTACCAATACTCTATGTTAAGGTTATGACCTCTACATATAATTTGTCAAACTCCAATGTCTGACATGATGCATACTACGCATCCAAACAGCATGTCACTGCATGCATAGCAATCAAAAATCCGTTTTACTTCTCTCCAAGGGGGTCCACCCGAAGGCAATTAGGTACCATCCTCCCCCAATGGAGAGTGATCCCTCAGGTACCGGTCACGTTTGAACACTTACGCTTTCTGGTTCACGGCCGTCATGACTTGAGCACTTACGCTTTCTGGCTCTACGGTCCTTTGGTTCTGATCAAATTCATTTGCACATATAGAGATCCTCCGGCACTTACTCATACTTACTTACTCATACTGTACTCATACTTACTCATACTTACTCGGGACTACGCTGCCCCAGTGCCTTTGGAAAAATAAAAACACACACTGTTACCGTACCATCGGTGTAGTGGTTTCAAACTACTCTACACTTCCACGGACTCAAAACTAGCTTCTCCTCCTATGGTTTCGACCGGATACCCGTGCCTAGGCATGGAGGTCCACTAGCGCCCGTGGGAGCGGTTTCAAAACCGATCCTCATTCTCAATTTTGAAGAAAACATTGTACCAAAATAGTTTGGAAATTCATTTTGAAAACTTGCATACATCTCCCAATATTCATTTATGATGATTATACCTATTACTAGTGTCATTGTTGTGACCACTTAAGGGAGCTTCCAGAGTCCTTCAACCACAATGTGATCAGCATTGGTGTTGAATTATCCTTCCCCCCAATTTGTGTTCGGCTTCCCTTGATCGCTAGCAAATCAAGTTCCACTTCCCACCTCAATACAAACAGACAGATTGTCAAGCATTATTTCATTTTCTATCTTGTTAGTCTTGCTACTCGTAATCATACACATACATTTTCCAATTTATATTGCTCACTTACTTGCTTACTAATCATTCCATCCGTCATTACTACATTTCCTCCAACTACTATACTCAAGAAATTCGTGGGTATACCATCCCATTAAGTTGCTATACTCCAATTTATACTCATAAAATACATCGGTTGTACACCGATTCATACTCATTACATACTTCGGTTCCATACATACTCATTACATACATCGGTTCCATACCGATTTATACTCCTCAAGTCTCCCATACATACTCATTCTTCATACTGTTACCAGTCGGGGTACTCATTCCCCTGGAGTTTCTCTACTCCTTTTTCCTATACTTACTTCCCAATTTACCACAATTATACAATGAGTGAATACAAATGTTTATGTAACATAAGTATCAATCATTAAAACAAATACCTTTGCGCTATGCGCATTGTAGTTTACGCACCTATCACGTAAAACATACATTTCGCGGTTTTCGCTCTACCCCCCTTAAAAGGGATTACGCCCACGTAATCTACCATGTGTCAACATTGGACATTGGTCGAGGGCATTCAGCCGTCAAGGAGTGGTTCAGCTTCCATGCGGTCTATTATACAATGTTTCTTGATCAACGGGTCTTAACCGTATTATCGGTTAGTCCCTGCATCAAGAATTTTCATCGGAGTTATTCAACTCTTAACCGGATTCGGTTCTAGCCTAAATGGCTTTGAGGCATTGGTGATTAGCCTTTTATTCACTAGGTGTATAATTCTGGGCCCACTAGCTTCTGCTGCGCGACCCTGATAACTTAGGTGATTCGCCCTTCTCGTTATCCTTAACGTGTTACACATCACCTTTTGTCCCTCTTGATGTGGGAACAAGGTTTATTAACCAAGTGTGGTATTCCTTTACCGTGCTCGAATTCGATGAGTTTTAGATTTATAATCAGCTATTTGGCAATCTATATGCATACTGTCGTGTCTGTAGTGATCATTCACTTGATTTCTCCGACTTATTGTCGGTTGAGGTTAAGTCACTACTGGGTTGTAGTGCTTCCTCTACTGTTGTAGTAGCTTCCGAATTGTACCAGTTTCTGGTTCATTACAAGTGTTCTTTACTTGTATGACCTTGCATTCTCAATGCATCGGTCCTTGTGACTTTCTTAAGTCTCCTTTCACCTTTATTCCTGTGGAATTCACATCTTGTGATTGTTGGTGTTTGACACTCATCGTGTCTCCTTGGCCTTAGGTCGCATGGTTTGTTTCTAGGCTTTTGCTTGACTGGCTTAGGCCATGTCTACTGGTGAAAGGAATAGTTTACCACAATTTACCTTTCCTCATATTCCACTCGATCATTACCGCTCAAATGCAATACCAAAACACTCAGTCCTACAGAGTGCAGAGGCGTAGACACTTGACAGTAACTCTCTTTTGAGATCGCAATAGGACTGATTGCTACTCTTTCAAGTGGTGCTTCATCATTTGGTGCAGACTTCTGGCTTATTGCCCAGTCTGTCCACCATCTTGTATTAACAAGTCCATAGCATTGGTGATTATTCATATACATTGGTGGCCTGATGCGCACCATGTTCTTATAGATTCCCCAATATTGGTTTACATGGCATCCACCGTTGCTGGCTTCAGCTCATGCATTCCCCACCATTTATATCATGGTTTGGTGTTTATACCCTGGGCTCCTTGAGCGTCATTTACTTATACTTTACATTACCACATAACATGTTCCTCCTGAACTGATTACTCCTTGGTTGGCAACAATTGTTGTTGATGTTTGTCCTGCATTGCTTGGCTGTTTTTGTATGCTCAAGCTTCACTACGTTAGTAGTTCTGAAAGAGATATATCTTCAGATATTTATTAATGGTATCCCATTCTTGGGATCCGTGTGTTCACCGCTCTCGCGGTCTCGCATTTATGAGGGGTATTCTTGCTCATCGGTTATTCACCCTTTTATTGGTGTCGTCTTTGATCACCTTCCATATGGTTTACCATGGTTTTGCAACCGTTTGGTTTGTATATGGTAATGGTACCATGGCATGCTAGCCATATTGCCTAGATCTTTGCTCATCATAGGCTGTTCCAAGATGGTTACTTCTCCATATGCCATAGAATAGCTTGGAGGTGATACTGGGCTCCATGATAAGATCGTTGCATCACGCTTCCGTTCGTTGGAGGCCCTTTCGTATCCTGGTATTGATTGATACCGTTACTAATTTGGGGTATCCCCTGTCAAGTGGGATCCCTTCGGTGTTCTAACCGAATGTTCGTTCCAATTGTGGTGTTCTTATCACGATATTTCGTTCAACCTGTTGACTTGATACCCTTTATGGATTGCTCCTGGGTATTACTGATTATGCTATTGCATCTGCTTGATGTTTATGAGTATGTTCAGTTTGTTATCCCACCTTGCGGTTCTGGATCTGAGTTATCCGTTGAGGGTTGTAGTGGCTCCCGTTCTTAGGGTAGACCATTGGTGTTTTTCCTTGTGTTATAACGGATTTGGTATTCCTTCCGGCGATGAATGGTATTTCCGGTACCTTGCCACATCACTCTGTGTGTTTGTGGTAGTTGTTCTGGGAATCCTATCCCGTTCATTGAACACTAAAGTGTTAGTGTTAGGCATTGCCTTACTGTGTTTAGACTGCGTATTCCTTCCAGTCGTCATGTTTTACTTTAGTATATTCGAGACATGTCCAATGTCTTTATTCAGTTGTTGGTGCTTCTCGCACTTTAAACTCTTCATTGTTCTCCTGGAGTGAGTTTCTGACTCCTTAGCATGTAGCTTACCTGAGTTTCCTTTGCTCGTTTGAGGTATCTAACTATTCGTTTTGTATTTACTTATGGTCCGTAGAACAGAGTTGACTACTTCCCGTGTTTCGTACACTACATGTATACATACGTGGGGTACCGTCTTGGCACGTTACCACTTACCTAACTATTTGTCAGGCCCGCAAGCTCCTTCGGAGTGCGGTCGTCCCACATCCCGTATTTGGGTACACTAGTAGTGTTCGTCACACGCCTAGGTGAAGTATTCTATTGTCAACTCTTCTTGTATCACTCTATGATACTCACCGATATTCCATCTGTTGGGTTTTAAAATCCAATGTTTTGAAAGAAGGTTTGTGGTTTTTGGAGAAAAATTTTGGTTTTTGAAATAACGGTTCGGTGTTAAAGAAATTCTTCATGGCGTTGCCAAGTTTGTGGTCTTGACCAAGTTCAGCTTCTTGCTGACTGGTATGCTCTTAATACAATGGTCGGGCCTTTAGGCCTTCCCGAGGGTTCGTTATTTAAATCCTTAGGATTGGTAGTCCTATATTTGTTCCATTCGACGTAGCGTACTGTATAAGTATTTGCGGGTTGGTAACATTATTCCAATCGTCCTGTAGTTGCTGCACTTGCCCTAGGCAAGTGCGCGGGTAGGTTGTTTTTCAGTTAACGTATACCGGTCACGGTATCGTTGCATCCATATGTGATGGTTTATTGGATCTTCCTTTGATCCTTTGATCTTGGTGATCGATCTCCTGAGTCGCTTCTCAGTATACTTGACATGGTTGTCGTCAATCCCGGTGTCTCCCACCTTACTGTGGTTAACGAGACTTGACTTATCCTTAGGAACCAGGTTGTGGTCCTATAGGTGTATGTGATGATTTCTTTCATAGTTGTCTGAACTATGTTGTTCGGTTATTGCAGCCTCTTGGCATGTAGTTTGGTGTTAATCCAACCTCGACTAATTCCTTAGTCGGTTGTATACCGTTGTTGGTATCATCAAAGATTACGGTCCGTAGACTCTCTTGTCTCGGCTTGTTACTCCATTTCCCTTGCTTCATTGCACGACTGTGCTTCTCTTCTTGCTAGCTACACATGGTTCTCGCGACTGCGAAGCATGTCGCCCCATGGTGCCATAAATTTCATCATCCTGTGTTTAGGATCTTCATTCCTCCGCCATTAAGTGCGGTCCTTGTCATTTAACGGGAACCGTCTTCGGACTTCCAGTTCTTGGACTCGACCGTATGACAGGTTCTTTTCTAATAAGGTTTACTTTTGCAACTGCCAGATCGGGTTTACCCGAGTGTGAGAGGTCTTTCCATCTCTCTGGCGTTATTGTTCCATCTTATACCGGGGTTGCGGGGGCGGGTATGGTTACTGTAGGTATCCAGATCACACTGGAATTCCTATCTAGCGTCCTCACACACTAGCACTCAACCCATAGCCCTAAGTCTCTACTTCCTAACTCGGTATTTACCTAACTCGGTATTTCATCCATCAGAGCGATACTTCGCTCTGATACCACTTTTTGTAACACCCCTACCGCTAATACCGTCATTACCGTACCATACTTACCTTCGCAGCGGATATACTTACTCGACGGCGGGTGTACAATGCCGTTAGTCACCCACGTGACTAACAAGGCGGTTACAATACTACTTACTATCGGTCTGATGATGAACATACCGAGTACTCTACACATTACATTACTTCCCATTGCATACTCATCCATAATACATACAACTCCATTATGATACTATACCGAGTATACTACAACCCTTAAATTACTGATACAGTTTAACTTCCAAATTCGCATTACAATACAAGTACCAATCCCTACTATACAACTACCCATGCTTACGTAGCAGTCCCCGTCCTACTCTCTCGAACGGTGATCAGCTTCGGGTACCTGCACACTAAAAATGGTCCCCCGAAGGGGTCAGCTTACGCTGAATATGAAATTCGCATATACCGCGTGCTAACCGCGGTACATCGACTACTTTGGGTCGAATATACATGGAGTTCATTTACATGCATACATACATACTCATACTACAACAATACATGCATTTACATACAATCCCATACTTACCAAGGAAGACAGATCGATGGTCAACCATTCGTACTTACTTACTCGTTGCTACTTCGGGGTTGTTCGATATTCATTACACTACTCTAACTATCCTCACTTGTTGCTCGTTACTTACTCTTACATACTCATCACTCCATGCTCATATCCTTACTCGTACATGCTCTTACTCCATACTCGTTACTAATGCTTGTGCATACTCGCTACTCAGTACTCCTTACTTACTTATACGTACTCAATACTTACTGCTTACTCATACATACTCAATACTCGGTACTCATCACATACTCATACTCACTTCTTACTCAATACTCTTTACTTCTCATACATACGCAATACTCGTTACTCATACTTTGGTCTCTGGGCTGAGTCATACGGAAGACTCGCCACCGGACCTACAATACGAGGGCTGTACGATCAGCTCCTCAAATACTCAAATGTCCGTACTACCGGACTACTCGTATTCCCAACACTCTTCTCTCAGAGTATAATACAATCTTACAGATTAGCCTAGAAGTATCTCTCTCGATAACCTCCACTGGCTTAGGGAATTACTACTGTCTAGTATCCTCAGGTTTAAGGGTTTCCCCAACATATCGGATGCTCTCATATACGGGACATACTTACATTAGTCGGGTCCTCTCATAATGGGTCGACCAATTACTAAGGGGTTTGGAGATCCCTCATCATTCTTCACTACTCTCATGGTTCATTTGTACCAAGATTAGTTCCTCTACCAGAGGTTACTTACTTACTTCCACTACTTATTGTATGTGGATTATTCATTTCGATTCTTCTATCGTTATCGGGAGGTTGTTACTCCCGTACACTCTCTCACATTCTAGTGAGTTTATTGGGTTGCGTTATCGTTGTGATCCGATAGTTTAGTGCGTTGTTATTGTTCCATTGTCTCACAATAAGACTCTTACTACGAGTCATTACATACAAGACTCATCTATGAGTCGATCTACGCACCAAGTAAGCCACACAATCAATTCAAGAAAGGTTAGCTCATGCAACATACAGCAAGACATGCAAAGAAAGGCAATAAACCGTTTTCATGCTTTAGTCTTGATTAGCCGGCATACAGCACACAAATCAATGTAACTCGGTTAGCACGTGGGGCATGAGAAAATCATACCTTTCACCGGGGTTAGCTCTACCGTGTGTTCCCTCGTTCCTTGGTTCACACTTGTCCCTCTGATAATGTTCCAACATTATTAATACTATATTCTTACAATACACAAATAATCGCTACTCCCGTATTTACCCCGTTATCCCGGTGTACTTAACGTTCTTACACTTACCACTTCCTTACTAATCCTCTTACTTGTTTCCCATTTACATACTTATTGCTTTACCATTAATGTTACACTAATGGTGTATTACCAAGGTCCTTTATATATGTATATATCCTTATATATACATACATATGATTACTATGTTACTATTTTTTTTTTTTTTTTTTTTTTTTTATAAGTTAGGGCCGACCGACCCACCGACCGACCCAACCCTTTGGGTCGGTCCATTCCAGTAAGTTTTCCGTCTTCTGAAATTGTCCCGACCGACCCAGAACTGTTCCGACCGACCCATACACCTCTGGGTCGGTCCATTGCCGAGAGTTTCGGGTCTGTTGTCCAAGCTCCGACCGACCCACCGACCGACCCACCTCTGGGTCGGTCGAAGTGCGAAACTTCGACAACAGAAAATTCGAGTCCGACCGACCCACGTCCGACCCACGGCCCCTGGGTCGGTCCATTCCCGAGAGGTTTATTTTCGTTACCTAAGCTCCGACCGACCCACGGTCCGACCCAGACTCTGGGTCGGTCGGTAGCAGAACTCTGCTACAGACTTTGTTTCTCAATTCTTTCCTTACCCATTCCTTCCCCAATCTTTCTACATGTAATCCCACATGATATAATGCCATTTAGGCTTCCTAAAATACCTCATTTCGTCCACCAATTCCATTACTAAATCCATGAGACAATTTACACAATTTCCTCACCTCCTTTCAACACCTACAACAGTTTTTCATTCTCTAATGCTACAGATTTTTACAACTCAATTCTCCATCCAATACTTCCTCAACCAATGTCATTCCTAGCATTCTACATATCTCTACTTACCATACCAATTCATCCCCAAGTCAATACACTTTCTATACCCAAGTTCCAACACTTTTTTTTCCAAATTCTGCACATTAAATTCTTCCTAGTTTCACAATACATTTTGATGCCTCCCTTGCTACAGATTTTGTAGCTTAACTCCACATACTACTATCACCTTTCCATGGCTTCCAAACATCCTTACTATCCCCAATACATACCTTGGTTTTTCCCATTCACCAAGTCATTCCTTAATGCACAATTCCTACCGAAATTTTGCCATAACTCATCTACTTTCCTTACTTATTCACACACATCCTTTCTCATCAAATTCATACCTATTCTAGCCAAACCACAAGGGTTCTACCAGCACACATATACAATCCCAATACAACAATACTCCTTCAATCACAATACCAATACACATATACAATTATGCTTGGCTCTAAGGCCTACAATCCACATACTTACTCTTAAATACACAAGTTTCACAATTCTCAATACTAGTACAAGGTTTTGGGTTCTTTAAATGTTTTGCCCATTCCCATTACACTAATGCAATAAAATTTACATTAGGAAGGAGCTCTTACCTTGAGCTTTTATTTTCCTTCTTTCCTTTCCAATCCTTCTTCTCTCTTTCTTGCTCAAACCGATCACATGGGGAATGGAGTTGCCAAACTCCATTCCCATCACCCCAAGCACATAAAACAAGCATAATTAATTCACTAACCCTTAGATTTATGCTAGTTCATTGAAGTGTTCAAAATACAATTTCTAGGGTTTACCTTTAGAGTGCTTTAGGAGGGGCTTTAGCCCTTGGTTCAAGAAGGTGTTCTCACCACCATTGGAGGTTGAAGCAAAGCCAAAACAAGAGGAAAAACAAGGCATTAAAAGGGCAAAATCGGCCAAACCAAGGAGATGGAGAAAAGGAGATCTTTCATGGAGATTTTTACCTTGTTGGAAAGAGGGGCTCCAAGCTTCACAATGGTGTGCTTTTCTCTCAAATGGGGAAAACCCATAAAACGAAACTCATCCTTTTGAATTTTGAAAAGATAGAAATGTAGAGGAGGATGAGGGGATTACAAATATGTAATTTATTTTGCATTTGGGGCTCTCATGTAGCTAGAGCTTGTGGAGGAAAGTGAGGAAGCCATGGGAGCTTCCTTTGGGGGCTTCAAAATCGCCACCCAACAGAGAGAGAGGGAGCAGCCGATGGAGAAGGAAGGAGGGAAGGAGAGAGAAGAGAGAATGAGGGGGAGAGAGAAAAGGTAAGTTACTTTTGTACTTTTTTTTTATTTTATCTTGCTTTTTGACTCATTATTTGTCTAGCTAGTGTGTGTGTGAGAGGGGTTTATCTACCTGTTAAAAACCGGCCCTCACTGTCTTACTAGCTGGAGCGTTTTTCGTCTTTTACAGAAAACGCTCGTTATTTCACCCGGTTTCGATACTATTCACTAACCGGGTCCGTTTTCCGGAATTTTCTCGTTTAATCATTTTTACTGATTATTAAGCTTCCGTAATTGCTTAATATTTATTATTTAATGATTTACAATTTTTACAGGTCTGTTCGACCCCTTAAAATCACGCTTTCGAGTTTCCTCGTGAAACGTGCGCTAATGCTCTATTAGCGTTTTAATACTTTCTTTGGATTCGTTTTCTTCGGGAATCATTCCCGTATACTAATTAGGCATGAATAAGCCTTAGGAATCCTTACAATACTATAACCGAGGTCTCGTGCCTCTTATGGTTAATTAAACGCTCATTTTGGCGTTTTCCGCTTTCTAAGCGTTTTTCTCGTTTCTTTTGGATTTATTTTCCTTACCAAAAATTACTTAGGCACCTTTAGGCCCTTAAATACTATATTAAAATAATAAAGTCACCATATTTAAGTTCGGGGTATTTCATGGGGTGTTACAAAAAGTGGTATCAGAGCGTAGTAACGCTCTGATGTCCTTAGTTACCGAGCATAGGGGATTACCGAGTTAGGATTTCAACCGTCTTAAGACGGATACTTAGAAACCTAACTAGGAACTACCGTTGTTAATAACGGATACCCTTGACATTCTTTGGAACGATACCTTGCTTAAATTCTAAGACCTTTGAATCATATCTTGCGGAGCCTAATGTAAATGTTATACATTCAGATGTCAGGAAGAGGTCCAGGTCGCCGAGGGACCAATGACGGACCAGGCACGCAGACGATAGCTAAGATCGTCGCTGCCACGGTAGCACAGATGCTACCCCAAGTAATCCAAGCTATGCAACAGAACCAACAGAACCAAGCGGGACCAATCCCTCCCCCGCCACCTAGAGAAGCGAACTGGGTAAAAGCTGTAGCGGAACTCCGCCCTCCTTGCTTTAGGGGTGAGAGTGATCCGGCTAAGCTCGAAGCCTACATCTCCGAGATGGAGACGGCGTTCGAAACCCTCGAAGCTCCTGCTGGAGTTCGAGTCAGAGTTGCTGCTTATTATCTGAAGGATGCTGCTATGGATTGGTGGAAGCTAATCAAGCATGAGCACGTCAGCGACCCCACATTCGATTGGGAGTCTTTCGCATCTCTCCTCCGATCCAAGTACTATCCGAAGCACGTAAAGACTAAGAATAGGCTAGAGCTAGATGCCTTGAAGATGACGGACAAGATGTCTGTGGATGAGTAGTACCGCACCTTCACTTCCATTCTCCGTCTCCTCCCTGATCTAGGATACACCGGCCAGGTGTTGGTCGATCGCATCTATGGCGGTCTGAGCCATCGCCTTCGGTACGGTATGGGCTACACATGATTTACCTCCCTTCAGGTAAATATCGGTTAACCCTTAGTATCATTTCAATTCCTTGAAATTCCTTGAATTCCTTGAATCTTTTCTTTACCCTTTCTTAAATAAGAATCCCAGCTAATACCTGAAACTTCAGGAGTGTTATCACGCGGCTTCTCGCGTTGAAATCACTTGCCAACTAAGGGATGAAGAAACCGCGCTGAAGCGCAAGGCCAACAACAAGAACACCAATGGCGAGGAGCAGAACCAGGGTAAAAGCTGGAAAAAGAAGAAGGGAAATTTTTTTCAGCAATCCCAAAAGAAATTCCCAAGTGAGAGCAGCGCCCATGCTGAGCAGGGCAAACTAGTTGAGCTTCTTCAACTTGGTTCATCTGCACCGGTGGCAGCAAAGCCACTAAGATCATACCCACCTAAGGGTAAACTTCTATTTCTAATTCGTATTCGTATCAGTATCATATGTAGTATATCCACGCACACATGTGCTAACCCTCTACACCTTAGGTTCTGGTTCCGGTTCCACCAAAACCTTCTCAGATGGCCGCACCTATGTGTGCAGAAAGTGCAACCAAGACCATCACAGCAAAGACTATTATGGGAGAGAAATCAAATGCTACAACTGCCAGAAACCCGGGCACACAACCAATAAATGCCCAGAGAACGCCAAGCCAAAAGGGAACTATCAAAGCTACAAGCAAAGGGAAGGCAAGGAGGTTGCATCTGGTGATGCACCAGCCCAGCAGGCACCACAGGGACAGGGATCCCGGGGACCTCAGCGGAGTGCACCTCAGAGGCAGCCCGTCCTTCATGTGATTGACCGTGATGGGTCCGGTTCTAAATCCGGCCCAGGTAATTAATCTAAACCTTTAATCCTTGAAGTAGCATGTCTAAGTATTGGAGTAACTATATGAGTGAATGCATAAGTAAATATATTGAAGTGTGTATTAAGCATGAAATGAAGTAGTTGAGACTAGTACTCACCGTAGATTAAATTTATAACCTTAGGAAGCTTTAGTATCTGTTATCCGATACCGGTAAACCTGAATCAAGAAGAGATCGACATCACCAACCACTACTACACCAACGAACAGTGTCAGGTCATCCGACCAGGTATGATCTTATTAAGGGGATACCTGACACCCGAAGCACAAATCTCAGTCATCCGACGATGCAACGAGCTAGGAATGGGTCAAGGTGGATTTTATACACCCGAATTCCCCGGTGGAGCGAAGATGAAGCTGAAAATGATGTGCTTGGGAAAGGACTGGAATCCTCATACCAAGACATACCAGGAGACACAAACACAAGATGGAGCAACGCCACCGACAATACCTCCAGAGTTTCAGACACTCGTCACACAAGCAGTAGAACTTGCACAACAATGCAAACATGAACCGATCCCCGCACTTGAAACGGACCTCTGTATTGTTAACTTCTATGAGAAAGAAGGACGACTTGGGTTACACCAAGACAAGGACGAGACAGCGGAATCTCTTGAACAAGGAGTGCCCGTAGTGTCTTGGTCCATTGGTGATGACGCCGTATTTATGTATAGCGAGCAGAAGCGTGTGGACCTCGCACAGAAACTGGTACTGAGATCAGGAGATGTCCTAATCATGGGTGGAAACTCTAGGATGCTGTATCACGGGATCGACAAGATCAAGCTGAATAAAGCACCACCGGTAATAATCAATGCCACACACATGAAACCAGGACGCCTGAACCTTACCTTTAGGAAGTATTAAATTCATAGTATCATGTAATGTTTTAGTAACGTGTATTAGAGACACGGTTTGTATGATGGTTGGTTTATCAATAAAGAGCAGTGTTGATTTAATTCCACTTGTGTCCACCATCAATACTTATCCAATTGTGAATCCAATAGGTTGTGGACTCGGTACCGAAGGTAACCTGAGCATCCTCACCGAGGCACAAGCCGGCAGAAGCGGCACCATCTTAACGGGAACCTTCCCAGTGAACGGCATTGAAGCCAATGTGCTATTCGACTCCGGCGCCTCTCACACTTTCGTATCACCATCCTTTGTGAAGAGGATGAAGCTAGATGCGGATGAGCTACCGAACTTCATGGTTACTCTCCCATCGAAGGAGCGAGTAAAGTGCACCAAGTACTATCAATCAGCCACAATCCAAATCAAAGGCGAATCGTTTCCCATTTCCTTCATCGAGTTTAATGGATTGGGATTCGACTTAATCATTGGAATGAATTGGTTAGAGCGGCACAAGGGTGGAATCCTCTGCGCCGAGCATCGATTGCTGCTCAAGAGTCCTTCTGGGGTTACTGTATCTTACCGCCAGAGGCCGAGAGAGCCTTCGACCACACTTATATCTGCTATGGCTAAGTACCGGGAGCTCAGAAAGGGCCAAGAAGTATATCTGTGTTATGTGCAAGACCTGGAGGGAGATCAAGAGTTCAGTGATGATGTACCGATTGTATCCGAATTCCCTGATGTATTCCCTAAGGAGCTACCCGGCATGCCACCACCGAGAGCAGTGGAATTCGAAATTGATCTTTTGCCAGGTACCGGTCCCATTGCTAGGGCACCATACCGTATGGCACCTGCTGAAATGACTAAACTGAAAGAACAATTGCGAGACCTTCTCGACAAAGGGTTTATACGCCCGAGCGTATCACCCTGGGGAGCACCGGTCCTCTTTGTGAAGAAGAAGGACGGTAGCCTCCGACTTTGTGTTGACTACCGCGAGTTGAATGCGGTCACAGTCAAGAATAAATACCCATTGCCACGCATCGACGACCTATTCGACCAGTTGAAGGGAGCATCAGTCTTCTCCAAGATTGACCTCCATTCTGGGTATCATCAAATTGCAATTAAGGAACAAGACATCGAGAAAACGGCATTCCGTACCAGATATGGCCACTACGAATTCACAGTGATGCCATTCGGTTTCTCAAATGCACCAGCTAAATTCATGGATCTCATGAATCGACTATTCAGTGAGCAGTTGGACACGTCGATTGTTGTCTTCATCGACGACATCCTTGTATATTCCAAATCACCAGAGGAACATGAAACTCATTTGAGGAAAGTGCTTGAGACACTGCGCGAGAACCAGCTGTATGCGAAGTTCTCCAAATGCGAGTTTTGGCTCGATCAGGTATCATTCCTTGGACACGTCATCTCGAGCGTAGGTATGTCGGTTGACCCATCTAAGATAGAAGCTGTACGATCATGGCCTAGACCCAAGACTGTTACCGACATTAGGAGCTTTCTTGGTCTAGCCGGTTACTACCGAAGATTTGTAATGGACTTCTCGAAAGTCGCTAAGCCCATGACTACACTGATGAAGAAAGATGCACCATTTGTATGGACAGATGAGTGCGAGTTATCATTTCAGAAACTAAAAGACTCATTGACCTCAGCGCCCATCCTTACTCTTCCAGAGGGCACAGAGGGATTTGAGGTATATTGTGATGCATCAGGCAAAGGAATGGGATGCGTACTCATGCAGCATGGCAAGGTAGTTGCTTATGCCTCCCGCCAGCTGAAAAAGCATGAGGAGAATTACCCGACACATGACTTAGAGTTAGGAGCCATTGTCTTCGCCTTGAAGATATGGCGACACTATCTCTATGGGGTAAGCATCACCATCTACTCCGATCATAAGAGCTTACAGTATGTGTTCACACAGAAAGAATTGAACTTGAGACAGAGAAGATGGATGGAATTTCTTTCGGATTATGACATCGACTTACAGTATAAGGAAGGGAAGGCAAATGTTGTAGCCGACGCCCTGAGCCGTCGAGCACACTCGCTCCATTCGCTACTCGCTTCTTCTAGCTTGGTTGACGAGGTGCGAGACGCTCAGTTGAGCGACCCTTATATGACCGAAATCAGACAGAAGATCACAGATGGTACATTTGAGAAGAAGAAATATGATTTTCAGTTGCATGAAGATGGTCTGATTCGGCTGAATGGCAGGTTATGCGTTCCCCGAAGCAATGCTGAGCTAAAGGATCGCATCCTGCGAGAGTCACACAGTTCCACATTGTCAGTCCATCCAGGAGCCTCCAAGATGTACAAAGACAAGAAGAGGTACTTCTGGTGGTCAGGAATGAAATCAGACATGACAGAGTTTGTATTGAGATGCTTGACATGCCAGAAAGTAAAGTTTGAACATCGTAGACCGGGCGGAATGGTACAATCTATGTCAGTTCCGGAGTGGAAATTTCATGATATCTCCATGGATTTTGTTGTAGGACTCCCACCTGCCAGGGGAGGACTCAACATGATCTGGGTTGTAGTCGATCGCCTTACCAAGGTTGCCAGATTCATACCGATGAAGGACACCTGGAAGGTAGTAAAGCTAGCTGAGCTATTCGACAAGGAGATTATCAGACATCACGGAGTCCCGAAAATAATAGTATCTGACCGCGACACCAGATTTCTTTCGAGATACTGGAGAGCTACAAGGGAAGCGTTGGGTACAAAATTGAAGTTGAGTACCGCCTTCCATCCTCAGACCGACGGTCAGACAGAAAGGACCATCCAGACACTGGAGGACATGCTTCGGGCATGTGCCTTAGACTTTCAGGGGAGTTGGTTAGATAAGCTTCATCTTATCGAGTTTTCTTACATTAATAGCTATCATGCTTCGATTAAGATGTCGCCTTTCCAAGCTCTATATGGTAGACCCTGCCGTACACCCTTGTGTTGGGATGAGTCGAGTGAAGCGGTCATTATAGGACCGGAGTACCTTGAGCAAGTGCAAGCCGAAGTTCAGCAGATTCGAGCTAATATGAAGGCAGCCCAAGATAGACAGAAATCCTATACGGATGCGAGACGACACGACCTTGAGTTCGCCGTGGGCGACCAAGTGTTCTTGCGCGTTTCACCTATGAAGGGTGTCTTCCGTTTTGGTCAGAAGGGCAAGCTGAGCCCAAAGTTTGTAGGGCCGTATGCTATCAACGAAAGAGTTGGATCTGTAGCCTACAGGTTAGCATTACCTGAGGACTTGGGACGTGTCCATGATGTATTTCATGTGTCACAACTTAAGAAGTACATTGCTGATCCTTCTCATGTGCTAGAGCCCGAAAGACTATCCATTGAGCCAACCATGCGATATGTTGAAACCCCAGTGAGAATCCTGGATAGGAAGACCAGAGACACTCACCATAAGTCTATACGAATGGTGAAGGTCCTATGGTCAAACCATGATGTCGAAGAAGCAACATGGGAGCTGGAAGATGCCATGAAGGCTAAGTACCCACAGCTGTTCATAGACTAGAGAGTCTAGCATTTAGCAATATGGGTACAGGTTGTACCCCTTTTAAGGGGGGTAGAGCCCTTTTGCTTCTGCATTGCTTCGGGGTAAGCATTGCTTAGTGTGTAAGTATTGTAATAGGTTTGTATGGCACATGTAGTGCAAGTGAATTTGGTATGTGTATGTATGTATGTGTAATGTGTAATGTATCTGTGTAATGTGTTTTGTGAATTGTAATGGTGTATGATGTATTGTGGAATGGTATGAATGGAAAATGTTGGATTGTGTATGTGAATTGTGTATGATGCTTGAAGTGTGTATGTTTGCAATGTGGAATGGAGTAAACACCTCATAGGTGATAGTAAGATGCATTATGGCAATTGGATTCCATAATGAGTAGAATTATAAAACTACCTTGAGCAACTTTGAGGGCAAAGTTCTTAAGGGGGGTAGATTGAAATACCCCGTAATCAAAAATAGTGATTAATTAGGCTAATGGATAATTTAGAAGCATAATTAAGTATAAATAATCAAGAGGGAATAAATCCCGAAGAAAACGGATCCTTAAAACGGATTAAAATCACTAATGAACCTTAAAGCACGTTTTTCGAGGTAACCGGGAAAACGTGTCTTTAAGCGGGTCAAATAGACTCGTAACAGTTTTGGTCAACTAAATAATCATTAATAAATACTAGTGAAGCCTTAGAACCAATAAAATCATTAAACGAAAGAGGAATTAGTAAAAACTGTCAAAAACGGGAAGTTGGGGTAGAAACATAAATAACACAAACTTATGTGTCCACTTTTAAAATAAAAAGTAAAATTTGTGTGTGTGTGTTGGGTGCAGCCGATGGGCTTCTCCCCCCCCCCCCCCTCTCTCACTCTCTTATTTACAAACAAACAAAAAAATAAAGTAACCCCCTCTTTATTATTTACTTACCTATCTCACCTTCTCTCTCCTACCCATTCTCTTCACTCACGTAACCTATCTCCCTCACTCACTCTCTCTAATTTCTTTCCTTCTCCAAACCGACACCAATGGAGAAATAAGCAAAACCCACACAAACTCTACTTCTCTCCTCTTGTAACCCCCTCAAACCTCTTCCAAAAATTATAAAAATTACACCATTGGAATACTCTCATCAAGAGCTACATTTCCATCCTTTCAAAATTCGAAAACCAACATTTTCATTTTTATGGGTATGTCCCATTTGGAGCTTCAAGACAACCATTAGAAGGCCCTCCTTCTCCTTGTTCTATTGAGGTAAAAATATTCTTAAAAACTCCATCTTTTTCTAGCCTCAAGGGCAAAATGAAATTTGAGCTAAACTCTTGCTTGCTCCTTTGTATCCTAGCCGATTTTTGGCATTGTTGGAGAGTGAGAAGTCTTGTTCTTGAGCCATCCCAAACAGCTCTTGCACCCTTGGAAGGTAATGAGATTTCCAAACCCTAGAACTTACATTAAAGCTTAAATAATGTTAGGGTTAGTTTTAGTATTGAATGTGTGTGTATGTATATGTTATGATATTAGATTTGTGAAGTACTATAACCGGTGGAGAAAGAGGAGAAAGAGAGAAGAAGAAGAAGAGAAGAGAAAGGAGAAGCTAGTAAAACAACAAGGTAAATCACATTCTCTTGTGTAGTTAGTAATGTATAATGTAATTGATTTTTAGAAGTTGAAATTAGTAATGAAAATGGTAATGTAGTAGGAGTGTGATGTTGAAATACCCCAAACCTTGATATGTTTAAATGCTAAACTATGGTATGCAAAGGCTAAAAAGTGCCTTAGAAACATCAGTGAACAATTTAAACCATAGTAAAATGCAATAAAGCACTAAGATACAGTTTGAGCAAAAACATGCTCTAAGCTTGGAGTGAACTTGGTTAGGACCCAAAGAGCCTACCAAGACTTAATAACATTCAATTATGATTTAATAAGGCAAATTAAGTCCTTAGGAAACCTTGGTAGATAATTAAACCAAACAAAACATAAATAAATGCCTTAAAGTCAATATGAGCAAAAATGTGCTCTAAGCTTGGGATAAATTTGTACAAGACTAAAGGTCATATCTATACATTATAAATATTTTAATGAACATATTAAATCAATTACTAAAGAAAACCAAGCTTGAAAACAAGTTAAGACACAAAAAGTGCTTTAAGGAGTCTTAAAGCACGTTTTTGAAAAATTGTCTGGTAAATGGGTTTTGAATGGCTAAATGTCCATCATTACCCTTTAATTAACATGTGTACCATATAGTATCACATTTGGAAGTCTATATCAATGGGAAATCAAAAATTTCACATCAATGTGCCTTGTTTTTGAGAATAGTAACTATTATAAGCTAGTTTGTAACATATGTTATTATAAGTAATTTAATTGGTCAACTAAGACCAAAACACCCCTAAGTAAATGATGGGGGACGGTTTTATAAAGGTGAGTCACCACCATGTAAAAAAAATAACAATTAAAGAAAGAAAGGAAAAGTAAGTAAAATAAGAAAGTTACTTTATAACATAAATATCTTCCAAAAGCAAAACCTATCTTCATCTCTCCCTTCCTCCTTCATTTCCCACGTCTTCAAGCTCCCTTCCTCCCTTCCATTTACGATTTGCTATATTTCCACACATGAACTCCATCTTTGAATGCTTGTAACTCCTAGCTCCATGGTCCAAATTCAATTTCAAGACCACCATTCTCCTAGTTGGAGCAAGCTCTACACTTCTATCTTTTCAAATCTTCAAAAGCCTCATTTCGGTGCCAAGGAGATTCACCATTGATGGAGCTTGAGCTCATCTTTTCACATATTGTTGTTCTCCTTTGCTTCTAGGTAAGGAATCTCAAAGAAAAATAATGTTTCCTCCATGTTTGTATGATGTCCGAAAATTCACCTCACCATGGTGTCTTTACCTTGCTTGTTTTAGCTTCATTTGAATCTTCCAAGGGCTAGGAGGAGTCCTCTCTTGATACTTATTCAAGCTCTCTTCCAATTCCAAGGTAAAACAATTACCTTAATGTATTAAGACAATATATTAGCTAGGGTTTACAATGAGATGAAGCATATGCTTGAATACTCATTCTATTATTTGTACTTGTTTAGAAGTTGACAAACAACCGAAACATCCTTACCGGTTTTACAAGGAAACAAGAAAGAAGTTTGTGAGGAAAAACAAAGAGGTAAACAAACTATCTCAATGTAGTTTTAAAATGCCTTAGGAAATGAGCTTGATTTGCTTAATAAATACCTAAGGAGCCAAAGGTGAATGACCTAGTAAATGCTCTCAAGGAAACTATTAAGGGGCATATGTGTTGTTGTATGTAATTGCAATCAAAGGCATTCTTTATGTGGAAATTCAGTGTTTAAGGTTTGCAATTTAAGGGCCTAAGAGCCAAGCAATTTAAGTTTATGCACTATATTGTGATGTAGTGTAAATTTGGTGGTGTTGTGTGTGAGAATACTCTTGGTGGTTTTAGGTATTCTTGAATGAAATATGGTAAAAACCTAGTGTTTGGATGTGAGATAATATACAAGAAAGCTATGGAAAATTTTGGAAAATGTATAAGGAGTTCAAAGTGTTTTTAAATGAGTTTGGTGAACTAGGAAGTGTTAAGAGATTTATAAGAAATATGAGTGACAAATTGGACAATATTTAAAGGTGAATCAAAGTGATTTTGGGTATTAGAATATGCCTAAGTTCATGTATGAAGTTTGGGTAATCTGTGGATGAAGAGAATAGGTGAAAACAAGACTTGAAATTGTCAAATTTGGGATTCTGTTACAGAGGTCCGGACTTAGGTATTGGAAGATGTCCCGGACCATACATGAAAAACAGGCCGAGAGTTGGAAAACTGTCTTGGTCCGGGACTTGGGGTGAGTACAAGGTCCCGGACCACCCTATTAAAAACAGCCGAGTCTCTGTAAGTATTGGTCCGGGACTTAAAGTAAGGACCAAGTTCCGGACCACTCTAAAAATGTTGTTTAAGGTATGAAAATGGTAAGAAGGGAGTAAGTGCTTAAGGAGTTATAAAATGAGTTTTATGGATGTTTGAAATACCCCAAACCCTGTATATTGCTTAAATACTAAACTATGGTATGTAAAGGGTAAAAAAGTGCCTTAGAGACATCAGTGACAATTTATAACTATAGTAAATGCAATAAAGCACTAAGATACAGTATGAGCAAAAACATGCTCTAAGCTATGAGTGAACTCGGTTAGGACCCAAAGAGTCTACCAAGACTTAATAATATTCAATTATGATTTAATAAGGCTACATAAGTCCTTAGGAAACCTTGGTGGACAGTTAAACCAAATAAACACAAGAAAATACCTTAAAGTCAATATGAGCAAAAATGTGCTCTAAGCTTGGGATAAATTTGTATAAGACCTAATGGTCATACCTATACCTTATAAATATGTTAATGAACATATTAAATCAATACCAAAGAAAACGAAGCTTTAAAAAGTTAAAACACAAAAAGTGCTTTAAGGAGTCTTAAAGCACGTTTTTGAAAAATTGTCTTGTAAATGAGTTTTGAATGGCTAAATGTCCATCATTACTCTTTAATTAACATGTGTACTATATAGTATCACATTTGGAAGTCTATATCAATGGGAAATCAAAAATTTCACAAATATGTGCCTTGTTTTGTGAATAGTGCTCAAATAGTGCTAGTTTAAGTTATAAGTCAACATAAGTCAAATATTTGGTCAACAAAGACCATAAATATCTCTAATGTGTAAGGGGGCACGGTTTTTGGGGTGAGTCATCACACTTGCTAGCCAATTAAAGAAAGAAAGAAAAGTAACTAAAAGGTTACTTTTGCTTTTAACATAAATATCTTCAAAGTATACTCTCTCACCTCATTCTCTTCTTTCTCCTTGGTTCCCCCGTCACCTATCTTCACCCTCCCTTCTCAATCTCGTTCTCCAACAGAACCATTCATATCCCATCTCCTTTTACTTGTAACTTGTGATTCCATGCTCCGAATTTAATTCCGAGACTACCGTTGTCTTAGTTAGAGTAAGCTCTTCATTCCTATCTTTTCAAATCTCCAAGAACTCCATTTTGGTGCCATGAAGATTCACCATTGAAGGAGCTTGAGCTCATATTTTCATGCCTTGTCATTCTCCTTTGCTTCAAGGTGAGGAAACTCAAAGAAAAATGACATTTCCTCCAGGTTTTGTTGTTGTCCGAAAATTCACCATTAATGGTGCTCTTATATTGGCTTGTTCTAGCTTCATTCCAAGCTTTCATGGACTAAGTGGAGTCCTCTCTTGATACTCATTCAAGCTCTTTTTCCATTCCAAGGTAAAACAATTATTTTAATACCTTAAAACAATATATGTAACTAGGGTTTACAATGAGATGAAGCATGATGCTTGAATACTCATTCTATTATGTGTACATTGTTTAGAAGTTGACAAACAACCAAACATCCCACCGGTTTTACAAGGAAACAAGAAAGAAGTTATGAGGAAAAAGAGGTAAACAGACTATCTCAATGTAGTTTAAATGCCTTAGGAAAATGAGCTTGATTTGCTTAATAAAATACCTAAAGAGCCAATGGCAAATGAGCTAGTAAAATGCTCTCAAGGAGTTTATTAAGGGCATATGTATGTTGGGTGTATTTGCAGGTCAAAGGCATTATTTATGTGGGAAATTCAGTGTTTAAGGTTTATGCAATTTAAGGGCCTAAGAGCCATGTATTTAAGGGCCTAAGTGCCAAGCAATTTAAGTTATGCACTATATTGTGATGTAGTGCTAAATGTGTGAAGTTTGTGTATAAAATGTGTTGATGGATTTTAGGTGTTCTTGAGTGAAATAAGGTAAAAACCTAAGTGTTTGGATGTGAGTATATACAAGAGAAGCTATGGCAAAATTTGGAAAATGTGTAAGAAGTTCTAAGTGTTTTAAGTAAGTTTTGGTGAACTAGGAAGTGTAAAAGGTGAACAAATGTTTTTACTTGGGAGGAAAACATGTATTAAGGTGATTTAGAGTGATGCAAGGATTTAGGTGTTATCTTGGAAGTTCTAGGAATCAATGTGTGTTTTGAGAATGTATTTAAGTCTTGGAGAAGTTTTTTAAGGTTTAGGTAATGTTGATATCCAAGGAATAAGTGATGTTTAGGTAAGATGTGAAAAAGGAAGTTTAGTTAGTAAGAAAAGAAGTTTTGAGAGATGATGTTAAGGTGTAGAGGAAACACCTTGGTATAGTGGTCATTATTGGTGAAATATCACTTAGGAATCTTGGAGAAACATTCCAAGTGCTAAGAATTTTGTAAGAAATTTATGAATGATAAAATGGTTTTGGTGTGTGATTTAAAGAGTTTAGTACATGGCTAAAGGTGTGTTTGAAGTGCCCAAATGAGGTTAGGTTGTACTAGGATATATGGGGTGAGGTTTGGAGTTGAATGAGAAAAGGAAAACAAGGGTCTGGGGCAGACCGAACTTGCGACCGAACTTGCAAGTTCGGTCGAGCCCAGTTTACCCTGCGAGAATTGGCTTCTGGAATGGACGACCTTGGGGACCGGACTTGCAAGGTCGGTCGGGCTTGTATTTTGTGTACGGATTAAGTTTCTGGAACCGACCAAACATGGGACCGGACTTGGCAAGTTCGGTCGGGCTTGAATTTTCAAAGGGAAGAAACTCTCGGGAATGGACCGAACATGCGACCGAACTTACAAGGTCGGTCGGAGTAGAAACTTTTGACGGTAAAGTGTTCTGGAATGGACCAGCCTTGTGCAAGGTCGGTCGGTAAGGTCGGTCGGACCAAAAATGTTGTTTAAGGTTATGAAATGATATGTAATGATGGGGATTGATTAGTAATGATGTTATAAAGCTGTTAAGGACATGTTAGGTGAGTTTTAATGGCAATTAAGTGGGTGAAAAGTTGTATCAAAATGTAAAAGTAAAACAAGTTAAAATGTAAAGTTATGTAACTAAGTTAACGGGTAAAGTTATAAGCATTAGACATTAAATAATCAAGCAACCCCGATGTTAATAAAAACACATGTGATGTTAACAGTTGTTCGAGAATTACTCGAGGAACATAAGTGGACGTGGTAAAGTGGACTCCGGTGACAGGTATGGTTTTCTTGCAACCTGTGTCCTACCGGATTACACCGGCTTGTATGCCAATGTGTTTTCTGTATGTTTGCCACATTATAAGATAAATCATGAAACGAGTTTACAGTCGTTATTGTTGTTGTATGTTTACGTGCCGATACCGGTAACCTCGAATGCGCTTGAAGGGCTAGCTAACCACTATTAGGTAAACGTAGGAGAACGGTATCCGGTAACAACGTTTCTGACTTAAGGAACGTTCTAACCACGGCTATGCGTGACTTGGTTATGTGATGTTTGTGTGCGATGTTTGTATGTGAATGTATGACTCTCTCTTCCCTTGTGTGTGTCTAACAAGACTTAACCCAATGTGTGATTGTTTAACTAAGTTCAATGATGAACTTCTGACAAGTGCTAACGGGGGGAGTGAGGAGTCCGGTCTGTTCCGGCCTCGCGTGTGAGTATGGGGGTCGTTGTCATAGCAGGTTCGATCCTCTCCGTATGTTATGGTTGTTTTCCAATTTGGTTCCCAACCTTCCCTTTAGCTTAACCAAGGCTATTACTGACTCACGTCGGGCCACAGGGGCATACTATGTTATGTTTGTTTCGGTGTGCTTGGATCACTATATCCGAGACACCTTGTGTTAAGTAAACCGTTCATTTAACGAGATGGTAACGAGTTATGTAACGAGCTTATCATGAGACTGGCAACATCTCTAGGCTCACCAGTGTTTAACGATGTTTGGGTCGGTTCCTAAGAGGACCATTCCCGTTATGTTATGTATCTTTGTTGTGATGCAATATCTATTGCGGTGTTATGTTGTGCACGTGGAAACGTGCAAAGTGTTGTTAAGTGTTGTTATGTAGTGTATGTTTATGTTGTAAAATGTGGAGTATGTGGATCATGGATATGAATCCCAGTTTGAGAAAAGAGGCGTTTAAGGATAACCCGATTTAAGGGTAAGTGTCGTCTGTTAAGGAGTAGCTCCATTAGAGGAGGAACACTCTAGGGATATTGAATACCTTGAGTGACTTATTAAGTAAGGATATATTATCCGTTTGTTGAGCCCGTTGAGGCGAAATGATTATGTGTTGTGTTTTACAGTTGCATGCATGATTTAAAATAATCAACCGCATGCTAAGACGACAATTAGTTGTGCGTGGCCCGGTAGCATGTGGGCTGCGGGATTACCATACCAGCAAAGGTGCTGAGCCCCTTGGGGGCCACCTTTTCTCTTCTTTTCCTATTTCAGGTACGAAGTGCTGGAAGCCGTTCGAGAGTAGGACGGGTAGTCGTTGTACATGGGTAATCATTTAAGTGTATGTATACAGTAGGTGTAGTAAGACCGAAATTGTGTCGGCATCAGTTTATAAATACTCGGTATAGTTGAAAGGTGTACGTTGTTGTTGTTGTTAATGGAAAAGGATAGTAATGTGTAGTCGCTCGGGAATTTAGCCCATCAGACCGGTACAATGTATGTGTATTAGCCTTGTTAGCCACGTGGGTGGTTAACGGCGTGTACACCAGCGAGTTGAGTTATTTGATAAGTTGTGTATTCCGCTGCAGATTGTTGTTATGTATTTGTTGTTGGATGGGGTGTTACAGTTATATGAAGGATTAAAGGTGCCAAATGATGTTAGAACACATTAGGAGGCTTGAGGAAAAGTTTGGAGAAAGTTTGACAAGTTTTGGACAACTTCTGATGTTGTCCGACCCAGGGTGGGCCGGACAGCCTTGTTAATTCAATCGTTGGAGTTTCTAGAATGGTCCGACCCAGAGGTCTTGGGTCAGACATGGGTCAGACAGGTGTATTTAAAAGACGGGAAAAGTTTCTGGAACGGTCCGACCCAGTTGTGGGTCGGACGGCCCAAGGTATGTAAAAAAAATTGTTTAAGATTATAGGATGATGGGGATTATCAAGTAATGATGTTTAAGATTGTTAAGGACATGTTAAGTAAGTTATAATGACAATTTAGTGGGGGAAAAGTCGTATTAAAATGTAAAAGTAAAACAAGTTAAAATATGAAGTTATGTAACTAAGTTAACGGGGAAAGGTTATAAGCATTAGACTTTAAACAATCATGTTACCTCGATGTTAATAAAAGTACATGTAATGTTATCAGTTGTTCGAGAGTTGCTCGAAGAACATAAGTGGACATGATAAAGTGGACTCCGGTGACAGGTATGGTTTTCTTGCAACCTGTGTCCTACCGGATTACACCGGCTTGTATGCCAATATGTTTTTTGTATGTTTGCCACGTTGTAAGATTAAACATGTAACGAGTTTACAGTAATTCATATATGTGGCGTGTTCAACTCCGGTACAAATTAACCTCGGAAGTGTTAACCTTAGTTAACTGAGTCTAGGATCACATGAGAGTTCGGTATTCGGAGTAAACGACCCGAACCACGGGACGTTTTAACCACGGCTATGCGTGTGTTAATTGTGTGATATGTGTGTGTTAATGTAGGGATATCCCTTGTATGTTTAACCCAGTTGTAATACTGTATGGTGTGTAGATGTGAAAGACTCCATAGTGGGGTTCTACTAACTAATCTAAAAGTAAGTTATGTACTAACAGTGGTGAGGAATCCGGTTAGGCGGTCGCACGTTGTTTGGGAGTGGGTATCCTTCTTAGCCTTACCCTTCTCTGTTATGGTTGTTTCCCTCACGGTTATGATCTCCCATTAGCTTATTCCAAAGCTTAGCTATTATGAGTTATGATCGGTTTAGGAGGAACATGTGTTTGTGTGGTGTGTTCGGGCCACGAAACCCGAACCATCTTAACTTAAGTTACTCGTCCGACTATTAGGACGGTACTGAGTGTTGTATAACGAGCTTACCATGGGGGTGACATCATTCTCTAGGCTCACTAGTGAATTAACTATGTTTGGGTCGGTTCCTAAGAGAACCGCTCCCGTTATGTTATGTGCTGTTGATGTAATGCAATTTCTATTACGGTGTTGTTATGTGATGCATGTTATATGTTGTAAGTGTGGAGTAGGTGGTTCATGGATATGAATCCCAGTTTGTGATAAGAGGCGTTTAAGGATAACCCGATTAATGGGTAAGTGTCGTCTATTAAGGAAGTAGCTCCATCAGAGGAGAAACACTCTAGGGTTAATGGACACTATGAGTGACTTATCAAGTAAGGATGTGTTACCTGTTTGTTTAGCCCATTGAGGTGAAGTGTTATGTGTTGTGTACTTTTAGTTACATGCATGATTTAAATATAATCAACCGCATGCTAAGACGACAAATAGTTGTGCGTGGCCCGGTAGCATGTGGGCTGCGGGATTACCATACCAGCAAAGGTGCTGAGCCCCTTGGGGGCCACCCTTTCTCTTCTTTTCCTATTTCAGGTACAGAGAGCTGGAAGCCGTTCGAGAGTAGGACAGGGTAGTCGTTGTACATGGGTAATCATTTAAGTTGTATATATACAGTAGGTGTAGTAAGACCGAAATTGTTATCGGCATCAGTTTGTAAATACCCGGTACAGTTGGGAGTGTATGTTGTTTCTATTGTTAACGGAAGGGTCAGTAATGTGTAGTCGCTCGGGAATCTAGTCCATCAGACCGGTACAGTGATATGTAAGCCTGTTAGCCACGTGGGTGGTTAACGGCGTGTAACACCAATGAGTTAAGTTATGTGATGAAGTTGTTTTTCCGCCACGGGGACGGAAGGTGTCCATCGTGACCGGGTTCTGCGGGATCACAGTGTATACAAAAGATATTTTGATTGTTATACATGCTATGACATGTTGTGTGGTATGTGTAATAAATATTTTTGACCATGAGTTCCAAAAGTGTATGTTATTAAGACCTATGAGTCTAAATGTTGTTATGTTACCCAGACCCAGAGTCCAAGGGTTGTTATATAGTACAAATGTTGTTAAGATACCCGGATCATTGAGTCCGAGGTTATCATGTGAATATGTTATGTTATGTATGGATGTGACTGTGTTACCCGGACCATTAAGTCCGAGGGTGTGATGTAAAATATGTTTGGTTATGGAAGTTTATTTCCAAGTGATTCCTGTGTTCTAATCTAATGATGTGTGGGAAGTGTGAACTTCGAGGACGAAGTTCTTTTAAGGGGGGTAGATTGAAATACCCCAAACCTTGATATGTTGTTTAAATGTTAAACTATGGTATGCAAAGGCTAAAAAGTGCCTTAGAAACATCAGTGAACAATTTAAACCATAGTAAAATGCAATAAAGCATTAAGATACAGTTTGAGCAAAAACATGCTCTAAGCATGGAGTGAACTTGGTTAGGACCCAAAGAGCCTACCAAGACTTAATAACATTCAATTATGATTTAATAAGCAAATTAAGTGCTTAGGAAACCTTGGTAGACAATTAAACCAAACAAAACACAAATAAATGCCTTAAAGTCAATATGAGCAAAAATGTGCTCTAAGCTTGGGATAAATTTGTAAAAGACCTAAATGTCATATCTATACCTTATAAATATGTTAATGAACATATTAAATCAATTACTAAAGAAAACCAAGCTTGAAAACAAGTTAAGACACAAAAAGTGCTTTAAGGAGTCTTAAAGCACGTTTTTGAAAAATTGTCTAGTAAATGGGTTTTGAATGGCTAAATGTCCATCATTACTCTTTAATTAACATGTGTACCATATAGTATCACATTTGGAAGTCTATATCAATGGGAAATCAAAAATTTCACATCAATGTGCCTTGTTTTTGTGAATAGTAACTATTATAAGCTAGTTTGTAACATATGTTATTATAAGTAATTTAATTGGTCAACTAAGACCAAAACACCCCTAAGTAAATGATGGGGGCCGGTTTTATTAAGGTGAGTCACCACCATGTAAAAAAAATAACAATTAAAGAAAGGAAGGAAAAGTAAGTAAAATAAGAAAGTTACTTTATAACATAAATATCTTCCAAAAGCAAAACCTATCTTCATCTCTCCCTTCCTCCTTCATTTCCCACGTCTTCAAGCTCCCTTCCTCCCTTCCATTTACGATTTGCTATAGTTCCACACAAGAACTCCATATTTGAATGCTTGTAACTCCTAGCTCCATGGTCCAAATTCAATTTCAAGACCACCATTCTCCTAGTTGGAGCAAGCTCTACACTTCTATCTTTTCAAATCTTCAAAAGCCTCATTTCGGTGCCAAGGAGATTCACCATTGATGGAGCTTGAGCTCATCTTTTCACATATTGTTGTTCTCCTTTGCTTCTAGATAAGGAATCTCAAAGAAAAATAATGTTTCCTCCATGTTTGTATGATGTCCGAAAATTCACCTCACCATGGTGTCTTTACCTTGCTTGTTTTAGCTTCATTTGAATCTTCCAAGGGCTAGGAGGAGTCCTCTCTTGATACTTACTCAAGTTCTCTTCCAATTCCAAGGTAAAACAATTACCTTAATGTATTAAGACAATATATGTAGCTAGGGTTTACAATGAGATGAAGCATAATGCTTGAATACTCATTCTATTATTTGTACATTGTTTAGAAGTTGACAAACAACCGAACATCCTTACCGGTTTTACAAAGAAACAAGAAAGAAGTTTGTGAGGAAAAAAAAAAGAGGTAAACAAACTATCTTAATGTAGTTTAAAAGCCTTAGGAAATGAGCTTGATTTGCTTAATAAAATACCTAAGGAGCCAAAGGTGAATGACCTAGTAAAATGCTCTCAAGGAAACTATTAAGGGGCATATGTGTTGTTGTATGTAATTGCAGGTCAAAGGCATTATTAATGTGGAAATTCAGTGTTTAAGGTTTATGCAATTTAAGGGCCTAAGAGCCAAGCAATTTAAGTTTATGCACTATATTGTGATGTAGTGTAAATTTGGTGAGTGTTGTGTGTGAGAATACTCTTGGTGGTTTTAGGTATTCTTGAATGAAATAAGGTAAAAACCTAAGTGTTTGGATGTGAGAATATACAAGAGAAGCTATGGCAAAATTTGGAAAATGTATAAGGAGTTCAAAGTGTTTTAAATGAGTTTTGGTGAACTAGGAAGTGTTAAGAGATTTATAAGAAAAATGAGTGGCAAATTGGACAATGTGTAAAGGTGAATCAAAGTGATATTTTGGGTATTAGAATATGCCTAAGTTCATGTATGAAGTTTGGGTAATCTGTGGATGAAGAGAATAGGTGAAACAAGACTTGAAATTGTCAAATTTGGGATTCTGTTACAGAGGTCCGGGACTTAGGTATTGGAAGATGTCCCGGACCATACTTGAAAAACAGGCCGAGAGTTGGAAAACTGTCTTGGTCCGGGACTTGGGGTGAGTACAAGGTCCCGGACCACCCTATTAAAAACAGCCGAGAGTCTCTGTAAGTATTGGTTCGGGACTTAAGGTAAGGACCAAGTCCCGGACCACTCTAAAAATGTTGTTTAAGGTATGAAAATGGTAAGAAGGGAGTAAGTATTTAAGGAGTTATAAAATGAGTTTTATGGATGTTATATGTAGGATTAAAGGTGCCAAATGTTGTTAGAACACATTAGGAGGCTTGAGGAAAAGTTTGGAGAAAGTTTGACAAGTTTTGGACAACTTCTGATGTTGTCCGACCGGGTCCGACCCGGGTGGGCCGGACAGCCTTGTTAATTCAATCGTTGGAGTTTCTGGAATGGTCCGACCCAGAGGTCTTGGGTCGGACATGGGTCGGACAGGTGTATTTAAAAGACGGGAAAAGTTTCTGGAACGGTCCGACCCAGTTGTGGGTCGGACGGTGGGTCGGACGGCCCAAGGTATGTAAAAAAATTGTTTAAGATTATAGGATGATGGGGATTATTAAGTAATGATGTTATAAGATTGTTAAGGAAATGTTAAGTAAGTTATAATGACAATTTAGTGGGGGAAAAGTTGTATTAAAATGTAAAAGTAAAACAAGTTAAAATGTGAAGTTATGTAACTAAGTTAACGGGGAAAAGTTATAAGCATTAGACTTTAAACAATCATGTTACCTCGATGTTAATAAGTACATGTAATGTTATCAGTTGTTCGAGAGTTGCTCGAAGAACATAAGTGGACATGATAAAGTGGACTCCGGTGACAGGTATGGTTTTCTTGCAACCTGTGTCCTACCGGATTACACCGGCTTGTATACCAATGTGTTTTTTGTATGTTTGCCACGTTATAAGATTAAACATGTAACGAGTTTACAGTAATTCATATATGTGGCGTGTTCAACTCCGGTACCAATTAACCTCGGAAGTGTTAACCTTAGTTAACTGAGTCTAGGATCACATGAGAGTTCGGTATTCGGAGTAAACGACCCGAACCACGGGACGTTTTAACCACGGCTATGTGTGTGTTAATTGTGTGATATGTGTGTGTGAATGTAGGGATCTCCCTTGTATGTTTAACCTAGTTGTAATACTGTATGGTGTGTAGATGTGAAAGACTCCATAGTGGGGTTATAACTAATATCTAAAAGTAAGTATGTACTAACAGTGGTGAGGAATGCGGTTAGGCCGGTCGCGCGTTGTTTGGGAGTGGGTATCCTTCTTAGCCTTACCCTTCTCTCTGTTATGGTTGTTTCCCTCACGGGTTATGATCTCCCATTAGCTTATTCCAAAGCTTAGCTATTCTGAGTTATGATCGGTTTAGGAGGAACATGTGTTTGTGTGGTGTGTTCGGGCCACGAAACCCGAACCATCTTAACTTAAGTTACTCATCCGACTATTAGGACGGTAATGAGTGTTGTATAACGAGCTTACCATGGGGGTGACATCATTCTCTAGGCTCACTAGTGAATTAACTATGTTTGGGTCGGTTCCTAAGAGAACCGCTCCCGTTATGTTATGTGTTGTTGATTTAATGCAATTTCTATTGCGGTGTTGTTATGTGATGCATGTTATATGTTGTAAGTGTGGAGTAGGTGGTTCATGGATATGAATCCCAGTTTGTGATAAGAGGCGTTTAAGGATAACCCGATTAATGGGTAAGTGTCGTCTATTAAGGAAGTAGCTCCATCAGAGGAGAAACACTCTAGGGTTAATGGACACTATGAGTGACTTATCAAGTAAGGATGTGTTACCTGTTTGTTGAGCCCATTGAGGGGAAGTGTTATTTGTTGTGTAGTTTTAGTTACATGCATGATTTAAATATAATCAACCGCATGCTAAGACGACAAATAGTTGTGCGTGGCCCGGTAGCATGTGGGCTGCGGGATTACCATACCAGCAAAGGTGCTGAGCCCCTTGGGGGCCACCCTTTCTCTTCTTTTCCTATTTTAGGTACAAACAGCTGGAAGCCGTTCGAGAGTAGGACGGGGTAGTCGTTGTACATGGGTAATCATTTAAGTTGTATATATACAGTAGGTGTAGTAAGACCGAAATTGTTATCGGCATCAGCTTGTAAATACCCGGTATAGTTGGGAGGTGTATGTTGTTTCTATTGTTAACGGAAGGGTCAGTAATGTGTAGTCGCTCGGGAATCTAGTCCATCAGACCGGTACAGTGTATACGTAATAGCCTTGTTAGCCACGTGGGTGGTTAACGGCGTGTAACACCAACGAGTTAAGTTATGTGATGAAGTTGTTTTTCCGCTGCAGTTTAATTATAAGTATGTTAATGTTGGGTGGGGTGTTACAGATGTGTAGGAGAATATGAGTATTTTGAATCTTAAAAGACATCTTAAAACTTGTTCAAACATAAATGGGAGCTAATGTTGGACTGCAGGAAATAAATGTTGCTTAGTGTAGTATTTGTGTATAAGAGATGGGAATATTGATTTTGGTTATAAACAGGTGGTATGATCATTTATGTGAGTGTAAACAATGTGGTGAGAGTGTAAAATTATAGGGGAGACTATGGCAAAATTTACTTAGAAACTAGTGGACTTAAGAGATTAGATACTAGGTGAATGGCATAGGTTGTAATAGATTTTAATAGAGAAAGATAGAGGGTGTATTAGGAGAGATAGTTAATGTAGTTGTAAGGCATTAGAGGTGCTAGAAATGACATTAGAAGAGGGAGTTGTAGAAGAGGAGTGTTAGTATCAAAA
The DNA here is from genome assembly GCA_023374045.1 of Limonium bicolor. Classification (NCBI taxonomy): domain Eukaryota; kingdom Viridiplantae; phylum Streptophyta; class Magnoliopsida; order Caryophyllales; family Plumbaginaceae; genus Limonium; species Limonium bicolor. Next base: position 94,089,112 of record CM041776.1, read on the forward strand.
TCTGTAGCAAAATGCATTAAGGAAGAAAGCAATGTGAGTGTTGAGTAGAAACTTGGGAAAATTGGGTGTATAAGTTAGTATAGAATTGTGTAATGAATTAGGAAAAGAATTAGCATGATTTAGAGTGTTTAAATTGTACTAAAACATGTTAGGATGTATGTATGAAGATTGGGGAAGCAATGGGTGAAATTGGGAAAGAAAAATAAAATCTGTAGCAATGTCCTACTACCGTCCGACCCAGAGTTCGGATCGGACGTGGGTCGGTCAGGGCTTGAGTAGCGGGACGCAAACAATCTGGAAATGTCCGACCCAGTACCGTGGATCGGACGTGGGTCGGACAGGCAAAAAAAAATATAAGGGTCAAAGTTTCTGACTTCGTCCGACCCAGAGTCTGGGTCGGACAGTGGGTCGGACGGAGCAGGGACACGGGACCGAAACCTTCTGGAACGGTCCGACCCAGAGGGCATGGGTCGGACATAATAGTGCTGGGTCGGACAGGGTGAATTTCAGAGGATGAACTCTACTGGAATGGTCCGACCCAGGGCTTTTGGGTCGGACGGTGGGTCGGACGGCCCAATACTTACAAAAAAAAACTGTAAGCTTATAACTAGTATGTATGTATATATATATATGTGTGTATACCCTCCTACACATATGTATATATATAGGTGAGTAAACCATGGATAAGTAATGAAAAATGAGTAAATGAACTATAAGTGTTAGAAGTGCAAAGACTTAGTAAGTATGGATTAGTAAGCGTAAGAGTAATGAGTTAAGTTAATGATGGCTATAATAATCATTTAATTGTATATGTATAAAATAGGATTTGATTTGTGACACCGGGAGAACGTTTGGAAACACGTACGACGGTGAACGATATGGATTCCTCATGCCCCGTATGCTATCTTGGTTACTCTGATTTGTGTGTTGTGTGCTAATTGATCACCAAATAAGATAAATGCACGAATCGGAGTTATCATGTTTACTTGTGAATATGTAGTGTTGTATATTGTGGTATATTTTCTTTAAACCTCAGTTTGTACAATTCATGAAATGTATGGATGATGATGAATGTGTGTATGTATGTTGTATTGTATCGTGGCCGATTATTTGTGTGAATGGACTTCTAACTTATTCCTAAGAAGCTAACCATCCTAACTTAAATTGGTAATTAAATTGGAATGAGTAGAAGTCCGATATAGTTTCGGCCACGCGTGAGGATGAGGAGACACAAGAGGTTGGATCCGATTCCTGACTCTTAAACTGGTCCGCGGCCCAAATCCCTTAAGTGGGTAGCATCCCGGATTGGTGAGTCAAGTAAATCCCGGAGTTGGGACGGAGTAGTCCCCAGGGCCGGAGGTCCCGACGACTTAGCTTGAGTATAAGTAAGTAAGTAAGAAGGAGTAAGTGAAGTAAATGAAAGTAAGTAAGTGTAAGTAAGAGTAAGTAATGAGTAAAAGAGTAAAAGCATTCCGATTAACCCGGATGCGTAATTTGGCTAACAATGTGAAGGTAAGTAATGTATGCACTATTGTATTGATGCCTTGAATTGTATGATGTATTGTAAATGCATGTATGTTGTATGGAAAGCATGTATGTATGAAATTAATGAATCGCATGTTTAGTGGACGTCAAATAGTCGGCGTGCCCTAGCTAGCACGCGGTATATGTGGAGTTTATACACAGCGTTTGCTGAGCCTCTTGGGGCACCATTTTTACTACACGCAGGTACTCGTGAAGGATGAAGACTAGGAGAGTTGAATTTTAATTTCCTTGTCTTTCTTTTTGGATTGTAAACAATGAATTATGATTGGTGTACTGAGTAGTACATGGCTATAGCTTTTGATTAGCCGGTGTACAATGGGGTACACCTTTTTGGGATACTGTGAAGAGATTCTAATTGGTATAGATGAGTAGTTGGTAAACTCATTCTTTTGGGAAATTTGGTAAAGGATGTAATTCAATACTTTAAATACTCGGTGATCCAAGAATTGTAAGTCTGTTATGTTTCGGTAATGGTAAGCATTGCTTTAGTAGCTCGGTATATTATGTTCATCAGACCGTTACTGTAAGTAGCATAGCCTAGCTAGCCGTATGGGCGGTTAGCGGCGTTGTATCACCCGCCGTAGTAAGTAGTATTTCCGCTGCAAGTAACTCTGGATTATGGGATGATTGGACGGTCAGCATAGGATTAGCGGTTGGGGTGTTACATGTAGTTTAATATAAGTCGATTTATAGTCGACGTAGTATTAGCCCCGGAGGACGTTCGCGCACAATTAAATGGTGTGGGAAATTAAACAAACAAACATCACATATCACAATCACATCCACTCACATACATACATGCATCACACATGTTATACAACACACATATCTAAGCCCGAGCAAGTCCTCAGGACATCTCAGATCAAACCCCTTTACGTACCGTTCACCAAAGACCTAGGTTGCGCAGTAGACCACTAGCTCGTCAAGCGCCTTCGTCAGTGATACAGTCTAAATATCAAACATAACATAACTCAATCCACATGACTTATTTATGCTCGGTAAATCCGAACAACACAAATAATCCCGACCTTTCAACCCCGAATTCCAGCTGTTATTGTTAAGTTACAGTTATATAATACTCGTCGTCTGTAGTAATTACTAACATTCGGGCTTGAGCATGTGAGTCAGTTACATAAGAACGTCCCGACTTATATGTCGTCATACTTCCTACACTCAGGTTTTTTGTCCCGGTATAAACGGTATTGATACATATTATTACATTTATACATTCGTATTCAAAATAAGTATATAATTTATAATTGCATGAGTGCATGCATTGTTAATCCGTGTGATATTGTTATCGCACATTATACCGTATATCATTGTCATACTTGACGTTTCATGTTCATAATCCTTTATTTAATAGGCTTATTGCCTGTATATATAGTGTATATACAAAAGTATAACATCTAGTTGTACTTCTCGATGTTAGTATTTATTCCATTGTATCTCATAATATTCACGAACATATAAATTTACATTCACGTTTATACTTAAGTATTAAATTAACCAATCCGGTTAGGTATACGAGTATCCATTTATATATAGTTGCATGTATACATGCAACATTAGTTCATGCGATACATTATGCTTGTATACTAATGTTTATAATTCATTCTATGAATTAATTTTGTTATTTATTCTTAGGTATATAATATTAATTGCACGAATGCATGCACTAATGTTGTATGGTATTATTACTTAACCATTTACTATAATACAATGTATTATATATTCAACTGTAACAAGTTATATTTAATTTCAACTAAATAACTTGTACTTTACAAACTTATTAATGTAATAACATTTACTCTTTATATTATATAGTTTCCAACTATATCATATACTCATTATTTATATTCTTCTCATATACTTGCGCTTCACATATACATACACATATATTTATATTTTATTATTCGCACTCTTATATTATATGTCACATTTTTATCATCTTAATGTAAGATGATTATTTCATTTGTTGCATTATATTATGCTATTTATATTAAGAATTGTTCTTATTATTTTGTAATATTTCATGGCATATACTTGTAATTCCTAAGGTTTATTTTATACTTACCTTAATTTATAAATTCTATTTCCTCATTAATTGTCACATTATTTCATGTGAATGTTATTAATGATAATTATTTCATTCAATCACCTCAATACTATATAATATCTATAGTATTTATATTATTGTAAACCATAGCTTAAAATTCACTTTCCAACTCTTAGAATTTGGGCAACAGCGCACAAATTTCATTAATTATGTTTTGACCATATAATTTATACTATGTTACATTTTTTCATTATACTATATAATATGATATTTTATATTGCACTGAACATTATAATATATAGTTTTAGAACTATATTTTAATTGCCGAGCACACTATATGTAACATATTTATTATTCCTTCATTCCCCATATTAGTTTTTGAAACCTGTAACATTCACAACTTAATTCCCAAATTCAGAAAGCCTCAACTAATTCTTCTGTTCGGAATAATAGGTATCTACATCTACCAAGATATTCGAACTCATTAAAACATTAATACCGGTACAAGTTTTCGGCTACCCATAACCAACAATAATTAACCAACCCACCAACTTTGAACATGCAGACATAATCCCCACAGTTTGTTCACAATCCACACCGATTCGCTTGAAAATCAAACCAAAAATCAACGCTAACTATCTATCGAATCATATAAACTTAGAATCCAGTTTTCGATTGCAACCCAACACTCTAAATTCGCAGGTAGTCACAACATTGACACCGACCCAGATTGGTGCATAATCATAGTCACACAACTCAGATTTTCTTCTCCGTTTTTTTTCGGACCCACTTTCAACCTAAACACTAATATTTCCCAGACCCAAAGTAGAGGTAATTATGGACAAAAATCGGCTAGTATGGCAAGATTAGATTTAGAACCTTTGGGTTCCAAATGCTTTGTCTGGCTTCTCAAATTTCATCCCCCCACTGTGTTGCGGTTCAGTTTGATTCCCTTTCGAATGCTTATGGCATCTCCCGATTACGCCAAGGAGAAGGGCTTCGGTCGGCTCCATATGCGGAAAGGAGAAAAATGAAGAGAATTAAGGGTGGGTTCTCGGAAACTAACAATGAAAGACACCAAGGAAAAGAAACAGACATTTACCTCTTGCTTTCGGTTCAGACACAAAGATCTGGCATCGTCTCCGTTTTTTTTCGTTTTGAGCTTCGGTTCCCCGTTTGTAAAGAGGAAAATAAAAAAAGAAGGTAATCGAGTATAAGTTCAAGCTCGAATCAGAAAGGAAACCAATTATGGAACAAGCTTACCTTCAATTTGGGGCAAATACAAGAAGAGAGGAAGGAAACGTATGTTCCTTGTCGTCACGAAAATCACCAGAGGGAAAAAGCTGGTTGTTCTATGTTCAGGTAACAAGAAGAATAGAGGCGCAGGGTGTCGTTCCTTGTTCTCTCCGGTAAAAGGAGCCACAAGGATTTGAGAGATTGGGAGGGAGAAAAGGGACACACGAGTTCACCAGTAAGGTTGCTTCAGAGGAGACGAAGAGTAGGGAATCGAGAAGGAGGCGGCAGAATGTATGTTTCAGTAGTTAGGGTTGTAGATTTTCTGTGAGAATGGAGAACGAAGAATGGAGGAATAGCCAGTTAGGGTTACGATTCACGGTGTTGAGGATGAAGCGAGGTTCGGTAATTGTGCCTTGTTCCCAGAAGTTGGGGTTGCAAATTTGCAAGTAGAGAATGCAAGAGAGGTGCCGTCGGTTGGGAGGAAGGTGGAGTTCTAGTTAGGGTTACAAAATGTCGTGAGTGAAATGGAGAATGAAAAAGGCGCCTGCAGTTTTTCCTTGTTGGGGTTTGATTCAAAGAAAAGAGAATGAAGGAGGCGCCGACCATTTCCTCATCGCTAGTTTAGGGTTGCAAGTGAAGATAGTGAGAATATAGAGAGTTGGGTATTTTTTTTGTTTGAACCGGTTCTTACCGAGAATGAAGAGAATTGACTGGGCTGAGTGATTTCCTCCTGGGTTGCTGATTACCGTGGGCCAATGTAGACTGGGCCGGCCCAGTCTTTTGACTGGTCGGCCCATATTTTTTTTCAATGTTTCGTTTAATATGTCGTTACGATCTCATTTCGTGTCCGTTTTTCATGCCGTTTGCGATACGCTATCCCGTTTAACGAGACAAACCATTTTATATCTTCAAATTTATACTTTCAAACAATAATTATTATTGTTATTTATAAATTTGGTTAATTATCATTTAATTTTTAAATGGTTTACGTTTCGCCATTTAAGCGAAAATGCAACATCTTTTAGTCCAATTGTATTACCAATTTCCAATGCCTTTAAAATTACCCAAATAATCTTATAAGGTGTCTAAGACCTTGTCTGCACTTCTTAAATATTTGTGACATGTTTTTCGAGGTAAAGTTTATATTTCTTTTTCCTAAACGTCCTCGATGTCCTTTTAGGTTTCGTTAACGTTTCCTAACGACTTTTAGAGTATAATTAAATATCATATTATTCCCTTTTTTTCTATGGATATTTAATTCCTCAATCTCTCATTAATTACTTTTATTTAATTAATTAATTATTAATTAAAGTAATTAATATTTGGGATATTTCAATCTACCCCTAAAAAGGACTTCGTCCCGAAGTCGTCTTTCTCGAATAGATTATTATAACTACCCGAATAACCCATAATGTACATCTATGTGATGTAACATTCACGCATAATGTATTGTGCTTATACAGCACATAGCCCTCAATTGTGGGGTTAATTCAAGTATATGGATATAGGTGATCCAAGGGCATCATCATTTCCTATCAGTTCTACTAACCCTGACAACATTTCCGAGGTGTCCATCACATTCAACCTTCCACATTTCATTATTCCATAACTATGATCCATTCAGTATCTAAACGATACTTTATGCGAAGGATTCACAAGGAATCATAAATATATAAATGTAACAAGTATCTTAAACAGATACTACATCCGTGTGTAATACACACATCATCATTACAGGTATCCCATAGGACACATAAATACATACATTCACAAGTGCGCAATGCACATACAATCAACAACACATGCCCCGCATAACCAACAAATAGCCAAACAACAAACAACTAACAACAGTTTATTGTATGCCCCGCATCACATTCGACCTTCCATATTTCATTATTCCATAACTATGATCCATTCAGTATCTAAACGATACTTTATGCGAAGGATTCACAAGGAAACATAAATATATAAATGTAACAAGTATCTTAAATAGATACTACATCCATGAGTAATACACACATCATCATTACAGGTATCCCATAGGACACATAAATACATACATTCACAAGTGTGCAATGCACATACAATCAACAACACATGCCCTACATAACCAACAAACAGCCAAACAACAAACAACTAACAACAGTTTATTGTATGCCCCGTATACGACTCATTAAACTTAGTGCACACACTGTGCACGGCCACGAGGCTCTACCCCCTTTAAAAAGGGTTACGCCCCCGTACCCCACAAGTATACAACAACTGCTATCCAAAAAGCGCTGGATACTTGGCTCTCATGGAATTTTCCCTCGTTCTTATCTTTTAGACTTCAGAGTGGAGTTTTCTCATATTGAGAGATGGGTCAATCTTAGGTATTTGATTATTAAATGAGGTTATGAAAAAGGTGAGGTGCGTACATTTTCAGCCGAAGGCATGGAGTACTTAGTGCGCTGTCTCAACTACGTTCTATTGGGTCCACTCGCTCCGTATGGGGGTGCAGACCCACGGATATGGGGCTAATACGTCGTCCGTTCTATTGTTATCTTAGATGGTTTATTTGCAGCAGTTTATTGTTGACGTCGTTCCATTATGACGGTGTCGTTCATGGTCTTTGTAACTGGAAATAGAGGTATCTCAGTCGGTGCAGTAACATTAGTTGTATCTACACGTGACTGGATTTAAATCGTGTATTTAATTTTGGATTGCTAGTGCGCAATACTATTCAAATCATTATTATCTTCATTCACCGGTACAATGTTGAGATTAAGTATGATGTTAATAATCATTTGTATTCAGTGCCATTTCGCTCTAGTTGTAATAATTTCTTTGAGACATATCGTTAATAATGCACGAGGATAATTCTTGTAATCCCGTGTCTCCAGGTTCTTTTGTTCCAAAGTAAAATATTTAATTATGATAGTTGTTATGTACTTCTCTTTGATGTATATTGTGATTTCCGTATGTCAGCTTCGCAGCATTCTTATATGGTTCGTCCCGTTTATTTGGGGAAACCCATTGTTATAATTACATTGTGTCCTGCACTGTTTAACCTCTCGTGTGGGTACGTTTGGTAGTTGAGGTATTTTCCTCTGGTATATTTGTATCTTTGTACTCTCACATTGTTCACAAGGAATATAATTATATATTTATGAGTTCCTGTGTGAGTTACAGTTTGAACTCAATATTTATTTAGGAACGTGTCCTTTAATAGTCTAGGTTGTTGTGTAGCCCGACATCCATTTTATTGGTCATCTTTGTGTTCTATGCAAGTTTTACTCGTCTGTGTTTGTGAATGTATTCATTGAAATAGTTGTTTGTAATGGTCGCTTCCACGCGCACCATATTTCAGTCGATTCGACGGTTATATTATTGTGGTATTTTACCTTAAAGTTCAGGCATCTGCTAGTGTACTAGCTTCGCCTTTATTGTATATTAGATAATAATGTACTTGCGTTCAACCTCTTGTCGTTTACGAACGTACCACTGTCCTTACTTTGACATTCGTTATTGTCTTATATATTTTCTGTTTGGAGAGTGGTTCTCTTCAAGCCCCTCTTATGGGTGATGGTTATAATCATTAAGTAGTTTCTTCTGAGTATTGCGAATTGTTAGTATAAACAGCTATTGAGCCTTTTAGGGTATTATATTTCCAGTTACCCATTTATGGGGTCTTATTGCTTGTCATTGAGTTGACTGTCAAATTTTCTCCACTTCGGGAGGTTTTCTCTTAAAATCATTGTGTGTTAACCACACCTTCGTGGGGTTATGACTTGGTGATATTATATTCGTTAGTTTAACTGGGACTTTATTCGTTATTTCATCTGGGGTGAGTATTTATACTGATCTGGGTTTACATCTATGACCTTCGTACGGAGTTGACTACCTCTTGTGTTCCTTTCACCACTTGTCTACGTGTATGGGGTACCCTACTGATACATTACTACGTACTCGACTAACTTATGAATAAGTCTGTCAGGCCCACAAGCTCCCATGGAGTGTGGTCGTCCCATAACTTGTTTATAAACTCGTAGTATAACACCCCTCTCCATAATCACGTAATAATCTCTCTCGTAGCAATAAATAAAACGTCTTACAGTGGAAGAATTAATAACAATAACAATACTCACTCGGGTGTCACCGGCCATACTCGCCCATGCGAGCAACGAAGCAAACTACATCCAACTTCCAACATAAACAAACTGCTAACCGCCGTGATAACGAGAATAACTCCTATACATCATACTAAGTCCATACTCATAAACATCGACAAGTGAGCGTCTACCCAATCCCAAATATACATAACCTTACCATAATACAATTCACCATCTCCATTGTTATACAAACAAACTCCCTGTGCGGTAATCAAAATAAACTCTAATTACCCTGTTCCCGCACTTCGGCTTCAACAATAATCAACAACCTGCATAACGGTGTAGTATCAGCGATAGACACTGAGTATGCCGGACCTGGACCCTAATGGTCACTTAGTCATTTTAACCATCTGTGAGCCTCGATTTTAAACCCTATCCTATGTGGATTAACTTGATTGGGATCTAAACGGGTTTTAGGTCCACCTATAACCTAAGACTAATAACCATGTCATAAAACAATAATTATTAAAACCTAAGCTAGCTCACTGGAACCTATTATGAGTCGCCACCTAATTTTAACCTAGATCAAATTAGGAAAGGAGAGTTCGGGTTCGGGGCTTGATATTCGACTTAATTAGGGTTCAATTACTTTCATTACCCTTCCTAGGTCGTTTTTCCTCTACTTGGTTCAATTACGGCTTTCTACAAAGTTGTTTTTAACCTAGGTGCGCGCTTCTTTTTTTTATTTTTTAACGTTTTTTGACAGAAAATTAAAGTGGAAATTAAAATACCTAAACTAGGGTTTCGGAGGCAGAATTAGGTCAAATTTTGTTTCCGTCCGTAGCCACGGACCTAATGTCCGAAGCCACGGACCCCAGTTAAACATAACAATAAAAGTCGAATTAAACAGAAAACAGAAAATTGTAAAGTCCGGGGCCTCGGACAGACTGTCCGTGGGCCCGGACACTATTAAAAAAAACCTAATTTTTAAATTTTTAAAATCCTGCCGCCGTCCGTGGGTGTCCGAGCTTACGGACAGGGAGTCCGGGACCCCGGACACGACGTCCGTGGGTGCGGACAGCCCTCGGACGGCGGTTGAGGCTTCCCGAAGGTGTTTTCGGCTCAAATTTTATGGGTGCGTAGCCTGAAAGATGTACAATACGTTAGTGGTCGAAAGTTCTCAATTTGAATTCGAATTATGACGAAACTTGGTAAACAAGTTATTGGACAGAACAAACAAACCTTAATTCAGAAGCAATAAAAAGTCAATTCGATTAGAAATTTCACACATAAGTGTATTCTGATCAGAGGGGTTAAGGAAGTCAAATTCCAACCTGTTTTGACTTCGGGATTTGATTGTTCCTTCACGTCGGGAATCTTCGAGAGCTTCGTTGATGGCCAATCCGGTTCGACTTTGACCCAAGCTTCTGGCTCCTTCTTCCTTGTATTGTTAGCCACGGTTTGCTTCTGTATTTTTGTGTTTTGGTGCTAGGAATCTCAATGGGAGAAGAAGGAATGTGTTTTTTGGTGATTTCGGGATGATTTCGGTATAGATTCGAGGCTCGGGGTTGCAAAAAACGTTGGAAGTGGGTTGACGGCTGAGTTCTCTGACTTTGGGGATGATCTCCTCTGCCCTAGTTCGTTCTTGGGGGGTCCTTTTATAGAAAGAGCATGGTCAAATTGATAGAGCAAGATCTTTATCTAAAAGACTGATTTTGTGCTCTAAGGGAATCTGATTTTTTAGAATGTGTTGCAAGCCGATAAAAATTATGAAAATTTAACTGAAGGTAAATAATGATTTTTAGGAATTTTGAGAGTTGGAATCGGATTATTTTGATAAATAGTCGATTAGATAAAAATCGCACAATATGGAATCTCCCATAATTCATAACTAATTATTGGAAAGTCGAAATAACAAATTCCAACGGCATTAGTCTCTAAAATCATCCTCTATCTTGTGTTAAAATTTCATGACATTTTGTTTTCATTTCGGTATTTTCCAGAGGAGAGAGAAAATTGCAAAAATGATTGAATTTCTCTTTTAAATTTTGGATAAGGTTCCCAATAAATAATCTCAGGTTTATGACTGTATGTAGTCATGGTAACCATGTGACACTTTTATTTTAATTTTGGAAACCTTTTAATTTCTATTTTGAGGCTATTTCATGTGTTAATTATTAAAGAAATTAGCTTATAATATGAATTAAAAGCTAAATTTCCAGAATAAATATTATCAGAGAATCATGAAATACCTTTCATAATGACCATGATGTTTGGAAGTGTTTGGAGATAATGAACAAGTCATATGAAAAATAGAAAATCCCGAGAATGTCCTTGGAAAATCCTACATTGGTGCATTTTGACCACTTTGCCCTTTGTAACACGTATGCCTTAGAGACTACTCCGGGGGGGTTGAAATTTTGGGTATAACAGATTGCCCCCCGTCAACTAGGCTTTGTAATGAAGATGAAAAGACTAGTTGATGCCTGAGTGATACCCCAAAATTTTAGATCTTAAAAGGCCCTATATGCAGATTGCGTCGAGCTATTCTAAGGCGCTGACTACCTATGAGTGAGAATGAGAAGATGTCAAGCGATTCTAAGGCGTTGACTACCTATAAGATGAAGTAATGTCAAGCGATTCTAAGGCGTTGACTACCTAAACGATGAAAATGATGTCAAGCTATTCTAAGGCGCTGACTACCTATAATGAGTGAAACGTGCTTAATGTGATGATGAATTGTATGACCTAGGTGCATCTAGGGACCGGAACCTATTCCGAAGTGTGTGTAAAAGGTTAAGGACAGAGAGTGCCAAACGTGGCAGGTGCTAAGGAAGTGGGTAAGACTTATGACAAGCTTGAGGGTGAGTTCTTCAACTCAGGTGAGAATTTGTATCTGTAAAGAATCTACATCTTCGTGGTGAGAATCTGTATCTGAATCTACGGGTGAGAATCTGTATCTCTGAAGAGTTTGTATCTATGGATGAGAATCTGTATCTGAATCTACGGGTGAGAATCTGTATCTCTGAAGAGTCTGTATTTATGGATGAGAATTTGTATCTGTAAAGAATCTGTATCTTCGTGGTGAGAATCTGTATCTCTGAAGAATCTGTATCTCCAGGGCGTGAATCTGTATCTCTGAAGAATCTGTATCTTCGGGATGAGAATCTGTATCTCTGAAGAATCTGTATCTTCAAGTTGAGAATCTGTATCTCTGAAGAATCTGTATCTTCGGGATGAGAATCTGTATCTCTGAAGAATCTGTATCTCCGGGGCGAGAATCTGTATCTCTTAGTCTATGATGAGGAGTTTCATGCAGACGGATGCAAGGCAAACTTTATGCAAATGATCATGATGAAAGTTGATTATGAAAGTGCCAAACATGGCTATGATGATGTGCATATCAAATTACAATCAAAGTGTATGTAGGAATGCTGATATGCTAGCGTTGCTAATGATGCTAATGATATTGATGATGTTGATGATGCTGATGATATTGATGATGTTGATGATGCTCGGATGCTTCTGGGGACCGAAACCCATGCCGATGCTCCTGGCTGGACCCAATGTGGACTTATTGCCATCGCCCCCCAAGCCGGTGTGCAGGGATAACTCCTGGTAAAAACCCTGGGGACTTATTGCCTTTGCCCACCATTCGTTGATCCCAAAGCAAGTTGACATAAAGATGGGGACTTATTGCCTCTGCCCCGCCAACTTAGATCACGCTCTGTCTCGTACTTGTCTCGCACTGAAGATGATACTAGGTCTCGTACTGGTCTCGCACTGGATGATGATGCTCAGTCTCGCGCTGATGAAGGTGATAGGTCTCGCACTGATGAAGATGATAGGTCTCGCACTGATGAAGATGATAGGCCTCGCACTGACGAAAGTGATGGTATCGCACTGATGAAGATGCATGGTCTCGCACTGATGAAGGTGCATGGTCTCGCACTGAAGTCTCGTACTAAAGTCTTGAAAATGATGGGTCTCGCACTGATTTTGGGTCTCGAGCTAAAAATGAGTTAGAAAGATAATGGTCTCGTGCAAATGATAAAAAATGATTACCGGAGTGCCAATTATGGCAATGTATGCAATCAAAATATATGAAAGATACTTGTTCAAAACAGGAAACTGTTGGAAAAGGTGCCAAACTTGGCATTGTTGAGGTGTTATGCAAAAGTTGTAAAATGCAACTAAAGTGTTTGTTGGAAGCTTGCCAAAACAAGAAACTGTTGAAGAATATGTCAAACATGGCAATGCTTGAGAAAGACTCTGCTGAAAAAGGAAAGTGAAATGATCATTTCCTGACTAAAAATTTTATATCGCAATTTGTTTCTTGAAAAATGAACATGTCATTGGTGGAAGTGTGTGGTGTTTGTTGTGGTGCTGAAGGCTTTCGCCGGTGTTCAGGATTTGTGACAGACCTGGGATTGGGTTGTGATTTTGGATGGAGGTCAAGGCCAATGACGGGCTTGAGAGTGTGTGTGTGGTGGTAAGGACTTATGTGTGCCTGTGGTGGGATGGTGGTGCTCGAGCTTTGGGTTTTAATTGGTGTTGACATGGCAATTGTTGGAACCAACAATTGCCCCCAGTATTTTTCCCTAGGACAATCCGAGCTAGAGTTCATGGCAATCGATCGGAACGATCGATTGCCCCCAGTATTTTCTTTGATTAAACGTGCGAACAAGTCTCATCCTCACAGGGTTGAGGCTTATTCTTTGACGTGGTGCTTCCTAACCTACACTCGATGGTCGGTGTTTGCACTCATTTTCGCTCGGTCCTAACTTCTAAACCATTGAATTCGATATTTGATGGATTTACGCATTTGATCTGTTACTTTCACGTGATAGGACACACAACTATCAAGTCGGAAGTCTTTAAAGCTTATAACGTGGCCATAGGGTGCGATGAAAGACGACGGGATCATGGAGGGATATTTGAGGTATGTGGAGCTTAAATGGGTGACCAAAGCTGCAACTTGCGTCTTCTCTCGGATTCATCTTCATTGTCTTGAAGTTGTCTTACTGCTTCATGTTGACGTTGTTTTCGAGCTTCTGGACCTGGACTTTTGGAGTTGTCCTTTACACCATTTCTCTTTTTTTTTGTCATTTGGACTTCTTCGAGGCGCTTCGGGTTTGCCTTTTTTCTTTCTTTATCCTTTATTGATTTTGCCTTCGGGGTTCTTGTGTTTCCCGGTTTTGGGCTTCGAGAGCTGCTTCGATGTGAGCTCTTTGGATCCTGTGTCACTCTGGGACCATTTGCGGATCACTTTGTCACGCTGACAGCGGCGTTGCTTCTTTGGACTGATGAGAGTGTTATCTGAGAGTCAGGCTCCTCGCTTCCTTTGGTCACCGGGTCGAACATTCATCATTGGCTAGGTTATTTTGTGGAGCTCATAATATCGAAAAGGGATATATGAAAGGCTCAGTGGGGGTGCCTAGGGTTTAATGACAGGGTTTACAAGCTTTTGGCTATGTGGTGCTGTACCTAGGTGCTTCGTCATTCCTGATAGTTGTGTATCCATTCTTTGTTACTTTTCGCAGATCTAAGAGTAAATTTACAAATTATCTCCTTCGGTCGGAGTTATGCCGTTTACCTCACCTTTGAATGTGGTCTCACCGGAGTCGTGTAAAAGTGACACGCTCATTCACTCATGGTTTTTCCGCTCAAGACACTCTCGTGAATTTCACTTAGAGACTAGTTCACACGCTTAAACGAAAGATGAAAGATGACGTACCTAAACTCAGATTGCCCCCAGTATTGATTTGGGGTTAATGACAACAATTTAAAAGATATGGATTTGGAACCGCTTTGGGGGTTATTTGGATGTCTTGGGATGAGCTGTGGGGTTTGGTAAGGCATGTTCAAAATTTCGGAAACAAAATACAAGTCTTTGCATGCCATTGTCGGGAAATAATTATTTCATGAACCATTTTCTCAAAAGAAACTTGTGTGAAAAAAATCTTTTTTTTACCCTTTAGACTCGAAAATGTCATCCATTTGTGAACATGAGGAAGAAAATGAAAAATCGATGCTTCTTATCGGTGGTTTGAAAACGATCATTCTTTGAAAACTTTGAGCGATGCATTTGAAAGATGAATGTTTTAGCAAGTTATGCAGTAGAATGCATGGGATCCCTAAACTTTCCCTTGAATTTGAACTCTGCTGAACCGTCTGATGTCGGCATGCTGAAGACTCGAGCTCTTGACTGCTAGGATGTCGTTAAGATGACCGTGACCGTCTTCTTCTTGGACTCTGTGTGGGCCTGAAGGCCCTTAATCTGGAGGTGATATGTACAGGCTGAAGGAAGCCATATGAACTATGAATGGGCCACTGGGCCGAGAGAGAAACTTTGAAGTCTAAGATTTGTTTGATGTTCCTGTTGGGCCTTGAGGCCAGAAACTACAATGAATGAAAAATTATCTTGAATTTGAATGAGTTGAAACCTAAACAAATAGTTTTGAGTGGGCCTAAAAGGTATGACACCTAGATCTAGGACTTTGGGCCAGGGCCCGAACAAAAGGTTCACCTAGACTAGAATGGGCCTTGGGCCGAAATGGAAAAGCCTGATTGATTTTCATGTCTTATGGACTGCTTTAGGTAGATTTGTTTTTCATGGGCCTAGAACTAAATTGATAATTCAAATTAGGCTGAAAGAGAAATCACCAAAGTCTAAACTTTTGGGCCGAAGCCCAAATGACACACAATCAAACCAAACAGGGCCTCTGGGCTGTAAACGATAAAGCTGCCAATTCGGGTTGGGCTGAGTTGAGGTAGGAGAGGTTCCTATCAATTTCTAGGCTGCGTAGTGGGCCGATCATACAAGCAAACAAGGCCCACACAAATTCAACATGTCCTCACTTGACGGTTAAATCAATTTGGGTATGGATCGATCCGGAGAGGTGCTTGGGGCTCGGGCCCAGGTCGCCACAAAGGAATAGGGCTTGCACGCTATTCTCTTTGGGCTTCCCCACTTTTTTCACATCACCTGAAGGTGTGCGTCTGCGGCCGGGTCTTTGACTGACCAAACAATGGGCTAGGTAAGGACACTGCCAGGAAAACGCTTGGGGCTAAGGCCCAGGTATTAAGGGGATGTGGTTAGACGACATCCTCCTCTTTTCCCCCGCTTATTCACATCACCTAAAAGGTGTGAGTCCCTGACAGGGGACCCTCAAACGGGTCCCGGGGTGAAATCGGTTTAGGTGGACCCTCGCTCTCATATGATGCAAAGGTGCAGAAAATTAAAGTGCGCACCAAAGTAAACAAACAAAGTAATAAAGCCATAAAAAACATTTTTCGAGTTAAGCCCTCTTTCTTAAAATTAATCAAGTTAATATTAAGAGTTTGTCCCCAGCAGAGTCGCCAGTCTGTGAGCCTCGATTTTAAACCCTATCCTATGTGGATTAACTTGATTGGGATCTAATCGGGTTTTAGGTCCACTTATAGCCTAAGATTAATAACTATGTCATAAACAATAATTATTAAACCTAAGCTAGCTCACTGGAACCTATGAGTCGCCACCTAATTTTAACCTAGATCAAATTAGGAAAGGAGAGTTCGGGTTCGGGGGCTTGATATTCGACTTAATTAGGGTTCAAATTACTTTCATTACCCTTCCTAGGTCGTTTTTCCTCTACTTGGTTCAATTACGGCTTTCTACAAAGTTGTTTTTAACCTAGGTGCGCGCTTCTTTTTTTTTATTTTTTAACGTTTTTTGACAGAAAATTAAAGTGGAAATTAAAATACCTAAACTAGGGTTTCGGAGGCAGAATTAGGTCAAATTTTGTTTCCATCCGTAGCCACGGACCTAATGTCCGAGACCACGGACCCCTGTTAACCTAATAAAATAAAAGTCGAATTAAACAGAAAACAGAAAATTGTAAAGTCCGGGGCCACGGACAGCTGTCCGTGGGCCCGGACATTATTAAAAACCTAAATTTTTAAAATTTAAAAATCCCGCCGCCGTCCGTGGGCGTCCGAGCTTACGGACAGGGAGTCCGGGACCCCGGACATGACGTCCGTGGGTGCGGACCGCCCTCGGACGGCGCGTTGAGGCTGTTCCCGAAGGTGTTTTGGCTCAAATTTTATGGGTGTAGCCTAAAAGATGTACAAGACGTTAGTGTGAAAGTTCAATTTGAAGTCAAAATTAATACGAAACTTAGTTAACAAGTTATTGGACAGAAGAAACACAAACAAACCTTAATTCAGAAGCAATAAAAAGTCAATTCGATTAGAAATTTCACACATAAGTGTATTCTGATCAGAGGGGTTAAGGAAGTCAAATTCCAACCTGTTTTGACTTCGGGATTTGATTGTTCCTTCACGTCGGGAATCTTCGAGAGCTTCGTTGATGGCCGATCCGGTTCGACTTTGACCCAAGCTTCTGGCTCCTTCTTCCTTGTATTGTTAGCCACGGTTTGCTTCTGTTTTTGTGTTTTGGTGCTAGGAATCTCAATGGGAGAAGAAGGAATGTGTTTTTTGGTGATTTCGGGATGATTTCGGTATAGATTCGAGGCTCGGGGTTGCAAAAACGTTGGAAGGGTTGACGGCTGAGTTCTCTGACTTTGGGGATGATCTCCTCTGCCCTAGTTCGTTCTTGGGGGGTCCTTTTATAGAAAGAGCATGGTCAAATTGATAGAGCAAGATCTTTATCTAAAAGACTGATTTTGTGCTCTAAGGGAATCTGATTTTTTAGAATGTGTTGCAAGCCGATAAAAATTATGAAAATTTAACTGAAGGTAAATAATGATTTTTAGGAATTTTGAGAGTTGGAATCGGATTATTTTGATAAATAGTCGATTAGATAAAAATCGCACAATATGGAATCTCCCATAATTCATAACTAATTATTGGAAAGTCGAAATAACGAAATTCCAACGGCATTAGTCTCTAAAAATCATCCTCTATCTTGTGTTAAAATTTCATGACATTTGTTTCATTTCGGTATTTTCCAGAGGAGAGAGAAAATTGCAAAAATGATTGAATTTCTCTTTTAAATTTTGGGATAAGGTTCCCAATAAATAATTTCAGGTTTATGACTGTATGTAGTCATGGTAACCATGTGACACTTTTATTTTAATTTTGGAAACCTTTTAATTTCTATTTTGAGGCTATTTCATGTGTTAATTATTAAAGAAATTAGCTTATAATATGAATTAAAAGCTAAATTTCCAGAATAAATATTATCAGAGAATCATGAAATACCTTTCATAATGACCATGATGTTTGGAAGTGTTTGGAGATAATGAACAAGTCATATGAAAAATAGAAAATCCCGAGAATGTCCTTGGAAAATCCTACATTGGTGCATTTTGACCACTTTGCCCTTTGTAACACGTATGCCTTAGAGACTACTCCGGGGGGGTTGAAATTTTGGGTATAACAGATTGCCCCCCGTCAACTAGGCTTTGTAATGAAGATGAAAAGACTAGTTGATGCCTGAGTGATACCCCAAAATTTTAGATCTTAAAAGGCCCTATATGCAGATTGCGTCGAGCTATTCTAAGGCGCTGACTACCTATGAGTGAGAATGAGAAGATGTCAAGCGATTCTAAGGCGTTGACTACCTATAAGATGAAGTAATGTCAAGCGATTCTAAGGCGTTGACTACCTAAACGATGAAAATGATGTCAAGCTATTCTAAGGCGCTGACTACCTATAATGAGTGAAACGTGCTTAATGTGATGATGAATTGTATGACCTAGGTGCATCTAGGGACCGGAACCTATTCCGAAGTGTGTGTAAAAGGTTAAGGACAGAGAGTGCCAAACGTGGCAGGTGCTAAGGAAGTGGGTAAGACTTATGACAAGCTTGAGGGTGAGTTCTTCAACTCAGGTGAGAATTTGTATCTGTAAAGAATCTACATCTTCGTGGTGAGAATCTGTATCTGAATCTACGGGTGAGAATCTGTATCTCTGAAGAGTTTGTATCTATGGATGAGAATCTGTATCTGAATCTACGGGTGAGAATCTGTATCTCTGAAGAGTCTGGTGGAGTGTCTGTATTATGGATGAGAATTGTATCTGAAGAATCTGTATCTTCGTGGTGAGAATCTGTATCTCTGAAGAATCTGTATATCCAGGGGAGAATCTGTATCTCTGAAGAATCTGTATCTTCGGGATGAGAATCTGTATCTCTGAAGAATCTGTATCTCGGGGCGAGAATCTGTATCTCTGAAGAATCTGTATCTTCGGGATGAGAATCTGTATCTCTGAAGAATCTGTATCTCCGGGGCGAGAATCTGTATCTCTTAGTCTATGATGAGGAGTTTCATGCAGACGGATGCAAGGCAAACTTTATGCAAATGATCATGATGAAAGTTGATTATGAAAGTGCCAAACATGGCTATGATGATGTGCATATCAAATTACAATCAAAGTGTATGTAGGAATGCTGATATGCTAGCGTTGCTAATGATGCTAATGATATTGATGATGTTGATGATGCTGATGATATTGATGATGTTGATGATGCTCGGATGCTTCTGGGGACCGAAACCCATGCCGATGCTCCTGGCTGGACCCAATGTGGACTTATTGCCATCGCCCCCCAAGCCGGTGTGCAGGGATAACTCCTGGTAAAAACCCTGGGGACTTATTGCCTTTGCCCACCATTCGTTGATCCCAAAGCAAGTTGACATAAAGATGGGGACTTATTGCCTCTGCCCCGCCAACTTAGATCACGCTCTGTCTCGTACTTGTCTCGCACTGAAGATGATACTAGGTCTCGTACTGGTCTCGCACTGGATGATGATGCTCAGTCTCGCGCTGATGAAGGTGATAGGTCTCGCACTGATGAAGATGATAGGTCTCGCACTGATGAAGATGATAGGCCTCGCACTGACGAAAGTGATGGTATCGCACTGATGAAGATGCATGGTCTCGCACTGATGAAGGTGCATGGTCTCGCACTGAAGTCTCGTACTAAAGTCTTGAAAATGATGGGTCTCGCACTGATTTTGGGTCTCGAGCTAAAAATGAGTTAGAAAGATAATGGTCTCGTGCAAATGATAAAAAATGATTACCGGAGTGCCAATTATGGCAATGTATGCAATCAAAATATATGAAAGATACTTGTTCAAAACAGGAAACTGTTGGAAAAGGTGCCAAACTTGGCATTGTTGAGGTGTTATGCAAAAGTTGTAAAATGCAACTAAAGTGTTTGTTGGAAGCTTGCCAAAACAAGAAACTGTTGAAGAATATGTCAAACATGGCAATGCTTGAGAAAGACTCTGCTGAAAAAGGAAAGTGAAATGATCATTTCCTGACTAAAAATTTTATATCGCAATTTGTTTCTTGAAAAATGAACATGTCATTGGTGGAAGTGTGTGGTGTTTGTTGTGGTGCTGAAGGCTTTCGCCGGTGTTCAGGATTTGTGACAGACCTGGGATTGGGTTGTGATTTTGGATGGAGGTCAAGGCCAATGACGGGCTTGAGAGTGTGTGTGTGGTGGTAAGGACTTATGTGTGCCTGTGGTGGGATGGTGGTGCTCGAGCTTTGGGTTTTAATTGGTGTTGACATGGCAATTGTTGGAACCAACAATTGCCCCCAGTATTTTTCCCTAGGACAATCCGAGCTAGAGTTCATGGCAATCGATCGGAACGATCGATTGCCCCCAGTATTTTCTTTGATTAAACGTGCGAACAAGTCTCATCCTCACAGGGTTGAGGCTTATTCTTTGACGTGGTGCTTCCTAACCTACACTCGATGTGGTCGGTGTTTGCACTCATTTCTCGCTCATGGTCCTAACTTCTAAACCATTGAATTCGATATTTGATGGATTTACGCATTTGATCTGTTACTTTCACGTGATAGGACACACAACTATCAAGTCGGAAGTCTTTAAAGCTTATAACGTGGCCATAGGGTGCGATGAAAGACGACGGGATCATGGAGGGATATTTGAGGTATGTGGAGCTTAAATGGGTGACCAAAGCTGCAACTTGCGTCTTCTCTCGGATTCATCTTCATTGTCTTGAAGTTGTCTTACTGCTTCATGTTGACGTTGTTTTCGAGCTTCTGGACCTGGACTTTTGGAGTTGTCCTTTACACCATTTCTCTTTTTTTTTTGTCATTTGGACTTCTTCGAGGCGCTTCGGGTTTGCCTTTTTTCTTTCTTTATCCTTTATTGATTTTGCCTTCGGGGTTCTTGTGTTTCCCGGTTTTGGGCTTCGAGAGCTGCTTCGATGTGAGCTCTTTGGATCCTGTGTCACTCTGGGACCATTTGCGGATCACTTTGTCACGCTGACAGCGGCGTTGCTTCTTTGGACTGATGAGAGTGTTATCTGAGAGTCAGGCTCCTCGCTTCCTTTGGTCACCGGGTCGAACATTCATCATTGGCTAGGTTATTTTGTGGAGCTCATAATATCGAAAAGGGATATATGAAAGGCTCAGTGGGGGTGCCTAGGGTTTAATGACAGGGTTTACAAGCTTTTGGCTATGTGGTGCTGTACCTAGGTGCTTCGTCATTCCTGATAGTTGTGTATCCATTCTTTGTTACTTTTCGCAGATCTAAGAGTAAATTTACAAATTATCTCCTTCGGTCGGAGTTATGCCGTTTACCTCACCTTTGAATGTGGTCTCACCGGAGTCGTGTAAAAGTGACACGCTCATTCACTCATGGTTTTTCCGCTCAAGACACTCTCGTGAATTTCACTTAGAGACTAGTTCACACGCTTAAACGAAAGATGAAAGATGACGTACCTAAACTCAGATTGCCCCCAGTATTGATTTGGGGTTAATGACAACAATTTAAAAGATATGGATTTGGAACCGCTTTGGGGGTTATTTGGATGTCTTGGGATGAGCTGTGGGGTTTGGTAAGGCATGTTCAAAATTTCGGAAACAAAATACAAGTCTTTGCATGCCATTGTCGGGAAATAATTATTTCATGAACCATTTTCTCAAAAGAAACTTGTGTGAAATAAAATCTTTTTTGTTACCCTTTAGACTCGAAAATGTCATCCATTTGTGAACATGAGGAAGAAAATGAAAAATCGATGCTTCTTATCGGTGGTTTGAAAACGATCATTCTTTGAAAACTTTGAGCGATGCATTTGAAAGATGAATGTTTTAGCAAGTTATGCAGTAGAATGCATGGGATCCCTAAACTTTCCCTTGAATTTGAACTCTGCTGAACCGTCTGATGTCGGCATGCTGAAGACTCGAGCTCTTGACTGCTAGGATGTCGTTAAGATGACCGTGACCGTCTTCTTCTTGGACTCTGTGTGGGCCTGAAGGCCCTTAATCTGGAGGTGATATGTACAGGCTGAAGGAAGCCATATGAACTATGAATGGGCCACTGGGCCGAGAGAGAAACTTTGAAGTCTAAGATTTGTTTGATGTTCCTGTTGGGCCTTGAGGCCAGAAACTACAATGAATGAAAAATTATCTTGAATTTGAATGAGTTGAAACCTAAACAAATAGTTTTGAGTGGGCCTAAAAGGTATGACACCTAGATCTAGGACTTTGGGCCAGGGCCCGAACAAAAGGTTCACCTAGACTAGAATGGGCCTTGGGCCGAAATGGAAAAGCCTGATTGATTTTCATGTCTTATGGACTGCTTTAGGTAGATTTGTTTTTCATGGGCCTAGAACTAAATTGATAATTCAAATTAGGCTGAAAGAGAAATCACCAAAGTCTAAACTTTTGGGCCGAAGCCCAAATGACACAAATCAAACCAAACAGGGCCTCTGGGCTGTAAACGATAAAGCTGCCAATTCGGGTTGGGCTGAGTTGAGGTAGGAGAGGTTCCTATCAATTTCTAGGCTGCGTAGTGGGCCGATCATACAAGCAAACAAGGCCCACACAAATTCAACATGTCCTCACTTGACGGTTAAATCAATTTGGGTATGGATCGATCCGGAGAGGTGCTTGGGGCTCGGGCCCAGGTCGCCACAAAGGAATAGGGCTTGCACGCTATTCTCTTTGGGCTTCCCCACTTTTTTCACATCACCTGAAGGTGTGCGTCTGCGGCCGGGTCTTTGACTGACCAAACAATGGGCTAGGTAAGGACACTGCCAGGAAAACGCTTGGGGCTAAGGCCCAGGTATTAAGGGGATGTGGTTAGACGACATCCTCCTCTTTTCCCCCGCTTATTCACATCACCTAAAAGGTGTGAGTCCCTGACAGGGGACCCTCAAACGGGTCCCGGGGTGAAATCGGTTTAGGTGGACCCTCGCTCTCATATGATGCAAAGGTGCAGAAAATTAAAGTGCGCACCAAAGTAAACAAACAAAGTAATAAAGCCATAAATAAACATTTTTCGAGTTAAGCCCTCTTTCTTAAAATTAATCAAGTTAATATTAAGAGTTTGTCCCCAGCAGAGTCGCCAGTCTGTGAGCCTCGATTTTAAACCCTATCCTATGTGGATTAACTTGATTGGGATCTAACGGGTTTTAGGTCCACTTATACCTAAGATTAATAACTATGTCATAAACAATAATTATTAAACCTAAGCTAGCTCACTGGAACCTATTATGAGTCGCCACCTAATTTTAACCTAGATCAAATTAGGAAAGGAGAGTTCGGGTTCGGGGGCTTGATATTCGACTTAATTAGGGTTCAAATTACTTTCATTACCCTTCCTAGGTCGTTTTTCCTCTACTTGGTTCAATTACGGCTTTCTACAAAGTTGTTTTTAACCTAGGTGCGCGCTTCTGTTTTTTTTTTTTTTTAACGTTTTTTGACAGAAAATTAAAGTGGAAATTAAAATACCTAAACTAGGGTTTCGGAGGCAGAATTAGGTCAAATTTTGTTTCCGTCCGTAGCCACGGACCTAATGTCCGAGCCACGGACCCCTGTTAACCTAATAAAATAAAAGTCGAATTAAACAGAAAACAGAAAATTGTAAAGTCCGGGGCCACGGACAGGCTGTCCGTGGGCCCGGACATTATTAAAAACCTAATTTTTAAAATTTAAAATCCCGCCGCCGTCCGTGGGCGTCCGAGCTTACGGACAGGGAGTCCGGGACCCCGGACATGACGTCCGTGGGTGCGGACCGCCCTCGGACGGCGCTTTGAGGTTCCCGAAGGTGTTTTTGGCTCAAATTTTATGGGCGTAGCCTAAAAGATGTACAAACGTTAGTGATTGAAAGTTTCAATTTGAAGAATTATACGAAACTTAGTTAACAAGTTATTAGACAGAAACACAAACAAACCTTAATTCAGAAGCAATAAAAAGTCATTCGATTAGAAATTTCACACATAAGTGTATTCTGATCAGAGGGGTTAAGGAAGTCAAATTCCAACCTGTTTTGACTTCGGGATTTGATTGTTCCTTCACGTCGGGAATCTTCGAGAGCTTCGTTGATGGCCAATCCGGTTCGACTTTGACCCAAGCTTCTGGCTCCTTCTTCCTTGTATTGTTAGCCACGGTTTGCTTCTGTATTTTTGTGTTTTGGTGCTAGGAATCTCAATGGGAGAAGAAGGAATGTGTTTTTTGGTGATTTCGGGATGATTTCGGTATAGATTCGAGGCTCGGGGTTGCAAAAACGTTGGAAGTGGGTTGACGGCTGAGTTCTCTGACTTTGGGGATGATCTCCTCTGCCCTAGTTCGTTCTTGGGGGGTCCTTTTATAGAAAGAGCATGGTCAAATTGATAGAGCAAGATCTTTATCTAAAAGACTGATTTTGTGCTCTAAGGGAATCTGATTTTTTAGAATGTGTTGCAAGCCGATAAAAATTATGAAAATTTAACTGAAGGTAAATAATGATTTTTAGGAATTTTGAGAGTTGGAATCGGATTATTTTGATAAATAGTCGATTAGATAAAAATCGCACAATATGGAATCTCCCATAATTCATAACTAATTATTGGAAAGTCGAAATAACGAAATTCCAACGGCATTAGTCTCTAAAAATCATCCTCTATCTTGTGTTAAAATTTCATGACATTTTGTTTTCATTTCGGTATTTTCCAGAGGAGAGAGAAAATTGCAAAAATGATTGAATTTCTCTTTTAAATTTTGGGATAAGGTTCCCAATAAAATCAGGTTTATGACTGTATGTAGTCATGGTAACCATGTGACACTTTTATTTTAATTTTGGAAACCTTTTAATTTCTATTTTGAGGCTATTTCATGTGTTAATTATTAAAGAAATTAGCTTATAATATGAATTAAAAGCTAAATTTCCAGAATAAATATTATCAGAGAATCATGAAATACCTTTCATAATGACCATGATGTTTGGAAGTGTTTGGAGATAATGAACAAGTCATATGAAAAATAGAAAATCCCGAGAATGTCCTTGGAAAATCCTACATTGGTGCATTTTGACCACTTTGCCCTTTGTAACACGTATGCCTTAGAGACTACTCCGGGGGGGTTGAAATTTTGGGTATAACAGATTGCCCCCCGTCAACTAGGCTTTGTAATGAAGATGAAAAGACTAGTTGATGCCTGAGTGATACCCCAAAATTTTAGATCTTAAAAGGCCCTATATGCAGATTGCGTCGAGCTATTCTAAGGCGCTGACTACCTATGAGTGAGAATGAGAAGATGTCAAGCGATTCTAAGGCGTTGACTACCTATAAGATGAAGTAATGTCAAGCGATTCTAAGGCGTTGACTACCTAAACGATGAAAATGATGTCAAGCTATTCTAAGGCGCTGACTACCTATAATGAGTGAAACGTGCTTAATGTGATGATGAATTGTATGACCTAGGTGCATCTAGGGACCGGAACCTATTCCGAAGTGTGTGTAAAAGGTTAAGGACAGAGTGCCAAACGTGGCAGGTGCTAAGGAAGTGGGTAAGACTTATGACAAGCTTGAGGGTGAGTTCTTCAACTCAGGTGAGAATTTGTATCTGTAAAGAATCTATCTTCGTGGTGAGAATCTGTATCTGAATCTACGGGTGAGAATCTGTATCTCTGAAGAGTTTGTATCTATGGATGAGAATCTGTATCTGAATCTACGGGTGAGAATCTGTATCTCTGAAGAGTCTGTATTTATGGATGAGAATCTGTATCTGAAGAATCTGTATCTTCGTGGTGAGAATCTGTATCTCTGAAGAATCTGTATCTCGGGTGACTGTATCTCTGAAGAATCTGTATCTTCGGGATGAGAATCTGTATCTCTGAAGAATCTGTATCTTCGGGAGAATCTGTATCTCTGAAGAATCTGTATCTTCGGGATGAGAATCTGTATCTCCGGGGCGAGAATCTGTATCTCTTAGTCTATGATGAGGAGTTTCATGCAGACGGATGCAAGGCAAACTTTATGCAAATGATCATGATGAAAGTTGATTATGAAAGTGCCAAACATGGCTATGATGATGTGCATATCAAATTACAATCAAAGTGTATGTAGGAATGCTGATATGCTAGCGTGCTAATGATGCTAATGATATTGATGATGTTGATGATGCTGATGATATTGATGATGTTGATGATGCTCGGATGCTTCTGGGGACCGAAACCCATGCCGATGCTCCTGGCTGGACCCAATGTGGACTTATTGCCATCGCCCCCCAAGCCGGTGTGCAGGGATAACTCCTGGTAAAAACCCTGGGGACTTATTGCCTTTGCCCACCATTCGTTGATCCCAAAGCAAGTTGACATAAAGATGGGGACTTATTGCCTCTGCCCCGCCAACTTAGATCACGCTCTGTCTCGTACTTGTCTCGCACTGAAGATGATACTAGGTCTCGTACTGGTCTCGCACTGGATGATGATGCTCGTCTCGCGCTGATGAAGGTGATAGGTCTCGCACTGATGAAGATGATAGGTCTCGCACTGATGAAGATGATGGCCTCGCACTGACGAAAGTGATGGTATCGCACTGATGAAGATGCATGGTCTCGCACTGATGAAGGTGCATGGTCTCGCACTGAAGTCTCGTACTAAAGTCTTGAAAATGATGGGTCTCGCACTGATTTTGGGTCTCGAGCTAAAAATGAGTTAGAAAGATAATGGTCTCGTGCAAATGATAAAAAATGATTACCGGAGTGCCAATTATGGCAATGTATGCAATCAAAATATATGAAAGATACTTGTTCAAAACAGGAAACTGTTGGAAAAGGTGCCAAACTTGGCATTGTTGAGGTGTTATGCAAAAGTTGTAAAATGCAACTAAAGTGTTTGTTGGAAGCTTGCCAAAACAAGAAACTGTTGAAGAATATGTCAAACATGGCAATGCTTGAGAAAGACTCTGCTGAAAAAGGAAAGTGAAATGATCATTTCCTGACTAAAAATTTTATATCCGCAATTTGTTTCTTGAAAAATGAACATGTCATTGGTGGAAGTGTGTGGTGTTTGTTGTGGTGCTGAAGGCTTTCGCCGGTGTTCAGGATTTGTGACAGACCTGGGATTGGGTTGTGATTTTGGATGGAGGTCAAGGCCAATGACGGGCTTGAGAGTGTGTGTGTGGTGGTAAGGACTTATGTGTGCCTGTGGTGGGATGGTGGTGCTCGAGCTTTGGGTTTTAATTGGTGTTGACATGGCAATTGTTGGAACCAACAATTGCCCCCAGTATTTTTCCCTAGGACAATCCGAGCTAGAGTTCATGGCAATCGATCGGAACGATCGATTGCCCCCAGTATTTTCTTTGATTAAACGTGCGAACAAGTCTCATCCTCACAGGGTTGAGGCTTATTCTTTGACGTGGTGCTTCCTAACCTACACTCGATGTGGTCGGTGTTTGCACTCATTTCTCGCTCATGGTCCTAACTTCTAAACCATTGAATTCGATATTTGATGGATTTACGCATTTGATCTGTTACTTTCACGTGATAGGACACACAACTATCAAGTCGGAAGTCTTTAAAGCTTATAACGTGGCCATAGGGTGCGATGAAAGACGACGGGATCATGGAGGGATATTTGAGGTATGTGGAGCTTAAATGGGTGACCAAAGCTGCAACTTGCGTCTTCTCTCGGATTCATCTTCATTGTCTTGAAGTTGTCTTACTGCTTCATGTTGACGTTGTTTTCGAGCTTCTGGACCTGGACTTTTGGAGTTGTCCTTTACACCATTTCTCTTTTTTTTGTCATTTGGACTTCTTCGAGGCGCTTCGGGTTTGCCTTTTTTCTTTCTTTATCCTTTATTGATTTTGCCTTCGGGGTTCTTGTGTTTCCCGGTTTTGGGCTTCGAGAGCTGCTTCGATGTGAGCTCTTTGGATCCTGTGTCACTCTGGGACCATTTGCGGATCACTTTGTCACGCTGACAGCGGCGTTGCTTCTTTGGACTGATGAGAGTGTTATCTGAGAGTCAGGCTCCTCGCTTCCTTTGGTCACCGGGTCGAACATTCATCATTGGCTAGGTTATTTTGTGGAGCTCATAATATCGAAAAGGGATATATGAAAGGCTCAGTGGGGGTGCCTAGGGTTTAATGACAGGGTTTACAAGCTTTTGGCTATGTGGTGCTGTACCTAGGTGCTTCGTCATTCCTGATAGTTGTGTATCCATTCTTTGTTACTTTTCGCAGATCTAAGAGTAAATTTACAAATTATCTCCTTCGGTCGGAGTTATGCCGTTTACCTCACCTTTGAATGTGGTCTCACCGGAGTCGTGTAAAAGTGACACGCTCATTCACTCATGGTTTTTCCGCTCAAGACACTCTCGTGAATTTCACTTAGAGACTAGTTCACACGCTTAAACGAAAGATGAAAGATGACGTACCTAAACTCAGATTGCCCCCAGTATTGATTTGGGGTTAATGACAACAATTTAAAAGATATGGATTTGGAACCGCTTTGGGGGTTATTTGGATGTCTTGGGATGAGCTGTGGGGTTTGGTAAGGCATGTTCAAAATTTCGGAAACAAAATACAAGTCTTTGCATGCCATTGTCGGGAAATAATTATTTCATGAACCATTTTCTCAAAAGAAACTTGTGTGAAATAAAATCTTTTTTGTTACCCTTTAGACTCGAAAATGTCATCCATTTGTGAACATGAGGAAGAAAATGAAAAATCGATGCTTCTTATCGGTGGTTTGAAAACGATCATTCTTTGAAAACTTTGAGCGATGCATTTGAAAGATGAATGTTTTAGCAAGTTATGCAGTAGAATGCATGGGATCCCTAAACTTTCCCTTGAATTTGAACTCTGCTGAACCGTCTGATGTCGGCATGCTGAAGACTCGAGCTCTTGACTGCTAGGATGTCGTTAAGATGACCGTGACCGTCTTCTTCTTGGACTCTGTGTGGGCCTGAAGGCCCTTAATCTGGAGGTGATATGTACAGGCTGAAGGAAGCCATATGAACTATGAATGGGCCACTGGGCCGAGAGAGAAACTTTGAAGTCTAAGATTTGTTTGATGTTCCTGTTGGGCCTTGAGGCCACAAACTACAATGAATGAAAAATTATCTTGAATTTGAATGAGTTGAAACCTAAACAAATAGTTTTGAGTGGGCCTAAAAGGTATGACACCTAGATCTAGGACTTTGGGCCAGGGCCCGAACAAAAGGTTCACCTAGACTAGAATGGGCCTTGGGCCGAAATGGAAAAGCCTGATTGATTTTCATGTCTTATGGACTGCATTAGGTAGATTTGTTTTTCATGGGCCTAGAACTAAATTGATAATTCAAATTAGGCTGAAAGAGAAATCACCAAAGTCTAAACTTTTGGGCCGAAGCCCAATGACACACAAATCAAACCAAACAGGGCCTCTGGGCTGTAAACGATAAAGCTGCCAATTCGGGTTGGGCTGAGTTGAGGTAGGAGAGGTTCCTATCAATTTCTAGGCTGCGTAGTGGGCCGATCATACAAGCAAACAAGGCCCACACAAATTCAACATGTCCTCACTTGACGGTTAAATCAATTTGGGTATGGATCGATCCGGAGAGGTGCTTGGGGCTCGGGCCCAGGTCGCCACAAAGGAATAGGGCTTGCACGCTATTCTCTTTGGGCTTCCCCACTTTTTTCACATCACCTGAAGGTGTGCGTCTGCGGCCGGGTCTTTGACTGACCAAACAATGGGCTAGGTAAGGACACTGCCAGGAAAACGCTTGGGGCTAAGGCCCAGGTATTAAGGGGATGTGGTTAGACGACATCCTCCTCTTTTCCCCCGCTTATTCACATCACCTAAAAGGTGTGAGTCCCTGACAGGGGACCCTCAAACGGGTCCCGGGGTGAAATCGGTTTAGGTGGACCCTCGCTCTCATATGATGCAAAGGTGCAGAAAATTAAAGTGCGTACCAAGTAAACCAAACAAAGTAATACCACCATAAATAACATTTTTCGAGTTAAGCCCTCTTTCTTAAAATTAATCAAGTTAATATTAAGAGTTTGTCCCCAGCAGAGTCGCCAGTCTGTGAGCCTCGATTTTAAACCCTATCCTATGTGGATTAACTTGATTGGGATCTAAACGGGTTTTAGGTCCACCTATAACCTAAGACTAATAACCATGTCATAAAACAATAATTATTAAAACCTAAGCTAGCTCACTGGAATCTATTATGAGTCGCCACCTAATTTTAACCTAGATCAAATTAGGAAAGGAGAGTTCGGGTTCGGGGGTTGATATTCGACTTAATTAGGGTTCAATTACTTTCATTACCCTTCCTAGGTCGTTTTTCATCTACTTGGTTCAATTACGGCTTTCTACAAAGTTGTTTTTAACCTAGGTGCGCGCTTCTTTTTTTTTATTTTTTAACGTTTTTTGACAGAAAATTAAAGTGGAAATTAAAATACCTAAACTAGGGTTTTGGAGGCAGAATTAGGTCAAATTTTGTTTCCGTCCGTAGCCACGGACCTAATGTCCGAAGCCACGGACCCCAGTTAACCTACATAACAATAAAAGTCGAATTAAACAGAAAACAGAAAATTGTAAAGTCCGGGGCCTCGGACAGACTGTCCGTGGGCCCGGACACTATTAAAAAAAACCTAATTTTTAAATTTTTAAAATCCTGCCGCCGTCCGTGGGTGTCCGAGCTTACGGACAGGGAGTCCGGGACCCCGGACACGACGTCCGTGGGTGCGGACAGCCCTCGGACGGCGGCTTTGAGGCTATTCCCGAAGGTGTTTTCGGCTCAAATTTTATGGGTGCGTAGCCTGAAAGATGTACAATACGTTAGTGGTCGAAAGTTCTCAATTTGAATTCGAATTATGCACGAAACTTGGTAAACAAGTTATTGGACAGAAGCACAAACAAACCTTAATTCAGAAGCAATAAAAAGTCAATTCGATTAGAAATTTCACACATAAGTGTATTCTGATCAGAGGGGTTAAGGAAGTCAAATTCCAACCTGTTTTGACTTCGGGATTTGATTGTTCCTTCACGTCGGGAATCTTCGAGAGCTTCGTTGATGGCCAATCCGGTTCGACTTTGATCCAAGCTTCTGGCTCCTTCTTCCTTGTATTGTTAGCCACGGTTTGCTTCTGTATTTTTGTGTTTTGGTGCTAGGAATCTCAATGGGAGAAGAAGGAATGTGTTTTTTGGTGATTTCGGGATGATTTCGGTATAGATTCGAGGCTCGGGGTTGCAAAAACGTTGGAAGTGAGTTGACGGCTGAGTTCTCTGACTTTGGGGATGATCTCCTCTGCCCTAGTTCGTTCTTGGGGGGTCCTTTTATAGAAAGAGCATGGTCAAATTGATAGAGCAAGATCTTTATCTAAAAGACTGATTTTGTGCTCTAAGGGAATCTGATTTTTTAGAATGTGTTGCAAGCCGATAAAAATTATGAAAATTTAACTGAAGGTAAATAATGATTTTTAGGAATTTTGAGAGTTGGAATCGGATTATTTTGATAAATAGTCGATTAGATAAAAATCGCACAATATGGAATCTCCCATAATTCATAACTAATTATTGGAAAGTCGAAATAACGAAATTCCAACGGCATGAGTCTCTAAAAATCATCCTCTATCTTGTGTTAAAATTTCATGACATTTTGTTTTCATTTCGGTATTTTCCAGAGGAGAGAGAAAATTGCAAAAATGATTGAATTTCTCTTTTAAATTTTTGGATAAGGTTCCCAATAAGATAATCTCAGGTTTATGACTGTATGTAGTCATGGTAACCATGTGACACTTTTATTTTAATTTTGGAAACCTTTTAATTTCTATTTTGAGGCTATTTCATGTGTTAATTATTAAAGAAATTAGCTTATAATATGAATTAAAAGCTAAATTTCCAGAATAAATATTATCAGAGAATCATGAAATACCTTTCATAATGACCATGATGTTTGGAAGTGTTTGGAGATAATGAACAAGTCATATGAAAAATAGAAAATCCCGAGAATGTCCTTGGAAAATCCTACATTGGTGCATTTTGACCACTTTGCCCTTTGTAACACGTATGCCTTAGAGACTACTCCGGGGGGGTTGAAATTTTGGGTATAACACCATCTTAATATTAGATTGGTTTCATGCTTTACCATTTTACAGTTATAATCAATACTGTATATACATGTATAAGATACATAAACCTCCATCCAAACATTCATAACATTCAACCATCCATCCAATTCAAACAGTCATAAAATATCACAACAACAATTGTATATCGAACGTATCGAAATTGTAACACCCCTACCGTTAATCCTATTCTTACCGTCTAATCGTCCTGTTAATCCTATCAGTTCGCAGCGGAAATACTACACTACTACGGCTGGTGATACAACGCCGCTAACCGCCTACACGGCTAGCAAGGCTATTACTACCTACAGTCACGGTCTGATGATCATAGTATACCGAGCTACTACATTACTTACTAATACCGAAAATACAACATACTTACATTCTTGGATTATAGAGTACTAAAGTATTTAATTACATCCCTTCCAAACTTCCCAAAAAGAATGAGTTTCTACCAACTACTCATCTATACCAATACCAACACTTTCACTATCCAAAAGGGTGTACCCTATGGTACACCGGCTAAAAAAAGCTACAGTCGTGTACTACTTAGTACACCATTCAATTCATTAATTACAATAAAAAAGAAGACAAACAAATCTTCATCAGCTTCACCCGTCTCGTGGACCTGCATTCATATTAAAAACATCGCCCCAAGGGGCTCAGCCAAAGCTGCGCATGAAATTCGCATATACCGCGTGCTAACAAGGGCACGCCGACTATTTAAGGTCAAATAGGCATGCGGTTCATTTTTAACACACATACATGCTTTGCATACAACATACATGCATATACAATTCAAGGCAATAATACAATAGTGCACACAATACTCACCTTCGCAATGTTAGCCAAGTTACGCATCCGGGTTAATCGGAATGCTTATTACTCTTTTACTCATTACACAATGTTTATTCTTACTTTTACTTACTTACTTACATTTACTTTACTTACTCATTCTTACTTACTTACTCATATTCATGTTAAGTCGGTATGACCTCCGGCCCGGGGACTACACCGTCCCATCACCGGGATTTACTTGACTCACCAATCTGGGATGCTACCCACTTAAGGGATTTGGGCCGCGAACCAGTTTAAGAGTTAGGACTTGGATCCAACCTCTTGTGTCTCCGCATCCTCACGCGTGGCCGAAACTATATTAGACTTCTACTCATTCCAATTAAATTACCAATTTAAGTTAGATTGGTTAGCTTGTTAGGAATCAGCTAGAAGTCCAATAGCAATCACACTCGGTCACAATACAATGCGTCAAACATACACACATTCATATTCATCCATACATTTCATGAATTATACAAACTAAGATTTAAAGATATTATTCAACAATATACAACACTACATATTCACAAGTAAGCATGATAACTCTGATTCGTTCATTTATCTTATTTGGTGATCAAGTAGCACACAACACACAAATCAGAGTAACCAAGGTAGCATACGGGGCATGAGAAATTCATACCGTTCACCGTTGTACTTGTATCCGATGTTCCTCCGGTGTTCAAAAATCAAATCCAATGATATACATACAATCAAGTGATTAATCTAACTATCATTAACTTAACTCGACTACTCTTACGTTTCCTAACTCATACTTACTATACCTTTACAATTCTTATACTTACATATGGTTTACTTACTCTTTGTTGCTTTTAAAATTTGTTTATACTCTTAATGACCTTTAAACATCCTTAATTACGTCCTAGTTATCTCATATCATCATTACCATTCACTTCCTTATCTTAATACCCATTTAATACACTTAATTTTACAGTTTTTGGTTGTTCCGGGACCTTGTCCGGGTCTTCAGTCCCGGACCAACACATGGTCTCAACTCTCGGCCTGATTTCAGTTATGGTCCGGGACCTCATACTTAAGGTAAGTCCCGGACCCAAGTCTTTGAAACTCTCTGCATGTTTTCTTATTATGGTCCGGGTCCTCTTACAATAGGTAAGTCCTGGACCTTGACAATGAAAAACTCTCGGCGTGTTTTGCAGGGGAGGTCCGGGTCCTTGTATGGGACTTAAGTCCCGGACCACTCCTTGATCCAACTCTCGGCTACAATTTCCCGCATGGTCCGGGTCCTTGTCCATGGACTAAGTCCCGGACCTGCAGCAGTATTTTGCAGATTTATATTTTTCTTAATCTGTTACAAACCAAACTTTGCCTAATTAATCCCCCATTGTTCCTACACTTAATCCCACATAATTTAGCACCTAATTAGGCCTTTAAACATGTTTAGATCCATTGTTAACTTATTACTCCTTCTATGCTAATTCCCTCACCTATTTTCTTAAGTCTTCATTTCAGCACTTACATTCTTTTCCTCTAGTTGCATTATGCTACAGATTTTAACTCTCACTATCTCCATCTATTGCTCTCTCTTATAATGTCATTTCTAGAGCTTTCAATGCATTATCTATCTCTCCTAACCTACCCACTAAACTGCTCATATTAAAATCTGTTACAAGGACATACTCTTACCTAGTTTTCTAGTTGTTAAGTGTTCTAGTTCTAGGTAAATTTTGACATAACCTCCCCTATATTTTTACACTCTCACCACAATGTTTCACTCACATATATGATCCACACCACCTGTTTATAACCAATATCAATATACCCAACTCTCATACACAAAAATACCACACTAAACAACATTAAATTCCTGCACTCAAACATTGATTCCCATCTATGTTTAAACAAGTTTTTAATGTCTTTTAAGGGTTTAAAACATTTGTATTCTCCTACACATTACACTACCACTTTACAATACTCATTTTAAACTTCTAAAAATCTGTTACATACATATATACAAGGCTACACAAGGGTAAGCATAATTACCTTGTTTCTTCTTCTAGTTTCTTTTCTTCTTCTTGCTTCTTCCTTCTTTCTTTCCTTCCTCTTCCCACCGGTTTTGTAATTTCAATTCTCTAACACTACAACCCATATATACACACATTTTAATACACTAACTAACCCTTTCCAATCTTTAGAGCTTAATGTGAGTTTTAGGGTTTAGTATTTCATTACCTTGCAAGGGTGTAGGTAATGCTTGGAACAGCTCAAGAACAATATTTCTCACCCTCCAAGAGTGCCAAAATCGGCTAGAGTTCAAAGGGGCAAACAAGAGTTTAGCTTTTAATTTTGTTTTGCCCACAAGGCTAGAAAAACAATGAGGTTCCAAGAATATTTTTACCTCAAGATGACAAGGAGAAGGAGGTGGTTCTAATGGTAGTCTTGAAGCTCCAAATGCTCCATACCCATGGAGATGAAAGTTGTTGTTTTCGAATTTTGAAAGGAGGGAAATAATCTCCTTGATGAGAGGAACACAATGGTGTAATTTTTATAATTTTTAGAGGAGATTCAAGGGAGTAACAAGAGGAGAGAAGTGAGTATTTTTGTGAGTTTGCTATTTCTCCATTGTTGCTGGTTGAGAAAGAAGAGAAATAGAGAGGAGAAGGGGTGGGGGTCTGTACGTGAAAGAAGAGAATAGAGGATAGGAGAGAGAGAGTGTGAGGTAGAGTAGTAAAGTAGTTACTTTTTGGCTTTTTAATTATTTTGTTGTTTTGTAAATAAGAGGGAGTAAGTGAGTGTGTGAGAGAGGGGGATTGGGTCGGCTGGCACCAGAACACACACACACACACACTCTACACTTTTATTTTCAAAAGTGGACACATAAGTTTGGTCTAATTATGTTTCTACCCCACAACTTCCCGTTTTTGACAGTTTTTACAAATTTCTCATTTTATTGATTTTATTGGTTCTAAGCTTCACCAATATTTATTAATGATTATATAGTTGACCAAAATTGTTACGAGTCTATTTGACCCGCTTAAAGTCACTTTTTCCCGGTTTCCTCGAAAAATGTGCTTTAAGGTTCATTAGCGTTTTTCATCCATTTTAAGGATCCGTTTTCTTCGGGATTTGTTCCCTCATGATTATTTATACTTAATTAAGTTTCTAAATTATTCATTAGCCTAATTAATCACTATTTTTAGTTACAGGGTATTTCAATCTACCCCCCTTAAGAAACTTTGCCCTCAAAGTTGCTCAAGGTTAATAGTTTAATTATTCTAATCATTAGGCAAACCTATTGCCATAATGTGTCGTACTACCACCTATGAGGTGTTTACTTCCTTTCACATTACAAACATACACAATTCAAGTACGATACGAATTCACATACACCATGCACCATTTCCATACATATCATATCCACATTATACAATACACCACTGCAATTCACAATACACATTACACATACATCAAACATCGTGCATACACATCCATACACTACACATTACGTATACGTACATTCACATACCAAATTCACTTTGCACTACATTTGCCATACAAAATCTATTACAATGCCTACACACTATGCAATGCTCACCCCGAAGCAATGCAAAAGCAAAAGGCTCTAACCCCTTAAAAGCGGTACGACCCATACCCGTATCTAAAACACTAGACTATATAGTCTATGAATAACTGCGGGTACTTTGCCTTCATGGCGTCTTCCAATTCCCATGTCGCTTCTTCGACATCATGGTTTAACCTTAGGATCTTCACCATTCGTATAGACTTATGGCGAGTGTCTCTGGTCTTCCTATCAAGGATTCTCATGGGGGTTTCAACATATCGCATAGTCGGCTCAATGGAAAGTCTCTCGGGCTCTAGGACATGAGAAGGACCAGCAATATACTTCTTGAGTTGTGACACATGAAATATATCATGGACACATCCCAAGTCCTCAAGTACTACTAACCTGTAGGCTACAGCTCCAACTCTCTCGGTGATAGCATGCGGCCCTACAAACTTTGGGCTCAGCTTGCCCTTCTGGCCAAATCGGAAGACACCCTTCATAGGTGAAACGCGCAAGAACACTTGGTCGCCCACGGTGAACTCAAGGTCGCATCGTCACACATCCGCATAGGATTTCTGTCTATCTTGGGCTGCCTTCATATTAGCTCGAATCTGCTGAACTTCAGCTTGCACTTGCTCAAGGTACTCCGGTCCAATGATGACCGCTTCACTCGACTCATCCTAGCACAAGGGTGTACGGCAAGGTCTACCGTATAGAGCTTGGAAAGGCGACATCTTAATCGAAGCATGATAGCTATTATTATACAAAAACTCGATAAGATGAAGGTTGTCTAACCAACTCCCCTGAAAGTCTAAGGCGCATGCCCGAAGCATGTCCTCTAGTGTCTGGATAGTCCTTTCTGTCTGACCGTTGGTCTAAGGATGGAAGGCGGTACTCAGTTTCAATACTGTACCCAGCGCTTCTCGTGTAGCTCTCTAGTATCTCGAAAGAAATCTGGTGTCGCGGTCAGATACTATGGTTTTCGGGACTCCGTGATGTCTGATAATCTCCTTGTCGAATAGCTCTGCGAGCTTCACTACCTTCCAGGTGTCCTTCAACTGTATGAATCTGGCAACCTTGATAAGGCGATCGACTACAACCCAGATGATGTTGAGTCCTCCCCTGGCAGGTGGGAGTCCTACAACAAAATCCATGGAGATATCGTGAAACTTCCACTCCGGAACTGGCATCGATTGTACCATTCCGCCCGGTCTACGATGTTCAAATTTTACTTTCTGGCATGTCAAGCATCTCAATACATACTCTGTCACATCTGACTTCATTCCAGACCACCAGAAGTACCTCTTCATGTCTTTGTACATCTTGGAGGCTCCTGGATGGACTGATAATGTAGAACTGTGTGACTCTCGCAGGATGCGATCCCTTAGCTCAGCATTGCTTCGGGGGACGTATAGCCTGCCATTCCGCCGAATCAGACCATCATCATGCACTTAAAATCATATTTCTTCTTCTCAAATGTACCATTTTCGATCTTTTGTCTGATTTCGGTTTGGTAAGGGTCGCTCAACTGAGCGTCTCGCACCTCGTCAACCAAGGTAGAAGAAGCGAGTAGCGAATGGAGCGAGTGTGCTCGACGACTCAGGGCGTCGGCTACAATGTTTGCCTTCCCTTCCTTATACTGCAAGTCGATGTCGTAGTCTGAAGGAAACTCCATCCATCTTCTCTGTCTCAAATTCAATTCTTTCTGTGTGAATACATACTGTAAGCTCTTGTGGTCGGAGTAGATGGTGATGCTTACCCCATAGAGATAGTGTCGCCATATCTTCAAGGCGAAGCGATAGCCCCTAACTCTTAGTCGTGTGTCGGGTAATTCTCCTCGCTTTTTCAGCTGGCGGAGGCATAAGCTACAACCTTGCCATGCTGCATGAGTACGCATCCCATTCCTTTTCCGATGCATCACAATATACCTCAAATCCCTCTGTGCCCTCTGGAAGAGTAAGGATGGGCGCGAGGTCAATGAGTCTTTTAGGCTCTGAAATGATACTTCGCACTCGTCTGTCCATACAAACGGTGCATCTTTCTTCATCAGTGTAGTCATGGGCTTAGCGACCTTCGAGAAGTCCTTTACAAATCTCTGGTAGTAACCGGTTAGACCAAGAAAGCTCCTAATGTCAGTAACAGTCTTGGGTCTAGGCCATGATCGTACAGCTTCTATCTTTGAAGGGTCAACTGAGATACCCGCGCTTGAGATGACGTGACCAAGGAATGATACCTGATCTAGCCAGAACTCACATTTGGAGAACTTCGCATATAGCTAGTTCTCGCGCAGTGTCTCAAGCACTTTCCTCAAATGAATTTCATGCTCCTCTGCTGATTTTGAGTATACAAGGATGTCGTCGATGAAGACAACCACTGAAGTGTCCAACTGCTCACTGAATAGTCGATTCATGAGGTCCATGAATTTTGCTGGTGCATTTGACAAACCGAATGGCATGACGGTGAATTCGTAGTGGCCATATCTGGTGCGGAATGCCGTTTTCTCTATGTCTTGCTCTCTGATAGCAATCTGATGATACCCAGATCGGAGGTAGATCGTGGAGAAGACTGAGGCTCCATTCAGCTGGTCGAATAGGTCGTCGATGCATGGCAATGGGTATTTATTTTTTACTGTGACCGCATTCAGCTCGCGGTAGTCAATACAAAGTCGAAGGCTACCGTCCTTCTTCTTCACAAAGAGGACTGGTGCTCCCCAGGGTGATACGCTCGGGCGTATAAACCCTTTGTCGAGAAGATCACGTAGTTGTTCTTTCAACTCTGTCATTTCAGCAGGTGCCATGCGGTACGGTGCCCTAGGAATGGGACCGGTACCTGGCAAAGGTTAATCTCAAATTCTACCGCTCTCTGAGGTGGCATGCCGGGTAGCTCTTTAGGGAATACATCAGGAAATTCAGATACGATAGGCACTTCAGGATTGAACTCTGGATCTCTCTCCAGGTCTTGTACATAACACAAATATACTTCATGGCCCTTTCTAAGCTCCCGGTACATACCCATAGCGGAGATGAGTGTGGTCGAAGGCTCTCTTGGTCTCTGGCGGTAAGATATTGTAACCCCAAATGGACTCTTGAGCAGCAATCGATGCTCGGCGCAGAGGATTCTACCCTTGTGCCGCTCCAACCAATTCATTCCGATTATCAAGTCGAATCCAACCCATTAAACTCGATGAAGGAGATGGGAAACACTTCGTCTTTGATTTGGATCATGACTGCTTTGTAGTATTTGGTACATCGTACTCGCTCCTTCGATGGGAGAGTAACCATGAAGTTCGGTAGCTCATCCGCACCTAGCTTCAACCTCTTCACAAAAGTTGGTGATACAAAGGTGTGAGAGGCGCCGGAGTCGAATAACACATTGGCTTCAATGCCGTTCACTGAGAATGTTCCCGTTAATATGGTGCCGCTTTTGCCGGCTTGTGCTTCGGTGATGATACTCAGGTTACCTTCGGTACCGAGTCCACAACCTATTGGATTCACAAGTGGATAAGTATTGATGGTGGACACAAGTGAAATTTAAATCAACACTGCTCTTTATTGATAAACCAACCATCATACATACTGTGTCTCTAATACACGTTACTAATACATTACATGATACTATGAATTTAATACTTCCTAAAGGTAAGGTTCAGGCGTCCTGGTTTCATGTGTGTGGCAATGATTATTACCGGCGGTGCCGTATTCAACTTGATCTTGTTGATCCCGTGATACAGCATCCTAGAGTTTCCACCCATGACTAGGACATCTCCTGATCTCAATACCAATTTCTGTGCGAGGTCCACACGCTTCTACTCTATACTATAAATACGCGTCATCACCAATGGACCAAGACACTACGGGCACTCCTCTTTCGAGGGATTCTGCTGTCTCGTCCTTGTCTTGGTGTAACCCAAGTCGTCGTTCTTTTTTATAGAAGTTGACGATACAAAGGTCCGCTTCAAGTGCGGGGATCGGATCATGTTCGCATTATTGTGCTAGTTCTATTGCTTGTGTGACAAGTGTCTGAAACTCTAGAGGTATTGTCGGTGGCGCTGTTCCGTCTTGTGTTCGTGTGTCCTGGTATGTCTTGGTATAAGGATTCCAATTTTTTCCCAAGCACATCATCTTCAGCTTCATCTTTGCTCCACCGGGGAATTCGGGTGTATAAAATCCACCTTGACCCGTTCCTAGTTCGTTGCATCGTCGGATGATTGAGATTTGGGCTTCGGGGTCAGGTATTCCTTTAATAGAATCATACCTGGTCGGATGACCTGACACTGTTCGTTGGTGTAGTAGTGATTGGTGATGTCGGTCTCTTCTTGATTCGGTTTCGATGGTATCGGATAGCAGATGCTAAAACTTCCTATGGTTATGAATTTTACCTACGGTGAGTACTAGTCTCAACTACTCATTTCATGCTCAATACACACTTCAATTCACTTACTCATGCATTCACTCAAATGATTACTTCAATACTTAGTCATGCTTTTCAAGGATTCAAGATTTAGATAATTACCTGGGCCGGACTTAGAACCGGACCCATCACGGTCAATCACGTGCAAGACAGGCTGCCTCTAGGGTGCACCCCTCGGAGGACCCCGGGATCCCTGTCCCTGTGGTGCTGCTGGGTCGGTGCATCGCCAGATGCAACCTCCTTGCCTTCCCTCTGCTTGTAGCTTTGGAAGTTTCCTCTGGGTTTAGCATTTTCAGGGCATACATCGGCTCGGTGTCCGGGCTTCTGACAATTGTAGCACCGGATTTATCTCCCTTGGCAATCCTTGCCGGGATGGTCTTGGTTGCACTTGCGGCACACATAAGCGCGGCCGTCAGAGAAGTTTTTGGTGAAACCGGAGCCAGAACCTAAAGTTTAGAGAATTAGCACATTTGTGCAGGAATACAAGGTATGATACTTATGCAAGTACGGATTTAGATTCGAAGTTTACCCTTAGGTGGGTATGATCTCAGTGGCTTCGCTGCCACCGGCGTAGAAGAACCTAGTTGAAGAAGTTCAACTGGTTTGCCCTGCTCAGCATGGGCACTGCTCTCACTTGGGAAGTTCTTTGGGGTTTGGTTGAAGAACTTTCCCTTCTTCTTCTTCCAGCTTTTCCCTTGGTTCTGCTCCTCAGAGCTCGTGTTCTTACTGTTAGCTTTGCGCTTCAGCGCGGTTTCTTCATCCCGAAGTTGGCAAGTGATCTCAATGCGAGAGGCCGCATGATAACACTCCTGAAGTTTCAGGTGTTAGCCGGGATTCTTATTTAAGAGATAGAGGTAAAGACAAGGTGTTTAAGGAATTACAGTGGTACTAAGGGTTAAACCGATATTTACCTAAAGGGAGGTAAACCTGGTATAGCCCATACCGTACCGAAGGCGATGGCTCAGACCGCCATAGAAGCGATCGACCAACACCTGGCCGGTGTATCCTAGGTCGGGTAGAAGACGGAGGATGGAGGTGAAGGTTCTGTAATACTCATCGATAGACATCTTCCCAATCATTTTCAAAGCATCCAATTCAAGCCTTTTCTTGGTCTTGACATGTTCCGGGTAATACTTGGATTGGAGGAGAGATGCAAAGGACTCTGAATCGAAGGTAGGGTCGTTGACATGCTCATGCTTGACTAGCTTCCACCAATCCATGGCTACATCTTTTAGATAGTAGGCCGCTACTCTAACTCGAACTCCAGCAGGAGCTTCGAGGGTTTCGAACGCCGTCTCCATCTCGGAGATATAGGCTTCTAGTTTAGCCGGATCGTTCTCGCCCCTAAAGCAAGGAGGGCAGAGTTCCGCTACAGCTTTTACCCAGTTGGCTTCTCTGGGTGGAGGGGGCGGGATTGGTCCCGTTTGAGTCTGTTGGTTTGGTTGATTTTGCTGCATGGCATTAATTACTTGTGGTAGCATCTGCGCTACCGTGGCGGCGATGATCTCAGCTATCGTCCGCGCGCCAGGTCCTTCAGAGGCTTCGCCTCTACCTCGGCCTCGGCCTCGTCCTGACATCTGAACATTTAGCATTTACGTTAGGCTTCGCAAGATATGACTCAAGGGTCTTGGAGTTTTAAGCAAGGTATCGTCCATAAGGACGTCAAGGGTATCCGTTGTTAACAACGGTAGTTCCTAGTTAGGTTTCTAAGTATCCGTCTTAAGACGGTTGAAATCCTAACTCGGTAATCCCTATGCTCGGTAACTATGGACATCAGAGCGACACTTCGCTCTGATACCACTTTTTGTAACACCCCTACCGTTAATCCTATTATTACCGTCTAATCGTCCTGTTAATCCTATCAGTTCGCAGTGGAAATACTACACTACTACGGCAGGTGATACAACGCCACTAACCGCCTACACGGCTAGAAAGGCTATTACTACCTACAGTCACAGTCTGATGATCATAGTATACCGAGCTACTACATTACTTACTAATACCGAAAATACAACATACTTACATTCCTGGATTACTGAGTACTAAAGTATTTAATTACATCCCTTCCAAACTTCCCAAAAAGAATGAGTTTCTACCAACTACTAATCTATACCAATACCAACACTTTCACTATCCAAAAGGGTGTACCCCATGGTACACCGGCTAACAAAAGCTACAGCCGTGTACTACTTAGTACACCATTCAATTCATTAATTACAATAAAAAAGAAGACAAACTAATCTTCATCAGCTTCACCCGTCTCGTGGACCTGCATTCATATTAAAAACATCGCCCCAAGGGGCTCAGCAAAAGTAGTGCATGAACTTCGCATATACCGCGTGCTAACAAGGGCACGCCGACTATTTAAGGTCAAATAGGCATGCGGTTCATTTTTAAAACACATACATGCTTTGCATACAACATACATGCATATACAATACATTACACAATTCAAGGAAACAATACAATAGTGCACACAATACTCACCTTCGTAATGTTAGCCAAGTTACGCATCCGGGTTAATCGGAATGCTAATTACTCTTTTACTCATTACACAATGCTTATTCTTACTTT
This sequence comes from Limonium bicolor, assembly GCA_023374045.1. NCBI lineage: Eukaryota > Viridiplantae > Streptophyta > Magnoliopsida > Caryophyllales > Plumbaginaceae > Limonium > Limonium bicolor. The sequence continues at coordinate 94,132,705 of CM041776.1, forward strand.
TACTTACTTACTTACATTTACTTTACTTACTCATTTTTACTTACTTACTCATATTCATGTTAAGTCGGTATGACCTCCGGCCCGGGGACTACACCGTCCCACCACCGGGATTTACTTGACTCACCAATCCGGGATGCTACCCACTTAAGGGACCAGTTTAAGAGTCAGGATTTGGATCCAACCTCTTGTGTCTCCGCATCCTCACGCGTGGCCGAAACTATATCGGACTTCTACTCATTCCAATTTAATTACCAATTTAAGTTAGATTGGTTAGCTTGTTAGGAATCAGTTAGAAGTCCAATAGCAATCACACTCGGTCACAATACAATGCGTCATACATACACACACTCATATTCATCCATACATTTCATGAATTATACAAACTAAGATTTAAAGATATTATTCAACAATATACAACACTACATATTCACAAGTAAGCATGATAACCCGATTCTTGCATTTTAATTGTGTCAATTAGCACAAACCAATCAAGAACCCTTTCTATCCTTCGACAATGAGCAATTCATACCGTTCACCGTTGTACTTGTATCCGACGTTCCTCCGAAGTTCACAAATCAAATACTATGATATACATACAATTGAGTGATTAATCTAACTATCATTAACTTAACTCGACTACTCTTACATTTCCTAACTCATACTTACTATACCTTTACAATTCTTATACTTACATATGGTTTACTTACTCTTTGTTGCTTTTAAAATTTATTTATACTCTTAATGACCTTTAAACATCCTTAATTAAGTCCTAATTATCTCATATTATCATTACCATTCACTTCCTTATCTTAATACCCATTTAATACATTTAATTTTACAGTTTTTGGTTGGTTCAGGACCTTGTCCGGGTCTTAAGTCCCGGACCAACACATGGTCTCAACTCTCGGCCTGATTTCAGTTATGGTCCGGGACCTCATACTTAAGGTAAGTCCCGGACCCAAGGCTTTGAAACTCTCGGCATGTTTTCTTATTATGATACGGGTCCTCTTACAAGAGGTAAGTCCCGGACCTTGACATTGAAAAACTCTCGGCGTGTTTTGCAGGGGTGGTCTGGGTCCTTGTATGGGACTTAAGTCCCGTACCACTCCTTGATCCAACTCTCGGCTACAATTTCCAGCATGGTCTGGGTCCTTGTCCATGGACTAAGTCCCGGACCTTCTACAGTATTTTGCATATTTATATTTTTCTTAATCTGTTACAAACCAAACTTTGCCTAATTAATCCCCCATTGTTCCTACACTTAATCGCACATAATTTAGCACCTAATTAGGCCTTTAAACATGTTTAGATCCATTGTTAACTTATTACTCCTTCTATGCTAATTCCCTCACCTATTTTCTTAAGTCTTCATTTCAGCTCTTACATTCTTTTCCTCTAGTTGCATTATGCTACAGATTTTAACTCTCATTATCTCCATCTATTGCTCCATCTTATAATGTCATTTATAGAGCTTTCAATGCATTATCTATCTCTCCTAACCTACCCACGAAACTGCTCATATTAAAATCTGTTACAAGGACATACTCTTACCTAGTTTTCTAGTTGTTAAGTGTTCTAGTTCTAGGTAAATTTTGACATAACCTCCCCTATATTTTTACACTCTCGCCACAATGTTTCACTCACATATATGATCCACACCACCTGTTTATAACCAATATCAATATACCCAACTCTCATACACAAAAATACCACACTAAACAACATTAAATTCCTGCACTCAAATATTGATTCCCATCTTTGTTTAAACAAGTTTTTAATGTCTTTTAAGGGTTTAAACACATTTGTATTCTCCAACACATTACACTACCACTACACTACCACTTTACTATACTCATTTTAAACTTCTAAAAATCTATTACATACATATATACAAGGCTACACAAGGGTAAGCATAATTACCTTGTTTCTTCTTCTAGTTTCTTTTCTTCTTCTTTCTTCTTCCTGCTTCTTCCTTCTTTCTTTCCTTCCTCTACCCACCGGTTTGGTAATTTCAATTCTCTAACACTACAATCCATATATACACACCATTTTAATACACTAACTAACCCTTTCCAATCTTTAAAGCTTAATTTGAGTTTTAGGGTTTAGAATTTCATTACCTTGCAAGGGTGCAGGTAATGCTTGGAACAGCTCAAGAACAATATTTCTCACCCTCCAAAAGTGCCAAAATCGGCTAGAGTACAAAGGGGCAAACAAGAGTTTAGCTTTTAATTTCGTTTTGCCCACAAGGCTAGAAAAACAATGAGGTTCCAAGAATATTTTTACCTCAAGATGACAAGGAGAAGGAGGTGGTTCTAATGGTAGTCTTGATGCTCCAAATGCTCCACACCCATGGAGATGAAAGTTGTTGTTTTCGAATTTTGAAAGGAGGGAAATACTCTCCATGATGAGAGGAACACAATGGTGTAATTTTTATAATTTTTGGAGGACATTCAAGGGAGTAACAAGAGGAGAAAAGTGAGTATTTTTGTGAGTTTGCTATTTCTCCATTGTTGCCGGTTGAGGAAGAAGAGAAATAGAGAGGAGAAGGGGTGGGGGTCTGTAAGTGAAAGAAGAGAATAGAGGATAGGAGAGAGAGAGAGTGTCAGGTAGAGTAGTAAAGTAGTTACTTTTTAGCTTTTTAATTATTTTGTTGTTTTGTAAATAAGAGGGAGTAAGTGAGTGTGTGAGAGAGGGGGATGGGGTCGGCTGGCACCAGAACACACACACACACACTCTACACTTTTATTTTCAAAAGTGGACACATAAGTTTGGTCTAATTATGTTTCTACCCCACAACTTCCCGTTTTTGACAGTTTTCACTAATTTCTCGTTTTATTGATTTTATTGGTTCTAAGCTTCACCAATATTTATTAATGATTATATAGTTGACCGAAATTGTTACGAGTCTATTTGACCCGCTTAAAGTCACGTTTTCCCGGTTTCCTCGAAAAACGTGCTTTAAGGTTCATTAGCATTTTTCATCCATCTTAAGGATCCGTTTTCATCGGGATTTGTTCCCTCATGATTATTTATACTTAATTATATTTCTAAATTATTCGTTAGCCTAATTAATCACAATTTTTAATTACGGGGTATTTCAGAAATAATAGCAGTATAATGTACAATGTACTATCGCTGTAGCGTACACCATCCATTGTTAATTTAATTTGGCCTTTAAGGCCCCATCCATCCAAACCATGTTTAATTTATACCAGTTGGGCATCATGTTAAGACAACCCGATAACCTCACCATGGACAGTAGTCCTCCCGTACACACAAAGGTGCTCATTTCGCCAGAGGTCCGAAGGCCCCTGACTATTCTCTTTTGTCTCGTAAGACATCCATATAAAGGTCGTAGCCACCTGTCCCACGATCCAAATAGGGCTCGTTGGGTATAAACCTGGAGCGGAACCCAATCGGGTACCCCTTAGTGATCACAAATGCGCAACCAGATAGTTCGTAAACTACACTGGATTCCTCACCTCAACTCACACCATCTCTCTCTCATAATGTTTAAGATATGCTCTTAGTGTTATGGAGAATATAATTTATTAGTTAGCTGCCCAATGGGTCTCACGCATGCCTAGAAGTAATCTAGGTTATATTCATGTTCGAGATCCATGCTCTAGAGACCGACAATGTCGTGACTCGTTCCTAAGTGTTTTACTTAGGTAGCCATATAATTAATATTAATACTATGGTATTATATCAAGTAACCGTCTTGTTATCACAACAACGTATATGTATGTTTATATAAGCCGATCTATAGTCGACGTAGTGTTAGTCCCGTAGGACGCTCGTGCATAAATAATTAATGCAGTAGCACACAATCACATACATGTATCCAAAACACTTAACCCAACAAGTGATATCAACCAAATCCGAGCCCAAGGAGTTTCCTTAGGACAACTCGAATCAAACCCCTTTACATACCGTTCACCAAGACCTAGGATGCGCAGTGTAGACCGCTAGCTCGTCAAGCGTCCTCGTCTGAAGTATGATCTAAACAGTAATTAACTATAAGTCAGTCTCCATGACTAACTACGTCCGGTATTTCAGAATAACAAGTAACCCCGGCAGTTCATCCCCAGATTTCTACAGTTATTTGTTACGGGTTTCTCTAAACCGGTCGGCTTTGTTACTAAAACTTGAATGTCGAAACATTTCGATTGTTAAGTTTAATTCATCATATTTCTTTAGTCTTATTCACCATTAAATTTAGGTACATAACCTATAGTTGCATGTATGCATGCATAACTATGTTATATTGTATTATTTTTCATATTGTATTATTTTTCCACCATCCTTTATAATACATTGTATTATATAATCCATTATCTTAGCAAATTATGTTTGCATTCAAAAACTCATAACTTACATTTTGTAACTATTTTTTTGTAATAACCACCACCATTATATTATATGGTTTCCAACCATAATATATATCCATCCTTATATACATTTTTCTTGTATATGTATATATATACCATATAGGTAAATTCCATGAGTTATAAAACTCTTATATTATATGTTACATTTTATCATATTATATTAGATGATTATTCCCATTAGTTGTATTATATTGTACAACTTATATTAAGATTATTATCCTAATATTATGTAGTAATTTATGTTGTATAATTACAACTCCTAAGCTTTATTCAATAAATACCTTAGTTATAAATCTCATTTATTTATAGTTTGTCACATTATTTAATGTGAATATCCTTGAAATACCCCAAATTATTAAAGCATGGATTAAATATTTAATCATATTAATTAAGGCCTAAACATGCCTTAAAAGTCAACTGAGAACAACAGTGGTCAACATAAAACAAGATGTTGCACCCTTTGACTGTTAAGGGTAAATAAAGACCCAAATAAACTTCTTAGGACCTAAAAATTTGTCCTAAGCATATTAACATACTACTAAACATATTATAACCGTTGGACAACACTCCAACACAAAGAAAAAGCATTTACATGCTTCAAGGTCAAAAAGGGCAAAAAGGTGCTCTAGGAAAACCTTAAAAATCAAAGGACCTCTAAATGATATAAAATTGAATTACATGATCAAATATCATGTAAGGAACACAACAAAACCGTTGTCAAAGAAAACCAAGCCCAGAAACACCTTGCGACACAAAATGTGCACTAAAACTCCTTAAAGCACGTTTTTGTGTAATCACCTTCTAAATTGGTTTTAAATGGGCTAAAAGGTTATAAATATCTTTAAATATAATAAAATACCATATTATATGATATTAGGAATTTAATTCCAGAAATTTACAGATTATTACAAATTTAATATTAAAATATTAATAAAACCCTAAAGTGGGGCCCACATGAGTCAATATTGACCAAGCATGGTCAATGGTCAATTAATTGACCCATTTGGACCAAGGAAACCGGCTGGCAATAAGAGAGGAGGCAGCTTGCAATAATTGTTGGACAAATTGATACCTAACTTCAATTTGCAATAGTAACCTTTACTTTTTCCATTATTTCAAATCTTTCCACTCTTTCCTTCCTTCCTTGTCCGATTTCCTCATGCCCAGCCGAGCTCCTCCCTTCCTTTGAAGCTCTCAAGGTCTGTTCTTGAGCATGGAAGGCAAGCCTAGCTCCTAAGCTCTTAATGTTGTTTTAATGTCATTTTTAGCTCTTTTTCTTCATCTCTTCACTACCAACACCTAAATTTCGTGGCCCATCTGTTCCTATGGATTATTCTCAGTGTTCTAAGGTTATAACAAGAGCTAAACTCGGTTGAGACCATAGAGGGACCAAGGTTGTCAAATCTATTTTAAGGTTCAAATTTGCTTAAGCTCATAACTTTGATTCCCTTCAAGTTCGGCTGTGAAACTTTGGTCTAGCCTTATTTTCTTCTCCTTTGCATTTGGAATCAGTTGGTAGCCATTTGGAGCAAGGGTGGCCGAGATCCAAAGGAAATACCCTCTTTTAAGGCATTTTTTCAAGGTGAAACCTAATAACAAGGTAGCTTGTTGAGATCTAGCTATTTCCTATGTCAATATGGTAGATCTAACACCTTGTGGTGTGCTTGATTCAGGTCGAAACCATCTTGAACTCCCTTGCATTTTTAAGGTGATTTTTGCCTTAAATCTTACATTAAATTACTTCTTATGGTTAGATCTTTCTTGGAGACTAACTAGGCCTTGTTTTCTGTTTGAAACATGCAAGAGAAGCTTTGGAAATGTTATCTAAGGCTGGACGAATTCAAACAAGGCTTTACCTAAGCTAAATCAAGGTATAAATCACTTAAAACCTTAACTTGATACATTAAACAGTTTAAGTGTGTGTATATCAATTGCCGTGAGTGAATGATCAAAATAAGGTCTTGTTTGACCTTAAAATGTTTAAGGAATGGTTTAATAAATTTTATAACTAATTAAACAAGCATAATTGTCAAATTTAAGACATTATGTGGAAGTTTGGTAATTAAATGAAAATTCTATGGTGAGGCCGAGAATTTATATGTATTTTGGGACATTTATGTGTAATTTATTTTGCAAGCCAATGTTTGTAATAAGGCCATGTATTTTGGGCCATTTATTTATGCATTTACAAGCTTTTAATTAAGTTTAAGTAGTATAAATGCATTACCGAAAATAAAATGGGGTATAGGTGTAATTAATTAAATTTGGGGGCTTTAGAATAATAAGGCCGAAAATGAGAGGTAAAATGGAGTTAAAATAAAGTTTATAAGATTTTATAAAGTTTTGGGGTTAAATGGTGAACTTTAGAAAGTTTGGTACTAAACCGTAATTATAAGGAATTGGTGGTCAAGGAAATATTAAGGAGGTCAACCTTGACCATATGCTAGGCTTTGACCAAAATAAATAAGTTAGATAACTTATTTAAGGTTTTATAATAAGTTATGCATTTAATGGTAATATTTTTATAACATATGTGGTAAATATGTTATTACCAAAAATAAAGGGTGTACAATGGTATTCTAAACACCCATGGGCTATTAGGAATTTTTAGGAATTTATTTGGTGGATTTTGGAATTAAAATAAACTATATATGAATAATATATAGATAATATGTCATTATGACACTTTGGAGAAAACATGGTGGAATGGTAAATATCAAAAGTATATGGGTTAATAAGGATATTATAACCCTTTGGTGGAATTTGGTGATTTTTAGAATTATATAAGAGTATTTGTTGAGATATATGTATAATAATAGTTTTAATGATATTATCAAACTATATGTTATAAATTGGGCCTAATGACAATATAAAATGTATATGAGTCTGTTCGGAATTTACAAAAAATAACCATAGGTTATGCTCTTTTATAAGTTAGAAATGTTATATTAAATGGGATATATAACATGGTAAAAGAAAGGGTGATTTTGTAAATAAAGGAAATTATGGTTTAAGGAAAAGTATAAGGTTTAATATGTGCCTATGAGGCAATACACAATAGTTTTGTATAAAAACTATAGATTATAAGTTAAAGGAAATAAAAATATCATAGCAAATGATATTAGTATTTTGGTATAACATTACATAATGTTATGTGGTCAAAAGGGAATTTAAATAAATTCAAGGGCTATACCGAAAATATAAAGGTTGGAAAATGAATTTTAGACTAAGGTCTATAATGTTATAAATGTTATAACAATTATTTGGTATTAAGGTGGTTTAATGAAATTAATACAAATAAGGTATTCACATTAAATGGTGTGACAAACTATAAGTGAATGGGATTTATAAACTAAGGTATTTATGGAATAAACCTTAGGAGTTGTAAATGTACAACATAAAATGTTACATAATATTAGGATAACAATCTTAATATAAGTTGTATAATATGATGCAACTAATGGGAATAATCATCTAATAAAAGATGATGAAATGTAACACAAATATAAGAGTTTATGAAACTCATGAGAATACCTACGTGGTAAAAATATACATACACAAGAATAATGTATATAAGGTGGATAAATATATTTTGGTTGAACACCTTATGAGTTAATGGTGGTGGTTATTAAAAAAAATATAGTTACGAACTATAAGTCATGAGTTTTGGAAGCAATATTATTTGCTAAAGATAAAGGGATTATACAACATGTCGAATTATGAAGGATGGTGGGAAAATAAAACAATATGAAAGAGAATACAATAAATAAATGATACAATAAGAAAAAGAATATAATATAATATAATCATGCATGCATACATGCAACTATGGGTTACGCACCTAAACTGGAGGGTGGATAAGATTAAAAAGGAAATAGTGAATTAAACTTTACAGTTGGGATAGTTTTGACGTACGCGTTTTAAGTAACAAAACCGACTGTTTTAGAGAAACCCGTAACAACAACTGTAGAAAACGGAGGTGAACTGTCGGGGTTACTTATTATTCGGATATACCGGATGTAGTTAGTCATGGAGACTGACGTATAGTTTTAATACCGTTTAGATTATACTTCTGACAAGGACGCTTGACAAGCTAGCGGACTACACGGAGCATAGGATCTTGAAGATTCATACTCCACCGTAATACAATCAGGTGAACGGTATGTAAAGGGGTTTGCCGAGTTGACCTAAGGTTGCTCCTTGGGCTCGGATTTGGTTGATATAACTTGTGTATTATATGTGTGTGGTTACATGTATGTGTTTAAGTGTTGATGCATTAATTATTTATGCACGGGCGTCCTACGGGACTAACACTACGTCGACTATAGATCGACTTATATACAACATATGCGTTGTGATGACATGACGGTTACTTGATATAATACCATGATATTAATATTAAGGATATGGTAACCTAAGTAAAACACTTAGGAACGAGTCACGACATTGTCGGTCTCTAGAGCATGGATCTCTAACATAAATATCACCTAGATAACTTCTAGGTATGCGTGACCCATTGGGCCGCTGGTTAATAAATATATTCTCCATAAGACTAAGAGCATATCTTGAACAACATGAGAGAGTGATGGTATGAGATTGAGGTGAGGAATCCCGGTGGTTTACGAACCACTTGGTTGCGCATTTGTGATCACTGAGGGGTTTCCTAATTGGATTCCGCTCCAGGTTATATCCAACGAGCCCAAATAGGTTCGTGGATCAGGTGGCTACGGCCTTTTTATGGACGTCTTACAAGACATAAGTGAGTCAGGGGCCTCCGGACCTCTGGCGAAATGAGCACCTTTGTGTGTACGGGGGACTACTGTCCATGGTGAGGCTATCGGGTTGTCCTAACATGACGCCCTACTGACATCAATTAAACATGGTTGGATGGAGCCTACAAGGCTAAGGTAAATTAACTATGGGAACTGTACGCTATGGCGAATGTACATTGTACATATGGATGGGGCTTGAAAGCCAAACTAAAATAAATTGACAGCGGATGGTGAACACTACGGCGATTGTACATTGTACAAAAATTGTTGTTATGCTCGATACGTTCGATATACAAATGTTGTTTGAAGTATTCTATGAATGTTTGGTTTGGATGGATGATAAATGTTTATGAATATTAGAATGGATGATTAATGTTTATGAATATTAGAATGGATGATTAATGTTTATGAATATTTGGATGGTTGATTATGTATATTATACATTTATGCTTCAGTTTTGATTATAACTGTAAAAAGGAAAAACATGAAACCAATCTAATAATAAGATGGTTAAAATGACAAGTGACCATTAGGGTCCAGGCCCGGCATACTCAGCGTCTATCGCTGATACTACACCATTTCAGGTTGTTGATCATTGTCAGAGCTGAAGAGCAGGAACAGGGTAATTGGAGATGTTATATAGTAATGAAGATGGTGTATGGTCTTATGGTAAGGTTATGTATTTTTCAGGATTGGGTAGACGCTCACTTGTCGACGTTTATGGTTTATGGACTTAGTATGATGTATAGGAGTTCCTCGTTATCACTGCGGTTAGCAGTTTGTTTATTTTGGTAGTTGGATGTGGTTTGGCTACGTTGCTCGCATGGGCGAGTAATGGCCGGTGACACCCGTGTGAGTTTTGTAATTATTATTTATTTTTCCGCTGTGAGACATTTTATTTATTGCTACGAGAGGGATTATATCGTGATTATGGAGAGGGGTGTTACAAAAGTGGTATCAGAGTGGAGTACCGCTCTGATGACGAGAAAGTAGGTTAAGACAGTGAGCTTAGGACTTGGGAAATATTGGGAAATATTTAGGAGGTACGAGACGACTCGTCTCAAAAGATATTGTGTCTAGAAACGCAAAATGCGTGACAGGATAGCCTTTAAGGCAACTTAATATCTATTGGTTGTGTACGGTAATTTTACCAAGTATTTATGTGACATACTGTACTACAGATGTCTGGTGGTACTAGAGGGCGTGGTGCTGGAAGAGGTAGAGGCGGTGACCCCGGCATTCCAGGAGTTGCTGAGACGGTTGCAGTCGTTCTTGCACAGCTGGGTACTCAGATAGGAGGAGCACCAGCCCACCCGCCACAGCCCAGGGAAACAAACTGGCTGAAGTCAGTTACAGAGACCCGACCACCTACATATTCAGGGGAACCAGACCCCGTAGCTTTGGAACGTTACATCGTTGAACATGAGAAGGCCTATAAAGCGTTACAGGTACCTGACGACAAGAAGGTCGCTATTACTGCTTTCCATCTGAAGGATGCAGCCAGCACTTGGTGGAGGTTGGTCAAGGACCAGCACCTGGCTACGCCCGACTTTTCGTGGGCTGCCTTTGTTGAGTTACTAAGAGGGAAGTACTACCCGGCGCACCTCAAACAGAAGAAGCGCCATGAGTTTGAAACATTGACCCAGGGAGGTCTGACCGTGGACGAGTATTACGCTCGATTCATTGGTCTACTGGACTTCATCCCCGGTGTGGATTACTCAGAAACCGTAAAGATTGAGAAGTTCCGGGGAGGACTATTATTTAGCATCCAGATGGCGATGGGTGCTACCCTCTACACTACCATACAGGTATTAACATGAATGCCATAAATTCTTTACTTACTATAGTACCGTATAACCTTTTGAGAACTTACCAATGAGATTCCAGGAGTGTTACGACGCTGCCTCGAGGACGGAGCTAATGCTCTAGACTTGGGAAGAGACTCTAGGGGCAAAGAAAAGGAAGAACCTTGAAGGAGAGTCTGAGGGTGGAGGAGCATCTTCAGGCGATGGCCAGAAAAAGGGAAAGTAAGGACTTAACCCAAGCTTAAATACTTATCATACTAAATACCTTACGAATGCTGACCCGAAACCTTAAACAGGAAATTCTTTCCAAAGAAAGGGCAGCAGGGTCACCAGGGAAAGAAAGGGAAAGAGCCCGTCCTGCAGTTGACCAGCCCAGCTATTGATGCTAAGCCTCTGAGATCTGCACCTCCTAAGGGTGAGAACACCTACCTCTTAAATTCAAATATAATCTTAACCCATATATCAACAGATTTTAACTTAAACTTAAATACTATCATCAGGCACCGGACAGCCCCAGCGCCATTTTTACTGTAAGCGTTGTGGGAAGGACCATCCAGGGGTCGACTGCGAAGGCCGCAAAGTCGCATGTCGGTGCTGCCACAAAGAGGGCCATAGGGAATTTGAATGTTGGATGAACCCAGAGAGCCGTAATTACAGGCCACCAAAGAATACTCAGAAGACCTCTGCTGGAGGATCTGGAGTACCACGAGGCGGTCAGGATGGCTAGACTTCTGCTGATGCTGGTGCCCAGAAGGGCAAGGGAGTAGATAGGGCATGAGTACCCATACTCCATGAGACCGCTAGTGGAAGACTTTTACTTACTATGTTGTGTGCTTACTTTGAATGTTAGAAGGAGCTATGTTATAAGTATGTGGGAGTGTGTCATTGACCACTCGCCTTTTGTGTAAGACTTTGGGATTAGTTGTGTGTACTCAGTACCAAAAGCTTTAAACCTTGACGGATATATATATGAATAGGATGTTAATGCTTACATTATCATGTAGCCTATACTCTACGACACAGAGTCAATGAGGCCGGGAATTACTGAACCAGAATTTCCACCTGCATGGCGCACTTGCTATTGCAAGCGCTATGAGAGTAAACCACTGAAATTTCCATCTGCCTTGCGCACTTGCTACAGCAAGTGTAGCGACAGCAACAACAACAATAACAGCTACTGCAAATGCAACTGCAACAACTACTACTTTTTAACCTTTTATAAAAAAAAACTGTTGTTCAAACCTTTTCATTGAAACCTGGAGATTAGAAACCTATGCAATTTTGGAAGGACCGATAGTCCAACCACTGCAACTGGACACATTATACAGCCACTATGACTGTAAAAAAAAAACACACACACACACACACACACACCAGTTTAAACGTTCGAGGAAGTTTCAGACAGGGCTATTAGCCAAATACCATTAGAGTATACTTGCATTTAATGCTAATCACTACCGGTGATACATGTTTAGTCCTTATGGACAAGCATACCTGTAACACCCCATCCAACATTAACACACTTACAATAAACATCAGCGGAAATACAAACCTCATCACCTTACTTAACTCGTTGGTGTTACACGCCGTTAACCACCCACATGGCTAACAAGGCTAATACATGTACATTGTATCGGTCTGATGGACTAGATTCCCGAGCAACTACACAATACAATCCTTATTCCATTTCCAACATTTATTATATACATACATTCCCACTGTACCGAGTATTTACAAACTAATGCCGATAACAATTTCGGTCTTACTACGCTTACAATGCTTACACCATTTAAATGGCTACCCATGCATAAACATCTACCCCGTCCTACTCTCGAACGGCTTCCAGCTCCTTGTACCTGAAATAGAAAAGGAGAGAAAGGGTGGCCCCCAAGGGGCTCAGCACCTTTGCTGGTATGGTAATCCCGCAGCCCACATGCTACCGGGCCACGCACAACTAATTTTCGTCTTAGCATGCAGTTGATTATATTTAAATCATGCATACAAACCATAAACACACAACACTTGCATACACCCAACAATAGGGCTCAACATAAATCCAACACATCCGCACTTAACAAATCATCCAATGATTCCTTTAACCCTAGAGTGGCTCTCCTCTAGAACGGAGCTACTTCCTTAATGAACGACACGTACCCATTAATCGGGTTATCCTTAAACGCCTCTTGTCACAAACTGGGATTCATTTCCATGATCCACACACTCCATATCCTACAGCATATCACATTCCTCACACAGCAAACACAACAACACTTTTCTCGTTTCGACGTACACGTGTTAATATCGAGTTCATTTTAAACATCTAACATAAACATATCATAGCATAGCAAGGGAAATTGCCTAGCACAATAACAACTCATAACACCATAAGATTGGTTCACACAGGGAACCTTCCACCATAGTTAGTATATATAGTGAGCCTAGAGATTATTGCCAATCTCATGCTAAGCTCGTTACCAACCTCGTTACCGTCCAGTTATATCGAACGGTTAACTTAAACCCAAGGTGTGTCGGATATAGTAATCCCAAGCACACCGAAATAACATTCGTATGCCCCTGCGGCCCGACGTGAGTCAGTAACTAGCTTTGGATAAGCTAAGGGAAGGTAGAAACCAAATTGGAATACCACCTATACATACACCAAGAGAGCCGAACCGGGTACATCGACTCCCGTCCATCACACGCGTGGCCGGAACAACCGGACTCCTCACCCCCCATTAGTACATATATACTTATAAATAAGTAGTTAGAGATCCATTATGGAGCCTACCACATCCACACACCATACGGTATCATAACCGCGTTAAGCACACAAGGGAGGTTCACACACTTGCATACAACAACAATATCCATCTAACTCACACATAGCCGTGGTTAGAACGTTCCCAAGGTTTGGGTCGTTAACTCCGAATACCGATCACTCATGTGTTCCTAGATTTGGTTAGCTAAGGTATAACACATATTTGAGGTTAAATGGTATCGGAGGCCAAATTCGCCACATAAATGAATTACTATAAACTCATTACATGTTCTAATCTTACAAGGTGGCAAACACTCAGAAAAACACATTGGCATACAAGCCGGTGTAATCCGGTAGGACACAGGTTGCAAGAAAACCATACTTGTCACCGGAGTCCACTCTTTCATGTCCACTTATGTTCCTCGAGCAATTCTCGAACAACTGATAATATTACATGTACTTTTATTAACATCGGGGTAACATGATTGTTTAAAGTCTAATGCTTATAACTTTTCCCCGTTAACTTAGTTAAATAACTTCACATTTTAACTTATTTTACTTTCACATTATAATACAACTGTTCACCTACTTGATCGTCATTATAACCCACCTAATATGTCTTAAACAACCTTATAACATCATTACCTAACAATCCCCTCATTACATTTCATTTTATAACCTTAAACATTTAAATCATCTTACTTAACTTAATCTCTTAAGTCCTTTTATAATTATTTTTCTAATCATCAATACTCTCTTAATGGCATACCACTAATACCACTTAACATTCTTAAAATTAATTTTTTTTTTCTTTTTTTTTAGGTCCGACCAACCCACCGACCGACCCACCCCCTGGGTAGGTCGGCTGCAGAGAACATCCAACTTCACAGTTTCAGCCCGACCGACCCAGACTGGGGTCGGTCCCCTGGGTAGGTCGGCTGCAGAAACTCTCCTAAAAATGCCTATCTTATTCCAAACTCCTCCACAAGTTCCCTTATATGTTCTAACACCATTTGGGCACTTAAACACCCTCTTAAATCATCCATTAAACTCATTAGTTGACCCACCATCAAGCTCCTTGATCATTCACTCAAATTCTTGCAAAATTCCTAACACTTGTAATGTTTTTCCCTAAGTTCCTAAGTGGTGGTTTATACTTATGATAACAACTAACTAAAATGTTTTCTCACCACCATCACATCTACTCCAAGCATCATTCCTCACAAACACCTCCATTACACTACTCCTTCTATATCCACAAGTTTACACTTAGACCTTCACAAGGCATTACTTTTCCTTTGTTTACCTAAACTTTAACAAGACTTAATACTTCACATATCATAACTTTGGTGTGTATAAAACACACATTTGATTTCTAAATCCTCCAAGATTATGCCCAAGGCATCTTAACACTTAAGAACACCTTAATTCACCATCTTCACACTTAACCATTCCTAGCATCCTCTAGGTCATAAAATCTCATTACAACACATGAACTCCTTTGTTCATCAACTAAATTTTGCCATAGCTTCTCTTGTAAACTCTCACCCACAACACTTAGGTTTTCACCTTTAGACAACCAAGAACACTTAATCACTTAATACACATTCCTTACACACAAACATATTGTTTTTCATCCTTTAACCATTCAAGACATTCATCTTTACAAGAAATGCCCTTTACACACAACTAAGCCTTTAACTACACTACATCACAATATAGTGCATAAACTTAAATTGCTTGGCTCTTAGGCCCTTAAATAACATAAACCACACTGAATTTCCACATTTAAATGCCTTCAACCTGCGAATACACACAACAATGCTCCCATGTCTTTTTAGTCCACCTTGTGGATAGTTTTCTAGCTCATTTCCCATTGGCTCTTTAGGTTATTTATTAAGCAAATATAGCTCAATTCCCTAGTACATAAAACCACATTAAGAGAGGTCATTTACCTCTTTGTTTTCCAAGCTTTCTCACTTGATTTCACTTGTTTTCACTTGTTTTTCTTGATTGAAAATCGGCAAGGAGCTTTTATCACTTGTCAACCTTCTAACCAATACACATATAAGGGTAATGAGTATTAAGTTTAATACTCAAACTCATAATTAAACCCTAGGTTTACATAAGTGTCTTAAAACACTAAATTTGATGATTACCTTTGGAATTTGAAAGAGAGCTTGGTTAAGTGGCAAGATAGGACTCCTCCTAGTCCCTTGAAGATTGAATTAAGCTAAGAAAATAGCAAGACAAGGCACCATTGTAAGGTGAATTTTCGGTTATACAAGAAAATGATGGGAACTTGGATTTTCTTTGATTTTCCTTACCTTGAAACAAAGGAGAATGACAAGGCATGGACATATGAGCTCAAGCTCCTTCAATGGTGAATCTCCATGGCACCGAAATGGAGCTTTTGAAGATTTGAAAAGATAGGAATGTAGAGCTTACTCTAACTAAGACAACGGTAGTCTCGGAATTGAATTCGGAGCTTGGAGCCATGAGTTACAAGCATTTAAAGATGGAGAATGGCTACTTGCTGTAGCAAAACGAGAATGGAGAAGGGAGGATGAGGTTGGAGACGGTGGGAACCAAAAAGAAAAGAAGAGAA
This sequence comes from Limonium bicolor, assembly GCA_023374045.1. Classification (NCBI taxonomy): domain Eukaryota; kingdom Viridiplantae; phylum Streptophyta; class Magnoliopsida; order Caryophyllales; family Plumbaginaceae; genus Limonium; species Limonium bicolor. The sequence goes on from CM041776.1 coordinate 94,149,042, forward strand.
AGTGAGGAGAGAGGTAAGTTTTGGAGATATTTAAGTTATAAAGCAAAAAGGTATCCTTTACTTACTTTTCTTTCTTTCTTTTAATTTGCAAGCCAAGTGTGATGACTCACACACCCAAAACCGTGGCCCCTTACATATATAACATATATATGGCCTTTGTTGACCAATTAAACAACTTATGTTGACTTATAACTTAAACTAGCACTATTTGAGCACTATTCACAAATTAAGGCACATATTTGTGAAATTTTTGATTTCCCATTGATTTAGACTTCCTAATGTGATACTACGTAGTACCAATATTAATTAAAGAGTAATGATGGTCATTTAGCCACTCAAAACTCATTTACAAGACAATTTTTCAAAAATGTGCTTTAAGACTCCTTAAAGCACATTTTGTGTTTTAACTTGTTTTCAAGCTTGGTTTTCTTTGGTAATCGATTTAATATGTTCATTAACATATTTATAAGGTATAGGTATGACCATTAGATCTTATACAAATTTATCCCAAGCTTAGAGCACATTTTTGCTCATATTGACTTTAAGGTATATTCTTGTGTTTTATTTGGTTTAACTGTCCACCAAGGTTTCTTAAGGACTTATTTAGCCTTATTAAATCATAATTGAATATTATTAAGTCTTGGTAGGCTCTTTGGTCCTAACCAAGTTCACTCCGAGCTTAGAGCACGTTTTTGCTCAAACCGTGTCTTAGTGTTTTATTGTGTTTTTACTATGGTTTAAATTGTACATTGATGTTCCTAAGGCACTTTTAGCCTTTTAATACCATATTTTAACATTTTCACGACATACCAAGGTTTGGGGTATTTCAATCTACCCCCCTTAAAAGAACTTCGTCCTCGAAGTTCACATTTCCACGCATCATTGGATTAGAATACGGGAATTACTTCCTAAATTAACTTCCATTACCAACCACCCTTTACATCCAACCTCGGACTTAACGGTCCGGGCAACATATCCACATTATACATAACCATATCGTAACATACTTACATGATAACCTCGGACTCACGGTCCGGGTACCTTAATAACATTACACTTACATAACAACCCTCAGACTCTCAGGTCTGGGTAACAATACAACAGTTAGACTCATAGGTCTGAATAACATAACACTTTCGAAACTACCACATTATGACTCAAGGTCTAACATAATATCTCTTACTCATACCACACAACATGTCTTAGCATGTATAACAAACAGAAATACATTTTCCATCTCTTCATGGGCTCAAGTCCCATGTCGAGTACATATACACTGTGATCCCGCAGAACCCGGTCGCGATGGACACCTTCTGGTCCCCGTTCCTTTGGGAGGTCAAAACCATCACATACATTTTTAAAATATACTTCTCACGTCACCGGTCCGAAGACAAAGGCTCATACGTCCTCAGCTCGTGAGCAAGCATTACAAAATATTCTTTACTAGGTCAAGTATATAAGATAATCCTTTATTCAAAATATGAATCGGCTGTTTTGGAAATACCATTTGAAAATCCTTTTTGAAAACGCAACACAACTCCAAGTCCAATTTATGCTCTTTGTATCTTTCTTAACATGGTTATTTGTGACCACTTACAGGGAGCTTCAAGAATCATCCAACCCTGATGTGATCAGCATCAGTGTTGAACTATCTTTCCACCCCAATTTGTGTTCGGCTTCCCTTGACCTCATGATAATCAAGTTTCACCTCCCACTTCATTTTCAACCAACTACTAATTCAAGCATATCCCATTTCCTATCTTTAAATCCTTCTAGTCATAATCATTACATCTCCAAGGGATAGAACTCCGTCTATCAATCATCACCCAAATCCAACTTAATTCAAGTTACCTAGGGAATTTAATTCTCACTAGGTTCTATGTCGGTCTCATACCCCTTCATAAATCACAACACTGTATATATATTTTATCAAAATACAATACATGGTTTACATTTATGCACCGTCGGGGTTTTAGTTCCCCGGGAGTTTCTTTACTCCCTTCCACTGTACTCTCACACACCACTGTTAACAAAATAAACACACTTCCTACAATGGTATTTGCATCTTCTGTGCGCAATTACCACAATTTAACCACGAATGAATGCGTATGTTTATATAACACACGCGCCAACCATCATAGCAAATCATTTTTGTGCTATGCACAACATAGTTCATGTACACTTGTACGGTAAAACACACTAAGAGGCTTTACGCTCTACCCCCCTTAAAAGGGATTACGCCCACGTAATCAACCACTGAACATTGGCTTAAAATGTTCTGCCGTCGTGAAGTATTTTAACTTCCACGCGGTCTGCTATACAATGCGTTCTGGTTAGAGGATCTTAACCATATCGGCGGTTTAGTCCTTAAACCAAGAATTTTCCTAGGAGTTTATCTAACTCATAACCGGTTTCGGTCCTGGCCTGTGAGGCTTCTAGGCATTGATGACTAGCCATCCATTCATATTCACAATGTATATCCGGTATTGACGCATGGGCTCACTGGCCTCTGTTGCGCAACTCTGATAATTATAGAGCTAGTTTGCCCCATTCGTTACTGTTGCTGTATTGTACATCTCCAATGTATTACCCAAATCTTGGTATTAATGGTTTCTCAACCGACGCACGGTATCTCTTACCGTGAGCGAATTCGGTGAGTTTCATAACTTTCCATCCCCTTCCATAACAATTTACTGTGTATACAACTATGTATTTCACAATGATTGACTTGCTTCTACCGACTTACTGTCGGTTGAGATTGAGCTACTACCTAATGTGTAGTGCTCTCTCGGTTATTTCCCACACCTGGGGTATATTTCATACCGACTTTTGGTATTTAGTGCTACTGTTATCTCTTATTCTTAATCATACCTCCACATTTGGTTTCGTACAAGTACTCTTCCATTGGTATGGCCTTGCATTTCCTATGCATTGATCATTATAGTATTATAGGTTTCTTTCTACATCCACCGCAATTAACATTTCCCAAATCCTAGCTATCCCACTTGATCGTTACTGCGCAAGTGCAATACCAAAACACTCAGTCATACAGAGTGCAGAGGCGTAAACTCTTGACAGTAAATCTCTTATGCGATTGCCATAGGAATTTTCACTGTGTTTCACTGTGTTTCTTATCACATAACACTTGCCACCGGCTTACTGCTCGGTTCGTTTGCTATCACTTACTGTTGTATCTCCACTGGGGTTAACTCACAACTCTGGTTATTTCTCATACCATCACTTAGCAATACTTATACAACGGTCGCTTATTGCACACCGTATCCTCTTTCATTATACAACATCAACTTATACTGTATCCGCTATTATATTATCTTCCGCCATTACACTGGGTTTGGCCACTTATTTGGCTGATTTTTGAATACACTATTTTTCGAGCCTTTATGTTCCTTGAGCGTTGTTCGCTACTAATTTAGCATCACACACCTATGGTGGTTGCTATCAAACTTATCACTCTTCCTTTCTACACAACTGGTACAAACATTTCCTTTCGTATTATTGTTATTCAAATCATTCTAGGGTAATAACCACATGGTTAATCCCTGACATATCTCTTGAACTTGGTTCACCTAACTACCGCTCCTGCGGTTTCACAATATCAAGAGGTATCCCCACTCTTAAGCAGTGGTTCGTTTCGCAGCTCTATTTCCTTGTGTAACATATATCTGCAACGATCAAATTTACAGAACACAAGTTGTTGTGGCTTATAAGCCTTACTGTCACGATCCTTCCAAGTATCTCTTTGGCAAACTTGGGTCCTACTGTAAGTGGGGTTCACCTTCAGTGTTTAATCCGGTAATTGTTCCAAATCTTGTGTTTCTGTTATATTGCTCCATCTAACAATGTTTAATCAAACAAACACCTCTCAAGGATTGCTCCTGGGTGTTACTAACATATGCCATTACATCTGGTTTCCACTCATGGGTACATTCAGTAACTACGTCTTCTTACGTTCTTAGTTGGGTATTCGTTTCAGCTATCATGTTTTATCCCTGAAGATTCTTAAAACATATCCGATGTCTTTACATACCAGTTAGGGCACTTCGCACCTCTTGACTCTATACATTTCCTTGAAATAAACTCACTAGTTACTTTAGTCCTTTTTAACTTAGCTGGGTTCCTTTACTTCAACCATTCGTGGTAATCCTTAGCTCTTACTTGACTTTTCTGCTGACCGTAGTATGGAGTCGACTACTTCCCGTGTTCTGGACTCTACTCGTATACATATATGGGGTATCATACTGATACATTGCTACTTACCCAACTAACCTATAAGTAGGTCTGTCATGCCCACATGCTCCTATCGGAGTGCGGTCGTCCCACAACACAGTTGGTACACTCGAAGTGTCCGTCACACGCCTAGGTGAAGTATTCTGTTGTCAACTCCCTTATATTGTCCCGTGACAATATTCATTCCTTGCTTCCCGAACTTAATCAAGGGAAAGCCTATCCACTGTTGTATCTTTATCAACTGCCTTTGGCTTTACTGGTTTGGTTAAAAGGAGGTTAGAAATAGATATTGGTTTGAAAGAAAAAATTGGTTTTGAAAGAAAGAGTTTGAAATAAATCTGGGTTTGAAAGAAAATTTTCATGGTTTCACAACATCTTCTTACCTTAACCAAGTCTAGCGTCTTGCTGACGGGTGTACTTCCAATTACAGAGGTTAGACTGTTAAGCCCTTCCATGGTTATAATGATCTCACTTAACTTCATGGTACTTTACCAAGTACTTCGTAGTGGTTATAAATTTCCCGAACAGCCCTGTTATAGCAGCACTTGCTATGGCAAGTGCGCCATGCTAGCTGGCTATCGGTTTAACACATACCGGTTGGGGTATTGTCTTTACCCGCACTGTCATCAGTGGCCTTGTTGGCCCTCACTGATCTTACTGTCTTGATAATAACTCTCCTAGGTGACTTCTCACTGTCTTCACATGATATTCATTAACTAGGGTGTTTCCTATTCTGGAGACCCCTTTTCTTTGTATTATTTCCTCTTCGTAGCCCGTCCCACGCGTTTGTCGTGGTTACTGAGACTTGTCTCTTGTTTGGGTACTACGTTGTAGTTCCTTAGTTGGTTGATATACCGTTGGCGTATTATCTGGCAACTGTGGTTCCGTAGACACTCGTCTCGGGTTTCATTAATCCATTTCTTGCCTGTTGCACGGTTGGTGCGTTGCAAGCTGGTTGTTCTCGACTGCTCTGCATGTCGACCCAGGTTGCCGGAAATTTTATCCTCTTATACACAAGATTCTTCATTCCTCGCAATGAAATGCGGTTATCACTGTTTAGATGGAAACCGTCTCCGGGATTCCCAGATTTCGGGATCTACCGTATGACAGGTCTTCCGTACTTTAAAGGTATTTAATAGCAGCCAGATCGGGTATTCCCGAGTAAGAGTGGACTTCCATCTCTCTGGCGTCCTTTCCCAAGTTATAAAACAGGGATTGTGGAGGGTGGGAAGGATATAGTAGGTTTCTAGTAGTCACTGGTAGTTCCTAACTAGCGTATTTCTCATGCTATCACTCAACCCTTAACCCAAAGTACGAAAATCCTAACTCGGTACATCCTAAGCTCGGTAACTCAGTCATCAGAGTGATACTTCGCTCTGATACCACTTTTTGTAACACCCCATCCAACATTAACACACTTACAATAAACTGCAGCGGAAATACAAACCTCATCACCTTACTTAACTCGTTGGTGTTACACGCCGTTAACCACCCACGTGGCTAACAAGGCTAATACATGTACATTGTATCGGTCTGATGGACTAGATTCCCGAGCAACTACACAATACAATCCTTATTCCCTTTCCAACATTAATTATATACATACATTCCCACTGTACCGAGTATTTACAAACTAATGCCGATAACAATTTCGGTCTTACTACGCTTACAATGCTTACACCATTTAAATGGCTACCCATGCATAAACATCTACCCCGTCCTACTCTCGAACGGCTTCCAGCTCCTTGTACCTGAAATAGAAAAGGAGAGAAAGGGTGGCCCCCAAGGGGCTCAGCACCTTTGCTGGTATGGTAATCCCGCAGCCCACATGCTACCGGGCCACGCACAACTAATTGTCGTCTTAGCATGCAGTTGATTATATTTAAATCATGCATACAAACCATAAACACACAACACTTGCATACACCCAACAATAGGGCTCAACATAAATCCAACACATCCACACTTAACAAATCATCCAATGATTCCTTTAACCCTAGAGTGGCTCTCCTCTAGAACGGAGCTACTTCCTTAATGAACGACACGTACCCATTAATCGGGTTATCCTTAAACGCCTCTTGTCACAAACTGGGATTCATTTCCATGATCCACACACTCCATATCCTACAGCATATCACATTCCTCACACAGCAAACACAACAACACTTTTCTCGTTTCGACGTACACGTGTTAACATCGAGTTCATTTTAAACATCTAACATAAACATATCATAGCATAGCAAGGGAAATTGCCTAGCACAATAACAACTCATAACACCATAAGATTGGTTCACACAGGGAACCTTCCACCATAGTTAGTATATATAGTGAGCCTAGAGATTATTGCCAATCTCATGCTAAGCTCGTTACCAACCTCGTTACCGTCCAGTTATATCAAACGGTTAACTTAAACCCAAGGTGTGTCGGATATAGTAATCCCAAGCACACCGAAATAACATTCGTATGCCCCTGTGGCCCGACGTGAGTCAGTAACTAGCTTTGGATAAGCTAAGGGAAGGTAGAAACCAAATTGGAATACCACCTATACATACACCAAGAGAGCCGAACCGGGTATGACATCGACTCCCGTCCATCACACGCGTGGCCGGAACAACCGGACTCCTCACCCCCCATTAGTACATATATACTTATAAATAAGTAGTTAGAGATCCATTATGGAGCCTACCACATCCACACACCATACGGTATCATAACCGCGTTAAGCACACAAGGGAGGTTCACACACTTGCATACAACAACAATATCCATCTAACTCACACATAGCCGTGGTTAGAACGTTCCCAAGGTTTGGGTCGTTAACTCCGAATACCGATCACTCATGTGTTCCTAGATTTGGTTAGCTAAGGTATAACACATATTTGAGGTTAAATGGTATCGGAGGCCAAATTCGCCACATAAATGAATTACTATAAACTCATTACATGTTCTAATCTTACAAGGTGGCAAACACTCAGAAAAACACATTGGCATACAAGCCGGTGTAATCCGGTAGGACACAGGTTGCAAGAAAACCATACTTGTCACCGGAGTCCACTCTTTCATGTCCACTTATGTTCCTCGAGCAATTCTCGAACAACTGATAATATTACATGTACTTTTATTAACATCGGGGTAACATGATTGTTTAAAGTCTAATGCTTATAACTTTTCCCCGTTAACTTAGTTAAATAACTTCACATTTTAACTTATTTTACTTTCACATTATAATACAACTGTTCACCTACTTGATCGTCATTATAACCCACCTAATATGTCTTAAACAACCTTATAACATCATTACCTAACAATCCCCTCATTACATTTCATTTTATAACCTTAAACATTTAAATCATCTTACTTAACTTAATCTCTTAAGTCCTTTTATAATTATTTTTAATCATCAATACTCTCTTAATGGCATACCACTAATACCACTTAACATTCTTAAAATTAATTTTTTTTTCTTTTTTTTTAGGTCCGACCAACCCCCGACCGACCCACCCCCTGGTAGGTCGGCTGCAGAGAACATCCAACTTCACAGTTTCAGCCCGACCGACCCAGACTGGGGTCGGTCCCCTGGGTAGGTCGGCTGCAGAAACTCTCCTAAAAATGCCTATCTTATTCCAAACTCCTCCACAAGTTCCCTTATATGTTCTAACACCATTTGGGCACTTAAACACCCTCTTAAATCATCCATTAAACTCATTAGTTGACCCACCATCAAGCTCCTTGATCATTCACTCAAATTCTTGCAAAATTCCTAACACTTGTAATGTTTTTCCCTAAGTTCCTAAGTGGTGGTTTATACTTATGATAACAACTAACTAAAATGTTTTCTCACCACCATCACATCTACTCCAAGCATCATTCCTCACAAACACCTCCATTACACAACTCCTTCTATATCCACAAGTTTACACTTAGACCTTCACAAGGCATTACTTTTCCTTTGTTTACCTAAACTTTAACAAGACTTAATACTTCACATATCATAACTTTGGTGTGTATAAAACACACATTTGATTTCTAAATCCTCCAAGATTATGCCCAAGGCATCTTAACACTTAAGAACACCTTAATTCACCATCTTCACACTTAACCATTCCTAGCATCCTCTAGGTCATAAAATCTCATTACAACACATGAACTCCTTTGTTCATCAACTAAATTTTGCCATAGCTTCTCTTGTAAACTCTCACACCCAAACACTTAGGTTTTCACCTTTAGACAACCAAGAACACTTAATCACTTAATACACATTCCTTACACACAAACATATTGTTTTTCATCCTTTAACCATTCAAGACATTCATCTTTACAAGAAATGCCCTTTACACACAACTAAGCCTTTAACTACACTACATCACAATATAGTGCATAAACTTAAATTGCTTGGCTCTTAGGCCCTTAAATAACATAAACCATAAACACTGAATTTCCACATTTAAATGCCTTCAACCTGCGAATACACACAACAATGCTCCCATGTCTTTTTAGTCCACCTTGTGGATAGTTTTCTAGCTCATTTCCCATTGGCTCTTTAGGTTATTTATTAAGCAAATATAGCTCAATTCCCTAGTACATAAAACCACATTAAGAGAGGTCATTTACCTCTTTGTTTTCCAAGCTTTCTCACATGTTTTCACTTGTTTTTCTTGATTGAAAATCGGCAAGGAGCTTTGATCACTTGTCAACCTTCTAACCAATACACATATAAGGGTAATGAGTATTAAGTTTAATACTCAAACTCATAATTAAACCCTAGGTTTACATAAGTGTCTTAAAACACTAAATTTGATGATTACCTTTGGAATTTGAAAGAGAGCTTGGTTAAGTGGCAAGATAGGACTCCTCCTAGTCCCTTGAAGATTGAATTAAGCTAAGAAAATAGCAAGACAAGGCACCATTGTAAGGTGAATTTTCGGTTATACAAGAAAATGATGGGAACTTGGATTTTCTTTGATTTTCCTTACCTTGAAACAAAGGAGAATGACAAGGCATGGACATATGAGCTCAAGCTCCTTCAATGGTGAATCTCCATGGCACCGAAATGGAGCTTTTGAAGATTTGAAAAGATAGGAATGTAGAGCTTACTCTAACAAGACAAACGGTAGTATCGGAATTGAATTGGGCTGGAGCCATGAGTACAAGCATTTAAAGATGGAGAATGGCTACTTGCTGTAGCAAAACTAGAATGGAGAAAGGGAGGATGAGGTTGGGACGGTGGGAACCAAAAGAAAAAGAAGAGAAAGTGAGGAGAGAGGTAAGTTGGGAGATATTTAAGTTATAAAAGCAAAAAGGTATCCTTTACTTACTTTCTTTCTTTCTTTTAATTTGCAAGCCAAGTGTGATGACTCACACACCCAAAACCGTGGCCCCTTACATATATAACATATATATGGCCTTTGTTGACCAATTAAACAACTTATGTTGACTTATAACTTAAACTAGCACTATTTGAGCACTATTCACAATTAAGGCACATATTTGTGAAATTTTTGATTCCCATTGATTTAGACTTCCTAATGTGATACTAAGTAGTACCAATATTAATTAAAGAGTAATGATGGTCATTTAGCCACTCAAAACTCATTTACAAGACAATTTTTCAAAAATGTGCTTTAAGACTCCTTAAAGCAACATTTTGTGTTTTAACTTGTTTTCAAGCTTGGTTTTCTTTGGTAATCGATTTAATATGTCATTAACATATTTATAAGGTATAGGTTGACCATAGGTCTTATACAAATTTATCCCAAGCTTAGAGCACATTTTTGCTCATATTGACTTTAAGGTATATTCTTGTGTTTTATTTGGTTTAACTGTCCACCAAGGTTTCTTAAGGACTTATTTAGCCTTATTAAATCATATATTGAATATTATTAAGTCTTGGTAGGCTCTTTGGGTCCTAACCAAGTTCACTCCGAGCTTAGAGCACGTTTTTGCTCAAACCGTGTTTAGTTTTTATTGTGTTTTTACTATGGTTTAAATTGTACATTGATTTCCTAAGGCACTTTTATCCTTTAATACCATATTTTAACATTTTCCCGAATACCAAGGTTTGGGGTTTTCAATCTACCCCCCTTAAAAGAACTTCGTCCTCGAAGTTCACTTTCCACGCATCATTGGATTAGAATACGGGAATTACTTCCTAAATTAACTTCCATTACCAACCACCCTTTACATCCAACCTCGGATTAACGGTCCGGGCAACATATCCACATATACATAACCATATCGTAACATACTTACATGATAACCTCGGACTCACGGTCCGGGTACCGTAATAACATTACACTTACATAACAACCCTCAGACTCTCAGGTCTGGGTAACATACAACAGTTCGACTCATCGGGTCTGAATAACATAACACTTTCGAACTACCACATTATGACTCAAGGTCTAACATAATATCTCTTACTCATACCACACAACATGTCTTAGCATGTCTAAACAGAAATACATTTTCCATCTCTTCATGGGGTCAAGTCCCATGTCGAGTACATATACACTGTGATCCGCAGAACCCGGTCGCGATGGACACCTTCTGGTCCCCGTTCCTTTGGGAGGTCAAAACCATCACATACATTTTTAAAATATACTTCTCATGTCCCTGGTCCGAAGACAAAGGCTCATACGTCCTCGGCTCGTGAGCAAGCATTACAAATATTCTTTACTAGGTCAAGTATATAAGATAATCCTTTATTCAAATATGAATCGGCTGTTTTGGAAATACCATTTGAAAATCCTTTTTGAAAACGCAACACAACTCCAAGTCCAATTTATGCTCTTTGTATCTTTCTTAACATGGTTATTTGTGACCACTTACAGGGAGCTTCAAGAGTCATCCAACCCTGATGTGATCAGCATCAGTGTTGAACTATCTTTCCACCCCAATTTGTGTTCGCTTCCCTTGACCTCATGATAATCAAGTTCACCTCCCACTTCATTTTCAACCAACTACTAATTCAAGCATATCCCATTTCCTATCTTTAAATCCTTCTAGTCATAATCATTACATCTCAAGGGATAGAACTCCGTCTATCAATCATCACCCAAATCCAATTATTCAAGTTACCTAGGGAATTTAATTCTCACTAGGTTCTATGTCGGTCTCATACCCCTTCATAAATCACAACACCTGTATATTATTTTATCAAAATACAATCTGGTTTACATTTATGCACCGTCGGGGTTTAGTTCCCCGGGAGTTTCTTTACTCCCTTCCACTGTACTCTCACACACCACTGTTAACAAATAACACCCTTCCTACAATGGTATTGCATCTTCGTGCGCAATTACCACAATTTAACCACGAATGAATGCGTATGTTTATATAACACACGCGCCAACCATCATAGCAAATCATTTTTGTGCTATGCACAACATAGTTCATGTACACTTGTACGGTAAAACCACTAAGAGCTTTACGCTCTACCCCCCTTAAAAGGGATTACGCCCACGTAATCACCACTGAACATTGGCTTAAAATGTTCTGCCGTCGTGAAGTATTTTAACTTCCACGCGGTCTGCTATACAATGCGTTCTGGTTAGAGATCTTAACCATATCGGCGGTTTAGTCTTAAACCAAGAATTTTCCTAGGAGTTTATCTAACTCATAACCGGTTTCGGTCCTGGCCTGTGAGGCTTCTAGGCATTGATGACTAGCCATCCATTCATATTCACAATGTATATCCGGTATCTGACGCATGGGCTCACTGGCCTCTGTTGCGCAACTCTGATAATTATAGAGCTAGTTTGCCCCATTCGTTACTGTTGCTGTATTGTACATCTCCAATGTATTACCCTAATCTTGGTATAAATGGTTTCTCAACAGACGCACGGTATCTCTTACCGTGAGCGAATTCAGTGAGTTTCACAACTTTCCATCCCCTTCCATAACAATTTACTGTGTATACAACTATGTATTTCACAATGATTGACTTGCTTCTACCGACTTACTGTCGGTTGAGATTGAGCTACTACCAGTGGATTCAGTGAGAGAAGACACACGCATATATGCTAGTGATCCAAACCAGTGGATTCACAGCAAAAAAAAAGGCAAATTAAGCCTTTGTTCATGGGTCTACACCTCATACGGAGCGAGTGGGCCCAAAAGAATGAACTTGGGAAGAGCACAAAAAGATCAGTGCCTCACCTTTTATATATTGTGGAGCCCTGAAGGGCTAGAATTATACCCGTCTCTCTGATATGAGGATAATCCACGAGTTGGAGAACTCTTGAGAGCCAAGTATCCACGCTCCTTGTTGAGCGGCTGTTGTATACTTGTGGGGTACGGGGCGTAACCCTTTTTAAGGGGGGTAGAGCCTCTTGGTTGTGCACATGTGTGCACTTATTTTTGGCTGTTTGATATCATTGCATGCAAAAAAAAAAGAATGGTGGTGTGCGGGGCATACGAGGTTGTTTTGGTTAGTATGTGAATTATTTAGTATGCATAGCATACAGTGAATTGGTTTTTCTTGGTTATGGTTGGTACGCGGGCGTGCGTTGTTTGGTTGTTTGGGTGTGATGTACACTTGAAAGTATGTATCCTATGAGATACTTGTTTGAATGATTGTATGTACACCATGTGTGTAGTACTTTTCTTATGCTATATGTGATATTGAAATACCCCAAACCTTGATATGTGGTTTAAATATTAAACTATGGTATGTAAAGGCTAAAAGTGCCTTAGGAACATCAGTGTACAATTTAAACCATAGTAAATGCAATAAAGCACTAAGATACAGTTTGAGCAAAACATGCTCTAAGCTAGGAGTGAACTTGGTTAGGACCCAATGAGCCTACCAAGACTTAATAATATTCAATTATGATTTAATAAGGCTAATTAAGTCCTTAGGAAACTTTGGTAGACAGTTAAACCAAATAAAACACAAGAAAATACCTTAAAGTCAATAAGAGCAAAATGTGCTCTAAGCTTGGGATAATTTGTATAAGACCTAATGGTCATACCTATACCTTATAAATATTTTGAACATATTAAATCAATTACCAAAGAAAACCAAGCTTGAAAACAAGTTAAAACACAAATGTGCTTTAAGGATCTTAAAGCACATTTCTGAAAATTGTCTTGTAAATGAGTTTTGAGTGGCTAAATGTCCATCATTACTCTTTAATCAACATGTGTACTACTTAGTATCACATTAGGAAGTCTAGATCAATGGAAATCAAAAATTTCACAAATATGTGCCTTAATATGTGATAGTGCTCAAATAGTGCTAGTTTTGACTTAAGTCAACTTTGATTAGTTAAATGGTCAACAAAGACCATAAATATCTTTTAGAATGAAGGGGGCACGGTTTTTAGAGTGTGAGTCACATACCAAGCCGCCAACTAAAGAAAGAAAAAGAAATAAAGTAAAGTTACTATTTACCTTTAAAGTCAAAATATCTTAACAAAGCATACCTCTCACCTCCTTTCTTCATTTCCTCTTGTTCCCACCGTGTTCTTCCTCCATTCTCCCAACCAATCTCGTTCTTGCTACAGCACATCTCTTCTCCAACTTCAATTGCTCACCAAATGTTCAATATTGCTCCAAATCAAAAACTAAGCACATATTTGTCTTAGTTGAGTCAAGGCCTTTCATCCTCTCTTTTCAAAATTTCAAAAGCTCATGTTGGATGCCATGAAGAAACTCCATTGAAGGGGGAAAGTTCTGTTTGAAGAGCTCTTTTGCTTCTTCTCTCATTCAAGGTAAGGAAAATCAAAGAAAATGCAAGTTTCCTTCATTTTTGTGTATAGCCGAAAATTCACCCCTTAATGGTGCCTTGTATTGCTATCTTCTTAGCTTAATCCAAACTTCAATGGGCTAGGAGGAGTCCTATCTTGCCACTTGTTCAAGTTCTCTTTCAAATTCCAAAGGTAAACATCAATTTAGTGTTTTAAGACACTTATGTAAACCTAGGGTTTAATTATGAGTTTGAGTATTAAACTTAATGCTCATTACCCTTATATGTATATGGTTAGAAGGTTGACAAGTAAAAGCTCCTTGCCGATTTTCAATCAAGAAAAACAAGAGAAACAAGTGAGAAAACTTGGAAAACAAAGAGGTAAATAACCTCTCTTGATGTGGTTTATTGTACTAGGGAATTGAGCTATATTTGCTTAATAACCTAAAGAGCCAATGGAAAAAAATGAGCTAGGAAACTATCCACAAGGTGGACTAAAAGGACATGGGAGCATTGTTGTGTGTATTCGCAGGTTGAAGGCATTTAAATGTGGAAATTTAGTGTTTAAGGTTTATGCAATTTAAGGGCCTAAGAGCCATGTTATTTAAGGGCCTAAGTGCCAAGCAATTTAAGCTTATGCACTATATTGTGATGTAGTGCTAAATGTGTGAAGTTTGTGTATAAAATGGTGTTTGATGGATTTAGGTGTTCTTGAGTGGAATAAGGTAAAAACCTAAGTGTTTGGATGTGAGAATATACAAGAGAAGCTATGGCAAAATTTAGTTGATGAACAAAGGAGTTCATGTGTGTTGTAATGAGATTTTATGACCTAGAAGGTGCTAGGAATGGTTGAGTGTGAAGAGGTGATTAAGGTGTTCTTAAGTGTTAAGATGCCTTGGGCACAATCTTGGAGGATTTAGAAATCAAATGAGTGTTTAACACACCAAGGTTATGGTATGTGAAGTATTAGGTCTTGTTAAAGTTAGGTAACAAGGAAAGTAATGCCTTGTGAAGGTTTAAGGTAAACTTGTGGATATAGAAGGAGTTGTGTAATGGAGGTGTTTGTGAGGAATGATGCTAGGAGTAGATGTGATGGTGGTGAGAAAACATTTTAGTTAGTTGTTATCATAAGTATAAACAACACTTAGGAACTTAGGGAAAAAACATTACAAGTGTTAGGAATTTTGCAAGAATTTGAGTGAATGATCAAGGAGCTTGATGGGGGTCAACTAATGAGTTTAATGGATGATTAAGAGGGTGTTTAAGTGCCCAAATGGTGTCAGACCATATAAGGGAACTTATGGAGGAGTTTGGAATAAGATAGGCATTTTTAGGAGAGTTTCTGCAGCGACCTACCCAGGGGACCGACCCCAGTCTGGGTCGGTCGGGCTGAAACTGTGAAGTTGGATGTTCTCTGCAGCCGACCTACCCAGGGGGTGGGTCGGTCGGTGGGTCGGTCGGACCCTAAAAAAAAAAAAAATTAATTTTAAGAATGTTAAGTGGTATTAGTGGTATGCCATTAAGAGAGTATTGATGGTTAGAAAGATAAATATATGGACTTGGGGAGATTAAGTTAAGTGAGATGATTTAAATGTTAAGGTTATAAAATGATATGTAATGATGGGGATTGATTAGTAATGATGTTATAAGGTTGTTTAAGACATGTTAGGTGAGTTATAAGGACAATTATGTAGGTGGAAAGTTGGATTAAAATGTAAAAGTAAAACAAGTTAAAATGTGAAGTTATAAAACTAAATTAACGGGGATAAGTTATAAGCATTAGACTTTAAACAATCATGTTACCCCGATGTTAATAAAAGTACATGTAATGTTATCAGTTGTTCGAGAATTGCTCGAGGAACATAAGTGGACATGATAAAGTGGACTCCGGTGACAGGTATGGTTTTCTTGAACCTGTGTCCTACGGATTACACCGGCTTGTATGTCAACGTGTTTTCTGTATGTTTGCCACGTTGTAAGATAAAACATGTAATGAGTTTACAGTAATTCATTTATGTGGCGTGTTCAACTCCGATACCATTTAACCTCGGAAGTGTAACCTTATTAACTGAGTCTAGGATCACATGAGAGTTCGGTATTCGGATTAAACGACCCGAACCATGGGACGTACTAACCACGGCTATGCGTGTGTTAATTGTGTGATATGTGTATGTGAATGTAGGGATCTCCCTTGTGTGTTAACCCAGTTGTAATACTGTATGGTGTGTAGTTGTGACAAACTCCACAGTGGGGTTCTAGCCAATATCTAAAGTAAGTATGTACTAACAGTAGTGAGGAATCCGGTTTGGCCGGTCGCGCGTTGTTTGGGAGAGGGTATCCTTCTTAGCTTTACCCTTCTCTTTGTTATGGTTGTTTCCCTCACGGGTTATGATCTCCCATAGCTCACTCCAAAGCTTAGCTATTCTGACTTATGATCGGTTTAGGGGGAACATGTGTTTGTGTGGTGTGTTCGGGCCTTCAAACCCGAACCGCCTTAACTTAAGTTACTCGTCCGACTATTAGGACGGTAGTGAGTGTTGTTGTTATTGTATAACGAGCTTATCATGAGACTGGCAACATTCTCTAGGCTCACCAGTGTATAAGCAATGTTTGGGTCGGTTCCTAAGAGAACCATTCCCGTTATGTTATGTATTTTGTTGTGATGCAATATCTATTGCGGTGTTATGTTGTACACGTGGAAACGTGCAAAGTGTGGTTATGTGTTGTTATGTAGTGTATGTTATATGTTGTATAATGTGGAGTATGTGGATTATGGTGTGAATCCCAGTTGAGAAAAGAGGCGTTTAAGGATAACCCGATTTATGGGTAAGTGTTGTCTATTAAGGAAGTAGCTCCATTAGAGGAGGAACACTCTAGGGATAATGAATACCAAGAGTGACTTATTAAGTAAGGATATATTATCCGTTTGTTGAGCCATTGAGGCAAAATGTTATGTGATGTGTGTTTACTGTTACATGCATGATTTAAATATAATCAACCGCATGCTAAGACGACAATTAGTTGTGCGTGGCCCGGTAGCATGTGGGCTGCGGGATTACCATACCAGCAAAGGTGCTGAGCCCCTTGGGGGCCACCCTTTCTCTTCTTTTCCTATTTCAGGTACAAGGAGCTGGAAGCCGTTCGAGAGTAGGACGGGTAGTCGTTGTACATGGGTAATCATTTAAGTGTATGTATACAGTAGGTGTAGTAAGACCGAAATTGTTGTCGGCACCAGTTTATAAATACTCGGTATAGTGAAAGTTGTACGTTGTTGTTGTTGTTAATGGAAAGGGATAGTAATGTAGTCGCTCGGGAATTTAGCCCATCAGACCGGTACAATGTATGTGTATTAGCCTTGTTAGCCACGTGGGTGGTTAACGGCGTGTAACACCAGCAAGTTGAGTTATTTGATGAGTTGTGTATTCCGCTGCAGATTGTTGTTATGTATTTGTTGTTGGATGGGTTGTTACAAAAAGTGGTATCAGAGCGAAGTATCGCTCTGATGACTGAATTACCGAGCTTAGGAAGTACCGAGTTAGGATTTTAGTACTTGGGGTTAAGGGTTGAGTGATAGCGTGAGAGATACGCTAGTTAGGTATTACCAGTGTGTACTGGAAACCTACAATATCCTTCCCGCCCTCCACAATCCCTGTATATAACTTGGGGAAACAACGCCAGAGAGATGGAAGTCCTCTCTTACTCGGGAATACCCGATCTGGCTGTTAATGAATACCTCTAAGGGTACGGAGAACCTGTCATACGGTAGATCCCGAAAACTGGGAATCCCGGAGACGGTTTCCATCTGAACAATGTTAACCGCATTTAATAGCGAAGAATGAAGAATTTCATGTATGAGAGAATAGAATTTCCGGCAACCTGGGTCGACATGCCGAGCAGTCGAGGATAACCAGCTTGCAAGGCACCTACCGTGCAACAGGCAAGAAGTGGATTCATGAAACCCGAGACGAGTGTCTACGGAACCACAGTTGATAAATAATACACCAACGGTATACCAACCGACAAGGGAGACTACAAGGTAGTGCCCAAATACGTGGAACGGGCTACAAAGTGAATACAATACTATGAAAAAGGGGTCTCCCAGAATGGGAAACACCCTAGTTGATGATCGTCATGTGAAGACAGTGAGAAGTCACCTAGAAGAGTTATTGACAAGGCAGTAAGATCAGTGAGGGCCAACAAGGCCACTGATGACAGTATGGGTAAAAACAATACCACAACCGGTATGTGTTAAACCGATAGCCAGTTAGCATGGCGCACTTGCCATAGCAAGTGCTGCTATAACAGGGCTGTTCGGGAAATTTATAACCACTACAGAGTACTTAGTAAAGTACCATGAAGTTAAACAGGATCATTATGACCATGAGAGGGCTTGGTAGCCTAACCTCTGTAATTGTAAATACGCTAGTCAGCAAGAAGCTAGACTTGGCTAAGCATGGTCAAATGAGAGGTAAACAAATTCGGTATACATCGCCTTCTTATCCGTCTATTATGGGAATAGGGTTTACTAAACAAATGCGGTATTCTTTTACCGTGTTTGAACTCAATGAGTTTAAGATTTATAACCAGCTCTCTGGTAATCTATTGCACATGTTATTCGTGCTTCCCCGATTGTTCGTTAAGTTCCTCCGACTTATTGTCAGGTGAGGTTAAGTCACCACTTAACTGTAGTGCTTCCTCTGTTGTCACTAGCTTCTAAGTTATACCAGTTCTTCTGGTTCGGTACAAGTGTCCTTTACTTGTATGACCTTGCATTGATATGCGTCGGTCCTAGTGACTTTCTTAAGTCTCCTTTCACCTTTTATTCCATTGGAATTCACATCTGTGATTGTTAGTGTGTTTCGCACTCTTCGTGCTTCTTTGGCCTTGCCATGTCTGTTGTTTAAAAGAAGGGTTTACTACGGTTTACATTCTCCATATCCCTAGCCATCCCATTAGATCATTAGCTGCACAAGTGCAATACCAAAACACTCAGTCATACAGAGTGCAGAGGCGTGAACGCTTGACAGTAAGTCACTTATGTGATAGGAAGGAATATTTCTGTGTGTCATGTGATACTTATACTCCGTGTCATTGCATAACTACTTCCTCATAGCGGTCGCTGTTGCGCACCGTATTCTTACTCATTGTACAACATTGCTTTTACTGACTCCGTTACTGTGGTAGATTCTGTTTACTCATTGTCATTATCATTGGCACCATTCCCATATTGTATGAATACCCCGGGGTTTCCAATGTTCGTGTGTATGACGGTTGTCGTAGCATACCACAATATTAATATCTTTCCAATATGGAGATGTTCTTCCATTTTAGGTTTTATGTGTAGGTTAACTTACCTCACATTCTATCATCATTTGTGGTACAATTTACCAAGTATCTTGGTTGACCAAGGGTGAGATAACTCATCGGGTTATAAGCTCTCTTGAGCGTTAGTCATTCGTGATGTTCAACGTGTGTTCACATTAATTGCTTTGATAATTATTGCCTTTCAGTGCTGAGCATTGGTTTAGGCTCGGCTGTGTAGTTTTGCTTGTATGTATTACCAGGACATCCCATGAAACTTCAAGGGTTTCCTGGTCCCGTTCTCCAATTGGAGAGTACTCTGTCATTGGTAAATGAAATTTCTGTTGAGAGGCTTGTTTCCACTCATAGGTCTTATGACGAGTTTGCTATGTTAGTGTTTACATAATGGTTCACCACATGCTTGGGTGCATACGGAGTATGCTTATTCCATCGCCCCTTGGCAATGTCTATATGCGTAGGCTTTTCTTGTTATAATAGATGGAAGCCTTGCTCAGGGTCCACATCTTCACCACATTGGTGGTCTTAGGCTAACGAGGGGTACCTTCCTTGGGTTTCTCGTAGTGTCCAAGTGTGGACTAGGCCAATGTTGGCATTATCATGATTCTTATGCCTCTGTGCTTCCATTGCTACAGAAGGCATGGCGGTAATTAAGAACTCCGTCAACTGTATACTAGGCTGATGCCCTAGTGACAGTGACATTGAGTTGGCCATTACTCCAAGCCACTCAGGATGTTGGGTTTGAATTTATGGTCCAGTTGTTGATTTCTTGAAATACCCCTAACATATAAATAATTAAATATAAGTAAATAATATATTTGAGGAAAAAGAGCTAAAAATGACATTAAAACACTTACATTAAGAGCTTAGGAGCTAGGCTTGCCTTCCATGCTCAAGAACAGACCTTGAGAGCTTCAAAGGAAGGGAGGAGCTCGGCTGGGCAGGAGGAAATCGGACAAGAAAGGAAGGAAAGAGTGGAAAGATTTGAAATAATGGAAAAAGTAAAGGTTACTATTGCAAATTGAAGTAGATCAATTTGTCCAACAATTATTGCAAGCTGCCTCCTCTCTTATTGCCAGCCGGTTTCCTTGGTCCAAATGGGTCAATTAATTGACCATTGACCATGCTTGGTCAATATGACTCATGTGGGCCCCACTTTAGGGTTTTATTAATATTTTAATATTAAATTTGTAATAATCTGTAAATTTCTCATGTGGGCCCCACTTTGGGGGCTTTAGAATAATAAGGGCGAAAATGAGAGGTAAAATGGAGTTAAAATAAAGTTTATAAGATTTTATAAAGTTTTGGGGTTAAATGGTGAACTTTAGAAAGTTTGGGTACTAAACCGTAATTATAAGGAAATGGTGGTCAAGGAATATTAAGGAGGTCAACCTTGACCATATGCTAGGCTTTGACCAAAATAAATAAGTTAGATAACTTATTTAAGGTTTTATAATAAGTTATGTATTTAATGGTAATATTTTTATAACATATGTGGTAAATATGTTATTACCAAAAATAAAGGGTGTACAATGGTATTCTAAACACCCATGGGCTATTAGGAATTTTTAGGAATTTATTTGGTGGATTTTGGAATTAAAATAAACTATATATGAATAATATATAGATAATATGTCATTATGACACTTTGGAGAAAAATAGATGGTGGAATGGTAAATATCAAAGTATATGGGTTAATAAGGATATTTATAACCCTTTGGTGGAATTTGGTGATTTTTAGAATTATAAGAGTATTTGTTGAGATATAGTATAATATATAGTTTTAATGATATTATCAAACTATATGTTATAAATTGGGCCTAATGACAATATAAATGTATTGAGGTCTGTTCGGAATTTACAAAAAATAACCGTAGGTTATGCTCTTTTATAAGTTAGAAATGTTATATTAAATGGGATATATAACATGGTAAAGAAGGGGTGATTTTGTAAATAAAGAAATTATGGTTTAAGGAAAAGTATAAGGTTTAATATGTGCCTATGAGGCAATACACAATAGTTTTGTATAAAAACTATAGATTAAGTTAAGGAAATAAAATATCATAGCAAATGATATTAGTATTTTGGTATAACATTACATAATGTTATGTGGTGAAAAAGGGAATTTAAATAAATTCAAGGGCTATACCGAAAATATAAAGGTTGGAAAATGAATTTTAGACTAAGGTCTATAATGTTATAAATGTTATAACAATTATTTGGTATTAAGGTGGTTTAATGAAATTAATACAAATAAGGTATTCACATTAATGGTGTGACAAACTATAAGTGAATGGGATTTATAAACTAAGGTATTTATGGAATAAACCTTAGGAGTTGTAAGTGTACAACATAAAATGTTACATAATATTAGGATAACAATCTTAATATAAGTTGTATAATATGATGCAACTAATGGGAATAATCATCTAATAAAAGATGATGAAATGTAACACAAAATATAAGAGTTTATGAAACTCATGAGAATTACCTACGTGGTAAAAATATATACATACACAAAATTAATGTATATAAGGTGGATAAATATTTTGGTTGAACACCTTATGAGTTAATGGTGGTGGTTATTAAAAAAAATATAGTTACGAACTATAAGTCATGAGTTTTGGAAGCAAATATTATTTGCTAAAGATAAAGGGATTATACAACATGTCGAATTATGAAGGATGGTGGGAAAATAAAACAATATGAAAGAGAATACAATAAAATAAATGATACAATAAGAAAAAGAATATAATATAATATAATCATGCATGCATACATGCAACTATGGGTTACGCACCTAAACTGGAGGGTGGATAAGATTAAAAAGGAAATAGTGAATTAAACTTAACAGTTGGGATAGTTTTGACGTACGCGTTTTAAGTAACAAAACCGACTGTTTTAGAGAAACCCGTAACAACAACTGTAGAAAACGGAGGTGAACTGTCGGGGTTACTTATTATTCGGATATACCGGATGTAGTTAGTCATGGAGACTGACGTATAGTTTTAATACCGTTTAGATTATACTTCTGACAAGGACGCTTGACAAGCTAGCGGACTACACGGAGCATAGGATCTTGAAGATTCATACTCCACCGTAATACAATCAGGGTGAACGGTATTAAAGGGGTTTGCCGAGTTGACCTAAGGTTGCTCCTTGGGCTCGGATTTGGTTGATATAACTTGTGTGTTATATGTGTGTGGTTACATGTATGTGTTTAAGTGTTGATGCATTAATTATTTATGCACGGGCGTCCTACGAGACTAACACTACGTCGACTATAGATCGACTTATATAAACATACATATGCGTTGTGATGACATGACGGTTACTTGATATAATACCATGATATTAATATTAAGGATATGGTAACCTAAGTAAAACACTTAGGAACGAGTCACGACATTGTCAGTCTCTAGAGCATGGATCTCTAACATAAATATCACCTAGATGACTTCTAGGTATGCGTGACCCATTGGGCCGCTGGTTAATAAATATTTCTCCATAAGACTAAGAGCATATCTTGAACAACATGAGAGAGTGATGGTATGAGATTGAGGTGAGGAATCCCGGTGGTTTACGAACCACTTGGTTGCGCATTTGTGATCACTGAGGGGTTTCCTAATTGGATTCCGCTCCAGGTTATATCCAACGAGCCCAAATAGGTTCGTGGATCAGGTGGCTACGGCCTTTTTATGGACGTCTTATGAGACATAAGTGAGTCAGGGGCCTCTGGACCTCTGGCGAAATGAGCACCTTTGTGTGTACGGGGCTACTGTCCATGGTGAGGCTATCGGGTTGTCCTAACATGACGCCCTACTGACATCAATTAAACATGGTTGGATGGAGCCTACAAGGCTAAGGTAAATTAACTATGGGAACTGTACGCTATGGCGAATGTACATTGTACATATGGATGGGGCTTGAAAGCCAAACTAAAATAAATTGACAGCGGATGGTGAACACTACGGCGATTGTACATTGTACAAAATATTGTTGTTATTGCTCGATACGTTCGATATACAAATGTTGTTTGAAGTATTCTATGAATGTTTGGTTTGGATGGATGATTAATGTTTATGAATATTAGAATGGATGATTAATGTTTATGAATATTAGAATGGATGATTAATGTTTATGAATATTTGGATGGTTGATTATGTATATTATACATTTATGCTTCAGTTTTGATTATAACTGTAAAAAGGAAAAACATGAAACCAATCTAATAATAAGATGGTTAAAATGACAAGTGACCATTAGGGTCCAGGCCCGGCATACTCAGCGTCTATCGCTGATACTACACCATTTCAGGTTGTTGATCATTGTCGGAGCTGAAGAGCAGGAACAGGGTAATTGGAGATGTTGTATAGTAATGAAGATGGTGTATGGTCTTATGGTAAGGTTATGTATTTTTCAGGATTGGGTAGACGCTCACTTGTCGACGTTTATGGTTTATGGACTTAGTATGATGTATAGGAGTTTCTCGTTATCACTGCGGTTAGCAGTTTGTTTATTTTGGAAGTTGGATGTGGTTTGGCTACGTTGCTCGCATGGGCGAGTAATGGCCGGTGACACCCTTGTGAGTTTTGTAATTATTATTTATTTTTCCGCTGCGAGACGTTTTATTTATTGCTACGAGAGGGATTATATCGTGATTATGGAGAGGGGTGTTACAATCCTTACTTATATTAATCTCTTTAAAACCATATAATTGTTATAACATTTATAACATTATAGACCATAGTCCAAAATTCATTTTCCAACTCTTAATAATTCGGTACAGTCCTTTATTTTATTTAAATTCCATTTTGACCACATAACATTATGTAATGTTATACCATATACTAATATCATATAATATGATATCCGTATTTCCTTTAATTTATAACCTATAGTTTTTATACAAAACTATTTATTATTGCCGCATGGGCACTATATCAAAACCTTATTCTTTTTCATATACCATAGTTTCCTTTATTTACAAAATCACCCCATTATGTATACCATGTTATATATATCATATAATATAACATTTTTAACTTATAAAAAGGGTATAACCTATGGTTATATTTTTGTAAAATTTCCGAACAGACCCACCAAGTTTCTGTAATTGACATTTGGCCCAATTTATAACATATAGTTTTATAATATCATTAAAACTATATATTACACACATAACTTAATAAATACTCTTATATAATTCTAAAAATCACCAAATTTCACCAAAGGGTTATAATTACCCTTACTAACCCATATACTTTCGGTATTTGCAATTCCACCACATATATTTCTCCAAAGTGTCATAATGACATAATAACTATATATTATACATATATAGTGTATTTTAATTCCAAAATCAACCCAATAAATTCCTGAAAATTCCTAATAGCCCATGGGTGTTTATAATACCATTATACACCCTTTATTTTCGGTAATAACATATTTACCATATACAAGTGTGAGTTGTTGGTCACAAGCAATCTTATTTAATACCTTATATTAAATTGTCGCTAGTTATTTGTAAGTAGTACTGTAGTTTGGTTTATCCTGACTGTAATTAATTGTGGCAACTAGTGAAGAGTCTCAAGAGTCATCCGGCCCGGGTGTGATCAGCACCAGTGTTGAACTATCCTTCCACCCCAATTTGCGTTCAGCTTCCCTTGACCTGTACTGGATCAAGTTCCACCTCCCACGTCCATATCACGCCATTAAATAATTTACAATTTTGTCATAGTACTTGGTTCATAAGCCGTTATTATAAATTCATCACTGTTAAATGAAGGTAGTTTGTTATGGGCTGATGTATGCCCCTTTTGTTATGATTAGTGGGACTCATCAGTCCTTCCGAGGTTATAAGCCTCGTATCTTACCGGTTTATTATTCGTATGGCGATAGTTGTAGTCCTGTAGTTTATATTAGAATTGTACAATTGTTTAGTGGCCATTGGTAGCCATGGCGTGGTACCACTGGTCTACACAGTTTACAGAATTTGCTTGTAACATTAATGGTAATTACACTACATAGTTGACAGCAGCACTTGCTGTAGCAAGTGCGCGGGGTAGATGGAACTATCAGTACATTGTTTGACTTAGCGCTTGCTGTGGCAAGCGTGCCATGCAAGTTGAATCGTTGGTTTCAGATTCATTTATCTTGCTACCGCATTGGTTGCTCAAGTACCGCTAGAATGGTTGTTCCTAAGAAGCCGGTATTTGGATTGGAATTTTTTTTCCGACCACATTGTTATTGGAATATTCAAGTTCTACCTCACATTAGATTTATAGTAGCATAAACGCTCGGAATTTTTGTTTCTCCATAGGTGTCGTCACGACAATGTTTTATTGTTACAGTATTGTGTGCACACAAGATTAGAACTGGAAGTTGAATATGACAGAACGAGTGAACTTACTAAATTCCTCCACGTTCACAATATAGTCTCAGTTTACCGTTTGGTATTACGATACAATGGTATGGTGGTTAAAGGTCCCCATTACGGGCGACGGTCTCGCGGAGCTCAAGGTGCTCCCGGTCTGCTTGCCCTGATGTCTTGGGTGATCCTTTCCACAATGTTACGGTAGTAGTGGCGCTCGCCTCTGGCGGTGCCTATTGTTACAACGCTTGGTCATTAAGAGAGGTACGGTATTGAGTTCTTATTAATGTTACAGGAGTAGGAATTTATTCATTCAATGCAAAAGCGTTTAGACGGTTTGTTGGGCTTGGTAGCCCTCTTCCCTATATTCGGGGATTGTATTCCTCAGTTGTATTGTACTCATTGGGTTGGGGCGGGAGGGGTACTGTCGGCGGTAGTCCATACTGGACTTCCACATTAAAGCGGACTGTCGCCAATGTACTCACGACGTTCATATGTCTCCTCCTGACTGAGCTCCCAGCAGGTCCATAACGGGGGTAATATTCCTGGGCCTTTTTGCCCTTGGCCAGCTTCTTGGTGCACACCCCCACTAGATGTCGTATTACCGTTCGTCTTCTCGTTACTTGATAACTCACCACATTACAATCTACTCATTTGTGTGCCTCAAGGGCTAACACTTGCAAGCCAAAGGCTTTACTTACACTTAAATTCATCCAAGCGAAGGTGTTTCGTACCTCACAAATGTTTCCCGTATTCCCAAATCCTAGGCTCACTGTCTTAAATCCTATTATCTCGTCATCAGAGCGGTACTCCGCTCTGATACCACTTTTGTAGCACCCCACTCGTAAATACGTATTAATCACTCACGTAGCATCTAATTAATAACGTCTCACAACGGAAGTCTCACATTACTAAAACTCACTTGGGTGTTACATGCCATTACTCGCCCATACGAGTAAAGAAGCATAAATAAATAAACTACGAAATAACACTGGTATTACAAATACGACCGCAGTGATAACGAGATACTAACCTATACATCATTATAAACCAAGAGTAACTTTAACGACAAGTGAGTGTCTAGGTAAATCCCATATGTGTACAACGTTATAAACACATTAAACTAATATCAATCCTAAACATTACAAAGTCTCGTACTGTAATTAACTAGCTACCCGGGTCCCGCTCTTCGGCTTCGACGGTATTCATCACCTGCACGTAATGCCATAAAGGCTCAGCGATAAACGCTGAGTACGCCAGACCTGGACCCTATTGGTCACTTAATAGTCATGGTCACCATTATTAAGTTCGTTACATGCTTTACCGGTGTACAGGTATTTAAAGTAGTAAACACATGGATGGCGGTAATGTAAACAAGTAATACAGACACTACATTTCACACAATCACACACAACAACACACAACACAATAGTAATAACATTAACACGTGCAGCTGTTAGTAACGGTCAGGTTGTTTAGTTAATCACACGACCCCCCGGGTCCTCAATACATCACATCACATACGTCAGTGGGTGTCAAGTTAGGACAACCCGAAATAATCTCACTTGGATAGTAGTCCCACGTACACACAAGGTGCTCACTGCCCTGATCATCCTAAGACTCTAGAAATTATTCACTTTGCCTTTGTAAAGGCGCCCATTTAGGTGGCCAAGGGCCTGGTGCCAACGGTAGCACACTCCGCCTGACGATCTATCTAGGTTTGTTCAGGATTAACTAGGGTAAACCCGATACGGGATAACCCAAGAGATCTCTACGCGTGACCAGCAGCCAGTGACTGTCTGGATTAAGGTACATCTTCACATTCATTCACACTCAACTGTAAACTTCGTTAGTTAGATAGTCAGTTACAATTTTAATTATGGAGAACATTACTTATTTGTTGGCTTCCTTGTGGGTCTTACGCATGCCTAGGATTATTCTAGGTAGTATTCACGTTCGATTCAAAGCTCTAGAGACCGACGATGTCGTGTCTCGTTCCTAAGCATTTCACTTAGGATATAACTACATACTTATAATATTTAGCGTATTATGTCAGGGAACGGTAACCACAATCACATAACTCGCATATGTAGTTTAATATAAGTCGATCTATAGTCGACGTAGTATTAACCCCGGAGGACGTTAGCGCACAATTAAATGGTGCGGGAAATTTAACAAACAAACATCACATATCACAATCACATCCACTCACATACATACATGCATCATACACGTTATACAACACACATATCTGAGCCTAAGGAAGTCCTCAGGACATCTCAGATCAGACCCCTTTACGTACCTGAAATACCCCGAACTTAAATATAGGGATTAAAATTAATCTAATACGTATTTAAGGGCCTAAGGGTACCTAATTAATACTGGTAAGGAAAAATAAATTCAAAAGAATAAATAAACGCTTAAAAAGCGGAAAACGCTAAATAAGCGTTAAATAACCATAGGAGGTATGAGACCTAGGTTAGAGTATTATAGGGATTCTAAAGGTTTAATAAGACCTAAATAATATACGGGAACAACTCCCGAAGAAAATGGATCCTTAAAACGGATTAAAACCACTAACGAACCTTAAAGCACGTTTTTCGAGGTAACCGGGAAAACGAGTCTTCAAGCGGGTCAAATAGACTCGTAACAATTTTGGTCAACTAAATAATCATTAATAAATATTAGTGAAGCTTTAGGACCAATGAAATCAATAAAACGAGGAATTAGTAAAAACCGTTAAAAACGGGAAGTTGTGGGGTTGAAACATAAATAACCAAAACTTATGTGTCCACTTTGAAAATAAAAAGTAAAAGTGGTATGTGTGTGCTGTGTGTGTCCGATGGGGGCTCCCCCTCTGACACTCTCTCACACACTCACTCTCTTATTTACAAAACAACAAAACTAATAAAGTAAACTAACCTACTTTATTACCATACTCACTCACACAATCTCTCTCCTACTCCCCATTCTCTTCTCTCACGTGAACCCCCACCCTCACTCTCTCATTTCTTCCTTCTCCTTCCCCAAGCGATTTCCATGGAAGCTTGAGAGAACCCACTAAAAACCTCACTTCTCTCCTCTTGTTACTCTATCAAACCTTCTCTGAAAATTATAAAAACTACACCATTGGAATCCTCTCATCAAGAGCTACATTCCTATCTTTTCAAAAATCGAAAACAACAACTTTCATCTCCATGGGTATGGAGCATTTGGAGTTTCAAGGCCACCATTAGAACCACCTCTTCCTCCTTGTCATGTTAAGGTAAAAATCTTCTTGAAACTCCTTTGTTTTTCTATCCTCATGGGCAAAACGAAAATGAAGCTAAAACCTTGTTTGGTTTCTTTGCATTCTAGCCGATTTTGGCTTGTTGAGGGAGTTGGAAATCTTGTTCTTGAACCACTCCAAGCTTCATTTGCACCCTTGCAAGGTAATGCAATTTTCTAAACCCTAAAACCTACATTAAAGCTTAAATAATGTTTAGGGTTAGTTTTAGTATTGAAATGGTGTGTATGTATGGGTTATAATGATAGATTGAGTGAAGTACTATAACCGGTAGGGAGAGAAGGAAGAGGCAAGAGAAAAGAAAACTAGAAGGAGAAACAAGGTAAGGATGCTCTTTTGTGTAACTTTGTATATATGCATGTAATAGAATTTTAGAAGTTTGAAATGAGTAATGGAAATGGTATTGTGTAGTAATGTATTGTGCAGGAGAATCTAGGTGCTTAAAACCGTTGAAAGACATGTAAAATGTATTGAAACTTAGTTGGGTATTGGGTTGTTGAGTGCAGGAAATTTTAGTAGTGTTTTAGTATTGGTATTTGTGTGTGGGAGCTTGTATATTGATGTTGTGCATGAACAGGTGAGATGATGTTAATGTGTGAGGAAACATTGCGGTGAGAGTGTATAAGAATTGTAGGGGAGACTATGTCGAATTTTATCCAGGAATTTGAGGACTTAGATACATTGGGAACATATTTTGGAAAGTTTGAATGAGTGGTTTAGTAGCTTGTAACAGATTTGGATATGAGGTGGTAAATGGGATGGAATTAGGTTGTGAGTAATGTATTTTGGAAGCTAGGAGTAGCATTAGTTGAGGAAGTAATGGAGGTTAGAAGTTGAGTGATAAATCTGTAGCATGATAGTGGAAACTAAAATCTGTAGGAAAGAGGTATCAAATTGCGTTGTGGAACTAGGAAAGAGTAGTGTGCAAGAATCGGTAAAAAGAGTGTTGGACTTAGGTGTAGGTAATGTAATGGCTTGGAAATGTATTTGGGATGCTAGAAGTGACATTGGTAGAGAAAGTATTGAATGATAGAAGTTGCAACAAAAATCTGTAGCACAAGGGTAACAAAAACTGTTACAAGTGTTGCAAGGAAATGAGGAAATTGTGTAAGTTGATTGATGGATTTAGTAATGAATTTGGTGGATGAACTAAGGCAATTTGAGGGGCCTAGGTAGTGTTTAAACATGGGGGATTACATGTAAGAAGATTGGAGAAACAATGGGTAAAGTGTAGGACTGAAAACAGAAGTAAAACTGCAAATACTGGGCCGGACCGAACTTGCGACCGGACTTGCATGTTCAGTCGAGCCCAGATTTACACAGACGGGAATGCTTCTGGAATGGACCAAACTTGCGACCGGACTTGCAAGTTCGGTCGGACCAGAAAAATTATCCCGTCAGTAACCTTTTGGAATGGACCGAACTTGCGACCGGACTTGCAAGTTCGGTCGGCCAGAAAAATTTCCCGTCTTGTAAGCTACTGGAATGGACCGACCTTGCGACCGGACTTGCAAGGTCGGTCGGGCTAAAATTTTCCGTTAAGTAACTCACTGGAATGGACCGACCTTGGGACCGGACTTGCAAGGTCGGTTGGCCCTGGAATTTTCACCCGATGTAGCCTACTGACTTGGACCGAACTTGCAAGATCGGTCGCAAGTTCGGTCGGGTCAAAACTTACAAAAAAAAAACTATAAGACTATGGTTAGTATATGTATGTATGTATATGTATACCCACCTATACATACGTGCATATATGTAAGTATACCATTGTTAAGCGATGAAAAGTAAGTAAATAAAATGTAAGTATAAGAATGTGAAGACTTAGTAAGTATGAGTTAGGAAGCGTAAGGGTACCGAATCAAATTAATGATAGTTAGATTAATTGTTCGATTGTATGTAAATCATAGGATTTGATTTGTGAACACCGGAGGAACATTGGGATACAAGTACCACGGTGAAAGGTATGATTTCTTCATGCCCTGTATCCTAATCTGGTTACCCCGATTTGTGTGCTTATTTGATCACCTAATAAGATAAATGCATGAATC
Source organism: Limonium bicolor (assembly GCA_023374045.1). NCBI lineage: Eukaryota > Viridiplantae > Streptophyta > Magnoliopsida > Caryophyllales > Plumbaginaceae > Limonium > Limonium bicolor. The sequence continues at coordinate 94,180,004 of CM041776.1, forward strand.
GGACTATATTGCACTTATATGTGCTTGTTTACATTGTTCTTGATATTTGTCTTGAACAATAGTTTGTATAATTCATGAAACATATGAATGATGATGATGTGTATTGTATTTTGTAGTGTACTTGTATATTGCACTGTATTTTGTATGGATGTGTATATGAGCTTTGTATTGTATTATTGTGGCTTGAATGAATGACTTCTACTAATTCCTAACTACCTAACTCCTAACTTAAGTGAGTAAACCGGAATGAGTAGAAGTCCGATATAGCTTCGGCCACGCGTGAGGATGCGGAGTCACAAGAGGTTGGCTGCAATTCCTGACTCTTAAACTGGTCCGTGGCCCCAATCCCTTAAATGGGTAGCATCCCGGATTGGTGAGTCAAGTAAATCCCGGAGGTGGGACGGAGTAGTCCCCAGGGCCGGAGGTCCCGACTACTTAACTTGAGTAAGAGTAAGAGTAAGTAAGTATGGATCCGTAAGTATGTGTGAGTATGAGTATGTATGCGTATGTATGAGTAACGAGTAAAAGAGTAATCTCCACCCGATTAACCCGGGTGGACCAATGAAGCTAACAAGAATTGTATATTGTGTATGTAATGTGTATGTGTAATTCGGAAAAAGGTAAGTATGTATTGAATGGTTTATGTTGTACTACTTGTATGTAACGAAGTGTATGTATGTGTGTATGTCTTGCGTAACGTGTTGTAATATTATGTACAAGAGCATGTATGCATGTATGTTTGAATGAAATCAACCGCATGTATTCGACCAAGTGGTCGGCGTACCCTCACTAGTACGCGGGGTATGCGGTTATCATGCTCAGCGAAAGCTGACCCCTTCAGGGGAACGTTTTTAGTGTGCAGGTACCCGAGGCGGATGTGGTCAAGGTAAGAGACCGGTGGCACACCCATGTACTTAGAAAGTGAGTAGTTGTGAGGAATGGGAAGATGTAGACTCTTAGTGAGTATGTATGGACTTGGAAGGGATATTATAATTGTATAAGGATCCTAGTAGACTCGGTTAAGTATATTGTAATGTATGGATTATGGAGGAGTAAGTATTGAATGGAGCATTGTCGTATTTGATTGATGAATGGAGTATGTATTAAATGTGTAGTACTCGGGATTCCGGTCCATCAGACCGATTCAGTATATAGTAGCAGTAGCCTTGTTAGTCACGTGGGTGACTAACGACATTGTATCACCCACTGTATGTAAGTATGTGTCCGCTGCGTGTATCTGATGTGTAAGGAGATTGGACGGTAAGCATTGTATTAACGGTAAGGGTGTTACAAAAAGTGGTATCAGAGCGAAGTGTCGCTCTGATGACTGGAAATACCGAGTTTAAGGAATACCGAGTTAAGAAGTAGAAGCTTAGGGCTAAGGGCTGAGTGTTAGCATTAGAGATATGCTAGTTAGGAACTACCGGTGAGTACCGGATACCTACAATACCAGTCCCGCCCGCCGCAAACCCCACTGTATAACTTGGGAAAGGACGCCAGAGAGAAGAAAAGTCTTCTCATACTCGGGGAAACCCGATCTGGCAGTTGCGAAGAAATCACACACTAAACAAGAACCGACACGTAGTAGATCCCAGGAACCGGAAGTCCCGGAGATGGACCCTGGTTGAACCACAACACCTGCACTTAATAGCGGTGGGATGAGCACTCCAACCACGAGGAGGCTACAACTTACAACAGCATGGGGCGACATGCTAAGCAGTCGCAGAACCTGGCTAGTCAACCAACAGCAGGAAAGAAGCACTAACCGTGCAACGTGATGGAAAAAGGGAGCAATAACAGAACCCAAGACACAAGTCTACGGGATAGTAATACTTGAATAATACCACCAACGTTATGCTAGTTGACTAAGGACATAGTCGGAAGCGGTTAACTCCAAAACTACGATGCCATTAAGGTTGCAATACCTGGCCAATATAGCTCAGACGACTACAAGAACAACCATGAGATATAACCCAATAGGACTACAAGCGTAGTACCTAAACAAGGAAGGCTTAGTAACCACCACAGATGTGTGGGAACGAGCCACAAGGAACGACACTAAACCAAATAGAGTGGGAACCTCCAAGGAGTGGAGAAGTACCCAGATCTACGACAGCCATGTCTAGACCCCCAAGAAGCTACCTAAAGGAGCGAGTATACCAATTGTAGATCAATAAGATCAAGGGAAGAGTCAACAAGACTATCAAATGCGAGTGAAAACCATACCAAGACCGGTATAGGACTACCCAAAAATCACCAGTACCACGCACTCGCCACGGCAAGTGCAGTAATAACGGGAGCATTCAGGAGGACTTTTAACATATCACAGGTACATAGTGATGTACCGTGACAGCGATGAAGCAGCTACAGGAATAAACATCCTAAAACTGAAGGAATGGAACCTTGGAAAGGCCTAACGGCCCGACCACTGTATTTAGAACATACCAGTCAGCGAGAGGCTAGACTTGGTCAAGACCTCAAACATGGCTATGCCATGAGAGATTTCTTTTAACACCGAACCATTGTTTTTAAGACCCAAAATTTTCCTTTCAAAACCACAACCTTCTTTTAAAAACCTTGAATTTTGAAACCGAACCAACATGACTATGGTGAGTATCATAGAATGATACAGGAGGAGTTGGCAACAGAATACTTCACCTAGGCGTGTGACGAACACTACGAGTGTACCCGTTACGGGATGTGGGACAACCGCACTCCGAAGGAGCTTGCGGGCCCGACATATAGTAGGGTAAGTGGTAACGTATCAACATGGTACCCCACGTATGTATACATGTAGTGGACGACACACGGGAAGTAGTCGACTCCGTTCTACGGACCATCAGTAAGTTCAACCCAGGACAGCTGGACACCTCACCCTCAGAGGATCAAGCATAAAGGAACTCAGAGAATCCATCTGAAGATGAGGAATAAGAACTAGGAAGTGCAAAGAGTACAAGCTAGTAAGTACAGACATTGGATATGTCTCAGGACATCAAGAAAATGCATGACAGCTGGAAAGTATACCCAGCCTAAACACATTAAGGCGAATGCCTAACGTGAACCTAACAATACCCAACAACCGGGGCGGAATTCCCAAGAGCAATCACAAGATTACTACGAAGCACAACCCATCATCGGAGGATATTTAAACCTAGTCTCAAGCACTAGGAGCAAGTATAAACGGTCTACCCAACGACGGGAGACGACATAACCCGAAAGGAGATAGCTTAAGCAATGCCATAAGACGGTAAGAGGACAACACATGTTATAAACATTAGCCGGATGTAACGGCACAGCTACCAACACCCAGGAGCGATCCTTGAAGGGTGTCTGCGTTAACAACAGTTGAACAAGCGTAACGATATGAGCACGGGAGCTAAAACGAACACTCGGTTAGGACACCGAAGGGATTTCACTTAACAGGAAATGCCCTAGATACTGAGAGGCACCTATTAATACCATTTGCCTAAAAAGGCCTCCTATGAACGGAAGCGTGATGCCACGACTTACCATGGAGCCCAATACTGCCTCCAACCTATGACGGTATACATGGAGTGGAAACATGTATAAGCAGCTTGCAAAGAGCATAGCTTGCAGCAATGTGGCTCTAAAGCCATAAACCTGATGCGTTGTGTAACCTTAAACGGTTGCAAAACCCACACCATTACTAACAAGACTTGCAAGAAATATTGCCTCATACGACAAGAAATGTAACACCCCTAATCTTAAACTGTAATGACGTCATAACTCGTAGCATAATAAATAGCAAATCGCAGCGGAAAATAAAACTACCTAACCATGGTGTTACACGCCGTCACTCACCCTTGTGAGTAACAAGGCATCCTTACTCTTTCCAACATTACAACTTCTCACGCTGTGATGAACAGATACTGAGCACTCTACTTAATACAAACCAAATCCAACTAAATGGGCAACTAACTGAAATACAACAAACTCCAAAATATAATACATAACAATTCCACAAGTGTTTATAAAAAACACAGCGGCTACCCTGTTCCCCGCACTCCGGCTTGTGTATTCTTCAGAGACCTGAAATGTTTGGCCCAATGAAGGGCTCAGCAAACTATGCTGGTATGATAAATGTAGTCCTAAGTCTTCTAGATTCCTTAAGTCGTTTAAGCCATCTTGATATTAGATTCATTACAAGATAATCTGGTTTACAAGAATAACAGAAATACAGTAGACACAGATTAGTCACATAACAATTTACCTGCAAACATTTAGTGCATAATAATACACATCAAACAATAAACAATACCAACAACCCAAATAAGGTGCACATAATAAACAACTGTTCTTGTTAGTAGGTCACATGACCCTAACCACTTAACCTTTCCAATTAATTTACCTTAGGCGTCCGTCAAGACAACCCCTATTAACCTGTGAAAATGGACAGTGTGTCCCATTGGGTTCCAAAGGAACCGATACCAGCTGACCTTATGGCCTGGATAAATATATACTTTGACCGATCCGGTCGAAACTGTGCACCAACGGCAGTGCATTCCGCCATCCCCGAATGTGGCTGATGGATTTCGAGTGACTCCATTATAGTCTCTCGTAGTGATCACAATGCGCAACCAGAAGGTCGAAACGATCTGGATTCCTCTCTTTATAAGTTAGCCCTTTTGCCAGTGACATAAGTAACCAATACTTGAAATAAGACTATCACATTTGACCCTTGTTAGGTTCAATAGCCTAAAGGTCAGTTAGTCTCCCTTTTCCCAGTTTAGATGTACAAACTTTAGTCACAAGACATTCGCGTATAAAATACAACGCAACAGTTTGAGCAACACCACAACAACATCATTCACATAAAATCATAGATTCGTTCTTAAACATTTAAACACATAATGCCTGGACCTTAGGATAATCCTTAGGACATTCAGACCACACAATTAACATACCGTTCACCAAGTAACTGCTAGCTTGACAAACTCCTGTTCAGTAGTCCCTCCCGTACGCTGTTATTTAAACATGCAATACCGGTAGTATTAATATAACTATTCACTAAATATCACAGTATTGTCACTGTAGTGTTTATACTCGTGGTATAATAACTCCGTATGTTATTTATTTTCCCCTGTATTTTAACAGTGGTTCTAGATAACCTAGCAGTTCATTATTTTATGTGAAACTCACATGTGAAAATGAATTATCATTTATACGGTACATCTTTACCTCATTAATTATATACTTATAATTATTTCCACTTATCATTTATATCATATCATTTAGTTATTATGTTACAACCACTCTATTCCATAAACTTTATATTATATTAACTAATATTCCATAATACATTATATTACCTAGTTTCGCTTCCTTTCCTTATTAACTTACAAAACCAACCTTATTAATTCGGTATTTATATATATACCCAACAACTTAATAAATTACTAAATAACCACTTATAATTTCCGGTAACCCTAATTGATCCCATTAACTTTTACAACTTACCAAATAACCATATACTTTTATAATTTATTAAATACCCATGTTATTTTCGGAAATTGCAAAACAATTAATTAACTTCTATAAATTGCCAAATAACCTTATAACTTTTATAATTTACTATTTACCCATATTAACCTTTGTAAATATTAATTAACCACCTTACTTTTACAAATCACCAAATACTCTTATTATTTCGGTAATTACAAATTAATACCACAAATTTTATAAATTACCAATTAAGCTCATAAGCTCTTCGGTTTATTCATATAGTTTCTATATTTACACTTTTAAACCCAAAACTTTATATAAGTTACATATTAACTTATAAACCATAGTTTGAATATTTTATTTCTTAAAATAACCGAAGCAACCCATATCTTTTTTTAATTGCATTTCCGCCCACATTGATTTCCTATCTTCCATTTATACTTCCTAAATTACATATTCACCCAAAACTTTTATAAACTTAATATTTTATGTCATAAATCATTTAACCCAAAGTTTTTGGTCAAACTTTGACCAAGACTTAATTTCATAATTAATACTTCAATATACCCATAAAATCATATGTATTTTCGGTAACATCCTAGACTTCCCAATAATTACAAAATAGTCCCAAAACTTTATTAAATGTTATTCTTAACACTTAAACACTTATTTAAATTCACCCAAAATTCATAATATTAATTCCTACCTTATATTATACCATAATATTCCAAATAATCCCTTATGTTCTCGGCAATTAGTATTTGTACCCCAAACTTTTCACAAATTACATTTTAACCACATAACTTATTTAAGTAACCATTTAAATACTTGTAGCTATTTTTAATACACCCAAAATTTATAATATAAGTTAATATATTTATATATTTCGAAAATTCATCAAATATCATATATAGCTCTCGGCTTTAGTTTAATTTTATAATATGGTTTTAAAACTTGTTTTAAACTTTATAATAAGTACATAAATGTATATAAACCATATAACACTTCTAAAAATTATACTAATGACTTAGAATGATTATAAACTAAAAATAGAACATATTATCCTTAGATCTTTCGGTTTTAATATATGTGTATCCTAATTAATTTTTGTGACACATATTTATACTTTAAGGTAATAATCTTACCTTATATGTTATAAATTATTTTTCTTGATACCTTAACTTAATAGTTTTCGGCCTTAATTTAACATGGCCTTAACATAATTTTTATACTAATTTTTGAAGCTTAAATTAAGCTTAAACTTTATAAACCTTATTTATATAAACTTACCCTTAAATCAAGACAATTCTTGTACTTGATTTTTCCTTGAATTTCCAAGCTCCTCAAATGGTATCTTGTTGTAGATATTTCGAACTCCTTGTATATATATAGGAGATCTATTTGTTAGACTTTTAACAAGAGCTTATAAATAATATTTGGAGTAATTTTACAAGAGTTTACCTTAGGAATTTAACAAGGTATTTTTGATACACCTTGAGATGATTGTAGATCCAAGTTTCCTTCATGAAATAATGAAGAGAGTATGGATTTAGAAGACCAAATATTTTCGGATATAAGGAGTAGAATTTTGTCTAGGGTTTTCAAATATGAAAATACCTTAGATTAACCTTGATTACTCCTTGAATTGATGTTGAATCAAGACAACTCCTTGGAGTACAAATTGTTGGCGATTTGTTGATAGGTTGCTAGGACTATTCTTGCTCCAAGACTTGATAGAATTAACTAGGAAATTACATTAAAATGGTGTTAGGAACTATTACACCATTAATGGAATTTATTTAGCATTTAGGAATTTAGTTAGGAATTGAAGAAGAAAGCAAAGAGAGAGCTTAGGAAGAGGACTTACCAATTCGGTGTAGTCATGGCAAGTAGAAGAAGTGCTCACGTAGAGCTTTAGTAGTAGGAAAGAATGAAGGTGATTTTCATTTGATTATTGTTGTTTTAATTACCATTATTTATTTACCAAATTGTTACATAGTTTAATCTCAATTATTTGTTGGCTATAAAGACACACGTCTGGGTGGAGTTTGATGGGATTAGGCCATCCCATTATGCATGTCAACCGAACAGCTAAGGATTGGCTCACATTTAATTTAGTTTACTTATTGTTGTATAATTGCTTAGCTTTAGTTATGATTTTATTGAGCACTAATCCCTTCTGTTTGTGCAGGTTGATCGCAATGGTGGAGCATGTCCGATTGGAATCTTCAATCATGCATCCAAGTGGCTGAAAGGAATGGCCATGGTTAACTTAGATTACTTAATGATATAGGCTTAATAGGTTAGGATATATATTAGCTTGTTTTATATGTTAATCTTGTCTATACTGCAGGTGGTGTGGTCGTTTTCTGCTGGGTAATGGAAGCGCCACTTTGAAGACTCCACATGTTAATGGAGCACTCCATGCTGTACCACCATATTAGTTTACGTTAATCACTTAGCTATAAGGTTAGATTTATTGCTTTTGTTTATATGTACTAGTGTGATTAATATTGTTTAACTTGTTTAATTCTTGCAGGTATTGAAGCTCGGCTGGTGGAAGTAACCTGCTCCAATTACTTGTGTTCCTACGGTAATATAGATGCTAAGTTTATACTTTTGATTTGTTAATTAAAGAACTAATCTTGTATTTTTTTTATGCAGGTTTGATCGTACTCCATGGAGCACAACAGCAACTCGGCTGAAAGGAGTATAGGAAGCTAGTTGCTTTGTTAATAGTCTTGCTAAAAAGGCTAGTTCTAGCTTTTGTCATTAATTCCAATTACTAATATTTTGTTGTTCTATTGTAGGTACACGTATGGAGGTCTCTAATGACAGTAATTGATTGCTGTGTCATCATATCACCTAAGCTAATATGACTCATCATCTACTAACGTTTTTTGAACTATAAACTAGTCATTTGTGGCTCATTTTAACGCCTACAATAGAGATCAGTTGAGAATTATTTTTGATTTAATTCCTATCACATTATATTGTATTAAGACCATACTAATATGTGTAATAGGTTCCAACATTTAGCTGGTGCATTTTTTTATCATGATTAAAGATGGAAGTTTTAAGGTAAAAATGCTGATTTTAGGTACCTTTTTGTCCTAAAAATCACCCCTATTTATACTATGAGTTTAGTATTGCCATCAATTGATTTAGATGGTCATTTTATCCACTTTTAAGATTACTAACTCGTGGCTCCTTATAAACTTCAAGGCATTTGCGTAAAACGCATTTTCGTAACACCCGAAGGTGCGTTTTTGTGCTTTAAGGATTTTCCAGGAATTAATTAGTCGCTATGAGTTACAAGTGTTTATTGACATTGTTTATAGTCAATAGTAATATATTAAGGTGTTACATTAAGTTATATAGGGTTATATAAACTTGTAACTCAACTTTCGGCTAAAGGGGGCACTCCCGAGGTAAAAGGAGCGTTAAGAAATTCCCCCCGAGCTCTTTGTTTATTTTTGAAGAAGTAGCTTGGAAATTCTCTTTAGAATAATTAATAATGATTTTAGGAACTCTAAGAATAATTTTTATAGGGGCTCGTGCCACCTTGGCACTCCTCCTAGGCATTCCCGGGCCTTTATGGGACCCACATCGGGAATTTCCGAGAACTTTGTATATTTACTCAGTTCTAACTGAGAACCTGTATCTTAAAGATCATAAAATGATCCTTGGTTAAATTCATATAATATTCATAGCTTATATAATTGTTTAACTTAAGGTCGGGCTTTTAACGCTCGTTTCTGACCTTAAGGAGTTTAGGTGCTTTTTAACGCCCAAGTGTTTATATGTTTTCTTAGGGTTTAATAAACCCCCCAAATAATATTTATAATTCCTCAAATAATATTTATTTACTATTTAATTATTTAAATGTTAGGGGTATTTCAGTCTACCCCCCTTAAAAGGACTTCGTCCCGAAGTCATAATTTATATTTGTTCATCCTATGGAATCAAGTTCCTCTTATCTATTCCCTGTATACCTATCATTCCAGGGTGTCAATATTATATTGACATCTCTATATTGCATCACTACTCTGAGTGTATATAATTCCTATAGACAAATATTCTTTATTCGTGATAATAATATATCACAGCATAATAACTTAATAAATACTGTAAAACAATGCGTGTTCCAACTTTCTAGCTATCCCACTCGGTCATCACTGCACAAGTGCAATACCAAATCCTCAGTCCTACAGAGTGCAGAGGCGTAAACCCTTGGCAGTGAATCTCTTGTGTGATTCTAGGAATTAATATAAATATACTGTAAAATAATTAAGTGCTTCATAAACATTCAAGTGTTACATAGAACACACAAATAATCATTCAAGTGTCACATAGGACATATCATTAATCACAAAATGTCACACAGGACATAACCATCTAGTTAATTGCACACATGCGCAACAAACAATCAAACACAAATAATCATTCATGAAACCAATATAGACTGCAGATATGCAAGTCGCATGTGGTGCTCTACCCCCCTTAAAAGGGTTACGCCCACGTACCCCTACAAGTATACACAAAAACAAAAAGAAAATTGTTGGATACTTGTCTTGCATGGAGTCTTCTAACTCCCATGTCGCCTCTTCAATGTCGTGAGTTTACCACAGAGCTTTGACCATTCTAATGGTCTTGTTCCTTGTCTCCCTAGTGTTGGAGTCTAAAATGCGAACTGGGGTCTCCTCATATCTAAGTGTAGGATTTAGCTCGAGTGTCTCGGGCTCTAAGTTATATGATGGGTGAGGCACACATTGCCTTAGCTGAGAAATGTGAAACACGTTGTGCACTCTCCCTAGTTTAACATATGAGTCTAATCTGTAGGCTAATGGGCCCACTCGCTCCGTAATAAGGTACGGCCCTACATACTTCGGGCTAAGCTTGCCCTTCTACCCTAATCTAAAAAAAATTCCCTTCATAGGTGAGACTCTAAGGAAGACTCGATTGCCTACTACGAACTCGAGATCTCTCCTATGGACGTCAGCATATGACTTCTGTCCGTTTACGAGGTCAATCCCTCAAGAATATATGTATTCTTTGATATGTTCTCTAGTGCATTAGTATGCTTTTATTTTTTTTTGAATCCCGTATGTATGGGTGAAGGTGATCTCCTATCTTGTAATTTGCCATTACTATTTTATGGCTTGTTTAAACTATTTGTGTATAACACACTTTCATCAATCGCCTCTTAGTTGTAGTCATCGACGCTCGGGTCTTGTATTAATATTAGGCATACTCAAAATCCCTTTCTTTAGGTTATCATCTTGTTATTCCGGTATTTGAGTTTACTGTCGCCGTATACGGCTTTCATTTTTGATGTAAAGTATGAGCTACGGTTGAGCCGTGCATCTTATGTATATTGCAGAAAGATTGCTTTATATCATTGATTCACCTATTATTGGTAGTATATACATGATTATTATCGTCTGTTCATCAGGTATACCACAGTAGGGTTCCTGTTAAGGTTTCTAACAAGGTGTAGTTTCCTCTCAATTAAACTTGTTATTGTGGTTGTGAATCAACTCTGGTGAGTATTAGTATAATGTTTATACTTTTTATATTCTACCATGTTTATAGGTAGGTTCTCTTTTTAATATATCAGGTTTTAATTCATAAAGAAAGACATGGTAGTCGATCTTTCCTTTCAGATGGCAATTTGGCCATAACCTAGAATATAGCTAGAGAATACTGTTATTATAAGTAATTTTCTCTGGATCTAATATTTGATTTATTAACACGTTTCATGGGATAATAATAGTTAGTATTTCCCTCTTAATTGATTATTTTTCCGACCTATGCGGAGTTGTTTTCGCTATCTAATCTCCTCGGGGTAACCTAGACAACTTAACTATTAACTTACACCTTCCACAACTCATATACTTTATTTATTAAATTTTATATTAAAATTAGGAATAAATACTTACTTATCACAGAAATATTTGTGACCACTTGTAAGGAGTCTCAGGAATTATCCAACCCTGACGGGGTCAGCGTCAGTGTTGAACTATCCTTCCACACCATTTTGTGTTTGGTTTTCCCTTGATCTGACCAGGATCAAGTTCGACCTCCCACGTCAAATATCAAACAATCACATAATTGTCATTTCAAAATTTTATCTTATCAAACTTTGTGACGTGGTGAGTACTACATTTTCTCTTGACTACTATATATCTAATCCAATATCTGTCATAACCTATACTCGAATCTAGTGTATTCCCAAACCCCCGTACTATATTCCTTTGATCAAATCATCAAGCGGGGAAGCCAGTTTTTCCTCTTGGCTTAAAAGGTAGATTCTTACTAAAGCATTCGGGCTCGTACTGTCTAGTAACTATATCCATCAATCATTTCAACTCTTAAATCCATCATACAAGTAATAAATTCCGTCATGGACTTGCATACTTTAGAATACTCTCTTCACTTTAAAAGGCTTATCTAGTATTTCTCCTATCAGGGCTTGATTTATTGCCTATACCTGATTATCATCAGTTGGAGCAAAGACAGTCACAGTTAGACTTCAAGAAAAGTTTTCATGACTCCATCCACAACTACAGTTCCATAAAGTATCATTTCCTCCACCTTAAAGCTTAGCTTTTTCCTTATCCCGTCTAAAATCCATAAATCTGGTGAATCATATGTTCAGCCTAGGTTAAGTATCTCTTAATATTAGTGCCATCATAACCTAAGGATTCCCAGTTGTATCCTATGGTTTCGTAATAGGACAAACAATGTTTATTGTCTGTTTTTATCTCTTAGGAACGTGGTTAATTCACAAGCTCAATGGCTTTCAAAAATATGATGATTAGGTGTAATAAATAGAGGGTCTAGAATCACAGGGTTTGGCATATAACGTTAGGACAATTTACGTGTAAAACAATGATTACAAACCAAGAGTATATTTCCCTACTTTTATATTTAATTTACACTCATTTTTGTGTTTATATTGTTTCAAACTCTTATATAACTTACACTGTCTTTATTGCAAGTGTCAAGGGGAGTTATTTGTTATCATGTTTTATAGAGTTATATTACATATTTTTTAACCTTAGTTGATTTACTGCGATCTTTTATTCGCATTCATAATTTGAGCTGTCATAGTAGACATATGCTCGTATGAATTCGTAAGGTTTGTACAGGACATGTGTCTCAAAATAGGGTAGGTATATTTAATGGTACTCAACCCTCTGAAAAGTATTAATACCCTCAATGTTTTAGGTTTACTCCCCAACTATATTATATATAACATTTGCTATTGCTAATTAGGTATTTCTTCCCACTTTAGAAAATATATTTTCAAAATTTGTTCTCTCCTCTTTATTAATTAGGAGTCCAGCACTATTGTATATTGGTACTAACTGAGACCCTTGGTATTTGCTCAGGTATTTCAATACCCGTGCTTATCCATTATGGATGTTTAGTTATATTTTTGAGATTCTGTTTCTCAATTGTCATACTCCAAGGTTTCTCACTATCTTCTCTCAAAGTTTATAAGAGATTGTAAGATTTCCTAGACTCACACTGAGCGGTAAGCTCGGTGCCTGGGTATCCCATAAAATTTCAGTGTTTACTCTTTACGTGAGCTCTTTTGACGGTTCCTATAGTCTTAAGTATTTATATTAATTGATGTATTCCGGTTCATGACATCTGCTCGTCATTTAGGCAGGTCATAATTTGTAGTTAAGTATTTCTTGAGTAGGATCATGCCGGGTCAAAGTACTTGGCATTATGCCTCGGGATATTCCCGACCTTCGCTCATAGGCTCAGGTGACCACGGTCTCATAGGTAAGGGAAAACTAATATCAAAGTATCTTATTATGTGAGAGGTTACCCATAGTAGGTCTCTCTAAATTTTGATACTCACTAATCACATATATAAGTCTCATCGACTGATACTATAAACTCATATTTATGCATCATGCATTTAGTTTAGGTTCTAGGCTTACCGGTCTCGCGCTGAGCGCTAGCTTCAGCGCCTGATGTTCCCACTAAATACAGGGCATTTCCTTCTGGAATTATCTCCTTTCCCTTCTGGATCTCGGATGAGGATGGCTGTCCTCCCGGTCCTGTAGTATAAGTATTAGTCTGCGGCGCTTGACCTCCTCTGGGTCCGCCCGTTTCCACAGCCGGTGTTCTCTGCGAACCTCTAGCTCCTTTGTACACTCGACTCTCTGGATTGGAAAAACATTCATACTCCCGGTGACCCTCCTTTTTGCAATAACGGCACTCCACCTTTCTTCCTGCGCAATCTACGCCTGGATGATCCTTTCCACAACGTTTACAGTAATAGTGACGTCGGGTTGGCTTGTTGCCTCTAGGTGGTGCTGTTCTTAGTGACTGAGCATCAATGGCTGAGCCGGTCAGACGACGGGACCTGCTCCTTCGTCTTCTGACCATGGAAATCCTCTGTCCCTTCTTCCTTTCAAAGGATTTCTTCCGCTTCTTGCTGTAATCGCCAGAGGTTGCTCCATCATCATCTCCTTCAGTACTTTTCCTTTTCTTTCTTTCTGAGTGAGAGTGGTTGACTCCTGGTATACTGTCCAATAAGCTGGTAATCCGCGCATAGTACTGGTCACTGTTTGTCTCCCATGGGCTAAGGACTTGATCTCCTGCCTTTTCCTCTGCGTTATGTATTCAGGGTAGTACTTCTCCCGCAATACTTCTACAAACTCAGTCCATCCAAATTCCGATGTAGTTCTACGGTGGCCCTCAACAGACCGCCACCAAATGTCAGCTGCGCCCTTCAGGTTGTATGCAACGATGTCGACCTGCTGGTTTTCTGGAACTCCGACAGTCTTGAACGCCTTTTGGTGCTCTGCAATAAAGTTCTCCAGTGCGGCGGGGTCCGGTTCCCCTGAATAAGTTGGTACTTTTGCGTCAGCAACGCTCTTCAACCAGTTGGTTTCTCTGGGCTGCGGCGGGTGGGGTATGGCTCCCATAAATTGAACTCCTAGTTCCTGCGTGAAAGTCGCCATGGCTGCTGTTAGGTCTTGTACCGTTGGAACATTCGCCGGTGTCTCGCTACTACGTCCACTGCTGTCTCCTCGTGGTCCTTCGCTGTTCGACATCTAAGATAGTATATTATTATTCCTACTCGGTTGCTACACCGTATCACACACACAATCAAAACATGTAAGTAAGCTAACTACTAGCAATAAAATATCCCTAGGGTTTTTCCTTTCTAGGTCATGAATCCTCACGGACGTTTTCCCGTAACCCAATATTCCTATGCTCATTGTCCTAGACTCAGTATCTTTCATCAGAGCGGTACTCCGCTCTGATACCACTTTTTGTAACACCCCTAATCTTAAACCTGTAATGACGTCATAACTCGTAGCATAATAAATAGCAAATCGTAGCGGAAAATAAAACTACCTAACCATGGTGTTACACGTCGTCACTCACCCTTGTGAGTAACAAGGCATCCTTACTCTTTCCAACATTACAACTTCTCACGCTGTGATGAACAGATACTGAGCACTCTACTTAATACAAACCAAATCCAACTAAATGGGCAACTAACTGAAATACAACAAACTCCAAAATATAATACATAACAATTCCACAAGTGTTTATAAAAAACACAGCGGCTACCCTGTTCCCCGCACTCCGGCTTGTGTATTCTTCAGAGACCTGAAATGTTTGGCCCAATGAAGGGCTCAGCAAACTATGCTGGTATGCTAAATGTAGTCCTAAGTCTTCTAGATTCCTTAAGTCGTTTAAGCCATCTTGATATTAGATTCATTACAAGATAATCCGATTTACAAGAATAACCGAAATATAGTAGACACAGAGTAGTCACATAACAATTTACCTGCAAACATTTAGTGCATAATAATACACATCAAACAATAAACAATACCAACAACCCAAATAAGGTGCACATAATAAACAACTATTCTTGTTAGTAGGTCACATGACCCTAACCACTTAACCTTTCCAATTAATTTTACCTTAGGCGTCCCGTCAAGACAACCCCTATTAACCTGTGAAAATGGACAGTGTGTCCCATTGGGTTCCAAAGGAACCGATACCAGCTGACCTTATGGCTCTGGATAAATATATACTTTGACCGATCCGGTCGAAACTGTGCACCAACGGCAGTGCATTCCGCCATCCCCGAATGTGGCTGATGGATTTCGAGTGACTCCATGAAATACCCCAAACCTTGATATGTGGTTTAAATATCAAACTATGGTATGTAAAGGCTAAAAAGTGCCTTAGTAATATCAGTGAACAATTTAGACCATAATAAATGCAATAAAGCATTAAGACACAGTTTGAGCAAAAACATGCTCTAAGCTATGAGTGAACTTGGTTAGGACCCAAAGAGCCTACCAACTTAATAATATTCAATTATGATTTAATAAGGCTAAATAAGTCCTTAGGAAACCTTGGTGGGCAGTTAAACCAAATAAAACACAAGAAAATACCTTAAAGTCAATATGAGCAAAAATGTGCTCTAAGCTTGGGATGAATTTGTATAAGACCTAATGGTCATACCTATGCCTTATTTATATGTTAATGAACATATTAAATCAATTACTAAAGAAAACCAAGCTTGAAAACAAGTTAAAACACAAAATGTGCTGTAAGGAGTCTTAAAGCACGTTTTTGAAAAATTGTCCTGTAAATGAGTTTTGAATGGCTAAATGTCCATCATTACTCTTTAATTAACATGTGTACTATATAGTATCACATTTGGAAGTCTATATCTGTTATGCCCCAGATTTTTTTTATTTTTTTTTCTTTTGATTCGCAAAGGGAGTTTGAGCTATTTTGTAATCTTATATTAAATAGCCTATGACATTCTTGTAGTGTTAATATGTCAGCTTGAGGAAGGAGGGTTACATTTGTCTTCTTCCTTTTGTTATTTATTATTTTCTTAAGAGAGTGGGTTATTAAACTATTTTATTTCCTCTTCTCTCTCATCCTAATTCATGATCAAATAATTTCTCCACTCTCTCATTGACGGTTCTCTGGTCATCCTCTACGCGTTCAAGTTCTTCTCCCTTTGCTCCTCTTTCTCTTCTTCAATTTCCTATCAATTACTGATTGCTAGAGATCTGCTTGTGGAATTCCGTTCGTATATCAATCGTCTATCAGGTTTGGTTTGTAAGTTCCGGTTCTATTCTCCATTAAGTTTTCCCCTCTTTCTTTTCTGATTCTAACTCTAGAATGCTGGAATTGTTCGGTCTGAGGGTTCGTTGTTGCAAGTGGAGATTCGAGGAGTCTGTTGGTTAGGGTCCGCAGAGATGGCTTTGCGTCGGATGTGAGGTAGGTGGTAGATGGATTCGGTTGTGTGTGTTCACCCACGGGGGTTTCGAGAAATGTTTCCGTATATGTTTATTTGACTCTCTGATTTGTGGTGATTTGGGTGATTTCTGATTTGCGTTTTAATGTGTTAAAACCCCGTGGGTAGTATTTTGATTCGTATATTTTGGGTATGTAAGTATTGCTTTGACAATGGTGAATTTACATCTGTAAATTTCCCTCTGTTTTGTGAATTCTGAGTGCCGCTGATTTGGGTTTTATAAGGATTGTTCATGGATTTGTGCGTGAGTTTTAATGCGTTGTAATTGCGTTTTTGAGTGGCTGAAACCCCATGGTTTCTCTGTGTTTATGTCTGATTTGGTGTGGGTAATACTTTGGTATAGATTTGTGAAGTTTTGGTAATGTTTCTGATCTGTTCGTAGCCTCTGTTCTGCTGATTTTGTGCTGTCCGAACTTCTGTCCTAACTTTGAAGTTCGGACAGCATGTTTTGAGCTTCTGTATTTTCGCATTCGGGGTGTGTCCGAACTTCAGTCCGAACTTTGAAGTTCGGACACCCCGTTTTTCTGAAATCTCCGAGCTTCGAAGCTCGGACGTCCCGCGTAACTCTTTCGAAAAACCGTCCGAACATCAGTCCGAACTTCGATGTTCGGACACTGTGATTCTCTGCAGTATTTGTTCTCGGCATCTGTCGAACTTGCAAGGTCGGACGCAAGTTCGGACATGCCTCTGTTTTTGGCATAACTCCTTCGTTTGAGCTCCGTTTTGAGTGCCGTTTACGGCGTTGGATTCTCTTCTCGAGTATCTCTTCTATTATGTTCGGCACATGTGTATGTGCACTTTAATTTGAATTTCTTTAGATAAGCCTTTGAACTCTGATTTGCTCAGAAAGAGTGTTCGAGCTTCTACGCTTTGTTTGCTATCTGTGATTTATAGTCAGTATATGACTTTTGTTTTGATAAAGGTTTATGATCCGTGTGATGTGCTTTGGCCCTCTGTTCTGTTAAAGGCTTCTGCTTCGTTTTGTAAAGCTTATGTTTTGGGACCTAGATGTTTAGCTTCTGAGCCTTGGATAGTCGGGTCTGGCTGTCCGTAGCATGCTGCGCAGGAATTCCTTCTGTTTTTCCTTGGGTTCCCTTCTGTTATATCTCTCAGGGTCCCTTGGATGTTTAGTGACCGACGGGTCCATAGCTGTCTCTACGGCTTCTGTTGTGGGATCTTCGGATCCATAGGACGTTATATGAGTCCTTCTGATGTGTCAGCTGGTGTCTAGTGTCCCACCTCTGTTTTGATTGAGCTTCTGTTATGAACTTTTGAGTTTGTGATTTGCTTTGCTCTGGTTTAAGACTTCTGTTCAGTTTACTCAGTTTCTGCTTCTCTACTCTGATTTGACCAACTTCTGTTTCGGTTCTGACCTGTCACTCCTCTGATTTGAGAAAGCTTCATTCTCTATCTGATTTCTGTTACGCTTCCAGTCTGTTTTGCTAAGCTTATGTATTAGTACGATTATGTTCAGTATATGTTTTGAGCATGCTCAGCTGATGAAGTTTATCACCTGCTGAGCTATAGTTTGGCTCACCCCTATTTCCGTCTGATTTGCAGGTTTAAGTTTCCTTTGAAGACTCCGCTCTGCTTTCTGCTTCGTCTTTCACTTTGTAATTGCAGTTGTGGCTTAAGGCCCTTTGTAAATTGATTACGTTATGTAATGTAGTTTGAGTTCTGTATGTAATGTCAGATAGACCATGTAATCTGTTCTCAGTTAATAAAGGTGTACTTTGTTTCAGCTTTGGGTTTCGTATGTTAGAGCCTTGCGTTATTAGGTAATAGATACGCGGCGTGTAACGTCCCTAACTCCTAGGGTGGTTTTGGGGTCGTTACATTTAGTGGTATCAGAGCCAGGTTTGGCTTTCTTTGGGTTTTGTGGTGTGTGCTGCATCCTACGCTTCCGTGTCCTTGCATGTTATGTGTTGTGTGCCTGTTGCGTGATTTGACTGCTGTTTGCTGTATGATTTGATTGTTTCTTGGAGTCTATTGAGTGCGTCTGCTCCGTGGTTGTCCACTAACAGGGTAGCGCAGCGGAAGCGTAGTGTCTGATTGTTTGTGTGCTTTTGTGCTTGAGTCTGAATCCGAGGGAGTCGGGCCCTTTGGAAAAGGGTGACCGAATGCAAGTTTTGGTTTGTTAGAGTTGTGTGCTTCGGTTGTGTGCTGGTGACGTGGGTTTGTGTTGTGTTCTGGGATGTGAGTTAGTGCATTGTGATCGGGTTGTGAGATGTGTGTGGGATCAGAAGAGTTGGCTAAGGTGATGAGTGGGTTTGGATTACGAGGTCCGAGTTGTGTGATGGGTGTCTAGGAGCGCTTCAGCGTGTGTTCTGGAGTGTAGGTTGTGCTTTAGTTCTGAGCAGGTTGTGGTGTGAGCTTAGCCTGTGAAGTTCTGTGTGTGGGTGAGAATCTTAGCCGTGAGTCTTGAGCTGTGTGATGGGAGAAATGGGTGCTTCAGTGTGTGTTCAGAGGGTGTGTTGAGCTTTGGTGTTGTATGGGCTTGAGGTATGGGTTTGAAAGATTTGTTTGGTTGGTCCTTTGTAGCAGGACGTCTTCTGAGAGAGTTTAGCATTCCTTCTGTGTCTCTAGGCTGAGCTTTAGTAATCCTCTATTATGTCCCTTCAGTTTGTCAGTCAGCAACAAGTGTGAGTGCTGCTCTAGTCCTTCAAGCTTTGCCTTCTGTGATCTTGTGTTTCGCTCATTCTGATAGTGAATCTGCCCGTAGGGTTGTGTATTAGCTCAAGCGAGGTGAACTTTTAGACGGTGGTCATCTTTTATGTGCTTCCTGAGCCTTCGTGCTTAGCTTTCAGTAATCATCTGTTTCGCTTCTTTTGTCAGTGAGCCAGCCAGTAAACTCTGAGTGCTAGCTCTTTGAGGATAGAGCGTCTGAAATGAGTAAGTGTGGTTCCTGTGCCTGCAAGTTAGCCATCAATAATCTTGTGCTTAGTTCCTCTGGCAGTGTGTTCGGTGTGTCAGCTCATGTGTGGTAAAAGCTTCTGAGCTATGTCAGCGTTCCTTCTGTGTCCTTGTGTTGTGCCGTCAGAGATCTTCTGCTTTACTTCCTCCATCATCGAATCAGCTAGTGTATTCTGAGTGATAGCTTTGTGAGTGTTCTTTCGGTGCCTTAGAGTTATGTGTTTGTGATCATCTTCACGTTCTTCTGTCGGTCAATCAGTAGTGAGTTCGTTTCTGAGCGTTAGCTCTTGGTTCGTGTTCGTAGCGTTCCTACATTTGAAGTGCATCTGCTAATATTCTGGGTTCCGTCGAATTTCGAGGACGAAATTCTTTTTAAGGGGGGTATGTTGTTATGCCCCAGATTTTTTTTTTTTATTATTTTTTTTTCTTTTGATTCGCAAAGGGAGTTTGAGCTATTTTGTAATCTTATATTAAATAGCCTATGACATTCTTGTAATGTTAATATGTCAGCTTGAGGAAGGAGGGTTACATTTGTCTTCTTCCTTTTGTTATTTATTATTTTCTTAAGAGAGTGGGTTATTAAACTATTTTATTTTCCTCTTCTCTCTCATCCTAATTCACGATCAAATAATTTCTCCACTCTCTCATTGACGGTTCTCTGGTCATCCTCTACGCGTTCAAGTTCTTCCCTTTGCTCCTCTTTCTCTTCTTCAATTTCCTCTCAATTACTGATTGCTAGAGATCTGCTTGTGGAATTCGTATATCAATCGTCTATCAGGTTTGGTTTGTAAGTTCCGGTTCTATTCTCCATTAAGTTTTCCCCTCTTTCTTTTCTGATTCTAACTCTAGAATGCTGGAATTGTTCGGTCTGAGGGTTCGTTGTTGCAAGTGGAGATTCGAGGAGTCTGTTGGTTAGGGTCCGCAGAGATGGCTTTGCGTCGGATGTGAGGTAGGTGGTAGATGGATTCGGTTGTGTGTGTTCACCCACGGGGGTTTCGAGAAATGTTTCCGTATATGTTTATTTGACTCTCTGATTTGTGGTGATTTGGGTGTATTCTGATTTGCGTTTTAATGTGTTAAAACCCCGTGGGTAGTATTTTGATTCGTATATTTTGGGTATGTAAGTATTGCTTTGACAATGGTGAATTTACATCTGTAAATTTCCCTCTGTTTTGTGAATTCTGAGTGCCGCTGATTTGGGTTTTATAAGGATTGTTCATGGATTTGTGCGTGAGTTTTAATGCGTTGTAATTGCGTTTTTGAGTGGCTGAAACCCATGGTTTCTCTGGTTTATGTCTGATTTGGTGTGGGTAATACTTTGGTATAGATTTGTGAAGTTTTGGTAATGTTTCTGATCTGTTCGTAGCCTCTGTTCTGCTGATTTTGTGCTGTCCGAACTTCTGTCCTAACTTTGAAGTTCGGACAGCATGTTTTGAGCTTCTGTATTTTCGCATTCGGGGTGTGTCCGAGCTTCAGTCCGAACTTTGAAGTTCGGACACCCCGTTTTTCTGAAATCTCCGAGCTTCGAAGCTCGGACGTCCCGCGTAACTCTTTCTGAAAAACCGTCCGAACATCAGTCCGAACTTCGATGTTCGGACACTGTGATTTCTCTGCAGTATTTGTTCTCGGCATCTGTCCGAACTTGCAAGGTCGGACGCAAGTTCGGACATGCCTCTGTTTTTGGCATAACTCCTTCGTTTGAGCTCCGTTTTGAGTGCCGTTTGCGGCGTTGGATTTCTCTTCTCGAGTACTTCTCTTCTATTATGTTCGGCACATGTGTATGTGCACTTTAATTTGAATTTCTTTAGATAAGCCTTTGAACTCTGATTTGCTCAGAAAGAGTGTTCGAGCTTCTACGCTTCTGTTTGCTATCTGTGATTTATAGTCAGTATATGACTTTTGTTATGATAAAGGTTTATGATCCGTGTGATGTGCTTTGGCCCTCTGTTCTGTTAAAGGCTTCTGCTTCGTTTTGTAAAGCTTATGTTTTGGGACCTAGATGTTTAGCTTCTGAGCCTTGGATAGTCGGGTCTGGCTGTCCCGTAGCATGCTGCGCAGGAATTCCTTCTGTTTTTCCTTGGGTTCCCTTCTGTTATATCTCTCAGGGTCCCTTGGATGTTTAGTGACCGACGGGTCCATAGCTGTCTCTACGGCTTCTGTTGTGGGATCTTCGGATCCATAGGACGTTATATGAGTCCTTCTGATGTGTCAGCTGGTGTCTAGTGTCCCACCTCTGTTTTGATTGAGCTTCTGTTATGAACTTTTGAGTTGTGATTTGCTTTGCTCTGGTTTAAGACTTCTGTTCAGTTTACTCAGTTTCTGCTTCTCTACTCTGATTTGACCAACTTTGTTTCGGTTCTGACCTGTCACTCCTCTGATTTGAGAAAGCATTCTCTATCTGATTTCTGTTACGCTTCCAGTCTGTTTTGCTAAGCTTATGTATTAGTACGATTATGTTCAGTATATGTTTTGAGCATGCTCAGCTGATGAAGTTTATCACCTGCTGAGCTATAGTTTGGCTCACCCCTATTTCCGTCTGATTTGTAGGTTTAAGTTTCCTTTGAAGACTCCGCTCTGCTTTCTGCTTCGTCTTTCACTTTGTAATTGCAGTTGTGGCTTAAGGCCCTTTGTAAATTGATTACGTTATGTAATGTAGTTTGACTTCTGTATGTAATGTCAGATAGACCATGTAATCTGTTCTCAGTTAATAAAGGTGTGTACTTTGTTTCAGCTTTGGGTTTCGTATGTTAGAGCCTTGCGTTATTAGGTAATAGATACGCGGCGTGTAACGTCCCTAACTCCTAGGGTGGTTTTGGGGTCGTTACAATATCAATGGGAAATCAAAATTTTCACTTCTATGTGCCTTATTTTAGTGAATAGTGATTTTAATAAGCTAGTTTGTAACATATGTTGTTATAAGTTGTTTAATTGGTCAACAAAGGCCAAATATATGTTATATAATGAAGGGGCCACGGTTTTGGGTGTGTGAGTCATCACACTTGGCTAGCAAATAAAGAAAAGAAGAAAGAATAAAAGAGAAAAGTTACTTTATAACATAAATATCTTAACAAAGTGTACTCTCTCACCTCATTCTCTTCTTTCCTTCCATTTCACACGGTTTCTTCATCTCCTCCCTTCTCCATTTTCGTTTTGCTACAGTAAGTAGCCATTCTCCATCTTTGAATGCTTGTAACTCATGGCTCCAAGCTCCGAATTCAATTCCGAGACTACCGTTGTCTTAGTTAGAGTAAGCTCTACATTCCTATCTTTTCAAATCTTCAAAAGCTCCATTTCGGTGCCAAGGAGATTCACCATTGAAGGAGCTTGAGCTCATGTTTCCATGCCTTGTCATTCAATTATGCTTCAAGGTAAGGAAAATCAAAGAAAATCCATGTTTCCTCTCATTTTGGTACATGTCCGAAAATTTACCTCACAATGGTGTTTTATCTTGCTCTCTTCTTAGCTTAATTCAAACTTCAAAGGACTAGGAGGAGTCCTATCTTGCCTCTTAACCAAGCTCTCTTTCAAATTCCAAAGGTAATCATCAAATTTAGTGTTTTAAGACACTTATGTAAACCTAGGGTTTAATTATGAGTTTGAGTATTAAACTTAATACTCATTACCCTTATATGTGTATTGGTTAGAAGGTTGACAAGTGAGAAAAGCTCCTTGCCGATTTTCAATCAAGAAAAACAAGAGAAAACAAGTGAGAAAGCTTGGAAAACAAAGAGGTAAATGACCTCTCATAATGTGGTTTATTGTACTAGGAAATTGAGCTATATTTGCTTAATAAATGACTTAAAGAGCCAATGGCAAATGAGCTAGAAAACTATCCACAAGGTGGACTAAAAAGACATGGGAGCATTGTTGTGTGTATTCGTAGGTTGAAGGCATTTAAATGTGGAGATTCAGTGTTTAAGTTTAATGTTATTTAAGGGCCTAAGAGCCAAGCAATTTAAGTTTATGCACTATATTGTGATGTAGTGTAGTTAAAGGTTTAGTTGTGTGTAAAGAACATCTCTTGTGAAGGTGAATGTGTTTGATGGTTAAAGGATGAAAAACCATATGTTTGTGTATAAGAGTGTGTATTAAGAGATTGAATGTTCTTGATTGTCTAAAGGTGAAAAACAATGTGTTTTGATGTGAGTATATACAAGAGAAGCTATGGTGAAATTTAGTTGATAAACAAAAGAGTTTATGTGATGAAATGAGATTTTAAGACCTAGAAGGTACTAGGAACTTGTTAAGTGTTAAGATGGTGGAAGAAGGTGAATCATGGTGTTTTTAGGTGTTAAGGTGCCATGGGCATTGTCTTAGAGGATTTAGAACTCAAATGGGTGTTTTGAACACACCAAGGAATTGTTATGTGAAGTGTTAAGTCTCGTTCAAGATTTGGTAAACAAAGGAAAAGAAATGCCTAGTGAAGGTCTAAGTGAAAACTTGTGGAAATTATAAGCAATTGTGCAAAGGAGGTGTGTATGAGAAATAATGCTTTTGGAGTGGTGGTAATGTTTGTGAGACAACACTTTGGTTAGTTGAGGTAGTAGGCATGATATACCACTTAGAAATCTAAGAAAAATGTTATAAGTGCTAGGAATTGTTGTAAGAAATTGAGTAACCAGTTAGTGATGATTTAGGAAAGTTTAGTGCTTGTTTTAAGGTGTTTAAACATGTAGGAAACAGGTGGAAAGTTTATGGAATAATTAGGTAAGGTTTAAGGTTGGTTTAGGGGTTGAAAAATGATGTTTTGACAAGTTAATAACATGGTCCGGGACCTAGCCCTTGTATAGGTACCCGGACCACCCCTTAAAAAGAGCCGAGAGTGAAGTTTAGAAGTGGTCCGGGTCCTTACTCCAGGACCAAGACCCGGACCAAGGGTAAAATAAGGCTGAGAGTACATTCTACAAGTGGTCCGGGACCTTGGGTCCGGACCAAGTCCCGGACCAGGTCAAAAGTGTTGCAAAATCTGTTTTAAAGGCTTCTAATCATGGGGAATTGAATGGTAATGGTTTTAGGTGATGTTTAGGCCTTGTTTGGTGGCATATAAAGGCCTTAAAATGTGTAAACAAGTGTTGGGTTTGATGTGAGAGTTGTAAACTTAATATCACAAGAGTAAGTTAAGTGTAACGGGAATGACGGGGTAAACTATGGGCGCTTTAAACGTTAAGCAAACATGTTACCCCAATATTAATAAAAGTAATTGTAATGTTATCAGTTGTTTGAGAATTTCTCGAGGAACATAAGTGGACATGATAAAGTGGACTCCGGTGACAGGTATGGTTTTCTTGCAACCTGTGTCCTACCGGATTACACCGGCTTGTATGCCAATGTGTTTTCTGTATGTTTGCCACGTTGTAAGATAAAACATGTAATGAGTTTACAGTAATTTATTTATGTGGCATGTTCAACTCCGATACCATTTAACCTCGGAAGTGTTAACCTTAGTTAACTGAGTCTAGGATCACATGAGAGTTCGGTATTCGGAGCAAACGACCCGAACCATGGGACGTTCTAACCACGGCTATGCTGTGTTAATTGTGTGATATGTGTATGTGAATGTAGGGATCTCCCTGTGTGTTTAACCCAGATGTAATACTGTATGTTGTGTAGATGTGATAGACTCCATAGTGGGGTCCTAACTAATATCTAAAGTAAGTATGTACTAACAGTGGTGAGGAATCCGGTTTGGCCGGTCGCGCGTTGTTTGGGAGAGGGTATCCTTCTTAGCCTTACCCTTCTCTTTGTTATGGTTGTTTCCCTCACGGGTTATGATCTCCCATTAGCTTATTTCAAAGCTTAGCTATTCTGACTTATGATCGGTTTAGGGGGAACATGTGTTTGTGTGGGTGTGTTCGGGCCTCCAAACCCGAACCGCCTTAACTTAAGTTACTCGTCCAACTATTAGGACGGTAATGAGTGTTGTTGTTATTGTATAACGAGCTTATCATGAGACTGGCAACATTCTCTAGGCTCACCAGTGTATAAACAATGTTTGGGTCGGTTCCTAAGAGAACCACTCCCGTTATGTTATGTATTTTTGTTGTGATGCAATATCTATTGCGGTATTATGTTGTGCACGTGAAAACGTGCAAAGTGTTGTTAAGTGTTGTATGTAGTGTATGTTGTAGGTTGTATAATGTGGAGTGTGTGGATCATGGATATGATTCCCAGTTTGTGATAAGAGGCGTTTAAGGATAACCCGATTTAAGGGTATGTGTCGTCTATTAAGGAAGTAGCTCCATTAGAGGAGGAACACTCTAGGGATGATGAATACCATGAGGACTTATTAAGTAAGGATATATTATCCGTTTGTTGAGCCCATTGAGGCGAAATGTTATGTGTTGTGTGTTACTGTTACATGCATGATTTAAATATAATCAACCGCATGCTAAGACGACAATTAGTTGTGCGTGGCCCGGTAGCATGTGGGCTGCGGGATTACCATACCAGCAAAGGTGCTGAGCCCCTTGGGGGCCACCCTTTCTCTTCTTTTCCTATTTCAGGTACAGAGAGCTGGAAGCCGTTCGAGAGTAGGACGGGGTAGTCATTGTACATGGGTATTCATTTAAGTGTATATATACAGTAGGTGTAGTAAGACCGATATTGTTGTCGGCATCAGTTTATAAATACTCGGTATAGTTGAAAGGTGTATGTTGTTGTTGTTGTGGTTAATGGAAAGGGATAATAATGTGTAGTTGCTCGGGAATTTAGCCCATCAGACCGGTACAATGTATGTGTATTAGCCTTGTTAGCCACGTGGGTGGTTAACGGCGTGTAACACCAGCGAGTAGAGTTAATTGATGAGTTGTGTATTCCGCTGCAGATTGTTGTTATGTATTTGTTGTTGGATGGGGTGTTACAAAAAGTGGTATCAGAGCGAAGTATCGCTCTGATGACTGAATTACCGAGCTTAGGAAGTACCGAGTTAGAATTTTAGTACTTTGGGCTAAGGGTTGAGTGATAGCGAGAGAGATACGCTAGTAAGGAACTACCAGTGAATACTGGAAACCTACTATATCCTTCCCGCCCTCCACAATCCCTGTAAACTACTTTGGGAAAGAACGCCAGAGAGATGGAAGTCCACTCTTACTCGGGAATACCCGATCTGGCTATGTTTAAGTACTACTGTGAGTACGGAGAACCTGTCATACGGTAGATCCTGAAAACTGGGAATCCCGGAGACGGTTTCCATCTAAACAATGTTAACCGCATTAATAGCGAAGAATGAAGAATTTTGTGTATAAAGAGAATAGAATTTCCGGCAACCTGGGTCGACATGCAGAGCACTCGAGAATAACCAGCTTGCAACGCACTGACCGTGCAACAAGCAAGGAGTGGATTAGTGAAACCCGAGACGAATGTCTATGGGACCACAGTTGGTAAGTAATACACCAACGGCATACCAACCAACTAAGGAACTGTAACATAGTGCCCAAACAAGAGACAAGTCTCAGTAACCACGACGATGCGTGGAACGGGCTCCAAAGAGAAAATAATGCTAAGTAAAAAGGGGACTCCAAGAATGGGAGACACCCCAGTTGATAACTATTATGTGAATACAGTGAGAAGTTACCCAAAGGTTATTGTCGAGACCGTAAGAACAAATAAGGGCCAACAAGGCCACTGATGATAGTGCGGGTGAAAACAATACCACAACCGGTATGTGTTGAACCGATAGCCAGTTAGCATGGCGCACTTGCCATAGCAAGTGCTGCTATAACAAGGCTATTCGGAAAATTTATAACCACTACAAGTACTTGGAAAAGTACAATAAAGTTAAATGTGATTGTCATAACAGTGGAAGGGCTTGATAGCCTAACCTCTGTAATTGTAAATACACCAGTCGGCAAGAAGCTAGACTTGGTTAAGGTAAGAAGATGTTGTGAAACCATGAAAATTTTCTTTCAACCTAGATTTATTCAAACCCTTTTCCTTCAAAACCAGATTTTCTTTCAAACCAACACTTCTTCCTAACCTTCTTTTAAACCAAACCAGTAAAACCAAGGACAGTTGACGAGGATACAACAATGGGTAAACTTTCCCTCGATTAAGTTCGGGAAGCATGGAATGAATATTGTCAAGGGACAATATAAGGGAGTTGACAACAGAATACTTCACCTAGGCGTGTGACGGACACTACGAGTGTACCAACTGAATTGTGGGACGACCGCACTCCGATAGGAGCTTGTGGGCCTGACAGACCTACTTATGGTTAGTTGGGTAAGTAGTAATGTATCAGTATGGTACCCCATATATGATACAAGTAGAGTCCGAAACACGGGAAGTAGTCGACCCGTCTACGGTCAGCAGTACAAATCAAACAAGAGCTAAGGATTACAAGGAATAGTTGAAGCTAAGGAACTCAGTTAAGCTAAACTAGACTAAAGAGTCAGTGAATTCATTTTGAAGGAAATGTTTTAAGAGTCAGGAAGTGCGAAGTGCACAAACTGAATATAAAGACATCGTATATGACTTAAGGATCCTCAGGGATAAACATGATAGCTGGAACGGTGACCCAGCCTGTACATGGCAAGCAGATACCTAATGTGAACACATTAATGTGCAATGAACGGGATGAAACCCCCAGAATGAGTACCTACACTATCAGGAAATGTTGATCTTCACAGAAGAGGATAATGAGCCAGTTAAGAACGCAAACGGCATGGCTAACTCAATATCAATAAGTGTGAACTAAATGTAAACGCATAACTTAGCAACACCAGGAGCAATCCTTGAAGGGTGTTCGCATCAACAAGTGTTGCACGAAATGGCATGACAGAAACACAAGGGTTGAAACTAACACCCAGTTTAGACATAAGTTGTCAGGAGACGGACTGACAATCCTAAGGGGCATCCCATGAAAGGAAACGGAATGCAACGACCTTGTCATGGAGCTCAGTATAATATCCAAATCATGAAATGTTGTACAGAGAAGTACATGTGTGTGAACAGCCTACAATGAGCCCAGCTCAAGGCAAATAAGGCTTATAAGCCATAAGAAAGATGTTATATAAATTCGATTGATTGTAGAAGTTTATGTTGTATAATGAATAGAGTGGTAAACGAACCACTGCATTAAGAGTGGGGATACCTCTCGATATTGTGAGACCGCAGGAGCGGTAGTTATGTGAATCAAGCTCAAGAAATATGTTAAGGATTGACCATATTGTTATTGAAGAGAGCAGTTAGCTTAGTAACATGTGTGTATAAAGTGAAACACCGAGCTGAATAATGCCGGCTTACGACTCGAATGATCGATGCTCAAGGAGCATTCAGTAGCCATCCAAATGAGTGATGAACCATAATACGAATGATGTAAGTATATGTGTGGAAGTTAATGTGACAATAAATACCATGTAAGTTAGTGTTATACAAAAGCACGGTTCGCAGCTAGCGACCGTTGTATCAGTGTTATTGAGTAATAATGTGGCAGATAAGAGCAGTTATGAATTAAACTCAGTGGTGATGCAAGGTAAGTGATGATAAACAAACTCGGCAGTAAGCCAGTAGCCAGTATTACGAGATCGGAATCTCATTAAACACAGTGTGAATTCCACGTGAATCACATGAGGGATTTACTGTCAAGAGTTTACGCCTCTGCACTCTGTACGACTGAGTGTTTGGTATTGCACTTGCGCAGTAATGATCGAGTGGGATAGCTAGGAATTGGAAACATGTTAATGGTGGAGGAATAATGTTGTAATGGCCGATGCATAGGAAATGAAAGACTGCACCAATAAAGGAGAACTTGTACAAAACCAAATGTGGAGACATGATTAACAGTAAGTGACTACAGTAGCACTAACTGCCAAATATCGGTATGGAATATACCCAAATGTTGTAAATAGCTGAGAGAGCACTACACACTAGGTAGTAGCTCAATCTCAACCGACAGTAAGTTGGAAGGGAACAAGTCAATCATTGTGAAATACACAGCTGTATACACAGTAAATTGTTATGGAAGTTTATAACTCACCGAATTCGCTAACGGTAAGAGATACAACGCGTCGGTTGAGAAACCATTGTTACCAAGATGAAGGTGACAATTGGGGATGTACAATACAGTAAGAATAACAAAAGGGGCAATTAAGCTCTACGGTTATTAGAGTTTCGCAGCAGAAACTAGTGAGCCAGCGATTCAAGTGTTGAATGTACATGGTGAACATGAGCGAATGGCTAATTATTAACGCCTATAAGCCTAACAGGCCAGAATCGAAACCAACTAAGAGTTTAAACAAACTCCAATGAGAATTCTTGGTTTAGGAACTAAACCGCCAATATGGTTAAGATCCTCTAATCAGAATCCATTGTGTAATAGACCGCGTGGAAGTTAAAACACTTCACGACGGCAGAACATTTTAAGCCAATGTTTAGTGATTGATTACGTGGGTGTAATCCCTTTTAAGGGGGGTAGAGCGCAAAACCACTTAGTGTATATTACCGTACAAGGGTACGTAGTGTATGTGACTTATATTGTGCATAGCACAAAATTATTGTTTTGATGATTGGTGTGTATGTTACGTAAACATACACATTCATTCATGGTTTAATTGTGGTAATTGCGCACAGAAGATGCGAATACCATTGTGATAAGTGTGTTGATTTATTAACAGTTGTGAGTGATAGTAAAGTGTGGGAGTAGAGAAGCTCCCGGGGGAACAAAAGCCCCGACAATGTATAAATGTGAAGTTGTGTGTTGTATTTTGACAAAATATATGTGTATATACATACTATATAGTGATTCATAAAAGGGTATGAGACCAATATAAAACCTAATGAGAATAAGATTCCATAGGCAACAGGATTAAAGTGTATGGAAATAACTGATAGACGAAGTTCTATCCTTGGAGATGTATGATCATGATTAGAATGATTAAAAAGATAGAAAATTGGAAATGAGTGATTTACTTGATGCTTGAAAATGAAGTGGGAGGTGGAACTTGATTTGCATGCGATCAAGGGAAGCCGAACACAAATTGGGGTGGAAGGATAGTTCAACACTGATGCTGATCACATCAGGGTTGGATGACTCTTGAAACTCCCTATAAGTGGTCACAAATAACCACGCTAATAAAAGAAGCAAAGAGCTTAAGTTGGACTTGGAGTTGTGGTGTTTTCAAAAGGATTTTCAATTGGTATTTATAAAACGTTGATGGATACTTTACGTAATTAAAGTCTTCTTACTTAACCTCACAAGGAAAAATTTCAAATTTATGTAATTGTTTTAATCTCCCAAAGGCACGGGGACGGAAGGTGTCCATCGCGACCGGGTTCTGCGGGATCACAGTGTGTATGTAAAAGATATTTTTGATAGTTATACATGCTATGACATGTTGTGTGGTATGTGTAATAAATGTTATTTTGACTTTGATCTCCTAAAAGTGTATGCTATTGAGACCTATGAGTCTAAATGTGTTGTGTTACATAGACCTAAGTGTCTAAAGACTGTTATGTTATCGGGACCTATGTGTCCAAATGTTGTTATGTTACCCAAGACCAGTGAGTCAAAGGGGTTGTTATGTATGTGTAAGTGTTGTTAAGATACCCGGACCATTGAGCCCAAGGTTATCATGTGAATATGTTATGTTATGTGTGGATGTGAATGTGTTGCCCGGACCATCAAGTCCGAGGTTGTGATGTAAAGTGTAATTGGTTATGGAAGTTTTATTTCTATAAGTAATCCCCGTATTCTAATCCAAGATGTGAGGGAAGTGTAAACTTCGAGGACGAAGTTCTTTTAAGGGGGGTAGATTGAAATACCCCAAACCTTGATATGTGGTTTAAATATCAAACTATGGTATGTAAAGGCTAAAAAGTGCCTTAGTAATATCAGTGAACAATTTAGACCATAATAAATGCAATAAAGCATTAAGACACAGTTTGAGCAAAAACATGCTCTAAGCTATGAGTGAACTTGGTTAGGACCCAAAGAGCCTACCAAGACTTAATAATATTCAATTATGATTTAATAAGGCTAAATAAGTCATTAGGAAACCTTGGTGGGCAGTTAAACCAAATAAAACACAAGAAAATACCTTAAAGTCAATATGAGCAAAAATGTGCTCTAAGCTTGGGATGAATTTGTATAAGACCTAATGGTCATACCTATGCCTTATTTATATGTTAATGAACATATTAAATCAATTACTAAAGAAAACCAAGCTTGAAAACAAGTTAAAACACAAAATGTGCTTTAAGGAGTCTTAAAGCACGTTTTTGAAAAATTGTCCTGTAAATGAGTTTTGAATGGCTAAATGTCCATCATTACTCTTTAATTAACATGTGTACTATATAGTATCACATTTGGAAGTCTATATCAATGGGAAATCAAAATTTTCACTTCTATGTGCCTTGTTTAGTGAATAGTGATTTTAATAAGCTAGTTTGTAACATATGTTGTTATAAGTTGTTTAATTGGTCAACAAAGGCCAAATATATGTTATATAATGAAGGGGCCACGGTTTTGGGTGTGTGAGTCATCACACTTGGCTAGCCAATAAAGAAAAGAAGAAAGAATAAAAGAGAAAAGTTACTTTATAACATAAATATCTTAACAAAGTGTACTCTCTCACCTCATTCTTCTTTCCTTCCATTTCACACGGTTTCTTCATCTCCTCCCTTCTCCATTTTCGTTTTGCTACAGTAAGTAGCCATTCTCCATCTTTGAATGCTTGTAACTCATGGCTCCAAGCTCCGAATTCAATTCCGAGACTACCGTTGTCTTAGTTAGAGTAAGCTCTACATTCCTATCTTTTCAAATCTTCAAAAGCTCCATTTCAGTGCCAAGGAGATTCACCATTGAAGGAGCTTGAGCTCATGTTTCCATGCCTTGTCATTCTCTTATGCTTCAAGGTAAGGAAAATCAAAGAAAATCCATGTTTCCTCTCATTTTGGTACATGTCCGAAAATTTACCTCACAATGTGTTTTATCTTGCTCTCTTCTTAGCTTAATTCAAACTTCAAAGGACTAGGAGGAGTCCTATCTTGCCTCTTAACCAAGCTCTCTTTCAAATTCCAAAGGTAATCATCAAATTTAGTGTTTTAAGACACTTATGTAAACCTAGGGTTTAATTATGAGTTTGAGTATTAAACTTAATACTCATTACCCTTATATGTGTATTGGTTAGAAGGTTGACAAGTGAGAAAGCTCCTTGCCGATTTTCAATCAAGAAAAACAAGAGAAAACAAGTGAGAAAGCTTGGAAAACAAAGAGGTAAATGACCTCTCATAATGT
The DNA here is from genome assembly GCA_023374045.1 of Limonium bicolor. Taxonomy (NCBI): domain Eukaryota; kingdom Viridiplantae; phylum Streptophyta; class Magnoliopsida; order Caryophyllales; family Plumbaginaceae; genus Limonium; species Limonium bicolor. Next base: position 94,212,943 of record CM041776.1, read on the forward strand.
GGTTTATTGTACTAGGAAATTGAGCTATATTTGCTTAATAAATGACTTAAAGAGCCAATGGCAAATGAGCTAGAAAACTATCCACAAGGTGGACTAAAAAGACATGGGAGCATTGTTGGTGTATTCGTAGGTTGAAGGCATTTAAATGTGGAGATTCAGTGTTTAAGTTTAATGTTATTTAAGGGCCTAAGAGCCAAGCAATTTAAGTTTATGCACTATTGTGATGTAGTGTAGTTAAAGGTTTAGTTGTGTGTAAAGAACATCTCTTGTGAAGGTGAATGTGTTTGATGGTTAAAGGATGAAAAACCATATGTGTATAAGAGTGTGTATTAAGAGATTGAATGTTCTTGATTGTCTAAAGGTGAAAAACAATGTGTTTTGATGTGAGTATATACAAGAGAAGCTATGGCGAAATTTAGTTGATAAACAAAAGAGTTTATGTGATGAAATGAGATTTTAAGACCTAGAAGGTACTAGGAACTTGTTAAGTGTTAAGATGGTGGAAGAAGGTGAATCATGGTTTTTTAGGTGTTAAGGTGCCATGGGCATTGTCTTAGAGGATTTAGAACTCAAATGGGTGTTTTGAACACACCAAGGAATTGTTATGTGAAGTGTTAAGTCTCGTTCAAGATTGGTAAACAAAGGAAAAGAAATGCCTAGTGAAGGTCTAAGTGAAAACTTGTGGAAATTATAAGCAATTGTGCAAAGGAGGTGTGTATGAGAATAATGCTTTTGGGTGGTGGTGATGGTAATGTTGTGAGAGACAACACTTTGGTTAGTTGAGGTAGTAGGCATGATATACCACTTAAAATCTTAAGAAAAATGTTATAAGTGCTAGGAATTGTTGTAAGAAATTGAGTAACCAGTTAGTGATGATTAGGAAAGTTTAGTGCTTGTTTAAGGTGTTTAAACATGTAGGAAAACTGTGGAAAGTTTATGGAATAATTAGGTAAGGTTTTAAGGTAGGTTTAGGGGTTGAAAAATGATGTTTTGACAAGTACTAATGGTCCGGGACCTAGCCCTTGTATAGGTACCCGGACCCCCTTAAAAAGAGCCGAGAGTGAAGTTTAGAGTGTGTCGGGTCCTTACTCAGGACCAAGACCCGGACCAGGGAAAATAAGGCCGAGAGTACATTCTACAAGTGGTCCGGGACCTTGGGTCCGGACCAAGTCCCGGACCAGGTCAAAAGTGTTGCAAAATTGTTTTAAAGGCTTCTAATCATGGGGAATTGAATGGTAATGGTTTTAGGTGATGTTTAGGCCTTGTTTGGTGGCATATAAAGGCCTTAAAATGTGTAAACAAGTGTTGGGTTTGATGTGAGAGTTGTAAACTTAATACACAAGAGTAAGTTAAGTGTAACGGGAATACGGGGTAAACTATGGGCGCTTTAAACGTTAAGCAAACATGTTACCCCAAATTAATAAAAGTAATTGTAATGTTATCAGTTGTTTGAGAATTGCTCGAGGAACATAAGTGGACATGATAAAGTGGACTCCGGTGACAGGTATGGTTTTCTTGCAACCTGTGTCCTACCGGATTACACCGGCTTGTATGCCAATGTGTTTTTCTGTATGTTTGCCACGTTGTAAGATAAAACATGTAATGAGTTTACAGTAATTCATTTATGTGGCATGTTCAACTCCGATACCATTTAACCTCGGAAGTGTTAACCTTAGTTAACTGAGTCTAGGATCACATGAGAGTTCGGTATTCGGAGCAAACGACCCGAACCATGGGACGTTCTAACCACGGCTATGCGTGTGTTAATGTGTGATATGTGTATGTGAATGTAGGGATCTCCCTGTGTGTTTAACCCAGATGTAATACTGTATGTTGTGTAGATGTGATAGACTCCATAGTGGGGTCCTACTAATATCTAAAGTAAGTATGTACTAACAGTGGTGAGGAATCCGGTTTGGCCGGTCGCGCGTTGTTTGGGAGAGGGTATCCTTCTTAGCCTTACCCTTCTCTTTGTTATGGTTGTTTCCCTCACGGGTTATGATCTCCCATTAGCTTATTTCAAAGCTTAGCTATTCTGACTTATGATCGGTTTAGGGGGAACATGTGTTGTGTGGTGTGTTCGGGCCTCCAAACCCGAACCGCCTTAACTTAAGTTACTCGTCCAACTATTAGGACGGTAATGAGTGTTGTTGTTATTGTATAACGAGCTTATCATGAGACTGGCAACATTCTCTAGGCTCACCAGTGTATAAACAATGTTTGGGTCGGTTCCTAAGAGAACCACTCCCGTTATGTTATGTATTTTGTTGTGATGCAATATCTATTGCGGTATTATGTTGTGCACGTGAAAACGTGCAAAGTGTTGTTAAGTGTTGTATGTAGTATGTAGTGTTGTAGTTGTATAATGTGGAGTGTATGGATCATGGATATGACTCCCAGTTTGTGATAAGAGGCGTTTAAGGATAACCCGATTTAAGGGTATGTGTCGTCTATTAAGGAAGTAGCTCCATTAGAGGAGGAACACTCTAGGGATGATGAATACCATGAGTGACTTATTAAGTAAGGATATATTATCCGTTTGTTGAGCCCATTGAGGCGAAATGTTAGTGTTGTGTGTTTACTGTTACATGCATGATTTAAATATAATCAACCGCATGCTAAGACGACAATTAGTTGTGCGTGGCTCGGTAGCATGTGGGCTGCGGGATTACCATACCAGCAAAGGTGCTGAGCCCCTTGGGGGCCACCCTTTCTCTTCTTTTCCTATTTCAGGTACAGAGAGCTGGAAGCCGTTCGAGAGTAGGACGGGGTAGTCATTGTACATGGGTATTCATTTAAGTGTATATATACAGTAGGTGTAGTAAGACCGATATTGTTGTCGGCATCAGTTTATAAATACTCGGTATAGTTGAAAGGTGTATGTTGTTGTTGTTGTGGTTAATGGAAAGGGATAATAATGTGTAGTTGCTCGGGAATTTAGCCCATCAGACCGGTACAATGTAGTGTATTAGCCTTGTTAGCCACGTGGGTGGTTAACGGCGTGTAACACCAGCGAGTAGAGTTAATTGATGAGTTGTGTATTCCGCTGCAGATTGTTGTTATGTATTTGTTGTTGGATGGGGTGTTACACTCCATTATAGTCTCTCGTAGTGATCACAATGCGCAACCAGAAGGTCGAAACGATCTGGATTCCTCTCTTTATAAGTTACCCCCTTTTGCCAGTGACATAGTAACCAATACTTGAAATAAGACTATCACATTTGACCCTTGTTAGTTCAATAGCACCTAAAGGTCAGTTAGTCTCCCTTTTGTTAAATACCCCGAACCTCGATCACCGTAATTAAGAAGTAGATTAAATTAAACGAGAATGTAAATAAGGATTGGCTATTAAATTATTACTTACTAATGGATTTAAAACAAGGAGAATAATAATATACACTAAAGTATTTATATGTATATTACAACACATGAAATAAATCCAAGTCATGACATGTTATAAATACTAAAGTAAAACAATAAATAAATAAATAATACCTAAACACACAAGAGTACATGTAATATATTACATAAAAGCACAAAACAACAACACAAAAAAAAATGGTGCTGTTCGGTTTCCACCAAATGCTACCGTATGACATTGTGGCAAACAATAAAAGAAGACTTGTGAGAGGAGTAAAACATGGAAGGAAATAAGAAAGATTGTACTTGTAGTAGAATAAATTAATACATGTCATATAATGCACAATGACACAAAACAACAGGAAAAGAAAAGTGCTGTTCGGTTTCCCCATCAATTGCCACCGTAAGCTTGTACCAAACAATAAAAAGGAAGCCTTGTGAGGGGAGGAAATTATGGAAGGAAATAAGGAGAGTGGTACTTGTTGTATACTTTTCATAACTTACCTAATGTAATAATGAATAAGAAACAAAAAAAAAAGTGAGGGTTGGTGCAATGTGCCATCCGAAAGTAACAAAAAAAAAGGAGGAGTTGTACCATGGAGGATAATTAAGGAGGATTGTACTTGTTGGAGACTAAAGTAAACAAGGAAGGCTGATTTTTCCATACCCATTCGGTAACAACAAAGGCAAGAAAAAAAAAGAAGAAGAGAATGGGAGGGAATAAAATAAGGAAGACTATAATACTTTTGTACTTACCAAGTACACCTACTATCACACACTAGAGTAAAAGAGAAGCAAATGGAAGCTTCAGTCTGTTGTGTTACCGAGCAGAACAAGGGGAAAAGAGGAAGGAATAAGGTGAGTGAAGGGGTAAATTAGTGGGAGTTGTACTTGCCAAGTACTTATACTATTATATGCTAGGAGACAAGACAAGAAAATAAAATCAAGTCTATCGGCTGCTGTATCTACCGAGGACAACAGAGAAGAAAAAAAGAGGAACCCATAATAGTACTCTGTACCTGTTAACAATACACAAATGAGCAAGTCAGGGAAGAAAAAAAAAGACTGCCGGTTACTACTACTACTACCGATAGCAGAGAAGGAAAAAAATAATAACAGGAGGGAAGAAGTAAGATGAGTAAAATAAGGAGAGGTAATCAGTAGCTTGTACTTGGCTAGGAATCTAGAAAAATTAAACAATGCCATAAGGAACTAACTAAGCAACCAGCTTAGTGCTGTTATCGGAACTAGAAGAGAGAAAAGAGAGAGGAGAAAAGAAAATGTGAGATGTACTGCTAGGAAAATAGGTACAACAAGTAAAGTACCCCACACTCATCTCACATTGTAATATATTCACTTTCCCTCTCTCACAATTCTCCTTGCCGGCAATGTACCCATTCCCTCAGCCATACTCTCGCCAGCTTTCTCTTCTCCTTCTTCCACCTTCATCTTCTTCCTCCTCAAGAAAAAAAACTTGAAGCTCTAACCATGGCTTCAATGGTGACATGACTTCTAACAACATTACCATCCAGAAATCTGCACCCTTCTAAACTACAAGACAAGGAGATTACACCTCCACTAAACTCTCTTCATAAAACAGAAAATATAAAAGGGAAGGGGACATTGAAAACCGGCCAAACAAGAAGGAGGAACAAGGAGCAATTCCTATCATCTTCTAAAGGTAAAACAAGCTCAAAAACCTTAAGTTTCCCCATGTATATATCAGTACCGAAAACACCAACCTTACTAACATTTTATTCTACTCTTTTCAAGCTCAAAGACCTTGTTCTTCCAAGCTCAAAAAGGGCTCCGAAAATTCCCTATACAGGTCCTAAGGTAAGACCATGGAACCTAGAGTTTTCATGTCATAATCATCTTCCATTCCTAGAATAACCAAGGTCATTAACTCCCTTCATTTTCTGTTAGTACTGCCGAAAAACAGAGAGGGAAACACCATCATATTAAACAAGGTAAGACTCCATCTCTAAGATCTAAATTTTGTGCTTTAAAAATCTGCACATCCTAAGCTATACTAGTTACAATACCATCGTAATGATAGTCCTTATTTTCCCATGTACATGACTGAAAAGGAAGGTGGGGAACTCCTTGTGCTGGCGCAAAGAAGAGGAGCAAGGCAAAGAAAAAAAAAACGTGAAGAGGTGAGGTTAGATTTTAGTACTCTAAATACTATATTAACGTAAGGAGTGAACAAAAAAAAATTAATGAAACTACTACTACATTATAGGTACCGATCTGGGGTGTTTTGGGAGCAAGCGTTGAGCACCAGAACAAAAAAAAAGGTAACCCCAAATCCATACTTAATTGGTGTTGGAAGTTAAGTTGTGTGCTGCTACATAACCGAAAGAAAACAGGGCCTAAAAATGGGTTTAAAGAGATGATTAAGTGGGTATAAACTAAGAAGGGATGTTGGGTTATGCTGCTAATGATGTAGTAAATTAATATATAATACTTACAAGGTTAAAACCATGAATGTAACAAGTAATATCTGGAACAAATATTGTTGTGCTGTTCAAAAAAAAACTTGTGCGATATTATGGACATTATGGTATGTTTAAGGGGCTGTAGTAAATATTGTAGCTTAGCGAGGTGTGTGGCATATTCTATAAACATTCGGTAACCTCATTAAGCATTGAAACTAGATGCTATAAAAATACATATATGTACGTACATGTCCGAGAGCAGAGAGCTACAAAACTGCAGGATATGAATTTAAATTCCAACTGGGAACTAAGTTATATAGAGGGTAGATTAGTGAGCTGGGGAAATGTACAGAATGGAAAAAAAATATACATGAATAAACATAGGTACATGCGTAAGTATATATATGAGTGTCCGGAAACTGGGGTATCCATATGGGCATTTTGGGAGTATTTAGTGTATGTAATAAATTGTAGTACGTTAGTTAGATATGTAAGCGGGATTTAAGAGCATTGGTGACTTTGTGAAACTTTTTTTTAAAAGAAAAAAAAAACGTTGGCAACAATCGTATATGTATACATGTCCGAAAACTTGGGGGGGAATATTAGCAACCGAGAACAACCGTCATATAGGCCTTATGGTGATGTAATATAATGTAGGAGCTTATACTATAAATTTTGGGAATTAAAATAAGCTTTGGGGCTATACTGTAAATTCTAGGAAATATGGGGTACAAATGGAGATTTACCGAAAACAGTGGGGGTTATTAGGAAATAAAATAATGCAAGTTAGGAAGTTAAAACAATTAAGTAAGGAAGCTAGTTTACAAGACAAGTAAGTAATATTACATAAGATAATAATACTAAGGAATGTAAGGGGAATAATACATGGTGAGGGATGATATAAAAATGTTGTTGTCACATATGGAAAAAAAAAGGTGAGTATATCTAAGGGTATAGTATGACATAAGTATAGGATTTTAATTTGATACGGGAACGCATGCATGCGCATGCATGTGGGAACGAAACGAAATGAAAGAGATACATACGATAACGAAATAATAACCGGGACGGCTTATTAATACATTCGGTTAATAATTATAGGCGGGATTCACCTCGGATAGCCGGTGGAACTAAGCGAGTTAAGTTGGACGACAGTTAGGCAAAGGTATGGTTTCTTGTAGTCTGCTTGCTACCGAGTTATACTCGGCTTGTGTGCTAGTTGTTGTGTGAAAAACGACCTCAAGATTAAGCATGTAATTGGATTATTGATATTGTTGTTGTGATTGCGTGACGATGACACGATTGTATAAATGTTGCGCCGCTAACTACACTGTAAAGTAGACTAGCACTGGGAGAATGAATTGGAACATGAACGGAAATCCTAGGAGATTTTAAGTGGAAAACTATATGAGTACGAGGACTAAATACCAACCTCGTTAATCGTAATAACATCAGAGCGATGTTTGGAAGTAACCAGGGAACGACTACGAAAATTTCCATACAGCTGACATTGGGGAAACGAGAGGAACGAGGAAGGTAGACCGGGCAGCGTGTTATTTGGATTGTGAGGGTGGTACCTGCATCAGGTCCAACCTCGTTGGAGTGCGGCTATGGACTGCGCTGCCCCGGAGTCAAGCAGTTGGCTCCACGTCTTTGGCGCATGATCATGGACGGGGGTGAGATATATTTACGCCACTATTGGCAAAGGTTAATGACTTGAGAATATAACATCCACTTGTTACGGGCCATCAGCCTAAGGAAAAATTGTAATAGTCTTAAAATACAGACTGACATAAGAAATATTACAGGGGTACGAATGTAATCCCATTGTGTGGATTACAAGGATAAAAATCGATTTCACTTAAACAAATCCAATGAGAAACGGTACTAACTGAGAAAGAAAATGTCATTGAAGACTTGGAGGTTTAACCCCAGTTAAGGTTAAGGGAGGGACGAATACTAGTTCTATGTGTCTGTTCTTCCATTGTGCAGATGCTTGCTGTTTGTTGATTGATTATGTGTTGGCATGCTGTGTGTTTACTGCACTTATATATGCATGATTAAATAATGAACCGCATGTTAAGACGACAAGTAGTTGAGTGTAGCCCGGTAGCTGGTGGGCTACACGTTATCATACCAGCAAGTTTGCTGAGCCCGTTAGGGCACCCATTTTTCAGGTACTTGACGGAGCATGAAGACCCGACCGAGTGTAGGCGGGGTAGACTTAGGATTGGGGGTATACTTTTGAATTTTGTTCATACCCATTTTGTATACGGACTTTTGAACCTGACCGTTGTGCATGTCCATTACATTGGAACTTGATAATTTTGCTTTTGGTTCTGTAATTAATTTTGAGAATCACGGTATTGTAAACAGCAGTCAGACCGTTACTTGGATTGTTTGGAAGGCCAGTTAGTCACGTGGGTGACTAACGGCGGTAAACAGTAGTTGTTTATATTTCTGTTGTGAATTAATTTACGTTTTGGCGAACTGATTACATGGATGACGTAATAGTGGTTGGGGTGTTACAAAAAGTGGTATCAGAGCGTAGTAACGCTCTGATGGCTGAACAATACCGAAATAAGAAAACCGAACTTTGGGTTTAAGGGTTGAGTGATAGTGGTGAGGTACACGCTAAATGGCGTGAGTAGTTAGATATATTTGAACCACTGGAGAAGTGTTAAATACTAGCTGCTGACAACCTTGACAGTGCGGGAACCTGATAGTGAATGACAAAATGCAGATGTCTGGACGAGGTAGAGGCCGAGGCGGAGGCCGAGGCCAGGAGACAGAGGAGCCTATACGACTACAAGACATAGCCACCATAGTCGCCCAGGCATTAGCGCAGGCTGGAGTGGCAGCAGGAGGAGGACCGCAGCAGCAGCAGCAGGCACCTCCACCGCCTCCTCACCCACAGAATTGGGTTAAGAGCTTAGCAGATTTGAGACCTACACCATTCAGAGGGGAGGCTGACCCTGCACCTCGAGACGTACATCCTAGAGATGGAGACTGCGTTGAGACTTTAGACCCTCCTGCTGGAGCGAAGGTCAGACTAGCCGCCTTTTATCTGAAGGATGCGGCGAGGGATTGGTGGAACTTAGTGAAGGGCGAGCATCTGGCCGACCCGGATTTCGGATGGGGAGCGTTCAAGACATTGCTGAGGGCGAAGTATTACCCATCCCATGTTAGGACGAAGAAGACGTTGGAGCTGGACGCCTTGAAGCAGACAGAGAAGATGACCGTAGATGAGTATTACGCGTTTACAGCTCTCCTTCGACTCCTACCCGGTTGGGGTACTCAGATCAAATTCTAGTGAATCGGTTCTATGGTGGGCTGAACCACCGCCTGCGGTACGGCATGGGGCCGACCGTCTACACGACCCTTGAGGTAAAAAATAATTAACCTGGTTGTATGTTTGTTAATGATGGCTGAAGTTGAGTTACTAATGATGTGGATATGCAGGAGTGTTACCATGCCGCCGCTCGAGTTGAGATTACCGTCCAGTTAAGGGACGAGGAGCAGGCACTGAAGCGGAAGGCTACCACCAAGAGCGGTGAGGACCAGGGGCCGAGAGGGCACTTCAAGAAGAGCAGACATTCCTATAAGAACCAGAAGCGCCCCAGGCCCAGGAGAGGAAGCCGACCGAGGCCTTGCAGCTTACTTATCATGCTGAGGCGGCCAAGCCACTACGGTCCTATCCACCTAGGGGTAAGAAACCTCACTTGAACATATTAAATGGGTTATTATGAAATCATACTTGCATACTACTTTGGGAACACCACAACTAACCACCTCCCATGAACTAGGTACGGGGCAGAGTTCGGGTCAGGGCAAGGGATCTACCCGCTACTTCTATTGCCGGCAGTGCCAGAAGAATCACCCAGGTGTGGATTGTAAGGGGAACCAGGTGCAGTGCTACTACTGCAAGAAGTTTGGCCACCGATCCTTCGAATGTTTCGATAATCCTGAGAGCAAGAGCTACAAAGGCAAGGGGAAGGCCCAGGCCGACCAGGGAGCTAGACCCGGTGGTCCCCGTAGCACCCCGACCACCCAGCCTACTGCTGGCCAGAGCTTCAGAGGCCCACAGAAGGGAGTAGCGTCGGGACAGCCTGTGCTGAATATTGTTGACCGCACAGAGGAGACCGGTCCATCATCTAGACCAGGTAACACTTACACCGTTAATCCTTGAAAGCATGCTAGAAACCTTGGATGAATTATTTGTTTGATCCATGCATATAATAGATAAAGTAATGCTTACAAAATAGCACCTTCTACCACCCTAGGCAACTTTGATATATGCTTCCCTATTCCCACACCGCCCACCCTAGAAGAAATCACCAACAAGCCTCATGACTACCCAAACGAGCAGTGCCGAATTATACGGCCCGGTATGATACTACTCAAGAGCTTCTTAACACCAGAGATGCAAATAGCCATTATCAAACGTTGTAGCAGACTAGGAGTAGGACCCGGAGGATTCTATACACCAGAGTATCCAGGAGGATCCCGAATGAGGTTGAAGATGATGTGCCTAGGAAAGAACTGGAACCCCTACACCAAGAACTACCAAGAGACGGGACCGAATGATGGAGCACCGACACCGAAAATACCTGCAGAGTTCTACCCGATTGTTAGGCAAGCGGTAAGCATTGCGCAACAGCTAGAAACAGATCCAATTCCGAACCTTGAACCTGACTTGTGCGTCATCAACTTTTACGAAGAAGGAGGACGTCTTGGTCTCCACCAAGACAAGGATGAGACACCCGAATCACTAGCTCAGGGACTACCTGTGGTGTCCCTATCCATTGGAGACGACGCCGAGTTTCTTTACGGCGAGCAAAAGAGACAGGACCTCGCCAAGAAAATCATCCTCAGGTCAGGAGATGCTTTGATTATGGGCGGGAAGTCGAGACTACTCTATCATGGCAAAAGAGGTCAAAATAAATACAGCACCACAGCCATAATAAACACTACCCATATGAAACCAGGGCGATTGAACTTAACCTTTAGAAAATATTAGCCATGTATCTTCTCAAAGAATCTTGTAACAAGCTCATATTGTAAACGGTGATTTTAATGGAAATATTGGTTGCTTATTCTGCACTCGTGTCAACATCAGTACTTACGAAGTTTGTGAATCAGGTGGCGAACCCGGAACTGAGGGTACACTTAATATTGTTACAGAGGCACAGGCCGGCGGAAGCGGCACTGTCCTCACAGGTATAATCTCATTTTAAACCCTAACCTTTGACAAGCAACTACGAGGCAAAGGAACTAACTTACAAGCCCTTGACCATAGGTACTTTCCCCATTAATGGAGTCACAGCATCAGTACTGTTCGACTCTGGAGCATCCCACACTTTCATCTCACCATCACTTGCGACGAAGTTGGGGATAGAGGCTGAAGAGCTCCCAAACTTCATGGTCACACTACCCTCAAAGGAGAATCCGATGTACACATTGTTACCGCGGGGCCACCATTCAGATTGGGAAGGAAGAATTCCCCATTGACTTGATCGAGTTCGAGGGTTTGGGATTCGATGCGATTGTCGGGATGAACTGGTTGGGGAGACATAAGGGCCGTATCCTGTGCGCTGAGCACCGACTACTACTCAGGAGTCCCTCCGGAGTTACCGTGTCATACCGCCAGAGACCTCGAGAGCCATCGACGAAGATTATATCCGCCATGTCTATGCTGAAGGAGATTAGGAGACAGCAAGAGGTGTACCTCTGCTATGTGCAAGACTTGGAGCGGGATCCGGATTTCAGCCCTGATGTGCCCGTAGTATCGGAGTTTCCTGACCTCTTTCCTAAGGAGCTCCCGGGCATGCCACCTGCACGAGAGGTGGAGTTCACTATCGACCTTCTACCAGGGACCGGACCCATAGCGAAGGCTCCTTACCGTATGGCACCCGCCGAGATGACTGAACTGAAGGAGCAGCTGAGGGAGTTACTAGACAAGGGCTTCATCCGCCCCAGTGTTTCACCGTGGGGAGCCCCAGTGCTGTTTGTAAAGAAGAAAGACGGTAGCCTCAGACTATGCATTGATTACAGAGAACTAAATGCAGTCACGGTGAAGAATAAATATCCACTACCCCGGATAGACGACTTGTTTGACCAGTTGAGGGGAGCGACAGTGTTTTCCAAGATTGACTTGAGATCGGGGTATCATCAGATCGCCATTAGTGAGAGGGACATTGAGAAGACGGCATTCCGAACCAGATATGGCCACTATGAGTTCACGGTGATGCCATTCGGTCTGTCGAATGCGCCGGCGAAGTTTATGGATCTGATGAACCGCTTGTTCAGGGAGCAGCTGGACAAGTCGGTTGTGGTATTTATAGATGACATTCTGATATACTCCAGATCGAGGGACGAGCACGAGATCCATCTGAGACGGGTATTAGAGATTTTGAGGGAGAACCAGCTTTATGCTAAGTTCTCCAAGTGCGAGTTCTGGCTCGATCGGGTATCGTTTCTTGGACATGTTATTTCAGAGGAGGGGATTTCTGTGGACCCGGCGAAGATAGAGGCTGTCCGCTCATGGCCTAGGCCCAAGACAGTGACAGATATACGGAGTTTTCTCGGTTTAGCCGGTTATTACAGACGGTTTGTCAAAGATTTCTCTAGAGTGGCGAAGCCGATGACTAACCTGATGAAGAAGGAAGCACCTTTCGTATGGACTGCTGATTGTGAGACTTCTTTTCAGACCTTGAAGGACGCACTGACTTCAGCACCGATATTGACTATTCCAGAGGGTACAGAGGGATACGAAGTCTACTGTGATGCGTCGGGTATGGGATTGGGATGCGTGCTTATGCAGCACGGGAAGGTGGTCGCCTACGCCTCCCGTCAGCTGAAGAAGCACGAAGAGAATTATCCCACACATGACTTGGAGCTGGGCGCGGTTGTATTTGCCTTAAAGATTTGGCGTCATTACTTATACGGGGTACGAGTCACTATCTTTTCTGATCACAAGAGCTTGAAGTACATATTCACACAGAAGGAGTTGAATATGCGACAGAGGAGATGGGTAGAATTCCTAAAGGACTACGACATTAACCTTCAGTACAAAGAAGGTAAGGCTAATGTCGTAGCAGATGCTTTGAGCCGCCGAGCACATTCGTTGCATGCCATGGTTACGGGTACGAGTTTGATAGATGAGGTGCGAAGTGCGCAGGAGAGTGACCCATATTTGAGAGATACTCGCCAGAAGCTGGTAGACGGCACATTTGAGAGAGGGAAGTATGATTTCCGATTACATGAGGACGGTCTGATTCGGCTAAATGGCAGGCTATGTATTCCACAGAGCAGTGTAGAGCTGAGAGAGCGCATATTACAGCAGGCACACAGTTCTTCCTTGTCGATTCATCCCGGGGCTTCTAAGATGTATAAGGACCTGAAGCGTCATTTCTGGTGGAGTGGAATGAAGAGAGACGTGACCGACTTCGTGATCAGATGTCTCACCTGTCAGAAGGTGAAGTTCGAGCACCGGAGACCTGGAGGTATGGTGCAGTCGATGCCGATTCCGGAGTGGAAATTCTATGACATCTCCATGGACTTCGTGGTTGGACTCCCGCCTACTAAGGGAGGTCTGAACACGATTTGGGTAGTTGTTGATCGCCTTACCAAGGTGGCCAGATTCATTCCGATGAAGGACACCTGGAAGGTACCAAAGCTGGCTGAGTTGTTCGACAGAGAGATAGTGAGACATCACGGTGTGCCGAAGACGATCGTTTCCGATAGGGATACCAGATTTTTATCGAGGTATTGGCGCGCGACTCGAGAGGCGCTAGGCACAGAGCTGAAGCTCAGCACAGCTTTCCACCCGCAGACAGACGGGCAGTCAGAGAGAACTATACAGACGCTTGAGGATATGCTGAGGGCGTGTGCTTTGGACTTCCAGGGCAGCTGGATAGATAGGCTACATCTTATCGAGTTCTCGTACAATAATAGCTACCACGCCTCGATTGAGATGTCTCCTTTCCAGGCCTTGTATGGCAGACCCTGCCGCACACCGCTTTGTTGGGATGAGACTAGCGAGTCCGTCATCATAGGACCTGAGTACCTGGAGCAGGTACAGGCAGAGGTGCAGCAGATACGAAAGAATATGAAGGCTGCCCAGGACCGACAGAAATCCTACGCCGATCAGAGACGACGGGACCTGGAGTTCGCAGTTGGTGACCAGGTATTCTTACGTGTATCGCCCATGAAGGGCGTGTTCCGATTCGGACAGAAGGGCAAGCTGAGCCCGAAGTTTGTCGGACCATATGCGATCACGGAGCGTGTGGGCCCGGTTGCATACAGGTTAGATCTACCAGCTGATTTGGGCCGAGTGCATAATGTTTTCCACGTATCCCAGCTCAAGAAATACGTGCCCCATCCTTCCCATGTTCTGCAGCCCGAGAGGTTAGCGTTAGAGCCGACCATGCGGTACACCGAGACGCCTCAGAGGATACTTGACTCGAAGACTAGGGACACTCGTAACAAGTCAGTGAGACTTGTGAAGGTCCTCTGGTCTAACCACAATATAGAGGAAGCTACGTGGGAGTTGGAGGATGAGATGCGGGCGAAATACCCTTCGTTATTTACTGACTAGATTGTCTAGTGTAGGGTACGTGGGCGTACCCCTATTTAGGGGGGTAGAGCCTTTTTGGTTTTGTCATCGCTACGGCGATTGAAATGTATTGTGTTGTTGCATGGTTGTTGTGAAATGTATTGTGTTGTTGCATGGTTGTTGTGGATGTTGATGCGTGCTTGTATGGTACATTGTATTGACATTTTATGATTATTGGATGTATCTCATGAAGATACTACTTGTGGTGGTTATGAACCAATTGAGATTATTGATGATCGATCTATAGTATGATGAGCAGAATGGTAGATGACACTTAGCAGGACTTGATCCTCAGAACATCACCGTTAGAGAGTAAACTTCGGGACGAAGTTCTTTTTAGGGGGGTAGATTGAAATACCCCGAACCTCGATCACCGTAATTAAGAAGTAGATTAAATTAAACGAGAATGTAAATAAGGATTGGCTATTAAATTATTACTTACTAATGGATTTAAAACAAGGAGAATAATAATATACACTAAAGTATTTATATGTATATTACAACACATGAAATAAATCCAAGTCATGACATGTTATAAATACTAAAGTAAAACAATAAATAAAAAAAATAACCTAAACACACAAGAGTACATGTAATATATTACATAAAAGCACAAAACAACAACACAAAAAAAATGGTGCTGTTCGGTTTCCACCAAATGCTACCGTATGACATTGTGGCAAACAATAAAAGAAGACTTGTGAGAGGAGTAAAAACATGGAAGGAAATAAGAAAGATTGTACTTGTAGTAGAATAAATTAATACATGTCATATAATGCACAATGACACAAAACAACAGGAAAGAAAAGTGCTGTTCGGTTTCCCCATCAATTGCCACCGTAAGCTTGTACCAAACAATAAAAGGAAGCCTTGTGAGGGAGGAAATTATGGAAGGAAATAAGGAGAGTGGTACTTGTTGTATACTTTTCATAACTTACCTAATGTAATAATGAATAAGAAACAAAAAAAAAGTGAGGGTTGGTGCAATGTGCCATCCGAAAGTAACAAAAAAAAGGAGGAGTTGTACCATGGAGGAGTAATTAAAGGAGGATTGTACTTGGTGGAGACTAAAGTAAACAAGGAAGGCTGATTTTTCCATACCCATTCGGTAACAACAAAGGCAAGAAAAAAAAAGAAGAAGAGAATGGGAGGGAATAAAATAAGGAAGACTATAATACTTTTGTACTTACCAAGTACACCTACTATCACACACTAGAGTAAAAGAGAAGCAAATGGAAGCTTCAGTCTGTTGTGTTACCGAGCAGAACAAGGGGAAAAGAGGAAGGAATAAGGTGAGTGAAGGGGGTAAATTAGTGGGAGTTGTACTTGCCAAGTACTTATACTATTATATGCTAGGAGACAAGACAAGAAAATAAAATCAAGTCTATCGGCTGCTGTATCTACCGAGGACAACAGAGAAGAAAAAAAGAGGAACCCATAATAGTACTCTGTACCTGTTAACAATACACAAATGAGCAAGTCAGGGAAGAAAAAAAAAAGACTGCCGGTTACTACTACTACTACCGATAGCAGAGAAGGAAAAAAAATAATAACAAGGAGGGAAGAAGTAAGATGAGTAAAATAAGGAGAGGTAATCAGTAGCTTGTACTTGGCTAGGAATCTAGAAAAATTAAACAATGCCATAAGGAACTAACTAAGCAACCAGCTTAGTGCTGTTATCGGAACTAGAAGAGAAAAGCAGAGAGGAGAAAAGAAAATGTGAGATGTACTGCTAGGAAAATAGGTACAACAAGTAAAGTACCCCACACTCATCTCACATTGTAATATATTCACTTTCCCTCTCTCACAATTCTCCTTGCCGGCAATGTACCCATTCCCTCAGCCATACTCTCGCCAGCTTTCTCTTCTCCTTTCTTCCACCTTCATCTTCTTCCTCCTCAAGAAAAAAAACTTGAAGCTCTAACCATGGCTTCAATGGTGACATGACTTCTAACAACATTACCATCCAGAAATCTGCACCCTTCTAAACTACAAGACAAGGAGATTACACCTCCACTAAACTCTCTTCATAAAACCGAAAATATAAAAGGGAAGGGGACATTGAAAACCGGCCAAACAAGAAGGAGGAACAAGGAGCAATTCCTATCATCTTCTAAAGGTAAAACAAGCTCAAAAACCTTAAGTTTCCCCATGTATATATCAGTACCGAAAACACCAACCTTACTAACATTTTATTCTACTCTTTCAAGCTCAAAGACCTTGTTCTTCCAAGCTCAAAAAGGGCTCAGAAAATTCCCTATACAGGTCCTAAGGTAAGACCATGGAACCTAGAGTTTTCATGTCATAATCATCTTCCATTCCTAGAATAACCAAGGTCATTAACTCCCTTCATTTTCTGTTAGTACTGCCGAAAAACAGAGAGGGAAACACCATCATATTAAACAAGGTAAGACTCCATCTCTAAGATCTAAATTTTGTGCTTTAAAAATCTGCACATCCTAAGCTATACTAGTTACAATACCATCGTAATGATAGTCCTTATTTTCCCATGTACGTGACTGAAAAGGAAGGTGGGGAACTCCTTGTGCTGGCGCAAAGAAGAGGAGCAAGGCAAAGAAAAAAAAACGTGAAGAGGTGAGGTTAGATTTTAGTACTCTAAATACTATATTAACGTAAGGAGTGAACAAAAAAAAAATTAATGAAACTACTACTACATTATAGGTACCGATCTGGGGTGTTTTGGGAGCAAGCGTTGAGCACCAGAACAAAAAAAAAAGGTAACCCCAAATCCATACTTAATTGGTGTTGGAAGTTAAGTTGTGTGCTGCTACATAACCGAAAGAAAACAGGGCCTAAAAATGGGTTTAAAGAGATGATTAAGTGGGTATAAACTAAGAAGGGATGTTGGGTTATGCTGCTAATGATGTAGTAAATTAATATATAATACTTACAAGGTTAAAACCATGAATGTAACAAGTAATATCTGGAACATAATATTGTTGTGCTGTTCAAAAAAAAACTTGTGCGATATTATGGACATTATGGTATGTTTAAGGGGCTGTAGTAAATATTGTAGCTTAGCGAGGTGTGTGGCATATTCTATAAACATTCGGTAACCTCATTAAGCATTGAAACTAGATGCTATAAAAATACATATATGTACGTACATGTCCGAGAGCAGAGAGCTACAAAACTGCAGGATATGAATTTAAATTCCAACTGGGAACTAAGTTATATAGAGGGTAGATTAGTGAGCTGGGGAAATGTACAGAATGGAAAAAAAAATATACATGAATAAACATAGGTACATGCGTAAGTATATATATGAGTGTCCGGAAACTGGGGTATCCATATGGGCATTTTGGGAGTATTTAGTGTATGTAATAAATTGTAGTACGTTAGTTAGATATGTAAGCAGGATTTAAGAGCATTTGGTGACTTCGTGAAACTTTTTTAAAAGAAAAAAAAACGTTGGCAACAATCGTATATGTATACATGTCCGAAAACTTGGGGGGGAATATTAGCAACCGAGAACAACCATCATATAGGCCTTATGGTGATGTAATATAATGTAGGAGCTTATACTATAAATTTTGGGAATTAAAATAAGCTTTGGGGCTATACTGTAAATTCTAGGAAATATGGGGTACAAATGGAGATTTACCGAAAACAGTGGGGGTTATTAGGAAATAAAATAATGCAAGTTAGGAAGTTAAAACAATTAAGTAAGGAAGCTAGTTTACAAGAAGTAAGTAATATTACATAAGATAATAATACTAAGGAATGTAAGGGGAATAATACATGGTGAGGGATGATATAAAAATGTTGTTGTCACATATGGAAAAAAAAAGGTGAGTATATCTAAGGGTATAGTATGACATAAGTATAGGATTTTAATTTGATACGGGAACGCATGCATGCGCATGCATGTGGGAACGAAACGAAATGAAAGAGATACATACATACGATAACGAAATAATAACCGGGACGGCTTATTAATACATTCGGTTAATAATTATAGGCGGGATTCACCTCGGATAGCCGGTGGAACTAAGCGAGTTAAGTTGGACGACAGTTAGGCAAAGGTATGGTTTCTTGTAGTCTGCTTGCTACCGAGTTATACTCGGCTTGTGTGCTAGTTGTTGTGTGAAAAACGACCACAAGATTAAGCATGTAATGGATTATTGATATTGTTGTTGTGATTGCGTGACGATGACACGATTGTATAAATGTTGCGCCGCTAACTACACTGTAAAGTAGACTAGCACTTGGGAGAATGAATTGGAACATGAACGGAAATCCTAGGAGATTTTAAGTGGAAAAACTATATGAGTACGAGGACTAAATACCAACCTCGTTAATCGTAATAACATCAGAGCGATGTTTGGAAGTAACCAGGGAACGACTACGAAAATTTCCATACAGCTGACATTGGGAAACGAGAGGAACCGGGTAGACCGGGCACGCGTGTTATTTGGATTGTGAGGGTGGTACCTGCATCAGGTCCAACCTCGTTGGAGTGCGGCTATGGACTGCGCTGCCCCGGAGTCAAGCAGTTGGCTCCACGTCTTTGGCGCATGATCATGGACGGGGGTGAGATATATTTACGCCACTATTGGCAAAGGTTAATGACTTGAGAATATAACATCCACTTGTTACGGGCCATCAGCCTAAGGGAAAAATTGTAATAGTCTTAAAATATAGACTGACATAAGAAATATTACAGGGGTACGAATGTAATCCCATTGTGTGGATTACAAGGATAAAAATCGATTTCACTTAAACAAATCCAATGAGAAAACGGTACTAACTAAGAAAGAAAATGTCATTGGACTTGGAGGGTTTAACCCAGTTAAGGTTAAGGGAGGGATGAATACTAGTTCTACTGTGTCTGTTCCTTTCCATTGCGCAGATACGCTTGTCTGTTTGTTGATTGATTATGTGTTGGCATGCTGTGTGTTTACTCCACTTATCATATATGCATGAATTAAATAATGAATCGCATGTTAAGACGACAAGTAGTTGAGTGTAGCCCGGTAGCTGGTGGGCTACACGTTATCATACCAGCAAGTTTGCTGAGCCCGTTAGGGCACCCATTTTTCAGGTACTTGACGGAGCATGAAGACCCGACCGAGTGTAGGCGGGGTAGACTTAGGATTGGGGGTATACTTTTGAATTTTGTTCATACCCATTTTGTATACGGACTTTTGAACCTGACCGTTGTGCATGTCCATTACATTGGAACTTGATAATTTTGCTTTTGGTTCTGTAATTAATTTTGAGAATCACGGTATTGTAAACAGCCAGTCAGGCCGTTACTTGGATTGTTTGGAAGGCCAGTTAGTCACGTGGGTGACTAACGGCGGTAACACCTAGTAGTTGTTTATATTTTCTGTTGTGAATTAATTTACGTTTTGGCGAACTGATTACCATGGATGACGTAATAGTGGTTGGGGTGTTACACTTTTTCCAGTTTAGATGTACAAACTTTTAGTCACAAGACATTCGCGTATAAAATACAACGCAACAGTTTGAGCAACACCACAAACAACATCATTCACATAAAATCATAGATATCGTTCTTAAACATTTAAACACATAATGCCTGAACCTTAGGATAATCCTTAGGACATTCAGACCACACAATTAACATACCGTTCACCAAGTAACTGCTAGCTTGACAAACTCTTGTTCAGTAGTCCCTCCCCGTACGCTGTTATTTAAACATGCAATACCGGTAGTATTAATATAACTATTCACTAAATATAACAGTATTGTCACTGTAGTGTTTATACTCGTGGTATAATAACTCCGTATGTTATTTATTTTCCCCTGTTATTTTAACAGTGGTTCTAGATAACCTAGTAGTTCATTATTTTATGTGAAACTCACATGTGAAAATGAATTATCATTTATACGGTACATCTTTACCTCATTAATTATATTATAATTATTTCCACTTATCATTTATATCATATCATTTAGTTATTTATGTTACAACCACCTCTATTCCATAAACTTTATATTATATTAACTATATTCCATAATACATATTACCTAGTTTCGCTTCCTTTCCTTATTAACTTACAAAACCAACCTTATTAATTCGGTATTTATATATTATACCCAATAACTTAATAAATTACTAAATAACCACTTATAATTTCCGGTAACCCTAATTGATCCCATTAACTTTTACAACTTACCAAATAACCATATACTTTTATAATTTATTAAATACCCATGTTATTTTCCGGAAATTGCAAAACAATTATATTAACTTCTATAAATTGCCAAATAACCTTATAACTTTTATAATTTACTATTTACCCATATTAACCTTTGTAAATATTAATTAACCACCTTACTTTTACAAATCACCTAATACTCTTATTATTTCGGTAATTACAAATTAATACCACAAATTTTATAAATTACCAATTAAGCTCATAAGCTCTTCGGTTTATTCATATAGTTTCTATATTTACACTTTTAAACCCAAAACTTTATATAAGTTACATATTAACTTATAAACCATAGTTTGAATACTTTATTTCTTAAAATAACCGAAGCAACCCATATCTTTTCTTTAATTGCATTTCCGCCCACATTGATTTTCTATCTTCCATTTATACTTCCATAAATTACATATTCACCCCAAAACTTTTATAAACTTAATATTTTATGTCATAAATCATTTTAACCCAAAGTTTTTGGTCAACACTTTGACCAAGACTTAATTTCATAATTAATACTTCAATATACCCATAAAATGATATGTATTTTCGGTAACATCCTAAACTTCCCAATAATTACAAAATAGTCCCAAAACTTATTAAATGTTATTCTTAACACTTAAACACTTATTTAAATTCACCCAAAATTCATAATATTAATTCCTACATTATAATACCATAAATATTCCAAATAATCCCTTATGTTCTCGGCAATTAGTATTTGTACCCCAAACTTTTCACAAATTACATTTTAACCACATAACTTATTTAAGTAGCCATTTAAATACTTGTAGCTATTTTTAATACACCCAAAATTTAAAATATAAGTTAATATATTATATATTTCGAAAATTCATCAAATCATATATAGCTCTCGGCTTTAGTTTAATTTTATAATATGGTTTTAAAACTTGTTTTAAACTTTATAATAAGTACATATAAATGTATATAGACCATATAACACTTCTAAAAAATATACTAATGACTTAGAATGATTATAAACTAAAAATAGAACATATTATCCTTAGATCTTTCGGTTTTAATATATGTGTATCCTAATTAATTTTTGTGACACATATTTATACTTTAAGGTAATAATCTTACCTTATATGTTATAAATTATTTTTCTTGATACCTTAACTTTATAGTTTTCGGCCTTAATATTAACATGGCCTTAACATAATTTTTATACTAATTTTTGAAGCTTAAATTAAGCTTAAAATTTATAAACCTTATTTATATAAACTTACCCTTAAATCAAGACAATTCTTGTACTTGATTTTTCCTTGAATTTCCAAGCTCCTCAAATGGTATCTTGTTGTAGATATTTCGAACTCCTTGTATATATATAGGAGATCTATTTGTTAGACTTTTAACAAGAGCTTATAAATAATATTTGGAGTAATTTTACAAGAGTTTACCTTAGGAATTTAACAAGGTATTTTTGATACACCTTGAGATGATTGTATATCCAAGTTTCCTTCATGAAATAATGAAGAGAGTATGGATTTAGAAGACCAAATATTTTCGGATATAAGGAGTAGAATTTTGTCTAGGGTTTTCAAATATGAAAATACCTAAGATTAACCTTGATTACTCCTTGAATTGATGTTGAATCAAGACAACTCCTTGGAGTACAAATTGTTGGCGATTTGTTGATAGGTTGCTAGGACTATTCTTGCTCCAAGACTTGATAGAATTAACTAGGAAATTACATTAAAATGGTGTTAGGAACTATTACACCATTAATGGAATTTATTTAGCATTTAGGAATTTAGTTAGGAATTGAAGAAGAAAGCAAAGAGAGAGCTTAGGAAGAGGACTTACCAATTCGGTGTAGTCATGGCAAGTAGAAGAAGTGCTCACGTAGAGCTTTACTAGTAGGAAAGAATGAAGGTGATTTTCATTTGATTATTGTTGTTTTAATTACATTATTATTTACCAAATGTTACATAGTTTAATCTCAATTATTTGTTGGCTATAAAGACACACGGCGGTGGAGTTTGATGGGATTAGGCCATCCCATATGCATGTCAACCGAACAGCTAAAGGATTGGCTCACATTAATTTAGTTTACTTATTGTTGTATAATTGCTTAGCTTTAGTTATGATTTTATTGAGCACTAATCCCTTCTGTTTGTGCAGGTTGATCGTGTGACAGCCCAGCCCAATCAACCCACATGTGTGATATTGTCCGCTTTGGCACGCAGGCCGCACGGATTTGTTCCTGGGACTCATCCCAAAACGCGTCACACAAGGGAGAGGTATCCATGCACCTATAAGGCACACTTCGTTCTCCTCCCCAATCGATGTGGGAGGTAGCCCACCTCTGGGTGCTACACTCCACCCCCCCTCACGGGAGCCCAGCGCCCTCGCGGGCCCACTGGCACACCGACCTGGGTCTGGCTCTGATACCATCTGTGACAGCCCAGCCCAATCAACCCACATGTGTGATATTGTCCGCTTTGGCACGCAGGCCGCACGGATTTGTTCCTGGGACTCATCCCAAAACGCGTCACACAAGGGAGAGGTATCCATGCACCTATAAGGCACACTTCGTTCTCCTCCCCAATCGATGTGGGAGGTAGCCCACCTCTGGGTGCTACACATTGAAATACCCCGTAATTAAAAACAGTGATTAATTAGGCTAATTATATTTTTAAAGGCTTAATTACACTAAAATAAATATGAGGGAACAAATCCCTAAGAAAACGGACCTTTAAAATGGGTTAAAAGCATAAACGAACCTTAAAGCGCGTTTTTTGAGGAAACCGGGAAAACGTGACTTTAAGCGGGTCAAATAGACTCGTAACAATTTTGGTCAACTAAATAGTCACTAATAAATATTAGTGAAGCCTTAGAACCAACAAAATTAATTAAACGAGAGAATTCCGGGAAAACGGGGTACCGGTTAGTAAAAACTGTAACAACCGGTAAGTTGTGGGGTAAGAGTACAATTAAACAAACTTAGTGTGTCCACTTTGCAAATAGAAAATTAAAAATTGTGTGTGTGTGTATATGGGGCGGTCACCCCCTCCTCTCACTCACTCTCTTTATTTCTTTGTTATTTGCTAAAAGACTAGCCTAATAAGTAAAGCAAAAGCAAAAAAATAAAAGTCTCTCTCCTCACTTTTCCCACTCCCTCTCACGTACCCATCTTCCTCTCTTTCTCTATTCTCTCTGATTTTTCTCCTTCCATGCGACACAGCCATGGAGAAATGAAAGAAACCACTAAACCCCCTCCTTCTTCTTCTTGTTCTAGCTCAATACTTGTCCAAAAATTATAAAAACAGTACCATTGGAATCCCCTTGCAAAGGAGAATATTTTCGTCCTTTCAAAAATCCGAAAGCTCCATTTTCGTTTTGTGGGTATTCACCATTTGGAGATTTGAAGCCACCATTAGAAGCACCTTCACCTCCTCAACATCTTGAGGTAAAAAAAAGTTCGAAAATCCATTGTTTCTAGCCCTTGTTTGCATTTTAAGAATTCTCAGTTTTGAACTCTTGGTTCCTTGTTTGCTTCAGCCGATTTTGGCTTCCTCTTGGGCTAGGAATATTGTTCTTTGTTATTTAAGAACTCCATTCATCCATTGGAAGGTAACACTCTTTCCTAAACCCTAAAACATTAAACTCTAGGGTTAGTATAAAATGAATGCTAAATGGTATTGTGTATGTGTTATGTGCTGTAGCACTTGTGTGTGTGGGAATCTCATTGGAACCGAGAACAAAGGAGAAGAAAGGAAAGAGGAAGGAAAAGAAAGAAAGAAAAACTAACAAGTCAAGGTAATGCTCTTACCTTGGGTTAATTGGTGTATTGCTTGGTAACAGTCTTGAGTAAGTAAAATGAGTAATGTAATGAGTAATGAGTAGTAGTAATGTAGTAGTGTATTGGAGAAGAGAATGTAACAGTTTTGAAGTTTTAAATGATGTTTAAAACTTGGGAAAACATTGGGTAGTGAATGTGTATGTGAGGGAGGATTTTATGTTGTTGTAGTAGTGTTGGAATTGAGAGTATAATGTATTGTGTAACAGGTTGAGAGAATGAGTATATGTGAGCTGAAATAAGGTGTGGAGAATGTTAAGAATTTAGGGGAGACTATGCCCAAATTTGTGTAGAAAGATGAGGACTTAGGCTGTTTAAGAAGAGGAAGTATTTGGAGAGTTTGAGATGGGTGTTTAGTAGTTGTAACAGATTTTGAAGGAAGTAAGTTGAGGGAATGGAACTAGAGTGTAAAGTAATGCATTTTGGATGCTAGGAATAACATTAGTTGAGGGAGTATTGGAGTCTAAGGGTTGAGATGAAAATCTGTAGCATGATAGAGGAAACAAAAATCTGTAGCATAAGTGAAGAGGAAACTAGTATAAGTGTTAAAATGAATTGAGGAAAATGTGTAAGTGAATGTAAGTATTGAGTAGTAAGTTTGGTGGATGAACTATGGTGATTAAGAGTGCCTAATTAGTGCTAAATCATGTGGGGAAGTATCGGTAATGAGTGGGGAAGCAATGGGTAAAGAATGCAATTGAAAACAAATTTTAAAACTGCAGTACTGGGGCCGACGGACCTGCGACCGGACCGGCAAGGTCGGTCGGCCCAGATTTACAAAGGCGGGGAAAGCTTCTGGAGTCGACCGGACTTGCAAGTCCGGTCGGACAGAAAAATTCCGCGTCTGTAACTTACTGGAATCGACCGGACTTGCGACCGGACATGCAAGCCGGTCGGCTAGAAAAATTTCCGTAATGCAACCTACTGGAATGGACCGGACTTGCGACCGGACTTGCAAGTCCGGTCGGCCAGAAAAATTCCCGTAGGGCAGGTTACTGACTTGGACCGGACTTGCGACCGGACTGCAAGTCCGGTCGAGTCTTTAAAAAAAAAAACGGTTTTTTAACCAAGAAGTAAGAAAGTAATGAAGTAGTAAGCGTATATTGAAAGTATCAATGAAGGAATAAGTTGGATCAATAATAGACCATTGATCATACGACTTCATGTATGTATAGGAATCAAATAGTTGAGCTCCAAGGAACCGGTAGTACGAATACGACGGTGAACGGTATGATTTCTTCATGCCCTGTATCCTAACTTGGTTACCCCGATTTGTGTGCTTATGTGATCACCAACAAGATAAATGCATGAATCGGATTTATATTGCACATAATTGTGTTTGAACTATATTGTTCTTGTTTACTGTTCTTGAACATTTAGTTTGTATAATTCATGAAATGAATGAATGGAAATGAAGTGTATGTGTAAGTATGAGTACTTGTGTATCGTATGTATGTATGGAAGTAAGTAAGGACTTCTACTAATTCCTAACAACCTAACTCCTAACATGAGTAATGAGTAAAATGGAATGAGTAGAAGCCCGATATAGTTTCGGCCACGCGTGAGGATAAGGAACCACAAGAGGTTGGAACCGAATCCTGGCTATAATCTTTTCCTTGGACCAATTCCCTTTGTATGGGTAGCATCCTGGATTAGTGGGCCACCCTAAAGCCCGGTGGTGGGATGTAGTAATCCCTGCCCGGAGGTCGTACCGACTTAACGGAAGTAAAGTATGTAAGAAGTAAGTATTGTATGTGTATTGGTCTTGACTATTGTAAGTCGTCGACCGGAAGTAAAAGAGTATCGAACACCCGATAAACCCGGGTGTGTAATGAAGCTAACTGGACCTTGTATGTATTGGAGAATTGTATCTCCGTATTGCGTATTGAGTATGTAATGAGTACGTATTGTGTATGTGTAATCTGGAAGATGGTAAGTAAGTATTGGATGACTTGTATTGTCTTCCAAGTATGTATTGTACTGTGCGTATGTATGTATACCTTGTATAGTATTGTAGTATCGTGAATGAAAGTATGTATGTATGTAAGTATGTATGTAAGTATGAATGCATGTATGTATTGCAAAATGAATTGCATGTATTCGACCAAATGGTCGGCGTACCCTCGCTAGTACGCGGGGTATGCGGTTATCATATTCAGCGAAAGCTGACCCCCTCGGGGGAACGTTTTTAGTGCGCAGGTACCGAAGCGGATGTGGTCAAGGTGAGAGACCGGCGACTACACTTCGATAGGTAGAAGTGGAATGTAAAGGTGTACTAAATGGCACACCCTTGTACTTAGCAAGTATGTAGTTGTGAGAAATGGGTAGTGGTTAGACCTTTAAAGAGTATGTATGAACTTGGAAGGAGTATCGTATTTGTATCTGGAACTTAGTAAACTCGGTATGTGTAGTGTATTATCTTGTATTGAATTATGGAGTATTGCATTGGATGGAGTATTGTATCGAATGGAGCATTGTAGTACTCGGTAAGTAATGGGGGTATGTATTGTATTGGTGTAGTACTCGGATATTCCGGTCCATCAGACCGATGCTGTATGTAGTAGTAGCCTTGTTGGTCACGTGGGTGACTAACGGCAGTGTACCACCCACCGTTGAGTATGTAAGTATCCGCTGCGTGAATCTGTATTGTATAAGGAGATTGGACGATAATGACGGTATTAGCGGTAGGGGTGTTACAAAAAGTGGTATCAGAGCGAAGTATCGCTCTGATGACTGGAAATACCGAGTTTAGGAATACCGAGTTAGGAATTAGAAGCATAGGGCTAAGGGCTGAGTGTTAGCATTAGATATGCTAGTTAGGAATTACCGGGGAGTACCGGATGCCTACACTACCAGTCCCGCCCACCGCAAACCCCATTGTGTAACTTGGGAAAGGACGCCAGAGAGAAGAAAAGCCTTCTCATACTCAGGGAAAACCTGATCTGGCAGTTGTGAAGCAATCACACAGTAAACCAGAATCGACGTATGGTAGGTTCCAAGTAATGGAAGACCCGGAAGTGGATCCCGGTTGAACAACAATAGCCGCACTCAATAGCGGTAGTATAAACACTCCAACCACAAGGAGGCTATAACTTCAAACAACATGGGGCGACATGCTTAGCAGTCGCAGAACCTAGCTAAACAACCAGTAACAGGAAAAGAAGCACTAACCGTGCAACGAAATGGAAACAGGAAGAGTAATGAAAACCGAGACACAAGTCTACGGGACAACAGTAGTAGCCAAGCCACACCACCAACGGTGAGCTAGCTGACTAAGGACATAGTCAGGAACGGTTAACTCCAGAAACCACAATGCCGAAAGGTTACAATACCTGGCCGACATAACTTACACAGCTACAAGAGCACCCACGGGATATAATCCGATAGGACTACACGAGTAGTGCCTAAACAAGCTAAGGCTCAATAACCACAATAAATGAGCAACAAGGAATAACGCTAAACCAAATCAAATGGGAATCTCCAAGGATCGGAGAGTACCCCGATCAATGACAGTCATGCCAAGATCACAGAGAAACTACTTAAAGGATTAAGTATCCCAATTATAGATCAATAAGGTCAAGGGAAGAGTCAACCCGACTACCAAACATGGATGGAAACCATACCGTGACTAGTACAGGTTTACCCAAAAACCACCAGTACCACGCACTTGCCACGGCAAGTGCAGTAAGGGCAGAGACATGTAAAGGAACCCTAACACACCACAAGTACATAGTAATGTACTGTGGTCGTAACAGAACAGCTAAAGGATCACACATCCTAAAAACTGGAAGAATAGAACCTCGGAAGGGCCTGACGGCTAGACCATTGCACAAAGAACACACCAGTCAGCAAGAAGCTAGACTTTGTCAAAACCCCAGAACATGGCTATGCTATGAAGAACTTCTTTTAAACACCGAACTGTTATTTTTCAAAACCAAGATTTCTTTCAAAAACCACAACCTTTCCTTTAAACCTTGGATTTTAAACAAAACCAACAAGTTACGGTGAGTATCATAGAATGATACGAGAGGAGTTGACAATAGAATACTTCATCTAGGCGTGTGACAACACTACAAGTGTACCCATTACGGGATGTGGGACAACCGCGCTCCGAAGGAGCTTGCGGGCCTGACATTAGTTAGGTAAGTGGTAACGTATCAGCATGATACCCCACGTATGTATACATGTAGTGTACGACACACGGGAGGTAGTCAACTCCATTCTACGGACCACGAGTAAATTCAAACCAGAACAACTGGACACCTCAGGCGATCCAGGAGAAGGAACTCAACTAAGAGATAAGTATAAAGGAACTCAGAGAATCCATCTGAAGATAAGGAATGAGGATTAGGAAGTGCAAAGGGCACAAACTAGTCAGTATAGACATTGGACATGTCTCAATGACATCAAGCAACCACATGATAGCTGGAAGGTATACCCAGCCTAAACACAGTAAGGCAATCGCCTAACGTGGACGCCAGAATGCTCAACAAACGGGACAGGATTCCCAAGAGCAATTATAAGATTACCACAAATATAATCCATCATCAGAGAGGACATTTAAACCTAGTCTCAAGCACTAGGAACAAGTATAAACAATCTACCCAAGAACGGGAGACGCTATAACCCAAAAGGGAATAGCTCAAACATAATACCACAAGGTGGTATAGTGATAACGTATCATGAACGTTAGCCGGATGTAACGGCATAACCTAACAACACCAGGAGCAACCCTCGAAGGGTGTCTGAGTTGACAACAGTCGAACAAGCGTCATGATAAGAACGCGGGAACTAGAACGAACACTCGGTTAGAACCCTGATGGGATTTCGTATAACGGGAAATACCCTAAACTACAAGAAGGCACGGATTAACACCGGATTGCCTAAAGGGCCTCCTATGAACGGAAGCGTAATATCACGACTTGCCATGGAGCCCAGTAATACCTCCAACCCTACGATGGTATACTAAGAGTGGGAACGTGTGTAAGCGGCTTGCAAGGAGCATAGCTTGCAGCAATAAGGCTTAATGCCCACAAATCAAATACGTTGTGTAAACTAAAATGGTTGCAGAACCACACCATTCGATAATAAGACTTGCAAGAGATATTGTCTCACATGACAAGAAATCAACAACTGGACCATCAATTCAAACCCAACCTCCTGAGTGGCTTGGAGTAATGGCCAACTCAGTGTTACTGTCACTAGAGCATCAGTCTAGTATACAGTTAACAAGCTTTTAATTACCTTCATGCCTTCCGTAGCAATGGCAGCACAGAGGCATAAGAATCGTAATAACGCTAACAATGGCCTGGTCCACACTTGGACACTGTGAGAACCCAAGGGAAGGTACCCCTTGTTAACCTGAGACCACCAATGTGGTGAAGATGTGAACCCTAAGAGAAGGCTTCCATCCACGATAACAACAAAACTTGTGCATAAATATTGCCAAGGGACAACGAATAAGGGAATGAGATTTCCAAACCACTACGCCTACAAGAGGCTGTGGACCGTAGAAGCACATCGCTTAAGAGCATCGAAGCTCGAAGGAGTAAGTATACTCCTTATGCACCCAAACATGTGGTGAACCATTGTATAAATACTTACATGGTAGACCTTGTCATGAGACCTATGAGTGGAAACACACCCCTCAGCGAGAACCTTCACCTACCAGTGATAGAATACTCTTTAATTAGAAAACGGGACCAGAAAACCCTTGAAGCTTCTTGGGATGTCCCGGTAATGTACATGCAAAAGTAAAACCGCATAGCTAGAGCCTATTATCAATGCTCAGCACTATGGAGACAATAATTGTCAAAAACAATCAATGAGGGTGCACATTACACATCATGAATGACCGGCGCACAAGAGAGCTTGTAACCCGATAAACCACTTCACCATTGGTCAACCAAGTTATTTGGCAAACTATATCATGAATGAGGAAGTAATGTGAGGTAAGCTAACCTACACATGAAACCTAAATAGAAATAAAACATCCCCACAAGGGGAAGATAATGGTATTGCAGTATGCTACGACGACCGTCATATGCGTGAACTAGGAACCTCCTAGTGTTTGTACACCATAAGGAAATGGTGCCAATGATAATGGCAAGGAGTAAAGGAAAGCTACCACAGTAACGGAGACCGTAAAAACGATGTTGTATAGTGAGTAAGAATACGGTGCGCAACAAGCGACCGGAATGAGGAAGTAGTTGGACAATGACACGAAGTATAAGTATGAGATGACAAGCAGAAATATTCATCCCTATCACATAAGTGACTTACTGCCAAGCGTTTACGCCTCTGCACTCTATATGACTGAGTGTTTTGGTATTGCACTCGCGCAGCAATGATCTAATGCGATAGCTAGGAATATGGGAAACGTAAACCGTAGTAAACCCTTCTTTCACCAACAACATGGCATTAGCCAGTCAAGCGAGCTTAGCAACAAACCGTGTGGCCTAAGGCCAAAGAAGCACGAAGAGTGTAAGCACACTAACAATCACAAGATGTGAATTCCATGGGAATAAGAGGTGAAAGAAGACTGAAGAAAGTCACTTGGACGAACGCATTGAGAATGCAAGGTCATACAAGCAACAAACACTTGTACTGAACCAGAAGAACTGGTATTATTCAGAAGCTAGTGACAACAGAGGAAGCACTGCAACTAAGTAGCGACTTAACCTCGCCCGACAACAAGTCGGAGGAACTTAATGAATGATCATGGAGGCACGAATAATATGTATAATAGATTACCAGAGAGCTGGTTACAATCTAAAACTCATTGAGTTCAAACAGCGGTAAAAGAATACCAAACTGTTAGTAAACCTTATCTCCACAATAGAGGGATAAAAAGGTGATGTATAACACATTAAGGATAACATGAAGGGTGAGTAACCCAAGTTATCAGGGTCGCGCAGCAGAAGCTAGTGGACCCTAGCTAGGAAATGTAATACACCTAGTAAGTATGAAAGAATGGCTATTAATGCCTTGGAGCCTAATAGGCTAGAACTGAATTAATTATGAGTTAAATAAACTCATATAGGAATACTCGGCGCAAAGACTAAACCATTGGTATTGTTAAGACCCTTTGACCAGAGCATATTATATAGTATATCGTAGTGAAGCAAAACACTTCAGATTGCCTAAGTCGAGTAAACCAATGTTTAATAGTAACATATGGTAGATTACGTGGACGTAATCCCTTTTAAGGGGGGTAGAGCGAAAACCGCTTAATGTAAGTTTCATGAATAAAACACAGAAACTATAATGTGCATAGCACAAATGAGAATCGAGTTGATGATTAGTACTTATGTCTGATAAACATAAGTATTCATTCATATTGTAATTGTGGTAATTAGGCACAAGAGATGCGAATACCATTGGATAAATATAACCATCTTGTAACCCCAGTGTAAAAGTATTAATAAAGAGGAGTATACTAACTCTTGGGGAAACGATAATCCCTATAGTGTGTGCCTATCTGAAGTTAGACATGGCATTACGATGCTTGAGTCGGTATAAAACCGATGTATAACCTAGAGGAAATCGAGTTCCCTAGGTGATTGTCTTGAGACAATTGAGAATGAGTAGTGGACGGAGCTCCACAAGTATTGTATTCTTAAAGAAGTAGTACGGGTTAACTATGAGTAGTAGAGGAATGTAACTCACGAGTGGTGTATTCGTAAGTATGTTATTGGAAGTAAATTGAGGACAGCGGAATTTCATAAGTAATGTATTCCTAGTCAGAATAGTAGAGATAATAGAGGGTAATGGAAGAAAGTAGAGAAGATTGATGAAATGAGCATTTAGGCATCGAATTCTGAGGAAAGTATTTGGGAATAGATTGAGAATGATTGATGGACTGAATTCCATCCTTTGGAGTTGTGTGAAATTGTAATTATGACTAGGAAGAGTAAAAAGGTAGAAAATGAAAATTATTGAATTATCTGTTGTTTGAAATGGATGTGGGAAGTCGAACTTGATCCTGATCAGATCAAGGGAAGCCGAACACAAAATGGGGTGGAAAGATAGTTCAACACTGGTGCTGATCACATCAGGGTCGAACGATTCTTGAAGCTCCCCTCAAGTGGTCACAGAATCACGCATATGGTAGAAGCAATAAATACAAACTGGAATTGGGAGTTGTAAGCTTTGGAGAATTTCTAAGTAGTAGTTGGGAAAGAATTTTTCTTAGCCTGAAGATAAAGGATTTGCTAGAAGCGTATACCTAAGAAGGTAGTAGAGTATCGTATTGTATTATTCCAAGGGCAGCGGGACAGAGAAGAGTCCTGTGTCTAGATGACCTGAGTGCCTACGGGATTGTAATGTGTACTGCATTGCTTCGGGTTAGCATTGCGTAGTATGTATGTATTGTAATTGTACTTTGGTTGGCACATGTAGTGCTAATTATATTGTATTGGCACAAAGTAGTGCTAGTAGTAATGAGTATGGTATGTGCGTAATGAGTAATGCATTGGTGTTGTACGGTATACAACACGAAGGACAATGGATTGTGTATTGTGTATGGTATTTGAACTGAGTATGAGGTATGGTATCTGAATTGTATATGCTGGTAGTGTAAGAATTGTGAACACCTTGTAAGGTGGTAGTAGAATGCATTGTGGCATTTGGTTGCCAAATGAGTAGAAATGGTAAACTGTAACCTTGAGCAACTTTGAGGGCAAAGTTCCTTAAGGGGGTAGATTGAAATACCCCGTAATTAAAAACAGTGATTAATTAGGCTAATTATTTTTTAAAGGCTTAATTACACTAAAATAAATATGAGGGAACAAATCCCGAAGAAAACGGACCTTTAAAATGGGTTAAAAGCATAAACGAACCTTAAAGCGCGTTTTTCGAGGAAACCGGGAAAACGTGACTTTAAGCGGGTCAAATAGACTCGTAACAATTTTGGTCAACTAAATAGTCACTAATAAATATTAGTGAAGCCTTAGAACCAACAAAATTAATTAAACGAGAGAATTCCGGAAAACGGGTACCGGTTAGTAAAAACTGTAACAACCGGTAAGTTGTGGGGTAAGAGTACAATTAAACAAACTTAGTGTGTCCACTTTGCAAATAGAAAATTAAAAATTGTGTGTGTGTGTATATGGGGCCGGTCACCCCCTCCTCTCACTCACTCTCTTTATTTCTTTGTTATTTGCTAAAAGACAAGCCTAATAAGTAAAGCAAAAGCAAAAAAATAAAAGTCTCTCTCCTCACTTTTCCCACTCCCTCTCACGTACCCATCTTCCTCTCTTTCTCTATTCTCTCTGATTTTTCTCCTTCCATGCGACACAGCCATGGAGAAATGAAAGAAACCACTAAACCCCCTCCTTCTCTCTTCTTGTTCTAGCTCAATACTTGTCCAAAAATTATAAAAACAGTACCATTGGAATCCCCTTGCAAAGGAGAATATTTTCGTCCTTTCAAAAATCCGAAAGCTCCATTTTCGTTTTTGTGGGTATTCACCATTTGGAGATTTGAAGCCACCATTAGAAGCACCTTCACCTCCTCATCATCTTGAGGTAAAAAGAAGTTCGAAAATCCATTGTTTCTAGCCCTTGTTTGCATTTTAAGAATTCTCAGTTTTGAACTCTTGGTTCCTTGTTTGCTTCAGCCGATTTTGGCTTCCTCTTGGGCTAGGAATATTGTTCTTTTGTTATTCAAGAACTCCATTCATCCATTGGAAGGTAACACTCTTTCCTAAACCCTAAAACATTAAACTCTAGGGTTAGTATAAAATGAATGCTAAATGGTATTGTGTATGTGTTATGTGCTGTAGCACTTGTGTGTGTGGGAATCTCATTGGAACCGAGAACAAAGGAGAAGAAAGGAAGGAAAAGAAAGAAAGAAAAACTAACAAGTCAAGGTAATGCTCTTACCTTGGGTTAATTGGTGTATTGCTTGGTAACAGTCTTGAGTAAGTAAAATGAGTAATGTAATTGAGTAATGAGTAGTAGTAATGTAGTAGTGTATTGGAGAAGAGAATGTAACAGTTTTTGAAGTTTTAAATGATGTTTAAAACTTGGGAAAACATTGGGTAGTGAATGTGTATGTGGGCAGGATTTTATGTTGTTGTAGTAGTGTTGGAATTGAGAGTATAATGTATTGTGTAACAGGTTGAGAGAATGAGTATATGTGAGCTGAAATAAGGTGTGGAGAATGTTAAGAATTTAGGGGAGACTATGCCCAAATTTGTGTAGAAAGATGAGGACTTAGGCTGTTTAAGAAGAGGAAGTATTTGGAGAGTTTGAGATGGGTGTTTAGTTTGTAACAGATTTTGAAGGAAGTAAGTTGAGGGAATGGAACTAGAGTGTAAAGTAATGCATTTTGGATGCTAGGAATAACATTAGTTGAGGGAGTATTGGAGTCTAAGGGTTGAGATGAAAATCTGTAGCATGATAGAGGAAACAAAAATCTGTAGCATAAGTGAAGAGGAAACTAGTATAAGTGTTGAAATGAATTGAGGAAAATGTGTAAGTGAATGTAAGTATTGAGTAGTAAGTTTGGTGGATGAACTATGGTGATTAAGAGTGCCTAATTAGTGCTAAATCATGTGGGGAAGTATCGGTAATGAGTGGGGAAGCAATGGGTAAAGAATGCAATTGAAAACAAATTTTAAAACTGCAGTACTGGGGCCGACCGGACCTGCGACCGGACCGGCAAGGTCGGTCGGCCCAGATTTACAAAGGCGGGGAAAGCTTCTGGAGTCGACCGGACTTGCGACCGGACTTGCAAGTCCGGTCGGACAGAAAAATTCCGCGTCTGTAACTTACTGGAATCGACCGGACTTGCGACCGGACATGCAAGTCCGGTCGGCCAGAAAAATTTCCGTAATGCAACCTACTGGAATGGACCGGACTTGCGACCGGACTTGCAAGTCCGGTCGGCCAGAAAAATTCCCGTAGGGCAGGTTACTGACTTGGACCGGACTTGCGACCGGACTTGCAAGTTCGGTCGAGTCTTTAAAAAAAAGAACGGTTTTTTAACCAAGTAAGAAAGTAATGAAGTAGTAAGCGTATATTGAAAGTATCAATGAAGGAATAAGTTGGATCAATAATAGACCATTGATCATACGACTTCATGTATGTATAGGAATCAAATAGTTGAGCTCCAAGGAACCGGTAGTACGAATACGACGGTGAACGGTATGATTTCTTCATGCCCTGTATCCTAACTTGGTTACCCCGATTTGTGTGCTTATGTGATCACCAACAAGATAAATGCATGAATCGGATTTATATTGCACATAATTGTGTTTGAACTATATTGTTCTTGCTTACTGTTCTTGAACATTTAGTTTGTATAATTCATGAAATGAATGAATGGAAATGAAGTGTATGTGTAAGTATGAGTACTTGTGTATCGTATGTATGTATGGAAGTAAGTAAGGACTTCTACTAATTCCTAACAACCTAACTCCTAACATGAGTAATGAGTAAAATGGAATGAGTAGAAGCCCGATATAGTTTCGGCCACGCGTGAGGATAAGGAACCACAAGAGGTTGGAACCGAATCCTGGCTATAATCTTTTCCTTGGACCAATTCCCTTTGTATGGGTAGCATCCTGGATTAGTGGGCCACCCTAAAGCCCGGTGGTGGGATGTAGTAATCCCTGCCCGGAGGTCGTACCGACTTAACCGGAAGTAAAGTATGTAAGAAGTAAGTACTGTATGTGTATTGGTCTTGACTATTGTAAGTCGTCGACCGGAAGTAAAAGAGTATCGAACACCCGATAAACCCGGGTGTGTAATGAAGCTAACTGGACCTTGTATGTATTGGAGAATTGTATCTCCGTATTGCGTATTGAGTATGTAATGAGTACGTATTGTGTATGTGTAATCTGGAAGATGGTAAGTAAGTATTGGATGACTTGTATTGTCTTCCAAGTATGTATTGTACTGTGCGTATGTATGTATACCTTGTATAGTATTGTAGTATCGTGAATGAAAGTATGTATGTATGTAAGTATGTATGTAAGTATGAATGCATGTATGTATTGCAAAATGAATTGCATGTATTCGACCAAATGGTCGGCGTACCCTCGCTAGTACGCGGGGTATGCGGTTATCATATTCAGCGAAAGCTGACCCCCTCGGGGGAACGTTTTTAGTGCGCAGGTACCGAAGCGGATGTGGTCAAGGTGAGAGACCGGCGACTACACTTCGATAGGTAGAAGTGGAATGTAAAGGTGTACTAAATGGCACACCCTTGTACTTAGCAAGTATGTAGTTGTGAGAAATGGGTAGTGGTTAGACCTTTAAAGAGTATGTATGAACTTGGAAGGAGTATCGTATTTGTATCTGGAACTTAGTAAACTCGGTATGTGTAGTGTATTATCTTGTATTGAATTATGGAGTATTGCATTGGATGGAGTATTGTATCGAATGGAGCATTGTAGTACTCGGCAAGTAATGGGGGTATGTATTGTATTGGTGTAGTACTCGGATATTCCGGTCCATCAGACCGATGCTGTATGTAGTAGTAGCCTTGTTGGTCACGTGGGTGACTAACGGCAGTGTACCACCCACCGTTGAGTATGTAAGTATCCGCTGCGTGAATCTGTATTGTATAAGGAGATTGGACGATAATGACGGTATTAGCGGTAGGGGTGTTACAGATCGCAATGGTGGAGCATGTTTGATTGGAATCTTCAATCATGCGCCCAAGTGGCTGAAAGGAATGGCCATGGTTAACTTAGATTACTTAATGATATAGGCTTAATAGGTTAGGATATATATTAGCTTGTTTTATATGTTAATCTTGTCTATACTGCAGGTGGTGTGGTCGTTTTCTGCTGGGTAATGGAAGCGCCACTTTGAAGACTCCACATGTTAATGGAGCACTCCATGCTGTACCACCATATTAGTTTACGTTAATCACTTAGCTAATAGGTTAGATTTATTGCTTTTGTTTATATGTACTAGTGTGATTAATATTGTTTAACTTGTTTAATTCTTGCAGGTATTAAAGCTCGGCTGGTGGAAGTAACCTGCTCCAATTACTTGTGTTCCTACGGTAATATAGATGCTAAGTTTATACTTTTGATTTGTTAATTAAAGAACTAATCTTGTATTTTTTATGCAGGTTTGATCGTACTCCATGGAGCACAACAGCAACTCGGCTGAAAGGAGTATAGGAAACTAGTTGCTTTGTTAATAGTCTTGCTAAAAAGGCTAGTTCTAGCTTTTGTCATTAATTCCAATTACTAATATTTTGTTGTTCTATTGTAGGTACACGTATGGAGGACTCTAATGACAGTAATTGATTGCTGTGTCATCATATCACCTAAGCTAATATGACTCATCATCTACTAACGTTTTTTGAACTATAAACTAGTCATTTGTGGCTCATTTTAACGCCTACAATAGAGATCAGTTGAGAATTATTTTTGATATAATTCCTATCAAATTATATTGTATTAAGACCATACTAATATGTGTAATAGGTTCCAACATTTAGCTGGTGCATTTTTTTTTATTATGATTAAAGATGGAAGTTTTAAGGTAAAAATGCTGATTTTAGGTACCTTTTAGTCCTAAAAATCACCCCTATTTATACTATGAGTTTAGTATTGCCATCAATTGATTTAGATGGTCATTTTATCCACTTTTAAGATTACTAACTCGTGGCTCCTTAAAAACTTCAAGGCATTTGCGTAAAACGCATTTTCGTAACACCCGAAGGTGCGTTTTTGTGCTTTAAGGATTTTCCAGGAATTAATTAGTCGCTATGAGTTACAAGTGTATATTGACATTGTTTATAGTCAATAGTAATATATTAAGGTGTTACATTAAGTTATATAGGGTTATATAAACTTGTAACTCAACTTTCGGCTAAAGGGGGCACTCCCGAGGTAAAAGGAGCGTTAAGAAATTCCCCCCGAGCTCTTTGTTTATTTTTGAAGAAGTAGCTTGGCAATTCTCTTTAGATTAATTAATAATGATTTTAGGAACTCTAAGAATAATTTTTATAGGGGCTCGTGCCACCTTGGCACTCCTCCTAGGCATTCCCGGGCCTTATGGGACCCACATCGGGAATTTCCGAGAACTTTGTATATTTACTCAGTTCTAACTGAGAACCTGTATCTTAAAGATCATAAAATGATCCTTGGTTAAATTCATATAATATTCATAGCTTATATAATTGTTTAACTTAAGGTCGGGCTTTTAACGCTCGTTTCTGACCTTAAGGAGTTTAGGTGCGTTTTTAACGCCCAAGTGTTTATATGTTTTCTTTGGGTTTAATAAACCCCCCAAATAATATTTATAATTCC
This sequence comes from Limonium bicolor, assembly GCA_023374045.1. Classification (NCBI taxonomy): domain Eukaryota; kingdom Viridiplantae; phylum Streptophyta; class Magnoliopsida; order Caryophyllales; family Plumbaginaceae; genus Limonium; species Limonium bicolor. The sequence goes on from CM041776.1 coordinate 94,251,659, forward strand.
TCAAATAATATTTATTTACTTATATTTAATTATTTATATGTTAGGGGTATTTCAAGAAATCAACAACTGGACCATAAATTCAAACCCAACATCCTGAGTGGCTTGGAGTAATGGCCAACTCAATGTCACTGTCACTAGGGCATCAGCCTAGTATACAGTTGACGGAGTTCTTAATTACCGCCATGCCTTCTGTAGCAATGGTAGCACAGAGGCATAAGAATCATGATAATGCCAACATTGGCCTAGTCCACACTTGGACACTACGAGAAACCCAAGGGAAGGTACCCCTCGTTAGCCTAAGACCACCAATGTGGTGAAGATGTGGACCCTGAGCAAGGCTTCCATCTATTATAACAGAAAAGCCTACGCATATAGACATTGCCAAGGGGCGATGGAATAAGCATACTCCGTATGCACCCAAGCATGTGGTGAACCATTATGTAAACACTAACATAGCAAACTCGTCATAAGACCTATGAGTGGAAACAAGCCTCTCAACAAGAAATTTCATTTACCAATGACAGAGTACTCTCCAATTGGAGAACGGGACCAGGAAACCCTTGAAGTTTCATGGGATGTCCTGGTAATATACATACAAGCAAAACTACACAGCCCGAGCCTAAACCAATGCTCAGCACTGAAAGGCAATAATTATCAAAGCAATTAATGTGAACACACGTTGAACATCACGAATGACTAACGCTCAAGAGAGCTTATAACCCGATGAGTTATCTCACCCTTGGTCAACCAAGATACTTGGTAAATTGTACCACAAATGATGATAGAATGTGAGGTAAGTTAACCTACACATAAAACCTAAAATGGAAGAACATCTCCACATTGGAAAGATATTAATATTGTGGTATGCTACGACAACCGTCATACACACGAACATTGGAAACCCCGGGGTATTCATACAATAAGGGAATGGTGCCAATGATAATGACAATGAGTAAACAGAATCTACCACAGTAACGGAGTCAGTAAAAGCAATGTTGTACAATGAGTAAGAATACGGTGCGCAACAAGCGACCGCTATGAGGAAGTAGTTATGCAATGACACGGAGTATAAGTATCACATGACACACAGAAATATTCCTTCCTATCACATAAGTGACTTACTGTCAAGCGTTCACGCCTCTGCACTCTGTATGACTGAGTGTTTTGGTATTGCACTTGTGCAGCTAATGATCTAATGGGATGGCTAGGGATATGGAGAATGTAAACCGTAGTAAACCCTTCTTTTAAACAACAGACATGGCAAGGCCAAAGAAGCACGAAGAGTGCGAAACACACTAACAATCACAGATGTGAATTCCAATGGAATAAAAGGTGAAAGGAGACTTAAGAAAGTCACTAGGACCGACGCATATCAATGCAAGGTCATACAAGTAAAGGACACTTGTACCGAACCAGAAGAACTGGTATAACTTAGAAGCTAGTGACAACAGAGGAAGCACTACAGTTAAGTGGTGACTTAACCTCACCTGACAATAAGTCGGAGGAACTTAACGAACAATCGGGGAAGCACGAATAACATGTGCAATAGATTACCAGAGAGCTGGTTATAAATCTTAAACTCATTGAGTTCAAACACGGTAAAGAATACCGCATTTGTTTAGTAAACCCTATTCCCATAATAGACGGATAAGAAGGCGATGTATACCACATTTAGGATAACAAGAAGGGTGAATAACCCGAGTTATCAGGGTCGCGCAGCAGAAGCTAGTGGGCCCTAGCTACCTAGTGAGCATAATACAATGGATATTAATGCCTTGAAGCCGATTAGGCTAGAATCGAATTAAATACGATTTAAATAAACTCATATAGGAACTCTTGGTGCAAAGACTAAACCATTGGTATGGTTAAGATCCCTTTGACCAGAGCATATTGTATAATATACCGTAGTGAAGCTAAACACTTCAGTTTGCCCAAACTGCTTAAACCAATGTTTAATAATATTAACATACGGGAGATTACGTGGGCGTAATCCCTTTTAAGGGGGGTAGAGCGAAACCGCTTAATGCAAGTTTTGGTGAATAAAACACATAAACCATAATGTGCATAGCACAAATGAGAACTAAATTGATGATTGATACTATGTTTAATAAACATAAGTACTCATTCACACTGTAATTATGGTAATTAGGCATTAGACATGCAAATACCATAGGAGGAATATACCCATCTTGTAACACCAATGTAAGAGTATTAGTAAAAGAAAAGTAATGAGTAGTGGACGGAACTCCACAAGCATTGTAACCTTTGAAGAAGTAGTACAAAATGAATGGGGATAGTAAATGAATGAAGTATATGAGTAGTGGAATCGTAAGTAAAATATTTGAAACAATTGAAGTCGACTAAATCTTATAAGTGTTGTATTCCTTAGTTAGAATATTGGAGATGATGGTGAGTAATGAATGAAAGTAGTAACAGTCGATGAAGTGAGCATTTAGGTATGGAACCACAGAGTAAAGCATTTGGGAAGTAGAGTGAGGATGATTGATGGACTGATTCCATCCTTTGGAGATGTATGAATTCGTAATCACGACTAGAAAGAATAAAAAGATAGAAAATGAAAACAATAAAATTATTTGTTTGGTTGAACCTGATGTGGGAAGTCGAACTTGATCCTGATCAGATTAAGGGAAACCGAACACAAATTGGGGTGGAAAGATAGTTCAACACTGATGCTGATCACATCAGGGTCGAATGATTCTTGAAGCTCCCCTCAAGTGGTCACAAGAATCACACATAGGATAGAAGTAATGAACATAAATTGGAATCTGGAGTTGTATGTTCTAGAAGGATTTCGATGTAGCCATGAGGAAGGGTTTTCCATAGATTGGAGACTAAGTATGTGTTGGAAGCTGGTACGGGAGAAGATAGTAGTATATTACGTTGTATTATTCCAAGGGCAGCGGGACATAGAGGAGTCCTGTGTCTAGATGACCTGAGTGTCTGCGGGATTGTATGTGTATTGCATCGCTTTGGGAATAGCCTTGCATTATATGTATGTATAAATTGGTAATGAGGAACCGGATGGTCGGTAGTAATGCGGATTGGAGTGATTATTGTGCATTAGTATGGTATGGTATGGTATAGTATGTAGGAACCTTGAGTAACGGATTTGGGATGGTAAGAGGAAGAAGGTATGGCTTTGGTATTAGACACGTAAGAATGAGTAAGCATTGTAAACCCATAACCTCGAACAACTTTGAGGACAAAGTTCCTAAGGGGGGTAGATTGAAATACCCCGAACTTAAATATAGGGATTAAAATTAATCTAATACGTATTTAAGGGCCTAAGGGTACCTAATTAATACTGGTAAGGAAAAATAAATCCAAAAGAATAAATAAACGCTTAAAAAGCGGAAAACGCTAAATAAGCGTTAAATAACCATAGGAGGTATGAGACCTCGGTTAGAGTATTATAGGGATTCTAAAGGTTTAATAAGACCTAAATAATATATGGGAACAACTCCCGAAGAAAACGGATCCTTAAAACGGATTAAAACCACTAACGAACCTTAAAGCGCGTTTTTCGAGGTAACCGGGAAAACGTGTCTTTAAGCGGGTCAAATAGACTCGTAACAATTTTGGTCAACTAAATAATCATTAATAAATATTAGTGAAGCTTTAGGACCAATGAAATCAATAAAACGAGGAATTAGTAAAAACCGTCAAAAACGGGAAGTTGTGGGGTAGAAACATAAATAACCAAAACTTATGTGTCCACTTTGAAAATAAAAAGTAAAAGTGGTATGTGTGTGCTGTGTGTGTCCGATGGGGGCTCCCCCTCTCACACTCTCTCACACACTCACTCTCTTATTTACAAAACAACAAAACTAATAAAGTAAACTAACCTACTTTATTACCTTACTCACTCACACACTCTCTCTCCTACTCCCCATTCACTTCTCTCACGTGAACCCCCACCCTCACTCTCTCATTTCTTCCTTCTCCTTCCCCAAGCGATTTCCATGGAAGCTTGAGAGAACCCACTAAAAACCTCACTTCTCACCTCTTGTTACTCTATCAAACCTTCTCCGAAAATTATAAAAACTACACCATTGGAATCCTCTCATCAAGAGCTACATTCCTATCTTTTCAAAAATCGAAAACAACAACTTTCATCTCCATGGGTATGGAGCATTTGGAGTTTCAAGACCACCATTAGAACCACCTCTTCCTCCTTGTCATGTTAAGGTAAAAATCTTCTTAAAACTCCTTTGTTTTTCTAGCCTCATGGGCAAAATGAAAATGAAGCTAAAACCTTGTTTGGTTTCTTTGCATTCTAGCCGATTTTGGCTTGTTGAGGGAGTTGGAAATCTTGTTCTTGAACCACTCCAAGCTTCATTTGCACCCTTGCAAGGTAATGCAATTTTCTAAACCCTAAAACCTACATTAAAGCTTAAATAATGTTTAGGGTTAGTTTTAGTATTGAAATGGTGTGTATGTATGGGTTATAATGATAGATTGAGTGAAGTACTATAACCGGTAGGGAGAGAAGGAAGAGGCAAGAGGAAGAAAGAAAACTAGAAGGAGAAACAAGGTAAGGATGCTCTTTTGTGTAATTTTGTATATATGCATGTAATAGAATTTTAGAAGTTTGAAATGAGTAATGGAAATGGTATTGTGTAGTAATGTATTGTGCAGGAGAATCTAGGTGCTTAAAACCATTGAAAGACATGTAAAATGTATTGAAACTTACTTGGGTATTGGGTTGTTGAGTGCAGGAAATTTTAGTAGTGTTTTAGTATTGGTATTTGTGTGTGGGAGCTTGTATATTGATGTTGTGTATGAACAGGTGAGATGATGTTAATGTGTGAGGAAACATTGCTGTGAGAGTGTATTAGAATTGTAGGGGAGACTATGTCGAATTTTATCCAGGAATTTGAGGACTTAGATACATTGGGAACATATTTTGGAAAGTTAGAATGAGTGGTTTAGTAGCTTGTAACAGATTTGGATATGAGGTGGTAAATGGGATGGAATTAGGTTGTGAGTAATGTATTTTGGAAGCTAGGAGTAGCATTACTTGAGGAAGTAATGGAGGTTAGAAGTTGAGTGATAAATCTGTAGCATGATAGTGGAAACCAAAATCTGTAGGAAAGAGGTATCAAATTGCGTTGTGGAACTAGGAAAGAGTAGTGTGCAAGAATCGGTAAAAAGAGTGTTGGACTTGGGTGTAGGTAATGTAATGGCTTGGAAATGTATTTGGGATGCTAGAAGTGACATTGGTAGAGAAAGTATTGAATGGTAGAAGTTGCAACAAAAATCTGTAGCACAAGGGTAACAAAAACTGTTACAAGTGTTGCAAGGAAATGAGGAAATTGTGTAAGTTGATTGATGGATTTAGTAATGAATTTGGTGGATGAACTAAGGCAATTTGAGGGGCCTAGGTAGTGTTTAAACATGGGGGATTACATGTAAGAAGATTGGAGAAACAATGGGTAAAGTGTAGGACTGAAAACAGAAGTAAAAATGCAAATACTGGGCCGGACCGAACTTGCGACCGGACTTGCAAGTTCGGTCGAGCCCAGATTTACACAGACGGGAATGCTTCTGGAATGGACCGAACTTGCGACCGGACTTGCAAGTTCATTCCGACCAGAAAAATTCTCCTGTCAGTAACCTTCTGGAATGGACCGAACTTGCGACCGGACTTGCAAGTTCGGTCGGCCATAAAAATTTCCCATCTTGTAAGCTACTGGAATGGACCGACCTTGCGACCGGACTTGCAAGGTCGGTCGGGCTAAAACTTACAAAAAAAAAAACTATAAGACTATGGTTAGTATATGTATGTATGTATATGTATACCCACCTATACATACGTGCATATATATGTAAGTATACCATTGTTAAGCGATGAACAGTAAGTAAATAAAATGTAAGTATAAGAATGAGAAGACTTAGTAAGTATGAGTTAGGAAGCGTAAGGGTAACCGAATCAAATTAATGATAGTTAGATTAATTGTTCGATTGTATGTAAATCATAGGATTTGATTTGTGAACACCGGAGGAACATTGGGATACAAGTACCACGGTGAAAGGTATGATTTCTTCATGCCCTATATCCTAATCTGGTTACCCCGATTTGTGTGCTTATTTGATCACCTAATATGATAAATGCATGAATCAGACTATATTACACTTACCTGTGCTTGTTTACATTGTTCTTGATATTTGTCTTGAACAATAGTTTGTATAATTCATGAAACATATGAATGATGATGTGTATTGTATTTTGTAGTGTACTTGTATATTGCACTATATTTTGTATGGATGTGTATATGAGCTTTGTATTGTATTATTGTGGCTTGAATGAATGACTTCTGCTAATTCCTAACTACCTAACTCCTAACTTAAGTGAGTAAACCGGAATGAGTAGAAGTCCGATATAGCTTCGGCCACGCGTGAGGATGCGGAGTCGCAAGAGGTTGGCTGCAATTCCTGACTCTTAAACTGGTCCGTGGCCCAAATCCCTTAAATGGGTAGCATCCCGGATTGGTGAGTCAAGTAAATCCCGGAGGTGGGACGGAGTAGTCCCCAGGGCCGGAGGTCCCGGCGACTTAACTTGAGTAAGAGTAAGAGTAAGTAAGTATGGATCCGTAAGTATGTGTGAGTATGAGTATGTATGCGTATGTATGAGTAACGAGTAAAAGAGTAATCTCCACCCGATTAACCCGGGTGGACCAATGAAGCTAACAAGAATTGTATATTGTGTATGTAATGTGTATGTGTAATTCGGAAAAAGGTAAGTATGTATTGAATGGTTTATGTTGTACTACTTGTATGTAACGAAGTGTATGTATGTGTGTATGTCTTGCGTAACGTGTTGTAATATTATGTACAAGACCATGTATGCATGTATGTTTGAATGAAATCAACCGCATGTATTCGACCAAGTGGTCGGCGTACCCTCACTAGTACGCGGGGTATGCGGTTATCATGCTCAGCGAAAGCTGACCCCTTCGGGGGAACGTTTTTAGTGTGCAGGTACCCGAGGCGGATGTGGTCAAGGTAAGAGACCGGCGGCACACCCATGTACTTAGAAAGTGAGTAGTTATGAGGAATGGGTAGATGTAGACTCTTAGTGAGTATGTATGGACTTGGAAGGGATATTATAATTGTATAAGGATCCTAGTAGACTCGGTTAAGTATATTGTAATGTATGGATTATGGAGGAGTAAGTATGGAATGGAGCATTATCGTATTTGATTGATGAATGGAGTATGTATTAGATGTGTAGTACTCGGGATTCCGGTCCATCAGACCGATGCAGTATATAGTAGCAGTAGCCTTGTTAGTCACGTGGGTGACTAACGACATTGTATCACCCACTGTATGTAAGTATGTGTCCGCTGCGTGTATCTGATGTGTAAGGAGATTGGACGGTAAGCATTGTATTAACGGTAGGGGTGTTACAGTACCGTTCACCAAAGACCTAGGTTGCACAGTAGACCACTAGTTCATCGAGCGCCTTCGTCAGTGATACGGTCTAAATATCAAACATAACATAAGTCAATCCACATGACTTATTTAAGCTCAGTAAATCCGAACAACACAAATAATCCCGACCTTTCAACCCCGGATTCCAGCTGTTATTGTTAAGTTACAGTTATGGCTTGGGCATGTGAGCCAGTTACATAAGAACGTCCCGACTTATATGTCGTCGTACTTCCTACACTCTGGTTTTTTGTCCCGGTATAAACGGTATTGATACATATTATTAGATTTATACATTCGTATTCAAAATAAGTATATAATTTATAATTGCAAGAGTGCATGCATTGTTAATCCGTGTGATATTGTTATCGCACATTATACCGTATATCATTGTCATACTAGTACGTTCATGTTCATAATCCTTTATTTAATAGGCTTGCATGTATATATAAGTGTATATACAAAAGTATAACATATAGTTGTACGTTCTCGAATGTTAGGATTTATTCCGTTGTATCTCATAATATTCACGAACATATAAATTTACATTCACGTTTATACTTAAGTATTAAATTAACCAATCCGGTTAGGTATACGAGTATCCATTTATAATATATACTTGCATGTATACATGCAACGTTAGTTCATGCGATACATTATGCTCGTATACTAATGTTTATAATTCATTCTATGAATTAATATTGTTGTTATTTATTCTTAGGTATATAATATATAATTGCACGAATGCATGCACTAATGTTATATTTAATGTAATAACAAGTTATATTTAATTTCAACTAAATAACTTGTACTTTACAAACTTATTAATGTAATAACATTTACTCTTTTATATTATATAGTTTCCAACTATATCATATACTCATTATTTATATTCTTCTCATATACTTGCGCATCACATATACATACACATATACTTATATTTTATTATTCGCACTCTTATATTATATGTCACATTTTTATCATCTTAATGTAAGATGATTATTTGATTTGTTGCATTATATTATGCGATTTATATTAAGAATTGTTCTTATTATTTTGTAATATTTCATGGCATATACTTATAATTCCTAAGGTTTATTTTATACTTAACTTAATTTATAAATTATATTTCCTCATTAATTGTCACATTATTTCATGTGAATGTTATTAATGATAATTATTTCCTTTAATCACCTCAATACTTTATAATATCTATAGTATTTATATTATTGTAAACCATAGCTTAAAATTCACTTTCCAACTCTTGGAATTTGGGTAACAGTGCACATCTTTCATTAATTATGTTTTGACCATCTAATTTATACTATGTTACATTTATTTCATTATATTATATAATTATGTTTAGAACTATATATTAATTGCCGAGCACACTATATGTAACATATTTATTATTCCTTCATTCCCCATATTAGTTTTTGAAACATGTAACATTCACAACTTAATTCCCAAATTCAGAAAGCCTCAACTAATTCTTCTGTTCGAAATAATAGGTATCTACATCTACCAAGATATTTGAACTCATTAAAATATTAATACTGGTACAAGTTTTCGGCTACCCATAACCAGCAACAATTAACCAACCCACCAACTTTGAACACGCAGACATAATCCCCACAGTTTGTTCACAATCCACACCGATTCGCTTAAAAATCAAACCAAAAATCAACGCTAACTATCTATAGAATCATATAAACTTAGAATCCAGTTTTCGATTGCAACCCAACACTCTAAATTCGCAGCTAATCACAACATTGACACTGACCCAGATTGGTGCATAATCATAGTCACACAACTCAGATTTTCTTCTCCGTTTTTTTTCGGACCCACTTTCAACCTAAACACTAATATTTCCCAGACCCAAAGCAGAGGTAATTATGGACAAAAATCGGCTAGTATGGCAAGATTAGATTTAGAACCTTTGGGTTCCAAATGCTTTGTCTGGCTTCTCAGATTTCATCCCCGCGCTGTGTTGCGGTTCAGTTTGATTCCCTTTCGAATGCTTATGGCATCTCCCGATTACGCCAAGGAGAAGGGCTTCGGTCGGCTCCATATGCGGAAAGGAGAAAAACGAAGAGAATTAAGGGTGGGTTCTCGGAAACTATCAACGAAAGACACCAAGGAAAAGAAACAGACATTTACCTCTTGCTTTCGGTTCAGACACAAAGATCTGGCATCGTCTTTATTTTTTTTTCGCTTTGAGCTTCGGTTCCCCGTTTGTAAAGAGGAAAATAGACAAAGGAAGGTAACCGAGTATAAGTTCAAGCTCGAATCAGAAAGGAAACCAATTATGGAACAAGCTTACCTTCAATTTGGGGCGAATACAAGAAGAGAGGAAGGAAACGTATGTTCCTTGTCGTCACGAAAATCACCAGAGGGAAAAAGCTTGTTGTTCTATGTTCAGGTATCAAGAAGAATAGAGGCGCAGGGTGTCGTTCCTTGTTCTCGCCGGCAAAAGGAGCCACAAGGATTTGAGAGATTGGGTGGGAGAAAAGGGACACACGAGTTCGCCAGTAAGGTTGCTTCGGAGGAGACGAAGAGAATAGGGAATCTAGAAGGAGGCGGTAGAATGTATGTTTCAGTTGTTAGGGTTGCAGATTTTCTGTGAGAATGGAGAACGGAGAATGGAGGAATCGCCAGTTAGGGTTACGATTCACGGTGTTGAGGATGAAGCGAGGTGCGGTAATTGTTCCTTGTTCCCAGAAGTTGGGGTTGCAAATTTGCAAGTAGAGAATGCAAGAGAGGCGCCGTCGGTTGGGAGAAAGGTGGAGTTCTAGTTAGGGTTACAAAATGTCATGAGTGAAATGGAGAATGAAGAGAGGCGCCAGCAGTTTTTCCATGTTGAGGTTTGATTCAGAAGAAAAGAGAATGAAGGAGACGCCGGCCATTTCCTCATCGCCAGTTTAGGGTTGCAAGTGAAGATAGTGAGAATACAGAGAGTTGGGTATTTTTTTTGTTTGGACCGGTTCTTACCGAGAATGAAGATAATTGACTGGGCTGAGTGATTTCCTCCTGGGTTGCTGATTACCGTGGGCCAATGTAGACTGGGCCGGCCTAGTCTTTTGACTGGTTGGCCCATATTTTTTTTTTCAATGTTTCGTTTAATATGTCGTTACGAACTCGTTTCGTGTCCGTTTTACATGCCGTTTACGATACGCTATCCCGTTTAATGAGACGGACCATTTTATATCTTCAAATTTATACTTTCAAACAATAATTATTATTGTTATTTATAAATTTGGCTAATTATCATTTAATTTTTAAATGGTTTACGTTTCGCCATTTAAGCGAAAATGCAACATCTTTTAGTCCGATTGTATTACCAATTTCCAATGCCTTTAAAATTACTCAAATAATCTTATAAGGTGCCTAAGACCTTGTTTGCACTTCTTAAATATTTGTGACATGTTTTTCAAGGTAAAGTTTATATTTCTTTTTCCTAAACGTCCTCGATGTCCTTTTAGGTTTCGTTAACGTTTCGTAACGACTTTTAGAGTATAATTAAATATCATACTATTCCCTTTTTTTCTATGGATATCTAATTCCTCAATCTCTCTTTAGTTACTATTATTTAATTAATTCATTATTAATTAAAGTAATAAATATTTGGGATATTTCAATCTACCCCTTAAAAGGACTTTGTCCCGTAGTCGTCTTTCTCGAATAGATTATAATAACTACCCGAATAACCCATAATGTACATCTATGTGATGTAACATTCACACATAATGTGTTGTGCTTATACAACACATATCCCTCAATTGTGGCGTTAATTCAAGTATATGGATATAGGTGATCCAAGAGCATCATCATTTCCTATCAGTTCTACTAACCCTGACAACATCCCCGAGGTGTCCATCACATTCAACCTTCCACATTTCATTATTCCATAACTATGATCCATTCAGTATCTAAACGATACTTTATGCGAAGGATTCACAAGGAATCATAAATATATAAATGTAACAAGTATCTTAAACAGCTACTACATCTGTGAGTAATACACACATCATCATTACAGGTATCCCATAGGACACATAAATACATACATTCACAAGTGCGCAATGCACATACAATCAACAACACATGCCCCACATAACCAATAAATAGCCAAACAACAAACAACTAACAACAGTTTATTGTATGCCCCGCATCACATTCTACCTTCCACATTTCATTATTCCATAACTATGATCCATTCAGTATCTCAATGATACTTTATGCGAAGGATTCACAAGGAAACATAAATATATAAATGTAACAAGTATCTTAAAAAGATACTACATCCATGAGTAATACACACATCATCATTACAGGTATCCCATAGGACACATAAATACATACATTCACAAGTACGCAATGCACATACAATCAACAACACATGCCCTGCATAACCAACAAACAGCCAAACAACAAACAACTAACAACAGTTTATTTTATGCCCCGCATACGACTCATTAAACTTAGTGCACACACTGTGCACGGCCACGAGGCTCTACCCCCTTAAAAAGGGTTACGCCCACGTACCCCACAAGTATACAACAGCCGCTATCCAAAAAGCGCTGGATACTAGGCTCTCATGGAATTTTCCCTCGTTCTTATCTTTTAGACTTCGGAGTGGAGTTTTCTCATATTGAGAGATGGGTCGATCTTAGGTATTTGATTCTTAAAAGAGGTTATGAGAAAGGTGAGGTGCGTACATTTTCAGCCGAAGGCATGGAGTACTTGGTGCGCTGTCTCAACCATGTTCTATTGGGTCCACTCGCTCTGTATGGGGGTGCAGACCCACGGATATGGGGCTAATACGTCGTTCGTTCTATTGTTATCTTAGATGGTTTATTTGCATCTGTTTATTGCTGATGTCGTTCCATTATGACAGTGTCGTTCACGGTCTTTGTAACTGGAAATAGAGGTATCTCAGTCGGTGCAGTAACATTAGTTGTATCTGCACGTGACAGGATTTAAATCGTGTATTGATATTTTGGATTGCTAGTGCGCAATACTATTCAAATCATTATTATCTTCATTCACCGGTACAATGTAGAGATTAAGTATGATGTTAGTAATCATTTGTATTCAGTGCCGTTTCGCACTAGTTGTACTAATTTCTTTAAGACATATCATTAATAATGCACGAGGATAATTCTTGTAATCCCATGTTTCCAGGTTGTTTTGTTCCAAAGTAAAATATTTAATTGTGATAGTTGTTATGTACTTCTCTTTGATGTATATTGTGCTTTCCGTATGTCAGCTTCGCAGCATTCTCATATGGTTCGTCCCGTTTATTAGGGGAAACCCATTGTTATAATTACATTGTGTCCTGCACTGTTTAACCTCTCGTGGGGGTACGTTTGGTAGTAGAGGTATTTTCCTCTGGTATATTTGTATCTTTGTGCACTCACATTGTTCACAAGGAATATAATTGTATATTTATGAGTTCCTGTGTGAGTTATAGTTTGAACTCAGTATTTATTTAGGAACGTGTCCTTTAACAGTCTAGGTTGTTGTGTAGCCCGACATCCATTTTATTGGTCATCTTTGTGTTCTATGTAAGTTTTACTCATCTGTGTTTGCGAATGTATTCATTGAAATAGTTGTTTGTAATGGTCGCTTCCGCGCGCACCATATTTCAGTCGATTCGACGGTTATATTTATTGTGGTATTTTACCTTAAAGTTCAGGCATCTGCTAGTGTACTAGCTTCGCCTTTATTGTATATTAGATAATAATGTACTTGTGTTCAACCTCTTGTCGTTTACGAACGTACCACTGTCCTTACTTTGACATTCGGTATTGTCTTATATATTTTCTGTTTGGAGAGTGGTTCTCTTCAAGCCCCTCTTACGGGTGATGGTTATAATCATTAAGTAGTTTCTTCTAAGTATTGAGAATTGTTAGTATAAACAGCTATTGAGCCTTTTAGGGTATTATATTTCCAGTTACCCATTTATTGGGTCTTATTGCTTGTCATTGAGTTGACTGTCAAATTTTCTACACTTCGGGTGGTTTTCTCTTAAAATCATTGTGTGTTAACCACACCTTCGTGGGGTTATGACTTGGTGATATTATATTCGTTAGTTTAACTAGGACTTTATTCGTTATTTCATCTGGGGTGAGTATTTATACTGATCTGGGTTTACATCTCTGACCTTCGTACGGAAAATAAACAAAGGAAACCAAGTCATATGGAACAAGCAATAAGCTTACCTTCAATTTGGGGCGAATACAAGAAGAGAGGAAGGAAACATATGTTCCTTGTCGTCACAAAAATCACCAGAGGGAAAAAGCTGGTTGTTCTATGTTCAGGTATCAAGATGAATAGAGGCGCAGGGTGTCGTTCCTTGTTCTCCCCGGCAAAAGGAGCCACAAGGATTTGAGAGATTGGGAGGGAGAAAAGGGACACACGAGTTCGCCAGTAAGGTTGTGAAATACCCCAAACCTTAGTATGTTGTTTAAACATTTAAGTATGGTATATTAAGACTAAAAAAGAGTCTTAGAAGCATTAGTAAGCAAATTAAACCATAGAAAACATAAAATGTGCTTTAAGGTCAATAAAGAGCCAAAATGTGCTCTAAGCTTGGGATAAGCTTGGTTAAGACCTAATGAACTTACCAAGACCTTATTTATATATTAATGAACATATTAAATCGATTACCAAAGAAAACCAAGCTTGAAAACAAGTTAAAACACAAAATGTGCTTTAAGGAGTCTTAAAGCACATTTTTGAGAAATTGTCTTGTAAATGAGTTTTGAATGGCTAAATGTCCATCATTACTATTTAATTAATATGTGTACTATATGGTATCACATTTGGAAGTCTATATCAATGGGAAATCAAAAATTTCACTTCTATGTGCCTTGTTTTTATGAATAGTAACTTTAATAAGCTAGTTTGTAACATATGTTGTTATAAGTAATTAAATGAGTCATCAAAGACTAAAATACCCTTGTTATAATAATAGGGGCCGGTTTTTAAGTGTGGTGAGTCACCACTCTTGTAACTTGTTAAGTAAATAAAGATGACTCTTAAATTACTATTTGCTTTAAGGTATAAATATCTTCTAAAAAGCAAACCAAACTCACTTATCTCATTTCCCTTCTTCATTTCCCACGGTTCCAAGTCTTCTTCAACCTCTCTTCTTTCCTCCATTCACGATTTGCAATAGTACCACACACAATTCCATCTTTGACCACTTGTAACTCCTAGCTCACTTAACCAAATCAAAAACAAACACCACCATTCTCTTCCTCTCATCAAGCTCTTCATTTCTATCTTCTTAAAACTTCAAGACCACCATTTCGGTGCCATTGAGTTCCACCATTGAAGGAGCTTGAGCTTATATTTCTACATATTATTGATCTCCTTTATTTGCTTCTAGGTAAGGAATCTCAAAGAAAAATGATGTTTCCCCCATGTTTTATCTTGACCAAAAATCACTCTTAATGGAGTCATTATATTGCTTTGTTCTAGCTTCATTCCAACCTTTCAAGGACTAGGTGGAGTCCTCTCTTGATAGATATTCAAACTCGCTACAAATACCAAGGAAAAACAACTATATTAATGCTTTTGAAACAATGTGAAACTAGGGTTTACAATGAGATGAAGCTTAAGGCTTGTATACTCATTTCATTACTTGTACATTGTTTAGAAGTTGATAAACATCCAAACATCCTTACCGGTTTTATAAGGAAACAAGAAAAAGTTGTGAGGAAAAGAGGTAAATATGATAACCTAATGTGGTTTAAAGTCTTAGGAGAAATAAGCTTGTATTGCTTATGAAAATGATTTAAGGAGCCAATGGAAAATGAGTTAGAAGAATGCTCTCAAGGGCTTAGTAAGAGGCATATGTATTGTTGAGTGTATTTGCAGGTCAAAGGCAAATATAATGTGGGAAATTCAGTGTTTATGATTTATGCATCTTAAGGGCCTAAGAGCCATGTTATTTAAGGGCCTAAGTGCCATGCAATTTAAATTATGCACAATATTGTGATGTAGTGCTAGATGTATGAAGTTTGTGTATAAGAATGTGTTTGATGGATTTTTAGTGTTCTTGGTTGGTTGATGGTGAAAACAATATGTTTTGGTTTAGTAATGTTCTAGGAGAACCTATGTCAAAATTTAGGTAACAAACAAGAAGTTCTAAGGGTTTAAAAAGAGTTTGATAAGTTAAGAAATGTTTAGAATGGTCAAGTGCTTTCCTAGTGAAAGAAACATGCATTAAGGTGTTTAAAGATGTAAAAAGGGCTTAGGTAATGTTCTAGAAGATTTAGAATGCAAAAGAATGCTTTGGGACATTTCAAGATTCTTGATGAGATTGTATTTAGGACTTGTGTATTGTTGGTGAAAAAGGGATGAAGTGGAATTGTTACATGAGAAGCTATAAACCTGTAAAGATGTTTAAGGAATTGTTAGGAAGAAAAGATGTTTGGGAGATGATGTAGTAGTGGTGAGGAAACATTGTTGACATAGTGGTTATCATAGGTATGAAACACCACTTAGAGAACCAAGGAGAAAATAATATAAGTGTTAGGAATTTCGGTATGGAATGAGTAAGTGTTAAGGAGATAGATAATGAATTTTATGGATGTTGTATGAGGGTTTGAGGGTACTAAATGATGTTAGGAAACATTAGGAGGCTTTAGGAGAAGTTTGGTGAAGATTTGACAAAGTTTGGGCAAGTTTTGGTGGCGTCCGACCCAGGGGTCCGACCCAAGTTTGGGTCGGACACCCTCTGTTAGACGTTAGTAAATGGTTCTGGAATGGTCCGACCTAGTCGAGTGAGTCGGACATGGGTCAGACATGGTTGTTTTGTAAGGCGGTAGATGTTCTGTAATGGTCCGACCTAGTCGAGTGAGTCTAACATGGGTCGGACGTGTATGTACAAAGGTCGAAGAAATCTCTGGAATGGTCCGACCCAGATGGTTGGGTCAGACATGGGTCGGACAAGTTAAGTTTTTCAAACCCGAAAATCACTGGAAGGGTCCGACCCAGTTGTGGGTCGGACAGTGGGTCGGACAAACCAAAATTTATAAAAAAAAACAGTAAAGACTGTGACAAATGTAGTTAACCCTAGGGGGTATAGTGTAGGTAATGAAGGATTAGTTGGGCATTAAAAATATGTCATATAACCATGTTAAACACTTAGTAAATTTGAAGTTAAGTAAATAATTAACCGACATTCTTAAACATGTATAGGAGTGAGCTACGGAGGAAATCAATCGAAGCAAGGACCAAGGTATGGTTTTCTTGCAGTCTGTTGCCTACCGGTTTACACCGGCTTGTGTGTTGCTTGTTTTTCTGTGTGTTTATGACGTTGTAAGACTTAACCATGTAATGAGTTTACCGTTGTTCACATTATTGTGATGTTATGATGTGACTCATTTCCCTTGTGTGTGTCTAACGTGACTTACCACCTGTTGTGTATTGTTTGTTAAGTTCCACCGTGAACTTCTAACAAGTGCTAACTAGGAAGTGAGGAATCCGGTTTTCCGGTCATGCATGTAAGTTAAGAGTAGATATCTGAATCAGATTCGACTCTTATGTTGTTAAGATTGTTCTCCTTAATTTGGCGTTCGATCTCACGCTAGCTTCCTCCAAAGCTTACCTATTCTGACTTATGATCGGTTTAGTGGGAACATGTGTTTGTGTGGTGTGTTCGGGTCACTATATCCGAACCATCTGTGACTTAAGTTACTCGTTCGAATAACAGAACGGTAATGAGTGTGTGTAACGAGCTTAACATGAGAGTGAACCATTCTCTAGGCTCTTATGTTGTTTAACCTTCTTGGTTTGTTATTGTGGAAAGAGTATCCACTGTGTATGTGTTGTTGTGCTATGCAATAATAATGCTATGCCACATGCTATATTATGTTATGCTATGTTTAAAATGAATGCCATGTTATCATGACAATTAGTTGCGCGTATTCCGGTAGCCGATGGGCTGCGCGTTAACCATACCAGCCAAGGGTTGCTGACCCCCTCAAGGGCTCCATATTTTTACTGTAGGATGAGGATCGAGGAAGCAGAGTGGATGTAGGTTCTAGGCTGCAGTTGTACTTTTGGTTATTTTGGATGTTAAGCCCGGGATGTGCCTGTGCTTCCGTGGCATTATATTTTGATTCCGTTAAAACTACTGTGACGGTATATTGGGAGTTTACAGTGAAGGAATGTAATTAAATACTCGGAATTGTATATGATGTAATCATGGTTTTAGTTCTATGCTCGGGAGTCTGATCGTTAGACCGGTACACTTGTATTTATTCTGCCTTGTTAACCACGTGGGTGGTTGACGGCGTTGTAGCACCGAATCGTTTAGTTAATGTTTAGTTGTTTATTTCCGCTGCGATTTCATTTAGTTGTGAAGTTCGATGTAGGGGTGTTACAAAAAGTGGTATCAGAGCGAAGTATCGCTCTGATGTCTAGAATACCGAGCTTAGGAATATACCGAGTTAGGAAACCTAACTACAGTTACCTAAGTGAGCAGTTATGGAAAGGTTAACCACTAACCAAGTGTGGAGATACCTTATTGTCGGGAAACGTTACAACCGTTGGAACCGATAGGTGTGTAAGCATAATGCTAATAATGTTTGTGTGAATTCAGATGTCAGGTAGACCGAGAGGTAGAGGCCGTAGAAGCGGTACTGGAGATACGGATGACCAGGGCGAGAATACTACGGTTCAGGTTATGGCCGAAGCAGTAGCGGCCGCCGTAGCCCGAATGGTCCCACAACTTGTAGCTGCAATTCAGTAGGGGCAACAGCCCAAAGTTCAACCACCACCGCCACCGCCACGAGAGACCAACTGGGTCAAGGCATTGGCAGATCTTAGACCCCCGTCGTTTCATGGGGAGACCGACCCACGTAAGCAGGAGGCGTACATCTCCGAGTTGGAGACCGCCTACGAGACCTTGGATGTGCCTGCTGGGGCCAAGGTCTGTCTTGCCGCTTACTACCTGAAGGGTTCGGCACAGAGTTGGTGGAAGCTTGTGAGAGAGGACCGGATGGCGGATCCTCAGTTTGGTTGGAGGGAGTACACAGCTCTACTGCGAGCCAAATACTACCCTGTGCATGTTCAAGAGGCCAAGCGCCTGGAGCTGGATAGTCTGAGGCAGGGGGACAAGATGTCGGTTGATGAGTACTACACTGCATTCACCTGTCTTATCCACTTGTTACCGAACCTGGGATACTCGAACCGGGTGCTGGTAAACTGTTTCTACAACGGTCTCAGCCACCGTCTTCGCTATGGGATGGGGCCAGCTGAGTATACTACCTTGCAGGTAATTTGAATACAGTGTGATGTTAATAAGTGTAATCCATAAGTGAGTATTAATGTGAGTTTGTGAGTATGTTTTGCGGGGCATGACTGACATCCTAAATTCAGGAGTGCTATCACGCTGCTGCTAAGGTCGAGATTACCGTCCGTCTGAGGGACGAGGAGAATGCACACAAGCGCAAGGCCACGAGCGAGGGCCAGAGTCTGCAGGGGTACGGGGGAGGAAAGAAGAAGAAAAAGCCTTATCCCCAGCCCAGAAGGGTCAGCACCAGGGTGACAAGGGCCAAGCCCAAACCACCACAGCTGAGGACCCATTGAAGCTCACATATGCTTATGCGGCGAAACCCCTACGCTCTTACCCACCTAAGGGTAATTACTTAATCATGTGTGACAAGTTGAAGTGTATGATGTTAAGTTGTGAAATAAGTATTGATTGTGTATTGTGACAGCAGCTAGCACGGGTTCTGGACCGGAGCGCCACTACTACTGTAAGTGGTGTAACGGAGACCACCCCGGCAAGGACTGCAAAGGAAACGACGTGCAGTGTCGTTACTGCGAGAAGTGGGGTCACCGTGACTATGAGTGTTACCGGAATCCCAACAGCAGAGTCAACAAGCCCAAGGGGCAGTGGAAGGGTAAGGCCACAGCGACTACTGATGGCCCGAAGACGGCTAACCAGCCACCCACAGATCAGAGGCACACTGACTCCCAGAAGGGGAAAGGGTCGGGACCTAGCAAGGCCGCCCTGAATGTGGTGGACCGGTCTGAGGCGCCAGGGCCCTCTTCTAGACCAGGTACCCCCAAGTGTACTACCATGTGAGTAAGAATTAAAGTATAGTGTGAAAGTCACCTAATTAGGTAATTCTAAACTTAAAGGAACCTTCAATATATGTTATCCAATCCCACCCACACCAAACCCTGAAGAAACTACCATCGACGTCACCGACTTTCCAATGGAGCAATGTCAGGTTATCCAGCCAGGTATGATACTCTTAAATGGATACCTGACACCGGAAGCACAAGTCCATATCATCAAACGATGCAATGAACTTGGAGCAACACCTGGAGGTTTCTACACACCTGAATACCCAAGTGGATCAAGAATGAAATTGAAGATGATGTGCATGGGTAAGGACTGAAATCCTTACACCAAGACATATCAAGAAGTGCGAGCTGAAGACGGAGCAATTGTACCAAAGATACCTGAGGAGTTCCTTGCGGTCGTTAACCACGCCGTGGGAATTGCTCAGCAAGTTGAAACGGATTCAATTCCAAGTGTTAAAGCAAATTTGTGTATTGTGAACTTCTACCAGAAAGGTGGACGATTTGGTTTACACCAAGATAAGGACGAGTCACCCGAGTCTCTAAGTAAGGGAGTACCCGTGGTGTCTTGGTCCATTGGTGATACAGCAGTGTTTATATATGGCGAGCAGAAGCGTGCTGATCTCACGAAGAATTAGTACTAAAGTCAGGAGATGTGTTAATCATGGGTGGGCAGTCAAGGATGCTATATCATGGCATCAGGAAGATCAAAGTGAATACCGCACCGTCAGCAGTGATCAATGCCACACACATGAAACCCGGACGTTTGAATTTGACTTTCAGACAGTTTTAAAGCGTTGTATAATTATGTAATGTGTTAAGGATGTTGTATATGTGTTAAGTTATGTCAACAGTGTAAACCAACGAATGATGTAAGAAGAGTGTGTTAATGAATAAAGTGGAATTGTTGAAGTATATCAACCGTGTTGTTACCCAATACTTATTAGTTTGCCAATGAATTAGGCTGTGCTCTCGGAACGGGAGGTATACTGAGTGTCTGCAATGAGGCAAAAGCCGGCAAGAGCGGCACAATTCTCACCGGTACCTTTCCAGTCAATGGCGTGGACGCTTCGATCTTGTTCGACTCCGGAGCCTCTCATACATTTATTTCGCTATCCTTTGCGAAGAGGCTGGGGTTAGACGGTGATGAGATGCCAGACTTCCTAGTAACTCTCCCGTCGAAAGAGCGGATCAGGTGTACCCGCTACCACCGAGATGTTGTTGTACGAATCAGAGGTGAAGAGTTTCCGATCGACTTGATAGAGTTTGACGGACTTGGTTTTGATGTGATTGTCGGGATGAACTGGTTGGAGCGGTACAAGGGCAGAATCCTATGTGCCGAGCATCGACTGCTTCTTCAGAGTCCATCTGGGGTTACTATATCTTACCGCCAGAGGCCCAGGGAGCCTTCGACTCAGATCATCACCGCCATGGCTATGTGTCGTGAACTACGACGAGGGAGTGATGTATACCTCTGCTATGTCCAGGACATAGAGAGAGATCCAGAGTTTAGTCCTGATGTGCCGGTAGTGTCGGAGTTTCCTGATGTATTTCCTAAGGAACTGCCGGGCATGCCGCCAGCACGGGAAGTGGAGTTTGAGATTGAATTGGTTCCGGGCACCAGACCAATTGTGAAGGCGCCCTATCGTATGGCTCCAGCAGAGATGACAGAGCTCAAGGAGCAGCTGAGAGACCTACTCGACAAGGGATTTATCCGCCCTAGCGTTTCACCATGGGGAGCGCCGGTCCTCTTCATGAAGAAGAAGGACGGTAGTCTCCGCCTGTGTATTGACTATTGAGAACTGAATGCAGTTACGGTGAAGAACCGTTACCCTTTACCACGCATCGACGATTTATTTGATCAGTTGAGGGGAGCATCAGTATTCTCCAAGATAGATCTACGATCCGGATACCATCAGATTGCTATTCGTGACAGTGATATTGAGAAGATAGCGTTCAGAACTAGGTATGGACATTATGAGTTTACGGTTATGCCGTTTGGTTTATCCAATGCACCAGCGAAGTTCATGGATTTAATGAACCGCTTGTTCCAAGATCAGTTGGACAAGTCAGTGGTAGTCTTCATCGACGACATTCTTGTGTACTCAAAATCGAGCGGTGAGCATGAAAGCCACCTGAGAAATTTGTTACAAACATTGAGGAGGAATAAGTTGTATGCTAAATTTTCAAAGTGTGAGTTTTGGTTGAACCAAGTATCCGTTCTTGGACATGTGATTTCTAAAGCCGGGATCGCTGTTGATCCGACAAAGATTGATGCAGTGCGCACCTGGCCTAGGCCGAAGACAGTTACCGATATCAGGAGCTTCCTTGGTCTGGCAGGTTACCATAGGAGGTTTGTAAAGGACTTCTCCAGTGTCTCGAAGCCGATGAATTCCTTGATGAAAAAGGATGCACCATTCGAGTGGACAATCGACTGTGAGAGTTCTTTCCAGAGTCTCAAGTGCTTTGACGTCTGCACCAGTCCTGACTATACCAGACGGTCCAGATGGTTTTGAGGTCTATTGCGACGCATCAGGCAGAGGTATGAGTTGTGTGTTGATGCAACACGGGAAGGTCGTGGCTTACGCCTCCCGACAGCTGAAGAAGCATGAGGAGAACTACCCTACCCACGATTTAGAATTGGGTGCCATTGTCTTCGCACTGAAGATATGGCGACATTATTTGTATGGGGTAAGTGTGACAATTTATTCGGACCACAAAAGTTTAAAGTACTTGTTCACTCAGAAGGAGTTGAACATGAGGCAAAGAAGGTGGGTTGAGTTTATAAACAACTACGACATCAATTTACAGTACAAGGAGGGTAAAGCAAATGTGGTAGCTGACGCATTGAGTCGCCGAGCACACTCTCTCCATTCGTTAGTCTCTCATATTGGCTTGGTTGAAGAGGTGTGGAGTGCTCAGATGATGGATCAGTATATGTTGGAGATCAGGAAGAAGCTTATTGATGGCTTATTCGAGGGTCAGAAGTACGACTTCAGACTCCATGATGACGACCTGATTAGGCTTAATGGCCGACTGTGTATACCGAGGAGTAGCGCCGAGTTGAAGGAGCGCATATTGAGTGAATCCCATTGTTCTACTACTTCGATTCACCCCGGAGCTTCAAAGATGTATAAGGGTATGAAAAGATATTTTTGGTGGACTGGAATGAAAAAGGATGTTACTGATTATGTATTGAGGTGTCTCACTTGCCAGAAGGTCAAGTTTGAGCACCGACGGCCTGGTGGTATGGTACAGCCAATGCCAGTGCCTGAGTGGAAGTTCCATGATATTTCTATGGACTTCATAGTAGGGCTTCCGCCTACAAGGGGAGGTCTGAATATGATTTGGGTTATTGTTGACCGACTGACCAAGGTGGCTCGATTCATACCGATGAAGGACACCTGGAAAGTGGCAAAACTGGCAGAACTCTTCGACAGAGAGATTGTACGACATCATGGGGTACCGAAAACCATTGTATCTGACAGAGATACCAGATTCTAATCGAGGTATTGGAAGTCTACGCGAGAAGCACTGGGTACCGAACTGAAATTGAGTACAGCGTTTCACCCACAGACAGATGGCCAGAGTGAGCGCACCATCCAGAACTTGAGGATATGTTACGTGCATGTGCACTTGACTTTCAGACCAGCTGGATTGATAAGTTACATCTGATCGAGTTTAGTTACAACAACAGTTACCATGCTTCGATCAAGATGTCTCCCTTCCAGGCTTTGTACGGTAGACCATGCCGCACGCCATTATGCTGGGATGAGTCGAGTGAGACGGTCATTATAGGACCAGAGTACCTTGAACAAGTTCAGGCAGAAGTTCGCCAGATCCGGGCTAACATGAAGGCAGCTCAGGATAGACAAAAGTCATACACAGATGTGCGCAGACGTGACCTGGAGTTCGCCTTGGGCGATCAGGTATTTTTGAGAGTATCCCCCATGAAGGGAGTATTTCGTTTTGGCCAGAAAGGCAAGTTGAGCCCAAAATATGTGGGGCCTTATGTTGTGATGGAGCGGATCGGCCCGGTAGCTTACAGACTTGATCTACCCGCCGAGCTGGGCAAGGTACATGATGAATTTCATGTGTCGTAGTTGAAGAAGTATATGTCTCATCCGTCACATGTGCTTCAGCCTGAAAGGCTAACCTTTGAGCCGACCATGCGATCAGTGGAGACTCCGGTACGGATTCTGGATAGCAAGACTCGAGACACTCGCCATAAGTCTGTGAGACTGGTGAAGGTTCTTTGGTCTAACCAGGACGTGGAGGAGGCCACTTGGGAGCTGGAAGATAAGATGAAGGCGAAGTACCCGTCATTGTTTACTTCTTAGTGTTTATGTGTATAGGGTACGGGGCGTACCCCTTTTTAAGGGGGGTAGAGCCGTTTCGGTTATGTGTGTACGACGTGTATTTAAATACATCGTCTATGTTATGTTGTCATGTTACAGACCGTTGTGTCTGAATGATGTTGATGATGTTGTATATGTTGTATGGATCTTGTGTCCGATGTTATGTTGTATGGACTTTGTGTCCAATGTTATGCAAATGTGATGTTAATGTTGTATGGAAATATTGTTTATATGTATTCCCGTGTTCTAGCATTTAGGATATGTGGAAGTGTGAACTTTGAGGACAAAGTTCTTTTAAGCGGGGTAGATTGAAATACCCCAAACCTTAGTATGTTTTTTAAACATTTAAGTATGGTATATTAAGACTAAAAAGAGTCTTAGAAGCATTAGTAAGCAAATTAAACCATAGAAAACACAAAATGTGCTTTAAGGTCAATAAAGAGCCAAAATGTGCTCTAAGCTTGGGATAAGCTTGGTTAAGACCTAATGAACTTACCAAGAACTGATTTATATATTAATGAACGTATTAAATTGATTACCAAAGAAAACCAAGCTTGAAAACAAGTTAAAACACAAAATGTGCTTTAAGGAGTCTTAAAGCACATTTTTGAGAAATTGTCTTGTAAATGAGTTTTGAATGGCTAAATGTCCGTCATTACTCTTTAATTAACATGTGTACTATATGGTATCACATTTGGAAGTCTATATCAATGGGAAATCAAAAATTTCACTTCTATGTGCCTTGTTTTTATAAATAGTAACTTTAATAAGCTAGTTTGAAACATATGTTGTTATAAGTAATTAAATGAGTCATCAAAGACTAAAATACCCTTGTTATAATAATAGGGGCTGGTTTTTAAGTGTGGTGACTCACCACTCTTGTAACTTGTTAAGTAAATAAAGATGACTCTTAAGTTACTATTTGCTTTAAGGTATAAATATCTTCTAAAAAGCAAACCAAACTCACTTATCTCATTCTCTCATTTCCCTTCTTCATTTCCCACGGTTCCAAGTCTTCTTCAGCCTCTCTTCTTTCCTTCATTCACGATTTGCAATAGTACCACACACAATTCCATCTTTGACCACTTGTAACTCCTAGCTCACTTAACCAAATCAAAAACAAACACCACCATTCTCTTCCTCTCATCAAGCTCTTCATTTCTATCTTCTCAAAACTTCAAGACCACCATTTCGGTGCCATGGAGTTCCACCATTGAAGGAGCTTGAGCTTATATTTCTACATATTATTGATCTCCTTTGCTTCTAGGTAAGGAATCTCAAAGAAAAATGATGTTTCCTCCATGTTTTTATCTTGACCGAAAATCACTCTTAATGGAGTCATTATATTGCTTTGTTCTAGCTTCATTCCAACCTTTCAAGGACTAGGTGGAGTCCTCTCTTGATAGATATTCAAACTCGCTACAAATACCAAGGTAAAACAACTATATTAATGCTTTTGAAACAATGTGAAACTAGGGTTTACAATGAGATGAAGCTTAAGGCTTGTATACTCATTTCATTACTTGTACATTGTTTAGAAGTTGATAAACAACCAAACATCCTTACCGGTTTTATAAGGAAACAAGAAAGAAGTTGTGAGGAAAAGAGGTAAATATGATAACCTAATGTTGTTTAAAGTCTTAGGAGAAATGAGCTTGTATTGCTTATGAAAATGATTTAAGGAGCCAATGGAAAATGACTTAGAAGAATGCTCTCAAGGGCTTAGTAAGAGGCATATGTATTGTTGAGTGTATTTGCAGGTCAAAGGCAAATATAATATGGGAAATTCAGTGTTTATGATTTATGCATCTTAAGGGCCTAAGAGCCATGTTATTTAAGGGCCTAAGTGCCATGCAATTTAAATTATGCACTATATTGTGATGTAGTGCTAGATGTATGAAGTTTGTGTATAAGAATGTGTTTGATGGATTTTTAGTGTTCTTGGTTGGTTGATGGTGAAAACAATGTGTTTTGGTTTAGTAATGTTCTAGGAGAACCTATGTCAAAATTTAGGTAACAAACAAGAAGTTCTAAGGGTTTAAAAAGAGTTTGATAAGTTAAGAAATGTTTAGAATGGTCAAGTGCTTTCCTAGTGAAAGAAACATGCATTAAGGTGTTTAAAGATGTAAAAAGGGCTTAGGTAATGTTCTAGAGGATTTAGAATGCAAAAGAATGCTTTGGGACATTTCAAGATTCTTGATGAGATTGTATTTAGGACTTGTGTATTGTTGGTGAAAAAGGGATGAAGTGGAATTGTTACATGAGAAGCTATAAACCTGTAAAGATGTTTACGGAATTGTTAGGAAGAAAAGATGTTTGGGAGATGATGTAGTAGTGGTGAGGAAACATTGTTGACATAGTGGTTATCATAGGTATGAAACACCACTTAGAGAACCAAGGAGAAAATAATATAAGTGTTAGGAATTTCGGTATGGAATGAGTAAGTGTTAAGGAGATAGATAATGAATTTTATGGATGTTGTATGAGGGTTTGAGTGTACTAAATGATGTTAGGAAACATTATGAGGCTTTAGGAGAAGTTTGGTGAAGATTTGACAAAGTTTGGGCAAGTTTTGGTGGTGTCCGACCCAGGGGTCCGACCCAAGTTTGGGTCGGACAGCCTCAGTTAGACGTTAGTAAATGGTTCTGGAATGGTCCGACCCAGTCGAGTGAGTCAGACATGGGTCGGACATGGTTGTTTTGTAAGGCGGTAGATGTTCTGTAATGGTCCGACCCAGTCGAGTGAGTCGGACATGGGTCGGACGTGTATGTTCAAAGGTCGAAGAAATCTCTGGAATGGTCCGACCCAAATGGTTGGGTCGGACATGGGTCGGACGTGTATGTTCAAAGGTCGAAGAAATCTCTGGAATGGTCTGACCCAGATGGTTGGGTCGGACATGGGTCGGACAAGTTAAGTTTTTCAAACCCGAAAATCACTGGAAGGGTCCGACCCAGTTGTGGGTCGGACGGTGGGTCGGACAAACCAAAATTTATAAAAAAAAACAGTAAAGACTGTGACAAATGTAGTTAACCCTAGGGGGTATAGTGTAGGTAATGAAGGATTAGTTGGGCATTAAAAATATGTCATATAACCATGTTAAACACTTAGTAAATTTGAAGTTAAGTAAATAATTAACCGACATTCTTAAACATGTATAGGAGTGACCTACGGAGGAAATCAATCGAAGCAAGGACCAAGGTATGGTTTTCTTGCAGTCTGTTGCCTACCGGTTTACACCGGCTTGTGTGTTGCTTGTTTTTCTGTGTGTTTATGACGTTGTAAGACTTAACCATGTAATGAGTTTACCGTTGTTCACATTATTGTGATGTTATGATGTGACTCATTTCCCTTGTGTGTGTCTAACGTGACTTACCACCTGTTGTGTATTGTTTGTTAAGTTCCACCGTGAACTTCTAACAAGTGCTAACTGGGAAGTGAGGAATCCAGTTGTCCGGTCATGCATGTAAGTTAAGAGTAGATATCTGAATCAGATTCGACTCTTATGTTGTTAAGATTGTTCTCCTTAATTTGGCGTTCGATCTCCCGCTAGCTTCCTCCAAAGCTAACCTATTCTGACTTATGATCGGTTTAGTGGGAAGATGTGTTTGTGTGGTGTGTTCGGGTCACTATATCCGAACCATCCGTGACTTAAGTTACTCGTTCGAATAACAGAACGGTAATGAGTGTGTGTAACGAGCTTAACATGAGAGTGAACCATTCTCTAGGCTCTTATGTTGTTTAACCTTCTTGGTTTGTTATTGTGGATAGAGTATCCACTGTGTATGTGTTGTTGTGCTATGCAATAATAATGCTATGCCACATGCTATATTATGTTATGCTATGTTTAAAATGAATGCCATGTTATCATGACAATTAGTTGCGCGTATCCCGGTAGCCGATGGGCTGCGCGTTAACCATACCAGCCAAGGGTTGCTGACCCCCTCGGGGGCTCCATATTTTTACTGCAGGATGAGGATCGAGGAAGTAGAGTGGCTGTAGGTTCTAGGTTGTAGTTGTACTTTTGGTTATTTTGGATGTTAAGCCCGGGATGCGCCTGTGCTTCCGTGGCATTATATTTTGATTCCGTTGAAACTACTGTGACGGTATATTGGGAGTTTATAGTGAAGGAATGTAATTAAATACTCGGTATTGTATATGATGTAATCATGGTTTTAGTTCTATGCTCGGGAGTCTGATCGTCAGACCGGTACACTTGTATTTATTCTGCCTTGTTAACCACTTGGGTGGTTGACGGCGTTGTAGCACCGAAGCGTTTAGCTAATGTTTAGTTGTTTATTTCCGCTGCGATTTCATTTAGTTGTGAAGTTCGATGTAGTGGTGTTACAGGTTGGTTCAGAGGAGACGAAGAGAATAGGGAATCGAGAAGGAGGCGGTAGAATGTATGTTTCAGTAGTTAGGGTTGCAGATTTTCTGTGAGAATGGAGAACGGAGAATGGAGGAATCGCCAGTTAGGGTTGCGATTCACGGTGTTGAGGATGAAGCGAGGTGCGGTAATTGTTCCTTGTTCCCAGAAATTGGGGTTGCAAATTTGCAAGTAGAGAATGCAAGAGAGGCGCCGTCGGTTGGGAGGAAGGTGGAGTTCTAGTTAGGGTTACAAAATGTCGTGAGTGAAATGGAGAATGAAGAGAGGCGTCAGCCGTTTTTCCTTGTTGGGGTTTGATTCAGAAGAAAAGAGAATGAAGGAGGCGCCGACCATTTCCTCATCGCCAGTTTAGGGTTGCAAGTGAAGATAGTGAGAATACAGAGAGTTGGGTATTTTTTTTGTTTGGACCGGTTCTTACCGAGAATGAAGAGAATTGACTGGGCTGGTGATTTCCTCCTGGTTGGTGATTACCGTGGGCCAATGCAGACTGGGCCGCCCCAGTCTTTTGACTGGTCGGCCCATATTTTTTTTTTCAATGTTTCGTTTAATATGTCGTTACGAACTCGTTTCGTGTCCGTTTTTCATGCCGTTTGCGATACGCTATCCCGTTTAACGAGACGGACCATTTTATATCTTCAAATTTGTACTTTCAAACAATAATTATTATTGTTATTTATAAATTTGGTTAATTATCATTTAATTTTTTAATGGTTTACGTTTCGCCATTTAAGCGAAAATGCAACATCTTTTAGTCCGATTGTATTACCAATTTCCAATGCCTTTAAAATTACCCAAATAATCTTATAAGGTGTCTAAGGCCTCGTTTTCACTTCTTAAATATTTGTGACATGTTTTTCGAGGTAAAGTTTATATTTCTTTTTCCTAAACGTCCTCGATGTCGTTTTAGGTTTCGTTAACGTTTCCTAACGACTTTTAGAGTATAATTAAATATCATATTATTCCCTTTTTTCTAAGGATATTTAATTCCTCAATCTCTCATTAATTACTTTTATTTATTTAACTCATTATTAATTAAAGTTATTAATATTTGGGATATTTCAGCCACTTTCTGTAACGCCCCTATTTAACATAAATGCAGCGGAAATAAAATACTAAGGCGATTACAGATCATCGGGTTCCAAACACGCGGCACCAAACCTCACAAATTACAACTTATAATATTACAAATGCTACGGTCGGAACTCGAGAAAACATAATAAGAGCAAGATATAAAAAAACTCTCCGCAATTCCTAATTCCCATCCCAATCACTCGTACTCTTCGTGGCCACCTGTAACAATTCGTACCTACAAGATAAAACTAAGCAGCCCACCCTAAGAGATGTGAGTCTGTTCCCTGGAATGAAACTGATACAATTCTCCAAAACAAAACTTTTAAACATAACTCTTAAAATAAACAATAACTTAAAGTGAAATGCTTAAATCAAAAACAGAAGAACAAGGCACATCAAAATCACCAAGTCAAAGGTAACAAGTCAAAGGATAGAGATAAATACAGGAAGGTGAAGTTAGTCATTTAAAAGAAACCACACCATAAGTTAGTGAATATCCATTGCTTGTGTTAGATTCAGTACCAATTAGGAGTAGAAAGACCCAAGTAGTCACAAGGACTAGGAATGAAAGAAGAAATCAATGAACGAACAACTCAAGAGTGGTATAAAACCAACTGGGAGAGATAGCCCCACTGCCAAGCACGTCCTTTTAGGGCAGGGGATATACAACCCCTCGCTGTTAACTACATCCGATTGGATAGGGGATATACAGCCCCTCACTGTTAACAACGTCCGATTGGACCGGGGATATACAACCCCTCATTGTTTACCGGTGAAGATGTGTGCACATCACAACAATGACTCAGCTCATGGATGAAACAATATCTATAGTCAAAAGAAGAGTTTACCAAGATTGACATTTCCCATATTCCCAATAGATTAATAACTGCACAAGTGCAATACCAAAACACTCAATCCTACAGAGTGCAGAGGCGTAAACCCTCAACAGTTAATATCTAATGAGACAACCAGATAAGAGGAACCAATGATCATGTGAGTTGTACATTCAAGGCTCAGTTAGTCACATCAAGCTGAGTTAGTCACACAAACAGTTTTCTTTCGAAATTCATTCAAGCTCAGTTGGCGTTTCTCAAAACATTCCATAAAGTTAGTTAGCAAAAGTATCCAAGTACAAGAAATCGTACAAGAAATCGTACAACAATCTTACAAGACATCGTACAAGAGTTCGTTCAAGCAATCGTACCTGGTTAATGTTGTAGCTTTGTTTAAACTCCTAGCCATGTGTACCAAATCATCCAAATCCAGCCATATGCATCACATTACTCAAATCCTAGATTTAGAAAGTGGATACAAATTCATTAATTCCTAACTTCCCTTGGTCAAATGTTTACTACACTTTTTAATTGTCTTCTCTACCGATCTCATCTTTAATGATTTGCTAGTTATTGGTAACAAGATTCTCCTAAAAGTATTCTAATTTTGGTGTGTTAGTTTAGGTGGTGATGTTATCTTTACTTACACTTTGGCTGTTTACAATAAGCCCACTAATCTATTAATAATTCATAATCGAAATGTTATTCCGTATATAAAATATCTTACAATATTTGATACTATCCCAATATCCAATATATGGCACCGATAACATTATATATACATGAATACAATAATTTTTCCTAGATCATTATTACCAAATTTTTAGTATTATTTCATCCCCAGTTTAAACTCATACACCCTCACATTATTGAGTGTGATAATAACATACTCTCCTTTATTATATATTACTTATCATTTTAGTATCACGTTATTCACTCTATATTATTAGATTTATATATATACATCTTATATTATTTTACCCATTGATCTCCTAAATATTATAACTCTTGTCATATTAATTTTAAATTCAACATACTACCAAATCATACACTAAGTTTCCTAGCATTTAAATCAGTTAATCAGTTTTAATTTACAAACTTAACTACTAAATTCCTTAATTACTATTCTATCTCAATTCCTTCTAGTTTGTTTGAAATACCCCAAATTTAGATATGGTGTTTAAATGATAAACTAAGATATAAGGAGGCTAAATAATGCCTTAGAAACATTAAGAAACATTTCTAATCAAAGAAAATATAAGGAAACACAAAAAAGAGCAGTTTAAGTAAAAACGTGCTCTAAGCTTGGAGAGACTTGGGAGAGGACCCAAATATTGTTCTAAGACCTTAGAAATATCCTAATGGTCATTTTAAATCAATTACCAAAAAAAACCAAGCTTGAAAACAAGTTAAAACACAAAATGTGCTTTAAGGAGTCTTAAAGCACGTTTTTGAAAAACTGTCTTGTAAATGAGTTTTGAATAGCTAAATGTCCATCATTACTCTTTAATTAACATGTGTACTATATAGTATCACATTTGGAAGTCTATATCAATGGGAAATCAAAAATTTCACAACAATGTGCCTTGTTTTGTGAAGAGTAAATTAAATAAGCTAGTTTATAACATAAGTCAATATAAGTGAGATATTTGGTCAACAAAGACTTAAGTACCCCTTGTTACTAATGTGGGCCGGTTTCTTATAAGGTGAGTCACCACCTTCATGACTCATTAAGCAAATAAAGATTTGTAAAGCAAAAGTACTATTCACCTTTTACATAAATATCACACTTTAGTGATTCTCTCTCCTCACTTCTTCATTCTCCTTTGTTTCCCACGATTTTTGCTCTCTCTCCCTTCTCCATTAACGTGAAGAGCAACTCCATGCTAGCTCCATCTAGCTTTGCACACACCTTGCTCATTTTAGCTCCAAAACCAAAACAACTCACATATTCTCCTTTGTTAGCTCAAGCTCTATCTTTCTATCTTTTCAAAACTTCAAGAGCTTCATTTTGGTGCCAAGTCAAACCACCATTAGAGGAGGAAATTCAAGTTTGGAGACTCCATTGGCTTCTCCATTCTCTTAAGGTAAAGAAAGTGTAAGAAAATCTAGGTTTCCATCATTTTCTTCCTTGTCCGAAAATTTGCACTCCTGGGACTCCATGTTTATGCCTTGTTCTAGCTTGTTTTCTACTCTTCAAATGATTGAGGAGGTCCTTCTTGCTTCATATCCAAGCTTGTCTTGAGAAACCAAGGTAAAACAATCACCTTAATACCTTAAAGCATATTTTTAACCTAGGGTTTGTTCCTTAGGGTTAATGTATTATCTAGTACTCATTGGAGTTATTGGATATTGGTTAGAACATTGGCAAGGAGATATATATTGGTGACCGAGATTGAGCAAAGAAAAACCTAAGGAAGGAAGCTTTTAAAGCTTGTAAAAGAACAAGGTAAATTACTTACCTTAAGGTGTTTTATTGTTTAAGGGAATGGGATTTAGATATGTGATGAGTTTAGTGTACAGTTTACATTAGGAAAAGGGTTATATATAACCTAGGAGAAACAATAACTATACTTGTGAACTTGTGACTAAGGAGCAAATGAGAAAAAGAGATAGTTTAAGAACATCAAGGTGAATTACAAGAAGCATTTTATTTCAATGGGAGCCTTGTTGTGTGTATTCGCAGGTTGAAGGCAAATATATGTGGAAATTCAGTGGTTAAGATTATTGTCATTTAAGGGCCTAAGTGCCAAGCATTTTAAGTTTAAGCACTATATGATGATGTGGTGAAGTTTTAGTGTAAATTGTGTGTTAAGATGTTGTGATGAGAGTTTGGGTGATGTTGGTTGTTTGATGGAGAGAAACCATGTGTTAGGATGTGCAATATACTAGAGAACCCATGTCAAAAATTTAAAGGAGAACTTAAGTGTTTAAGATATTCTAAGGGGATTTAATGACTAAGGAAGTACTAGGAAGTTCTAGAGGTTGTCTTGATGAAAAAGGGTGAGATTAAGGTGTTTTAATGACTTATAATGACCTAGGTATCACCATGAAGGATTTAGGAATCAAAAAGTATGTACTTGGGTATTTAGGACTAAGGTAAAAGTTGATAAAGCAAGTTAGGAAACTTTAGTAAGTTTGAAGTAAAAGAGCATAAAACTTTTAGGTGGTTTAGGGAGAAACTAGAGTTTAGAATTTAAGGAAAACCTTGGAAAGTGCAAGAAAAGATGCTTGGGAGATGATGTTGTAGTAGTGAGGGAACATTATTGGCATAGTGGCTATCATAGGTATGAAACACCACTTAGAAAACCAAGGAGAAAATATCATAAGTTTAGGAATTTTGGTATGAAGTGAGTAAGTGTTTAAGGAGATAGAAAATGAGTTTTTTGGGATGTTGTATGAGGGTGTAAATGTGCCAAATGAAGTTAGAAGACATTATGGAGGTTTAGGAGAAGTTTGGTGAAAATTGGTTAAGTGTTTGAAGGCTTAGAAAATGAGTTTTTTGCCTTGTCCGAACATCTGTCCGGACATGGATGTTCGGACAGGCCCTGTTGCGTGAAAATTTTCAGAGTCTCAACTTGTGTCCGACCTTGGGAAGTCCGGACACAAGTTCGGACGTACCTGTTTCTACTTTGAGTTTTCCTCGACCCATGTCCGAACTTCCAAAGTCCGGACACATGTTCGGACATGCGTCTGTTTTCAGTTTTGAGTCTCGACTTGTGTCCGAACTTGGGAAGTCCCGACACAAGTTCGGACAGGCCACTGTATGGACCAAAAACCTTGTTTAAGGTTAGGAAATGATGGGGATAATTAAGTATGGATGTTATAAGATTATTAAGGACATGTTTGGTGGGTGTAATGGTCATTAAGTGGGAGAGTAAGTGTAATAAATAATGAGGAAATGATGCACTTAGGAGTCAAGTTAAAAACCATAAGGCTTAGTGAAAAACAATGGGTAAAAGTTGATGTCTAGGAAGGTTAAGTAATTCTATTGAGTTGGATTGAATAATAACCGAAAACTGAATCAATGTTTTAGGCTTTGTGAATTGGGACTTGGAAGGAGATAAACCAAACGATCGTCGACGGTGAACTGTACAATCCTTCTTGTGACCTGCTTGCTAACGAGGTGTCCCTCGGCTTGTGTGCTATCTGTTTAATTGCTATGACTAAAACAAGATAAAGCATGCAACCGGTTATATTTGTTCTCGTTGTGTACGTGTTATATTTACACTAACCCGCGAGACTTGAGATTGTTACTAACCAAGTTTAGAACATACTGAGTTAAGAATAAGAATTAAGTTTGGTGGTTGTTGGTTAATGCCCGTTAAGGCTTAGCTAGCACATGGTGATTAAGGTGTCTACTAACTGGAACTTGAGTGAGGAAACCCGGGACCGATCTCTGGTCATGCATGCTGAGGAAAAAGGGGGACGGTATCTGAATCAGATCCACCCTCCGCTTAAGGACTTGTCTTCGGACTTGTAGCCTAGGCCGGTTGCCGGCTGTTATACCCAAAATTTCAACCCCCCGGAGGAGAGTCTCTACTAATAGGCTAGTAGCAAGGGTTCCCAGTTCGATCGGCACATTTCAGAGTACTAGGGACAGCTTAGTCATCTCCAGGGGCATTTTCGTAATTTTTCAAGGCTCCTAAGCCCCCTATAGGCTTTCTCTCTCCTCCAAATAAGGGTCAAATCAACTTGAAATGCTTTGATATTTTAACCCATGATAGAGGATGACATTTTAAGCATAATGGCGTTGGAATTTTGATTTTTCGAATTTCCAATAATTTTCTAGCAATTTCTGATTGAATCTGACGAGAAATTGAATTTAAAAATATTCCAATACCCAAAAAATTCGATCTCACTTTAGAAAAATCAGAATTATCATCCTTTACCCATGTGTGAAATTTCATAATCAAATTCCTTTTGGAAGCCCTTGAGCTAAAACGTCGGTAAATCTCGGTTTTTACCGGATTTTTCTATCTTTAAGGAAGTCTATATAAGGAACCTTATCCCATGATCAAATCAGAACCTCAAGAACCCTAAGCAATCAGAAAACCTAGCCGTCTCATTCTCCTCACGTTTTTACACATCCAAGCACCAAAATCACATCAAAAATCTCTCGAAATCACCACCTAAACACACTTTTCAACTCCTAACACATCAACAATCATCAAACATCAACCAAACCACCTCCAAAACGTGAAGAACATCATCAACAATCAACAACCAGAAGCCCGGGTCGAACTCAATCCGGAACCGGCATCATCGGAGCCTCCGAAGAATCCCAACGTGAAGAATCATCTTGAATTCGAAGGTAAAACAGGTTACAATCCCACTTTTCTGATTCCCCACGACCTTGTTAACTCTCTGTCAAAGTTTGGGTTCAAACCAACCTGTTTACGCTTCTGTATTGACGTTTGTTTAAGCTTCTGTCCAATAACTTGTTTACCAAGTTTCGTGCTTAATTCGAGTTCAAATTGAAAACTTTCAATCACTAACGACTTGTAAATCTTTCAGGCTACACACCCATAAAATTTGAGCTCAAAACACCCTCGGGAACCTTCTGAAAACCCCTGTCCGTGGGTGGTCCGTGACCTCGGACCTATGGTCCGGGACCTCGGACGCGTTGTCCGAGACCACGGACACCCACGGACGGCGGCGGGATTTTAAAAATTCAAAACTTAGGTTTTTCTAACGATGTCCGGGCCCACGGACAGCCTGTCCGTGGCCCCGGACTTTGCAAATTTTTGTTTTTCTTCAATTTCGACTTTTCTGTATATTTAGGTTAACTGGGGTCCGTGGTCTCGGACTTTGGTCCGTGGCTACGGACGTAAGCAAAATTTGACCTAATTCTGCCTCCGAAACCCTAGTTTAGGTAGCTTTCAATTTCACTTTAATTTCTGTCAAAAAACGTAAAAAAAAAAAAAACAGAAGCGCGCACTTAGGTTAAAACGACTCGTAATAAGCCGTAATAAACCAAGTAGAGGAAAAACGACCTAGGAAGGGTAATGAAAGTAATTGAACCCTAATTAAGTCGAATATCAAGCCCCCGAACCCGAACTCTCCTTTCCTAATTTGATCTAGGTTAAAATTAGGTGGCGACTCATAATAGGTTCCAGTGAGCTAGCTTAGGTTTTAATAATTATTGTTATATGACATAGTTATTAATCTTAGGCTATAAGTGGACCTAAAACCCGTTTAGATCCTAATCAACTTTAATCAACATAGGATAGGGTTTAAAATCGAGGCTCACAGACTGGCGACTCTGCTGGGGAGAAACTTCTTAATTTTAACTTGTTTAATTTTAAGAAAGAGGGCTTAACTCGAAAATGTTTATTTATGGCTTTATTACTTTGTTTGTTTACTTTTGTGCGCACTTTAATTTTGTACCTTTGCATCATATGAGAGCGAGGGTCCACGCAAACCGATTTCACCCCGGGACCCGTTTGAGGGTCCCCTGTCAGGGACTCACACCTTTTAGGTGATGTGAATAAGCGGGGGAAAAGAGGAGGATGTCGTCTAACCACATCCCCTTAATACCTGGGCTTTAGCCCCAAGCGTTTTCTCGGCAGTGTCCTTACCTAGCCCATTGTTTGGTCAGTCAAAGACCCGGCCGTAGACGCACACCTTCAGGTGATGTGAAAAAGTGGGGAAGCCCAAAGAGAATAGCGTGCAAGCCCTATTCCTTTGTGGTAACCTGGGCCCATGCCCCGAGCACCTCTCCGGATCGATCCATACCCGTTTTGATTAAAGCGTCTAGTGAGGACATGTTGAATTTGTGTGGGCCTTGCTTGCTTGTATGATCGGCCCACTACCCAGCCTAGAAATTGATAGGAACCTCTCCTACATCAACTCAGCCCAACCTGAATTGGCAGTTTTATTGTTTGCGGCCTAGAGGTCCTGTTTGGTTTAATGTGTGAGTCATTCGGGCTTCGGCCCAAAAGCTTAGACTTAGGTGATTTCTCATCTGGTCCAATTTGAATTATCCATTTTGTTCTACGCCCATCCACCTAAAGCAATCCATAAAAATCCATCAGGCTTTTCCATTTCAAGGCCCATTCTAGTCCAGGAAGACTTCTTACTCGGGTTTTGACCCACGATCCTAGACACGGGTATCATCTTCAGGCCCAGTCATAATTACTCGGCCCAAATTCCAATTCACATCCAGAACATGGTTTAGAAATCACTTCGGCCCATTGCGCTTTACTTTTAACCCAAACACATTCTGGCCCAAGCGCCCAATTCTCAGAACATTTCAGCCTAGGCACCAGTTCACAGCTCATGAATCATTCCGGCCCATGTGCCTCTCTTCCAACTCATTTCGGGCCTCAGTGCCAACCCACAATTTTCAAAACATTCCAGCTCATGTGCAGCCCAAACAAGTCTTAGCCTAAAACTTCTTTGCGGCCCAAATTTTTAGCTCGGGTCACTTTTGTTTTCCAACAGATAAGCCCAAATCTCAAAGAATGGGAGAGGGAGGAAATCCAATCAACATGGATGCCCAGTTAGCCGAAGAATTCAATGGGATGCTGAAAAAGATTGAGCGCATGGAGAGGGCCAACAAGCCAGCTGGTTTTGACCACTTTCCCACTGGATTATATCCCAAGGTTGATCTCCCTCCAAGGTTGAAATTGCCAACACTTCCTCTATACAAAGGTTCCTCCGACCCACAACTTCATTTGGCAATGTTCGATAGGGAAATGTCCATCCTTTCGCTAAACGACATGCAGAAGGCCAAGGTATTTGCTCACTATCTTGATGAGACCCCTCAGCATTGGTACATAACTCAAAGGATAAATACCAAGACATACGAGGAGGTCTGTGAAGCCTTTCTGCATCATTTTGAGTACGCTAGAAGTTTTGGAGTCACCAGGGCTGATCTTGCAGGCACACGACAAACAGAAGGTGAATCAATGACCGACTTCGTCAAGCGTTGGAGGATGAAGGCAGCCGCTATGCTCACAAATATGGACGAACAGGAACAAATCCGAATGGTAATCAAAAATATGCGGAAGCAATACAGTGACGAGCTGAAATTCACATACTTTCCTAGCTTCAACATGCTGATGGGACAAGTTAATGTCCTAGAAGAAATGATTCACCAAGGGGAGTTAAAACTTGGGAACTCAAAAAACACCGGGAATGGCTCGGGGACAGCAGCCTGTATCCAGAGTGGCACCCGAAAGAGAACTAGGCAGCATGAGGTAAACACCGTTCGACAGGTAAAAGGACCAGGGCAAATCGTTGGGGCAGTGGAATCATCCCGAAAGAGCTCCCGTCGAAGAGAGTTCACAAACATCGGTCAGCCATTGAGCCAGGTTTTTGGAAGACTCCAGGAACGAAACATGCTGCAACCTCTCACCCCTCGACAAAGGGACCCCCAAAAAGGAAGGAATCTGAACCAGTATTGTCAGTATCACCAGCTTCCCGGTCATGACACCGACAACTGCAAAATTTTGAAGCAGCACATCCAAGATCTTATCAATCAAGGTTTTCAACTCCCCGAGTAGGAATCCCAGGTCAAGCACCATCAGAGAGTGCTATCTTCAAGTGTTTTCTCCGATTTCTTCTCTTTACTAGTCATTTTTATGTCTTTCCAATGTTTGTAGTAGTTAGTTTCCTTTATCATTTTCGGTAGTTTTCCTGAGTTTGTAATTTCCAACATTATTCTTTTTGTTGAATAAAACATAGTTCCGTTTTCATAATTTTTATACAAAGCATCATTCGTTTATTCGAAAAAACTTAAAAAAAGAGCACTCACGAAGTAATCGTTTTCAGACTATGCGATGGAACGGCTTGTCTCTTGTTTCTAAAAATTTGAACATGCCTAACCAAACACCACAACTCACCACATAATATCCAAACAACCCACAATGAGGTTCAAGGCCCACATCTATCAAACTGTTGTCACAAACCCCAAATCAATACTGGGGGCAATCTGAGTTTAGAATCATTGTCTTCGAATCTTTTGTTTAAACGTGTGAACTAGTCTTTGAGTGAAATTCGCGAGAGTGTCTTGAGCGGAAAAACCATGAGTGAACGAGCGTGTCATTTTTACACGACTCCGGTGAGTCCACATTCAAAGGTGAGGTAAACGGTATAACTCCGACCGAAGGAGATAATTTGTAAATTTACGCTTAGACCTGTGAAAAGTAACAAAGAACGGATATACAACTATCAGGAATGACGAAGCACCTAGGTACAGCACCACATAGCCAAAAGCTTTTAAACCCTGACATTAAACCCTAGGCACCCCCGCTGAGCCTTCCATATATCCCTTTTCGACATTATGAACTCCACAAAATAACCCAGCCAATGATGAATGTCCGACCCGGTGACCAAAGGACGCAAGGAGCCCGACTCTCAGATAACATTCTCATCAGTCCAAAGAAGCAATGCCGCTATCAGCATGACAAAGCGATCCGCAAATGGTCCCAGAGTGACACAGGATCAAAAGAGCTCACATCAAAACAGCTCTCGAAGCCCAAAACCGGGAAACACAAGAACCCCGAAGGCAAAACCAAGAAAGGATAAAACAAAAGGCAAACCCGAAGTGCCTCGAAGAAATCCAAATGACGAAAAGAGAAATAGTGTAAAGGACAACTTCAAACGTCCAGGTCCAGAAGCTCGAAAACAACGTCAACATGAAGCAGCCAGACGGCTTCAAGACAAGGAAGATGAATCCGAGAGAAGACGCAAGTTGCAGCTTTGGTCACCCATTCAAGCTCCACATACCTCAAATATCCCTCCATGATCCCGTCGTCTTTCATCACACCCTGTGGCCACGTTATAAGCCTCGAAGACTTCCGACTTGGTAGTTGTGTATCCAATCACGTGAAAGTAACAGATCGAATGCGTAAATTCATCAAATATCAAATTCAATGGTCTAGAAGTTGTGACCGTAAGTGAGAAACGAGTGTAAACGCCAAACACGTCGAGTGTAGGTTAGGAAGCACCAAATCAGAACATAAGCCTTGACCCTGTGAGGACAAGACTCATTCGCACGTTTGATCAAAGAAAATACTGGGGGCAATCGATCGGAACGATCAATTGCCATGAACTCTGCTCATATTGTCTTAAGGGAAAAATACTGGGGGCAATTGTTGGCTCCAACAATTGCCATGATAACACCAATTGAAACCCAAAGCTTGAGCACCTCCATCCCACCACAGGCACACATAAGCCCTTACCTCCACACCAAACACCTCGGGCCCACACAAGCCCTTACCCCCACACAAATTCTACTTCACCACACAGGCTCACGTAAGCCCTTACCTTCACATCATACACCACAGGCACACATATGCCCTGATCACCACTCAAAAGATCTCTGCATCAAACACCACACCCCACCTGCATGTTCATCTCCTAGGAGATAAATTACAAGTCTGAAATCTTTAGTCAGGAAATGATAACTTCACTTTCTTTTTCAATAAATAGAATTTTCCTCAAACACTGCCATGTTTGGCACCTTCATCAGCAATTTCTTGTCTTGAACAATTCTTCTTCAAACATCGCCATGTTTGGCATATTCCTAGCAATTTCTTGCTTTCAACAAACTACATCATCGCCATGTTTGGCATATTCCTAGCAATTTCTTGCTTTCAACAAATCTGCATCATCGCCATGTTTGGCATATTTCCTTTCAACAACCTACATCATCGCCATGTTTGGCATATTCCTAGCAATTTCTTGCTTTCAACAAATCTGCATCATCGCCATGTTTGGCATATTTCTTGCTTTCAACAAACCTACATCATCGCCATGTTTGGCATATTCCTAGCAATTTCTTGCTTTCAACAAACCTACATCATCGCCATGTTTGGCATATTCCTAGCAATTTCTTGCTTTCAACCAACCTACATCATCGCCATGTTTGGCATGTTCCTAGCAATTTCTTGCTTTCGACAAATTAGCATATCATCCCCATAGCATCATCACCTTTTATACTTCAGGTTCCCGACACCTTATAATGCTCGGCGTACCCCATTCAATCTCAGGTTCCCGACACCTTATAATGCTCGGTGTATCCCATTCGAATTCAGGTTCCCGACACCTTATAATGCTCGGCGTATTCCAGGTTCCCGACACCTTATAATGCTCGGCGTATTCCAGGTTCCCGACACCTTATAATGCTCGGCGTATTCCAGGTTCCCGACACCTTATAATGCTCGGCGTATTCCAGGTTCCCGACACCTTATAATGCTCGGCGTATTCCAGGTTCCCGACACCTTATAATGCTCGGCGTATTCCAGGTTCCCGACACCTTATAATGCTCGGCGTATCCAGGTTCCCGACACCTTATAATGCTCGGCGTACTCCAGGTTCCCGACACCTTATAATGCTCGGCGTATTCCAGGTTCCCGACACCTTATAATGCTCGGCGTATTCCAGGTTCCCGACACCTTATAATGCTCGGCGTATTCCAGGTTCCCGACACCTTATAATGCTCGGCGTATTCCAGGTTCCCGACACCTTATAATGCTCGGCGTATTCCAGGTTCCCGACACCTTATAATGCTCGGTGTATTCCATTCATCTTTCAGGTAGTCGACGCCTTAGAATCGCTTGACATTACATCATTTTCATCATTTTAGGTAGTCAACGCCTTAGAATAGCTTGACATCATTTTCATCACTTTAGGTAGTCAACGCCTTAAGCTTGACATCATATCATCCTTATGGTAGTCAGCGCCTTAGAATAGCTCGACAACATATCATCATTTTAGGTAGTCAACGCCTTAGAATAGCTTGACATCATTTTCATCACTTTAGGTAGTCAGCGCCTTAGAATAGCTCGACAGCATATCATCACTTTAGGTAGTCAGCAATAGCTCGACAACATATCATCATTTTAGGTAGTCACGCCTTAGAATAGCTTGACATCATATCATCCTTATAGGTAGTCAACGCCTTAGAATAGCTTGACATCATATCATCCTTATAGGTAGTCGACGCCTTAGAATAGTCTGACATTACTTCATCATTACCTTTAGGTGGTCGACGCCTTAGAACCACTCGACACCCTTCCACTTTACTCATAGGTAGTCAGCGCCTTAGAATAGCTCGACACAACTTGTCGGATTTCAGTTGCACGAGGGCCTTTTAAGATCCAAAATTTTGGGGTATCACTCAAGCATCAACTAGCCTTTTCATTTCCACTACAAAGTCTAGTTGACGGGGGGCAATCTGTTATACCCAAAATTTCAACCCCCCGGAGGAGAGTCTCTACTAATAGGCTAGTAGCAAGGGTTCCCAGTTCGATCGGCACATTTCAGAGTACTAGGGACAGCTTAGTCATCTCCAGGGGCATTTTCGTAATTTTTCAAGGCTCCTAAGCCCCCTATAGGCTTTCTCTCTCCTCCAAATAAGGGTCGAATCAACTTGAAATGCTTTGATATTTTAACCCATGATAGAGGATGACATTTTAAGCATAATGGCGTTGGAATTTTGATTTTTCGAATTTCCAATAATTTTCTAGCAATTTCTGATTGAATCTGACGAGAAATTGAATTTAAAAATATTCCAATACCCAAAAAATCCGATCTCACTTTAGAAAAATCAGAATTATCATCCTTTACCCATGTGTGAAATTTCATAATCAAATTCCTTTTGGAAGCCCTTGAGCTAAAACGTCGGTAAATCTCGGTTTTTACCGGATTTTTCTATCTTTAAGGAAGTCTATATAAGGAACCTTATCCCATGATCAAATCAGAACCTCAAGAACCCTAAGCAATCAGAAAACCTAGCCGTCTCATTCTCCTCACGTTTTTACACATCCAAGCACCAAAATCACATCAAAAATC
Organism: Limonium bicolor; assembly: GCA_023374045.1. Lineage (NCBI taxonomy): Eukaryota > Viridiplantae > Streptophyta > Magnoliopsida > Caryophyllales > Plumbaginaceae > Limonium > Limonium bicolor. Next base: position 94,294,672 of record CM041776.1, read on the forward strand.
TCTCGAAATCACCACCTAAACACACTTTTCAACTCCTAACACATCAACAATCATCAAACATCAACCAAACCATCCAAAACGTGAAGAACATCATCAACAATCAACAACCAGAAGCCCGGGTCGAACTCAATCCGGAACCGGCATCATCGGAGCCTCCGAAGAATCCAACGTGAAGAATCATCTTGAATTCGAAGGTAAAACAGGTTACAATCCCACTTTTCTGATTCCCCACGACCTTGTTAACTCTCTGTCAAAGTTTGGGTTCAAACCAACCTGTTTACGCTTCTGTATGACGTTTGTTTAAGCTTCTGTCCAATAACTTGTTTACCAAGTTTCGTGCTTAATTCGAGTTCAAATTGAAAACTTTCAATCACTAACGACTTGTAAATCTTTCAGGCTACACCCCATAAAATTTGAGCTCAAAACACCCTCGGGAACCTCTGAAAACCCCTGTCCGTGGGTGGTCCGTGACCTCGGACCTATGGTCCGGGACCTCGGACGCTTGTCCGAGACCACGGACACCCACGGACGGCGGCGGGATTTTAAAAATTCAAAACTTAGGTTTTTCTAACGATGTCCGGGCCCACGGACATCCTGTCCGTGGCCCCGGACTTTGCAAATTTTGTTTTTCTTCAATTTCGACTTTTCTGTATATTTAGGTAACTGGGGTCCGTGGTCTCGGACTTTTGGTCCGTGGCTACGGACGTAAGCAAAATTTGACCTAATTCTGCCTCCGAAACCCTAGTTTAGGTAGCTTTCAATTTCACTTTAATTTTCTGTCAAAAAACGTTAAAAAATAAAAAAAACAGAAGCGCGTACCTAGGTTAAAAACACTTTGTAGAAAGCCGTAATTGAACCAAGTAGAGGAAAAACGACCTAGGAAGGGTAATGAAAGTAATTTGAACCCTAATTAAGTCGAATATCAAGCCCCCGAACCCGAACTCTCCTTTCCTAATTTGATCTAGGTTAAAATTAGGTGGCGACTCATAATAGGTTCCAGTGAGCTAGCTTAGGCTTTAATAATTATTGTTATATGACATAGTTATTAATCTTAGGCTATAAGTGGACCTAAAACCCGATTAGATCCCAATCAACTTTATTCAACATAGGATAGGGTTTAAAATCGAGGCTCACACACCTCAGCTACGCTGGACTCCCGTCTAGAGTAGGTGGCATTAAGATGGTGCGGTGGGATCACCTAAATCCCATGTTCGAATTGAGCTACAACCATTCCCTTCCAGGAACGGTTTGTATACTGAGAATAAGTTGAGATTAAGATTAAGGTAAGGTAAGGAACTGAGATTAAGGAAATGAGGACTAAGGAGGGGGTTACTAACCCACTTGATAAGGGAACGCTTGAGTCGTTCATTGTTTGTGAACTATATATGTTCATCTATGGTTATTGTTATTGCACTTCATATTATGCTTGTGTATGTAATCAATTTCCATGCTATCGACAATTAGTCGTCGTAGCCCCGTTAGCTTGGGAGCCATGAGAGGGTGTACCAGCATTCGTGCTGACCCCCTCGGGGGCTATTTTTACACTTGCAGGTAAGAGACCCATGAGGACGCCCTACGAGAGTAGGAGCGGTTAGACTTAGGGTGGGATGTTTATTTTGAGTTCGGGTTGCGCCTGTGCACCCGACTGTTTATATTTAAACTGATGTAAGGTGTGATTATGTTTAAGATATTGTACTCGGTTGGTTGTGGTATGTGGATGGTGATGTTTTGATTTGGATAAGTTTTGGATAAGTATTGTAAATGTTAAGGCCGGTATATTCTAATGATCAGACCGTGGCAAGGTCCAGGTGTAACACCCCAACCCGAAATCCAATAACCTGAACGGCGTTCACTCCCAGATAAAATACAACTGCAGCGGAAATAAATACAACAACCGGGCGGTATTACAATGCCGTTGGCCACCCTGGTGACCAACAAGGCTAAATCCAAATACAATCTCCAAAAGTCACGGTCTGAATACGAATACAATCCGAGATACTAGGAATCAAACTCTAATGTAAAATACTTAAGTAAAAACAAGTAACTATAAGAAGACTCCCATAGCTTGAATCTACCCCACCTACACTTGGTGTGGTAATCTTCTCAACTTCAGGTACCTGAAAAATGGGGGTGCCCCCAAAGGGGCTCAGCAAACAATACTGGTATGGAAAACGTGCAGCCCATCGTCTACCGGGCCACACCAACTACTTTGTCGAACACATGTAGTCCATTTTTATAAAGCTGTAAACAAGCATAGTCTGATAATAACAAGTATCCATACAAGGACAATATTGTCACATAGAACAAGATTTCAGAAGATCAAGTTAGCTGAGCTGAATCATTTGATAGCTGTCGGGTCCACACAGTGGGACTGACAGATGTATAAGAGTATATCAATATAGTGGAGGTATAGTGACTCCGTTATAGAGAAAGGTTGGGCAGTTAGTCCCTAGGAGATAACGTAGTTAAACCCTGTACTGAGAGCTGATGGGAAATAGAACCCACGAGAGGAATGAAGTCTTCCTCTCCACTGAACTGATGGGCATTAGAAACCCGAGAGGAATAGAGTCTTCCTCTCCACTGAAATGTTCCGTCGCGACGTATAACTGAATAGGAGACGACCTGAGACAGGTACAACTCCTGTAGCATGCATGGCCAGATCCAACTGGGCTCCTCGTTCTCGAAGTATAGAATTGTCAAGTGTCATATAAAGATGTTAAACAAGAATACAATGTGTATTGTCAATTATCACGTTTAGGATAATGACGTTTGTTATAAAGTGAAGTTAGTGAGAGACTTGAGTACAAGTTCTCGGTATACTGAAGCGCAGGTATTTAATCCACTGGTATAGTAGTGTTTGTATGCGTGGGACATACTCGTAGTAGTCAGCATCATTCACGCACATAAAATAATACAACAGCGCACAAGAGTAAACAACATTTTATATTAATTATCTTGGTCGTTAATTCAAACAACAAATAGCACACAAGCCGGTGTAATCCGGTAGAAAACAGGTTGCAAGAATCCCATACCGTTCACCGTAGACTGTACTTGTTTAATTCCCGGTCAACGTCTGGTCAAAGAAAGTCCTAGAATAGAATTAACTAAGAGGGTTTGTAACACCCCAACTCAATCCAAATGTGGTCTCGCAACTTAACAGTATATATATAAACATGTCACAGCGGAATTCTTTACAATCCAGGACCTTGCCACGGTCTGACTACGGAATATACCGAACATTAGTCTACAACCTTAACCATTTACATAACCTTCTTACAACCCCCTCACATCCTATACATCTTACTAACTCAGATTGCCATACGAGTGTACATGCACAACTCGTAGGCCACACTAAACCTTTAACCGCTGTATCCTCTTCTTACTCTTGCGACGATCGCTTCCTGATGTACCTGTGTAGTAAAAACAGCCCCCAAAGGGGGTCAGCACGAATGCTGGTACGATCCTCTCATGGCCCCCAAGCTAACGTGGCTACGACGACTAATTGTCGATAGCATGGAGGTTGATTAGATGCACAACATAATAGAAAGTGCAGTAAACAACAACTCAGATATGAACAATCAAAGTTCACACACAATGAACGACTTAAATGCGTTCCCTTAATTAGAGAGTTAGTTATTTAACTCCTTAAGTAATGTTCTCTCTTAATCTTAGTCCATCCTTATCTTGCCTCAATCTGATTCTTATCTTAATCTTAGAAACAACCATCCTTTAATCAGGAGTGGATGTAGCTTATCTTAATCTTAATATTACAAACCATCCTTTAAAAAGGAATGGTTGCAACTTATCTTAATCTCACCTTAATCTTAATCTTAATAATACAAATCATCCTTTAAAAAGGAATGATTGTAACTTAACTTAATCTTACCTTAATCTTAATCTTAATAATACAAATCATCCTTTTAAAAAGGAATGATTGTAACTTAACTTAATCGTACCTTAATCTTAATCTTAATCTCAATCTTAATCTCAATATACAAACCTTTCCTGGAAGGGATTGGCCGTATCTAATTCGAACCTGGGATTTAGGTGATCCCACCGCACCATCTTAATGCCACCTACTCTGGACGGGAGTCCCGCGTAGCTGAGCCGGCAACCGGCCCTAGGCAACAAGTCCGAAGACAAGTCCTTAATCGGAGGTCGAATCTACTATAGATAACGACCCCCTTTCCTTAGCATGCATGACCGGAGATCGGTCCCGGGTTTCCTCACTCAAGTTCCAGTTAGTAGTTATCTCAACTCAACCCCGTTTGTTGGTTAACCTCTTTCGGTTCATATCGTCCCTCATTAGGGGCGTTCCTTAGTCTCACTCAATTCCTTACTAAGCATTGGTTAGTAAGTTCTCACGGTATGTTGTGTTAGTTTTCAAACATCACACAACAATACAATATATATAATATTTCCGGTTGCATGCTTTATCTTGTTTAGTGAGCACACAAAACAAATAGCACACAAGCCGAGGGACACCTCGTTAGCAAGCAGGTCACAAGAGAACTGTACCGTTCACCGTTGGTCGTTCGGCTGCTTACTCTCTTCCGGAGTCCAAACTCCCAAGTCCTAAAACATTCATTCAGTTTTAGGTTGTTAATCACTTAACTTAATATGACTTACTTAACTTGTTTAACTTACTTAATTCCTTAATGATCCCCACCTAACACCTCTTAGGTCTTACACTTAATCTTACAACATCTTAAACTTTCAAGTTTATACTTACTTAACTTAATCTCTTAAGTTCTTAGGGTCTCAATCATTACTACCCTACCAAAGGCATCCTTATTACCCATTGCCATTCTTAGAATTCAAAATTTCTCTTTTTTTTTGTTTTTAGGCTCGACCGGACTTACCGACCGGACTTGCCAAGTCCGGTCCATTCCAGTACCCTTTTACCGTTGGAAAATTCACTCCGACCGGACTTACAAGTCCGGTCCTATGTCCGGTCGATTCCAGAGACTTATATCCGTACAAAATTCCAGCCCGACCGGACTTGACAAGTCCGGTCCCATGTCCGGTCTATTCCAGAAACATTTCCCGGTATTGTAACAGAGCCCGACCGACCTTGCAAGTCCGGTCCTAAGGCCGGTCGGCTCTAGAAACTTGTTTCTAAATTCTTTTCAACTCCAAACTTCTCCTCATATATTCTAATATGTTATAACCTCATTTGGGCACCTCAAATACACCTTAAGCCCTCCTTCAAATACCTTAAATCATCCACCAAGATCCACCTTAGTCATCATGCATTTTTCCTTGTAATAATGCTAACACTTGTAATGTTTTCCTCTAGGTTTCTAGGTGGTGGTTCATACCTAGTGTAACCACTATGCCAAATGTTTTCTTCACCACTATAACATCATCTCCAAGCATCTTTCACCATCGAAAATCCTTTTACGCACTTACTTAAAGTTCCTTCCTAAGCTTAAGCTTCCATCCACCAACACCTTATTTCCTTCCTAGTTGTTTACCAACATTTGCCTAAGTCCTAGATGCTCAATTACATTCTCTTGATTCTTAAATCCTCCAAGGTAATGCCTAAGTCATTATAACTCGTTACCACACTTTATCTCACCCCTTTTTTTTCAAGACCACCTCTAAAACTTCCTAGTACTTCCTTAGTCATTAATTCCCCTTAGAACATATTCAAATCACCTTAATCATCACACCTTCTCCTTAATCTTATGCACACTTCTTATATTCCTCATCTCATAATTTTGGTGTGTTCAAAACACTCACCATTCCTCTAACTCCTCCTAGACATCTCTAGGTCATCCTAAACCTAAGGACTCCTTAATTAACTAATCTCCACTCACTCAATTCCTTATAATGATTCCTAGTAAATCCTAGGTCATATTAGTTCACCACCATCGCCTAAACACTTATTTTCTACTCAAATTTTGCCATAGCACCTCTAGCATCATAGCATGCCCAAACACATTATTTTTCCTCATTTAACCATCTCACACACCTCAAGTTCTTTCTCATCATATCTCATCACCCAAACCAACTCATTCACAACAAACTCAATATATTGCAATAATCTTAAATTGCATAGCACTAAGGCTCTTAAATGACATGGCTCTTAGGCCCTTAAATGACTTAAACTTAAACACTGAATTTCCCACATATATAAGCTTTCAACCTGCAAATACACTCATCAATCTCATAGTAGTTATAATGCTCTTAAAATCCACCTTAAACTTATATTACTAACTCATTCTCATTAGCTCCTTAGTCACAAGTTCATAAGCTTGTTTAAGTTCTTTTTCCTTAGGTTATATAACCCAATACACAATGTAAGCTCTAAGCCACATTGGTATTTATCTAAAACTCATTCCTTAATCTTAAACCACCATTAGGTAAGCATTTTACCTTGTTTTCTCAAGCTTATCTTAATCTCCTCCTTAGGCCTTCTTCTTGCATAGATCTCGGCCACCACTTAAATTCCTTTTGCCAATGTTCTAATCAATATTTAAGGACTCATATGAGTACTAAACAATGCACTAACCTCAAGGAATAAAAACCTAGGTTAGAAATGTGTTCTAAGGCATAAAAGTGGATGATTACCTTTGAAGTCTCAAGGTAGACTTTGGCATTGAATGAAATAGGACCTCCACTAGTCCTTGGTGAATAAATCAAGCTAGAACAAGGCATAAAAACATAGCCCCATGAGAAGGAATTTTCGGCCATGTACAAGAAATGATGGAAACATGGTTTTTCTTACATTTTCTTTACCTTAAGAGAATGGAGAAGCTAATGAGCTCTTCAAACTTGATTTTCCCCCATCAATGGAGTTTTCTCATGGCACCAAAATGGAGCTTTGAAAGATTTGAAAAGATAGAAAGATAGGTCTTGACCTAACTAAGACAAATATGCAATTTGTTTTGGATTGGAGCTTGGAGTTGTATTTGGCAAGTGATTGAAGATGAAGAACCATGGGGAAGCAACACTCTCGGTTTTGGAACAGAGAGAAGAAGAAGAAACCGTGGGTGAAGGAGAGAAATGGAGAATAAAGGAGAGAAGTGAGCTAATATAAGATATTTTGCTTTAATAAAGCAAATAGTAACTTCTTTACTTATCTCTTCTTTTCCTTTCTCATTTGATGACTCATGTGGTGACTCCCCACATAAAAACCGGCCACCCTCTTAATATAAGGCTAACATGGTCTTTGTTGACCAATTAATTGACTTATATTGATTAAAACTTAAACTAGTCACTAAATAGTTACTATTCACTAATCAAGGCACATAATCGGGAAATTTTTGATTTCCCATTGATTTAGACCTCCTAATGTGATACTAATTAGTACACATGTTGATTAAAGAGTAATGATGGACATTTAGCCACTCAAAACTCAATTCTAAGACAATTTCTCAAAAATGTGCTTTAAGACTTCTTAAAGCACTTTTTGTGTTTTAACTTGTTTTCAAGCTTGGTTTTCTTTGCTAATTGATTTAAAATGACCATTAGGATATTACTAAGGTCTTATCATGATATTTGGGTACTCACCCAAGTCTCTCCAAGCTTAGAGCACGTTTTTGCCCTGATTGCCTTTAAGGCACTTTCTTGTGTTTTCCTTGGTTAAAATTCTACCAATCTTTCTAAGGCATATTTTAGCCTTACTACATCATGATTTGATGTTTACTTAGCATACTTAGGTTTGGGGTATTTCAATCTACCCCCCTTAAAAGAACTTTGTCCTCAAAGTTCCCATGCATCTTATCTCATTAGAATACATGTCTTACCTCATTCCTTAGATCATATAGATCATACTTATATACTTAATCTCATTGGATCATTAGATCCGCCACATTCTTATACTTAAATATCACACAACATGCTTAAGCATGTGTAGCACTCAAAATTCCTTTTGTACCTTTTTGATGATTAAAACATTCACATAACTTCCAACGTATTCTCCCATGTCACCTGTCCGTAGACAATGGCTCATTCGTCCTCGTCACCATGGGCTAGAATACAAAACACGCTGCTCTCCCCATGTCACCGGTCCGAAGACAAAGGCTCGTGCGTCCTCGACTTCATGGGCGAGACTCAGTAAAAAGGTAATCCTTTTTACGAGGTCATGTGAGGAATAATTCCTCTAATTAAAAATACAAGCAACTCCAATTTCATTTTTATCCCCAAGGTCTCTATCCTTAGTGTGATTTAATTGTGACCACTGGTAGGGAGTTTCAGGAATCATCTAACCCTGACGTGATCAGCATCAGTGTAGAACTATCCTTCCACCCCAATTTGTGTTCGGTTTCCCTTGATCCCTAGAAAATCAAGTTCCACCTCCCACGTCATTTTCAAACATCCAAATAATTCACTCATGTCCAATTTTCTATCTTTTTAGTTCTTCTAATCATAATCAATACATCTCCAAAGTGTGGACTCATTCCATCAAGCATTCCCAATTCATTTCTTAGTAATTACCTCAAGACTTAAATTCCTACTAAATTCTATATCAGTCTCATACCAACTTCCACTGTCTCATACCACATAGCATTACTATATCCTAACTCATGCTCATATCAAATGATATCTCATAGCGTTATCTTATTCTTATCTCACACATAGTCTCATATCGACTCATACCTCATATATTCTTATTTCTTAAATTTCTTAAGTCTCCTTAATCCTCTTCCTTAATTCTCTTAACTTGTACTCACACCGGAGTTAACAAGATAGGTACTTAATATGTATGGTATTCACATCTTCCGTGTGCAATAACCATGATTTAGGTACTTAATATGTATGGTATTCACATCTTCCGTGTGCAATAACCATGATTTACCTCAAAATGTTTATGTAAAACATATTCTCAAGTTATTTTGTGCTATGCACACCGTAGTTTATGTACTCAGTACACAAACATACGCTAAGCGGTTTTCGCTCTACCCCCCCTTAAAATGGATTACGCCCACGTAATCAGCGTTACATCATCTTTGAACATAAGTTCAAGATGTCTAATTCTCACCAAGCTTTCTAGCTTCCACATCACCTATCTTATTTATAATTCGATCAGAAATGACTTAGTCTCTGTATCGAGGATTCTTAACGGTACTTATACCGTTTCCTTAACTTAGTTTGGTCTAATCTCAAAGGTAGTGATCTGCTAGCTTCCGCTGCACCACTCTGATAATCTTAGGCCTAATTGTCTCAATGGACACGTGTTATCTTTATATATACACGGCCTTAATGAGTTGTAACTCGTCTATCCATACTCCTTGAAGATCTTACGCTCATACTCTTAGTATTTTCTCGAATGTCTAAATTGTTCTCCCCAACTGACCTTTGGTCTGAGGATGATTCTTAGTCTGAAACTACTGTTTAGTGCATAATGCGCTTTACAGTCTTAATCCCTTACATCTTAAGACATGTCCAATGTCTGTACTTAACAATCCGTGCTCTTCGCACTTCATAGTTCTTAATTATCTATTCTCTGGTTCCTCTGTGTTGCTGGTTCAACTGAATTCTTCTCTTCGACTGTCTGTGGTAGTAGCTGCTCTTGTGTGATCTTGCGTCGTTGTCCGTGGTACGGAGTCGACTACCTCCCGTGTTCCTTACACTACTCGTCTACATGCATGGGGTACCTTACTGGTACATTACTACTTACCCAACTAACTCATAAATGAGCGTGTCAGGCCTGCAAGCCCCTGTGGGGTGCAGTCGTCCCACGTCTCGTTTTAGTAAACTCATAGTGTCCGTCACACGTTTAGGTATTGCTAATTATGAAGTATTCTGTTGTCGATCTCCTCTTTCATTGTTCCATGATAACATTTATTGTTCTTCTTGAAGTTAATCAAGGGAAGTCCATTTACTGTGTTCTTGGGTATTGTATGCTCTAGCTCTTTCTGTATCCCGCACGTATTCGGTCTCTTAATAATTGAGGTCTCTTTCCGTAGAGCCTCTTATCTTGTTTCTCATATTTATGCTACTAGGAATGCACTTCCAGTTCCTTAAGGAATGGATGGTGTGCTTCCTGCGAAATCTTACCTAATCCGGTCCAGACTGCTGGCATCAACGCTCAGTTCGTCTACCATCTTATTTTCTTACTTATGCTAATCTTAACTCATGAATCTAATTGCCTCAGTGTCAATATTTGACGGCTCATTCATAATGGTCGCCTTACCACGCACCATGACTTAATCCACCTTTCTAACTATTGTACTCACGACCACTACTACCGTGGTAGTTGGTCTTTACCATGTTGCCCATTAATGGTGCAATCTCTTACTCACTTATTCTAATGTCTTAACTTATACTCAATCCCTTCTTGGTGTAAACACACTGGAAGTTCTTTCATTCCGGTATTGGCGGTTGTCGTACCGTGTTGTAAAATAGTTGGCTCTTGATATGAAGGTGTTATCTACCATGTAGTTTAACTGGTTACTGAAGAAGTCATCCGCTGAATCACAAGCTCTTCTGAGCATTGTTTAATTGACGTGCCATAATGTGCAGTCACAATGTTTATCTCTGACCATTACTAATTTTTACATCCTGGGTGTTGGATATGGGGTCTATCTATGCAACCTTCCTTATACTCAAGTGTATCTGGTACGTTCTAAGGTAATCTCAAGGTTCATAGTTTCCATTTTCTAAATAAAGTTTACTTCATCTCTAACAAGTGAAAGCCCTTTTTTGAGGGGTTCATTCCCACTCTTGGCCTCACAACAAGGAGAGGTATCCCCACCCTAAAAGGCGTGGTTCGTTCTCCGCTCCCGTCCTTAGCATTATCTCAATATTCTCATTGGTACCCTTTCTTGGTATTGTTTTTTCCCAATCTAAATTATAGGTTTGGTAACCGTTCATATCTACAAATTGTAGTCTCTCATGGCTTAAACAAGCTCTCTTATAATTTACTGCGCCTCGGCTCTGATGTGGTTAACATCCTTGGCTCGTAGGCTCTTAATGCTTAATGTCTCAGTTCATTATTTGTACTCTTACTCATCTGTAGGTTATCCTCATAAACTTCTGGTTCTTTGAGCACTATCCACCGTTAATTTACATACTAAATGTAGTATCGGGTTACATGGTAAGTTGCTGCATTCTGCTTCCTGCTAGGGAAGTTGTTCAGGTGATCTGAGGTTACTTAATGTCTTTGACAATACTGTCATTTTACTAGACTTATGTCTTTTGGCAATCAAGGATAAGTTCATATTAGGCGTTTGCCTTACGGTGTCCAAGTTGGATATCATCCTGGCATCTTATACCTCTATCTCAACGCTTTGTTCAACTTCCGTTGACTACGCCACCCGTTGATGATCAATCATACTTGGGTATTAATGAGTTAGACGAACAGTACTAGCTGTCATTCATCAGTTTGTTCGGCTCGACTATGCCCGCTCTGTGGGGGTAGTCCTCTGAGCTTTCCTTTTCCAGGGTTGTACGACTTTAATTCTTAGTAGGTTATAGCTTATGTTTATCTTTTTATCCTTGATTTCCGGGTTTTCCAACATCTTCATTGAAGAATGTTGTTATTGGTGTCCTTAATGGTCACTCTGAGAGTCTTATCCCGTTTTCGTTGTAAGTCGATGCTTCAACAGTTTCAATAGTATCTTATAATACATCCCTTGTATATCATTGCTTATATAGTGTTTTTGCTCGCAATACCGAGCAATCTCTTAGGTTTTCCCCTTGGAGTTTGAGATTGGTGTTCTTACCATACTGTCGGTTGTTATTGTAGTGGGTTATACCGTTGCTAGTATTTATATGGTTTAGTATCTCATCTAAGCTCAGCTCCCTGCTGGCTGATGTGTCGGTTCATCTCATCATGGTCAGGCCGTCAGGCCCTTCCAAGGTCTTATTTTTCCATTCCTATGGTTTTACAATCCGGTATTAATATATGCTACAACTGTAGCGTTCTCCTATTTCGCCTTGATGGCTTCCCGTGTAGCTTAACCGTGGTAGCACTTGCTATGGCAAGTGCGCCATGCAGGATGGGTTATTGGTACAAGGCACATTGGAAGTCCTCGGGACTCCCTCAATGATCTCTTATTTTGGATAATCGACCATCCGGCAGTTTCCTTGTAGTTTGACAGTACTGTCATTTATCAGGGCGTTCCTCTTTCTGAGAGAACCCCTTAATATTTTCTTATGTCTTAATCCTCGCTCCTATCTCCACACATTCTGTTGTGGTTATTAAGTAATAGTTCTTCTATAGGCACTACATTGTAGTCCTATTTCGGTATACAATTTGTATGTGTTTCCACCATTGTCCGCGTTATGTCTAGCAGGTTTGCAACTTTTTTGTTGTACGGGGTTTGGAGTTCCCGGTTCTTAACTGGACTTTCCAGTAACCTCAATCCTCATGCTCTGTATTATCATACTGTTATGCTCCTTCGGACCACTGTCCGGTACTCATGTCGTTTATCATTTCCTCATCCATTGCACGTGTAGTGCTTTCCTTATCATTGGTATGGCGGGTTATTTCGACTGCGTAGCATGTCGACCCATGTTGCCGGTAATTACCGTTCCCTTACTGATAGTATTCCTTAGGTAGCGCCTGTTTCTCTGTTGCGCTCCATTGCAAATCTCCAAGTTCTCCATAACTGTTGTGCAACAAGATGTCCCTCGTACTGCTTATTGTTAGCTAACTGCCAGATCGGGTTTCCCCGAGTAAGAGAAGGCTTTCTTCTCTCTGGCGTTTGTCCACATATTTAGGGTTAGGGATGTGGAGGGCGGGCCTAGGTACTATGGATATCCGGTAAACACCGGGGAGTCCTGGCTAACGCACCTCACACTCTATCTCTCAACCCTTAACCCATAACTCAATCTCAACCTCATCATTCTCCTAAGTTCGGTATTTCTTGTCTTCAGAGCGTAACTACGCTCTGATACCACTTTTTGTAACACCCCAACTCAATCCAAATGTGGTCTCGCAACTTAACAGTATATATATAAACATGTCACAGCGGAATTCTTTACAATCCAGGACCTTGCCACGGTCTGACTACGGAATATACCGAACATTAGTCTACAACCTTAACCATTTACATAACCTTCTTACAACCCCCTCACATCCTATACATCTTACTAACTCAGATTGCCATACGAGTGTACATGCACAACTCGTAGGCCACACTAAACCTTTAACCGCTGTATCCTCTTCTTACTCTTGCGACGATCGCTTCCTGATGTACCTGTGTAGTAAAAACAGCCCCCAAAGGGGGTCAGCACGAATGCTGGTACGATCCTCTCATGGCCCCCAAGCTAACGTGGCTACGACGACTAATTGTCGATAGCATGGAGGTTGATTAGATGCACAACATAATAGAAAGTGCAGTAAACAACAACTCAGATATGAACAATCAAAGTTCACACACAATGAACGACTTAAATGCGTTCCCTTAATTAGAGAGTTAGTTATTTAACTCCTTAAGTAATGTTCTCTCTTAATCTTAGTCCATCCTTATCTTGCCTCAATCTGATTCTTATCTTAATCTTAGAAACAACCATCCTTTAATCAGGAGTGGATGTAGCTTATCTTAATCTTAATATTACAAACCATCCTTTAAAAAGGAATGGTTGCAACTTATCTTAATCTCACCTTAATCTTAATCTTAATAATACAAATCATCCTTTAAAATGGAATGATTGTAACTTAACTTAATCTTACCTTAATCTTAATCTTAATAATACAAATCATCCTTTTAAAAAGGAATGATTGTAACTTAACTTAATCGTACCTTAATCTTAATCTTAATCTCAATCTTAATCTCAATATACAAACCTTTCCTGGAAGGGATTGGCCGTATCTAATTCGAACCTGGGATTTAGGTGATCCCACCGCACCATCTTAATGCCACCTACTCTGGACGGGAGTCCAGCGTAGCGAGCGGCAACCGGCCCTAGGCAACAAGTCCGAAGACAAGTCCTTAATCGGAGGTCGAATCTACTATAGATAACGACCCCCTTTCCTTAGCATGCATGACCAGAGATCGGTCCCGGATTTCCTCACTCAAGTTCCAGTTAGTAGTTATCTCAAGACCCCGTTTGTTGGTTAACCTCTTTCGGTTCATATCGTCCCTCATTAGGGGGCGTTCCTTAGTCTCACTCAATTCCTTACTAAGCATTGGTTAGTAAGTTCTCACGGTATGTTGTGTTAGTTTTCAAACATCACACACAATACAATATATAATAATATATTCCGGTTGCATGCTTTATCTTGTTTAGTGAGCACAAAAACAATAGCACACAAGCCGAGGGACACCTCGTTAGCAAGCAGGTCACAAGAGAACTGTACCGTTCCGTTGGTCGTTCGGCTGCTTACTCTCTTCCGGAGTCCAAACTCCTAAGTCCTAAAACATTCATTCAGTTTTAGGTTGTTAATCACTTAACTTAATATGACTTACTTAACTTGTTTAACTTACTTAATTCCTTAATGATCCCCACCTAACACCTCTTAGGTCTTACTCTTAATCTTACAACTTAATCTTAAACTTTCAAGTTTATACTTAGCTTAACTTAATCTCTTAAGTTCTTAGGGTCTCAATCATTACTACCCTACCAAAGGCATCCCTTATTACCCATTGCCATTCTTAGAATTCAAAATTTCTCTTTTTTTTTGTTTTTAGGCTCGACCGGACTTACCGACCGGACTTGCCAAGTCCGGTCCATTCCAGTACCCTTTTACCGTTGGAAAATTCACTCCGACCGGACTTACAAGTCCGGTCCTATGTCCGGTCGATTCCAGAGACTTATATCCGTACAAAATTCCAGCCCGACCGGACTTGACAAGTCCGGTCCCATGTCCGGTCTACTCCAGAAACATTTCCCGGTATTGTAACAGAGCCCGACCGACCTTGCAAGTCCGGTCCTAAGGCCGGTCGGCTCTAGAAACTTGTTTCTAAATTCTTTTTCAACTCCAAACTTCTCCTCATATATTCTAATATGTTATAACCTCATTTGGGCACCTCAAATACACCTTAAGCCCTCCTTCAAATACCTTAAATCATCCACCAAGATCCACCTTAGTCATCATGCATTTTTCCTTGTAATAATGCTAACACTTGTAATGTTTTCCTCTAGGTTTCTAGGTGGTTGTTCATACCTAGTGTAACCACTATGCCAAATGTTTTCTTCACCACTATAACATCATCTCACAAGCATCTTTCACCATCGAAAATCCTTTTACGCACTTACTTAAGTTCCTTCCTAAGCTTAAGTTTCCATCCACCAACACCTTATTTCCTTCCTAGTTGTTTACCAACATTTGCCTAAGTCCTAGATGCTCAATTACATTCTCTTGATTCTTAAATCCTCCAAGGTAATGCCTAAGTCATTATAACTCGTTACCACACTTTATCTCACCCCTTTTTTTTTTCAAGACCACCTCTAAAACTTCCTAGTACTTCCTTAGTCATTAATTCCCCTTAGAACATATTCAAATCACCTTAATCATTACACCTTCTCCTTAATCTTATGCACACTTCTTATATTCCTCATCTCATGATTTTGGTGTGCTCAAAACACTCACCATTCCTCTAACTCCTCCTAGACATCTCTAGGTCATCCTAAACCTAAAGGACTCCTTAATTAACTAATCTCCACTCAAATTCCTTATAATGATTCCTAGTAAATCCTAGGTCATATTAGTTCACCACCATCGCCTAAACACTTATTTTCTACTCAAATTTTGCCATAGCACCTCTAGCATCATAGCATGCCCAAACACATTATTTTTCCTCATTTAACCATCTCACACACCTCAAGTTCTTTCTCATCATATCTCATCACCCAAAGCAACTTATTCACAACAAACTCAATATATTGCAGTAATCTTAAATTGCATAGCACTAAGGCTCTTAAATGACATGGCTCTTAGGCCCTTAAATGACTTAAACTTAAACACTGAATTTCCCACATATATAAGCTTTCAACCTGCAAATACACTCATCAATCTCATAGTAGTTATAATGCTCTTAAAATCCACCTTAAACTTATATTACTAACTCATTCTCATTAGCTCCTTAGTCACAAGTTCATAAGCTTGTTTAAGTTCTTTTTCCTTAGGTTATATAACCCAATACACAATGTAAGCTCTAAGCCACATTGGTATTTATCTAAAACTCATTCCTTAATCTTAAACCACCATTAGGTAAGCATTTTACCTTGTTTTCTCAAGCTTATCTTAATCTCCTCCTTAGGCCTTCTTCTTGCATAGATCTCGGCCACCACTTAAATTCCTTTTGCCAATGTTCTAATCAATATTTAAGGACTCATATGAGTATTAAACAATGCACTAACCTCAAGGAATAAAACCTAGGTTAGAAATGTGTTCTAAGGCATAAAAGTGGATGATTACCTTTGAAGTCTCAAGGTAGACTTTGGCATTGAATGAAATAGGACCTCCACTAGTCCTTGGTGAATAAATCAAGCTAGAACAAGGCATAAAAACATAGCCCCATGAGAAGGAATTTTCGGCCATGTACAAGAAATGATGGAAACATGGTTTTTCTTACATTTTCTTTACCTTAAGAGAATGGAGAAGCTAATGAGCTCTTCAAACTTGATTTTCCCCCATCAATGGAGTTTTCTCATGGCACCAAAATGGAGCTTTGAAAGATTTGAAAGATAGAAAGATAGGTCTTGACCTAACTAAGACAAATATGCAATTTGTTTTGGACTTGGAGCTTGGAGTTGTATTTGGCAAGTGATTGAAGATGAAGAACCATGGGGAAGCAACACTCTCGGTTTTGGAACAGAGAGAAGAAGAAGAAACCGTGGGTGAAGGAGAGAAATGGAGAATAAAGGAGAGAAGTGAGCTAATATAAGATATTTTGCTTTAATAAAGCAAATAGTAACTTCTTACTTATCTCTTCTTTTCCTTTCTCATTTGATGACTCATGTGGTGACTCCCCACATAAAAACCGGCCACCCTCTTAATATAAGGCTAACATGGTCTTTGTTGACCAATTAATTGACTTATATTGATTAAAACTTAAACTAGTCACTAAATAGTTACTATTCACTAATCAAGGCATAATCGGGAAATTTTTGATTTCCCATTGATTTAGACCTCCTAATGTGATACTAATTAGTACACATGTTGATTAAAGAGTAATGATGGACATTTAGCCACTCAAAACTCAATTCTAAGACAATTTCTCAAAAATGTGCTTTAAGACTTCTTAAAGCACTTTTTGTGTTTTAACTTGTTTTCAAGCTTGGTTTTCTTTGCTAATTGATTTAAAATGACCATTAGGATATTACTAAGGTCTTATCATGATATTTGGGTACTCACCCAAGTCTCTCCAAGCTTAGAGCACGTTTTTGCCCTGATTGCCTTTAAGGCACTTTCTTGTGTTTTCCTTGGTTAAAATTGTCTACCAATCTTTCTAAGGCATATTTTAGCCTTACTACATCATGATTTGATGTTTACTTAGCATACTTAGGTTTGGGGTATTTCAGGGTTAATTTATGTTACCCTTTTATAATGATCCTATTGAATCTTTTAACAAATCTCGTATTTGTTATTTCATGTGAGGTTTATTTCTTTTAATTACCTCATGATTTTATGTACAACTTATTTGTTATTCCTTTTGATTTTTTTATAAATCCTTTAATGTACATATATGTATTTATTTATTCATGTACTATATTTGTTTTTTTTGTCTAGCTGACATAACAACTTATATTTCCTTAACTATATTTATATGTCTATATGGGCATAAAATTCTTATAGTTTTCATTATTCCTCCTTTAACCCAAAGTAATAATCATTGGTTATCTTTAAATTCCTTATAATTATATAAGTCATAGTTTAAACCTCATAACTCCTTTAATCAAAATTCTTTCTTTCTAATTCCTCCAAATATCCATGTAAGACCTATATTTATTTTAATCGAAATTCTTACCCTTATTTCGGTTATTTAAAAAACAACCACATTAATTCATAAACTTTATATTTAAATTCTAATCTTATTATAGCATAGAGTTTTAACTTCTTATTTAGTTAAATTACAAAGCCACCTCTAATATTTTGGTATATAGCTTTTGAATATTATAACTTTCAAAAATTACAACTTAGCCCCTTAAATCCTCGGCCTTAATAATTTATTTCCTATAATTACAATTTAACCACAAAATCTTATAACCTTTACATGATGTCATGTAAACTATAGTTTTAATTTTTAATTCTCCATAAATGCCGAATATATATGTATAAATCCTTAAATTACCAAACTAACCCCAAAGTAATTCGGCTTTGTCATTTATTCTTCCTTAATTACATTTTCATCCCAAAACTTTATAATAGTTTCTTAATAATTTATAAACTATAGTCTAAATACTTAATTCCTTAAAATTTCGGAAGTGAACCTAATAATTCTCTTAATTATGAATTCGCCCACTAATAAATTCCAAACTTTCATAACAACTTTTATAAATTACATAATAGCCCAAAACTTTATAAAGTGTTACTTTAACACTTGTTTAAATTATCTAAAATTCATAAACTTAATTCCTAACCTTATATTATATCATATATATTCCAAGAACACCCTTAACTCTCGGTTTTTATAATAAACACACTAAACTTTGTAAAAATTGCATTTAGCCACATAACTTAATTAATTAGTCATTTAAGCACTAATAGAATATTTTTAACTCACCAAACTTTATGATATAAATTTATATACTTAAGTAGCTCATTAAAATCTATTTAACACATAGACCATTCGGTCATAATTTAATTGAGACCATAAAGCATATAAAAGTGGATTTATATGTCAAAATTAATATACATAAATTCATATGAGTCATATAACTTATGTAAAAATTATTGTAATGTCTTATATTGATTCTTAGCTCAAAATAAAGCATTGTTGCCCTTGATAATCCGGCCTTAATTAATTTGTAACATAAATAAATTTTGTGACACTGCAAACGATTTATTTGGTGTATTAAATGCTAAGAAATTATCCTAGAATTCAATAGTTCAATAGATCATCAGGTTACAAAAATCCCGGTTGAAATAGTATAGTAATTCAATGAAGCGACCAGGGTGTCAATCCACGGGACTTGATGTGGTAAGTCTAGCCTTAGATAATGGTTAACTCAAAAAAGGGGGGGTTTTGTTTTGGTTTTGGGTTGCAAATAAATAACAAGAATAGTAAATAGCAGATAAATTAAAGTGATAGTTTTGGGAGTGTGAACGGTACTCTAGGTTCAGGGAGTTGTTTCACTAGCTAGGTTCTGCATATTCTACTGCTTAAGTGGAGACTTGGATCGGCTTGCAATTCTTAATTATCTATTCTGTATTAAGTCTTAATTCCAGATAGCTCATCTAGACAGGGCATGTAGTTCTAGTCTAGACCTAGCAAGTATATCTAGATGGTTTTATCGCACAAAATTACTAGTCTGGTTTTAATCTGGACTAAAGCTCCTAGTGACTAAAGTAATCTATCCGATTGCAATTATCACAGGTAACAGGTTAATAGGACTGAAATACCCCAAACCTTGATATGTGGTTTAAATATCAAACTATGTTATATAAAGGCTAAAAATTGCCTTAGAAACATCAGTGAACAATTTAAACCATAGTAAATGCAATAAAACGCTAAGATACAGTTTGAGCAAAAACATGCTCTAAGCTATGAGTGAACTTGGTTAGGACCCAAAGAGCCTACCAAGACTTAATAATATTCAATTATGATTTAATAAGGCTAAATAAGTCCTTAGGAAACCTTGGTGGACAGTTAAAAAAAAACACAAGAAAATACCTTAAAGTCAATATGAGCAAAAATGTGCTCTAAGCTTGGGATAAATTTGTATAAGACCTAATGGTCATACCTATACCTTATAAATATGTTAATGAACATATTAAATCAATTACCAAAGAAAACCAAGCTTGAAAACAAGTTAAAACACAAAAAGTGCTTTAAGGAGTCTTAAAGCACGTTTTTGAAAAATTGTTTTGTAAATGAGTTTTGAATGTCTAAATGTCCATCATTACTCTTTAATTAACATGTGTACTATATAGTATCACAATTGGAAGTCTATATCAATGGGAAATCAAAAATTTCACTTCTATGTGCCTTGTTTTTGTGAATAGTGATTTTTATAAGCTAGTTTGTAACATATAATGTTATAAGTAATTAAATTGGTCAACAAAGACTAAAACACCCTCATTATAATAAAGGGGGGGGGGGGCGGTTTCTTAAGTGTGGTGACTCACCACTTACTTGTTAACTTGTTAAAGAAATAAAGATGACTAATATAGTTACTATTTGCTTTATAAACACAAATATCTTCTAAAAAGTAAACTTATCTCATTTCTCTCATTCCTTCTCCATTTCACACGGTTCCAACTTCTTCTTCCTCTCTTCTTCTTGTTCTCTCTCGGTAATACACCAATACCACCATGGAACTCCATCTTTGATCCCTTGTAAAATCAAGCTCACTTGTCCAAATAAAAAACAAACACCACCATTCTCTTTGTCTCATCAAGCTCTTCAATTCTATCCTTTCAAAATTCCAAGAGCTCCATTTCGGTGCCAAGAGGAATTTCCATGGGAGGAGCTTGAGCTCACCTTTTCACATATTATTGTTCTCCTTTGCTCCAAGGTAAGGAAACTCAAAGAAAAATCAAGTTTCCTCCATGTTTTGTTGTTGTCCGAAAATCACCATTAATGGTGCTCATTGTGTTGCTTTGTTCTAGCTCCATTTGAATCTTTCAAGGACTTGGTGGAGTCCTCTCTTGGTAGATATTCCAATTCCCTTCAAAGACCAAGGTAAAACAACTACCTTAATGTTCTTTGAACAATGTAAAACCTAGGGTTTACAATGAGGTTAAGCTTGGAGCTTGAATACTCATCACATTGTTTGTGTAATGTTTAGAAGTTGACAAGCAACTAAGCTTAGCCGATTTTTGAACAAGGAAACAAGAAAGAAGTTTGTGAGGAAAAGAGGTAAATATGCTATCTCAATGTGGTTTAATGCCTTAGGAGAAATGAGCTTATAATGCTTGTTAAAATGATCTAAGGAGCCAATGGTGAATGAGCTAGTAAAATGCTCTCAAGGAGTTATTTAAGGGCATATGTATTGTTGGGTGTATTTGCAGGTTAAAGGCATTATTTATGTGGGAAATTCAGTGTTTAAGGTTTATGCAATTTAAGGGCCTAAGAGCCATGTTATTAAGGGCCTAAGTGCCAAGCAATTTAAGTTATGCACTATATTGTGATGTAGTGCTAAATGTGTGGAGTTTGTGTATAAAAATGTGTTTGATGGATTTTAGGTGTTCTTGAATGAAATAAGGTAAAAACCTAAGTGTTTGGATGTGAGTATATACAAGAGAACCCATGGCAAAATTTGTATGATGTATAAGGAGTTGTAAGTGCTTAAAGGAACTTGGGTGAACTAGGAAGTGTTAAAGGTGAACAAATGTTTTACTAAGAGAGAAAACATGTTTTAGAGGTGTTCTAATGTGCTACAAGGACTTTGGTATTGTCTTGGAAATTCTAGGGATTCAATGTGTGTTTTGAGAATGTATTTAAGTCTTGGAGAAGTTTGTTTAAGGTTTAGAAATGTTGATGTGCAAGGAAGAAGTGATGTTTAGGGTAAGATGTGAAAAAGGAGATTTAGTTAGTAAGAAAAGAAGTTGAGAGAAGATGTTAAGGTGTAGAGGAAACACCTAGGTGTAGTGGTCATTATGGTGAACTACCACTTAGAAATCTTAAGGAGAACAAACCCAAGTGCTAGGAATTTTGTAAGAAATTTGTGAAGGATAAATGGTTTTTGGTGAGTGATTTAAAGAGCTAAGCATATGGCTAAAGTGTTTTGATGTGCCAAATGATGTTAGAACACAATAGAGGCTTGAGGAAAGTTTGGAGAAAATTTGACAAGTTTTGGACAACTTCTGGTGTTGTCCGACCCAGTGGTCCGACCCAGGGTGGGTCGGACAAGCTCTGTTGTAGTCACCGGTTGGAGTTTCTGGAATGGTCCGACCCAGATGGTTGGGTCGGACATGGGTCGGACATGTGTGTGTTAAGTCTCTGGAATGGTCCGACCCACATGGTTGGGTCGGACATGGGTCGGACAGGTGTATTTAAAAGACGGGAAAAGTTTCTGGAACCCAAAGTATGTAAAAAAAAATTGTTTAAGGTTATGAGATGATATGTAATGATGGGGATTGTTAGGTAATGATGTTATAAGGTCGTTTAAGACATATTAGGTGGGTTATAATGACAATCAAGTAAGTGAAAAGTTGTATTAAAACGTAAGGGTAAAATAAGTTAAAATGTGAAGTTATCCAACTAAGTTAACGGGGAAAAGTTATAAGCATTAGACTTTAAACAATCATGTTACCCCGATGTTAATAAAAAATACATGTAATGTTATCAGTGAAATACCCCAAACCTTGGTATGTTGGTTAAACACTAAAACATGATTTATTAAGACTAAAAAGAGTCTTAAAAACACTAGTAAACAAATTTAAACAAAAGCAAACACAAAATGTGCTTTAAAGTCAATAAGAGCTAAAATGTGCTCTAAGCTTGGAATAGGCTTGGGTAAGACCTAATGAACTTACCAAGACCTCATTTATATACTAATTAACATATTAAACCAATTACCAAAGAAAACCAAGCTTGAAAACAAGTTAAAATACAAAATGTGCTTTAAGAAGTCTTAAAGCACATTTTTGAAAAATTGTCTTGTAAATGAGTTTTGAATGGCTAAATGTCCATCATTACTCTTAAATATATATGTGTACTATATAGTATCACATTTGGGTGGCTATATTAATGGGAAATCAAAAATTTCACTTCTAAGTGCCTTGTTTAGGTGAATAGTAACTTTTACAAGCTAGTTTATAACATATGTTATGTTAAGTAATTAAATTGACAAACAAAGACTAAAATACCCTCATACTAAAAAGGGGGCCGGATTTTATATGTGTGGTGACTCACCACTCTCTAGTTAATGTAATAAGTAAGTAAAGCAAACTAAGTAAACTTACTTTTTACTTATAAACATAAATATCTTCTTAAAAGCAAGTCCTATCTCATTCTCATTTCTTTCCTTCATTCCCACGGTTTGCAAACACCACCTTCTACCTTTCTTCTTTGCTCTCTCTCGGTAATACCACTACCACCATTAGAACTCCCACTTTGATCTCTTGTTAAATCTTGCTCACTTGTCCAAATCAAAACAAAGACCACCAATCTCTTCCTCTCATCAAGCTCCTCATTCCTATCTTCTCAAAACTCCAAGAGCCCCATTTCGGTGCCAAGGTTTCCACCATGGAAGGAGCTTGAGCTTGTATTTTGACATATTATTACTCTCCTTTGCTTCTAGGTAAGGAATCTCAAAGAAAAATCATGTTTCCTCCATGTTCTTACCTTGACCGAGAATACACATTGATATAGCTCTTTGTGTGACTTTGTTCTAGCTTCATTTCAACTCTTCATGGACTAGGTGGAGTCCTTCTTGTTATATATTCAAACTCCCTTCAAAGATCAAGGTAAAACAACTACATTAATGTTTTTGAAACAATGTAAAATTAGGGTTTACCATGAGATGAAGCTCAAAGCTTGAATACTCATTATGGTGTTTGTATATTGTCTAGAACTTGACAAGGAATCAAAATACCATACGGTTTTGTAAGGAATCAAGAAGGAAGTGTTTTGGAAAAAGAGGTAAATCTACTAACTTAATGTTGTTTAATGCCTTAGGAGAAATGAGCTTATAAATGCTTATTAAAACTACCTAAAGAGCAAATGGTGAATGACTTAGTAAAGTGTTCTCAAGAGACTAGTAAAGGGCATATGTGTGTGTTGATTGTATTCGCAGGTTAAAGGCATATATATTGTGGAAATTCAGTGTTTATGATTTAAGCACCTTAAGGGCCTAAGAGCCATGCATTTTAAGGGCCTAAGTGCCATGCAATTTAAATTATGCACTATATTGTGATGTAGTGTAAATTTGGGTGAAGTTGTGTATGGGAGTGTTTTTGGTGATTCTAGATGTTCTTGTGTGCTTAATGGAGAAAACAAAGTGTTTTGGCTTAGTAATGTTCTAGGTGAATCCATGTCAAAATTTAGGTAAAAAGCAAGAAGTTCTAAGTGTTTACATAAGGTTTGGTGAGTTAGAAAACTTAGGAAATGAATAAGGAGTTCATGATGTTTTAAAGGAATTTTGATGAATTAGGAAGTACTCTAGAGTGTGATAAGGACTTAGGCATGAGTTTGAGGTAGTGTGTACCAAAGTCATTTTGGACTTAGATGAAGACTTAGGCAAACTTTGGTAAAATAAGGAGGAATTGTAAGCTTGGAAAAAGGGATTTCAAGGATGACATAAGGAGTTTTAGTTGTAAGAAATGATGTTTGAGTAATGATGTTGTGTGGAAGGAATATCTTGATATAATGGTTAGTATAGGCATGAAACATCACTTAGGAACTTAGGGAGCAGATACTATAAGTGTTGGAGGCTTTGGAGAAATTTGGTTAAGTGTTAAGGTTGTAGAAAATGAGTATAATGGCACGTCCGAACTTCCGTCCGAATTTGGAAGCTCGGACATGCCCTGTTACGCTTACAGTTTTCTGGGTTTTAGGTAGTGTCCGAACTACCGTCCGAATTTGGAAGTTCGGACGCACCCATTTCTTTCTCTGGATTTAGCTGCGACCTGTGTCCGAACTTAGGGAAGCTCGGACACAAGTTCGGACGCGCCTGCTCCTTCTGTTGGTTATTCTCGACCCATGTCCGAACTTCCGAAGTCCGGACACAAGTTCGGACATGTGTCTGTTTTCTGTCAAAAATCACGGCTTGTGTCCGAACTTGGAAGCTCGGACACAAGTTCGGACAGGCCACTGTATGGACCAAAAATTATTGTTTTAAGATGGGAATTGTTATCTAAAAATAGTAGTTGGTTAGTAATGATATAATAAGGTTATATAATACATGTTAGGTGGGTTTTAAAAGGCAATTAAAAGGATGAAAAGATGTAACAAGTGTAAAATAAAAATAAACTAGTAATGTTGAGTAGATAATGTTAATAATGGATTAGTGCGTTAATTAACCGACGTTACTAATGTGTTTAGGATTCTCTCAAGGTGGAAACGAAACGAGGCAAGGACCAAGGTATGGTTTTCTTGCAGTCTGTTGCCTACCGGTTTACACCGGCTTGGTGTTGTTTGCTTTTCTGTGTGCTACGACCTTATAAGATTAAGGCATGAAAAGAGTTTACAGTTATTATACATTATGATGTTGTAAGGTTATGACTCCTTTCCCTTGGTTGTCTAACAAGACCTAAATGCTTGCTTGTATGTGACTTAACAACATAATGTGTGATCACTAACAAGTGCTAATCGGGGGAGTGAGGAGTCCGGTTGTTCCGGCCACGCGTGTGATGGATGGGGGTCGATATCATATCCAGTTCGGCTCTCTTGGTGTATGTATAGGTGGTATTCCAATTTGGTTTCTACCTTCCCTTAGCTTATCCAAAGCTAGTTACTGACTCACGTCGGGCCATAGGGGCATACGTATGTTATTTCGGTGTGCTTGGGATTACTATATCCGACACACCTTTGGTATAAGTTAACCGTTCTATATAACCGGACGGTAACGAGGATGGTAACGAGCTTAACATGGGGTTGGTAAAAATCTCTAGGCTCTCATGGTATACTAACTATGGTGGAAGGTTCCCTGTGAGGACCAAGTTTATGGTGTTATGTATTGATATGTGCTATGCAATTTCCCTTGCTATGCTATGGTATATATATATAATGTTGGATGTTCTAAATGAATGCCATGTTATTATGACAATTGGTTGCGCGTATCCCGGTAGCCGATGGGCTGCGCGTTAGCCATACCAGCAAAGGTTGCTGACCCCCTCGGGGGCTCCATATTTTATTGCAGGATGAGGATCGAAGAGGCAGAGTGGCTCTAGGCCCTAGGTTGTTGATGTACTTTTGGACATGTTGATAGTGGAGCCCGGGATGCGCCTGTGCTCCCGAGGCATTACATTTTGATACCGCTGTTGTACGGTGGTGAAAAATTATGGTTGTAGGTGTGTTGTAAATTAAATACTCGGTATGGTTGGTTATGTTATGTATATATGGAAGTTAGATACTATGCTCGGGAGTCTGATCATCAGACCGATACACTTGCATTTATTCTGCCTAGTTAACCACGTGGGTGGTTAACGGCGTTGTAACACCAAAGCGTTTAGTTATTGTTGGTTGGTTATTTCCGCTGCGATTTCGGTAGTTGATAGGGGCGTTGTAGGGGTGTTACAAAAAGTGGTATCAGAGCGAAGTATCGCTCTGATGACTAGAATACCGAGCTTAGGGATATACCGAGTTAGGAAACCTAACCATAGTTACCTAAGTGAACAGATTTGGAAAGGTTAACCACTAACTAAGTGTGGAATTACCTGGTTGTCGGGAAGATGCTATAACCATTGGACCGATAAGTGTGCAAGCATAATGCTAATGAAATGTTCATATGAATTCAGATGGCAGGTAGACCACGAGGGAGAGGCCGCGGGCGCGGTACTGGAGATTTGGGTAACCAAGGCGATGATACTACGGCACAGACTATGGCTGAGGCAGTTGCAGCCGCCGTAGCCCAGTTGGTACCCGATCTGGTTGCTGCTATTCAGCAAGGGCAACAGCCAGGAGTTCAGCCACCACCACCACCGCCACGAGAGACCAATTGGGTCAAGGCGTTGGCTGATCTTAGACCGCCATCGTTCAATGGGGAGACTGATCCTCGAAAACTGGAGGCGTACATCTCCGAACTGGAGACCGCCTACGAGACCTTGGCAGTACCTGCTGAAGCTAAGGTCCGTCTTGCTGCCTACTACTTGAAGGGTACGGCACAGAGTTGGTGGAAATTGGTGAAGGAGGACAGGATGGCTGATCCTGAATTTGGTTGGAGGGAGTACACGGCTCTACTGCGAGCCAAGTACTACCCGGTGCACGTGCAGGAGGCCAAGCGCCTCGAGCTGGATAGCCTGAGGCAGGGGGATAAGATGTCGGTTGATGACTACTACACAGCATTCACTGGCCTTATCCACCTGTTACCAGACCTTGGGTACTCGAACTGAGTGTTGGTGAACCGGTTCTACAATGGACTAAGCCACCGTCTCCGCTATGGGATGGGGCCAGCTGAGTATACTACCTTGCAGGAGTGCTATCATGCCGCTGCTAAGGTTGAAATTACCGTCCGTCTGAGGGACGAGGAGAATGCGCACAAGCGCAAGGCCACCAACGAGGGCCAGAGTCAGCAAGGGTATGGGGGAGGGAAGAAAAAGAAACCCTACCCTCAGCCCCAGAAGGGCCAGTACCAGGGTGACAAGGGCCAAGCCCAGACCACCACAGCTGATGAGCCACTGAAGCTCACGTATGCGTATGCGGCGAAGCCTCTACGCTCCTACCCGCCTAAGGGTAATTACTTAACCATGTGTATCTAGTTGAGGTGTATGTTGTTAAGATGGAAAGTGAGTATTGATTGTGTGTGTTGTAGCAGCTAGCGCGGGTTCTGGACCGGAGCGCCACTTTTACTGTAAGTGGTGCAATGGAGACCACCCCGGCAAAGACTGCAAGGGGAATGATGTGAGGTGCCGTCACTGCCAGAAGATGGGGCACCGTGAGTTTGAGTGTTGGACGAACCCCAACAGCAGGAACTACAAGCCAAAGGGGCAGTGGAAGGGTAATACTACCACGACCACTGAAGGCCCGAAGGCGATTACTCAGCAGACTTCTGACAAGAAGTACACTGAATCCCAGAAGGGGAAGGCTACGGGGTCCGGCAAGGCCGCCCTGAATGTGGTGGACCGGTCTGAGGCACCAGGATCCTCTTCGAGACCAGGTACCGCCTAAACTGTTAAATGAAAAAGTGATTGCTTACCGCATTTCATGCATGAGTGTTAGCAAGTCTAAGGGTATAAACATATAAGTAAAGAGTTAGAATATAATGTGGAAAACACCTAAAGTTAGGCAATTTGAAACTTAGGAACCTTCAATATCTGCTATCCAATCCCGCCCACACCAAACCCTGAAGAAACCGCCATCAACATCACCGACTTTCCATTGGAGCAATGTCAGGTTATCCAGCCAGGTATGATACTTTAAATGGATACCTGACACCGGAAGCACAAATCCATATCATCAGACGATGCGACGAACTTGGAGCAAAACCAGGAGGGTTCTACACACCCGAATACCCGAACGGAGCAAGGATGCAATTGAAGATGATGTGCATGGGTAAGGACTGGAACCCTTACACCAAGTCATATCAAGAAGTCGAGCTGAAGATGGAGCAACAGTATCAAGTATACCAGAGGAGTTCCATGCGGTCGTTAACCACGCCGTGGGAATTGCTCAGCAAGTTGAAACGGAATCAATTCCAAGTGTAAAAGCAGATCTATGCATTGTAAACTTCTACCAGAAAGGTGGACGGTTAGGTATACACCAAGACAAGGACGAGTCACCCGAGTCTCTAAGTAAGGGAGTACCCGTGGTGTCTTGGTCCATTGGTGATACCGCAGTGTTGTGTATGGCGAGCAGAAGCGTGCTGACCTCGCAAGGAAGCTACTATTGAAATCGGGAGATGTATTAATCATGGGTGGGCAATCAAGGATGCTATACCATGGCATCAGGAAGATCAAACTGAATACCGCACCGTCGGCAGTGATCAATGCCACACACATGAAACCCGGACGTTTAAATTTGACCTTCAGACAGTTTTAAGCTTGTATAATTGTGTGATGTGATAAACCCGTATGTATTAAGGATGTTGTAAGTGTGAATCATGGCGACAGTGTAAGCCAATGAATGTTGTAAAAAGAGTGTGTTAATGAATAAAGTGGAGTTGTTTGAAGCATATAAACCGTGTTGTTACCCAATACTTATTAGTTTGCCAATGAATTAGGCTGTGCACTCGGAACGGGAGGTATACTGAGTGTCTGCAATAAGGCAGAAGCCGGCAAGAGCGGCACAATCCTCACCGGTACCTTTCCAGTGAATGGCGTGGATGCATCGATCTTGTTCGACTCTGGAGCCTCACACACATTCATTTCGCTATCATTTGCGAAGAGGCTGGGGTTAGACGGTGAAGAGATGCCAGACTTCGTGGTCACTCTCCCGTCGAAAGAGCGGATCAGATGTACCCGCTACTACCGAGATGCTGTTGTTCGAATCAGGGATGAGGAGTTTCCGATCGACTTGATAGAGTTCGACGGACTAGGTTTTGATGTGATTGTCGGGATGAACTGGTTGGAGCGGTACAAGGGTAGAATCCTATGTGCCGAGCATCGACTGCTTCTTAGGAGTCCATCTGGGGTTACTATATCATACCGCCAGAGGCCCAGGGAGCCTTCGACACAGATCATCACCGCCATGGCCATGTATCATGAGTTGCGACGGGGAAATGATGTATACCTCTGCTATGTCCAGGACATAGAGAGAGACCCTGAGTTTAGCCCAGATGTGCCGGTAGTGTCGGAGTTTCCTGACGTATTTCCTAAGGAACTGCCGGGCATGCCGCCAGCACGAGAGGTTGAGTTTGAGATTGATCTAGTTCCGGGCACCGGACCCATTGCGAAAGCACCTTACCGTATGGCTCCAGCAGAGATGACAGAGCTCAAGGAGCAGCTGAGAGACCTACTCGACAAGGGCTTTATCCGCCCTAGTGTGTCACCATGGGGAGCGCCGGTTCTCTTCGTGAAGAAGAAGGACGGTAGCCTCCGCCTATGTATTGATTATCGGGAGCTGAATGCTGTTACGGTGAAGAACCGTTACCCCTTACCACGCATCGACGATCTATTTGATCAGCTGAGGGGAGCATCAGTATTCTCCAAGATAGACTTACGTTCCGGATACCACCAGATTGCCATCCGTGACAGTGATATAGAAAAGACAGCCTTCAGAACTAGGTATGGGCATTATGAGTTCACAGTTATGCCGTTTGGCTTGTCAAATGCACCAGCAAAGTTCATGGACTTAATGAACCGTTTGTTCCAAGATCAGTTGGACAAATCAGTGGTAGTCTTCATCGATGACATACTTGTGTATTCGAAATCGAGAGGTGAGCATGAAAGCCACCTGAGAGTATGTAGACATTGAGAAAGAATCAGCTGTATGCTAAATTTTCTAAGTGTGAATTTTGGTTGAACCAAGTATCATTCCTTGGACATGTGATTTCTGAGGCCGGGATCGCTGTTGATCCGGCAAAGATAGATGCAGTGCGCACCTGGCCTAGGCCGAAGACAGTTACCGACATCAGGAGCTTCCTCGGTCTGGCAGGTTTATAGGAGGTTTGTGAAGGACTTCTCCAGTGTCTCGAAGCCGATGACTTCCTTGATGAAAAAGGATGCACCATTCGAGTGGACAGTCGACTGTGAGAGAGCTTTCACGAGTCTCAAGGATGCTCTGACATCTGCACCGGTTCTGACATTACCAGACGGTCCAGATGGTTTTGAGGTCTATTGCGACGCATCAGGCAGGGGTATGGGTTGTGTGTTGATGCAACACGGGAAGGTCGTGGCTTACGCCTCCCGACAGCTGAAGAAGCATGAGGAGAACTACCCTACCCACGATTTAGAATTGGGGGCCATTGTCTTCGCACTGAAGATATGGCGACATCATTTGTATGGGGTAAGCGTGACAATCTATTCTGACCACAAGAGTTTGAAATACTTGTTCACTCAGAAAGAGTTGAACATGAGGCAGAGAAGAGGTGGGTTGATTCTTGAATGATTATGACATCAATTTACAGTACAAGGAGGGTAAGGCAAACGTGGTAGCTGACGCATTGAGTCGCCGAGCACACTCTCTCCATTCGCTAGTCTCTCATACTGGCTTGGTTGAAGAGGTGCGGAGTGCTCAGATGACGGATCAGTATATGGTGGAAATTAGACAGAAGCTTATTGATGGCACATTCGAGGGTCAGAAGTATGACTTCAGACTCCACGATGATGACCTGATTAGGCTTAATGGCCGGTTGTGTATACCGAGGAGTAGCGCTGAGCTGAAGGAGCGCATACTGAGTGAATCCCATTGTTCTACGACATCGATTCACCCCGGAGCTTCAAAGATGTATAAAGGTATGAAAAGATATTTTTGGTGGACTGGAATGAAAAAGGATGTGAATGACTATGTGTGAGGTGTCTCACTTGTCAGAAGGTCAAGTTTGAGCACCGACGGCCTGGTGGTATGGTGCAGCCAATGCCAGTGCCGGAGTGGAAGTTCCATGACATATCTATGGACTTCGTGGTAGGGCTTCCGCCTACAAGGGGAGGTCTAAATATGATTTGGGTTGTGGTAGACCGACTGACCAAGGTGGCTCGATTCATACCGATGAAGGACACCTGGAAAGTGGCTAAGGCAGAATCTTCGATAAAGAAGATTGTAAGACATCATGGGGTTCCAAAACGATTGTATCTGACAGAGATACCAGATTCTTATCCAGATATTGGAAGTCTACACGAGAGGCTTGGTACTGAACTGAAATTGAGCACAGCGTTTCACCCACAGACAGATGGTCAGAGTGAGCGCACCATACAGACACTTGAGGATATGCTACGTGCATGTGCACTTGACTTTCAGACCAGCTGGATTGATAAGTTACATCTGATCGAGTTTAGTTACAACAACAGTTATCATGCATCGATCAAGATGTCTCCCTTCCAGGCATTGTACGGTAGACCATGCCGCACGCCATTATGCTGGGATGAGTCGAGTGAGACGGTCATTATAGGACCAGAGTATCTTGAGCAAGTTCAGGCAGAAGTTCGCCAGATCAGGGCTAATATGAAAGCAGCTCAGGATAGACAGAAGTCGTACGCAGATGTGCGCCGACGTGACCTGGAGTTCGCCGTGGGCGATCAGGTATTTTTGAGAGTATCCCCCATGAAGGGAGTATTTCGTTTTGGCCAGAAGGGCAAGTTGAGCCCGAAATATGTGGGTCCTTATGTTGTGACGGAGCGGATCGGCCCGGTAGCTTATAGACTTGATTTACCCGCCGAGCTGGGCAAGGTACATGATGTATTTCATGTGTCCCAGTTGAAGAAGTATATGTCTCATCCGTCTCATGTGCTTCAGCCGGAAAGGCTAACTTTAGAGCCGACCATGCGATCAGTGGAGACTCCGGTACGGATTCTGGATACTAAGACTCGAGACACTCGCCATAAGTCCGTGAGACTGGTGAAGGTCCTCTGGTCTAACCAGGACGTTGAGGAGGCCACTTGGGAGCTGGAAGAAAAGATGAAGGCGAAGCACCCGTCATTGTTTGCTTCTTAGTGTTTATATGTATAGGGTACGGGGCGTACCCCTTTTAAGGGGGGTAGAGCCGTTTCGGTTATGGTTGTACGACATGATGTATACATTGTCTATGTTATGTTACAGACGTTGTGTCTGAATGGTATTATTGTATAGTCTATGTTATGTTACTGACCGTGTGTATGATGGATGGTTGGAGTCGTTGTTGTGTATTATGTGGTTTGGACCTCGAGTCCGTTGTAAGTATGATGGTTATGTGGTTGGACCTCGAGTCCGTTGTGGTGTAAGTATGATGGTTGTGTTGGTAATGATGTTTGGAAGTGTGGTGTTATAAGATGTTTCCCGTGTTCTAATAGTAAGATATGTGGGAAGTATGAACTTTGGGGACAAAGTTCTTTTAAGGGGGGTAGATTGAAATACCCCAAACCTTGGTATGTTGGTTAAACACTAAAACATGATTTATTAAGACTAAAAAGAGTCTTAAAAACAATAGTAAACAAATTTAAACAAAAGCAAACACAAAATGTGCTTTAAAGTCAATAAGAGCTAAAATGTGCTCTAAGCTTGGAATAGGCTTGGGTAAGACCTAATGAACTTACCAAGACCTCATTTATATACTAATGAACATATTAAACCAATTACCAAAGAAAACCAAGCTTGAAAACAAGTTAAAATACAAAATGTGCTTTAAGAAGTCTTAAAGCACATTTTTGAAAAATTGTCTTGTAAATGAGTTTTGAATGGCTAAATGTCCATCATTACTCTTAAATATATATGTGTACTATATAGTATCACATTTGGGTGGCTATATTAATGGGAAATCAAAAATTTCACTTCTAAGTGCCTTGTTTAGGTGAATAGTAACTTTTACAAGCTAGTTTATAACATATGTTATGTTAAGTAATTAAATTGACAAACAAAGACTAAAATACCCTATATAAAGGGGGCCGGTTTTTATATGTGTGGTGACTCACCACTCTCTAGTTAATGTAATAAGTAAGTAAAGCAAACTAAGTAAACTTACTTTTTACTTTATAAACATAAATATCTTCTTAAAAGCAAGTCCTATCTCATTCTCATTTCTTTCCTTCATTCCCACGG
The DNA here is from genome assembly GCA_023374045.1 of Limonium bicolor. Classification (NCBI taxonomy): domain Eukaryota; kingdom Viridiplantae; phylum Streptophyta; class Magnoliopsida; order Caryophyllales; family Plumbaginaceae; genus Limonium; species Limonium bicolor. Next base: position 94,328,007 of record CM041776.1, read on the forward strand.
TTTGCAAGCACCACCTTCTACCTTTCTTCTTTGCTCTCTCTCGGTAATACCACTACCACCATTAGAACTCCCACTTTGATCTCTTGTTAAATCTTGCTCACTTGTCCAAATCAAAAACAAAGACCACCAATCTCTTCCTCTCATCAAGCTCCTCATTCCTATCTTCTCAAAACTCCAAGAGCCCCATTTCGGTGCCAAGGTGTTCCACCATGGAAGGAGCTTGAGCTTGTATTTTGACATATTATTACTCTCCTTTGCTTCTAGGTAAGGAATCTCAAAGAAAAATCATGTTTCCTCCATGTTCTTACCTTGACCGAGAATACACATTGATATAGCTCTTTGTGTGACTTTGTTCTAGCTTCATTTCAACTCTTCATGGACTAGGTGGAGTCCTCTCTTGTTATATATCCAAACTCCCTTCAAAGATCAAGGTAAAACAACTACATTAATGTTTTTGAAACAATGTAAAATTAGGGTTTACCATGAGATGAAGCTCAAAGCTTGAATACTCATTATGGTGTTTGTATATTGTCTAGAACTTGACAAGGAATCAAAATACCATACGGTTTTGTAAGGAATCAAGAAGGAAGTGTTTTGGAAAAAGAGGTAAATCTACTAACTTAATGTTGTTTAATGCCTTAGGAGAAATGAGCTTATAAATGCTTATTAAAACTACCTAAAGAGCAAATGGTGAATGACTTAGTAAAGTGTTCTCAAGAGACTAGTAAAGGGCATATGTGTGTGTTGAGTGTATTCGCAGGTTAAAGGCATATATATTGTGGAAATTCAGTGTTTATGATTTAAGCACCTTAAGGGCCTAAGAGCCATGCATTTTAAGGGCCTAAGTGCCATGCAATTTAAATTATGCACTATATTGTGATGTAGTGTAAATTTGGGTGAAGTTGTGTATGGGAGTGTTTTAGGTGATTCTAGATGTTCTTGTGTGTTTAATGGAGAAAACAAAGTGTTTTGGCTTAGTAATGTTCTAGGTGAATCCATGTCAAAATTTAGGTAAAAAGCAAGAAGTTCTAAGTGTTTACATAAGGTTTGGTGAGTTAGAAAACTTAGGAAATGAATAAGGAGTTCATGATGTTTTAAAGGAATTTTGATGAATTAGGAAGTACTCTAGAGTGTGATAAGGACTTAGGCATGAGTTTGAGGTAGTGTGTACCAAAGTCATTTTGGACTTAGATGAAGACTTAGGCAAACTTTGGTAAAATAAGGAGGAATTGTAAGCTTGGAAAAAGGGATTTCAAGGATGACATAAGGAGTTTTAGTTTGTAAGAAATGATGTTTGAGTAATGATGTTGTGTGGAAGGAATATCTTGATATAATGGTTAGTATAGGCATGAAACATCACTTAGGAACTTAGGGAGTAGATACTATAAGTGTTGGAGGCTTTGGAGAAATTTGGTTAAGTGTTTAAGGTTGTAGAAAATGAGTATAATGGCACGTCCGAACTTCCGTCCGAATTTGGAAGCTCGGACATGCCCTGTTACGCTTACAGTTTTCTGGGTTTTAGGTAGTGTCCGAACTACCGTCCGAATTTGGAAGTTCGGACGCACCCTTTCTTTCTCTGGATTTAGCTGCGACCTGTGTCCGAACCTAGGGAAGCTCGGACACAACTTCGGACGCGCCTGCTCCTTCTGTTGGTTATTCTCGACCCATGTCCGAACTTCCGAAGTCCGGACACAAGTTCGGACATGTGTCTGTTTTCTGTCAAAAATCACGGCTTGTGTCCGAACTTGGAAGCTCGGACACAAGTTCGGACAGGCCACTGTATGGACCAAAAATTATTGTTTTAAGATGGGAATTGTTATCTAAAAATAGTAGTTGGTTAGTAATGATATAATAAGGTTATAATACATGTTAGGTGGGTTTTAAAAGGCAATTAAAAGGATGAAAAGATGTAACAAGTGTAAAATAAAAATAAACTAGTAATGTTGAGTAGATAATGTTAATAATGGATTAGTGCGTTAATTAACCGACGTTACTAATGTGTTTAGGATTCTCTCAAGGTGGAAACGAAACGAGGCAAGGACCAAGGTATGGTTTTCTTGCAGTCTGTTGCCTACCGGTTTACACCGGCTTGGGTGTTGTTTGCTTTTCTGTGTGCTACGACCTTATAAGATTAAGGCATGAAAAGAGTTTACAGATTATACATTATGATGTTGTAAGGTTATGACTCCTTTCCCTTGGTTGTCTAACAAGACCTAAATGCTTGCTTGTATGTGACTTAACAACATAATGTGTGATCACTAACAAGTGCTAATCGGGGGAGTGAGAGTCCGCGTGTTCCGGCCACGCGGTGAAATACCCCAAACTGATATTGTGGTTTAAATATCAAATTATGTATGTAAAGGCTAAAAAAAAGTGCTTAGTAACATCAGTGAACAATTAAACCATAATAAATGCAATAAAGCATTAAGACACAGTTTGAGCAAAAACATGCTATAAGCTATGAGTGAACTTGGCTAGGACCCAAAGAGCCTACCAAGGACTTGATAACATTTAATTATGATTTAATAAGGCTAAATAAGTCCTTAGGAAACTTGGAGACAATGAAACCAAACAAAAACACAAGGTAATAATTAAAGTCAATATGAGCAAAAATGTGCTCAAGCTTGGGATGAATGTGTATAAGACCTAATGGTTCATACCTACTTACTTATTTTAATGAACATATTAAATCAATTACTAAAGAAAAACCAAGCTGAAAACAAGTTAAACATAAAAAGTGCTTTAAGGAGTCTTAAAGCACGTTTTGAAAAATGTCTTGTAAATGAGTTTTGAATGGCTAAATGTCCATCATTACTCTTTAATTAACATGTGTACTATATAGTATCACATTGGGTGGCCATATTAGTGGGAAATCAAAAATTTCACTTCTATGTGCCTATGTATTTGTGAATAGTAATTTTTACAAGCTAGTATATAACATATGTTATGTTAAGTAATTAAATTGACAAACAAGATAACAATACCTGTTATATTAAAGGGGGCCGGTTTTTGTAGTGAGGAGTCACCAAGTATTGTTAACTTGTAAGTAAATAAAGGTGATCATAGTTATATTGCTTTAAGACTTAAATATCTTCAAAAGTAAGTTCTATCTTCATTCTCCCTTCCTTTCTTCATTTCCACGGTTCCAAAACACCACCACAAACTATCTTCTTCATTCTCTCTCGGTAATCCACTACCCATTAGAACTCAAGCTTTGAATCTGTCAAATCTTCTCCTTGTCCAAATCAAAAACAAACACCACCATCTCTTAGTTAAGCCAAGCTCTACAATCTTGTCTCTTCAAAAACTTCAAAACCTCCATTGGTGCCAAGAGAAACCACATGGGAGGAGCTTGAGCTCATCTTTTCACATATTCTTGTTCTCCTTTGCTTCAAGGAAGAGGAAACTCAAAGAAAAATCCATGTTCTCCTCCATGTTTTGTTGGTTGTCCGAAAATTCACCATTAATGGGAGCTCTTATATTGCCTTGTTCTAGCTTCATTTGAATCTTCCAAGGACTAGGAGGAGTCCTCTCTTGATACTTATTCAAGTTCTCTTCCAATTCCAAGGTTAAAACAATTACCTTAATGTGTTAAAACAATAATGTAACTAGGGTTACAATGAGATAAAGCTTAAGCTTATATACTCATCTCAATGTTGGTATATTGTTTAGTTGTTGGCAAGGAATCAAGTACCCCACCGGTTTGTAAGGAAAAAGAAAGAAATTTGTGAGGAAAAGGGTAAACAAACTATCTCAATGTAGTTTAAATGCCTTAGGAAAATGAGCTTTGATTTGCTTGATAAACTACCTAAAGAGCAAAGGGGAAGACTAGTAAAATGTTCTCAAGGAGACTAGTAAAAGAAACATATGTTTTGGTGTATGTATTTGCAGGTCAAAGGCATTATTTATGTGGGAAATTCAGTGTTAAGGTTATGCAATTTAAGGGCCTAAGAGCCATGTTATTAAGGGCCTAAGTGCCAAGCAATTTAAGTTATGCACTATATTGTGATGTAGTGCTAATGTGTGAAGTGTGTGTATAAAATGTGTTTGATGGATTTAGGTGTTCTTGCATGAAACAAGGTGAAAACCTAAGTGTGTGGATGTAAGTAAATACAAGAGAAGCTATGGCCAAATTTGGGAAAATGTGTGAGAAGTTTAAGTGTTTTAAGGAAGTTTTGGGAACCTAGGAAGTGTCAAAGGTGAAGAATGTTACTTTGAGAAGAAAACATGGATTAAGGGATTTAGATTGATGCAAGGATTGTAGGTGTTGTCCTTGAAGTTCTAGGAATTCAATGTGTGTTTAGTGGATGTGTGAAAGTCTTGGAGAAGTTGTTTAAGGTTTAGGTAATGTTGATATTCAAGGAATAAGTGGGTTTGTAAGATGTAAAAAGGAGATTTAGTTAGTAAGAAAATGCTGTTAAGAGATGATGTTAAGATGAGGAGAAAGTGTTTGGGATAGTAGTTATAAAGGTGAAATGCCACCTAGAATCATAAGGAGAAAACATTGTAAGTGTTAGGAATTTTGTGGAGATATAAGTAAAGGTTAAGGAAGTAGGAAAATAGTTTTGTGAGTGTTTAAGAATATCTTAAGGGTGTGTTGAAGTGCCAAATGGTGTTAGAACACATTAAGAGGCCTTAGGAGAAGTTTGGTGAAGAAGAATTGACAAGTTGGGTAAGTTTAGGAGGCGACCGACCCAGGGGCCGACCCAGTTTTGGGTCGGTCGAGCCTCTGTAAAATGTTGGGAAAATGTCGGTGATGGTCCGCCCCAAAAGGGTGGGTCGGACAGGGTCGGTCGGTCAGGTTTCAAAGGAAGGAAAATGTTCGCACAGACCGACCCAGAATGGTGGGTCGGCGTGGGTCGGACGGGCATGTTTTTAAGGAAGTAAAAGGGTTCTGTAAGGACCGACCCAGTTTGGGGTCGGCGGGGGTCGGTCGGACCAAAAACATGGTTTAAGGTTATGAAATGATATGTGATGAGGGGATTGGTAGGTAATGATGTTATAAGGATGTTAAGGACATGTTAGGGGAGTTTTAATGACACCTAAGTGGGTAAAAGTTGATTAAATGTGAGGGTAAAAACAAGTGTAAAAATGTTAAGTAATGTAACTAAGTTAACGGGGAAAAAAAATTACATTGACATTAAATGATCAGCAAACCCGATTTAATAAAGAAACACATGTGATGTTAACAGTGTCGAGGATTGTCGAGGAACATAAGTGGACGGGTAAAGTGGACTCCGGTGACAGGTATGGTTTTCTTGCACCTGCGTCCTAACGGATTACACCGGCTTGTATGCCAATGTGGTTTTTCTGTATGTTTGCCACGTTGTAAGATTAAACATGTAATGAGTTTACAGTAATTCATATATGTGGCGTGTTCAACTCCGATACCATTAACCTCGGCAGTGTTAACCTTAGTTAACTGAGTCTAGGATCACATGAGAGTTCGGTATTCGGAGTAGTAAACGACCCGAACCATGGGACGTACTAACCACGGCTATGCGTGTGTTATTGTGTTATGTGTTGTGGATGTAGGGATCTCCCTTGTATGTTTAAACCCAGTTGTAATACTGTATGAGTTGTTATGTGAACGGCTCCATAGTGGGGTTCTAAGTATTGTCTAAAGTAAGTATGTACTAACAGTAGTGAGGAATCCGGTTTGGCCGGTCGCGCGTTGTTTGGGAGAGGGTATCTTCCTAGCCTTACCCTTCTCTTTGTATGGTTGTTTCCCTAACGGGTTATGATCCATTAGCTTACTCCAAAGCTTGGCTATTCTGACTTATGATCGGTTTAGGGGGAACATGTGTTGTGTGGTGTGTTCGGGGCCTCCAACCCGAACCGCCTTAACTTAAGTTACTCGTCCAACTATTAGGACGGTAATGAGTGTTGTTGTTATTGTATAACGAGCTTATCATGAGACTGGCAACATTCTCTAGGCTCACCAGTTGTAAACAATGTTGGGTCGGTTCCTAAGCGAACCATTCCCATTGTGTTATGTGTTTTGGTTGTGATGCAGTATTCATTGCGGTGTTATGTTGTGTACGTAGAAACGTGCAAAGTGTTGTTAAGAGGTTTATGTTGTGTATGTTATATGTTGTATAATGTGGAGTGTGTGGATCATGGATATGAATCCCAGTGTGATAAGAGGCGTTTAAGGATAACCGATTTAAGGGTATGTGTCGTCTATTAAGGAAGTAGCTCCGTTGGGAGGAAAACACTCTAGGGATGATGAATACCATGGGTGACTTGTTAAGTAGGATTTATCCGATTGTTGAGCCATTGAGGCGAAATGTTAAGGTGTGTGTTTATTGTCACATGCATGATTGTAAATATAATCAATGCATGCTAAGACGACAATTAGTTGTGCGTGGCCCGGTAGCATGTGGGCTGCGGGGATTACCATACCAGCAAAGGTGTTGAGCCCCTTGGGGCCACCCCTTTCTCTTCTTTCCTATTTCAGGTACGAAGTGCTGGAAGCGTTCGAGAGTAGGAGGGTAGTCATTTACATGGGTATTCATTTAAGTGTGTATATACAGTAGGTGTAGTAAGACCGAATTTGTTGTCGGCATCAGTTTATAATACTCGGTATAGTTGATAAGGTGTATGTTGTTGTTGTTGTCATTAATGAAAGGGATAATAATGTATAGTTGCTCGGAATTTAGCCCATCAGACCGGTACATTGTGTATGTATTAGCCTTGTTAGCACGGGTGGCTAACGGCGTGTAACACCAACAAGTTAAGTAATGTGATGAGGTTGTTCTTCCGCTGCAGTTTGTTGTAAGTATGTTAATGTTGGATGGGGTGTTACAAAAAGTGGTATCAGATCGAAGTATCGCTCTGATGACTGAACTACCGAGCTTAGGAAGTACCGAGTTAGGATTTAAGTATTTGGGTTAAGGGTTGAGTGATAGCGTGAGAGATACGCTAGATAGGAATTACCAGTGTGTACTGGAAACCTAATATCCTTCCCACCCCTCCACAATCCCTGTGATATACTTGGGGAAACAACGCCAGAGAGATGGAAGTCCTCTCTTACTCGGGAATACCCGATCTGGCTGTTATTATATACCTTTAGGGTACGGAGAACCTGTCATACGGTAGATCCCGAAAACTGGGAATCCCGGAGACGGTCTCCATCTGAATAATGTTAACCGCATTTCATAGCAATGAATGAAGGATCTTGTGTATTGGAGAATAGAATTTCCGGCAACCTGGGTCCATGCAGAGCAGTCGAGAATAACCAGCTTGCACGCACCTACCGTGCAACAGGCAAGATGGATTAATAACACCCGAGACAAGTGTCTACGGAACCACAGTTGATAAACAATACACCAACGGTATACCAACCGACAAAGGAACTACAACGTAGTGCCCCACAGGCGACAAGTCTCAGAAACCACGACAAGTGCGTGGAACGGGCTATAAGGAGGATACAATACTAGGACAAGGGGGTCTCCCAGAATGGGAAATACCCTAGTTAATGATTATTATGTGAAGACAGTGAGAAGTCACCTAAAAGAGTTATTATCAAGGCAGTAAGATCAGTGAGGGCCAACAAGGCCACTGATGACAGTATGGGTAAAAAAAAAAAAAAAAAAAAAAACAATACCACAACCAGTATGTGTTAAACTGATAGCCAGTTAGCATGGCGCACTTGCCATAGCAAGTGCTGCTATAACAGGGCTGTTTGGGAAATTTATAACCACTATAAAGTACTTAGTAAAGTACCACGAAGTTAAGTGTGAACATTATGACCATGGAAGGGCTTAACAGCCTAACCTCTGTAATTGTAAGTACACCAGTCAGCAAGAGGCTAGACTTGGTTAAGGTAAGAAGATGTTGTGAAACCATGAAAATTTTTCTTTCAACCCAGATTTATTCAAACCCTTTTCTTTTCAAAACCAGATTTTCTTTTAAACCAACACTTCTTTCCAACCTTCTTTTAAACCAAACCAGTAAAACCAAGGACAGTTGACAAGGATACAACAATGGATAAACTTTCCCTCGATTAAGTTCGGGAAGCAGGGAATGAATATTGTCACGGGACAATATAAGGGAGTTGACAACAGAATACTTCACCTAGCTGTGACGGACACTACAAGTGTACCAACTGTGTTGTGGGACGACCGCACTCCGATAGGAGCATGTGGGCCTGACAGACCTACTTATGGGTTAGTTGGGTAAGTAGCAATGTATCAGTATGATACCCCATATATGTATACGAGTAGAAACCGAAACACGGGAAGTAGTCGACTCCGTCTACGGTCAGCAGTATAAATCAAACGAGAGCTAAGGATTACAAGGAATAGTTGAAGTTAAGGAATTCAGTTAAGTTAGCAAGACTAAAAGGGTTAGTGAACTCCTTTCAAGGAAATGTTTAAGAGTTAGGAAGTGCGATGGGCACAAACTGTTATGTAAAGACACCACATATGTCTTAAGGATCCTTAGGGATAAACATTATAGCTGGAATGGTGACCCAGCCTGTACATGGCAAGCAAATGCCTAATGTGGACACATTAATGTGCAATGAACGGGATGAAATTCCCAGAATAAGTACCTACACTACCAGGAAATGTTAATCTTCACAGAAGAAGATAATAACCAGTAAAGAACGCGAAAGGCGTAGCTAACGGAATGTACCGATAAGTGTGAGCCAAATGTAAAGGCATAACTTAATAACACCCAGGAGCAATCCTTGAAGGGTGTTCACATCAACAATTGTTGAATGAAATGCATGACAGAAGCACAAGGGTTGAAACTAACACACAGTTTAGACATAAGTTGTCAGGAGACGGACTGACAATCTTAAGGGGCATCCCATGAAAGGAAACGGAATGCAACGACCTTGTCATGGAGCTCAGTATAATATCCAAACCATATAATGTTGTACAGAGAAGTACATGTGTGTGGACAGCCTATAATGAGCCCAGCTCAAGGCAAATAAGGCTTATAAGCCACAAACAAGATATGTTATGTAAATTTGAGATAATTGTAGAAGTTTATGTGGTACAAGGAAATAGAGCGGAGAACGAACCACTGCATTAAGAGTGGGGATACCTCTCGAGATGGTGAGACCGCAGGAGCGGTAGTTATGTGAATCAAGTTCAAGAAATATGTTAAGGATTGACCATGTTGTTATTGAAAGAGAAATTAGCTTAGTAGTATGTGTATAAAGTGAAGCACCTGGCTGAATAACGCCGGTTTGTGACTCGAATGATCGATGCTCAAGGAGCATTCAGTGGTCATCCAAATGAGTGATGAACCATAATGTGAATAATGTAAGTTTATGTGTGGAAGTTGAGGTGACAATAGATAGGATATAAGCTGATGTTATACAATAAGTAAGAGCATGGTGCGCAACAAGCGACCGTTGTTAAACGAAAACGTAACAGATAAGATCAGTTATGAGTTAAACTCAGTGGAGATGCAAGATAAGTGATGTTAAACAGACTGAGCAATAAGCCAGTGGTAGGTACTGTGTGATGAGGAACTCAGTGTGAATTCCATGGCGAATCGCATAAGGGATTTACTGTCAAGAGTTTACGCCTCTGCACTCTGTATGACTGAGTGTTTTGGTATTGCACTTGCGCAGTAATGATCGAGTGGGATAGCTAGGAATTGGAGACATGTTAATCGTAGAGCAATAATGTTACAATGGCCGATGCATAGGAAATGCAAGGCCGCACCAATAAAAAGTACTTGTACAAAACCAAACGTGGAGATATGATTAACAGTAAGTGACTACAATAGCATTAACTACCAAATATCGGTATGGAATACACCACAAATATTGGAAATAGCTGAGAGAGCACTACACACTAGGTAGTAGCTCAATCTCAACCGACAGTAAGTCGGAAGGGAAAAAGTCAATCATTGTGAAATACATAACTGTATACACAGTAAATGGTTATGGAAGTGGATAGAAAGTTTATAACTCACCGAATTCGCTAACGGTAAAAGATACCACGCGTCGGTTGAGAAACCATTGTTACCAAGATGAAGATGACAATTGGGGATGTACAATACAGTAAGAATAACAAAAGGGAGCAATTGAGCTCTACAGTTATTAGAGTTTCGCAGCAGAAACTAGTGAGCCAGTGATTCAAGTGTTGAATGTACATGGTGAACATGAGTGAATGGCTAATTAATACGCCTAAAAGCCTCACAGGCCAGGACCGAAACCGGTTATGAGTTATAACTCCAATGCGAATTCTTGGTTTAGGGACTAAACCGCCAATATGGTTAAGATCCTCTAATCAGAATCCATTGTGTAATAGACCGCGTGGAAGTAAAACTTCACGACGGCAGAACATTTAAGCCAATGTTTAGTGATTGATTACGTGGGCGTAATCCCTTTTAAGGGGGGTAGAGCGCAAAACCACTTGGTGTATATTACCGTACAAGTGTACGTAGTGTATGTGACTCATATTGTGCATAGCACAAAATTATTGTTTGTTTTGATGATTGGTGTGTGTTACATAACATACACATTCATTCATGGATTAATTGTGGTAATTGCGCACAGATGATGCGAATACCATTGTGATAAGTGTGTGTTTGTTAACAGTTTGTGTGATTGTACAAGTGTGGGGAGTAGATAAACTCCCGGGGGAACAAAAGCCCCGACAGTGTAAAATGTAAACCAGTGTAGTATTTTGGATAAATATATGTGTATATATATATATATATATACTTTATAGTGATGCATGAAAGGGCATGATACGACATAGAATCTAGTGAGAATAAGATTCCCTAGGCAACAGGATTAAAAGTGAATGGAGGTAACTGATAGACGGAGTTCTATCCTTTGGAGATGTTGTGATCATGACTAGAATGATTCAAAAGATAGAAAATTGGAAATGAGTGACTTACTTGATGCTTGAAAATGAAGTGGGGGTGGAACTTGATTTGCATGCGATCAAGGGAAGCCGAACACAAATTGGGGTGGAAGGATAGTTCAACACTGATGCTGATCACATCAGGGTTGGATGACTCTTGAAACTCCCCATAAGTGGTCACGAATAACCACGCTAATAAAAGAAGCAAAGAGCTTAAGTTGGACTTGGAGTTGTGTGTGTTTTCAAAAGGATTTTAAATTGGTATTTATAAAACGTCGATGGATACTTTACATAATTAAAGTCTTCTTTTACTTAACCTCACAAGGAAATTTTAAACTTATGTGATTGTTTTAATCTCCTAAAGGCACGGGGACGGAAGGTGTCCATCGCGACCGTGTTCTGCGGGATCACAGTGTATATCAAGGATATTTTTGATTGCTATACATGCTCTGACATGTTGTGTGGTATGTGTAATGAATGTTGTTTTGACTTGGATTTCCTAAAATGTATACTATCAAGGCCTATGAGTCTAAATGTGTGGTGTCACATAGACCTATGTGTCTAAAGACTGTTATGTTACCAGGACCTATGTGTCCAAGTGTTGTTATGTTACCCAAGACCAGTGAGTCAAAGGGGTTGTTATGTATGTGTAAGTGTTGTTAAGATACCCGGACCATAGAGTCCGAGGTTATCATGTGGATATGTTATGTTATGTATGGATGTGAATGTGTTGCCCGGACCATCAAGTCCGAGGTTGTGATGTAAAGTGTGTTGGGTTAAGGAAGTTTATTTCCAAGTGATTACTGTGTTCTAATCTAATGATGTGTGAAAAGTGTGAACTTCGAGGACGAAGTTCTTTTAAGGGGGGGTAGATTGAAATACCCCAAACCTTGATATGTGGTTTAAATATCAAATTATGTTATGTAAAGGCTAAAAAAAGTGCCTTAGTAACATCAGTGAACAATTTAAACCATAATAAATGCAATAAAGCATTAAGACACAGTTTGAGCAAAAACATGCTCTAAGCTATGAGTGAACTTGGCTAGGACCCAAAGAGCCTACCAAGACTTGATAACATTTAATTATGATTTAATAAGGCTAAATAAGTCCTTAGGAAACTTTGGTAGACAATGAAACCAAACAAAACACAAGGTAATACCTTAAAGTCAATATGAGCAAAAATGTGCTCTAAGCTTGGGATGAATGTGTATAAGACCTAATGGTCATACCTATACCTTATTTATATGTTAATGAACATATTAAATCAATTACTAAAGAAAACCAAGCTTGAAAACAAGTTAAAACATAAAAAGTGCTTTAAGGAGTCTTAAAGCACGTTTTTGAAAAATTGTCTTGTAAATGAGTTTTGAATGGCTAAATGTCCATCATTACTCTTTAATTAACATGTGTACTATATAGTATCACATTTGGGTGGCCATATTAGTGGGAAATCAAAAATTTCACTTCTATGTGCCTTGTATTTGAATAGTAATTTTACAAGCTAGTATATAACATATGTTATGTTAAGTAATTAAATTGACAAACAAAGACTAAAATACCCTTGTTATATTAAAGGGGGCCGGTTTTTGTAGTGAGGAGTCACCAAGTATGTTAATTTGTTAAGTAAATAAATGTGACTCATAGTTACTATTTGCTTTAAGACTTAAATATCTTCAAAAGTAAGTTCTATCTCATTCTTCTCCCTTCCTTTCCTTCATTTCCCACGGTTCCAAACACCACCACCAACCTCTCTTCTTCATTCTCTCTCGGTAATACCACTACCTCCATTAGAACTCAAGCTTTGAACTCTTGTCAAATCTTGCTCTCTTGTCCAAATCAAAAACAAACACCACCATTCTCTTAGTTAAGCCAAGCTCTACAATCTTGTCTCTTCAAAACTTCAAAACCTCCATTTCGGTGCCAAGAGAAACCACCATGGGAGGAGCTTGAGCTCATCTTTTCACATATTCTTGTTCTCCTTTGCTTCAAGGTAAGGAAACTCAAAGAAAATCCATGTTTCCTCCATGTTTTGTTGTTGTCCGAAAATTCACCATTAATGGAGCTCTTATATTGCCTTGTTCTAGCTTCATTTGAATCTTCCAAGGACTAGGAGGAGTCCTCTCTTGATACTTATTCAAGTTCTCTTCCAATTCCAAGGTAAAACAATTACCTTAATGTGTTAAAACAATATATGTAACTAGGGTTACAATGAGATAAAGCTTAAAGCTTATATACTCATCTCAATGTTGGTATATTGTTTAGTTGTTGGCAAGGAATCAAGTACCCCACCGGTTTGTAAGGAAACAAGAAAGAAATTTGTGAGGAAAAGAGGTAAACAAACTATCTCAATGTAGTTTAAATGCCTTAGGAAAATGAGCTTGATTTGCTTGATAAACTACCTAAAGAGCAAATGGTGAATGACCTAGTAAAATGTTCTCAAGGAGACTAGTAAAAGAACATATGTTTTGGTGTATGTATTTGCAGGTCAAAGGCATTATTTATGTGGGAAATTCAGTGTTTAAGGTTATGCAATTTAAGGGCCTAAGAGCCATGTTATTTAAGGGCCTAAGTGCCAAGCAATTTAAGTTATGCACTATATTGTGATGTAGTGCTTAATGTGTGAAGTTTGTGTATAAAAATGTGTTTGATGGATTTTAGGTGTTCTTGCATGAAACAAGGTGAAAACCTAAGTGTGTGGATGTAAGTAAATACAAGAGAAGCTATGGCCAAATTTGGGAAAATGTGTGAGAAGTTCTAAGTGTTTTAAGGAAGTTTTGGTGAACTAGGAAGTGTCAAAGGTGAATGAATTTTACTGAGAAGAAACATGTATTAAGGTGATTTAGATTGATGCAAGGATTTAGGTGTTGTCCTTGAAGTTCTAGGAATTCAATGTGTGTTTAGTGGATGTGTGAAAGTCTTGGAGAAGTTGTTTAAGGTTTAGGTAATGTTGATATTCAAGGAATAAGTGGTGTTTGGTAAGATGTAAAAAGGAGATTTAGTTAGTAAGAAAATGATGCTTAAGAGATGATGTTAAGATGAGGAGAAAGTGTTTTGGGATAGTAGTTATAATAGGTGAAATGCCACCTAGGAATCATAAGGAGAAACATTGTAAGTGTTAGGAATTTTGTGGAGATATAAGTAAAGGTTTAAGGAAGTAGGAAAAATAGTTTTGTGAGTGTTTAAGAATATCTTAAGGGTGTGTTTGAAGTGCCAAATGGTGTTAGAACACATTAAGAGGCCTTAGGAGAAGTTTGGTGAAGAATTGACAAGTTTGGGTAAGTTTAGGAGGCGACCGACCCAGGGGCCGACCCAGTTTTTGGGTCGGTCGAGCCTCTGTAAAATGTTGGGAAAATGTTCGGTGATGGTCCGACCCAAAAGGGTGGGTCGGACATGGGTCGGTCGGTCAGGTTTCAAAGGAAGGAAAATGTTCGCACATGGACCGACCCAGAATGGTGGGTCGGACGTGGGTCGGACGGGCATGTTTGTAAGGAAGTAAAAGGGTTCTGTAATGGACCGACCCAGTTGCGGGTCGGTCGGTGGGTCGGTCGGACCAAAAACATGGTTTAAGGTTATGAAATGATATGTGATGATGGGGATTGGTAGGTAATGATGTTATAAGGATGTTAAGGACATGTTAGGGGAGTTTTAATGACACCTAAGTGGGTTAAAAGTTGTATTAAATGTGAGGGTAAAACAAGTGTAAAAATGTTAAGTAATGTAACTAAGTTAACGGGGAAAAATTAAGCATTGACATTAAATGATCAAGCAAACCCCGATGTTAATAAAGAACACATGTGATGTTAACAGTTGTTCGAGGATTGCTCGAGGAACATAAGTGGACGTGGTAAAGTGGACTCCGGTGACAGGTATGGTTTTCTTGCAACCTGCGTCCTAACGGATTACACCGGCTTGTATGCCAATGTGTTTTTCTGTATGTTTGCCACGTTGTAAGATTAAACATGTAATGAGTTTACAGTAATTCATATATGTGGCGTGTTCAACTCCGATACCATTTAACCTCGGCAGTGTTAACCTTAGTTAACTGAGTCTAGGATCACATGAGAGTTCGGTATTCGGAGTAAACGACCCGAACCATGGGACGTACTAACCACGGCTATGCGTGTGTTAATTGTGTGTTATGTGTTTGTGGATGTAGGGATCTCCCTTGTATGTTTAACCCAGTTGTAATACTGTATGAGTTGTTATGTGACAGGCTCCATAGTGGGGTTCTAAGTATTGTCTAAAGTAAGTATGTACTAACAGTAGTGAGGAATCCGGTTTGGCCGGTCGCGCGTTGTTTGGGAGAGGGTATCCTTCCTAGCCTTACCCTTCTCTTTGTTATGGTTGTTTCCCTCACGGGTTATGATCTCCCATTAGCTTACTCCAAAGCTTGGCTATTCTGACTTATGATCGGTTTAGGGGGAACATGTGTTTGTGTGGTGTTCGGGCCTCCAAACCCGAACCGCCTTAACTTAAGTTACTCGTCCAACTATTAGGACGGTAATGAGTGTTGTTGTTATTGTATAACGAGCTTATCATGAGACTGGCAACATTCTCTAGGCTCACCAGTGTGTAAACAATGTTTGGGTCGGTTCCTAAGCGAACCATTCCCGTTGTGTTATGTGTTTTGGTTGTGATGCAGTATTCATTGCGGTGTTATGTTGTGTACGTAGAAACGTGCAAAGTGTTGTTAAGAGTTGTTATGTTGTGTATGTTATATGTTGTATAATGTGGAGTGTGTGGATCATGGATATGAATCCCAGTTGTGATAAGAGGCGTTTAAGGATAACCCGATTTAAGGGTATGTGTCGTCTATTAAGGAAGTAGCTCCGTTGGAGGAGAAACACTCTAGGGATGATGAATACCATGGGTGACTTGTTAAGTAGGATGTATTATCCGATTGTTGAGCCCATTGAGGCGAAATGTTAAGTGTTGTGTGTTTATTGTCACATGCATGATTTAAATATAATCAACTGCATGCTAAGACGACAATTAGTTGTGCGTGGCCCGGTAGCATGTGGGCTGCGGGATTACCATACCAGCAAAGGTGCTGAGCCCCTTGGGGCCACCCCTTTCTCTTCTTTTCCTATTTCAGGTACGAAGTGCTGGAAGCCGTTCGAGAGTAGGACGGGTAGTCATTGTACATGGGTATTCATTTAAGTGTGTATATATACAGTAGGTGTAGTAAGACCGAATTTGTTGTCGGCATCAGTTTATAAATACTCGGTATAGTTGATAAGGTGTATGTTGTTGTTGTTGTCATTAATGAAAGGGATAATAATGTATAGTTGCTCGGGAATTTAGCCCATCAGACCGGTACATTGTGTATGTATTAGCCTTGTTAGCCACGTGGGTGGCTAACGGCGTGTAACACCAACAAGTTAAGTAATGTGATGAGGTTGTTCTTCCGCTGCAGTTTGTTGTAAGTATGTTAATGTTGGATGGGGTGTTACAACGCGTGTGATGGATGGGGGTCGATATCATATCCGGTTCGGCTCTCTTGGTGTATGTATAGGTGGTATTCCAATTTGGTTTCTACCTTCCCTTAGCTTATCCAAAGCTAGTTACTGACTCACGTCGGGCCATAGGGGCATACGTATGTTATTTCGGTGTGCTTGGGATTACTATATCCGACACACCTTTGGTATAAGTTAACCGTTCTATATAACCGGACGGTAACGAGGATGGTAACGAGCTTAACATGGGGTTGGTAAAAATCTCTAGGCTCTCATGGTATACTAACTATGGTGGAAGGTTCCCTGTGAGGACCAAGTTTATGGTGTTATGTATTGATATGATGCTATGCAATTTCCCTTGCTATGCTATGGTATATATATATATATGTTGGATGTTCTAAATGAATGCCATGTTATTATGACAATTGGTTGCGCGTATCCCGGTAGCCGATGGGCTGCGCGTTAGCCATACCAGCAAAGGTTGCTGACCCCCTCGGGGGCTCCATATTTTTTGCAGGATGAGGATCGAAGAGGCAGAGTGGCTCTAGGCCCTAGGTTGTTGATGTACTTTTGGACATGTTGATAGTGGAGCCCGGGATGCGCCTGTGCTCCCGAGGCATTACATTTTGATACCGCTGTTGTACGGTGGTGAAAAATTATGGTTGTAGGTGTGTTGTAAATTAAATACTCGGTATGGTTGGTTATGTTATGTATATGGAAGTTAGATACTATGCTCGGGAGTCTGATCATCAGAACGATACACTTGCATTTATCTGCCTAGTTAACCACGTGGGTGGTTAACGGCGTTGTAAACACCAAAGCGTTTAGTTATTGTTGGTTGGTTATTTCCGCTGCGATTTCGGTAGTTGATAGGGGCGTTGTAGGGTGTTACAATCAGGTTGTTCGAGAATTGCTCGAGGAACATAAGTGGACGTGGTAAAGTGGACTCCGGTGACAGGTGGTTTTCTGGCAACCTGTGTCCTACCGGATTACACCGGCTTGTATGCCAATGTTTTTCTGTATGTTTGCCACGTTATAAGATAAACATGTATGAGTGTCAGTAATTCATTATGTGGCGTGTAAACTCCGATACCATTTAACCTCGGCAGTGTTAACCTTAGTTAACTGGTCTAGGATCACATGAGAGTACGGTATTGGAGTAAACGACCCGAACCGTGGGACGTTACTAACCAGGCTATGCGTGTGTTAATTGTGTGATAGGTGTATGTGAATGTTGGGATCTCCCTTGTGTGTTTAACCCAGTTGTAATACTGTATGTGTGTAGTGTGATAGACTCCATAGTGGGGTTCTAACTATTACTAAAGTAAGTATGTACTACACAGTAGTGAGAGGAATCCGTTGGCCGGTCGCGCGTTGTTTGGGAGAGGGTACCTTCTTAGCCTTACCCTTCTCGTGTTATGGTTGTTTCCCTCACGGGTTATGATCTCCATTAGCTTATTCCAAAGCTTAGCTATTCTGACTTATGATCGGTTAGGGGGAACATGTGTTTGTGTGGTGTGTTCGGGCCTCCAAACCCGAACGCCTTAATTAAGTTACTCGTACTATTAGGACGTAATGAGTGTTGTTGTATTATATAACGAGCTTACCATAGGGTGACACCATTCTCTAGGCTCACAGTGGATTTAACTATGTTTGGGTCGGTTCTAAGAGGACCGTTCCCGTTATGTTAGTGACGTTGTTGTAAGTAAACCTGTTGTGATGTTATTGCGTGGAAACGTGAGGGTGTTGTATGTTTGGTTATGTGAGGAATGTTATATGGTAAGATATGGAGTGTGTGGATCAGGTATGAATCCCAGTTTGTGAAAAGAGGCGTTTAAGGATAACCCGATTTAAGGGTAAATGTTGCCTATTAAGAAGTAGTCGCCAGTTAGAGGAGGAACACTATAGGGCTATGAAATACCATGAGTGATGATTTATTAAGTAAGATCGATTATCCGTTTGTTGAGCCCGTTGCGGCGAAATGATTATGTGTTGTGAGGTTTACAGTTGCATGCATGATTTAAAAATAATCAACCGCATGCAAGACGACAATAGTTGTGCGTGGCGGGTAGCATGGGGGTGCGGGATTACCATACCAGCAAAGGTGCTGGCCCCTTGGGGGCCACCCTTTCTCTTCTTCCTGTTTGGTACGAGAGATGGAAGCCGTTCGAGAGTAGGAACGGGTAGTCATTGTAATGGGTATTCATTTCAGTGTAAATATACAGTAGTGTGTAAGACGAAATGTTGTCGGCATCAGTTTATAAATACTCGGTATAGTTGAAAGGTGTATGTTGTAGTTGTGTTAATGGAAAGGGAATATAAGTGTAGTTGCTCGGGAATTTAGCCCATCAGACGGTAAATGTATATGGATTAGCCTTGTTAGCCACGTGGGTGGCTAACGGCGTGTACCAACGAGTTAAGTAATGTGATGAGGTTTGTATTTCCGCTGCAGTTTATGTAAGTGTGTTAATGTTGGATGGGGTGTTACAAGGACCGTCAATGCTACCCTTATCTGATCATAACATGATTCGAGGGCTTATAATAAATTCATGACGTTTTATTAAAAGCACTTAAAAGCATTAACCTGATCATCCAAATTGTCTCAACAAGCAGCCAAAATAATGCAGAGTTAACTAATTACAACATCCTTCCCCTAGAGTATATCCTTTTAGCTAGACATAGCGATTAATAAAAATGAGAGAGGTTAGAAGAAATCATCTGTTACGAAGATCTTCTTGCTCGCTCCGTCTTTGTCCTTGCGCTATCCTGGCTTGAGGTGGATCTTGGTGATAATGGAGTGCATTGGGTGAAATGGGGCGAAAATGGAAGTTTTGGTGAGTTTTGTGAGGTGTCCGGATCAACAGGGTCGGACGCGATCGGACAAGTGTAAAATGAGGGTGTCCGGCTGAGCCGGGGCGGACGTGATCCGGACGTGGGTGGAGTGAGTGTGTCGGATGGACAAGGGTAGGACGCGGCTAAATGGTGTGTTGATACGGGATGTGTGTGAATGACCGACGGATTACGGAGGTTTTGAGGAATGATTATGGATTTTGTGAAGTGAACGATGTAGTTTTACGGAGGGGAATTTGATGAATGGAGATGGGGTGAATGAGAGGATATGCAGAGAGGGAGAGATGAGGGGTTAGACTGTGAAGTCTGGTGCGATTGGAATGAAGGCAGAAGGTGTTGTTATATAGGATTAGGGATCAGGACATGGATTAGTGGTGATTTTGAGTTTTGTGTGAGTGGACACTCTGATTGAGGATGGGAATGAATTAATCAATGTTCAGTGCGCCGCTCCCCTGTCTTCTTATGCGCCGTCTGATAATTAGCCGAAAGGCTAATTATCAGTGCGTGCCTTTTTATTTTTCAATTCTGTGTGACGTCCGGATCATGTCCAGATCCGACGTGACACAGAGTTTTAGATCTGAAACGCGAACTCTCGGATCTAGAATTTTAGTCATGTCCGGCTTGCGTCCGGCC
This sequence comes from Limonium bicolor, assembly GCA_023374045.1. Classification (NCBI taxonomy): domain Eukaryota; kingdom Viridiplantae; phylum Streptophyta; class Magnoliopsida; order Caryophyllales; family Plumbaginaceae; genus Limonium; species Limonium bicolor. The sequence continues at coordinate 94,347,784 of CM041776.1, forward strand.
CAATCAGATCCGGAATGAGATGTCCGGCTTGTGTCGGCCAAACTGATCCGGACAAGACCAATTTTGTTCTTCTCTGATTTGTTCCCCGTTTGTTGTGTTGTACTCCTATGATGTATAACTTTATTTCCGGGTTTTTTCCTGCATTTAAACATATATAACACATCAGTTCTTATCAAAGCATCAATCTTTAGGAAAAAACACATAATAAGTGGGAAACATTGCCTGAATTGTTACAAATTATAAGGTATTTAAACCCTAAAAAGCCTATATGTTTCACACTTATCAACTTCCCACACTTAAGCTTTGCTTGTCCTCAAGCAAAATAGGAATAAGATATCTCTAAAACCTTCAAATAATCTCAAATTTGAAACAAGTGCAGGGCGAAATCAAACCAAGTGATAAATGAAAGAATAATCTCGCTCTCTGAGGTAGGTTTTCACAAACAGTGAAGCATGAACAATTTTTGTAAAAGCATAGAGAAACTAGATTGTTGAAAACAAGTTAACTTAGCTTGGGACTTTCCACCATTTTCATTCCTCTAACCTTTGGATGACAAGGGGTGTGAAGTAATGCCTTATTCCGCAATACCTTTCAACACCTCGTACTCGTGATCAAAACCAAAAATTAAACTGCAATGAATTTTTCTTTCACATGCAAAAATGTTCTTCTTCCAAGAATTATATACAAAACAAACGAAATATTGTGAATTGCGGAGTTTATTCTGTAACCCAGACTTTTCTCTCTATCCATGTAACGGTGTTGGGCCAACTATCCCAGATCACGGGACCTTAGGTAGATAGGTGATAAGGCACCCTTAAGACTTAATAACGGATAGACGAGGCCTGCTATTGTTAGGAAAAAAAAATTTTTGATCAGTGGAGTAACTTGCCTTACCCTTTTCATTCCAAACATTCACTTCATTTCCAAAATCCCAAGCTAAAATAATCTGGTTTCCACAATTAGCCAATCTACCAGATTTTTAGTGAAAGAGAGTATTTTTAATAAAACTATTTTTATACAACCTCATCAAACAAAAAGATTCCTACGGTTTTCACTTTGGTTTAACAACACTCGGTGTGCACAGGCATTAGAGAAGCAAAAAGCAAGTGGCATTAAAGCACAATTAGCATGTTTTCAGGGAAAGGTCTCTCCTTCCTCACACTTAAGATGAGCAATGTCCTCATTGGTCAAAGAAGAAAAACAGAGAAAGAGCTTTCAAAACATGCTATACTCATAATAGATGCATATGCCATAATTAACCCTCAACGCAACAAATGTGGAACATCAAATAAGTGAAATTATGAACAGAGACTCCCCTGGTGTTATGGATTGAGGAAGATGTTCTTCCTCACACTTGAAGTTTGGCAGGGGTGGAGAGATTCCTTATGAGTCACAGACAATATACGTTGTGTGCAGATTAAGAGTTGCTAAATTTCAATGCAAGTACAACCACAGAATAAAGTGCATTAACTCGAACTACAGAGAATATTTGAATCGAATGAGTCATAATTAGAGAAAGGATACTCCCCATAGTTTAAGCTTAGCAGACATTCGCAAGTGGTGTGGTTCCATTTCCTGTACTTATATCCATTCGTTTCGCAGTAGAGGTGACATGTAAAGTAATCATTTTAGAACGCTGCACTGCTCAGAGAAACAAGAAATTTAGCAATTTAGAATTTAAAACACTGCTGAATATATCTAATACCACTTCTCCTGCAGTCCCATGTTTCCGTTAGTCTTAACAAACAAAAGTAAAAATAAGTCAAAGAAAAAGAAAAGAAAAAATACAGAAAAACCAACAAAAGAGAAGAAAGTAGTAAAAATAGAATGGCTATCACTGAGGTGGTGGTGGTGGTGGTGGTGGCTGTCTCGCTCCCAACTGGGCAATGAGCATCTGCATGAGCTGGTTGTTCTGAGCCTGCTGAGTGGATGCATCTGCCATGTACCTAGCAGCCTCTCTGTGTAAAGCATCACTGCGCTCTAAATGCTCAGCGATGGAGGTCTGCTCTGCCTGGAGGTGGTCCTGGGTCTGGCGGATCTCATCTATATGTCCCTCCATGCGCACCTGGCGCTGCTGGACCTCCCCTACCTGCTGCTGTACAGAACCGAACTGCTGCTCCATACCCCCGAATCTCTGCTCCATCCTCTGCTGCTGCTGGAGAATGGAGTCCATCAGAATCTGCATCTCAGGTGGGATGCTCATCACTGGGGCCGTGGGGGGCGCCATGGTAGCAGTGGCCGGTGTGGAGCTGGAGCTCGCAGATGTACCCGTAGATCCTAGGCCAGAGCTGCCCTTCACCCAGCTGCCGTCATCTAGGCGTAAGAAGCCCCATCTCCTGAAGGTCGTAAGGGAGATGGGTGTCTCACCCTCCCTCATACGCATGTCAGTGAAGATGTCATCGGGGAGGGTAAAGATAAGAAGATGCTGGATGAAGATAGGAAAGATAGGTGTGATCTTCTTCTTCTTCGTCCACAGATATGTCACCACCTTATGCAGCTGTCTGAACATGACGTAGGCTAACGACATCTGCTAGGCTGCTGGATGTGGTGAGGCTATGAGGTAGTCTAGGAGGACACAATCCTCGTCAAAAGCATCATTCCCAGCCTGAGGCCGGATCTGATGACTGAGGATCTCTGCTAGGGTCCTCTGCTGAAGGGAAGGAAGAATGGCATACGGGAGTACAGTCTTATGCTCCTCACCCCGTCGGCGAGTAGTACTCCCGACCTCGCTTAACCACCTAGTCTTACTCGCCCTAAGTGCGTCCTCTGAAATATCTCTATGTGTGTCCGGGTTATCCGGGAGAAGTAAAAGCTCAGAAAAAGACTCAGGGGTTACCTCCACCTCGAACTACTGTACGTAGGAAGTAATGCTGTGTGTCGTGTCTGACGCCACAGCATTGGCGTAAAACTCACATACCAGCTCTGGAGAGAACACTCCCTCGCCCATGCGCAATATGCTGGTGGCCCCGAGACTCTCAAAGATAGCTGTAAGCCCGGCCTCAGCTGCCGCCTCGTCTGTGATGCGCCTCTCGATGACGAAGGCTCCACCTCGATCGTACCAAGCCCGAGTGGTAGCAGAACGGAATCCATCCTCGCGTAGTGGGGCCGGCTCTGACTCGTCGTCAGGGCGTGGGTTCCTCGAAGAGGACCCTCTGCGTGCAGGACCACCTCTAGTGCGAGCCATCTATCAGATAAAACACAAGCAGTAAGTAAACAGAAGTAACAGTCACACCAAAACCCGAAACCAATCGAGCAGTATGTTCGATTTGAACATATTCTTTCACACAGTTTATTTGAGAAACAAGGCATTAAAACAGCCAAACATTGCACACTATAACATTAAACAGGACAACAATCACCTAGGAACAATTGCACACAAAATTGCAAAATTTACTCATGTCCGGACCTACGTCCGGGTCAACCTAGCCGGACGCAGTCCGGACGCACATAAACCGTAGAAAATTCTCGCCGCGAACAAAGAATTCGAAAACGCACAGAAAACATCCAAATGCGCGCACATTCAACCAGAAAAACGCACAAATTCTCCAAAGAACTTCACAAATTCGCTTCACAACAACAATTAACAACAAAATTCTCAAATCAGAACCTAATCTAACCCTAAGTCGACAAGAATCGAGTTCAAAAATTGTAAAACGGAAAACCTGTTTGATTAGGTTGAAAAGGGGAAGAAATCAGGAACGACGTTGGGTCTGGGCGGTGCGGCAATGCGGTTGCGCTCCTGGGTGTCGCCGGCGGTAGCGAAGGGTGGTGTAGAGGTGGTGGCGAAAATGGGGGAAGTAGAGTGGAGGTGTGGGATTTCTGGGTGCGCGACGTCGGGAGGAAGAAGACGATGGATAGAAGAGAAGAAGAGAAAAGAAGAAGGAGAATTAAAAACCAGCGCGCGTTTTAGTCTTGTCCGGCTGGAGTCTGGATCCGGACGTGCTTGATTTTGTAAGCGTCCGACTTTGTGTCCGGCTAACCGGAGCCGGACACGTTAAAACGTTTTTTTTTTTAAATTAAAATAAATTAAAAATCGCTATCTAAAATATCTCATTCATAAAAATGAACATTACCACAAATCAACAAAACAAACAACACACAGAATGCAAATTAATAGCAAGAGTGTTAAAGGACTCCCTGATCCTTGGTGAACATTGCCATGATTCTTCCTCACACTTGAGTTCAGTTTAGCATTAGAGTGAAGTACCTGAAAGATTAAATCTGCAAAACCAGAAGAACTCAAGTGGAACCAGATAAAACCATTAGTTATAAAGTAAGAGCCATGGCTCTTTCGATTTGCACAATAGTGATTAACACTCTGCTAAATAAGAACAAAAGAGGAAAAAATTAACCAAACCAAGGAAAGATACAAACCGGTGGGTTGCCTCCCACCAAGCTGCCCGGAGTTAAAGTCTCTGGCTAGACTTTACAGATAGGTCAAGGAGGGCCGCCACAGCAGCTAGCAATAGCTTTCTTCAGTCTGAAATACCATTGGCGCGGCTTTTGGATGCTTTGGGAGGTGGTGCTGCAATACAGATAGCAAGATAGAATTTATGGAATTGGAGCTTTCAATCAAGGATATACCTGGTGCAGGAGGCTGAGAAAAGGTATCGCCTAGGTACTTCTTCAATCGAGCACCATTTACTTTGAATACTTCTCCTGTCTTATTCTCTAGCTCATAAGCACCATAAGTAGTGATCCCCACAACTTTGAATGGACCTGCCCAATGTGATTTCAACTTACCAGGAAAGAGGCGCAGCCTGGAATTATAGAGCAACACTAGATCCCCTACTTTGAATTCTCTCTTATGGATCATCTGATCATGGATTCTCTTTGTGCGCTCTTATAAATTCTGGAACTGTCATAGGCTTGCTCTCTGAGTTCCTCTAGTTCAGATAGTTGAAATTTTCTTTTCTCTCCAGCAGTGTGCATATCAAAATTCAGGGCTTTCAATGCCCAGTAAGCTTTGTGCTCTAATTCGACTGGAAGATGGCAAGCTTTTCCATACACAAGTTTAAAAGGAGACATACCTATAGGAGTCTTGAAAGCAGTCCGGTATGCCCACAAAGCATCATCTAGCTTAACTGACCAATCCTTCCTGGATGCATTTACAGTCTTCTGTAGGATCCATTTCAGCTCGATTAGTCACTTCTGCCAGACCATTAGTTTGGGGGTGGTAAGGTAGTGCTACCTTGTGGGTCACCCCATATTTACTCATTAAGTCGAAGGCTCGGTTGCAGAAGTGGGAGCCACCATCACTGATAATTGCCCTGGGCACCCCGAATCTGGTGAATATGTGTTTCTTCAGGAATTTCACCACTGTCTTGGAATCAGCATTGTGGCATGGAATAGCTTCTACCCACTTTGAGACATAATCTACAGCTACCAGGATGTATTGATTTCCATGAGATGAGGGAAAAGGGCCTGTGAAATCTATGCCCCAAACATCAAAAAGTTCTACCTCAAGAATACCTTTCTGAGGCATCTCATGCTTTCTGGAGATGTTTCCCATCCTCTGACAGGGGTCACAATGGGAACAGAAATGGTGGACATCTTTATGTAGAGTAGGCCAGTAGAATCCACACTCCAATATCTTTGCAGCTGTTCTTGTATAACCATGATGGCCACCTGCTTCTTTAGCATGACAGAATTCGATTACACTCTGGATCTCCTTATCTGGAAGACATCGCCTCATCAAGCCATCAGCACAGATCCTAAACAGATATGGATCCTCCCAGATATAATGGCGGGTTTCTGACAAGAATTTCTTCCTCTGGTTATAGCTGTAGTCATGAGGAATTAAACCAGTAGCAAGATAATTAACTAAGTCAGCATACCATGGTTCATCTACTTTTCCAATTTTGAACACCGTCTCATCAGGGAAGAATTCGTTGATCGGGATTCCATCATCAGGGATATCAAGTCTGATAGGTGATCAGCAACTCCGTTCAGCTTCCCCTTTTTATCCACAACTTCTAAATTAAATTCTTGGAGAAGTAAGATCCACCTCAGAAGTCTTGGTTTCGATTCATTCTTCTGAAAAAGATACTTGAGGGCTGAATGATCGTGTGGACTATCACCTTGCTTCCAAGCAGATATGGTCGAAACTTGTCCAGAGCAAACACCACAGCTAGCAACTCCTTCTCTGTAGTAGTATAATTTTTCTGTGCGTCAATTAAGGTCTTGCTAGCATAGTGATTACCCTCAGTCTTATCTTTCTTCTGACACAGTGCAGCGCCCACAGCATAGTCGCTTGCATCCGTCATGATCTCAAACGGTTCAGACCAATCCGGTGGGACCACAATTGGTGCTGAGCAGAGCTTCTCTTTGATAGTCTGAAATGCTGTCAAGCACTCCTCTGTGAACTGAAACTTGATGTCCTTCTGAAGCAAGTCTGACAGGGGTTTAGCAATTTTTGAGAAGTCCTGTATAAACCTCCTGTAAAACCCTGCATGACCAAGGAAAGATCTTACATCTTTAACTGAAGTTGGTGGGGGCAGTTTTTCTATTACCTCTATCTTGGCCTTGTCCACCTGGAGGCCTTCTTTGACACCTTATGCCCAAGCACAATTCCTTCTTGTACCATGAAATGGCACTTCTCCCAATTCAGCACAAGGTTCGTGTCCTCACAGCGAGCCAAGATCTGGTCTAATTGCTCCAGACAAACATCGAAGCTTTGTCCATAGACAGAGAAGTCGTCCATGAACACTTCAATACTTTTCTCAATAAACTCATTAAAAATCGCCATCATACATCGCTGAAATGTGGCTGGAGCATTGCAGAGACCAAAGGGCATCCTCCTGTATGCAAAAGTACCATAAGGACAGGTGAAGGTAGTCTTCTCCTGATCTTCTGGCGCAATGGGAATCTGGAAGTAACCACTGTACCCATCAAGGAAGCAGTAGAACTCCTTCCCAGCTAACCGCTCCAACATTTGATCAATAAACGGTAGTGGGAAATGGTCCTTCCTTGTGGCCTCATTCAAGCGCCGGTAATCGATGCACATCCTCCAACCTGTGGTTTGCCTCTGGGGTACCAATTCACCTTTCTCATTTGGCACTGCAACTATCCCCCCTTTCTTTGGAACAACCTGGACTGGAGACACCCACTGGCTGTCAGAAATAGGGTAGATAATACCTGCATCAAGAAGCTTTAGTACTTCGGCCTTGACCACCTCCTTTAGATTTGGATTCAACCTTCTCTGGGGTTGCCTCACTGCCTTGTAATTTTCTTCCATATGAATTCGGTGTGTGCAGAAACCCGGATTGATCCCCTTAATGTCAGCAACTGTCCAACCCATGGCACTTTTATGTTTCTTTAGCACCTCCAGAAGTCTAGATTCCTGCAAAATAGACAAAGATGCAGAGATAATAACAGGCAGGGTGTTACCCTCTGCCAAGAAATCATATTTGAGATGGGAGGGGAGAGATTTAAGTTCCAAGGTAGGAGGCTTCTCTATTGAAGGTATGGGTCTTTGAATGGATCGATCCAACTTTTCCACAGGAGGAGAGGAGGAACGAAAGTATGATTTCCCGTGATTCAGCTGCTGGACGACCGAGGCCATCTCAAAATTGTCTTTGTCATCCTCAATGGATCGACTTATTACCTGCTCTAAAGTATCAGAAAACTTAAACAAAGAATTAAAAGAAGCAATACTCCTGTAGTCATCATCAAGATCATAAGAATTATCAATTAAATCAGCAGAGAAAACAGCTTGAGAAGAAGTGTTTTTCCGCATCATCTTATTTATATCAAAGCTTAATTCTTCATCATGGAATTTCAAGGTAATCTTCCCCTTGTCAACATCAATAACAGTCTTTGCAGTTCTGAGGAAAGGTCTACCTAGAATCAGAGGTACCTCAACATCTTCATCCATGTCAAGGATCACAAAATCAGTGGGGAAGAAAAACTTACCCACACTAACAATTACATTTTAAACCATACCTCTGGGTGTGATCGATGATCTATCAGCCAACTGGAGTCTGAAATGAATGGGAATGAGCTCACCCGCATGAAGCTTTTTAAACATGGTGTATGGCATCAGGTTGATGCTCGCTCCTAGATCGCAGAGACCGTATCCACACTCCATGTCTCCAATTGAACAGGGGATGATGGGCTGACCAGGATCACCACGCTTTGGAGGCAGCATGTGTCGGAGAGCTGCTGAACAAGTTTCGGTCAGCTGGATGGTGTCCTTCTCTTTATATTTCCTTTTATTCGAAATCAGATCCTTTATAAATTTAGCATAATTCGGCATCTGCTTAATCGCATCAATAAGAGGAATATTGATAGTCAGCTTTCTAAAAACATCTAAAAATCTCCCAAATTGCTCATCGAGCTCTCACTCTTTGAGACGGTTTGGAAATGGAAGTTCTTTTGCAGATATTTTCCCCTTTTTATTTTTAACAGCAGTAGAAAGAGAGGAAGAAGGAATAGGAGCCTGGGTCTCCTCAGAAACTACCTCAGGAGGGGCAGGATGCCCTGATGGTGCACCGGCGATATTAGAAAGAGGCTCGGTCTCTTCATCAGTACGGCTCCCTGTCACTTTGTCTTTGTTTAAGTTTCTCCCACTTCTCAGGGCAACTGCTACTGCTTCTTCAGAATCCTCACAGTCTTCGTCTGAGACCGTCACTGCCTTCAACTGCTCCTTTGGATTGGTTTCTGGTTGGGAAGGCAATGATCCAGATGGTCTCTGCTGTAAGAGGAATTGAGTCAACTGACTCATTGTTCCTCGCATCTCCACCATGGCATTCTCTAACTTCTGGTTGATTACCGTTTGCTTTTCCTTAGAAGCCATCAGTTTATCCACCATCTCCCTCAGACTAGCATTGTTTGAGCTCAAAGATGGTTGCTGAGCTTGAGGTTGCTGTGGCCGGAATTGATTATATTGAGGCCTAGAAAAACCGGGTGGTCCCCCCTGATTCGTCCTCTGAGGCTGCATTTGATGTGAATTTAGTGCATTGTTAGGATTTCCGTACCTCAGATTTTGGTGCTGATTCTGCACCCAGGGTTGCCTGTTGTTGAACTGGCCTATTACATTGGCCTCCTCGGTTTGCCTCATCTCGGCTACTTGTGGGCCGTCCTCATAGTCGTGTGCTTCCCCACACTGAGAGCAGCAAGCTTCGTTCGTGGAGATTTTCTTGGCGGATTGCCTGGTGGTTGACCCCATGGTGAGCTGTTCAAGCATTTTCGCCATGCTTCCCATCGTGGTCATCATCTGTGCTTGCTCGGAGGCTAGTTGTTCCATCATCGGGTCTGGAGCTCTGGAAGAACTCTGACCTATTGAGAATACTCGTCCTCCACTGCTGCTCCACTGGCGGAGCTCCTCACAGTAGGACTCCATAGATGCCATAAAATCCTCCCCGCTCTTTGCTAGCAGGTTTCCTCCTAGGGCGGATCTTATCTCGCCTCTTTGTTCGTCTTTTAACCCCTGGAAGAATCCCTGAGCTAGTGAAGTGATGTCCTGACCATGGTGAGGGCACTGGCGGAGTAGCTCTTTGAATCGATCCCACGCCTCACAGACTGTCTCATTACCCATCTGTCTGAATGCCATCAGGTCGGCAATCATTTGTCGTGTCCTGGAAATGGGGATGTACTTCTCGTAGAATTTGTCCGTCATCTGTTCCCAGGTGGTAATGATGGCTGGCGGTAATCGATGGAACCATTTCGAGGCTTCCCCAGAGAGGCTGTGCTGGAACAGGCTCAATCTGGCGTACTCCTCCAATCCTTGAGATAAGCCAAGAGAGTCCAAATGCACCAGAAAGCGATGTACATGGTCTAATGCATCCGATGGGTCTGCACCTGAAAAAGTGCCTGCAGGGTGATTTCTAACAGCATTGGATTGGTGAGAAGGTTTTACCTTTTGCCAATCGGCTATAAGTTCTGCAGTTAGATTGGGTAGAACCACTGGCCCTCGTCTTGGTGTGGCTGGTGGTCTGTTTATCCTTCCCATCGTGTATTGGGCCACTGCACCTGCTCCAATTTGGTCATGATTTCCTGCCATATTGAAGTCAAGCTGCCTTCTTGTTCTCAAAGCTTGGAGGTATACTCTTTCGATTTCAGGATCGAAGTCTGTATCCGGGGGACCAGTTTAGCGTGTTCTTCGCATCCACTAGGTGCTTATAATCAGCCCGAGAGAAAGGAACAAAATGAGTGAGTTTTAAAGTAAAAAAAAACAATTGTATAAAATTGCACACAAAATAAATTAAAAATCAAAATATATTACAAAACAGACAATTATAAACAGTGTGTTGCAATAAAGTAATGAATTAACCAAGGCTAGGGACTAGACAAAAGTCAAGTCCCCGGCAACGGCGCCATTTTGCAAATGATTTATTTGGTGTACTAAAAACTAAGAAATATTCCTAGAATTCAATAATTCAAACGATCGTCAGGTTGCAAAAATCCCGGTCGAAATAGTATAGTAATTAAAGAAGCGACCGGGGTGTCAATCCACGGGACTCGATAAGTAAGTCTAGCCCTAGGTAATGGTTAACTCAAAAAGGGGGTTTTGTTTTGATTTTGGGTTTCACAAATAGATAAAAAGAAAGTTAATTGCAGATAAAGTAAAGTGATAGTCTTGGGAGTGTGAACGGTACTCTAGGTTCAGGGAGTTGTTTCACTAGCTAGGTTCTGCATATTCTACTGCTTAAGTGGAGACTTGGATCGGCTTGTATTTCTCAATTATCTATTCTGTATTAAGTCTTAATTCCAGATAGCTCATCTAGACAGGGCATGTAGTTCTAGTCTAGACCTAGCAAGTATATCTAGGTGGCTTTAATGCACAAAATTACTAGTCTGGTTGGTTCAATCCAGACTAAAGCTCCTAGTGACTAATGTGATCTATCCGATTGCAATTGTCACAGGTAATAGGTTAATAGGACCGTCAATGCTAATCACCTTATCTGATCATAACGTGATTTGAGGGCTTATAATAACTTAGCAACGTTTATTAAAAGCACTTAAAAGCATTAACCTGAACAATCCAAATTGTCTCAAATAAGCAGTAACATAATGCAGAGTTTAGCTAATTACAACATCCCTTCCCCTAGAGTATATCCTCTTAGCTAGACATAGCAATTATAATCATAAATGAGAGAGAGTTAGAAGAATTCATCTGTTACGAAGATCTTCTTGCTCGCTCCGTCCTTTGTCCTTGCACCGTGCTAGCTTGAAGGTTGATCTCGGTGATAATGGAGTGGACTGGGTGAAATGGGGCGAAAGTGGAAGTTTTGGTGAGGTTTGTGAGGTGTCCGGATCAACAGGGTCGGACGTGATCCGGACGTGTGTAAAATGAGGGTGTCCGGCTGAGCCGGGGCGGACGTGATCCGGACGTGGGTGGAGTGAGTGTGTCCGGATCCGGACAAGGGTAGGACGCGGCTAAATGGTGTGTATGGATACGGGATATGTGTGTGAATGACCAACGGAGATTACGGAGGTTTGTGAGGGAATGATTATGGATTTTGTGAGTGAACGATGTAGTTTTACGGAGGGAATTTGATGAATGGAGATGGGGTGAATGAGAGGATATGCAGAGAGGGAGAGATGAGGGGTTAGACTGTGAAGTCTGGTGCGATTTGGAATGAAGGCAGAAGGGTGTTTATATAGGATTAGGGATTCAGACATGGATTAGTGGTGATTTTGACGTTTGTGTGAGTGGACACTCTGATTGAGGATGGGAATGAATTAATCAATGTTCAGTGCGCCGCTCCCCTGTCTTCTTATTGCGCCGTCTGATAATTAGCCGAAAGGCTAATTATCAGTGCGTGCCTTTTTATTTTTTCAATTCTGTGTGACGTCCGGATCGTGTCCGGATCCGGACGTGACACAGAGTTTTAGATCTGAAACGCGAACTCTCGGATCTGGAATTTTAGTCATGTCCGGCTTGCGTCCGGCCCAATCAGATCCGGACATGAGATGTCCGGCTTTGTGTCCGGCCAAACTGATCCGGACAAGACCAATTTTTGTCTCTTCTCCTGATTTGTCCCCCGTTTGTTGTGTTGTAATCCTTATGATGTATAATCTTTATTTCCTGGGTTTTTCCAGCATTTAACATATATAACACATCAGTTCTTATCAAAGCATCAATCTTTAGGAAAAACACATAATAAGTGGGAAACATTGCCTGAATTGTTACAAATTATAAGGTATTTAAACCCTAAAAAGCCTATATGTTTCACACTTATCAGACACAAAAATGTGTCTTAAGGTAAATATTTTCTATTTATGTTATAGATTATATTTTTGGCATATAACACCATATAGTTTCGGTATTAATTAGCCTAGGAGATGTACATAATTTTTGTATAATTTTTAGAAGCTTAACAAAGCTTATAACATAAAGATTTACTTAGTAAACTTACTTCTTAACAAAGGTGGTTAAGTGCTTGAACTCTTCTTGAATCTCCAAGCTTTCTCCAAGGTAATATTGATGCTCCACTTCGGTTATATGCAAGCGGTGAAGGAGTTTTAGGAGTTAGATCTTCTACAAAGATCTTAAGTAGATTTGAAAGTAGTTTTACAAGAACTTACCTTAAGCTTTTCTCCTTATAATTTCGGCTCACTAAAGGTGGATGAAGAACAAGTTTTCCTTCATGAAAATGAAGAAGAAAAGAGCCTTAGAAGAAGAAGAACTTGGTTACACATAAAAATGTGCTTTAAGGATTTATAAGCATTAAAAACTACCTTAAGATAACCTTGAGATGCTCCTTGGATTAATGTTGGTTTGGACAACCTCCTTGGAGAACTAATTGATGCCGAACCCTTGTTGTTATGCTAGGAAGAGTTTTGCTTCAAGGTTTGACAAAAATGCTAGGAAATTACCTTAAAGATAAAGATAGAAGTTAAAACTCCATTAATGGACTTAAGAGCTTCAAAGGAAGAAGATGAAGCAAGAAGAGAGAGCTTAGAACCTTACCAATTCGGAAATGCAATGGGCAAGGGAGGAAATGACACTAAACTCACGTATAAGGTAAGAGAATGCCTTTGGAATTGATTTTTGTTTTGTTAATTTTTAATGTCAATTGATTATACTTTTTCCTTAGTTTATTACAAGAGTTTTGGCTCAATAAATGCCCTTCTTTCCAGCATATAATCGGCCATAATGGAGGACAAGACAATGTGGAGGGAAATAATGGTGAGCTAGAAGACAAGGTAAGAAAGTAATGCTTTATTCCTTTGATTTTTCAATGTTTATGATTTGTCTTCTTATTCTCTTGTAGGTGAACGAATTCAAAGGCTGGAGGGAGCTTCTCAACCGGTGTGAAGAGCCAAGGAAAACGAAGGAAGGTCACATGGGCTTAAGAAATCAAAAAGGAAAAAAAAGAATCTCCTTTTTGCTTTTAGTATTTATTTTTGTCTAGCCAACTTGGCCATGTTCTCTAGCATAATTTCGACAGCTCTCTGGTCCAATGAGTCACACATTTCTTTTCCATTAAGTATTATAGCACATGGGATGATGAGTCATCATGTTTTAAGCCTTTTATAAACTTTTAAAGCAAATTTTATACTAGTTTTTGCTCTCAAAATCGGCCCCTATAGAGCACCTTGTTGACTAGTCTCTCCAACTGATTTAGGAGATCATTTTAACCCTTTTTAAGATTACCAATTCGTGGCATGTCAAAAACTACAAGGCAATTGCATAAAACGCATTTTCGTGACACCCGAAGGTGTGTTTTTGTGCTCTAAGGAAATTTTGGGAAACCAATTGTTTTTATGAGTTCCAAGTGTTTGTAAACACTTATTATAGTAATAAACATATACTAAGATGTTACATTGAGTTTATGGGGTTATATCCACCCATGACATAATTTACGGGCCATCGGGACACTCCCGGGCCAAAAAGGAGCGCTTAGAAATACTCCTGAGGTTTTTGTTGAATTTTGAGAAACCACTTCGTGGGTTCTCTTTAGAATGATTAATAATGATGTTAGGAACTCTAGGAATTAATTTTATAGGAGTTCGTGCCACCTCGGCCTCCTCCGGACTTTTCGTGCTTTAAGGACGGGCGTGAGCACTCCCGAGCATTTTGCGTATTTGACTGAATATAGCCTAGGGAATATGTTTATATTTCATATAATGAGTGTATGACCATTTGGTTTGAGTTTTAGAAGGTCATACAAGGTCATGCTTGATCACATGTTTCTAAGGCGTTTTAGCGTTTATGGTGAAACGACTATTTTTACGTAACGTTTTCATGCATGGGTTTTCATGCGTACGTGAAATGATTTATATTTGGATTATATTCCAATAAATAATGATTTAATAATATTATTTAGATTTGGGGTATTTCAATCTACCCCCCTTAAAAAAGGACTTCGCCCCGAAGTCTCATATCTAAATTATAAGGTTGTGGGGAATCAAGTTCCACTAAGTATCCACAACTCAATCTAGTTTTTGGGGATCAAGTCCCAAGTCTCTATATTCCTAAGTTCACAGTGTACATCAAACACAACAATACTTTGGAACAATATAGTGTAATGTAATAACACAGTCACTTTTCATATCTAATAGTGCAGCGTAGTGCACATAAACTTTTTATTGTAGTGTAACTAAGTACACACCAACCAGTAGAAGTACAAAGTACATTCAAATACAGTGTTACACAAGAACACATACAAGAGAAAATGTCACTGAAATATACTGAACAGTGTCACACAAGAACACATACAAGACAAAGTGTCACTGAAATGCACCAAAGTGCAACAAAATGCATACTGAACTCACAAACGAAAAAGGCTCTACCCCCCCCCCCCCAAAAAGTGGGGTACGCCCACGTACCCTAGACTAAAGTGTCTAGTCGGTAAATAATGAGGGAAACTTTGCTCGCATATCCGCTTCTAGTTCCCATGTGGCCTCTTCAACATCGTGGTTCGACCAAAGAACCTTTACGAGGCTCACAGACTTATTTCGAGTATCTCTTGTCTTTCTATCTAAGATTCGTTGCGGTGTTTCCACATATCGCATTGTTGGTTCTAATGAGAGTGTCTCTGGTTGTAGAACATGAGAAGGATGAGGCATGTATTTCTTAAGCTGAGACACGTGAAAAACATTGTGTACTTTGCCCAATTCGGCTGGCAAATCAAGTCGATATGCCACAAGACCCACCCGCTCTATGATAGCGTAGGGTCCGACAAACTTCGGGCTTAGCTTTCCCTTCTGTCCAAATCTGAATACACCCTTCATGGGTGATACTCGTAGAAATACCTGGTCTCCAACCGCGAACTCAAGGTCTCGTCGCCTCTCATCGGCATATGATTTCTGTCTATCTTGTGCTACTTTCATGTTATTTCTGATTTGTTGTACTTCTGCCTGGACTTGCTCTAAGTACTCAGGCTCAATGATGACGGTCTCACTAGACTCGTCCCAGCACAATGGTGTGCGGCATGGTCTGCCATATAATGCCTGAAAAGGCGACATCTGTATGGAGGCGTGATAACTGTTGTTATATGCAAACTCAATGAGATGTAATCTATCTATCCAGCTGCCCTGGAAATCCAAGGCACATGCTCGTAGCATGTCCTCCAAGGTCTGAATAGTCCTCTCTGACTGACCATCTGTCTAAGGATGAAATGTTGTGCTAAGCTTCAATTCAGTGCCAAGTGCTTCGCGAGTAGCTCGCCAATATCGTGAGAGAAATCTAGTATCTCGATCTGAAACAATAGTCTTTGGTACTCCTGCTAACAGAGAAGTTGTTAGGATAAACTATATAAAAAGAATAAAATAATAAACTAATCCTACAACTCTACTACGGGTAGCAAAATAAAACCCGGTCGGAGTATAGTGTAAATATATTACGACCGAGAGTATCGAACCCAAGGGACTTATAGAAAATTAGTCCTAATCCGGTAATACCTATTCTAAAACAAGGGGGGAAAAGTAAAGGTTGATTCTAAACTAAGAATATAAAGTAACTTACTAATAATTTGTCCTAGATTCGGGATTAAATCACCAAGTAACAGTATGATCACGCAATGAACTTCAAAACTCGAACTTAACCAAACAACTTGAAAGCGCCGGACATCCTGCCGGACACCAGATGCACGGCACATTCAAAGACATTGAATGTGCCGGACACAGGAGACCCGGCAGTGCACCCGGCACGTTCGTGTGTGAAAACCATTCTCTTGCTTCGGAGTACGAATACAAGAAACTCAAAACCTATTAAAAAACCGAGCAAATCATGCCACGAAATGAACAAGGTAATGGGGAAAAATGGGTTAATTAGAAATCTCTTATGCTAACCCTAAATCATAGATGAAAACATCAAAGACCACTAAGATTAGTCTAACCTATCCTACTCTTGGGCTTTTCTTCCTCAAGTAGGATTTGCACAAAGGGAATGAGGGATCAACTAATTCCCTTGCAATAAGAACCAATATCTTAATGAACGCTTGAAATTATATTGAGATCACCATAGTGTTTACACAAAGGAATTTATCCCTAACCAAGAACTAACAAGGATTTCTACTTCACCATCCACTCAAATAAAGAAGAAATACATAAGGGAGAAGGAGATTGGTTATAGCCTCAACCCTGACAAGATCTTCTCTTCTTCTCGTGGATGGATCCGTAGAAATGCCTTGGACACCAACACTTGGAATGTGGGCGGAAATGGAGTAATGAATGGAGTATAATATGGTGTTGAAGTGTGTTCAATTGTTGCCTTCCTCGGCCTATTTATAGGCATCAAATGTGTTGTTGTCGGGCGTCGTGCCGGATCACCAGTAGCCGGCACACGCGATAAATGCGCCCAACTGTTAACGGTCGAAATCGTCAATTCCATGCGAAACAGTGCATATGCCGGGTAAAAGATACCCGACATCACACCCGGCATCATCCTTTTCACCAACGGTCAATAACTACTATCGCTTGGTCAACCGTGGCGACTCTTCACTTATGCCGGATGGAATCTACCCGACATTAGGTCCGGCAAGGCCTCTTTTCTGTTCTGTGCTTATGCCGTGCAAAAACAACCCGGCATGGAGTCCGGCTTCAACTGAACTTTTGCCTAGAAAATCATTCCTTGCACAGAAAACTCACAAAAACATAAGACTGTACAAATAATATATTTTAACACATAATAAGCATAAATAACACATATATAACTTTATTTAGATAAATATAATACTAAATCTAGTGCATAAAATATGATATGTCTGCGGCTTATCAAGGCCCTACACTTACCTTTTGCTAGTCCTCGAGCAAAACAAGATTAGAAAGGAGTAATTACTTATGCACAAAACAGATAAACTCTCGAATGAAATGTAGATAAATATTTCCAACTATATGACTCTAATTCATAAGTATCACTTACTCTACCTTATTCTATCAAAACATACTAATGGGTATAAAATAAAGACTTTCAAAATCGATCAAAAACTTTTGGGCTATTTTACATAAGGGATTTGTAATCTCTCCTTTTTCCGGTTTCCATCATCCAGCTCTATTTTTCAAGAGTTTCTGAATGTGGCCAAGACTCTCATCATTGGTTTTTATTATTCAACCCTATTTTGCAAGGGTTTCTGAATCAACCATGATTTTTTTTTTGCATTGAAGAACGCGGAATTTAGGAGAAAAATAAAAGGAAAAACTCTCTTTTCTTGCTTTTATTCTGAGGCATTTTTGCAACCTCAAGGAATATAATGCTTTTCCTTTGGAAGAAGATTTTTTTTTCTTCTTCTCTTTCTTTTGCACAAAAACCCTTTTTAAGATTTCCACCCAAAAGATTTTTCACAGTTTGAGAAGAAAAAGAAACAAATACCCAGAAGTACAATAAGGAAAGAATTAGGAGATAGATCATATACTCATGTTTAAATAAAAAGAATCAAGAAGTTAAAAACAGGAATCTACAAGTCATTAGAAAGTTTACCTCTTGAGAGAACAAGCTTTTAGTCATTCCTAATCTTATCTCAATCAAAACATGCAAAAAGTTTTAGTAAAACATTGATAAAACTCTAAACTTATTATATCAAATGTACTAGTGATTTATTTTCTATAAAATATATAAATTTAAAAATAAAATATATTTTTTAAGGGGGACCCTGCCCTACACTTGGCAGGAACACTGTCCCCAGTGTTTCAAAAGAAAAAGAAAAAAAAATAAAAAAAATAAGGAAAGGAAGTGACTCCCCTACGGTGAAACAAGACCAGATGTGTGGGGGCTGCCCTACACTTAGCCTTCGGCTACTTGGCCGAGTGATCAGAGCTCTCGATAGAAACGAAGATCGATCTCGCCTACTCCTGTCGATCAAATTAGTGTTGGAGACGGGAGTTGACCAAGTGGTCATCGACCTATGCTCCATGCGATTGGTCCAGATCTTTAGCATTCCAATCTCACAGGCGTTGTAAGATCTTGAAATTGAGTGGTCTAGGTGTGTGGTCGTGCACTAATTACATTTGCTTGGTGAGGAAGAGAGTTCTTGCCATTCGCCGGTGGTTTTTGATTCCATTTGTGCAGGGAGTGCGTTTGTTGGTTTCGTCATTGCCTTAAGGAACGAAGAAATGTATTCTTTGTCTCCTGATCGCGGTCAGATAAATCTTCATGAAGATTATGCGATCGGAGATGCATTCACCTTATTTACTTAGGAGGAGCAACACAAAAGATTAATTGTACAAAGTAGTATAAAAAAACAATAATATAGAAATGTTACGAAATTAAAAGAAAAATAAATCATATTGAACCTGCCGGACTGTGTGTCGGGCACGAAGTATCCGGCATTGGATTTCCTCCTTTATGCCGGATAGAATTTACCCGGCAACATGAACGGCATATTCACGCCGAGAAAAGAAATTAAATGTAACAAATAAATATAAACAAAAGGAGATAAAAATCAAAGTTAATGACAATAAAGAGTAAGAGATCATTTATATATGTCTCTACTATTTACGAAAAAAAATGGAGAGTAAATTTGAACTAGCCGGACCACCTGCCGGATGTAACCTATCCGGCGTAGGACTTCCTCCTTTATGCCGGGTTGATTGTACACGGCTACCTGCCCGGCTTGTTCAAAACTCGGAAGGAGATAATTTGACAAAGGAATAAGGGATAAGGGAAGGAAAAAAATAAGACCATGGTGCAATAGGAATATGTACATATGACTCTAATAATCTGAAGAGAAGAAAAAAAAAGAATGAACGCCAAGGTTGAGTATGCCGGATTGTGCGCCGGGTTAATCTTGTCCGGCTTCGGACTTCCTCCAAGATGCCGGACGTGTGCTACCCGGCATAGTGCACGGCGTGCTCAACCTAGAGAAACCAATTCAGCAACGAATAAAAGAATTAAAGAATAAAGAACAAAGAATAGGGCGTTTAACCGAATTTAGGACTTGGACTAATTCCAAGTCCCCGGCAACGGCGCCAATTTGCTAACAGAGAAGTTGTTAGGATAAACTATATAAAAAGAATAAAATAATAAACTAATCCTACAACTCTACTACGGGTAGCAAAATAAAACCCGGTCGGAGTATAGTGTAAATATATTACGACCGAGAGTATCGAACCCAAGGGACTTATAGAAAATTAGTCCTAATCCGGTAATACCTATTCTAAGACAAGGGGGTAAAAGTAAAGGTTGATTCTAAACTAAGAATATAAACTAACTTACTAATAATTTGTCCTAGATTCGGGATTAAATCACCAAGTAACAGTATGATCACGCAATGAACTTCAAAACTCGAACTTAACCAAACAACTTGAAAGCGCCGGACACCAGATGCACGGCACATTCAAAGACGTTGAATGTGCCGGACACAGGAGACCCGGCAGTGCACCCGGCACGTTCGTGTGTGAAAACCATTCTCTTGCTTCGGAGTACGAATACAAGAAACTCAAAACCTATTAACAAACCGAGCAAATCATGCCACGAAATGAACAAGGTAATGGGGAAAAATGGGTTAATTCGAAATCTCTTATGCTAACCCTAAATCATAGATGAAAACATCAAAGACCACTAAGATTAGTCTAACCTATCCTACTCTTGGGCTTTTCTTCCTCAAGTAGGATTTGCACAAAGGGAATGAGGGATCAACTAATTCCCTTGCAATAAGAACCAATATCTTAATGAACGCTTGAAATTATATTGAGATAACCATAGTGTTTACACGAAGGAATTTATCCCTAACCAAGAACTAACAAGGATTTCTACTTCACCATCGACTCAAATAAAGAAGAAATACATAAGGGAGAAGGAGATTGGTTATAGCCTCAACCCTGACAAGATCTTCTCTTCTTCTCGTGGATGGATCCGTAGAAATGCCTTGGACACCAACACTTGGAATGTGGGCGGAAGTGGAGTAATGAATGGAGTATAATATGGTGTTGAAGTGTGTTCAATTGTTTCCTTCCTCGGCCTATTTATAGGCATCAAATGTGTCGTTGCCGGGCGTCGTGCCGGATCACCAGTAGCCGGCACACGCGATAAATGCGCCCAACTGTTAACGGTCGAAACCGTCAATTCCGTGCGAAACAGTGCATATGCCGGGTAAAAGATACCCGGCATCACACCCGGCATCATCCTTTTCACCAACGGTCAATAACTGCTATCGCTTGGTCAACCGTGGCGACTCTTCACTTATGCCGGATGGAATCTACCCGGCATTAGGTCCGGCAAGGCCTCTTTTCTTTTCTGTGCTTATGCCGTGCAGAAACAACCCGGCATGGAGTCCGGCTTCAACTGAACTTTTGCCTAGAAAATCATTCCTTGCACAGAAAACTCACAAAAACATAAGACTGTACAAATAATATATTTTAACACATAATAAGCATAAATAACACATATAACTTTATTTAGATAAATATAATACTAAATCTAGTGCATAAAATATGATAAGTCTGCGGTTTATCAACTCCATGATGTCTGATAATCTCTTTCTCAAATAGTTCTGCTAACTTTGGCACTTTCCAAGTGTCTTTCATCGGAATAAACCTAGCAACTTTAGTCAGCCGGTCAACAACAACCCAAATCATATTTAGTCCTCCTCTCGTAGGTGGTAGTCCCACCACGAAGTCCATAGAGATATCATAAAACTTCCATTCAGGAACTGGCATAGACTGTACCATGCCTCCTGGTCGTCTATGTTCGAATTTCACTTTCTGACAAGTGAGACATCGAATCACATACTCTGTCACGTCGCCGTTCATACCACTCCACCAGAAATACCTCTTTAGATCTTTGTACATCTTAGAAGCTTCTGGATGGACAGATGTGGAAGAAGTGTGGGACTCTCGGAGAATATGCTCTTTTATATCTGTGCTGTCTTTGGGAATACACAATCTGCCTTTTAATCTGATGAGTCCATCATCATGTAACTGGAATTCATACTTCCCACCTTCAAATGTACCGTCAGACAACTTCTGACTGATCTCCATCATTCGCTGATCATTACGCTGTGCGCTACGTATGTCGTCTATAAGACTCGAGCTAGCCACCATGGCATTCAAAGAATGTGCTCGTCGACTCAATGCGTCTGCTACAACATTAGCTTTTCATTCTTTATACTGCAAATCGATGTCGTAATCTTTGAGAAATTCAACCCATCTTCTTTGTCTCATGTTTAACTCCTTCTGGGTGTATACATACTTCAAATTTTTATGATCCGAGTATACGGTCATCTGGACACCATACAGGTAGTGGCACCAGATCTTCAATGCAAAACAATTGCTCCAAGCTCTAAGTCATGTGTGGGATAGTTTTCTTCATGTTTCTTTAACTGTCAGGAAGCATAGTCGATTACCTTCCCATTTTGCATCAGTACACACCCTAATCCTTTGCCTGATGCGTCACAGTAAACTTCATAACCCTCAGTGCCTTCAGGTATTGTCAAAACTGGTGCTGATGTCAAAGCGTTCTTCAAAAACTGAAATGATGATTCACACTCTGTAGTCCATGTGAATGGTGCATCTTTCTTCATTAAACTGGTCATAGGTTTTGCTAATTTGGAGAAGTCTCTGACAAACCTTTTGTAGTAACCGGCTAACCCAAGGAAACTCCTGATATCAGTCACTGTCCTTGGCCTAGGCCAACTGCGAACTGCTTCTATCTTTGCTGGATCCACTGCGATCCCAGCATCTAAGATAACATGTCCTAAAAAGGAAACTCTGTCCAACCAAAACTCACATTTGGAGAACTTAGCATAAAGCTGGTTCTCCCTTAAGATCTCAAGTACATGTCGGAGGTAACTCTCATGCTCTTCCTTAGACTTTGAATAGATGAGGATGTCATCGATGAATACAACCACGGTCTTATCCAACTGCTCTCTGAATAATCTGTTCATCAAATCCATAAAGACTGCTGGTGCATTTGACAAGCCAAAAGGCATAACTGTAAATTCATAGTGGCCGTATCGTGTTCTGAACGCTATCTTTTCTATGTCTTGCTCCCTGATAGCTATCTGATGGTATCCTGATCTCAAATCGATCTTTGTAAACACTTTCACTCCTCTTAACTGATCAAACAAATCATCGATTCGTGGTAGTGGATATTTGTTCTTTACTGATACTGCATTAAGCTCTCTGTAATCGATGCATAACCGAAGGCTTCCATCCTTCTTTTTCACAAAAAGTACTGGTGCTCCCCAAGGAGATACGCTAGGTCGTATGTATCCCTTGTCCAGTAAATCTTTCAGCTGCTCCTTCAGCTCAGCCATCTCTGCTGGTGCCATACGGTACGGTGCCTTAGCTATGGGACCGGTACCTGGTAGTAATTCAATGGAGAACTCTACCTCTCTGGATAACGGTAAGCCTGGAAGTTCCTTTGGAAAAATATCTGGAAATTCCGACACCACTGGCACATTTGGATCAAAATCAGGGTCGTGCTCTACATCCTGAACATAGCATAGGTATACTTCCTTCTGCTTCCTGACTTGCTTGTACATAGACATAGCAGATATAACTTTTACTGATGGTGCTCTAAGGCTCTAGCGGTATGATACTGTCACTCCTGATGGAATCTTAAGTAACAGTCTGCGCTCTGCACAAAGAATGCGGCCTCTGTGCCGCCCTAACCAGTTCATCCCGACTATAACGTCGAATCCTAGACCTCTGAACTCAATAAGGTCAATGGGAAAATCCTCCTCCTTAATACTGATAGTGGCTCCTCTATAAAGACGAGTGCAACTGATCTTCTCCTTAGACGGGAGTGCCACCTTAAAATCAGGTAACTCTATAGCGTCTAGCCCCAACTTCCCCGCAAGCGAAGGCGAAACGAAAGTATGTGAGGCTCCGGAGTCAAATAGTACTAGTGCATCCACTCCATTAACAGGAAAGGTACCAGTGAGGATCACGCCGCCCTTGCTGGCCTCCTCCTCAGTAAGAATACTTAAGGCACCTTCCGTCTCCTTAGTACAACCTAATAACAGAATCTGAGTAAGTACTTTGATATATGATGGGGTCTAAAGACATTCACTTTCATAACAACAATGCTTCATTGATGAGATGATCTCCTTTCAGATGTCCAAACAATTACAATACTAGTACTTTTTAAAAGTCAAACTTAATCTTCCTGGTTTCATGTGAGTGGTGTTTATCACTGTCGAAGGTGCGGTGTTTAGTTTGATCCCCTTAATTCCATGGTATAGCAACCTTGACTTTCCACCCATTACTAAAACATCTCCTGAACTCAATATGATTTTCTTTGCAAGGTCCACACGCTTCTGCTTGCCATAAAGGAACTCTGCGTCATCTCCAATTGACAAAGATAATACTGGTATCCCCTGTTCAAGGGACCCTTTTGTTTCATCATTGTCCCGGTGTAGTCCTAAACGGCCTCCTTCTTCATAGAAGTTGATGATACATAGATCAGCCCTTAGATTGGGAACTGGATCTTCTTCTAGCTGTTGAGCTGTATTAACTGCTTGTTCCACAATTGGTAAAAATTCTTCTAGGATTTTTGGTACTTGTGCTCCATCTCCATTTCTTGTATCTTGGTAGGTTTTTGTGTAAGGGTTCCAATCCTTTCCTAAGCACATCATTTTCAGCTTCATCTTTGATCTTCCTGGAAATTCTGGAGTGTAGAACCCTCCTGGTCCTGCTCCCAATTCTAGACATTTTCTGATGATTGTAATTTGTGTCTCCGGTGTTAGGTATCCTTTGAGTAATATCAAACCTGGTTGGATAACCTTACATTGTTCGTTCCCTGGTTCTTGTATTTTGATAATGTTTTCTTCCAGGGAGGGCGGTGAGGGGATAGGAAAGCATATCTTATAGCTTCCTACGTGGTTTAAATTTTTACTAGTGAGTCTTACTAATTCTTCCCTACTCCATTAGGCAATCAAGGCATGCAAGCACTCATTCACATCATCCATTGCTCAATAATAGGTTCACATGGTTTAGAAATACCTGGGTTGGTTGAAGGACCAGCCTCATCTGAGTGGTCCATGACATGCAGGGCGGGTCCCGATGCTGGGCGTTTGCCCTTATACCCCTGAGCCTGGTTTGTTGGAGGAGGGCGATATCGCTAGCTCCATTCTTAGGGCCGGTGTTTTCCTTTGCTCCCGGGTGGTAGTTCTTGCTCTCCGAGTTTCGGATACACTCGAAGGCCCGATGTCCAAGTATTTGACAGTGGCGACACTGAACTTTCTCCCCTTGGCAGTCCACGCCGGGGTGATCTTTTCCACACTGTCTACAGTTGAAACGGCGGACATACTTCTGGCCCGTGTTTGAGCCAGATCCAAAACCTAATACAATCAAGGTCAATTACACATTCTAACGGTACTGAAGTAATCACACAAGTTTCAAATTTGACTGCTTGGTTAGAGTGCCTACCCTTAGGTGGGTAGGTTTTCTGTGATGTTGCCGCTCCATGGGTTCCTGACTGGGGGTACCCAGTAGTTTGGTTCCCCTTCCCTTGGTAGGACCCCTGGCCTTTCTGATAAGGTTTGTTCCTTTTGTTGGAGTTCCCTTGCTTAGCATCTTCGCCGCCAGGTCCGTCCTTCCTCTTTTGGGAGCTCAAAGTATCCCTTCTCTTACATGTAATCTCCACCACGGAGGCAGCATGATAACATTCCTATAAACTGGTAGGGATGATTGGTCCCATCCCAAACTGGAGTCGAGGGCTCAGTCCCCCGTAGAATCGGTCGACCAACACTTCGTCCGAGTATCCTATACCTGGTAGTAGTCGGAGTAGCGAAGTGAACTTTGCATATTACTCATCCACTGACATCTTTCCCGTCTGCTCCAGGGCATCAAACTCTCTCGTCTTCACCATCCTGGTGTGGGCCGGGTAGTATTTGCCCCTAAGTAGTGCAGTGTAGTGTCCCCAAGTAAATGCTGGGTCATCCAGGTGGTCGGCTTTCACCATGTTCCACCAATCTCTCGTTGCCTCCTTCAGATAAAAGGCAGCAAGCCTTACCTTTTCCCTAGCTTGGACTGCAAGCGTCTCGAACGCTGTCTCCATCTCCATGATGTATGTCTCCAAGTGAGCAGGGTCAGTCTGCCCCTTGAATCCAGTTGGCCTCAGATCAGCCAAACTCTTCACCCAATCTCTCTCCCTGGGTGGTGGTGGTGGAGGTAGCTGCTGCTGCTGTCCAACCCCCGCCTGTGCAAATGCCTGAGCGATTAAAGTAGCAATGTCTGCCAGCCTGATGTTTGGCTCCTCATCGGCCTGTCCACGGTGTCCTCCTCTTCCTGACATCTGCAGGATGTTGAGGTATATTAGATACTGTGGTCGCAATCTCGGTCTTGGATAGTAGTCTAAGTAAAACTATCTTAAACTCCTTTCAATACTATCACTTAACCCATAACCTAAGCTTTTAGAAATCCTAATCTCGGTGTATCCTTGTATCCAGAGCGTAACTACACTCTGATACCACTTTTTGTAACACCCCAACCCGAAATCCAATAACCTGAACGGCGATCACTCCCAGATAAAATACAACTGCAGCGGAAATAAATACAACAACCGGGCGGTATTACAATGCCGTTGGCCACCCTTGTGACCAACAAGGCTAAATCCAAATACAATCTCCAAAAGTCACGGTCTGAATACGAATACAATCCGAGATACTAGGAATCAAACTCTAATGTAAAATACTTAAGTAAAAACAAGTAACTATAAGAAGACTCCCATAGCTTGAATCTACCCCACCTACACTCGGTGTGGTAATCTTCTCAACTTCAGGTACCTGAAAAATGGGGGTGCCCCCAAAGGGGCTCAGCAAACAATGCTGGTATGGAAAACGTGCAGCCCATCGTCTACCGGGCCACACCAACTACTTTGTCGAACACATGCAGTTCATTTTTATAAAGCTGTAAACAAGCATAGTCTGATAATAACAAGTATCCATACAAGGACAATATTGTCACATAGAACAAGACTTCAGAAGATCAAGTTAGCTGAGCTGAATCATTTGATAGCTGTCGGGTCCACACAGTGGGACTGACAGATGTATAAGAGTATATCAATATAGTGGAGGTATAGTGACCCCGTTATAGAGAAAGCTTGGGCAGTTAGTCCCTAGGAGATAACGTAGTTAAACCCTGTACTGAGAGCTGATGGGAAATAGAACCCACGAGAGGAATGAAGTCTTCCTCTCCACTGAACTGATGGGCATTAGAAACCCGAGAGGAATAGAGTCTTCCTCTCCACTGAAATGTTCCGTCGCGACGTATAACTGAATAGGAGACGACCTGAGACAGGTACAACTCCTGTAGCATGCATGGCCAGATCCAACTGGGCTCCTCGTTCTCGAAGTATAGAATTGTCAAGTGTCATATAAAGACGTTAAACAAGAATACAATGTGTATTGTCAATTATCACGTTTAGGATAATGACGTTTGTTATAAAGTGAAGTTAGTGAGAGACTTGAGTACAAGTTCTCGGTATACTGAAGCGCAGGTATTTAATCCACTGGTATAGTAGTGTTTGTATGCGTGGGACATACTCGTAGTAGTCAGCATCATTCACGCACATAAAATAATACAACAGCGCACAAGAGTAAACAACATTTTATATTAATTATCTTGGTCGTTAATTCAAACAACAGATAGCACACAAGCCGGTGTAATCCGGTAGAAAACAGGTTGCAAGAATCCCATAACGTTCACCGTAGACTGTACTTGTTTAATTCCCGGTCAACGTCTGGTCAAACAAAGTCCTAGAATAGGATTAACTGAGAGGGTTAATTTATGTTACCCTTTTATAATGATCTTATTGAATCTTTTAACAAATCTCGTATTTGTTATTTCATGTGAGGTTTATTTCTTTTAATTACCTCATTGAAATACCCCAAACCTTGATATGTGGTTTAAATATCAAATTATGGTATGTAAAGGCTAAAAAGTGCCTTAGTAACATCAGTGAACAATTTAAACCATAATAAATGCAATAAAGCATTAAGACACAGTTTGAGCAAAAACATGCTCTAAGCTATGAGTGAACTTGGTTAGGACCCAAAGAGCCTACCAAGGCTGGATAACATTTAATTATGATTTAATAAGGCTAAATAAGTCCTTAAGAAACTTTGGTGGACAGTTAAACCAAATAAAACATAAGAAAATACCTTAAAGTCAATATGAGCAAAATGTGCTCTAAGCTTTGGATGAATGTGTATAAGACCTAATGGTCATACCTATACCTTATTTATATGTTAATGAACATATTAAATCAATTACTAAAGAAAACCAAGCTTGAAAACAAGTTAAAACACAAAATGTGCTTTAAGGAGTCTTAAAGCACGTTTTTGAAAAATTGTCTTGTAAATGAGTTTTGAGTGGCTAAATGTCCATCATTACTCTCTAATTAACATGTGTACTATATAGTATCACATTTGGGTGGCCATATTAGTGGGAAATCAAAAATTTCACTTCTATGTGCCTTAGTTTGTGAATAGTAACTTTTATAAGCTAGTTTGTAACATATATGTTATAAGTAATTAAATTGGTCAACAAAGACTATATTACCCTCATAATTATAAGGGGGCCGGTTTTCTAAGGTGTGGTGACTCACCACTCTCTTGTTATTTTGTGAAGTAAATAAAGATGACTAATATAGTTACTATTTACTCTACATATAAATATCTTCAAAAGTAAGTTCTATCTTCATTCTCCCTTCCTTTCCTTCATTTCCCACGGTTCCAAACACCACCACTAACCTCTCTTCTTCATTCTCTCACGGTTTGCAATAGTACTCACCACCATCTCCCTCTTTGATCTCTTGTAAAATCTAGCTCACTTAACCAAATCAAAAACAAACACCACCATTCTCTTAGTTAAGCCAAGCTCTACAATCTTGTCTTTTCAAAACTTCAAAACCTCCATTTCGGTGCCAAGAGAAACCACCATGGGAGGAGCTTGAGCTCACCTTTTCACATATTCATGCTCTCCTTTGCTTCAAGGTAAGGAAACTCAAAGAAAATCCATGTTTCCTCCATGTTTCATGTTGTCCGAAAATTCACCTCACAATGGTGTATTTATCTTGCTTGTTTTAGCTTCATTTGAATCTTCCAAGGGCTAAGAGGAGTCCTCTCTTGATACTTGTTCAAGTTCTCTTCCAATTCCAAGGTAAAACAATTACCTTAATGTGTTAAAACAATATGTGTAACTAGGGTTTACAATGAGGTGAAGCATAATGCTTGAATACTCATTCTATTGTTTGTATAATGTTTAATAGTTGAAAAGGGACCAAATGCCCTACCGGTTTTACAAGGAAACAAGAAAGAAATTTGTGAGGAAAAGAGGTAAACAAGCTATCTCAATGTAGTTTAAATGCCTTAGGAAAATGAGCTTGATTTGCTTACTAAAATACCTAAGGAGCCAATGGCAAATGAGCTAGTAAAATGCTCTCAAGGAGTTTATTAAAGGAATATGTATTGTTGGGTGTATTTGCAGGTCAAAGGCATTATTATGTGGGAAATTCAGTGTTTATGGTTTATGTTATTTAAGGGCCTAAGAGCCATGTTATTTAAGGGCCTAAGTGCCAAGCAATTTAAGTTATGCACTATATTGTGATGTAGTGCTTAATGTGTGAAGTTGTGTATAAAAGTGTGTTTGATGGATTTTTGGTGTTCTTGAATGAAATAAGGTAAAAACCTAAGTGTTTGGATGTGAGTAAATACAAGAGAAGCTATGGCCAAATTTGGGAAAAATGTGTAAGAAGTTCTAAGTGTTTTAAGTGAGTTTTGGTGAACTAGGAAGTGTTAAAGGTGAATAAATGTTTACTTGAGAAGAAAACATGTGTTAAGGTGATTTGGAGTGATGCAAGGATTTAGGTGTTGTCTTGGAAGTTCTAGGAATTCAATGGGTGTTTTGTGAATGTATTAAAGTCTTGGAGAAATTGTTTAAGGTTTAGGTAAGGTTGGTGTTCAAGGAATAAGTGATGTTTAGGTATGATGTGAAAAAAGGAGATTTAGTTAGTAAGAAAAGAAGTCGAGAGGTGATGATAAGGTGTAGAGGAAACACCTTGGTATTGTGGTCATTATAGGTGAAATGCCACCTAGAAATCATAAGGAGAAAACATTGTAAGTGTTAGGAATTTTGTGGAGATATAAGTAAAGGTTTAAGGAATTAGGAAAAATAGTTTTGTGAGTGTTTAAGAATATCTTAAGGGTGTGTTTGAAGTGCCAAATGATGTTAGAACACATTAAGAGGCCTTAGGAGAAGTTTGGTGAAGATTTGGCAAAGTTTGGGTAAGTTTAGAAGGCGACCGACCCAGGGGTCCGACCCAGTTTTGGGTCGGTCGAGCCTCTGTTAGATGTTAGGAAAGTGTTCGGTAATGGTCCGACCCAAAAGGGTGGGTCGGACATGGGTCGGTCGGTCAAGTTTCAAAGGAAGAAAAATGTTCGCACATGGTCCGACCCAGTCGAGTGAGTCGGACGTGGGTCGGACGGGCATGATTATAAGGAAGTAAAAGGGTTCTGTAATGGACCGACCCAGCTGTGGGTCGGTCGGTGGGTCGGTCGGACCAAAAACATGGTTTAAGGTTATGAAATGATATGTGATGATGGGGATTGGTAGGTAATGATGTTATAAGGATGTTAAGGACATGTTAGGGGAGTTTTAATGACACCTAAGTGGGTTAAAAGTTGTATTAAAATGTGAGAGTAAAACAAGTTAAAAATGTTAAGTTATGTAACTGAGTTAACGGGGAAAAATTAAGCATTGACATTAAATGATCAAGCAAACCCCGATGTTAATGAAAACACGTGTGATGTTAACAGTTGTTCGAGAATTTGCTCGAGGAACATAAGTGGACGTGGTAAAGTGGACCCCGGTGACAGGTATGGTTTTCTTGCAACCTGTGTCCTACCGGATTACACGGCTTGTATGCCAATGTGTTTTTCTGTATGTTTGCCACGTTGTAAGATAAAACATGTAATGAGTTTACAGTAATTCATATATGTGGCGTGTTCAACTCCGATACCATTTAACCTCGGCAGTGTTAACCTTAGTTAACTGAGTCTAGGATCACATGAGAGTTCGGTATTCGGAGTAAACGACCCGAACCATGGGACGTACTAACCACGGCTATGCGTGTGTTAATTGTGTGATATGTGTATGTGAATGTAGGGATCTCCCTTGTGTGTTTAACCCAGTTGTAATACTGTATGTGTGTAGGTGTGATAGACTCCATAGTGGAGTTCTAAGTATTATCTAAAGTAAGTATGTACTAACAGTTGTGAGGAATCCGGTTTGGCCGGTCGCGCGTTGTTTGGGAGAGGGTATCTTCCTAGCCTTACCCTTCTCTTTGTTATGGTTGTTTCCCTCACGGGTTATGATCTCCCATTAGCTTACTCCAAAGCTTAGCTATTCTGACTTATGATCGGTTTAGGGGGAACATGTTTGTGTGGTGTGTTAGGGCCTCCAAACCCGAACCGCCTTAACTTAAGTTACTCGTCCAACTATTAGGACGGTAATGAGTGTTGTTGTTATTGTATAACGAGCTTGTCATGAGACTGGCAACATTCTCTAGGCTCACCAGTGTGTAAACGATGTTTGGGTTGGTTCCTAAGAGAACCACACCCGTTATGTTATGTATTTTGGTTGTGATGCAATATCTATTGCGGTATTATGTTGTGCGCGTGGAAACGTGCAAAGTGTTGTTAGGTGTTGTATGTAGTGTATGTTATATGTTGTACAATGTAGATTGTGTGGATCATGGATATGATTCCCAGTTTGTGATAGGAGGCGTTTAAGGATAACCCGATTTAAGGGTATGTGTCGTCTATTAAGGAAGTAGCTCCATTAGAGGAGGAACACTCTAGGGATAATGAATACCAAGAGTGACTTTTTAAGTAAGGATATATTATCCGTTGTTGAGCCCATTGAGGCGAAATGTTATGCGATGCGTGTTTATTGTTACATGCATGATTTAAATATAATCAACTGCATGTTAAGACGACAATTAGTTGTGCGTGGCCCGGTAGCATGTGGGCTGCGGGATTACCATACCAGCAAAGGTGCTGAGCCCCTTGGGGCCACCCCTTTCTCTTCTTTTCCTATTT
The DNA here is from genome assembly GCA_023374045.1 of Limonium bicolor. Taxonomy (NCBI): domain Eukaryota; kingdom Viridiplantae; phylum Streptophyta; class Magnoliopsida; order Caryophyllales; family Plumbaginaceae; genus Limonium; species Limonium bicolor. The sequence continues at coordinate 94,379,217 of CM041776.1, forward strand.
CAGGTACGAAGTGCTGGAAGCCGTTCGAGAGTAGGACGGGTAGTCATTGTACATGGGTAAACTTTTAAGTGTGTATATACAGTAGGTGTAGTAAGACCGATATTGTTGTCGGCACCAGTTTATAAATACTCGGTATAGTTGATAAGGTGTATATTATTGTTGTTGTTAATGGAAGGGGATAATAATGTATAGTTGCTCGGGAATTTAGCCCATCAGACCGGTACAATGTATATGGATTAGCCTTGTTAGCCACGTGGGTGGCTAACGGCGTGTAACACCAACAAGTTAAGTAATGTGATGAGGTTGTTCTTCCGCTGTAGTTTGTTGTAAGTGTGTTAATGTTGGATGGGGTGTTACAAAAAGTGGTATCAGAGCCAAGTATCGCTCTGATGACTGAATTACCGAGCTTAGGAAGTACCGAGTTAGGATTTTAGTGCTTTGGGTTAAGGGTTGAGTGATAGCGTGAGAGATACGCTAGTTAGGTATGACCAGTGAATACTGGAAACCTACAACATCCTTCCCGCCCTCCACAATCCCTGTATATAATTTGGGGAAACAACGCCAGGGAGATGGAAGTCCTCTCTTACTCGGGGATACCCGATCTGGCTGTTATTAAATACCCTTAGGGTACGGAGAACCTGTCATACGGTAGATCCCGGAAACTGGGAATCCCGGAGACGGTCTCCATCTGAATAATGTTAACCGCATTTCATAGCAATGAATGAAGGATCTTGTGTATTGGGAATAGAATTTCCGGCAACCTGGGTCGACATGCAGAGCAGTCGAGAATAACCAGCTTGCAACGCACCTACCGCGCAACAGGCAAGAAATGGATTAATAACACCCGAGACAAGTGTCTACGGAACCACAGTTGATAAATAATACACCAACGGTATACCAACCGACAAAGGAACTACAACGTAGTGCCCAAACAAGAGACAAGTCTCAGTAACCACGACAAGTACGTGGAACGGGCTATAAGGAGGATACAATACTAAGACAAAGGGGTCTCCCAGAATGGGGAATACCCTAGTTAATGATTATTATGTGAATACAGTGAGAAGTCACCTAGACAAGTTATTATCAAGACAGTAAGATCAGTGAGGGCCAACAAGGCCACTGATGACAGTGCGGGTAAAAACAATACCACAACCGGTATGTGTTAAACTGATAGCCAGTTAGCATGGCGCACTTGCCATAGCAAGTGCTGCTATAATAGGGCTGTTCGGGAAATTTATAACCACTACGAAGTACTTGGAAAAGTACGATAAAGTTAAATGTGATTGTTATAACAGTGGAAGGGCCTGTTAGCCTAACCTCTGTAATTGTAAGTACACCAGTCAGCAAGAAGCTAGACTTGGTTAAGGTAAGAAGATGTTGTGAAACCATGAAAATTTTTCTTTCAACCCAGATTTATTCAAACCCTTTTCTTTTCAAAACCAGATTTCCTTTCAAACCAACACTTCTTTCCAACCTTCTTTTAAACCAAACCAGTAAAACCAAGAGCAGTTGATAAGATACAGCAATGGATAAACTTTCCCTCGATTAAGTTCGGGAAGCAGGGAATGAATATTGTCACGAGACAATATAAGGGAGTTGACAACAGAATACTTCACCTAGGCGTGTGACGGACACTACAAGTGTACCAACTGTGTTGTGGGACGACCGCACTCCGATAGGAGCATGTGGGCCTGACAGACCTACTTATGGGTTAGTTGGGTAAGTAGCAATGTATCAGTAAGATACCCCATATATGTATACGAGTAGAGTCCGAAACACGGGAAGTAGTCGACTCCGTCTACGGTCAGCAGTATAAATCAAACGAGAGCTAAGGATTACAAGGAATAGTTGAAGTTAAGGAATTCAGTTAAGTTAGCAAGACTAAAAGGATTAGTGAACTCCTTTCAAGGAAATGTTTAAGAGTTAGGAAGTGCGATGGGCACAAACTGTTATGTAAAGACACCACATATGTCTTAAGGATCCTTAGGGATAAACATTATAGCTGGAATGGTGACCCAGCCTGTACATGGCAAGCAGATGCCTAATGTGGACACATTAATGTGCAATGAACGGATAAATTCCCAGAATGAGTACCTACACTACCAGGAAATGTTGATCTTCACAAAAGGAGACAATAAGCCAGATAAGAACGCAAGCGGCGTGGCTAATGGAATGTACCAATAAGTGTGAGCCAAATGTAAAGGCATAACTTAACAACACCCAGGAGCAATCCTTGAAGGGTGTTCACATCAACAATTGTTGGATGAAATGCATGACAGAAGCACAAGGGTTGAAACTAACAAACAGTTTAGACATAAGTTGTCAGGAGACGGACTGACAAACCTAAGGGGCATCCCATGAAAGGAAACGTGATGCAACGACCTTGTAATATTGTACAAAGAAGTACATGTGTGTGGACAGCCTATAATGAGCCCAGCTCAAGGCAAATAAGGCTTATAATCCAAAAGCAGGATATATCATATAAATTCGATTGATGGTAGAAGTTTAGGTTGTATAAGCGAATAGAGTGGTAAACGAACCACTGCATTAAGAGTGGGGATACCTCTCGACATTATGACACCGCAGGAGCGGTAGTTATGTGAATCAAGTTCAAGAAATATGTTAAGGATTGACCATGTTGTTATTGAAAGAGAAATTAGCTTAGTAGTATGTGTATAAAGTGAAGCACCTGGCTGAATAACGCCGGCTTGTAACTCGAATGATCGATGCTCAAGGAGCATTCAGTGGTCATCCAAATGAGGGATGAACCATAATGTGAATAATGTAAATTTATGTGTGGAAGTTAATGTGACAGTAAATACTATGTGAGTTAGTGTTATACAATAAGCACGGTGCGCAGTAAGCGACCGTTGTATAAGTGTTATTGAATAATGATGTGGCAGATAAGACAAGTTATGAGTTAAACCCAATGGACATGCAAGTAAGTGATGATAAACAGACTGGGCAATAAGCCAGTGGTAGGTACTATGTAATGAGGAACTCAGTGTGAATTCCATGGCGAATCGCATAAGGGATTTACTGTCAAGAGTTTACGCCTCTGCACTCTGTATGACTGAGTGTTTTGGTATTGCACTTGCGCAGTAATGATCGAATGAGATAGCTAGGAATTGGAAACATGTTGATTGTGGACAAATAATGTTATAATGGCCGATGCATAAGAAATGCAAGGCCGCACCAATAAAAGTACTTGTACAAAACCAAACGTGGAGATATGATTAACAGTAAGTGACTACAGTAGCACTAACTGCCAAATATCGGTATGGAATATATCCCAAATGTTGTAAATAGCTGAGAGAGCACTACACACTAGGTAGTAGCTCAATCTCAACCGACAGTAAGTCGGAAGGAAAAAAGTCAATCATTGTGAAATACATAACTGTATACACAGTAAATGGCTATGGAAGTGGATAGAAAGTTTATAACTCACCGAATTCGCTAACGGTAAAAGATACCACGCGTCGGTTGAGAAACCATTGTCACCAAGATAAAGGTGATAATTGGGGATGTACAATACAGTAAGAATAACAAATGGAGCAATTAAGCTCTACAGTTTGAGTTTCGCAGCAGAAACTAGTGATTCAAGTGTTGAATGTACATGGTAAACATGAGTGAATGGCTAATTATTTATGCCTAAAAGCCTCACAGGCCAGGACCGAAACCGGTTATGAATTACAACTCCAATGAGAATTCCTGGTTTAGGAACTAAACCGCCAATATGGTTGAGATCCTCTAATCAGAATCCGTTGTGTAATAGACCGCGTGGAAGTTAAAACACTTCGCGACGGCAGAGCATTTAAGCAATGTTTAGTGACTGATTACGTGGGCGTAATCCCTTTTAAGGGGGGTAGAGCGCAAAACCACTTAGTGTATATTACCGTACAAGTGTACGTAGTGTATGTGATTTATATTGTGCATAGCACAAAATTATATTATTGTTTGTTTTGATGATTGGTGTGTGTGTTACGTAAACATACACATTCATTCATGGTTTAATTGTGGTAATTGCGCACAGAAGATGCGAATACCGTTGTGATAAGTGTGTGTGTTTGTTAACAGTTGTGTGTGATTGTACAAGTGTGGGGAGTAGATAAACTCCCGGGGGAACAAAAGCCCCGACAGTGTATAAATGTAAAACCAGGTGTTGTATTTTGGATAAAATATATGTGTATATATATATAAGTGATGCATGAAAGGGCATGATACCGACATAGAACCTTAGTGAGAATAAGATTCCCTAGGCAACAGGATTAAAGTGAATGGAGGTAACTGATAGACGGAGTTCTATCCTTTGGAGATGTTGTGATCATGACTAGAATGATTCGAAAGATAGAAAATTGGAAATGAGTGACTTACTTGATGCTTGAAAATGAAGTGGGAGGTGGAACTTGATTTGCATGTGATCAAGGGAAGCCGAACACAAATTGGGGTGGAAGGATAGTTCAACACTGATGCTGATCACATCAGGGTTGGATGACTGTTGAAACTCCCTATAAGTGGTCACGAATAACCACGCTAATAAAAGAAGCAAAGAGCTTAAGTTGGACTTGGAGTTGTGTGTGTTTTCAAAGGATTTTAAATTGGTATTTATAAAACGTTGATGGATACTTTACGTAATTAAAGTTCTCTTACTTAACCACACAAAGAAATTTTAAATTTAAGTGATTGTTTTAAACTCCCAAAGGCACGGGGACGGAAGGTGTCCATCGCGACCGGGTTCTGCGGGATCATAGTGAATATCAAGGATATTTTTGATTGCTATACATGCTCTGACATGTTGTGTGGTATGTGTAATAAATGCTATTTTGACTTGGATTTCCTAAAGTGTATACTATCAAGGCCTATGAGTCTAAATGTGTGGTGTTACATAGACCTATGTGTCTAAAGACTGTTATGTTACCAGGACCTATGTGTCCAAATGTTGTTATGTTACCCAAGACCAGTGAGTCAAAGGGGTTGTTATGTATGTGTAAGTGTTGTTAGGATACCCGGACCATAGAGTCCGAGGTTATCATTTGGATATGTTATGTTATGTGTGGATGTGAATTTGTTGCCCGGACCATCAAGTCCGAGGTTGTGATGTAAAGTGTGTTTGGTTAAGGAAGTTATTTCCAAGTGATTACTGTGTTCTAATCTAATGATATGTGAGAAGTGTGAACTTCGAGGACGAAGTTCTTTTAAGGGGGGGTAGATTGAAATACCCCAAACCTTGATATGTGGTTTAAATATCAAATTATGGTATGTAAAGGCTAAAAAGTGCCTTAGTAACATCAGTGAACAATTTAAACCATAATAAATGCAATAAAGCATTAAGACACAGTTTGAGCAAAAACATGCTCTAAGCTATGAGTGAACTTGGTTAGGACCCAAAGAGCCTACCAAGGCTGGATAACATTTAATTATGATTTAATAAGGCTAAATAAGTCCTTAAGAAACTTTGGTGGACAGTTAAACCAAATAAAACATAAGAAAATACCTTAAAGTCAATATGAGCAAAAATGTGCTCTAAGCTTGGGATGAATGTGTATAAGACCTAATGGTCATACCTATACCTTATTTATATGTTAATGAACATATTAAATCAATTACTAAAGAAAACCAAGCTTGAAAACAAGTTAAAACACAAAATGTGCTTTAAGGAGTCTTAAAGCACGTTTTTGAAAAATTGTCTTGTAAATGAGTTTTGAGTGGCTAAATGTCCATCATTACTCTCTAATTAACATGTGTACTATATAGTATCACATTTGGGTGGCCATATTAGTGGGAAATCAAAAATTTCACTTCTATGTGTGCCTTAGTTTGTGAATAGTAACTTTTATAAGCTAGTTTGTAACATATAATGTTATAAGTAATTAAATTGGTCAACAAAGACTATATTACCCTCATAATTATAAGGGGGCTGGTTTTCTAAGGTGTGGTGACTCACCACTCTCTTGTTATTTTGTGAAGTAAATAAAGATGACTAATATAGTTACTATTTACTTTACATATAAATATCTTCAAAAGTAAGTTCTATCTTCATTCTCCCTTCCTTTCCTTCATTTCCCACGGTTCCAAACACCACCACTAACCTCTCTTCTTCATTCTCTCACGGTTTGCAATAGTACTCACCACCATCTCCTTCTTTGATCTCTTGTAAAATCTAGCTCACTTAACCAAATCAAAAACAAACACCACCATTCTCTTAGTTAAGCCAAGCTCTACAATCTTGTCTTTTCAAAACTTCAAAACCTCCATTTCGGTGCCAAGAGAAACCACCATGGGAGGAGCTTGAGCTCACCTTTTCACATATTCATGCTCTCCTTTGCTTCAAGGTAAGGAAACTCAAAGAAAATCCATGTTTCCTCCATGTTTTCATGTTGTCCGAAAATTCACCTCACAATGGTGTATTTATCTTGCTTGTTTTAGCTTCATTTGAATCTTCCAAGGGCTAAGAGGAGTCCTCTCTTGATACTTATTCAAGTTCTCTTCCAATTCCAAGGTAAAACAATTACCTTAATGTGTTAAAACAATATGTGTAACTAGGGTTTACAATGAGGTGAAGCATAATGCTTGAATACTCATTCTATTGTTTGTATAATGTTTAATAGTTGAAAAGGGACCAAATGCCCTACCGGTTTTACAAGGAAACAAGAAAGAAATTTGTGAGGAAAAGAGGTAACAAGCTATCTCAATGTAGTTTAAATGCCTTAGGAAAATGAGCTTGATTTGCTTACTAAAATACCTAAGGAGCCAATGGCAAATGAGCTAGTAAAATGCTCTCAAGGAGTTTATTAAAGGAATATGTATTGTTGGGTGTATTTGCAGGTCAAAGGCATTATTATGTGGGAAATTCAGTGTTTATGGTTTATGTTATTTAAGGGCCTAAGAGCCATGTTATTTAAGGGCCTAAGTGCCAAGCAATTTAAGTTATGCACTATATTGTGATGTAGTGCTTAATGTGTGAAGTTGTGTATAAAAGTGTGTTTGATGGATTTTTGGTGTTCTTGAATGAAATAAGGTAAAAACCTAAGTGTTTGGATGTGAGTAAATACAAGAGAAGCTATGGCCAAATTTGGGAAAAATGTGTAAGAAGTTCTAAGTGTTTTAAGTGAGTTTTGGTGAACTAGGAAGTGTTAAAGGTGAATAAATGTTTACTTGAGAAGAAAACATGTGTTAAGGTGATTTGGAGTGATGCAAGGATTTAGGTGTTGTCTTGGAAGTTCTAGGAATTCAATGGGTGTTTTGTGAATGTATTAAAGTCTTGGAGAAATTGTTTAAGGTTTAGGTAAGGTTGGTGTTCAAGGAATAAGTGATGTTTAGGTATGATGTGAAAAAAGGAGATTTAGTTAGTAAGAAAAGAAGTCGAGAGGTGATGATAAGGTGTAGAGGAAACACCTTGGTATTGTGGTCATTATAGGTGAAATGCCACCTAGAAATCATAAGGAGAAAACATTGTAAGTGTTAGGAATTTTGTGGAGATATAAGTAAAGGTTTAAGGAATTAGGAAAAATAGTTTTGTGAGTGTTTAAGAATATCTTAAGGGTGTGTTTGAAGTGCCAAATGATGTTAGAACACATTAAGAGGCCTTAGGAGAAGTTTGGTGAAGATTTGGCAAAGTTTGGGTAAGTTTAGAAGGCGACCGACCCAGGGGTCCGACCCAGTTTTGGGTCGGTCGAGCCTCTGTTAGATGTTAGGAAAGTGTTCGGTAATGGTCCGACCCAAAAGGGTGGGTCGGACATGGGTCGGTCGGTCAAGTTTCAAAGGAAGAAAAATGTTCGCACATGGTCCGACCAGTCGAGTGAGTCGGACGTGGGTCGGACGGGCATGATTATAAGGAAGTAAAAGGGTTCTGTAATGGACCGACCCAGCTGTGGGTCGGTCGGTGGGTCGGTCGGACCAAAAACATGGTTTAAGGTTATGAAATGATATGTGATGATGGGGATTGGTAGGTAATGATGTTATAAGGATGTTAAGGACATGTTAGGGGAGTTTTAATGACACCTAAGTGGGTTAAAAGTTGTATTAAAATGTGAGAGTAAAACAAGTTAAAAATGTTAAGTTATGTAACTGAGTTAACGGGGAAAAATTAAGCATTGACATTAAATGATCAAGCAAACCCCGATGTTAATGAAAACACGTGTGATGTTAACAGTTGTTCGAGAATTTGCTCGAGGAACATAAGTGGACGTGGTAAAGTGGACCCCGGTGACAGGTATGGTTTTCTTGCAACCTGTGTCCTACCGGATTACACCGGCTTGTATGCCAATGTGTTTTTCTGTATGTTTGCCACGTTGTAAGATAAAACATGTAATGAGTTTACAGTAATTCATATATGTGGCGTGTTCAACTCCGATACCATTTAACCTCGGCAGTGTTAACCTTAGTTAACTGAGTCTAGGATCACATGAGAGTTCGGTATTCGGAGTAAACGACCCGAACCATGGGACGTACTAACCACGGCTATGCGTGTGTTAATTGTGTGATATGTGTATGTGAATGTAGGGATCTCCCTTGTGTGTTTAACCCAGTTGTAATACTGTATGTGTGTAGGTGTGATAGACTCCATAGTGGAGTTCTAAGTATTATCTAAAGTAAGTATGTACTAACAGTTGTGAGGAATCCGGTTTGGCCGGTCGCGCGTTGTTTGGGAGAGGGTATCCTTCCTAGCCTTACCCTTCTCTTTGTTATGGTTGTTTCCCTCACGGGTTATGATCTCCCATTAGCTTACTCCAAAGCTTAGCTATTCTGACTTATGATCGGTTTAGGGGGAACATGTGTTTGTGTGGTGTGTTAGGGCCTCCAAACCCGAACCGCCTTAACTTAAGTTACTCGTCCAACTATTAGGACGGTAATGAGTGTTGTTGTTATTGTATAACGAGCTTGTCATGAGACTGGCAACATTCTCTAGGCTCACCAGTGTGTAAACGATGTTTGGGTTGGTTCCTAAGAGAACCACACCCGTTATGTTATGTATTTTTGGTTGTGATGCAATATCTATTGCGGTATTATGTTGTGCGCGTGGAAACGTGCAAAGTGTTGTTAGGTGTTGTATGTAGTGTATGTTATATGTTGTACAATGTAGATTGTGTGGATCATGGATATGATTCCCAGTTTGTGATAGGAGGCGTTTAAGGATAACCCGATTTAAGGGTATGTGTCGTCTATTAAGGAAGTAGCTCCATTAGAGGAGGAACACTCTAGGGATAATGAATACCAAGAGTGACTTTTTAAGTAAGGATATATTATCCGTTGTTGAGCCCATTGAGGCGAAATGTTATGCGATGCGTGTTTATTGTTACATGCATGATTTAAATATAATCAACTGCATGTTAAGACGACAATTAGTTGTGCGTGGCCGGTAGCATGTGGGCTGCGGGATTACCATACCAGCAAAGGTGCTGAGCCCCTTGGGGCCACCCCTTTCTCTTCTTTTCCTATTTCAGGTACGAAGTGCTGGAAGCCGTTCGAGAGTAGGACGGGTAGTCATTGTACATGGGTAAACTTTTAAGTGTGTATATACAGTAGGTGTAGTAAGACCGATATTGTTGTCGGCACCAGTTTATAAATACTCGGTATAGTTGATAAGGTGTATATTATTGTTGTTGTTAATGGAAGGGGATAATAATGTATAGTTGCTCGGGAATTTAGCCCATCAGACCGGTACAATGTATATGGATTAGCCTTGTTAGCCACGTGGGTGGCTAACGGCGTGTAACACCAACAAGTTAAGTAATGTGATGAGGTTGTTCTTCCGCTGCAGTTTGTTGTAAGTGTGTTAATGTTGGATGGGGTGTTACACTCATGATTTTATGTACAACTTATTTGTTATTCCTTTTGATTTATTTATAAATCCTTTAATGTACATATATGTATTTATTTATTCATGTACTATATTTGTTATTTTTTTTGTCTAGCTGACATAACAACTTATATTTCCTTAACTATATTTATATGTCATATATGGGCATAAAATTCTTATAGTTTTCATTATTCCTCCTTTAACCCAAAAGTAATAATCATTGGTTATCTTTAAATTCCTTATAATTATATAAGTCATAGTTTAAACCTCATAACTCCTTTAATCAAAATTCTTTCTTTCTAATTCCTCCAAATATCCATGTAAGACCTATATTTATTTTAATCTAAATTCTTACCCTTATTTCGGTTATTTACAAAACAACCACATTAATTCATAAACTTTATATTTAAATTCTAATCTTATTATAGCATAGAGTTTTAACTTCTTATTTAGTTAAATTACAAAGCCACCTCTAATATTTTGGTATATAGCTTTTGAATATTATAACTTTCAAAAATTACAACTTAGCCCCTTAAATCCTCGGCCTTAATAATTTATTTCCTATAATTACAATTTAACCACAAAATCTTATAACCTTTACATGATGTCATGTAAACTATAGTTTTAATTTTTAATTCTCCATAAATGCCGAATATATATGTATAAATCCTTAAATTACCAAACTAACCCCAAAGTAATTCGGCTTTGTCATTTATTCTTCCTTAATTACATTTTCATCCCAAAACTTTACAATAGTTTCTTAATAATTTATAAACTATAGTCTAAATACTTAATTCCTTAAAATTTCAGAAGTGAACCTAATAATTCTCTTAATTATCAATTCGCCCACTAATAAATTCCAAACTTTCATAACAACTTTTATAAATTACATAATAGCCCAAAACTTTATAAAGTGTTACTTTAACACTTGTTTAAATTATCTAAAATTCATAAACTTAATTCCTAACCTTATATTATATCATATATATTCCAAGAACACCCTTAACTCTCAGTTTTTATAATAAACACACTAAACTTTGTAAAAAATACATTTAGCCACATAACTTAATTAATTAGTCATTTAAGCACTAATAGAATATTTTTAACTCACCAAACTTTATGATATAAATTTATATACTTAAGTAGCTCATTAAAATCTATTTAACACATAGACCATTCGGTCATAATTTAATTGAGACCATAAAGCATATAAAAGTGGATTTATATGTCAAAATAAATATACATAAATTCATATGAGTCATATAACGTATGTAAAAATTATTGTAATGTCTTATATTGATTCTTAGCTCAAAATAAAGCATTTTTGCCCTTGATAATTCGGCCTTAATTAATTTGTAACATAAATAAATTTTGTGACACAAAAATGTGTCTTAAGGTAAATATTTTCTATTTATGTTATAGATTATATTTTTGGCATATAACACCATATAGTTTCGGTATTAATTAACCTAGGAGATGTACATAATTTTTGTATAATTTTTAGAAGCTTAACAAAGCTTATAACATAAAGATTTACTTAGTAAACTTACTTCTTAACAAAGGTGGTTAAGTGCTTGAACTCTTCTTGAATCTCCAAGCTTTCTCCAAGGTAATATTGATGCTCCACTTCGGTTATATGCAAGTGGTGAAGGAGTTTTAGGAGTTAGATCTTCAACAAAGATCTTAAGTAGATTTGTAAGTAGTTTTACAAGAACTTACCTTAAGCTTTTCTCCTTATAATTTCGGCTCACTAAAGGTGAATGAAGAACAAGTTTTCCTTCATGAAAGTGAAGAAGAAAAGAGCCTTAGAAGAAGAAGAACTTGGTTATACATAAAAATGTGCTTTAAGGATTTACAAGCATTAAAAACTACCTTAAGATAACCTTGAGATGCTCCTTGGATTAATGTTGGTTTGGACAACCTCCTTGGAGAACTAATTGATGCCGAACCCTTGTTGTTATGCTAGGAAGAGTTTTGCTTCAAGGTTTGACAAGAAATGCTAGGAAATTACCTTAAAGATAAAGATAGAAGTTAAAACTCCATTAATGGACTTAAGAGCTTCAAAGGAAGAAGATGAAGCAAGAAGAGAGATCTGAGAACCTTACCAATTCGGCAATGCAATGGGCAAGGGAGGAAATGACACTAAACTCACGTATAAGGTAAGAGAATGCCTTTGGAATTGATTTTTGTTTTGTTAATTTTTAATGTCAATTGACTATACTTTTTCCTTAGTTTATTACAAGAGTTATTGGCTCAATAAATGCCCTTCTTTCCAGCATATAATCGGCCATAATGGAGGACAAGACAATGTGGAGGGAAATAATGGTGAGCTAGAAGACAAGGTAAGAAAGTAATGCTTTATTCCTTTGATTTTTCAATGTTTATGCTTTGTCTTCTTATTCTCTTGTAGGTGAACGAATTCAAAGGCTGGAGGGAGCTTCTCAACCGGTGGTGAAGAGCCAAGGAAGAACAAAGGAAGGTCACACGGGCTTAAGAAATCAAAAAGGAAAAAAAAAGAATCCCTTTTTGCTTTTAGTATTTGTTTGTGTCTGCCAACTGGCCATGTTCCTAGCATAATTTCGACGATCTCTGGTCCAATGATTCACACATTTCTTTTCCATTAAGTATTTAGCACATGGATGATGTCTCATGTTTTAGCTTTTATAAACTTTTAAGCATTTTATACTAGTTTTTTGCTCTCAAAATCGCCCCTATAGAGCACCTTGTTGACTATTCTCTCCACTGATTTAGGAGGTCATTTTAACCCTTTTAAGATTACTAATTCGTGGCATGTCAAAAACTACAAGGCATTGCGTAAAACGCATTTTCGTGACACCCCGAAGGTGTGTTTTGTGCTCTAAGGAATTTTTGGGAACCAATTGTTTTTATGAGTTCCAAGTGTTTGTAACACTTATTATAGTAAATAAACATACTAAGATGTTACATTGATTATATGGGGTTATATCCACCCATGACATAATTTACGGCCATCGGGACACTCCCGGGCCAAAAAGGAGCGCTAAGAAATACTCCTGAGGTTTTTGTTGAATTTTGAGAAACCACTCGTGGGTTCTCTTTAGAATGATTAATAATGATGTTAGGAACTCTAGAATTAATTTAATGGTTCGTGCCACCCGCACTCCTCCGGACTTTTCGTGCTTTAAGGAGCGGGCGTGAGCACTCTCCGAGAATTTTGCGTATTTGACTGAATATAGCCTAGGGAATATGTTTATATTTCATATAATGAGTGTATGACCATTTGGTTTTGGTTTTAGAAGGTCTACAAGGTCATGCTTGATCACATGTTTTCTAAGGCGTTTTAGCGTTTGGTGAAACGACTATTTTTACGTACGTTTTCATGCATGGTTTTGCATGCGTAGTGAAATGATTTATATTTGGATTATATTCCAATAATATGATTTAATAATATTATTTAGATTTTGGTATTTCACCAGGTTTTATTATTTCCGCTGCGACGTATTCGATTAAGTGTTCAGTTTTGCGATAACCACGAATGGCTTTGGATGGGGTGTTACATTGTTAAACTTATTTATATAAATATGTATATTAAATCGTAAGATCACTATACATTTGAACTACTTAACAATTCATTATATACTCTATATAAATTGTTTTTCCTCTTTTTACCAAACTCTATTTCACCTATTTTAAATCCAAATCTACCAACTCTTTTTAATGTATTTACTAAACCTTTATTTGGTACCCTTTTCTTTGTTCTACCATAAAATTACTATTTACTAATTAACCAACCACTAGGTTTCATTTCAGCAACTATATTCTTTACTATCATCTTACTAGTATTACTATTTGTTTCATCCTATTTTCTTATGCTTAGTTGTACATATATATTTTAAAATCCTAAAATTATCAACCGTCTTTACTATTTAATAATTAATTACTTACAATTTTTCCATATATTTCCTCGTTCTACAATCTAATTCACCCTTGAACTTAGCGATTTATTGACCCATTATTAACTTACCAAAGTTTACTAAATAATTTAGCAATCAAATTTATTCATCAATTTAACCTCTTCTTCTACTCCCATATTACTATTCTTTTAACTCAATTAATTTAATATCACTAGTTATATAACCACTTGAATAATTGTTTATTATACTCTCCTTTAATTTTTTCCCACTAACCATAATATTTTCCCAGAATATTAATTCTCCAACAACTTAACTATTTATTCTCGGTTTTATATCCTCACCACATAATTTATTCTATATCATCATGCTTAATTAGACATTTTCTACCATGAATTTCCCGACTTTCACAACTACTTAATAATTTTTTTCCTCTCTTATCAAATCTACCCTTATTTTATAACTTTATAATTTATCAATCTAACCATTCCACTTATTTACTATTTTAAAACCTCACTTATTACTTCCTTATTTTTCTTAACACTATTTGTATAACCAGTATATACGTATTAATATAGTATGTTTGTTTCCCAATAAATATTACCCCATGATATTAGCGTTCAATTGCCAATTAACACCTACTATCAATTTGTTTGTAACACCCCCGAATAACAAACAATAATTTAACGACGAGCCTAACGGTAATACGAGATGTCTACGCAGCGGTTTCCAACTTCATCCGGGTGTCACAGATGCCAACCACCCATGTGGTTGACAGACCACAATACCAACTCAAAGTTACGGTCTGTATGACTGGAAGTCCAACCTTAACGAAGTCCAAATACAACATAAAAGATACAAACCGAGTACCGAGAGTCTACAACATAAGTTCTTAATCCAACAACATAAACTGAAAGTGCAACCCATACATTAAAGCATACTACTAAGTCTTGCCCAGATGACGACCCCCCATGGTAGCCATCCCGCCTACACTCCGTTATCGTCCGGCACAAGACCTGAAAAAATTGGGTGTAAAGGACTCAACAAACTACGCTGAGTATGAACGTGTGAAGCCCGCATGTTTACCCGGGCCACACGACTAATTGGTCGAATATTAGTAGTCAATTCATGCTATCATAAAGCAGTAAGCACACATCAGCACATCATGATATCATACACGCCATCGGTAGCATAACAATACATAAGCAACCAACAACTTGCAAGTAGCATAGCAATGTCAATAAGCAACCAAGCACAACTTGCAAGCACGTAACTCAGCACAATAAGCTGCTAATGTAGCAGCAGCAATCAAGTAACTTATAATGTGTGCGTAGGTACATTATACCGTCGATCCTCGCTATGGGATCATTCAAGAGATTGCGTATTGTTTTCTTGTATACCCATTACATATGTTTTCCTTTCTTCTCTTGCACCGAGTCAGGGGATATGATTAGATCCCGAGACTTTTGTTATTAGGTGCTATTCATTCCTTGTTTTCTTAAAGGATCACGTTTGTTACTTTTCTCTTGTTTGCTTGTCTCATTACACAAAGTTTTCCTTTATACTCTGGCACCGAGTCAGGGGTATAGATTAGATCCCGAGACTTCATTATGTAGGTGTTAATCGTTCCTTGTTTTCTTAAAGGATATTTGTGAATTCTTTATCACCGCACGTTGGAGGTTGTCTCCTCCATAGCTAATCCCTCATTCCCGGCGTCATGCGCCGAGAAAGCGGAGTCGCCTCTTGACTCCAGATAAGCTCCACCAAGTTTCACTCCCCCCATTCCCAACGTCATGCGTCAGGAAAGCGGAGTCGCCTCTAGACTCCAGGATGTGTTCCACATAGAAGGGCGAAGGATCTGATGCAGATACTAACTCCCGAATATTCCATACCGTGCGGCCCGAGATGTCATCTTCCCGGGTTATCCTCATGTCCCACCATTTGGTACTTCGCATTTCGTTCTCATTATAGTCTCGACACCATAGTGGGTGTCATCAGCGGTCCTCTATAGTTAGAGAGGAGTTTTTCTCTTGTATAGTTCTTTTGTTTGTCCATGTGGTTCGTCATGTCCCCACCAATTGAGATTTGCTCTTCATTATCATTAATGAATAGACACCATAGTGGGTGTCATAGTACGTCCTCCATAGTTATGGAGGAGTTCTCCGCATAGAGTTTTCTTTGTTTTCATAGTTCGTTGTGGTTCTCGTTTAGTTTTCCCTTTATGTAGTTTCTTTGTTTACATAGTTCGTTGTGTTTCATCTCAAAGTTCCATAACGCGAAAGGGACTAAACTATTGTGTGCGCGCAATAATATGCAACAACGATATAACAATCACATAGGCAAGATAGGCAAGCAATCCAATTTCATGCTTAAATCTTATGGTCTTATCACACACAAGGCATACAGCACACAAGTCGTGTAACACGGCAACATTGAACACACATGTCCATACCTTAAAAATAGTTGTCACACAGATATTTGCACAGGTTTCCCCGCTGCTCGTGGGACTCACTCCTGTAATGATTATTCGAACGGGTTAATCGTTCGATCATGCGTTATTATTCGCAGTTCATAATGTTTGGCCTAGTCTTAGGTGTTATAGTTGCCAATGTTGGACCTACTTTATCCGTTTGGTTTGGATCCATTGGTGTAGCCAAACAGTAACATTTAAGGTAACTCGATCTTGTCCCAATATAATCCTGACTTCGTATTTCTAAGTCTTCACGTACCAACATCTAACCCACTCCGAATTAACTCTTAGTTCCCTAGTTAACACTTAGACCATCATTTTGCCCTATCACATCTTAGCCTTCGCTAGTTGTTGGTTACTTCTACCATCTCGGTTGTTAAGTGATTTACTATCCTCTTGTTTACCGTTTACTTTCCATATTAACACTAAATTGCTAAAGAATACTACTAACTACTTAACTCCCAACCATGTTCACTTTATGTGGGTTGACGTACTCCATCCTAACCATATTCCAAATTGTATCCCTAAACAATTACCAATGCTTCTAGGTCCATCACTCACATGCCCGGCCCATTATCTATGCCACTCTTCCTTACTGTCCTAACACATAATTTAGACACATTTGTAAGTCTTTAACCACTACTCAACATGCCTAACTTCACTACTAGTTTGTATATACTTTCGGTTCTAATTCCTTAAGTACCCAAGGACCCTTTTCTAGTCCTTTCCCTTAAGACACCTTCTAGACCACTACTATACTGCTTTACGCCCCCATCGCTGTTAAACATTATTAAACCCTTAGGATCCTAATGTTGCCGGTTTTATTAATTATTAAGTCCTAACCTTAGTTATTATACTAGCGTATCGTTAGGCAATAAAACGTGACGATTCTGTCAAGGTTGTACAGGTAGCACCACAAGTTTTTAGCGTTAAACTAACCATGTTTTCAGCACCCTATTAATCAACCATTCCTCAGTTTGTCTAGCTAGTTCTTTTGGTTGTTTATTTTTTTGTATTTTTCCCCAAGTCCCCTATCACTATCCCTTTAGCGCCAATGCATAATTTCCAGACTTACAGCAACGGATCCTCTGCATTCTCTTAATCAAATCTGTCGCATAACTCCTTAGTCATTGACTACATTTCTTAATCGTTTTCTCCTAGTCATTTAGTGGCATTGTTTCCTAAGTTAATCAGAGAGGTTTTTGCCTATAAACTATCAGTCTAATACTTCCTAACAACGGCACTCCACTCTCGCAGAAAGCGTACCAGGTTTACAATTTAAGTGCCTTAGTTTTCCTTCTTATTTTGCTAACATACTTCTAAGCTGACTTTCATCCGTAAACTAGTCCATTCTAGGCATGTTTTCCCCACTCTCTCAACATTATACTCATGATAATAACACTCAAATTTTTCAGAACCAAACAAATCCTTCTCGGCTATGATTTAATAGAATCCCACCCCTAAAATCACCTTCCTGTTCATTAATTGGCTAGATTTTTCCTTAGCCACTCACTACATTATTTAATTGGTTTCTTTTCCTGGCAGTTAATGGCATACTCTCCTAAGTAGCTTATTAGCTTGTTACACATGGGGCACTCTCACACATTCCAGCAGTATTCATGCAAGACTTAAACCTCATAAAGCTTGTCGTTCTGCCAACTAACCATCTAGTAATATCAGATTGACATTCCTAACCTCCTAGGACATCTTAGGCATTAAAATGTGATAACTCCTAATTCCATCCCAAGACTAGTTTCTGTCGAAAATATGCAGAACACATTCAGTTTTATTGGCATTCATTTAATCAAACTTTCAGCACCTAACAGTTAGGCATCATACGGTTTTGACTAGGCACTCTCCTTTGGTTACTTAGTGACGTGGTTTCACCATTATCTTAGCATTATTTACAGGTAACAACCACCCAAACTTTCCAGAATAACACCACAACTTAATGGCAACCAGGACAAGAACTACCACTCAGTAACAGCTCTCAAAACACCATTTTTGCTAATTCACCAACCCATCGTATAAACTGATTTAGTTTAGTAGTTAATAGCTTAGTAACCATGGATCTCTCCTACTATTTTCGGTAACTCCTAAGCACATTTTAAACCATTAAGACTTGGTGTTTAGGCCACCTTTTTCCGCCAGAATATTAATCTTACAACAGATAGCCCTTTTCATTTCATTGTTACAGGATTAACCAAGTAGTTTCAACCATAATTTTACACGAAGGTAAGCATAGGTTTAGGGTATGAATTTGGGTTACCATCTTGGGTTTCCTTTCAGATTTTTTTGTTGGCGGTTTTGTATAAGGGCCCTTGGCTTTACAACCGGACATGCACAGAATAAAATTCAGGTTAGGTGATGTCTTTAGTGGCAAGAAAACAGAGACAGAAAATAAGGAACATGGCAGTGTTGTGGCCTCACCTTAGATCCGATTTCAAGACAGTATAAGGATGAGTCTCGGTGTAACACCCCTATAATAATAAAACAACAGCGGAAAATAAACTAAAGGTGCTACAGACCATCGGGCTCCAAACACCCGGTACCAACCTCACCAATTACAACCTTTACAATTAACTAAGTTACGGTCTGAACTTCGAGAAAACTTAACAAAACATAACAATAAAACACATTCGCTCTCCACAAAACCTAGTCCCATCCCAAACGCTCATTCTCTTCGTGGCCACCTGTAAATCAATTCGTACCTGCAAGATGAAACCAAGCAGCCCACCCCAAAAGGGGCGGGTCAGTTCCCTGGAATGGAACTGGTACAATTCTCCAAAACAAAACTTTAATATAACTTGAGAATAAACAATAACTTGAAAACAGCGCTTAAACAAAGTAGCGAAACAAAACACCCTTTTAAAACACCAAGTCAAACATAACATTTCAAAGGAGACAAATAACAGAAGAGTAAAGTTAGTAAATAACACCACACCAAGAATTAGTGAACAATCATTACTTATGTTAGATCCATTTCCAAGTTGGAGTAGAAAGACCCATGTAGTCACGAGGACTAGGAATGAATGAGAGAAAACCAAAACCAGCAACTCAAGAATGGAATGAAACCAACTGGGAGAGATGGCCCCCACCGCCAAGAACGTCCATTAAGGACAGGGGATATACAGCCCCTTACTGTTAACTACGTCCTCTCGGGACAAGGGATATACAGCCCTTTACTGTTTAATATCAATGCCCCTATGGGCGAGGGATATACAGCCCCCTACTGTTCACATTAAAGACGCGCGCACGTCGAAAGAAAGATTTCCAAGATTGACCTTTTCCAAAAATCCCGCTAAATCACCAACTACCCAGAGCAATACCAAAACACTCAGTCCTACAGAGTGCAGAAGCGTAAACCCTAAGCAGCCAATGTCTAACGGGCAACCAAGTAGAAGAAACCAATACCCAAGTGAGTTCCACATCCAAGGCTCAGTTAGTCACACAAGCTGAGTCAGTCACACAACCATTTCTTATTTTTAGAAGTTCCTCTTAAAGTCAGTTAGCGTTTCCAAAACATTCCACAAGTCAACCAGCAAAAATATCGTAGTACGAGAAATCGTACAAAACATTCCATAAAGTCCAAAACACGTCAAGCTGAGTACGAGAAATCGTACCTGGGTAACGTTGTAGCAGTTCTAATCAACTTGCGCAAACAATCAACATTACTCTGAAGAATATTAAAAGTAGTCTATCATCAAACACTTGTAGCCTATGCTACACTTAAATAAACTCCTTACTCTTATTTCAAAGTCTCAATTGTCTTTTAAGCCCTCACTTAAATGCTGTGAATAACCTTTGACTTGTCTTAGAATGTTGTATAACTCAAGGTTGTAAGACCAAGGAATGTATTTTATTACACTTGTTAATTGTTCCACCCTTATCCACTTTACCCATACCTAACCATAATTCTCACATTAAAGACCTTTATAACATAAGTGCATTATACGTTATTCAATCAATCTTAGAATTTCAATAACAATTCTTAAGCTCGATACTTTTTTCTTACTTTAGGACATACATCGTGTTATGACCAATGATGAGTTATCTTAGAATACTATACTATTATTTCACAATTTATTGACTATGTATCTTTATCAATATCTACTAGATAATCCATTATAACTAAGTTTTCCCCCTTAACTTAATTATGATCTACATCCTGTATACTGAAATCGTAGTGTTGTAGATGCATTTTAGTATAACTTATTTGAGCTAATAACTCAATTATCTTATCTTTAGTTCAGAATGGCCTTTAATTACAACCATCTATTAATCTTGTCATAAGTTGTTAAATTACTTTTCATCTTGAAATAACCATATTATAATTAACTTAGACTCATAGAACTCTTACATTTAGTATCCACAGGGTATATTATTTACTTTATCATAACATATAATAAGGTGTTTTAAGATAACCTTTTATGTATCCTTACTTACATTTAATTTCCTAAATGTTCTATTTTTACACACATTCCCTCCATAGGCTATGTATAAACCTTTTATACTAACTTCACTAAACTTAAGTCTTAAATACGTTTTAAATTGTTTACAAAACCTAAAGGTTTCAAAGGTATAACTTTAATAAATTAACTTCCTTTATTGTATTTAGGATGGACAATATATCTACATAAGGTAGAATTTATCAAAGAATTAAATTATGGATCGTAAGTGAAACTGTTAACTATTTAATAAGATAACATATTCTGAGAAATCCCCATACCCTATATTCAAATGACACATTAATTTTTTCCAGTGTCAAAAGGTAAATCAATATAATCCCTTATGTAACCTAGTTTCATCTAATTAAAGGTTCAATGATTTTAAGTATCAAATTTCTATTTGCAAACCTTTTTGTAAATCTTTAACTATTATGTACATCACTTATTTATAAACTCACATCCTGAATATTGATAATGAATGTATTTTATATGGCTTAACTAATTCCAAGAAACTTAAGGATTATTATTTAGATTAATCTCCTAATCATAGTTTAATATAGCTTTATATCATAATCCTTTTAATGATTTTATCTCAAAATATTAAGTTATTACTAATACTATAAATATTAAGAAATGATTAAATCTAGACTTATTTATCCTCTTCACATTTAGATGTACAAGTAACCATTTATTTTTCTATTGTTTATATAATAAGAACATTTAAATGTAAAAGTATTCATTCATTTTATTATTAATTATATAAGATCTATTTGTGTAACCCTTTATGTAGACCAATTACAAATATTCCTAAATTTCAACTTATTAATTTCTTAAGCAAATTATAGATATACATTGTGGCTATTGACTAAATAATACATGTATTTTAATACTGTTATACTTAGAAATTCAAGGGTAACTAAAAACTCAATTCTTAACCATAAATTAATACCACCTCATATAGTATTCCATTATTAGTATTATGTAGAGGTTTTATTTAAACTCATTAATTCCTGCATTTATATTTTCTATAAGGTACTTATTTCTTTTATTTATTTATTTATCGTATATATATATCCTTCCTATTATATTCCTCACAAGGAATGTTATTTCCTTTATCTATTTTTATTGTATTTATATATATATATATATACATATACCTACATATATTAAGATTTATCCAGAGCACTCTATTGTATCTAATTATATCTAACATCTTTTAGACACATCTAAAACTGATTTACGGTTTATAAAATAAGTATTTCCCTTAGTTTTAGTTAAACATATTAGCTTCCATATTACATATAGTACTAAAATGTAGTTTAGTTAAATTCCTTGATTTAATATAAGTTTCTATTCATTTCTCTCATATAAATATACATATAAATATATGTAACAATTTTTACCTCACTTAAAGTTAATACCCAAAATATTTATAAACATACTGTATTAAATGTTAATTAGTCTTATTATATTTTCCCCAACCTATAAAGTTCATTAATCAACTATACTTTAATTTTTGTTTACATGAAAAACTATATATTATAAGTTATTCTTATGAAAAACTCACAAACACAATTTTTAAAACCTTTTCCCATTGCCCAAAAATTCCTAAATTTAATATACAGTAACTATAACATTTTAGACATATTATAAAATTTTTATTTCATAAAAATATCTTTTTAATTTAGCCAAATAATTCCAGAAAACCGTAACTTGTAAAAATCATAACTATGTTTAAAAACTCCAAATCCATAATAATTTACATCAAAATAAACTACATAAATAAGGAATCTATGGTTAAAATTTCAAGTCAAAATACATTCGGGAAGGCACTTAAATTAATTAAACAAGTTAGGGTTTATTCCTGGAAACAATATAAAAACTTATACTTTAAAATCGTATGTTTAATCGTGGCCGTCCATCTCTATTAACTGAGATCGAACGGCTCCTGCTGCGCGAGTTCTTCAGAGAACTCAAATCGAAACCGAGTACTAATCTGCCTATATCTCCTAATCTACAGAACGAAATCGAATGGTTTTTGTTTCTATGGATTCGAAATTCGATTTCGGTTCTATTGGTACCGTTTTCCCCAATTTTAATGCAGAGCTCATCAAGATTCGTATTCAATTCGAACGTTAGGGCTTATATCGGTACAGACTTCAATTCGAACGAAATCCTCACAAATTCTCCTAATCTAGAGCGTAATTGACACAATTGAAACATGGGTTAGATCGGGATTGTAATACCGGTTAGCATAATCGGAGGAATTTGAAGAGAACTCACCGGAATTGCCCGAATCGAAGCGATTCGAAAACGTTTTTCTGGAAAAACTTGAACTTTCGACCAGTTTAGGAAGCAACCTTCGAGGATCTATAAGTTATTGCACAGATCGAGTTAAGCTTTGATTTTGGGCTCATTAGAAAGATGACACTTAGATCTACACATTGATAACTAGAACTAATCCTAACTCGCATTATACAGAACGAAAATTGACCCGAAAGTTACGAGTTTACCTCTCTGTTTCCGGTATTATTTTATGTGCTGAAAAATCCGGAACTTTGAGCGACTATAACTTCCAAACGGTTATGAATCAGGCTTGGGAATAAACATGAAAGTTGTAGATGGATTAGTGATCTACACAACGAGCTAAAGAAATCGAAATTTGGTTGAAAGACGAGTAAGTTATGGCAAGACGAATACCTGAATTCGAAGGGAATTGGCAATCTGGGTTGCGACTGAGAAAGGTGCCAACTTGAGAACGACTTTCCCGTTGATGTGGATGGAGTTAGGGCTTGTATGAGTTATGAATGTAAAGAGGGAATTAAGGAGAAGAGAGTGGTGAAGACGGCACTGGAAAATTCGAAGTAATGAGAGAGATAGCCGTCACAAGTTAGGTCGAAAATGGTTGTTTGCTGGAGAAAATCAAGGAGGTAAAAATCTGCTAAGTGTTGGGACGCACGAGAGGCTGACACGTGGCACTTTATGAAATTTTGGCTCAAACTTCAAACTAGCATAACTTTGGCTAGGATGATCCGTTTTTGACGTTCTTTTTATCGATCTTCATGGTTTTTCATAACCTATTTATTGGTATAGGTTTCATGACCTGGTTTGACCATTCTCAAAAAGTCAACTCTAGCAAGGCTTAATAAGCTTTAAGGTTTCTAGAATTTTATATTGACTTTTATATTTCAAAACATGTTCCAACACTTCCCAAAATCTTTATAATATATGGAGTGTTTAATAATTTTCCCAAGATTTATTGACTTATAAATCTTATTATTAAATTCATAATACCATATAATAATGTATAATAATTAGGGTTAAATAGAAGAAAACCCCTAAATAAATCTCACAACCCCATATAATAATTAATATTCATAATTCCTATAATAATTTAATATTCATAATTCCATATAATAATTTAATATTCATCATTCCATATAATAATTTAATACTTAATAATTATTAAAGGTTTAATAAAAGAAATCCCCTAAATTAATTTAAATTAATTTAGGGGTATTTCAGCATATCCCCCTTAAAAGAAACTTCGCCTCGAAGTTTAAAAATAACTAATAAGCACTCACACCGCTTCGGGTGTGCTGAGACAATAAAAGTCCAATGAAGTTCCATACCAAACCAATCCTTTATTTCCATCCATTCCATAACAACATTCCACTCAAGATTACTCAAAATCAAACTGAATCAGGATATACCAAGATGCATGATGAAATTCAAAAGTCACATACTGAGTCATAATGCAAAAACCAAGCACATACAAACACCTCTCATTCTGCTAATACTGTTCTCCCTTTGCTATAATGCAACGAGGCATAATCCGGATGAGATAACGAAGGAGATATGCCAGCATATCCCCCTTAAAAGAGCTAAGGTACGCCCTCGTACCGCTACTAATGGCACATTCAAAGAATTCAACACCTTATTAACCAGCATTGTTGTGAACTTTACTGCACCGTTGATTTTATCCATGATCGTTACATATATGTTCTCTTGATTGTGTATTTGTATTTCCTTGGTGGTTATAAAATTTTTACCTTATGATTATTATCCATTCATTTATGACGGTTCGATAATATGTCCATATATGATATTTTATCATAATCATTGCATTAACAAGCTATAAATCAGGTGTAACATTTTGAGTAGTTTATAATAATATTTCAGATCATTCAATAATCCTTAATAATCTTCCAAAATCATCTTCAAGGGTTATTAGTCAACCATATGTTAAACTTTATAAAAATATTTCTGTGACTTTTCAAGTTTTAATTGTTTTTATAATTAATTATCGTATTTTAGATGATTCATTCAGTCTTTACTTTATAAAATTTACTTATTATATATTTACATAATCTCACCCAAGGGAATCTAAGGAAGTTCTATCAATTATAATGTAGCTCCAAAATCTGATTTCTTTATCTTAAAATTTATTTTTCAAGATAGGGACTCTATAAAATTTTAAGTCAAATGACTAGTCTAATAAAAACTCACTCACTCTTGGTGATTATTTTTCTTCGGGTTTTTCTATGTAAGTGTTCTTCTGATTATTAAATCTTAGTACTCTCTTAGACATGGTGGCTTTTTGTAAATATCGCTGTTAGTGTGACTTTTAAAAATTTATACCTGTATAATGTTAACTTCCAAGTAAACATGAGAATTTCCAAATCTTTAAGTACTCCCAATTACTCACTAGATGCTCGATATTCCGAGTATTTAAGGATCAATGATATTTAGTTTAGTGTTACTCTTCTCTTCACTTAATCTTTAAGTAACTTCCTTTAATGGTTTTTATATTCAACAAGGGGTAGACGTTCTACCTTGAAGTACCCAAATTTTAAATTCCCTTCCTCCATATATAGGTATTTTTCACCAAAAATTTAACTCAGTAAATCCTTTCCTTGTTTGAATTTAATACTGGTTATTAAGATATAAATATAAGATTGTTCATTGTGGCTAGTAATGAAATATGCCCAACTTAAGACTTCATGATGGTAACGTCTTACCACCAATACTCCTCAAGTTCAACACAATCCATCACCTGCGTAGAAGATTATTTACAGTTAGATGACAAGGCTTGTCTAGCCCTAAACTTCTAGAAGTGGGTGCCCCCCACTACTTTCAGCCTAGGTTTCGTCGCACCAGGCACTTCCCGTAGGGTGTTAGGTTTATGTGTTTTCTTTCTAAAGTTAACATAGAGTTTAATGTGTTTTACAAGTTCAGATGTTGATCTTTCCTAATACGCTACTAGTTCTTGTTAGCTTAATAATTTTCTAGACTTAAGATTTATCTTAAACATTATCTTTAGGTAATAAATGGATACCAAGTAGTTCATGAGATTTATTTTCAAACTTTAAAGGAGTTGAGGTTCTTTCACATAATAATACTAATTTAGTTATGTAAAGTTCTATTTGTATACTGTTTTCAACCAAAAGTATTCTTTAAAATTCTAGGAACCGGTGTACTAGTTTTTAAAGGATTGCATTTTTAGCAATGTATTCTCCATGATATGCTTTTGAAAAATAGCTTAATATTTGGTTTATATCAACCAAAATCTTATCGTACTTAATATAGGATGTTCCAAACTTATATATATATATGTATATATATATTTTCTGTAGTTTACTGTTGGAACGGTATAACAACACATCACACTCAACAAACATTCACAAAAGAAAAGTGTGTAAAGGAATCGTTCACAATTCCAAAAAGGGTTAGGAGTCGTGCCTTACTGGAGTCCTCACTTCCCAATTCTACCCCAGTTCCCCAGTTTTAAGTGCACCTATAATCTAAGTATTTCACTCGGCTTGTTTTCTCGGGTTCAGAGCGTAACTACGCTCTGATACCACTTTCTGTAACACCCCTATAATAATAACAACAGCGGAAATAAACTAAAGGTGCTACAGACCATCGGGCTCCAAACACCCGGTACCAACCTCACCAATTACAACCTTTACAATTAACTAAGTTACGGTCTGAACTTCGAGAAACTTAACAAAACATAACAATAAAACACATTCGCTCTCCACAAAACCTAGTCCCATCCCAAACGCTCATTCTCTTCGTGGCCACCTGTAAATCAATTCGTACCTGCAAGATGAAACCAAGCAGCCCACCCCAAAAGGGGCGGGTCAGTTCCCTGGAATGGAACTGGTACAATTCTCCAAAACAAAACTTTAATATAACTTGAGAATAAACAATAACTTGAAAACAGCGCTTAAACAAAGTAGCGAAACAAAACACCCTTTTAAAACACCAAGTCAAACATAACATTTCAAAGGAGACAAATAACAGAAGAGTAAAGTTAGTAAATAACACCACACCAAGAATTAGTGAACAATCATTACTTATGTTAGATCCATTTCCAAGTTGGAGTAGAAAGACCCATGTAGTCACGAGGACTAGGAATGAATGAGAGAAAACCAAAACCAGCAACTCAAGAATGGAATGAAACCAACTGGGAGAGATGGCCCCCACCGCCAAGAACGTCCATTAAGGACAGGGGATATACAGCCCCTTACTGTTAACTACGTCCTCTCGGGACAAGGGATATACAGCCCTTTACTGTTTAATATCAATGCCCCTATGGGCGAGGGATATACAGCCCCCTACTGTTCACATTAAAGACGCGCACGCTCGTCGAAAGAAAGATTTCCAAGATTGACCTTTTCCAAAAATCCCGCTAAATCACCAACTACCCAGAGCAATACCAAAACACTCAGTCCTACAGAGTGCAGAAGCGTAAACCCTAAGCAGCCAATGTCTAACGGGCAACCAAGTAGAAGAAACCAATACCCAAGTGAGTTCCACATCCAAGGCTCAGTTAGTCACACAAGCTGAGTCAGTCACACAACCATTTCTTATTTTTAGAAGTTCCTCTTAAAGTCAGTTAGCGTTTCCAAAACATTCCACAAGTCAACCAGCAAAAAATATCGTAGTACGAGAAATCGTACAAAACATTCCATAAAGTCCAAAACACGTCAAGCTGAGTACGAGAAATCGTACCTGGGTAACGTTGTAGCAGTTCTAATCAACTTGCGCAAACAATCAACATTACTCTGAAGAATATTAAAAGTAGTCTATCATCAAACACTTGTAGCCTATGCTACACTTAAATAAACTCCTTACTCTTATTTCAAAGTCTCAATTGTCTTTTAAGCCCTCACTTAAATGCTGTGAATAACCTTTGACTTGTCTTAGAATGTTGTATAACTCAAGGTTGTAAGACCAAGGAATGTATTTTATTACACTTGTTAATTGTTCCACCCTTATCCACTTTACCCATACCTAACCATAATTCTCACATTAAAGACCTTTATAACATAAGTGCATTATACGTTATTCAATCAATCTTAGAATTTCAATAACAATTCTTAAGCTCGATACTTTTATTCTTACTTTAGGACATACATCGTGTTATGACCAATGATGAGTTTATCTTAGAATACTATACTATTATTTCACAATTTATTGACTATGTATCTTTATCAATATCTACTAGATAATCCATTATAACTAAGTTTTCCCCCTTAACTTAATTATGATCTACATCCTGTATACTGAAATCGTAGTGTTGTAGATGCATTTTAGTATAACTTATTTGAGCTAATAGACTCAATTATCTTATCTTTAGTTCAGAATGGCCTTTAATTACAACCATCTATTAATCTTGTCATAAGTTGTTAAATTACTTTTCATCTTGAAATAACCATATTATAATTAACTTAGACTCATAGAACTCTTACATTTAGTATCCACAGGGTATATTATTTACTTTATCATAACTATATAATAAGGTGTTTTAAGATAACCTTTTATGTATCCTTACTTACATTTAATTTCCTAAATGTTCTATTTTTACACACATTCCCTCCATAGGCTATGTATAAACCTTTTATACTAAACTTCACTAAACTTAAGTCTTAAATACGTTTTAAATTGTTTACAAAACCTAAAGGTTTCAAAGGTATAACTTTAATAAATTAACTTCCTTTATTGTATTTAGGATGGACAATATATCTACATAAGGTAGAATTTATCAAAGAATTAAATTATGGATCGTAAGTGAAACTGTTAACTATTTAATAAGATAACATATTCTGAGAAATCCCCATACCCTATATTCAAATGACACATTAATTTTTTCCAGTGTCAAAAGGTAAATCAATATAATCCCTTATGTAACCTAGTTTCATCTAATTAAAGGTTCAATGATTTTAAGTATCAAATTTCTATTTGCAAACCTTTTTGTAAATCTTTAACTATTATGTACATCACTTATTTATAAACTCACATCCTGAATATTGATAATGAATGTATTTTATATGGCTTAACTAATTCCAAGAAACTTAAGGATTATTATTTAGATTAATCTCCTAATCATAGTTTAATATAGCTTTATATCATAATCCTTTTAATGATTTTATCTCAAAATATTAAGTTATTACTAAATACTATAAATATTAAGAAATGATTAAATCTAGACTTATTTATCCTCTTCACATTTAGATGTACAAGTAACCCATTTATTTTTCTATTGTTTATATAATAAGAACATTTAAATGTAAAAGTATTTCATTCATTTTATTATTAATTATATAATAAGATCTATTTGTGTAACCCTTTATGTAGACCAATTACAAATATTCCTAAATTTCAACTTATTAATTTCTTAAGCAAATTATAGATATACATTGTGGCTATTGACTAAATAAATACATGTATTTTAATACTGTTTATACTTAGAAATTCAAGGGTAACTAAAAACTCAATTCTTAACCATAAATTAATACCACCTCATATAGTATTCCATTATTAGTATTATGTAGAGGTTTTATTTTAAACTCATTAATTCCTGCATTTATATTTTCTATAAGGTATCTTATTTCTTTTATTTATTTATTTATCGTATATATATCCTTCCTATTATATTCCTCACAAGGAATGTTATTTCCTTTATCTATTTTTTTGTATTTATATATATATATATATATATATATACATATACCTACATATATTAAGATTTATCCAGAACACTCTATTGTATCTAATTATATCTAACATCTTTTAGACACATCTAAAACTGATTTACGGTTTATAAAATAAAGTATTTCCCTTAGTTTTAGTTAAACATATTAGCTTCCATATTACATATAGTACTAAAATGTAGTTTAGTTAAATTCCTTGATTTAATATAAGTTTCTATTCATTTCTCTCATATAAATATACATATAAATATATGTAACAATTTTTACCTCACTTAAAGTTAATACCCAAAATATTTATAAACATACTGTATTAAATGTTAATTAGTCTTATTATATTTTCCCCAACCTATAAAGTTCATTAATCAACTATACTTTAATTTTTGTTTACATGAAAAACTATATATTATAAGTTATTCTTATGAAAAACTCACAAACACAATTTTTAAAACCTTTTCCCATTGCCCAAAAATTCCTAAATTTAATATACAGTAACTATAACATTTTAGACAATTATAAAAATTTTTATTTCATAAAAATATCTTTTTAATTTAGCCAAATAATTCCAGAAAAGCCGTAACTTGTAAAAATCATAACCTATGTTTAAAAACTCCAAATCCATAATAATTTACATCAAAATAAACTACATAAAATAAGGAATCTATGGTTAAAATTTCAAGTCAAAATACATTCGGGAAGGCACTTAAATTAATTAAACAAGTTAGGGTTTATTCCTGGAAACAATATAAAAAACTTATACTTTAAAATCGTATGTTTTAATCGTGGCCGTCCATCTCTATTAACTGAGATCGAACGGCTCCTGCTGCGCGAGTTCTTCAGAGAACTCAAATCGAAACCGAGTACTAATCTGCCTATATCTCCTAATCTACAGAACGAAATCGAATGGTTTTTGTTTCTATGGATTCGAAATTCGATTTCGGTTCTATTGGTACCGTTTTCCCCAATTTTAATGCAGAGCTCATCAAGATTCGTATTCAATTCGAACGTTAGGGCTTATATCGGTACAGACTTCAATTCGAACGAAATCCTCACAAATTCTCCTAATCTAGAGCGTAATTGACACAATTGAAACATGGGTTAGATCGGGATTGTAATACCGGTTAGCATAATCGGAGGAATTTGAAGAGAACTCACCGGAATTGCCCGAATCGAAGCGATTCGAAAACGTTTTTCTGGAAAAACTTGAACTTTCGACCAGTTTAGGAAGCAACCTTCGAGGATCTATAAGTTATTGCACAGATCGAGTTAAGCTTTGATTTTGGGCTCATTAGAAAGATGACACTTAGATCTACACATTGATAACTAGAACTAATCCTTACTCGCATTATACAGAACGAAAATTGACCCGAAAGTTACGAGTTTACCTCTCTGTTTCCGGTATTATTTTATGTGCTGAAAAATCCGGAACTTTGAGCGACTATAACTTCCAAACGGTTATGAATCAGGCTTGGGAATAAACATGAAAGTTGTAGATGGATTAGTGATCTACACAACGAGCTAAAGAAATCGAAATTTGGTTGAAAGACGAGTAAGTTATGGCAAGACGAATTTACCTGAATTCGAAGGGAATTGGCAATCTGGGTTGCGACTGAGAAAGGTGCCAACTTGAGAACGACTTTCCCGTTGATGTGGATGGAGTTAGGGCTTGTATGAGTTATGAATGTAAAGAGGGAATTAAGGAGAAGAGAGTGGTGAAGACGGCACTGGAAAATTCGAAGTAATGAGAGAGGTATAGCCGTCACAAGTTAGGTCGAAAATGGTTGTTTGCTGGAGAAAATCAAGGAGGTAAAAATCTGCTAAGTGTTGGGACGCACGAGAGGCTGACACGTGGCACTTTATGAAATTTTGGCTCAAAACTTCAAACTAGCATAACTTTGGCTAGGATGATCCGTTTTTGACGTTCTTTTTATCGATCTTCATGGTTTTTCATAACCTATTTATTGGTATAGGTTTCATGACCTGGTTTGACCATTCTCAAAAAGTCAACTCTAGCAAGGCTTAATAAGCTTTAAGGTTTCTAGAATTTTATATGACTTTTATATTTCAAAACATTGTTCCAACACTTCCCAAAATCTTTATAATATATATGGAGTGTTTAATAATTTTCCCAAGATTTATTGACTTATAAATCTTATTATTAAATTCATAATACCATATAATAATGTATAATAATTAGGGTTAAATAGAAGAAAACCCCTAAATAAATCTCACAACCCCATATAATAAATTAATATTCATAATTCCATATAATAATTTAATATTCATAATTCCATATAATAATTTAATATTCCTCATTCCATATAATAATTTAATACTTAATAATATTATTAAAGGTTTAATAAAAGAAATCCCCTAAATTAATTTAAATTAATTTAGGGGTATTTCACTCGGGATGGTTTCTGATGCAAGGCTCAAAGAGATTTTCCAGAGGATCTCACGCATGCAATGGGTTAGATAAAAAAAAGAAGTCAACACCCAATTTTTGTACATCAAAAGCAAGAAGCAGCGAAGGGATTTAAACAGCTTTGTTTTCGGACAACAATAAACAGGGGCAGAAAACGAAAGTGAAGAGGACAGTCAGGAGCATTTACCTTGCGCTAAAACCTGTGAAGGAATGGGGGGTGTTCCTTGAGGATTCTCGGCACTCCAAGTATCACTCTCCGGGATTATCATTTGCAAAGAACAGGAGGAGAAGAGAGTTACATATCCAAAAGTTCTCGGCAAAACAGATGAGGAATGTAAGGGAGATCTGAGTACAGACTCACCTTTGCTGGTTGGACTTGTGTCGTTCCAGGTTTTCAGGATCAGTAAGAACCCCAAGACTTGGAAATGCAAGGGAAGGATTAAGGAATTTGAGTTAGGATTCTCGGACTGGCCAGAGCAAAGAGACAAAAACAGAAACGACTGAAAACTGTAAACCGTTTACCTTGCGCTAGGCTTGAGCAAGAATAGAGTAGATTCTTGGGGAATTTTCGGCACTTTCAAAAGTTTTGGAGAGACTTCTGTTCACAATCTTCCTAGAAATCCTACCAGGCGGTTGCATGCACGTACGACTGAGAGGGAAAGAGTCAGAGCTGGAGGTGTTCGGAAAGAAAAACAAGGGAATGGAGAAAGAGGGCTTGTCATCGATTTACCTTGCTTGCTGGTCTAGTGTTGTTCCAGATTCTCAAGGCCGGCGAAACCATCGTCGGAACATAGGGACGCGGATGGACCTCCTCTGGACCTGCGCGCATGGAGAACGAATCAGAGCAGATGAAAGGGTTTAATGGATTATTAATTGAGTAAACTCAGCCCAGAACAACATGGGAATTCGCGAGAACATTGGGAGAAGAAGGGATTGAGCATGCGTAGGAGTTACGGGGGGAAGTTATTTGCGTGGGGAATTGCTCTGCTCTGTGTCGAAATCGAAAGGAGAGAAGGTGTTGCAAGGGAGGAATAGAATTGGTCTCCGGTCTTTAACTGAGGAAATTGGAGTATGCGCGTGAAATAAGTAGGTCAAGCTCCGGTTGAGGCTTTTGGAGTCAATCAGGACCAAATAAAATGAGATTCAAGTGGGGCGCATGTGAGCAGTATGGTGCTGTGGCACTAATCAAAGAAATCAAGAGGAAGTGTTGTGTACATGTCGGTAGTGGAGAACAAGCCTAGTAGTTATTATTACTTTTGTGTCTAGGAGTGCAGGTTATTTGTGAATTCGAGCATAGCTCAACCGGTTAAGGAGTTCGGGAGGTATACGAGAGGTACGGGGTTCGAACCTCAGCGGTAGCGTCTTTGCTCTCTTTTTCTTCTTTTTTTTTGTATAAGTTATACATGCTTATTTATAT
The DNA here is from genome assembly GCA_023374045.1 of Limonium bicolor. Lineage (NCBI taxonomy): Eukaryota > Viridiplantae > Streptophyta > Magnoliopsida > Caryophyllales > Plumbaginaceae > Limonium > Limonium bicolor. The sequence continues at coordinate 94,412,665 of CM041776.1, forward strand.
ATGTAAGACCATATAATATATCGCTTATTTTCGGATAATCTCCTCGCGTTTATGATTTCATGTGTTTAATTGTTTAGGGGTATTTCAACTTACCCCCTTAAAAGAGACTTCGTCCCGAAGTCTTACTTCCTTAACTTATATTTTTCCACTCCTAGTAATCTTAGGGATCCAGTCCCGCATTCATTCACGATGCCCAAAGAATTAAGTCCATAACTAACAATGCTCAGTGCTTCTAAGCACCATGCCACATCAGTGGCTTCACACAAGTTCTCATACTAGACCAAAAAGCTAGCACTGTGTATATCATGCTAACGTGTAAGCCAAGGCACACAACATTCATTCATACAGAGCATATAGTATGGTAAAGTGCCAACCATGGCACACAACCTTCATTCATAGCACAAAGTACATCCAATACAGTACACACACAATTCTGCGCAATTCATACACACAGACCTACCAACCAACGTGTGGTTGTAGGAATACACATAGTCAATTTCCAACCAAGGTCCACAGTTCTATTTCACCATTTGTGCTTATAAGCACCACGCCATATCTATGGCTTCACCAAGTTCTCACTAATATTTTAACATACCAATAATTCTCATATATTGTACTCATATACAATCAAGAGGACGAGTCCTTCATTCATAACCACCATGCAATCAAAACAATCCATCAAACAAGCACTAACACGGTAAAACGCAACCTAAAATGCAGTGCGCCTACCCCCTTTAAAAATGGATTACGCCCACGTAATCCCTATTATATCATCCTTGAGCTTTGGTTCAAGATGTTTAAGTCTCATGGGGTTTTCTTGTTTCTATGCGATGCAGCTCACCTTATAAGCCTATCAAATACCTTGACTATGTTAATGGCTCAGCTTGTGTCTCAAAGATTCCTATCGGTATCCATGCCGATCTAAAACGGACTTGGATTTAGACTCTCTGGGTCAAAGGTATTGGCCGAGAAATCACTTGCTATTCAACTGGAAGAATGTGAAATATGGTCCACCAGCTTCTGCTGTGCGACTCTGATTACTTTCAGGTTTAGTTTTCCCTCACTATACCCTTCAAGGTAGTGCATGGTTTAATTGTATAGGAGTACAAGTTTCTTGACCGATATAGGGTGTTTTAATTTGTTCACAGTCTTGGTGGGTTGTAGATTGTCTATCCATTTACTCTGGAGGTCGGACGTTCATACTTTTAGTGCGCTTTTAAGCGTCGGAGTTATTCTTGCTAGCTTACCTTTAGGTTTATATTCATATATGCTCTGTAGTAACGATTTAGTGCATAATGTTTTTCAATGTTACGATCGTACCGTTATTACTACAACATGTTTGGTTTATATTATCGCTCATAATTACATGTAGCTAGCTAGTTTATCCTCCTAGCGTCAATGGTACATGTTATAAGTTCTTACGTTTGCAAATCATGTAACAAAGGGTGTTTAGTTTTCTTATCCTTGTTATTGTGGTTGTATCCAGCAGCAGCTTGCTGACTAGCTCTGCTTGGTCACACAGTCTAGTGTCATTATTATGTTCCACAGGAACTAAAGCAATTGACTACTACCGGTTATATATTGCATTTGATTGCGATAGTATATATTTATGTAGTAACTATTAGGCTACTAGTAACATCCCCACCTTTCAAGTCTCCGCATATTTGTATACCCATGTGTTTACCCTCCAAGTTTCGAATCATGTATCAATGTATTTTACACTCTTGTATTATCTGACATCAACCTCGCTTCCTTGGCAACTTTCTATTCCAGCTTATGAAATTTCCCACCTATTTGTAGATTATGTGACCACTTGAGGGGGATTCGAGAATCATCCAACACTGACGTGATCAGCGTAAGTATTGGACTACCCGTGCACCCCAATTTGTGCTCGGTGTCCCTTGACCTAGCCAGGGTCAAGTTCAGCCTTGCACGTCCAATTTAAACAACCAATCAATTTAACCAATTTCGATTTTTATCCCACTCGTTCCTAGTCATCTGACAATTAATTCATGGACTAGTATCAAAAACCTTAAGTCTTTAGATCAATGGTTCAAATTCCCCACTATAGTTACATTTAGGTGTATACGTATGTATATTCTTTCATTCACGTATCTATAATATATATATTTATGTGTTGTAATGTTCAAGACCGGTTTTATATTACAATAATACTCTTAATGTATAGCTACCTATGATTGCCTTTATATCCTCCTGGTATTATTAGTTCTTTTTATTCCAATCCTCATACCATATGTATATATACCCGTTCTTTTACTTGTACACGTGGTCTCATAACTTCTGGTGTTATACAATGTTATACCTCATAAATTTTTGACTGATTTTTCTTGTTGGCCTGATTAGTCTCACTTCAATCTGATTTATTGTTATAAATTTTAATTCCTTTATTTTGTTTCTATCTTGATCTTTCCTGGGTCTTGTAACCCCTCTGTTACTTCCTCATTATTGTTCGTTGTGTGTTCCTCTTATTTGAAGTAGTCTAGCTTTTTGCCTTCTTGGTCCACCAATATTTATTTTCGGTTGTTAAGTTATATCATTAACTTAAGTCGGGTGTGATTGATTCTCATTTTCTCCTTGAGTTTTATTGATATCTTATCTTTCTTGACATGTATGTATGTACATTTGTATATATGATTCGATAAATCCTGTTTAGAGTCCCTGAATATGTAGTGTGTTTGGAGGGATTATTTCACAATAGTGGCATTATTCATTGCCATTTCCTATCTGTTTGATTGTGCTTGGGTGGGTAACTAGTGCCCCATGGTAATGGCTATTTACAAGGTTCGAGAGTTCTTTTTATGATCCCTTTACCAATGTGTTTTTCTCAGGGAACTGTAATTTGTGTCTTAGAAAATTGGTTACGTTAGAGAATGAACAGAAACGTAAGAAGAAGCAGGAATTTATTGAGTCCCGAAATATTAGATTTAGTGTCTAAAATTGTGTCAAGCTTTATTCAGCGTTATAGATTGTACCAATTTCATGGTGTAATTACGTCTCGAATTATATTCTATGTGATTTCATTGTTTTACGAGAGGTTTTCTTAAATAACCCTCGCAGGTGTTCGAATTGCAGTATTTATCTCAATACCGTCCTTAGCTTAATTAATTGCTTATTTGAGCTTTATTTATTACATAAATTTTAGGGTATTTCGGTCCTCTCTCTTTTTTTTTTGAGGTAGGGTCCTATCGACTGCTAAGCATGTCGACCCAAGTTGTCGCTAAAATTGGTCCCTCTGCGGGTATTATCCTTTTGGCAAACGCCTGAAGTATAGTGTAGTCTTTTCTTCTCGGGTTGATAGTATAACATTAAGTAGATGCCAGATCGGGTTTTCCCGAGTGTGAGGAGGCTTTCTACCTCTCCGCTGTAACCACCCCGGTTTTCACACCCTAAAATTTTCTTATTACTTGAACAACTTACTACAATATTTTACAGCGGAAGACTAAATAACACCTAAGTCAAACCGGAGCGCTACCCAACCCCGCCACACCCCACCAACTAGTGTGGATGCTAAGGCTAATCCACCTACAACCTAACTCCCGGAACATGCTCCAAGGAGTTTGTCACTTACAAATAAATAAAATTCCTTTTTTTCGGCGCGTTCCCTTGTCCCAAGCTCAAGAGCAATATCACACAAAGAATCAACTTCACCTGCAACAAACCTGTGGCCAGCAAACAATCACACAAAGGGGCCACAGGCACAAACCAGAAAACGTCAGCAAAGCTGAGTAACAAATATCACACCCTGTAAAATTCATTCTCTCATTGAAAAACCTTATAGCAGCATAAAAGCACACAGCAGCACAAACAACCATGTTATAACCACAAACACAAGTTCACACACACTTACCTTCCTTGGGACATTTTACCTTAACTTAACCACCTGTTCATAATGATATCTCAATCACAGTAATCTCACCAGAGACATAAATCCAATAATATTTTGGAAACCACATAACACTTTTCACTACCATATACATCTCTAATCCACCAGATCATAACTCATATAACCACAGGAAATTCACCACAAAACAAGGCCATTTGTATTTTGGAAACCACATAACAATTTCCACCAGTTTGTATCTCAATTATTAACATTCCACCAATCCTCGGCACACCGGTCTTTCGACAAAGAGCTACTAGGCTCTCGGCCCCTTGGACAAATAATTCCACCACCTCACCCCATGTCCTTAAGTGTGCACACCCCCTATGAATCATCAGCCCATAGAGTAGATCATGATGGCTTAGCTCCAATACATTGGTAGGAGCAAAAATTCAGTGAATGGCCAACCATGGCTCGACAGTTTGAAGGAGCTAACCATAGCTCAACAGTTTCGAAGTATATATTTCCAAATTCACACTTCCACCACCATAAGTAATCATCAACCTTTCCAACATATAAATATCATCCACAATCATATAAAATTGCTCAAAATAACCACAAACCAAAGGATAGCAATAAACAAGATTAATCACATATTAAAGTACAAACAACCCACCTTTAGAATTAAAACCTTGTATAAGGTTAGACTTTGTCTAACTTTGTTCCACCTGAATATCCACTCAATCAAAATCAAGCTTTCACTTAGCAATCACAGATCAACAAGCATTCCACACCAAGAGTAGTCACCAAAAATCATTCCAGAGCCTTTCAAGGCTAAGCCAAGCAACAAAACACCCCAAAACCACACTTAAACACAATTTTCCTTATTTCCAAGTTTTAACACACATATATAACCTTACAGGGCTCCCTTATATATTTTACACTTCACCACCTCTTACAACTTCAACCACAAGTCATATTAGGACCATAATGACCAGAAACCATTAAATCCAATAACCAACACACAATTACACTTATACAAGCTTAAAGCACACCTTTATCCCAAATCACCTCCTAGTAATTCGAATGACATCCCAAAGGAGTTTCGACCTGAAATTTGGACCATAGATCTAAATTCTATATATAAGAATACCCTCAAAATTTCAGCTCAAACCCATGTCGGAAACTCATCTAAACAACTCCTAAAGCTTAAAGCTCATTATTTTCCCTTGCCATGTCTAACGGACTTAAATATCTCCATTCGACTTCATTTTTTGACCATAACCATATGTTTACTATTAAAGACTACCCTCAAAATTTTAAGGCAAGATGAATTCGGGAACCTATTTTACTAAGTCTCAAGGCTTAAAACACCATTTAAGCCCTCCCACCTTGACCTAGCATTTTTATGTCTAACCACGAGTTCCCACCACCTATAATCAATTATTATGAGTTAATATAGGTAGAATAACACACCAAACTCAACAAAATCCCATCGAAATCACTCAAGGAGTCTTAAAACACATTTTTCTTCTCTAAAAGTTCCCTAGAACTTATCCTACTTCCCAAAGGTATTTTCGCCTGAATTTTTGATATTATTCTAGTAATAACTATCTAAGAACACTGTCAAAATTTCAGCTCAAGAGAAGCTAGGGTTCGGAAGTTACCATTAACAAGAGTTAAAGCTCAAAATCAGGGTTTAAAGAAAGAAATGGTGAGCATAAGTGTTACCTGGACTCTCCTTGCCATTCTAGCCACGACCTTACAAGTTCCTTAGATAATTGAATCAATTTATTCCACCACCCAATTCGTCCAAGGTCACCAGCTCCTTCTCCCTCCTTGAAATCTTGTTTTTCCTTGATTTCCAGCTTGAATTCTCTTCTCTAATGGTGGGTGTTGAGTTCTATGAGCTTCTATGGTGTTCTAATGGCGTGAGAGTGAGTGAGGAAGGCAGGAAATCGGTTCCCAACTCACTCTTAAGGATGGCGTGAGAGAATTCCAAAAAGTAATCATTTTACTTCATTAATTAAGTGTAATGATTACTAAGATAACCTTATCTCTTCCTAAGCCATTAGATTAGTGACAATTGTCTAGATTAAATCTCAGCCTTCCATGTGTACCGGCCACATTAATGAAGGAGACAAGTGGCATGGGTAATAAAGAGTATAAGACAAAATAGAATGATGTCTTCACTTACAGCCGTCGGATCGTAGATATTTTGCTTGGATGAATCTCCACCATCCATGTGTGACCACCCCCTCATTAATGAAGGTGACACATGTCTTCTCTTGATTGGACCATGTGTAACTAATCATCTCTGACACCTCGACGCTTACATCATCATTATGTCATGCCGACATCATCACTGCATCATCACTGCGTCATCACTGCATCATCACTGCATCATCACTGCATCATCATGGTCAAAGTTGACCATTGACCAAGGTTTGACCAATGTCCAATGTTTGACCGAGGTTAGACCAAGGCTGACCAGAGTTTGACCACAGTTGACCGGGGCTTCTAGAACTCCATGCAACTCACCGAAATTTCAGTGTTTCTCGGAACTTTCTGAATTGGGGTTTCTCCAGGGTTTCTTGGTTGATTCCCGACCCCTAAGGCTTCCTAATGATCTCTAATAACTCCTAAGGAAGTATGGTTTCCATTAGGGCTACAAAAATTCGGGGTATTACATTCTTCCCCCGTTAAACAAAGCTTCGTCCCCGAAGCTTAACTTACCACCATCCTCACCAAATACCCAAACACAAATACAAATCTTTGACGACAAGGTAATACCACCAAGCATTAATAGCCATAAATAAATATCACATAATCATAGCACACACAAGCATAAGCACACAAGTCAATTCCAAATACTGAGTAACATCATATTAATCATATCAATAATTATATCAACACCCTCATTCATGTGTCAAACTATTTATTTTCAAAAGTATCCAACCACAAAATCCTGAACTTTATGTTCTCCTTATGTAATCCACTTCATTAAAACATGAACCAACACACAATACCTCATGACATAAAGCATATTAACACACATAACCATGTCAATTATTCATCACTCATCACCTATTACACACATCTCTCCCCCCCTTAAAAGAAAGTTTCTCCCGAAACTTTAGGTACTAACCTCAAACACAAAGATTCTCAACCACCACAAGTGATTTATATAATTACCTCAAATAACCACCACCTCAAATAATTCACCACTTAAGTGACAACATTCACCACATACAATAACAATCCATCTACTTCAGATAATTCACCACATAGCAAAAAGATAATAATTTTGATCATATAAACATGTCAAACACTTTAAGTGTCCTATTGCATCAATCTCAGATATTAATATCAAACTATCCTCAATTATTTCACCACTAATCAACACCTACGTCTTACACCAACCACGCTTCCACTGCGCTACTCTGATCTAATTTTTCGTGATCACTTACAGGAAGCTTCAGGAATCCTCCAACCCTGCCATGGTCAGTGCCAGTGTTGAACTATCCTTCCACCCCATTTGTGTTCGGTTTCCCTTGATCTGACCAGGATCAAGGTCAACCTCCCACGTCAGATTCAAGCGATTTGCACTATTAAACAAGTTCCAGTATTATCCTAGTATAGCCCCAAATATCCGGCGATCACAACTAATTCCAAACAATCAAACAAACAGGTAACAAGCAACAAACACAATTCCCATCCCCACGGCTTGTCAAATTTTAAGCCTAGATTTAATCTTAACTCAACCAACCAAAGCTCCCTAAAGACCAAACCTGCTCTGATACCACTCTGTAACACCCCGGTTTCACACCCTAAAATTTTCTTATTACTTGAACAACTTACTACAATATTTTACAGCGGAAGACTAAATAACACCTAAGTCAAACCGGAGCGCTACCGCCACACCCACACCAACTAGTGTGGATGCTAAGGCTAATCCACCTACAACCTAACTCCCGGAACATGCTCCAAGGAGTTTGTCACTTACAAATAAATAAAATTCCTTTTTTTGTCGGCGCGTTCCCTTGTCCCAAGCTCAAGAGCAATATCACACAAAGAATCAACTTCACCTGCAACAAACCTGTGCCAGCAAACAATCACACAAAGGGGCCACAGGCACAAACCAGAAAACGTCAGCAAAGCTGAGTAACAAATATCACACCCTGTAAAATTCATTCTCTCATTGAAAAACCTTTATAGCAGCATAAAAGCACACAGCAGCACAAACAACCATGTTATCAACCACAAACACAAGTTCACAACACACTTACCTTCCTTGAGACATTTTACCTTAACTTAAACCACCTGTTCATAATGATATCTCAATCACAGTAATCTCACCAGAGACATAAATCCAATAATATTTTGGAAACCACATAACACTTTTCACTACCATATACATCTCTAATCCACCAGATCATAACTCATATAACCACAGGAAATTCACCACAAAACAAGGCCATTTGTATTTTGGAAACCACATAACAATTTCCACCAGTTTGTATCTCAATTATTAACATTCCACCAATCCTCGGCACACCGGTCTTTCGACAAAGAGCTACTAGGCTCTCGGCCCCTTGGACAAATAATTCCACCACCTCACCCCATGTCCTTAAGTGTGCACACCCCCTATGAATCATCAGCCCATAGAGTAGATCATGATGGCTTAGCTCCAATACATTGGTAGGAGCAAAAATTCAGTGAATGGCCAACCATGGCTCGACAGTTTGAAGGAGCTAACCATAGCTCAACAGTTTCGAAGTATATATTTCCAAATTCACACTTCCACCACCATAAGTAATATCAACCTTTCCATATAAATATCATCCACAATCATATAAAATTGCTCAAATAACCACAACCAAAGGATAGCAATAAACAAGATTAATCACATATTAAAGTACAAACAACCCACCTTTAGAATTAAAACCTTGTATAAGGTTAGACTTTGTCTAACTTTGTTCCACCTGAATATCCACTCAATCAAATCAAGCTTTCACTTAGCAATCACAGATCAACAAGCATTCCACACCAAGAGTAGTCACCAAAAATCATTCCAGAGCCTTTCAAGGCTAAGCCAAGCAACAAAACACCCCAAAACCACACTTAAACACAATTTTCCTTATTTCCAAGTTTTAACACACATATATAACCTTACAGGGCTCCCTTATATATTTACACTTCACCACCTCTTACAACTTCAACCACAAGTCATATTAGGACCATAATGACCAGAGAAACCATTAAATCCAATAACCAACACACAATTACACTTATACAAGCTTAAAGCACACCTTTATCCCAAATCACCTCCTAGTAATTCGAATGACATCCCAAGGAGTTTCGACCTGAAATTTTGACCATAGATCTAAATTCTATATATAAGAATACCCTCAAAATTTCAGCTCAAACCCATGTCGGAAACTCATCTAAACAACTCCTAAAGCTTAAAGCTCATTATTTTCCCTTGCCATGTCTAACGGACTTAAATATCTCCATTCGACTTCATTTTTTGACCATAACCATATGTTTACTATTAAGACTACCCTCAAAATTTTAAGGCAAGATGAATTCGGGAACCTATTTTACTAAGTCTCAAGGCTTAAAACACCATTTAAGCCCTCCCACCTTGACCTAGCATTTTTATGTCTAACCACGAGTTCCCACCACCTATAATCAATTATTATGAGTTAATATAGGTAGAATAACACACAAACTCAACAAAATCCCATCGAAATCACTCAAGAGTCTTAAAACACATTTTTTTCTTCTCTAAAAGTTCCCTAGAACTTATCCTACTTCCCAAGGTATTTTCGCCTGAATTTTTGATATTATTCTAGTAATAACTATCTAAGAACACTGTCAAAATTTCAGCTCAAGAGAAGCTAGGGTTCGGAAGTTACCATTAACAAGAGTTAAAGCTCAAAATCAGGGTTTAAAGAAAGAAATGGTGAGCATAAGTGTTACCTGGACTCTCCTTGCCATTCTAGCCACGACCTTACAAGTTCCTTAGATAATTGAATCAATTTATTCCACCAACCAATTCGTCCAAGGTCACCAGCTCCTTCTCCCTCCTTGAAATCTTGTTTTTTCCTTGATTTCCAGCTTGAATTCTCTTCTCTAATGGTGGGTGTTGAGTTCTATGAGCTTCTATATGTGTTCTAATGGCGTGAGAGTGAGTGAGGAAGGCAGGGAAATCGGTTCCCAACTCACTCTTAAGGATGGCGTGAGAGAATTCCAAAAAGTAATCATTTTACTTCATTAATTAAGTGTAATGATTACTAAGATAACCTTATCTCTTCCTAAGCCATTAGATTAGTGACAATTGTCTAGATTAAATCTCAGCCTTCCATGTGTAACCGGCCACATTAATGAAGGAGACAAGTGGCATGGGTAATAAAGAGTATAAGACAAATAGAATGATGTCTTCACTTACAGCCGTCGGATCGTAGATATTTTGCTTGGATGAATCTCCACCATCCATGTGTGACCACCCCTCATTAATGAAGGTGACACATGTCTTCTCTTGATTGGACCATGTGTAACTAATCATCTCTTGACACCCTCGACGCTTACATCATCATTATGTCATGCCGACATCATCACCACTGCATCATCACTGCGTCATCACTGCATCATCACTGCATCATCACTGCATCATCATGGTCAAAGTTGACCATTGACCAAGGTTTGACCAATGTCCAATGTTTGACCGAGGTTAGACCAAGGCTGACCAGAGTTTGACCACAGTTGACCGGGGCTTCTAGAACTCCATGCAACTCACACGAAATTTCAGTGTTTCTCGGAACTTTCTGAATTGGGGTTCTCTCCAGGGTTTCTTCTTGGTTGATTCCATTGCCCGACCCTAAGGCTTCCTAATGATCTCTACTAACTCCTAAGGAAGTATGTTTTCCATTAGGGCTACAAAAAGAATTCGGGGTATTACATTCTTCCCCCGTTAAACAAAGCTTCGTCCCCGAAGCTTAACTTACCACCATCATCACCAAATACCCAAACACAATACAAATCTTGACGACAAGGTAATACCACCAAGCATTAAATAGCCATAAATAAATACATAATCATAGCACACAAGCACATAAGCACACAAGTCAATTTCCAAATACTGAGTAACATCATATTAATCATATCAATAATTATATCAACACCTCATTCATGGTGTCAAACTATTTATTTTCAAAAGTATCCAACCACAAAATCCCGAACTTTATGTTCTCCTTATGTAATCCACTTCATTAAAACATGAACCAACACACAATACCTCATGACATAAAGCATATTAACACACATAACCATGTCAATTATTTCATCACTCATCACCTATTACACACATCTCTCCCCCCCTAAAAGAAAGTTTCTCCCGAAACTTTAGGTACTAACCTCAAACACAAAGATTCTCAACCACCACAAGTGATTATATAATTACCTCAAATAACCACCACCTCAAATAATTCACCACTTAAGTGACAACATTCACCACATACAATAACAATCCATCTACTTCAGATAATTCACCACATAGCAAAAAGATAATAATTTTGATCATATAAACATGTCAAACACTTTAAGTGTCCTATTGCATCAATCTCAGATATTAATATCAAACTATCCTCAATTATTTCACCACTAATCAACACCTACGTCTTACACCAACCACGCTTCCACTGCGCTACTCTGATCTAATTTTTCGTGATCACTTACAGGAAGCTTCAGGAATCCTCCAACCCTGCCATGGTCAGTGCCAGTGTTGAACTATCCTTCCACCCCAATTTGTGTTCAGTTTCCCTTGATCTGACCAGGATCAAGGTCAACCTCCCACGTCAGATTCAAGCGATTTGCACAATTAAACAAGTTCCAGTATTATCCTAGTATAGCCCCCAATTATCCGGCGATCACAACTAATTCCAAACAATCAAACAAACAGGTAACAAGCAACAAACACAATTCCCATCCCCACGGCTTGTCAAATTTTAAGCCTAGATTTAATCTTAACTCAACCAAAGCTCCCTAAAGACCAAACCTGCTCTGATACCACTCTGTAACACCCGGTTTTCACACCTAAAATTTCTTATTACTTGAACAACTTACTACAATATTTTACAGCGGAAGACTAAATAACACCTAAGTCAAACCGGAGCGCTACCGCCACACCCACACCAAACTAGTGTGTGGATGCTAAGGCTAATCCACCTACAACCTAACTCCCGGAACATGCTCCAAGGAGTTTGTCACTTACAAATAAATAAAATTCCTTTTTTTGTCGGCGCGTTCCCTTGTCCCAAGCTCAAGAGCAATATCACACAAAGAATCAACTTCACCTGCAACAAACCTGTGGCCAGCAAACAATCACACAAAGGGGCCACAGGCACAAACCAGAAAACGTCAGCAAAGCTGAGTAACAAATATCACACCCTGTAAAATTCATTCTCTCATTGAAAAACCTTTATAGCAGCATAAAGCACACAGCAGCACAAAAACCATGTTATCAACCACAAACACAAGTTCACAACACACTTACTTCCTTGAGACATTTTACCTTAACTTAAACCACCTGTTCATAATGATATCTCAATCACAGTAATCTCACCAGAGACATAAATCCAATAATATTTTGGAAACCACATAACACTTTTCACTACCATATACATCTCTAATCACCAGATCATAACTCATATAACCACAGGAAATTCACCACAAAACAAGGCCATTTGTATTTTGGAAACCACATAACAATTTCCACCAGTTTGTATCTCAATTATTAACATTCCACCAATCCTCGGGCACACCGGTCTTTCGACAAAGAGCTACTAGGCTCTCGGCCCCTGGACAAATAATTCCACCACCTCACCCCATGTCCTTAAGTGTGCACACCCCTATGAATCATCAGCCCATAGAGTAGATCATGATGGCTTAGCTCCAATACATTGGTAGGAGCAAAAATTCAGTGAATGGCCAACCATGGCTCGACAGTTTGAAGGAGCTAACCATAGCTCAACAGTTTCGAAGTATATATTTCCAAATTCACACTTCCACCACCATAAGTAATATCAACCTTTCCAACATATAAATATCATCCACAATCATATAAAATTGCTCAAAATAACCACAAACCAAGGATAGCAAAAACAAGATTAATCACATATTAAAGTACAAACAACCCACCTTTAGAATTAAAACCTTGTATAAGGTAGACTTTGTCTAACTTTGTTCCACCTGAATATCCACTCAATCAAAATCAAGCTTTCACTTAGCAATCACAGATCAACAAGCATTCCACACCAAGAGTAGTCACCAAAAATCATTCCAGAGCCTTTCAAGGCTAAGCCAAGCAACAAAACACCCCAAAACCACACTTAAACACAATTTTCCTTATTTCCAAGTTTTAACACACATATATAACCTTACAGGGCTCCCTTATATATTTTACACTTCACCACCTCTTACAACTTCAACCACAAGTCATATTAGGACCATAATGACCAGAGAAACCATAAATCCAATAACCAACACACAATTACACTTATACAAGCTTAAAGCACACCTTTATCCCAAATCACCTCCTAGTAATTCGAATGACATCCCAAAGGAGTTTCGACCTGAAATTTTGACCATAGATCTAAATTCTATATATAAGAATACCCTCAAAATTTCAGCTCAAACCCATGTCGGAAACTCATCTAAACAACTCCTAAAGCTTAAAGCTCATTATTTTCCCTTGCCATGTCTAACGGACTTAAATATCTCCATTCGACTTCATTTTTTGACCATAACCATATGTTTACTATTAAAGACTACCCTCAAAATTTTAAGGCAAGATGAATTCGGGAACCTATTTACTAAGTCTCAAGGCTTAAAACACCATTTAAGCCCTCCCACCTGACCTAGCATTTTTATGTCTAACCACGAGTTCCCACCACCTATAATCAATTATTATGAGTTAATATAGGTAGAATAACACACCAAACTCAACAAAATCCCATCGAAATCACTCAGGAGTCTTAAAAAACATTTTTTCTTCTCTAAAAGTTCCCTAGAACTTATCCTACTTCCCAAAGGTATTTTCGCCTGAATTTTTGATATTATTCTAGTAATAACTATCTAAGAACACTGTCAAAATTTCAGCGCAAAGAGAAGCTAGGGTTCGGAAGTTACCATTAACAGAGTTAAAGCTCAAAATCAGGGTTTAAAAGAAAGAAATGGTGAGCATAAGTGTTACCTGGACTCTCCTTGCCATTCTAGCCACGACCTTACAAGTTCCTTAGATAATTGAATCAATTTATTCCACCAACCAATTCGTCCAAGGTCACCAGCTCCTTCTCCTCCTTGAAATCTTGTTTTCCTTGATTTCCAGCTTGAATTCTCTTCTTAGTGGGGTGTTGAGTTCTATGAGCTTCTATGGGTTCTAATGGCGTGAGAGTGAGTGAGGAAGGCAGGGAAATCGGTTCCCAACTCACTCTTAAGGATGGCGTGAGAGAATTCCAAAAAGTAATCATTTTACTTCATTAATTAAGTGTAATGATTACTAAGATAACCTTATCTCTTCCTAAGCCATTAGATTAGTGACAATTGTCTAGATTAAATCTCAGCCTTCCATGTGTAACCGGCCACATTAATGAAGGAGACAAGTGGCATGGTTAAAAAGAGTATAAGACAAAATAGAATGATGTCTTCACTTACAGCCGTCGGATCGTAGATATTTTGCTTGGATGAATCTCCACCATCCATGTGTGACCACCCCTCATTAATGAAGGTGACACATGTCTTCTCTTGATTGGACCATGTGTAACTAATCATCTCTTGACACCTCGACGCTTACATCATCATTATGTCATGCCGACATCATCACTGCATCATCACTGCGTCATCACTGCATCATCACTGCATCATCACTGCATCATCATGGTCAAAGTGACCATTGACCAAGGTTTGACCAATGTCCAATGTTTGACCGAGGTTAGACCAAGGCTGACCAGAGTTTGACCACAGTTGACCGGGGCTTCTAGAACTCCATGCAACTCACCGAAATTTCAGTGTTTCTCGGAACTTTCTGAATTGGGGTTTCTCCAGGGTTTCTTGGTTGATTCCCGACCCCTAAGGCTTCCTAATGATCTCTAATAACTCCTAAGAAGTATGGTTTCCATTAGGGCTACAAAATTCGGGGTATTACACCGGCGTTTTCTATGAATTGAAATGGACCCTAGGGACGTGGAGGTTGGGTTTAGGTGTCTGTTGGGTATCCAGTAATTACTAGGGAGGAACCCTAACTAACGCGCCTCACTAGCTACCCCAACCCTTGGTTCACTGTCAGAATTCCTAATTCCAGGTTTTCCTATACTTGGTACTTCTTGTTTCCAGTCATCAGAGCGTAAAAACTCACATGATACCACTTTCTGTAACACCCCCGAATAACAAAATATGATTTAACGACGAGCCTAACGGTTAATACGAGATGTCTACGCAGCGGTTTTCCAACTTCATCCGGGTGTCACAGATGCCAACCACCCATGTGGTTGACAGACCACAATACCAACTCAAAGTTACGGTCTGTATGACTGGAAGTCCAACCTTAACGAAGTCCAAATATAACATAAAGATACAAACCGAGTACCGAGAGTCGTACAACATAAGTTCTTAATCCAAAAACATAAACTGAAAGTGCAACCCATACATTAAAAGCATACTACTAAAAGTCTTGCCCAGATGGACTACCCCATGGTAGCCATCCCGCCTACGCTCCGTTATCGTCCGGCACAAGACCTGAAAAAAATTGGGTGGTAAAGGACTCAGCAAAACTATACTGAGTAGAACGTGTGAAGCCCGCATGTTACCGGGCCACACGACTAATTGGTCGAATATTATTAAGTCAATTTACATGCTATCATAAAGCAGTAAAGCAGCACCATCAGCACTCATGATATCATACACACTCTCGGTTAGCATAACAATATCAGTAAGCAACCAAGCACAACTTGCAAGTAGCATAGCAATGTCATAAGCACCAAACACAACTTGCAAGACGTAACTCAGCACAATAAGCTGCTAATGTTGCAGCAACAATCAAGTAACTTATAGGATGTGTGCGTAGGTACATTATACCGTCGATCCTCGCTATGGATCATTCAAGAGATTGCGTATTGTTTTCTTGTATACCCATTACATATGTTTTCCTTTCTTCTCTTGCACCGAGTCAGGGGATATAGATTAGATCCCGAGACTTTGTTATGTAGAGTGCTATTCATTCCTTTGTTTCTTAAAGGATCACGTTGTGACTTTTCTCTTGTTTGCTTGATCTCATTACACAAGTTTTCCTTTATACTCTGGCACCGAGTCAGGGGATATAGATTAGATCCCGAGACTTCATTATGTAGGTGTTAATCGTTCCTTGTTTTCTTATAGGATTATTTGTGAATTCTTTTATCACCGCACGTTGGAGGTCGTCTCCTCCATAGCTAATCCCTCATTCCGGCGTCATGCGCCGAGAAAGCGGAGTCGCCTCTTGACTCCAGGATAAGCTCCACCAAGTTGTCACTCCCCCATTCCCAACATCATGCGTCGAGAAAGCAGAGTCGCCTCTAGACTCCAGGATGTGCTCCACATAGAAGGGCGAAGGATCTGATGCAGATACCAACTCCCGAATATTCCATACCACGCGGCCCGAGATTTCGTCTTCCCGGGTTATCCTCATGTCCCACCATTTGGTACTTCTCGTTTCGTTCTCTTTATAGTCTCAACACCATAGTGGGTGTCATCAGCGGTCCTCTATAGTTAGAGAGGAGTTTTCTATTTGTATAGTTCTTTTGTTTGTCCACGTGGTTCGTCCCACCAATTGAGATTTGCTCTTCATTATCATTAATGAATAGACACCATAGTGGGTGTCATAGTATGTCCTCCATAGTTAGGGAGGACTTCTCCGCATAGAGTTTCTTTGTTTTCATAGTTCGTTGTGGTTCTCGTTTAGTTTTCCCTTTATGTAGTTTCTTTGTTTACATAGTTCGTTGTGTTTCATCTCAAAGTTCCATAACGCGAAGGGACTAAACTATTGTGTGCGCGCAAGTAATATGCAACAACGATATAACAATCACATAGGCAAGATAGGCAAGCAATCCAATTTCATGCTTAATCTTATGGTCATTATCACACACAAGGCACACAGCACACAGCCGTGTAACACGGCAACATACGAACCACACATGTCCATACCTTAAAAATAGTTGTCACAGATATTTGCACAAGGTTTCCCCGCTGCTCGTGGGACTCACTCCTGTAATGATTATTCGAACGGGTTAGATCGTTCGATCATGCGTTATTATTCGCAGTTCATAATGTTTGGCCTAGTCTTAGGTGTTATAGTTGCCAATGTTGGACATACTTTATCCGTTTGGTTTGGATCCATTGGTGTAGCCAAACAGTAACATTTAAGGTAACTCGATCTTGTCCCAATATAACCTAGACTTCGTATTTCTAAGTCTTCACGTACCAACATCTAACCCACTCCGAATTAACTCTTAGTTCCCTAGTTAACACTTAGACCATCATTTTGCCTATCACATCTTAGCCTTCGCTAGTTGTTGGTTACTTCTACCATCTCGGTTGTTAAGGTGATTTACTATCCTCTTGTTACCGTTTACTACCATATTAACACTAAATTGCTAAAGAATACTACTTAACTCCCGCGTTCACTTTATGTGGGTTGACGTACTCCATCCTAACCATATTCCAAATTGTATCCCTAAACAATTACCAATGCTTCTAGGTCCATCACTCACATGCCCGGCCCATTATCTATGCCACTCTTCCTTACTGTCCTAACACACATAATTTAGACACATTTGTAAGTCTTTAACCACTACTCAACATGCCTAACTTCACTACTAGTTTGTATATACTTTCGGTTCTAATTCCCTAAGTACCCAAGGACCCTATTCTAGTCCTTTCCCTTAAGACACCTTCTAGACCACTACTATACTGCTTTACGCCCCCATCGCTGTTAAACATTATTAAAACCTTAGGATCCTAATGTTGCCGGTTTTATTAATTATTAAGTCCTAACCTTAGTTATTATACTAGCGTATCCTTAGGCAATAAAACGTGACAATTCTGTTAAGGTTGTACAGGTAGCACCACAAGTTTTAGCGTTAAACTAACCAAGTTTTCAGCACCCTATTAATCAACCATTCCTCAGTTTGACTAGCTAGTTCTTTTGGTTGTTTTTTTTTGTATTTTTCCCTAAGTCCCCTATCACTATCCCTTTAGCGCCAATGCATAATTTCCAGACTTACAGCAACGGATCCTCTGCATTCTCTTAATCAAATCTGTTGCACAACTCCTTAGTCATTGACTACATTTCTTAATCGTTTTCTCCTAGTCATTTAGTGGCATTGTTTCCTAAGTTAATCAGAGAGGTTTTTGCCTATAAACTATCAGTCTAATACTTCCTAACAACGGCACTCCACTCCCGAAAGCGTACCAGGTTTACAATTTAAGTGCCTAGTTTTCCTTCTTTATTTTGCTAACATACTTCTAAGCTGACTTTCATCCGTAAACACTAGTCCATTCTAGGCATGTTTTCCCCACTCTCTCAACATTATACTCATGATAATAACACTCAAATTTTTCAGAACCAAACAAATCCTTCTCGGCTATGATTTAATAGAATCCCACCCCTAAAATCACCTTCCTGTTCATTAATTGGCTAGATTTTTCCTTAGCCACTCACTACATTATTTAATTGGTTTCTTTTCCTGGGCAGTAATGGCATACACTCTAAGTAGCTTATTAGCTCGTTACACATGGGGCACTCTCACACATTCCGGCAGTATTCATGCAAGACTTAAACCTCATAAAGCTTGTCGTTCTGCCTACTAACCATCTAGTAATATCAGATTGACATTCCTAACCTCCTAGGACATCTTAGGCATTAAAATGTGACAACTCCTAATTCCATCCCAAGACTAGTTTCTGTCAAAAATATGCAGAACACATTCAGTTTTGTTGGCATTCATTAATAATCAACTTTCAGCACCTAACACTTAGGCATCATACGGTTTTGACTAGGCACTCTCCTTTGGTTACTTAGTGACGTGGTTTCACCATTCTCTTAGCATTATTTACAGGTAACAACCACCCAAACTTTCCAGATTAACACCACAACTTAATGGCAACCAGGACAAGAACTACCACTCAGTAACAGCTCTCAAAACACCATCTTTGCTAATTCACCAACCCATCGTATAAATGATTTAGTTTAGTAGTTAACAGCTTAGTAACCATGGATCTCTCCTACTATTTTCGGTAACTCCTAAGCACATTTTAAACCATTAAGACTTGGTGTTTAGGCCACCTTTTTCCGCCAGAATATTAATCTTACAACAGATAGCCCTTTTCAGTTCATTGTTACAGGATTAACCAAGTAGTTTCAACCATAATTTTACACCGAAGGTAAGCATAGGTTTAGGGTATGAGTTTGGGTTACAATCTTGGGTTTCCTTTCAGATTTTTTGTTGGCGGTTTTGTGTGAGCGCCCTTGGCTTTACAACCGGACATGCACAGAATAAAATTCAGGTTAGGTGATGTCTTTAGTGGCAAGAAAACAGAGACATAAAATAAGGAACATGGCAGTGTTGTGGCCTCACCTTAGATCCGATTTCAAGACAGTATAAGGATGAGGTTCGGGATGGTTTCTAATGCCAGGCTCAAGAGATTTTCAGAGGATCTCACACATGCAATGTGTTAGATAAAAAAAAAGAAGTCAACACACAATTTCGTACATCAAAAGCAAGAAGCAGCGAAGGGATTTAAACAGCTTTGTTTTCGAAACAACAATAAACAGGGGCAGAAAATTGAAAGTGAAAAGGACATGTAAGGAGGAGCATTTACCTTTGCGCTAAAACTTGTTGAAGGAATGGGGGGGTTCCTTGAGGATTCTCGGCACTCCAAGTATCACTCTCCGGGGTTATCATGTGCAAAGAACAGGAGGAGAAGAGAGTTACATATCCAAAAGTTCTCGGCAAAACAGATGAGGAATGTAAGGGAGATCTGTGTACAGACTCACCTTTGCTGGTTGGACTTGTGTCGTTCCAGGTTTTCAGGATCAGTAAGAACCCCAAGACTTGGACATGCAAGGGAAGGATTAAGGAATTTGAGTTAGGATTCTCGGACTGGCCAGAGCAAAGAGTCGAAAACAGAAACGACTGAAAACTGTAAACCGTTTACCTTGCGCTAGGCTTGAGCAAGAATAAAGTAGATTCTTGGGGGAATTTTCGGCACTTTCAAAAGTTTTGGAGAGACTTCTGTTCACAATCTTCCTAGAAATCCTACCAGGCGGTTGCATGCATGTACGACTGAGAGGGAAAGAGTCAGAGCTGGAGGTGTTCGGAAAGAAAACAAGGGAATGGAGAAAGAGGGTTTGTCATCGATTTACCTTGCTTGCTGGTCTAGTGTTGTTCCAGATTCTCAAGGCCGGCGAAACCATCGTCGGAACTTAGGGACGCGGATGGACCTCCTCTGGACTTGTGCGCATGGAGAACGAATCAGAGCAGATGAAAGGGTTTGGTTTAGCGGATATTAATTGAGTAAACTCAGCCCAGAACAACATGGGAATTCGAGAGAACATTGGGAGAAGAAGGGATTGAGCATGCGTAGGAGTTACGGGGGGAAGTTATTTGCGTGGGGAATTGCTCTGTGTCGAAATCGAAAGGAGAGAAGGTGTGTGCAAGGGAGGAATAGAATTGGTCTCCGGTCTTTAACTCAGGAAATTGGAGTATGCGCGTGAAATAAGTAGGTCAAGCTCCGGTTGAGGCTTTTGGAGTCAATCAGGACCAAGTAAAATAAGATTGAAGTGGGGCGCATGTGAGCAGTATGGTGCTGTGGCACTGATCAAAGAAATCAAGAGGAAGTGATGTGTACATGTCTGTAGTGGAGAACAAGCCTAGTAGTTATTATTACTTTTGTGTCTAGGAGTGCAGGTTATTTGTGAATTCGAGCATAGCTCAACCGGTTAAGGAGTTCGGGAGGTATACGAGAGGTACGGGGTTCGAACCTCAGCGGTAGCCTCTTTGCTCTCTTTTTCTTCTTTTTTTTGTATAAGTTATACATGCTTATTTATATATGTAAGACCATATAATATATCGCTTATTTTTGGATAATCTCCTCGCGTTTATGATTTCATGTGTTTAATTGTTTAGGGGTATTTCATTGTTTAACTCACCCATTAGCTCCAAAATGCCGATAATTTTTCTCCTATCAATTTAACCACTCAAAAATGACTTTATTCTATTACTCAATTCCTTTTAGTTCTTTAATCTTAATTTTCAATATATGTATTTTAAATCCTAACATCACCAATCATTTAACCACTTGAAAATTAATTATTAAGTTTTTTTTCATCCAATGACATAGGTATTTCACAAATTATAATCTATGATATATACATAGCCATTCTTAAATCGCAAATTAACTTAAATACCCAACCTTTTACCGAAATACCATTATTTATTCCTGTAACACATTAATCTACCATACTAATACCAAAAATTTAAATTCTTAATATTGTTTTAATTGCTAGAAGCAAGGGAGAAAGGTGAAGTATATTACCGGTTACAGAAAAAATGGTTTCAGGCTTGTGAAATCTGGTGCGGAAGATGTTGCAGTTGGGAAATTTATCACTGTAGAGGCGTTGTACAAGAAGAGATGCGAGCGTGTATGTCCAGTTCAAGAATAAAAAGTGTTTAACCCTTCCTTCAACATTGTTATACTTGGCAGCAGGAAGAGGAGGGTTTGAGTATGTTATCGGTTCTGGGAATGAACTATTGTTTTCCAGCCCCGTATGACCGGAAAAGAATGAAGCTGGTGCAGAGGCAAGAGTTCCCTGCTCGCTAGTCACGACTGAAACATTGTTGTGAAGAGAATGAAGCAGATGGCTGAAACAAGAAGGAATAAAGAGATTAGCAGATAGGACAGAGCATGAGGAGATGAGTTTGCTCTCCAGTTTGGTTTTCAAAAATCACCGTGAAGGTTGTGAATACCGACTGGTTGCAAAGTTACAGTGAAGAGAGTTAAAGGCTAGCACTGAAATTGCGAAGATGAGATGTTGGGCTGTAGAATTACCGTGAAGAGAATGAAGTGAGGCGTAGATGCAAAAAGTCATATATTACCGGTTGTAGAAAAGAAAAGAAACATAAATAGAAGTTGGAAAGTGAATGGAGGCTTTACATGTTCTGCTGTTACGTAAGAAAAGAAGAGAAAATGTAACACCCCAACCATAACCTCCACACTTAACCAATAATCGCAGCGGAAATCATAACTTAACCATATACCAAAAGGGCGGTGTTACACACCATTAGCCACCCACGTGGCTAACAAGGCTGTTACATACAATGTATCAGTCTGATTACAAGAATCTCGAGCTTAATTATAATCTTCCAAAATCACTAATCCCAAAAGAATCACAATATACCAAGTGCTAATGTTATAACCCAAGATTTGGTTATATTTTATTTCGTCACAAGTGGCCTTACACTATTGTATTTTGGATTTAGGACATGGACGTCCTTCTGATTAAAGACATGGGTAGAAGGGTCTTTCTTCCTTTCCATTTAAATTCTGGTGAGAATAACCTCTTATTATTTTAATTCTTTCCTTCTTAATTACTCCCACTTCTAATCACGTTCTCACGATCTCATTTACGCTCCTCTTCTCGCTCAGTTGGAAACCCTCAAACCTTTCTCTTTTCTCTCTCAAAATCCCGTTCTGTTCAATCCCTTCGAGTTGGCTGATTGTGGTGCACCTTCGAGTTCTACTATAGATTCTGCTCTACTGCGAGGTTCGGGTTGGGTTAAGGTAATCAACATTGTTCATTCTTCGATTCTGAAATTGGAATGTTCTCCTTGTCTGAATCCTTCCTCTACAATCTGTTTAGGAATCCGATTGTGTTCCGTTTCCCCGTCGATTTCCTCTCCTGTTGGTCTTCTCTGCGTTCGTGGTCGACTTCAGGTATGAATTGTGGGTTCGTCTGCGTTAACAGTTTCTGATTTGAGAGTGAGTTCTGATTACGGTTTGTTCTTCGGTCTGTTCTTAATTGCTGTCAAATTTAGAGTTTGGGAATTGCGTTGCCTGACTGCGTTTGGATTAGTGCTGTGGTTTGGACTCTACTGTTCAGATTGGAACTCCATCTCTGCTAATTCGAGGTAGGTGGCTTATGGATTCAGCTTGTGTGTTCGGCCTTGGGGAGTTTCGTTCCGATTCTACATTTGATTGCGTTCTATCTTGGTATGGTGATTGCAACTGTCTGTTTGATGACGTTTTAATGCCACAAACCCCCAAGGTTGTTTTCTACAAATGTATGATGTTTTGACATTGTTTTAATGTATCTGATTGTGCAAAAATCACCTCTGTTCTCTATGTTTTTCAGTGTGTCCGAACTTCTGTCCGACCGTTGAAGTTCGGACATGCCCTTCTGCGCTTTGATTCTCTGAAGTTTTCGCTGTGTCCGAACTTCTGTCCGAGCTTTGAAGTTCGGACACAGCCTTCTGCATTCTCTGTTTTTGGCTTCGACTTGTGTCCAAACGTTGATGTCCGGACACAAGTTCGGACTTTGCGCGTGTCTGATTTCCGAAGAACGTCCGAACATCTGTCCGACCTTTGATGTTCGGACACCTCTGTCTCTTCTTCTGTTTTAATGTTCGACCTGTGTCCGAACTTCGTAGTTCGGACACATGTTCGAACATCTGTCTGATTTCGACTTCTGAGTCTCGACTTGTGTTCGAACATTGATGTCCGGACACAAGTTCGGACATGGTACTGTTTTGACCATAACTTGCTCGTTTGAGCTCTGTTTTGACTTCCGTGTGCGGGGTTGGATTCCCCTTCTGATTTCCAAGCCATCTATGTGCTTTCTGGTGCCTTTGGTGCACATATGCTTATCTGTATTTAAGCTTCTGTTTTGGGACCTAGTTATCTCTGTGTCTGAGCCTTTGGATGGCTGGTTTCGCTGTCTCGTAGCGCGCTATGTAGAATCCTTCTGTTTCACGGGTGATGTTCCCCGTTCTGTTCACAGGTGTCACACCTGTTCTGTTTACGAGTGAGGTTTCCTCGTTCTGTTCACGAGCTTGTTGCTTGTTCTGTCTGTATGCTGCGATCGCTAGTGTCCACTCTGTTTTCTGCTTCTGTCTGCTTCCGACTCTGTTTAGTCCTCTATGGTATGGACTTCTGTTCTGTTTCTGACATGCTTATGGGTTCCTTTGACTCCTTCTGATTTCTTAACATTCTGTAAAATGTTTTCAGCATGCTGGTTGATGAAGTTAGTCATCTACTGGGCATAGTTGTGTGCTCATTCCCCTACTTTATCTAACATTGCAGATTGATCAGCGAGGGTCACTTTGCAGCTCTGGAGTTTAGTTCATTTTGTTATTTGTTTCGTTGAGACTTGTATTTGAATTTGAGCCGTTGGGCCTCTTCCGTAAGCTTTCGCTTTTGGATATTCGTTTTGGTGGGTTCTGTTATTACTTTGGGATGTTACGACATCATTTTGTTTATACTTTATTCAAGTATTCGTTTGGGCCTTATTTGATTATCTGTTTAAGTTTGTTTATTAGAGCCTTGCGTTATGTAATAATACGCGGCGTGTAATACCCCTAACTCCTAGGCCAGTGTTTGCGGGTGTTACATTTAGTGGTATCAGAGCTCTGGGTTCTAATCTGCTGGGATTTTAAGTTAGCCAGTCAGTCAGAAACGTCAGTGTTAGTGTCTGAGTCTAACTGCCTGCTGTTGGACTTTCAGAATGCCGCCAAGAAGGGCTCTAGGAAATAATGTTGCTGATGCTGTTCAGCAGTTCATGACGCAGCTCATGCAGACCATGACTGCAGGGGGTGGACCAGCTGGAGGAGGACCAGCTGGCGGAGTAGGCCCAGCTGGGGCGGATGCTGGAGGGAGAAATGTGAAGGCGCTTCAGGAGTTCATGAAGCTGAAGCCGCCATCGTTCGATGGGGCAGGAGACCCCTAGGAGGCCAGTCACTGGCTGTCAGAGGTGGAGGATTTGCTGCGTGTGATGGGCTCTGAGGAGGAGCAGAAGGTCGACTTTGCTACTTTTTTTAAGGCCGAAGCCAAGGAGTGGTGGAGGTCAGTGATGGGGAGATTTCCACAGCCTTGGACGTGGGAGCAGTTCACTGGGGAGTTCAACAAATAGTTCTACCCCGATGTGTATAAGGACCAGCGTATCTTGGAGTATAACCGACTTCGCCAGGGGCGCGATATGAGTGTGGAGGAGTACGTCAGGAAGTTCATCAGCCTGTCGAAGTTTACACCTGAGCCTGACGAGCATAGGAAGGCCAGGAAGTTTGAGAGTGGCCTGAGGCTTGATATCCGTTCTGCTGTGACACCTCTGCGTCACAAGACCTTCAGGGACGTAGCTGATGTCGCCCTGTTGGTAGAGGCTGACTTGAGAGGTCACCAGTCTGGAAGGAAGGACCAGAAGAGGAAGCAGAGGTCTGACGAGAGCGACAGGAGGGATCAGTCTGCTTCTCAAAAGAAGCAGTCTACTGGAGACCGAGCTGGAGACCGCTCCGGGGACCGTTCGCGAGATAGAGGTGGTTCGTCTTCGTCAGCTCCTGCTCCGAAGTGCCAGGTCTGTGGCAAGTTTCACAGAGGTCAGGACTGCTACAGGAAGTCTGGGGCCTGCTTCAAGTGTGGGTCTATGGGGCATAAGATAGCTGACTGCCCTCAGGTTGAGAGGAGCAGGGGTAGTTCTGGAGGTAGAGCTGGTGAGTCTGCTTCAGGGTCCAGAGATCGAGACCGGGCTGAGCAGAAGAAGCCCCAGGGCCAGGGCAGAGTGTACGCGATGGCTGGAGAGAGAGACCGATCGACTGACAGAGTTGTCACAGGTATTCTCCAGCTGTCTTCTCGTTCTATTTTCTGCTTGTTTGACTCTGGAGCCACCCACTCTTTTATTTCTGCTGAGTTAGTGGGTGAGCTCGGTTTGCCTGTTGTGCCTCTGGGTGTTGAGCTGTGTGTGCATAGTCCATTAGTTAGAGACTTTTCTATGCTTTTGAACTCTGTTTGTAAAGATAGTCCTGTGTTAGTCAGAGATAGGACTCTGTGTGCTAACCTCATCCCAATGGAGATGACTTCTTTTGATGTGATTTTGGGCATGGATTGGCTTGTTGCGCACCATGCCCACATTGATTGTGCTGCTTCGAGAGTTACCTTTGAGGAGCCGGGTCAGCCCCGCCTAGTTGTAGCAGGGAATGGACTCCCGTGCTCGCCGCCAGTGATTTCAGCCATGCAGGCGTTTCATTTTCTGAGGAAATGATGCCAGGGATATCTGTGCTACATCCCTGAGGTTCGAAGGATGCGAAGTTGGAGGAGATTCCAGTAGTCAGAGACTTCCCAGATGTGTTCCAGGATGATGTACCTGGGCTTCCCCATGTGAGAGAGGTGGAGTTCTCGATCGAGCTCGCACCTGAGACTCAGCAGATTTCTAAGGCCCCATACCGCATGGCGCCTGCTGAGCTTAAGGAGTTGAAGGTCCAGTTGCAGGAGCTGCTGGATAAGGGCTTCATTCGCCCTAGTGTGTCACCTTGGGGAGCGCCAGTGTTATTTGTTAAGAAGAAGGACGGTAGCATGCGTTTGTGCATTGACTACAGGGAGCTCAACAAGGTTACCATTAAGAATAGGTATCCTCTCCCGCGCATTGATTGATGACTTGTTCGACCAGTTAGCAGGAGCTAAGGTGTTTTCGAAGATCGATCCGAGGTCCGGTTATCATCAGCTGAGGATTAAGGCAGATGATGTGCCTAAGTCCGCCTTCAGGACTCGTTATGGACACTACGAGTTCCTAGTGATGTCATTCGGTCTGACGAATGCGCCTTCTATGTTTATGGATATGATGAACCGGGTGTTCAAACCCTTTATGGATCAGTTCGTCATTGTATTTATAGATGACATCTTGGTGTATTCCAAGAGTGCTGAGGAGCACGAGGAGCATTTGAGGACTGTTCTCCAGACTCTAAGGGAGAAGGAGTTGTATGCGAAGTTGAAGAAGTGTGAGTTCTGGTTGGATCAGGTGGTATTCTTGGGACATGTGGTCTCTAAGGATGGTATCTCCGTGGATCCGGAGAAGATTAGGGCTATTACTGAGTGGGCCAGGCCTACTAATGTTGGAGAGATTCGTAGCTTCCTTGGATTAGCGGGCTACTATCGTAAGTTTGTGGAGGGTCTCCAAGCTAGTGATCCCTTTGACTCGTCTGCTGCAGAAGGATGTGAAGTTTGAGTGGAGTGAGGCATGTGAGCTGTGTTTTCAGGAGCTGCGGAGGAGGTTGACATCTGCGCCGAGTCTGACCCTTCGAGAGGGTAATGAGGGTCTGGAGGTTTCTCTGTGATGCGTCCCATAAGTGACTTGGGTGTGTGCTGATGCAGCATGGGAAGGTAGTAGCATATGGCTCTCGTCAGTTGAAGCCATATGAGAAGAACTACCCGACCCACGACCTGGAGTTAGCTGCCGTGGTGTTTGCGTTGAAGATTTGGAGGCATTACCTCTATGGAGCGGCGTGCAAAGTTTATACGGACCATAAGAGCCTCAAGTATCTGTTCACTCAGAAGGAGTTGAACTTGAGGCAGAAGAGGTGGCTGGAGTTGCTGCACGATTATGACTTAGAGATCCTCTACCATCCTAGTAGGGCGAATGTGGTTGCTGATGCGCTCAGTAGGAGGGGTCCGTCTGGGACCGTTTGTGCTTTGTCTGGTGTGCAGAAGTCTGCTCTCGAGTTACAGCGTATGGGAGTCTGGGTCGTCCGTCCGGAGAGGTCTGGGATGTTAGCAGCGCTGCAGGTTCAGCCTACCTTGATCGACCGGATCAAGGCCAGTCAGGAGCTCGATGTCAGTTTGTGTAAGATCAGAGAGAGTTTGTCTGCTGGTCAGGAGTCTGAGTTCAGAGTTCAGAGGATGGCTGCCTGAGGTTCAGAGACCGTGTCTGTGTGCCTGCAGATGACGCCTTGAGGCGGAAGATTATGCAGGAGGCTCATAGAGCTCCATACTCGGTACACCCAGGAGGTGTGAAGATGTACCGGGACCTACGTGAGACATTCTGGTGGAGTAACATGAAGAGGGACATTTCAGACTTTGTATCCAGATGTCGGACCTGTCAGCAGGTCAAAGCAGAGCATCAGAGACTAGCTGGTTTGCTACAGCCTCTTCCCGTTCCGGAGTGGAAGTGGGAGAGCGTCGGTATGGACTTCGTCATGGGGCTGCCTAAGACTCCGAGGGGCTTTGATGCAGTTTGGGTCATTGTGGACCGGCTCACGAAGAGCGCTCACTTCTTGCCTGTCAGGAAGACCTTCAGTTTGCATCGCTTGGCTCAGTTGTACGTGGATGAGATAGTGCGTCTGCACGGTGTTCCAGCTTCGATTGTGTCTGACGGAGATCCGCGTTTCGTGTCCAGATTCTGGCAGAGTTTGCACCAGGCTATGGGGACGAAGTTGTCTTTCAGCTCAGCATATCATCCTCAGTTAGATGGTCAGACAGAGAGGACGAATCAGGTCCTTGAGGACATGCTCAGAGCATGTGTGTTGGACTTCGGGGGCAGCTGGGATCAGCATGTTGCATTGATCGAGTTCGCTTATAATAATAGTTTTCAGACCAGCATCAGGATGGCTCCGTTTGAGGCCTTGTATGGCAGGAGATGCAGGTCACCTATCTGTTGGGACGACCTGAAGGAGAGAGCCGTGATTGGTCCAGACTTGGTTCAGGATGCTGTGGGCAAGATTCAGTCTATTAGAGAGCGCTTGCTTGTGGCTCAGAGTCGTCAGAAGAGTTACGCCGATCAGAGGAGACGACCTCTAGAGTTTGAGGTGGGCGACCATGTGTATCTGAAGGTTTCTCCAGTTCGAGGAGTTGTCCGGTTTGGGAAGAGAGGCAAGCTTAGCCCTCGCTCTGTGGTTCCTTTTGAGATCCTGGAGAGGATCGGACCGGTTGCCTACCGTCTAGCTTTGCCACCGTCGTTGGCTGGTGTTCACTGTGCGTTCCATGTGTCTATGCTAAGGAAGTATATTCCGGACCCGTCACATGTGATTGACTTCAGTCCGCTTCAGTTGAGGGAGGACTTCACGTTCGAGGCGGTTCCTTCGAGGATCCTAGCCCGAGATGTTCGCAAGCTCAGGAGAGTAAGAATGCCCTTGGTGAAGGTGCAGTGGTCGGGTCAGTCAGAGGAGGAGGCGACCTGGGAGGTCGAAAACGAAGTGCGCTCCAAGTTCCCCGCCCTCTTCGAGCAGTAGGTATGTTTTAATTTCGAGGACGAAATTCTTTTAAGGGGGAGGCGATGTTATAACCCAAGATTTGGTTATATTTTATTTCGTCACAAGTGGCCTTACACTATTGTATTTTGGATTTAGGACATGGACGTCCTTCTGATTAAAGACATGGGTAGAAGGGTCTTTCTTCCTTTCCATTTAAATTCTGGTGAGAATAACCTCTTATTATTTAATTCTTTACTTCTTAATTACTCCCACTTCTAATCACGTTCTCACGATCTCATTTACGCTCCTCTTCTCGATCAGTTGGAAACCCTCAAACCTTTCTCTCTTCTCTCTCTCAAAATCCCGTTCTGTTCAATCCCTTCGAGTTGGCTGATTGTGGTGCATCTTCGAGTTCTACTGTAGATTCTGCTCTACTGCGAGGTTCGGGTTGGGTTAATGTAATCAACGTTGTTCATCTTCGATTCTGAAATTGGAATGTTCTCCTTGTCTGAATCCTTCCTCTACAATCTGTTTAGGAATCCGATTGTGTTCCGTTTCCCCGTCGATTTCCTCTGCTGTTGGTCTTCTCAGCGTTCGTGGTCGAATTCAGGTATGAATTGTGGGTTCGTCTGCGTTAACAGTTTCTGATTTGAGAGTGAGTTCTGATTACGGTTTGTTCTTTGGTCTGTTCTTGATTGCTGTCAAATTCAGAGTTTGGGAATTGCGTTGCCTGACTGCGTTTGGATTAGTGCTGTGGTTTGGACTCTGCTGTTCAGATTGGAACTCCGTCTCTGCTAATTCGAGGTAGGTGGCTTATGGATTCAGCTTGTGTGTTTGGCCTTGGGGAGTTTCGTTCCGATTCTGCATTTGATTGCGTTCTGTCTTGGTATGGTGATTGCAATCAATTGTCGTTTGATGACGTTTTAATGCCACAAACTCCCAAGGTTGTTTTCTACAAATGTATGATTTTTTGACATTGTTTTAATGTCTCTGATTGTGCAAAAATCGCCTCTGTTCTCTGTGTTTTTCGGCGTGTCCGAACTTCTGTCCGACCGTTGAAGTTCGGACATGCCCTTCTGCGCTTTGATTCTCTGAAGTTTTCGCTGTGTCTGAACTTCTGGCTGAGCTTTGAAGTTCGGACACAGCCTTCTGCATTCTCTGTTTTTGGCTTCGACTTGTGTCCGAACGTTGATGTCCGGACACAAGTTCGGACTTTGCGCGTGTCTGATTTCCGAAGAACATCCGAACATCTGTCCGACCTTTGATGTTCGGACACCTCTGTCTCTTCTTCTGTTTTAATGTTCGACCTATGTCCGAACTTCGTAGTTCGGACACATGTTCGGACATCTGTGATTTCGACTTCTGAGTCTCGACTTGTGTCCGAACATTCATGTCCGGACACAAGTTCGGACATGGTACTGTTTTGACCATAACTTGCTCGTTTGAGCTGTTTTGACTTCCGTTTGCGGGGTTGGATTCCCCTTCTGATTTCCAAGCCATCTATGTGCTTTCGGGTGCTTTGGTGCACATGCTTATCTGTATTTAAGCTTCTGTTTTGGGACCTAGTTATCTCTGTGTCTGAGCCTTTGGATGGCTGGTTTCGCTGTCTCGTAGCGCGCTATGTAGGATCCTTCTGTTTCACGGGTGATGTTCCCCGTTCTGTGCACAGGTGTCACCATGTTCTGTTACGAGGAGGTTTCCTCGTTCTGTTCACGAGCTTGTTGCTTGTTCTGTCTGTATGCTGCGATCGCTAGTGTCCCACTCTCTTTCTGCTTCTGTCTGCTTCTGACTCTGTTTAGTCCTCTATGGTATGGACTTCTGTTCTGTTTCTGACATGCTTATGGGTTTCTTTGACTCCTTCTGATTTGTTAACATTCTGTAAAATGTTTGAGCATGCTAGTTGATGAAGTTAGTCATCTACTGGGCATAGTTGTGTGCTCATTCCCCTACTTTATCTAACATTGCAGATTGATCAGCGAGGGTCACTTTGCAGCTCTGGAGTTTAGTTCATTTTGTTATTTGTTTCGTTGAGACTTGTATTTGAATTTGAGCCGTTGGGCCTCTTCCGTTAGCTTTCGCTTTTGGATATTCGTTTTGGTGGGTTCTGTTATTACTTTGGGATGTTACGACATCATTTTGGTTTATACTTTATTCAAGTATTCGTTTGGGCCTTATTTGATTATATGTTTAAGTTTGTTTATTAGAGCCTTGCGTTATTATGTAATAATACGCGGCGTGTAATACCCCTAACTCCTAGGCCAGTGTTCGGGGTCGGGGTGTTAAGCTATGTACAAAAATCACCAATCTAATCCTACTTTCACCATATATGCAACCTCGAGTGTACATGCACTACTCAGGTTCAATATCCAAAATCACAAAAGTATTCAACATCCTAGGATCTAAAGCCAATCTGCTTCCTCGATCCTCATCCTGCAATTAAAATGGAGCCCCCAAAGGGGGTCAGCAACCCTTGGCTGGCATGGTTAACGTGCAGCCCGCTGACTACCAGGATACACACAACTATTTGTCATGATAACATGGCATTGATTTTAGCATACAACATACATATTACATAGCAAGAATTATTGCGTAACAATAACAGCACATACATAGTGAGAACAATTCGCCTAAGGAAACAACCATCATAGTTAGTCAACATAGCAAGCCTAGAGAATGACTTCATCCTCATGTTAAGCTTATCACATACACGTTACTGTTATGTTAGTCGAACTAGTAACTTAACTTAAAAGATGAGTCGGATATAGTGATCCGAGCAAACCAAACACATAATTTTCCCCTAGCCCTAGTGGAAGTCAGGTAGGTAAGCTTTGGCTAAGCTAGTGGAGGTTGGAATCCAAAAAGGAAACAACCTAACATAAGGAGAGAGCCGAATCTGATACAGATGTCGACCCCCATACATACACGCGTGACCGGAATGACCGGATTCCTCACTCCTCGGTTAACACTTGTTAGAAGTCCCACAGTGGGAACTTAACACAGTCTCTCACAAGTAAGTGTTTAAGTCCAGTTAGACATACAAGGGAAGTGAGACATAATTCAGCGACACATACCATAACTAAACACACATAGCCGTGGTTAGAACGTTCCTTAGGTTGGAAACGTTATTACTGGACACCGTTCTCTTACGTTTCCTAGCCTTGGTTAATTAACAGTTAGCACGCATTGGTTACCGGTATCGGTACGCACACGTCACATCAATAATAATGACTGTAAACTCGTTTCATGATTTAATCTTACAAAGTCATAAACACACCGAAAAACAAACAACACACAACGGCGGTGTAACCCGGTAGGCATCAGACTGCAAGTAAACCATACCTTGGTCCTTGCTGCGTTCGGTTTCCACTGTCAGAGAATCCTATACACATTTAGTAACGTCGGTTAATTAATGTACTAGACCTTTATTAACTGTTACTTCACATTTCTAGTTTATTTTACTTTCACACTTTGTTATAACTTTCCATCCCTTCAATTATCATTATCCCCCTTAACATGTCCTAAACGACCTTATAACTTCATTACAGACTAATCTCCATCATTAGACATCGTTTCTAGGCCTTAAACAAAGTTTTCCTTTTTGTAAGGGTGGGAATTTGGTCCTCATCTAAAGGTCCCGGAACTTAGTCTTTGTAAAGTGCCTCGGGTTGTGTTTTGTATGGTGGTCCAACCCTCGCAAACGGATGTCAAAACGGAGCTCAAATGAGCAAATTATGGTCAAAATTGTGTCATGTCCGAACTTGTGTCCGGACATCAACGTTCGGACACAAGTCGAGACTTAAAAGATGAAAACTGATGAATGTCCGAACATGTGTCCGAGCTTCAAAGTTCGGACACAGTTCGAAGCAAAATCTGAGGAAAATTTTCAAGTGTACGAACTTGTGTCCGAGCTTCAAGTTTGGACACAAGTCGAAGCAAAATCAAAGAAAGGAGAAGGGTGTGTCTGAACCTCTGTCTGGACTTACAAGTTAGGACACCATTCGAGACTTGTAAGTCGGACTCCTCCTCGCACACCCCGTCCGAACATCAAAGATCGGACGGAAGTTCGGACACAGCTTAAAACTCAGGAAACTTTAAACGCAACAGGGCATGTCTGAACT
Source organism: Limonium bicolor (assembly GCA_023374045.1). Lineage (NCBI taxonomy): Eukaryota > Viridiplantae > Streptophyta > Magnoliopsida > Caryophyllales > Plumbaginaceae > Limonium > Limonium bicolor. The sequence goes on from CM041776.1 coordinate 94,445,886, forward strand.
TCCAAGTTCGGACGTGCCAAAAACTCATATAACAGTGGCGATTTCTACATAAAAATGTACTCTAACCATACACAAATTTTGACATGATCTCCCCATAGTTATAACATGTTCCTCCACACTATTTACCCCACCCACCTTTGACCATCTAACTCATCCAAGGCACTAATTTGCCCACAACTTCCATCATTTTAACCACAAACACCACAATGTACATAAACATTCAAAGCTTGGCTCTTAGGCCTTAAACAACATCAAACTAAACAATGATTTTCCTCATACTATTGGCAACGCCTGCATTTACACTCAACATTTATATTGCTCAAACATAAACACATTCACAGATCACACATTAGTTTAAGGTAAGTTAATTACCTTGGGTTTTCTTTTCAAAACTCTTTCTCTTGACTTCTTGTTCCTCAATCGGTATTTAACGGAATTTATTGCTACACTAATGACCATGCCAAGGTAATTACAATGAGTATGGAGGGTTTTTGAACATCATTCCATTAACCCTAGAACTTAGTAATTATTTAAAACACAATGGAGGGAATTACCTTCTACTTCAAGGTGAAGTGTTTGGCAATGAAATTAGGGCTAGCTCCAACACCTCTAGAAGATTGAACAAGCTAAAATGGAGAACAAGCATAGTGTTCAAGATAGGGAAAAATCGACTATATATAAGAAGAAAATAGAGGAATAAGTGAAATTTGATTTCCTTTCTTACTTTAGAACAACAAGGGAAAGGTTTGGCTCAACAATGGAGGTTTTTCTCTTCAAAATGTGGTACACCCATGGAAATGAACTATGGAGTTTTGAGATTTTAAAAGGTGCAAAATATCCCCAAGATGAGAGGAGTATTTTGGTGTAAAAATTTCTTGATTTGGAGCTAGGATGATGAAGTAACAAGAAGGTGAAGTTGGGTTATTCCTTGGCTTGCAAAATCGCCATTAGAGGAGAACAAGGAGCAGAGAGTGAGCTGGGATGTGGGGAAAATCGGAAGAGAGAAGGAAGTGGAGGAAAGAGAAAATGAGAAAGGGTAAGTTGTACTTACTTTGCTTTTGGTTGTTTTGTATTTTAGTGAATAAAGTGAAATTAATAGAGTAGAGAGGGGGAATAAAACGTGAGACACAAGAGAGGGGGACAAAAATCTGATTTTTTTTTTACAATGTGAGAGAGTGGCACTTGTCATTAGCAGATAACACCCGTTAATTCCCGAACTGTCAGTTTTAACAGTCCAGGTCCGGTTTCTGGAATTTTTTTTTATCTAAAAATTCCTAGACTTTAATCAGTATATAATTATAGTTATAAAATCATCTATAATTTATACAAGTCCGATTTAACTGTTTAAGGTCACGTTTTTCGGTTTTCTCGAAAAACATACTTTAAAGCCTCGTTTGTGCTTTTAATCCATTATTTGGATCCGTTTCCTTCGGGAATTTCTCCCACATGTTCTTAGTGACTAAATAAGTCCCAGAATTCATTTAGGACCCTAGATAAGTCATATACTTACTATAATTATTTAACACGCGTTTTTTGTGTTTTATGACTTTTACGTGTTTTCTTTTTCGTTTTGGTTTTTATTTCTTCACCAATGTTCTTAAGGACTTAATTAGGCTTAAAATATCATAATTATATAATTAACTAACATATTAAGGTTTGGGGTATTTCAATCTACCCCCCTTAAAAGAACTTTGTCCCCAAAGTTCACACTTCCCACACATCTTAAATTAGAACATGGGGATTACTTCCAAAACAACACTTCCATAACAAAACATACTTTACATAACATCGGACTCAAGGTCCCGGTAACATAACATCACTTAGACTCAAAGGTCTATAACATACAACTAGACATGTATTTCAATACATGCCATGCATACATAACCGAAACGGCTCTACCCCCCTTAAATAGGGGTACGCCCCGTACCCTGTACATACAAATACTAAGAAGTAAACAACGACGGTACTTCGCCCTCATCTTATCTTCCAGCTCCCAAGTGGCCTCCTCGACTTCCTGGTTAGACCAGAGAACCTTCACCAATCTTACAACTTATGGCGAGTGTCTCGCGTCTTAGTATCCAGGATCCGTATGGGAATCTCCACTGATCGCATGGTCGGCTCTAATGTTAGCCTCTCGGGATGAAGTACGTGAGACGGATGTGGCATGTATTTCTTCAACTGGGACACATGAAATACATCATGTACCTTGCCCAGCTCAGCAGGTAAATCAAGCCTGTAAGCTACTGGGCCTATCCGCTCCGTCACAACATAAGGCCCTACATATTTCGGGCTCAACTTGCCTTTCTGGCCAAAATGAAACACACCCTTCATGGGGGATACTCTAAGAAATACCTGATCGCCCATGGCGAACTCCAGGTCACGTCTGCGCACATCGGCGTATGATTTCTGCCTATCCTGAGCTGCCTTCATGTTAGCCCGGATCTGACGTACTTCTGCTTGTACTTGCTCTAAATACTCAGGTCCTATAATGACCGTCTCACTTGACTCATCCCAGCATAATGGCGTGCAGCATGGTCTACCGTACAAAGCCTGGAAGGGAGACATCTTGATCGAAGCATGGTAACTGTTGTTGCAGCTAAACTCGATCAGATGTAACTTATCAATCCAGCTGGACTGAAAGTCAAGTGCACATGCACGTAACATATCCTCAAGCGTCTGTATGGTGCGCTCACTCTGACCATCTTACTGTGGGTGGAACGCCGTACTCAAGTTCAATTCGGTACCAAGCGCTTCCCGTGTGGTTCTCCAGTACCTCGAGAGGAATCTGGTATCCCTATCAGACACGATAGTCTTCGGTACCCCATGATGTCGTACTATCTCACGGTCGAAGAGCTCTACTAGCTTCGCCACCTTCCAAGTGTCCTTCATCGGAATGAATCGGGCCACCTTGGTCAGTCGGTCAACAACGACCCATATCATATTCAAGCCTCCCCGAGTAGGCGGAAGCCCAACAACAAAGTCCATGGAAATATCATGGAACTTCCACTGAGGAACGGGCATCGGCTGTACCATACCACCAGGATGGCGGTGCTCAAACTTGACCTTCTGGCAAGTGAGACACCTAACAACATAGTCTGTCACATCTTTCTTCATACCGGTCCACCAGAAATATCTCTTCATACTCTTCTACATCTTTAAAGCTCCGGGGTGAATAGAAGTAGAAGAACAGTGTGATTCACATTCACTCATATACGCTCATTCAGCTCAGCGCTACATCGTGGGATACAAAGTCGGCCATTCAGCCTGATCAAGTCATCATCATGAAGTCGGAAGTCATACTTCTGACTTTCGAATGTGCCGTCAATAAGCTTCTGTCTGATCTCTTGCATGTACTGGTCGGACATCTGAGCACTCCGCACCTCATCAACCAAGCTAGAGTGAGAGATTAGCTAATGGAGACTGTGTGCTCGGCGGCTCAATGCATCAGCTACCACATTAGCCTTACCTTCTTTGTACTGAAGGTTAATGTCATAGTCATTAAGGAATTCAACCCATCTTTTTTGCCTCATGTTCAACTCCTTCTGAGTGAACAGGTATTTCAAACTCTTGTGATCTGAATAAATCGTCACATTCACTCCATACAAATGGTGTCACCATATCTTCAAGGCGAAAACAATGGCACCCAATTCTAGATCGTGCATAGGATAATTCTCTTCATGTCGTTTCAACTGTCGGGAGGCGTAGGCCACGACCTTCCCCGTGTTGCATCAAAACACAACCCATTCCTTTACCTGACACGTCACAGTACACCTCAAAACCATCAGTACCCTCTGGTATAGTCAGAACTGGTGCAGAAGTCAAAGCATCCTTGAGACTCTGGAACGAGCTCTCACAGTCAACTGTCCACTCAAACGGTGCATCCTTCTTCATTAAGGATGTCAACGGTTTCGAAACACTAGAAAAATTCTTCACAAACCTCCGATAATAACCTGCCAGACCGAGGAAACTCCGGATGTCGGTAACCTTCTTCGGTCTAGGCCAGGTGCGCAGAACATCAATTTTGGCCAGATCCACAGCGATCCCAGCCTCTGAAATGACATGACCAAGAAAAGAGACTTGGTCTAGCCAAAATTCACACTTCGAGAACTTCGCATATAGCTGGTTCACTCTCAATGTCTGCAATACACTTCTCAGGTTTTTTTCATGCTCAACTTTGGACTTAGAATAAAAAGAATATCATCGATGAAGACAACCACTGATTTATCCAACTGATCTTGAAACAAACGATTCATCAAGTCCATAAACTTTGCTGGTGCATTAGATAAACCAAACGGCATGACCGTGAATTTATAGTGTCCATATCTGGTTCGGAATGCGGTCTTCTCAATATCACTGTCTCTGATAGCAATCTGATGGTAACCCGATCACAAGTCAATTTTAGAGAACACGGATGCACCTTTCAGCTGGTCAAACAAATCATCGATACGCGGCAACAGGTAATCGTTCTTCACCGTCACAGCATTCAACTCTCTGTAGTCGATGCAGAGGCGGAGACTGCCATCCTTTTTCTTCACAAATAGGACTGGAGTTCCCCATGGTGAAACGCTCGGGCGAATGAATCCCTTGTCAAGTAGGTCTCGCAGTTGCTCTTTGAGCTCTGTCATCTCAGCTGGAGCCATACGGTAGGGCGCCTTCGCTATAGGTCCGGTGCCCGGTACCAAGTCAATCTCAAACTCAACTGCCCGTGTAGGCGGCATGCCTGGGAGCTCCTTAGGAAAGACATCAGGAAACTCCGACACAACCGGCACATCTGGGCTAAATTTAGGGTCTTTCTCTATGTCCTAGACATAGCATAGGTATACATCATTCTTTCTTCTGATTTCACGATACATGGCCATGGCGGAGATGTTCTATGTCGAAGGCTCCCTGGGCCTCTGGCGGTATGAAATGGTTACCCCAGATGGACTCCGAAGAAGCAGACGGTGCTCGGCACATACGATTCGACCCTTGTACCGCTCCACCCAATTCATCCCCACAATCACATCAAATCCAAGCCCCTCGAACTCTATCAAGTCGATCGGGAACTCTTCATTCTTAATTTGGACGGTGACATCTCGGTAATGATGGGTGCATCGGATCCGCTCCTTAGACGAGAGAGTGACTAGAAAGTCAGGCAGCTCTACCGCGTCTAACCCAAGTCTCCTCGCAAATGAGAGTGAGACAAATGTATGTGAGGCTCCAAAGTCGAACAGGATCGACGCATCCACGCCACTCACTGGGAAGGTACCGGTGAGGATAGTGCCGCTTCTGCTGGCCTCTGCCTCTGTACACACACTCAGTGTACCTTCCGTTCCGAGTGCAGCGCCTAATTATTTCAGAAACTTTATGAGTATAACGTTAACAACACGGGTGATTTACTCAAGAAATCAACACTGCTTTATTCACAAAACTCATCCTTACAACATGATGGTATTACATTTGGCTACATCGCTTAATACTTAGCATACTTAATGCATCACATACTTAACATACAACTGACTTCACACTTTACATGATTACACATAACTTCAGAATTGCCTAAAGGTTAAGTTCAAACGTCCAGGTTTCATGTGTGTGGCATTGATTATTGTTGGAGGTGCCGTATTCAGTTTGATCTTCTTGATACCATGATACAACATCCTCGACTGCCCACCCATGATTAACACATCTCCTGACTTCAACACCAATTTCTTTACGAGGTCCGCACGCTTCTGCTCGCCGTAGATAAACTCAGCGGTATCACCTATGGACCAAGACACCACGGGTACTCCCTTACAAAGAGACTCGGTGTCTCGTCCTTGTCTTGGTGTAAACCCAGTCTTCCACCCTTTTGGTAGAAATTGACAATACACAAATCTGCCTGGATACTCGGAAGTGGTTCCGATTCAAGTTGCTAAGCAATTCCCACGGTGTGGTTAACAACCGCAAGGAACTCCTCAGGTATACTCGGTATGGTCGCTCCATCTTCAGCTCTTGTGTCTTGATATGACTTGGTGTAAGGGTTCCAATCCTTACCCATGCACATCACCTTTAAATTCATTTTCACCCCACTTGGGTATTTGGGTGTGTAGAAACCTGCAGGTGCTGCTCCAAGCTCGTTGCATCGTTGAATGATACGGATTTGTGATTCGGGTGTCAGGTATCCTCTTAATAATATCATACCTGGTTGGATAACCTGACACTGTTCTGTCGGATAGTCGGCGATGTCGATGGTGGTCTCTTCGGGGGTTGGTGTGGGTGGGATTGGATAACAAATATTGAAGGTTCCTATAGTTTAGAATTACCTAATTTAGGTGACTTTTACATTATACTTTGACTCATTACTTACATAATTGTACATTCAGACTCATTAACACACACATGCATGAAATGCAGTATACAATCACTTATTTCACTTAATGGTTTAGGTGGTACCTGGACTAGAAGAGGATCCTGGTGCCTCTGACAGGTCCACAACATTCAGGGCAGCCTTGCCTGCTCCCGGCCCTTTCCCTTTCTGGGAATCAGTATTCCCTTGCCCTTAGGATGGCTGATAGGTAGCTTTCAGGCCTTTTGTGGTCGCGGCAGCCTTACCCATCCACTGCCCCTTAGGCCTATAGTTCCTGCCATCAGGGTTCTGGTAGCACTCGAAGTCACGGTGCCCCATCTTCTTGCAGTAGCGACACTGCACATCATTCCCTTTGCAGTCCTTGCCTGGTGGTCACCGTTGCACCACTTGCAGTAGTAGTGGCGCTCCGGTCCAGAGCCCGTACTAGCTGCTATCACATTACACAATCAGTACACACTTCACAACTTAGCAACACACGTTTAAATTTGATTTCAGAGTCAAGTGGTTACCCTTTAGTGGTTGAGAGCGTAAGGGCTTAGCCGCATAGGCATAGGTGAGCTTCAGCGACTCCTCATCGGTGGTGGACTGGGCTTGGCCTTTGCCACCCTGTTGCTGGCCTTTCTGGGGCTGGGGGGTAAGGTTTCTTCTTCTTTCCTCCCCCGTACCTTTGCGTGCTTTGGCCCTCGCTCGAGACCTTGCGCTTATGCGCATTCTCCTCGTCCCTCAGACGGACGGTGATCTCCACCTTAGCACCGGCATGATAGCACTCCTGAGGCTCAAGGTGTTAGTCATGCACCGCAACACATTTACACACTCACATATAACATAACTCATTCACACTTTGACATTATTTAAGATACCCTGCAAGGTATTGTACTCGGCTGGCCCCATGCCATAGCGCAGGCGGTGGCTGAGCCCACTGTAGAATCGATTCACTAAGACCCGGTTCGAGTAACCTAAGTCTGGTAGAAGATGAACAAGGTCGGTGAAGGCGGTGTAGTAGTCGTCCACCGTCATCTTGTCTCCTTGCTTTAAACCGTCTAGCTCCAGGCGCTTCGCCTCCTGCACATGTACTGGGTAGTACTTGGCTCGTAGCAATGTCGTGTACTGCTCCCATCCAAAAGTCGGGTCGGCCACCATCTCGGCCCGCACAAGCTTCCACCAGTTTCTAGCCGAACCATTGAAGTAAAATGCAGCAATACAGAGCTTGGCATCAGCAGGAACAGCCAAGGTCTCGTAGGCGGTCTCTAGCTCCGAGATATATGCCTCTAGTTTGGAAGGGTCGGTCTCCCCTTTGAATGACGGGGGTCGTAAATCGGCCAACGCTTTCACCCAGTTGGTTTCGCTTGGCGGTGGTTGTGGTGGTGGTTCTGGCTGCTCTTGACCAACGGGCTGTTGCTGCCCTTGCTGCACTGCAGCTACTATCTATGGTACTACTTGAGCTAGGGCGGCCGCCCTGCTTCGGCCATCATCTGAGCGGTAGGGTTATCCCCGCGTCTCCTGGACCGGGCCCTCCGCGGCCTCGTCCACGTGGTCACCCTGCCATCTGAACTTACATGAGAGCACATTAGTATTATGCTTAAAAACTTATCGGGTCAAATGTTTATAACGTCCTTTGGACGACAAGGTTTAAATTTCCTAACTCGGTATATTACTAAGCTCGGTAATCGGTAATCAGAGCGATACTTCGCTCTGATACCACTTTTAGTAACACCCCAACCATAACCTCCACACTTAACCAATAATCGCAGCGGAAACCATAACTTAACCATATGCAAAAAGGGCGGTGTTACACGCCGTTAGCCACCCACGTGGCTAACAAGGCTGTTACATACAATGTATCGGTCTGATTACAAGAATCCCGAGCTTAATTACAATCTTCAAAAATCACTAATCCAAAAAAAATCACAATATACCAAGTGCTACTTTCACCATATATGCAACCTCGAGTGTACAAGCACTACTCGGGTTCAATATCCAAAATCACAAAAGAATTCAACATCCTAGGATCTAAAGCCAATCTGCTTCCTCGATCCTCATCCTGCAATTAAAAATGGAGCCCCCAAAGGGGGTCAGCAACCCTTGGCTGGCATGGTTAACGTGCAGCCCGCTGACTACCTGAAATACCCCAACTCAAATATAGGGATTAAAACTAATCTAATATGTATTTAAGAGCCTAATAATTCTTAAGTAATATTGGTGAGGAAAAATAAATCCAAAAGAAATAAAGAAACGCTTAAAAAGCGAAAAACGCTAAATAAGTGTTTAATAACCGTAGGAGGTAAGAGACCTCGGTTAGCGTATTATGTGGATTCTAAAGGCTTACTAAAGCCTAAAATATATATGGGAACAACTCCCAAAGAAAACGGATCCAAATGTATTAAAACGCTAATAGAGCTTTAGCGCACGTTTTTCGAGAGAACCCGAAAACGTGACTTTAAGTGGTCAAACGAACCCGCAAAAATTATAAAACGTTAAATAAGAATAATTAAGCATTAATGGTGGCTTAATAATCATTAAAATAAAGAAACGAGAAAATTCCGGAAAACGGGCCGTTAGTGAATATTACCGAAACGCGGTTAAAATTGACCGGGTAAAATAACGAGCGTTTTCTGTAAAAGACGAAAAACGCTCCAACTAGTAGTAATATAGGGGACCAGTTTTTATGAGTTAATTAACCCCCTCACACACTCACCTACTAGCTAGCTTAATAAAGAGTCAAAAAGCAAATAAAGTGAAAAAGGTAAAAGTACCTTACATACTCTCTCACCTCTCACTCACTCATCTCTCTCATATCCTTCTTCTTCCCTCCTCACCGATTTCTCTCTCTTTCTCCCAAAGGGGCTGGCGATTTTGAGCTCCCCCAACAACAACAATGGCAACTCTCCCTTGTTCCCCATGCTCTACCTCCATTTGAGCTCCAATCACAAAAATAATTACATATTTGTAATCCCCTCATCATTCTCTATACTTCTCTCTTTTCAAAATCCAAAAATGAGGAAGTTCATCTCCATGGGTTTTCCCCATTCAAAGAGAAACTAGCACCAATGGGTAGGTTGAAGCCTCCTCTCCATTAAGGTAAAAATCTACATGAAAAGTCACATTTTCTTCATCTTCCTTTGGTAACCGATTTTTGCCCATTGTAATGCCTTGTTCTCTCTCTCTCTTTGAGCATAATATTAACCTTGCAATGGTAGTGGATTCACCTTCTTGAACCAAGGGCTAAAACCCCTCATAAAACACTCCAAAGGTAAACCCTAGAAATCTTGTTTTAAGCATTTCTATGAACTAACATTAATTAAGGGGTTAGTATTTTAATTACACTTGTTTATGTGTGTTTTGGGTGATGGGAATGGAGCTTGGCAACTCCATTCCCCATATAGCCGATTTGTGCAAGAAAGAGAGGTGAAGAATGGGAAAAGGAATGAAGGAAAAATAAACTCAAGGTAAGAGCTCCTTCCTAATGTTAAATTCTATTGCATTAAAGTAATGGGAATGGGTAACAAAAATAAAAGAACCTAAACTATTGTATTAGTATTGAAGGTTATGAAGTTTTGAGTATGTGGGAACTAGTAAGTAAATTGTAGGCCTTAGAGCCAAGTATATTGTGTATGAGTATTGGTATTGATGTTTGGTGGAGTGTTGATGTATTGAGATGGATCGATATAGCTTTGTGTGCTGCTAGGGCCCTTGTATGGGTGTGGTTAGATTAGGAATGAATTTGATGAAAAAGTGTGTATGTGGAGAAGTTAGAATTGTAGGTAAACTATGGCAAAATTCGGTAGGAATATGTGCATTTATGGATGACTTGGTGAATGGGAGAACCAAAGTGTATATTGGAGTTGATAGAGAGGTTTGGTAATTATGGAATGGTAGTTCTCGTGTGAGAAATAAGAAGGTAAAAATCTGTAGCAAGAGTTGCTGAAATATGTTGGAGAAACTAGGAGAACTTATGTGCAAGACCTAAGAAAAAGAGTGTGGACTCGAAGAGGTAAGGTAATGCATTGTAGGCTTTAGAAATGGCATTAGGAGATGAGAATGTGCATGGGGAAAATAGGAACTAAAATCTGTAGCAAAACAAACTAGGAAGGATGTGTATAAGTGTTGAAAGGGAAATGTATGTGTGAATTAGTATGAAGAGGAGTAATGAATTGGTAATGGATTTAGACATGTTAAGAAGTTTAATTAGGTGCTTAAACATGTGGGATTAAGTGTAGGAAACATTTGGAATTATTTAGGCAAAGTGAGGATTATAACAGATTTTGAAAATGTCAAAATCTGCAGGAATTGTAGCAGGGTCCGGGACTTAAGTCTAGGACTAAGTCCCAGACCAACATGTAAAAACTAATCGAGATAGATAGCAGTGGGTGGTCCGGGACTTAGGTCCCATACAAGGACCCGGACCACCCCTTGAAAAATGGCCGTGAGTTTGTAAGTTCAAGGTCTGGGACTTGGGTTAAGCATGAAGACCCGGACCAATAGCCAAAAAATCAGCCGAGAGTGAATTCAATGAATCGTCCGGGACCTTGGGTGCGGACCAAGTCCTGGACCACCCCCAAAAACTTGTAGAATGTGATTTTTAGGGTTAAATGATGGGGGATTGATTGGCAATGGTTTTAGAAGTTGTTAAGCCTTGTTTGGTGACCTTTAAAGGCCATAAGGAGTGTAAAGAAGTTTGAGAAGTAATTTAAGATAGTTGTAAGTTAAAGAACATTAAGTTAAACCGAAACAACGGGATAACGGGGTAAGTATGGGAGTAGTAACTATGTATGTAGTGTAATGCTTAGTATTGATGGAACCATTTGGCATGTAGCCGGAGGTTCGAGAATAATTAAGACTCGAGGAATGAGAGTGAACCAAAGGAACAAAGGAACACCCGGTAAAGTAAATCTAGGAAAAAGGTATGATTTCTTATGCCCTGTATCCTAATCTGGTTACCCCGATTTGTGTGCTTATTTGACCACCTAGTAAGATAAATGCATGAATCGAACTATAGTGCGCTTACTTGTGCTTGTTTACATTGTTCTTGATATTTGTCTTGAACAATAGTTGTATAATTCATGAAATATACGAATGATGATGAAGTGTATTGTATTTCGTAGTGTACTTGTATATTGTATTGTATTTTGTATGGATGTGTATATGAGCATTGTATTGTATTATTGTGGCTGGATGTGTGACTTCTACTAATTCCTAACTACCTAACTCCTAACATAAGTAGGGATTAAATTGGAATGAGTAGAAGTCCGATATAGCTTCGGCCACGCGTGAGGATGAGGAGACACAAGAGGTTGGATCCGATTCCTGGTTCTTAAACTAGTCCACGGCCCAAATCCCTTAAATGGGTAGCATCCTGGATTGGTGAACCAAGTAAATCCCGGTGGTGGGACCGAGTTGTCCCGGGCCGGAGGTCCCGACGACTTAACATGAGTAAGAGTAAGTAAGTAAGTATGTATGAGTATGAGTATGTATGAGTATGTATGCGTAAGTACTGTGGAACGAGTGTAAAAGAGTAATCTCCACCCGATTAACCCGGGTGGACCAACATGAGCTAACAAGAATGGTGTATTGTATATGTATTGTGTATTACGGATCTCGGAAAGGTAAGAATGTATCTGATGGCTTGTATGGATTACCATGTATGCATTGAAGAGCGTGTATTGACGTGTATGTATGTATTCCATGCGTAATGTATTGTAATGTTATGCATACGAGCATGTATGCATGTTTGTTTGAATGAAATCAATCGCATGTATTCGACCAAGTGGTCGCCGTACCCTCACTAGTACGCGGGGTATGCGGGTTATCATGCGCTGCGAAAGCTGACCCCCTAGGGGGGACGTTTTTAGTGTGCAGGTACCCGAAGCGGATATGGTCAAGGTAAGAGACCGGTGGCTACACTTGGATAGCTAGAAGTAGAATGTAGAGGTGTACTAAATGGCACACCCTTGTACTTAGGAAGTGATTAGTTGTGAGGAATGGGTAGATGTAGACTTTTAATGAGTTCATAGGAACTTGGAAGAAGCATTGTATTTGTATTTGGAACCTAGTAGACTCGGTTATGTATTTGTATTGTATGGTTTATGAAGGAGTAAAGTGTTGAATGGAACATTGTAGTATTCGATTGATAAATGGAGTATGTATGGTAGTTGTGTAATACTCGGGATTCCGGTCCATCAGACTGATGCTGTATGTAGTAGTAGTAGCCTTGTTAGTCACGTGGGTGAATAACGGCAGTGTATCACCCACCGTTGAGTATGTAAGTATCTGCTGCATGAATCTGGATTGAATAAGAAGATTGGACGGTAATGATGGTATTAGCGGTAGGGGTGTTACAAAAAGTGGTATCAGAGCGAAGTGTCGCACTGATGACTGGAAATACCGAGTTTAGGTAATACCGAGTTAGGAATTAGAAGCTTAGGGCTAAGGGCTGAGTGTTGGCATTAGAGATATGCCAGTTAGGAACTACCGGTGAGTACCAGATACCTACAGGACCAGACCCGCCCTCCACAAACCCCTTTGTATATTTTGGGAAAGTACGCCAGAGAGAATGAAAGACCTCTCATACTCGGGAAAACCCGATCTGGCAGTAGTGAGATAATCCTATAAGAGGAAAGAACTTGACACACAGCAGATTCCAACAACCGGAAGTCCCGAAAAATGAAACCCGGTTGAACAACAATACCCGCACTTAATGGCGGTAGAATGAGAACTCCAACCATAAGGAGACTACAACATGCAACAACATGGGGCGACATGCTTAGCAGTCGCAGTACCTGGCTAACCAACCAACAACAGGGAAAGAAGCACTAAGCACAACAGAGCGGAAAAAGGAACAATAATGGAACCCGAGACACAAGTCTACGGGACAGCAGTAGCTAGATAATACCACCAATGGGATACCCACTGACTAAGGACATGGTCAGGAGTGGTTAACTCCGAAACTACAACGCCAAAAGGTGACAATACCTGGCTGACATAGCGTACACAGCTACAAGGATATCCACATGATATAATCCAATAGGACTACAAGAGTAGTGCCTAAACAAGCTAAGGCTCAATAACCACGGTAAACCTGTGGGAACGAGCAACAAGGAAAAACACGAAACAAAACAACGGGAATCCCCAAGTATTGGAGAAGTGCCCAGATCTACAACAGCCATGTCAAGATCATTGAAAGCTACTTAAAAGATTGAGTATCTCCAAACATAGATCAATAAGATCAAGGAAGAGTCGACAAGACTATCAAATACAAGCGGAAACCATACCAAGACCGGTATAGGATTACCCAAAAATCACCAGTACCATGCACTTGCCACGGCAAGTGTAGTAAGAACGGGATTGTGTAAAGGAACTCTAACACACCACAGGTACATAGTAATGTACCGAGATCGCAAAGAAGCGACTACCGGACAACGTATCATAAGAACAGGAAGAATTTTGGAACCTTGGAAAGGCCTAACGGCCTGACCATTGTATTAAGGACATACCAGTCAGCAAGAAGCTGGACTTGGTCAAGACCTCAACATGGCTATGCCATGAAGAATATCTTTTAACATCGAACCATTATTTTTAAACCAAGTTTTCTATCAAAACCACAAACCTTCTTTAAACCTTGGATTTTAAAAACCGAACCAACATAAGTACGGTAAGTATCATAGAATGATACAAGGGGGTTGAGAATAGAATACTTCACCTAGGCGTGTGACGAGTACTACGAGTGTACCCAATTACGGGATGTGGGACAACCGCACTCCGAAGGAGCTTGCGGGCCAGACATATAGTTAGGTAAGTGGTAACGTATCAACATGGTACCCCACGTATGTATACATGCAGTGCACGAAACACGGGAAGTAGTCAACTCCGTTCTACGGACCATCAGTAAGTTCAATTCGAACAGCTGGACACCCCAGACGACCAAGTATAGAAGAACTCAAGGAATCCATCTGAAGATGAGGAATAAGAAGAACTAGAAAGTGCAAAAAGCATAGACTAGCAAGTATAGACATCGGATATGTCTTAAAGAATTCAAGCAAATGCATGGTAACTGGAGTAATTATCCAGCCCAGCATAGTAAGGCAAATGCCTAATGTGAACCATGATGCTCAACAACGGGATAGAGTTCCCTAGAGCGAACACAAGATTACCATGAAGTATAATCCAACATTGGAGAGAATACTAACCTAGTCTAAAACACTAGGAGAAAGTATAAACAGTCTACCCAAGAATAGGAGACATTATAACTCAAAAAAGGAATAACTCGAATACAATACCACAAGGCGGTATAGTAGACAACATATCGTAAACATTAACCGGATGTAACGGCATAACTAACAGCACTCAGGAGCAATCCTTGAAGGGTGTCTGAGATAACAACAGTTGAACAAGCATCATGATAAGAGCACATGAGCTAGAACGAACATTCGGTTAGAACACCGAAGGGATTTCACTTAACAAGAACACCTAACTCCTAACATAAGTAGGGAATATAAATGGAATGACTAGAGAAGTCCGATATAGCTTCGGCCACGCGTGAGGATGGGGAGACACAAGAGGTTGGATCTGATTCCTGGTTCTTAAACTTGTCCACGGCCCAAATCCCTTAAATGGGTAGCATCCTGGATGGGTAGCATCCTGGATTGGTGAACCAAGTAAATCCCGGTGGTGGGAAGGAGTAGTCCCCGGGCCCGGAGGTCCCGACGACTTAAATGAGTAAGAGTAAGTAAGTAAGTATGTATGAGTATGAGTATGTATGCGTAAGTACTGTGGAACAAGTAAAAGAGTAATCTCCACCCGATTAACCCGGGTGGACCAACATGAGCTAACAAGAATGGGTATTGTGTATGTATTGCGTATGTATTGTATATGTATTGTGTATTGCGGATCGGAAAGGTAAGAAGTATCTGATGGCTTGTATGGATTACCATGTATGCATTGAGAGCGTTGTATTGACGTGTATGTATGTATTCCTTGTGTAATGTATTGTAATGTTATGTATAAGAGCATGTATGCATGTATGTTTGAATGAAATCAATCGCATGTATTCGACCAAGTGGTTGGCGTACCCTCACTAGTACGCGGGGTATGCGGTTATCATGCGCAGCGAAAGCTGACCCCCTAGGGGGAACGTTTTAGTGTGCAGGTACCCGAAGCGGATATGGTCAAGGTAAAAGACCGGTGGCTACACTTGGATAGCTAGAAGTAGAATGTAGAGGTGTACTAAATGGCACACCCTTGTACTTAGGAAGTGATTAGTTGTGAGGAATGGGTAGATGTAGACTCTTAATGAGTTCATAGGAACTTGGAAGAAGCATTGTATTTGTATTTGGAACCTAGTAGACTCGGTTATGTATTTTGTATTGTATGGTTTATGAAGGAGTAAAGTGTTGAATGGAACATTGTAGTATTCGATTGATAAATGGAGTATGTATGGTAGTTGTGTAATACTCGGGATTCCGGTCCATCAGACCGATGCTGTATGTAGTAGTATTAGCCTTGTTAGTCACGTGGGTGACTAACGGCAGTGTATCACCCACCGTTGAGTATGTAAGTATCCGCTGCGTGAATCTGGATTGAATAAGGAGATTGGACGGTAATGACGGTATTAGCGGTAGGGGTGTTACTAGGATACACACAACTATTTGTCATGATAACATGGCATTGATTTTAGCATGCAACATACATATTACATAGCAAGAATTATTGCGTAACAATAACAACACATACATAGTGAGAACAATTCGCCTTAGGAAACAACCATCCATAGTTAGTCAACAACATAAGCCTAGAGAATGACTATACATCCTCATGTTAAGCTTATCACATAACACGTTACTGTTCTGTTAGTCGAACGAGTAACTTAACTTAAAAGATGAGTCGGATATAGTGATCCGAGCACACCAAACACATAGTTTCCCCCTAGCCCGAGTGGAAGTTAGGTAGGTAAGCTTTGGCTAAGCTAGTGGGAGGTTGAAATCCAAAAAGGAAACAAACCTAACATAAGGAGAGAGCCGAATCTGATACAGATGTCGACCACCATACATACACGCGTGACCGAACGACCGGATTCCTCACTCCCCGGTTAACACTTGTTAGAAGTCCCATAGTGTGAACTTAACACAATCTCTCACAAGTAAGTGTTTAAGTCCGTTAGACATACAAGGGAAGCGAGACATAATTCAGTGACACATACCACAACTAAACACACATAGCCGTGGTTAGAACGTTCCTTAGGTTGGAAACGTTATTACCGGATACCGTTCTCTTACGTTTCCTAGCCTTGGTTAATTAACAGTTAGCACGCACTCGAGGTTACCGTCGTTATCGGTACGCACACGTCACATCAATAATAATGACTATAACTCGTTTCATGATTTAATCTTACAAAGTCATAAACACACCGAAAAACAAACAACACACAAGCCGGTGTAACTCGGTAGCCATCAGACTGCAAGAAAACCATACCTTGGTCCTTGCTGCGTTCGGTTTCCACCGTTGGAGAATCCTATACACATTTAGTAACGTCGGTTAATTAATGTACTAGACCTTTATTAACTTGTTACTTCACATTTCTAGTTTATTTTACTTTCACACTTTGTTATAACTTTCCATCCCTTCAATTATCATTATCACCCCCCCCCCTAACATGTCCTAAACGACCTTATAACTTCATTACAAACTAATCTCCATCATTAGACATCGTTTCTAGCCTTAAACAGAGTTTTTCCTTTTTTTTAAGTGGTCCAGAATTTGGTCCTCATCTAAGGTCCTGGACCTAGTCTTTGTAAAGTCCTCGGGTTGTTTTTGTATGGTGGTCCAACCCTCGCAAACGGAAGTCAAAACGGAGCTCAAATCAGCAAATTATGGTCAAAACTGTGTCATGTCCGAATTGTGTCCGGACATCAACGTTCGGACACAAGTCGAGACTTAAAAGATGAAAACTGAAGAATGTCCGAACATGTGTCCGAGCTTCAAAGTTCAAACACAGTTCGAAGCAAAATCTGAGGAAAATTTTCAAGTGTCCGAACTTGTGTCCGAGCTTCGAAGTTCGGACACAAGTCGAAGCAAAATCAAAGAAAGGCGAAGGGTGTGTCTGAACCACTGTCCAGACTTACAAGTTCGGACACCATTCGAGACTTGTAAGTTGGATTCGTCCTCGCACCCCGTCCGAACATCAAAGATCGGATAGAAGTTCGGACACAGCTTCAAACTCAAGAAAATTTTAAACGCAACAGGGCATGTCTGAACTTCCAAGTTCGGACGGAAGTTCGGACGTGCCGAAAAACTCATTTAACAGTGGTGATTTCTACATAAAAATGTACTCAAACCATACACAAATTTTTGACATGATCTCCCCATAGTTATAACATGTTCCTCCACACTATTTACCCCACTAAAACACTTTGACCATCTAACTCATCCAAGGCACTAATTTGCCCACAACTTCCATCATTTTAACCACAAACTCCACAATGTACATAAACGTTCAAAGCTTGGCTCTTAGGCCCTTAAACAACATCAAACTAAACACTGATTTTCCTCATACTATTGGCAACGCCTGCATTTACTCTCAACTTTTATATTGCTCAAACATAAACACATTCACAGATAACGCATTAGGTTTAAGGTAAGTTAATTACCTTGGGTTTTCTTTTCAAAACTCTTTCTCTTGACATCTTGTTCGTCAATCGGTATTCAACGGAATTTATTGCTACACTAATGACCATGCCAAGGTAATTACAATGAGTATGGAGGGTTTATGAACATCATTCCATTAACCCTAGAACTTAGTAATTATTTGAAACACAATGGAGGGAATTACCTTCTACTTCAAGGTGAAGTGTTTGGCAATGAAATTAGGGCTAGCTCCAACACCACTAGAAGATTGAACAAGCTAAAATGGAGAACAAGCATAGTGTTCAAGAAAGGGAAAAATCGACTATAAGAAGAAAATGGAGGAATAAGTGAAATTTGATTTCCTTTCTTACCTTAGAACAACAAGGAAAAGGTTTGGCTCAACAATGGAGGTTTTTCTCTTCAAAATGTGGTACACCCATGGAAATGAACGATGGAGTTTTGAGATTTTAAAAGGTGCAAAATAATCCCCAAGATGAGAGGAGTATTTTGGTGTAAAATTTCTTGATTTGGAGCTAGGATGATGAAGTAACAAGAAGGTGAAGTTGGGGTTATTCCTTGGCTTGCAAAATCGCCATTAGAGGAGAACAAGGAGCAGAGAGAGAGCTGGGATGTATGGAAAATCGAAAGAGAGAAGGAAGTGGAGGAAAGAGAAATGAGAAAGGGTAAGTTGTACTTATTTTACTTTTTGTTGTTTGGTATTTTAGTGAATAAAGTGAAATTAATAGAGTAGAGAGGGGGAATAAAACATGAGACACAAGAGAGGGGGACAAAAATGTGATTTTTATTTTACAATGTGAGAGAGTGGCACTTGGTCATTAGCAGATAACACCCGTTAATTCCCGAACTGTTAGTTTTAATAGTCCGGGTCTGGTTTCCGGAATTTTTTTTTGATCTAAAAATTCCTAGACTTTAATCAGTATATAATTATAGTTATAAAATCATCTATAATTTATACATGTCCGATTTAACTGTTTAAGGTCACGTTTTTCGGTTTTCTCGAAAAACGTGCTTTAAAGCCTCGTTTGTGCTTTTAATCCATTATTTGGATCTGTTTCCTTCAGGAATTTCTCCCACATGTTCTTAGTGACTAAATAAGTCCTCGGAATCCATTTAGGACCCTAGATAAGTTATATACTTACTATAATTATTTACACGCGTTTTTGCATTTTGTGACTTTTACGTGTTTTCTTTTTCGTTTTGGTTTTTATTTCTTCACCAATGTTCTTAAGGACTTAATTAGCTGTAAAATATCATAATTATATAATTAACTAACATATAAAGGTTTGGGGTATTTCAGAAAGTGACCAAATCTGCCACTAAGAAAATAAAGAGATGTTGTTATTATTTATATTTATTTATTTGTTACATATGTGAGGGGAGATGAAAGAAGATTAGAGGGAATTAAATTTTCACAATTAAATTAGTTTGTTAAATATCCTCTCAAGCTTCCTCATTTAAATTTATGGTATTATTTCGTGTAACGATGGGTATTAAATGTTACATAAATTCTTTTTTTTTTTGTTTAAATTACTCTTCAGAGAATATACTCTTAAGTTACAATTGACTAATTGATATTAATACTGATTGAAGTCCTAAAGTTTAATATATATATATCCCTACTATTAGTCCACTTAGATGTCACATTAACATTTAATATTAATTGCTACGTTTGAATTTTACTATAATATTTTCCTCTTATTTTTTTTATTTTTGTTTCTTTAGGTATGTCATTCTTGTATTTATTTAATATATATATATATAATATATATATATATTTATATATGTATTAGGATTTATTCAAGACATTTTTTGTGTAGTTTTATTGTATTTAATTATCTCTATTAAATTTTACACATATCCTCATCCAATATATGGTTTACAAAATAAAGTATTTACCTTAGTTTCAATTAAGTATATTAACTACCACATTATAATTAATATAAATGGAGATTAATTCAATCCCTTGATTTAACCTAAGTTACTATTTTATTTCCTTTATATATATGTATATATATATTTTTACTTCACTTAAAAGTTTATACCCAAAAATATTTATTAAAATTCTGTATTAAATGTTAGTTTAGTCTTATTATATTTTCCCAACCTATAAAGTTCATTAATCAACTATACTTTAATTTTTGGTTACATTAAAAGCCATATATTATAAGATAACTTATGAAAAATTCATAAACACAATTTTTAGACCCATTTACTCTTGTCTAATAATTCCCAAATTTATTATATAGTAACTACGATATTTTAGACATATTATAAAATTTTTATTTCATAAAAATATCTTTTTAAATTATTCCATAATCCTTAAAACATACAAAATTATAACTTAAGTTTAAAATCAAAACCCATATTAATTAAATGAAAATACACTATAGTTTATAAGGAATCTATGGTTAAAATGTCAAGTCAAAATACATTAGGGAAGGACTTTAAATAAATCCAACAAGTTAGAGTTTTATTCTGGGATTTATATTACTTAATCATCTACGTTATAATCTCGGCCGTCCGTTTCTCCTAACCAAAATCGGATGCCCAGATTTGTCGAGTTCATTCGGAAACCCTTAATTTAGAATTTCATGTTAGGTTTGATAAACCTTTTAGACTAAATATTTTTATTATTATTAGGGATATTTCAACTACGATTTTATATTCACTTTTATGTTCTAAATCAATGTTCCAAATATTTCTAAAATCTTTTATAATATAATTGGAGTGTCTTGAAATTTTTCCAAGATTTATTGACTTATAAATCTTACTATTAAATTCATAATACCATATAATAATTTAGTATTTAATAGTATTATTTAGGGTTCAATAAAGGAAATCCCCTATAATTAATTTAGATTAATTTATGGGGTATTTCATAGCTAGACCCAGCCATCCACCGCTCAGACACAGAAAAGACTAGGTCCCAAATCAGAAGCTTTAAAAACATATAAAAGCTTTATACAAAACAGATTGGAAGTCTTTATTAGACCAGAGCAGAAAGCATACGCTTAATCAAAACAGAACAGAGGGCGTTGCAGAGCGCTAACACCCAAGCCCAAGGCTTAATAGAACCAAAAACAGAATTCACAAGATGAAACAGAAGTCTTAAGCCAAGACCAATGAAATAACAAAAGTCAAAACCAGAGTCAGAAGCTGAAACTCACATTCAAAGTAACTTAGAGTTCAAAGGCTTATCGAATATTTTCAAATCAAAGAACATATATACATGTTCTAAAACATATTAAAACAGATAGTACTCGAAAAGAGGAATCCAACACCGTAAACGGCACTCAAAACGGAGCTCAGATCAAGAAGTTATGCCAAAAACAAAGGCCGGTCCAAACATGCGTCTGACCTTGCATGTTCGGACGTTCGCCGAGAGTCAGATAATCTGCCCGCGCATGATGTCCGAACTTCAATGTTCGGACACTGCAAAAACTGCAAAATCAATTGCGGAAATCAGCTAGAACCAAGACACAGATCCTCCACAATTTATACATAACTTATAGTAGCAAAATAGCCAATCGAAAACACATTTCCACGGGGTTTAAACACATCAAATGCACATCAAAATCAACCAAAAAACATCACTAATCAGAGAGTCAAAGAAATCATATACGAAACTGGAACGAAACTCCCGTCGGTGAACATACACAACTGAATCCATCTACCACCTACCTCACACCACAGCAACGCTATCTCAGCGGACTCTACGAAACACCCTCCTCGAATCTCCACTCGAACGATAATCCCTCGAATTGAACCATTCCCAAATACAAAATCAAAATCAGAAAAGAGGAAGGGAAAACTCAAAGGAAAAGGAAACCAGATCTAGAACCCGAACCTGACCGACGCATGATAGATGAACTAATTTCCACAAGCAGATTCAACATTTAATTACGGGAGAAGATTGGAAAGGAGATGAAGATTGGAGCGCAAGGGAGGAAGTTGAGAGTTGGGAAAATTTTGAGAGAACTATCGTGGAGAAAGAACGAGAAGTCAGAAATGAGAGGAAGGAAATCAAAATAAAAAAAACTCCCTTCCTTAACTTAAAGAAATAAGATAAAAGAAATAGAAGATAGAATAATTAGTTTAATTAAAGAAGGGAAGGAAAAGGAAGTTATTAATTCTTTTTTTACTAGCATAAATAAATCCAACGGAAGACCCTCCTTCCCAAAGCTAATCTAATAATTGTAAAAAATGTTATAAACTCTCTTACGAGTCAGAACGAAAAAAAAATCTGGGCATAACAATATAGCCCCTTAAAAAGAATTTCATCCTAGAAATTAGACGAAACCCAGAATATAAGCAGATGCACTTCTAGTGCCGGAATATTACTGACACTAATACGTACTAATGGAATCTCACAGATAAAAGGCCAACCCTCATAGGGAGTTAACGCTCTGAACAAAACTCACAGCTGATTGACTGACAGAAGGGCAATCAGAAGATTACTAACACATAGCTCTAAGGCACAGAAGAGAACGATCACAAAGCTAACACTCAGAATACACTGGCTGATTCACTGGCAGAGGAAACAAAGTAGATGATCACTAATGCTGAGCGCAAGGCACAAAAAGAACACTCACTCATTTCAGAAGCTCTAACCTCGAAGAGCTAACGCTCAAGTTTACTGGTTGACTTACTGACATAATGGTAGAATAGAAGATCACTAACTGTCAGCCGAAAAGCATAGGAACTCCCAGACACCCACAAATCCCAACGAAAACCCAAACCTAGCTCTGATACCATTAAATGTAATGACCCCAAAACCCACCTTGGTTGGAAGACCGTTACACGCCACACGCTTAATAACTAAGACACGCAAGGCTACACTATCGAAACCCCAAAATAGAAACTAATGCTCATATATTACCAGATAAACGATTACAACATGTCTTTACAATACACAGGCGGAAGCCAAACTAAAATACTAAGCGTGATCTAAATACAACTGGGCGCCATGGCCAAACAAGCTGAATACAAAATTCAAATGCCAAGATGAAAAGTAGAAACTGAATCTCCAAGCTTGAACTAAAACCTGCAAATCAGACGGAGATAGGGGTGAGCCAAACTATAGCTCAGCAGGTGATAAACTTCATTAGCTGAGCATGATCAAAATAGATACTGATCATACATGTATACATATACAAAAAGACTTAGCCAGAGACAAAGCAGAAGTCTTTTAAATAGACAGAATTCCAAAACACAACAAGTTAAGAGGTGGTCAAAACATACACTTAATAGCATGAGGTAAACTGAAGCCGAAAGATTGACGAAATCAGAATCTTAACAAACTCAAAAGCTTAAACACGTACAATCAGAAGCTTTGAAAAAATCATAAGCTTAGCAAAATCCAGAACTTAGCAGAAGACGGTAAGCACACAGCAGACCGTCTCAAATCAAATACAGATAGAGCAGACGAAGTAGAGCACTTTACAAATCAAAAATCCTCAACAGACAGGAAGCACTCAGCAGCCTATCTGAGTTTGAAAACAAACAGAATTGGCGGAAGCAGTACAAACAAACAGAGGTGTTCAAAGGAAAGAAAGCACACAGTAGTCTGTCAAATACAAAAGCAAAGAGAATAGACAGAAGCCAAATAAAACACAAACAGAAGTGGGACACTAGAATTCAAAGTATACAGACAGAACGGAGCGATTCCGTGAACAGAACGAGGAAACATCACTCGTGAATGGAACAAGTGAGACACTTGTGAACAGAACGGGGATACACCCATGAGATAATAGAAGGATGTCCTGCGCAGCATGCTACGGGATAGCTAGACCCAGCCATTCATGGCTCAGACACAAAGAAGACTAGGTCCAAAATCAGAATCTTTAAAACATATCAAAGCTTTATACAGAACAGAACGGAAGTCTTTATTAGACCAGAGCATAAAGCATAAGCTTAATCAAAGCAGAACAGAGGGTATTGCAGAGCGCTAACACCCAGGCCCAAGGCTTAATACAACCAAAAATAGAATTCACAATCTGAAACAAAAATCTTAAGCCATAACCAATGAATTACAAAAGTCAAAACCAAAGTCATAAGATGAAACTCACATTCAAAGCAACTCAGGGTTCAAAGGATTATCGAAGATTTTCAAATCAAAGTACACATATACATGTGATAAACATATTCAAACAAATAGTACTAGAAAAGAGGAATCCAACACCGCAAACGACACTCAAAACGGAGCTCCGAAGAAGAAGTTATGCAAAACACAAAGGCCGGTCCGAACATGCATCCGACCTTGCATGTTCAGACGTTCGCCGAGAGTCAGATAATCTGCCCGCGCATGATGTCCGAACTTCAATGTTCGGACAGATGTTCGGACACTGCGAATTTGCAAAATCAATTACGGAAATCAGCTAGAACCAAGGCACAAATCCTCCACAAAACATACATAACTTATAGTAGCAAAATAGCCAATCGAAAACACATTTCCACGGGGTTTTAACACTTCAAATGCACATCAAAATCAGCCAAAAAACATCACCAATCAGAGTGTCAAAGATATCTTATTCGAAAACTGGAATGAAACCCCCGTGGGTGAACATACACAACTGAATCCATCTTTCACCTACCTCACATCCGAAGCAACACTATCTCTTCGGACTCTACGAAACACCCTCCTTCGAATCTCCACTCGAACAATAATCCCTCGAATTGAACCATTCTCAAATACTAAATCAAAATCAGAAAAGAGGAAGGGGAAACTCAAAGGAAAGGAAACCAGATCTAAAACCCGAACCTGACCGACGCCTGATAGATGAACTGATTTCCACAAGAAGATTCAACATTTAGTTATGGAAGAAGATTGGAGAGGAGATGAAGAGTGGAGCGCAAGGGAGGAAGTTTAAAGTTGGGAAAATATTGAGAGCACTATCGTGGAGAAAGAACGAGAAGTCAGAAATGAGAGGAAGGAAATCAAAATAAAAAAAAACTCTCTTCCTTAACTTAAAGAAATAAGATAAAAGAAATAGAAGATAGAATAATTAATTTAATTAAAGAAGGGAAGAAAAAGGAAGTTATTAATTCCTTTTACTAGCATAAATAAAACCAACGGAAGACCCTCCTTCCCAAAGCTAATTTAATAATAGTAAAAAATGTTATAACTCCCTTACGAGTCAGAACGAAAAGAAAAAAAAATCTGGGGCATAACAATATACCCCCTTAAAAGAATTTCATCCTCGAAATTAGACGAAACCCATAATACAAGCCGATGCCCTTCTAGTGCCAGAATATTACTGGCACTAATACATAGTGAAGGAATCTCATAGATAAAAGGTCAAGCCTCATAGGGAGTTAACGCTCTGAACAAAACTCACAGCAGATTGACTGACAGAAGGGCAAGCAGAAGATTTCTAACACATAGCTCTAAGGCACATAAGAGAACGGTCACAAAGCTAACACTCAGAATACACTGGCTGATTCACTAACAGAGGAAACAAAGCAGATGATCATTAATGCTCAGCGCAAGGCATAGAAAGAACACTCACTCATTTTAGAAGCTCTAACCTCGAAGAGCTAACGCTCAACTTTACTGGTTGACTTACTGACAGAAGGGGTAGAACAGAAGATCACTAATTGTCAGCCCATAAGCACAGGAAATCCTAGACACCCACAAATCCCAAAGAAAAACCAAACCTAGCTCTGATACCATTAAATGTAATGACCCCAAAACCACCCTGGTTGGGAGACCATTACACACCGCGCATTTATTACCTAAGATATGCAAGGCTACACTATCGAAACCCCACAACAGAAACTAATGCCCATATATTACCAGATAAACGATTGCAACATGTCTTTTCTATACAGACGGAAGCCAAACTGAAATACAAAGCATGATCTAAATATAATTGGGCACCATGGCCAAACAAGCTGAATACAAAATTCAAATGCCAAGATGAAAAGAAAAAATTGAATCTCCAAGCTTGAACTAAAACCTGCAAATCAGAGGGAGATAGGGGTGAG
This sequence comes from Limonium bicolor, assembly GCA_023374045.1. Taxonomy (NCBI): domain Eukaryota; kingdom Viridiplantae; phylum Streptophyta; class Magnoliopsida; order Caryophyllales; family Plumbaginaceae; genus Limonium; species Limonium bicolor. Next base: position 94,471,837 of record CM041776.1, read on the forward strand.
CCAAACTATAGCTCAGCAGTTGAAAAACTTCATCAGCTGAGCATGCTTAAAACAGATACTGAACATACATGTATACATGTACGAAAAGACTTAGCCAGAGCAAAATCAGGGACAAAGCAGAAGTCTTTCAAATAGACAGAATTCCAAAACACAACAAGCTAAGAGGTGGTCAAAACATACACTTAATAGCATAAGGTAAACTGAAGCTGAAAGCTTGACGAAATCAGAAGCTTAGCAAACTCAAAAGCTTAAACACAATCAGAAGTTTGAAAAATCCGAAGCTTAGCAAAATCCAGAGCTTAGTAGAAGAGGGTAAGCACACAGCAGACCGTCTTTAATCAAATACAGATAGAGCAGACGAAGTAGAGCACTTTACCAATCAAAAATCCTCAACAGACAGGAAGCACACAACAGCTTATCTGAGTTTGAAAAAAACATAACTGGCGGAAGCAGTACAAACAAACAAAGGTGTTCAAAGGATAGAAAGCACACAGCAGTCTGTCAAATACAAAAGTAGAGAGAATAGAAAGAGGCCGAACAGAAAATGAACAGTAGTGGACACTAGAATTCAAAGCATACAGACAGAACGGAGCGAGTCCATGAACAGAACGAGGAAACATCACTCGTGAACAGAACAGGTGAGACACCTGTGAACAGAACGGGGGAGACACCCGTGAGATAACAGAAGGATGTCCTACGCAGCATGCTACAGGATAGCTAGACCCAGCCATCCAGGGCTCAGACACAGAGAAGACTAGGTCCCAAATCAGAAGCTTTCAAAACATATCAAAGCTTTATGCAGAACAGAACGAAAGTCTTTATCAGACAAGAGCAGAAAGCATAAGCTTAATCAAAATAGAACAAAGGTTTTGCACAGCGCTAACACTCAAGCCCAAGGCTTAATACAACTAAAAACAAAATTCACAAGCTGAAACAGAAGTCTCAAGCCAAGACCAATGGAATACGAAATTCAAAAGCAAAGTCAAAAGCTAAAACTCATATTCAAAGAAACTCAGAGTTTAAAGGCTTATCGAAGTTTTTCAAATCAATGTACACATTTACATGTGATAAAACATATTAAAACAGATAGTACTCGAAAAGAGGAATCTAACGCCGCGGACAGCACTCAAAACAGAGCTTAGATGAAGAAGTTATGCATAAAACAAAGGCCATGCGTCCGACCTTGCATTTTCGGACGTTCGCCGAGAGTTAGATAATCTGCCTGTGCATGATGTACGAACTTCAATGTTCTGACACATGTTCGGACACTGCGAAAACTGTAAAATCAATTACGGAAATCAGCTAGAACCAAGGCACAAATCCTCCACAAAACATACATAACTTATAGTAGCAAAATAGCCAATCGAAAACACATTTCCACGGGGTTTTAACACATCAAATGCACATCAAAATCAACCAAAAAACATCACCAATCAGATAGTCAAAGAAATCATATACGAAAACTGGAACGAAACCCCCATGGGTGAACATACACAACTGAATCCATCTACCACCTACCTCACATCCGTAGCAACGCCATCTCTCAGGACTCTATGAAACACTCTCCTCGATCTCCACTCGAAAGATAATCCCTACAATTAACCCATTCCCAAATACAAAATCAAAATTAGAAAAGAGGAAGGGGAAGCTCAAAGGAAAAGGAAACCAGATCTAAAACCCGAACCTGACCGATGCCTAATAGATGAACAGATTTCCACAAGAGATTCAACATTTAATTACGGAAGAAGATCGGAGAGGAGATGGAGAGTGGAGTGCAAGAGAGGAAGTTGAGAGTTGGGAAAATATTGAGAGAACTGTCATGGAGAAAGAACGAGAAGTCAGAAATTTGAGGAAGGAAATCAAAATAAAAAAACTCCCTTCCTTAACTTAAAGAAATAAGATAAAAGAAATAGAAGATAGAATAATTAATTTAATTAAAGAAGGGAGGGAAAAACAAGTTATTAATTCCTTTTACTAGCATAACTAAATCCAACAAAAGACCCTCCTTCCCAAAGCTAATCTAATAATAGTAAAATATATTATAAACTCCCTTACGAGTCAGAATGAAAAGAAAAAAAATTGGGGCATAACAGACCCGGTGACCAAAGGAAGAAGGATCGCGACTTCCGAACAGCAACTCTACAAGTCCAAAGAAGCGAAACTGCTACCAGCATGATGAAACGATCCATAAATGGTCCCAAAGTTACACAGGATCCAAATGAGTTAACATCAAAACAGCTCTCAAAGTTCAAAACCGGGAAACACAAGAACCCCGAAGAAAAAGAGATTCAAAGAAAGGCAAACCTGAAAAGCCTCGAAGAAATCCAAAATTGGAAGAAAGTGAGAAGGTGCAAGGAACACCCAAAAAGTCCCAAGCGAAATCATCACGAAGTAGCCAAACGACTGTAAATCAAAGAAGGCAAGTCCGAGAGATGGTGCAAGTTGCAGCTTTGGTCCCCCTTATAGCTCCACAAATCCCAAACATCCCCCCATGGCCCTGTTGTCATTCATCACACCCCATAGCCACGTTATAAGCTCAAAGACTTCCAACTTGGTAGTTGTGTATCCGATCACGTGAGAGTAACTGGTTGAACGCGTAAATCTAACAAATGTCAAATTCAATGGTTGAGATGTTTTGGCCAAAAGGAGAGCACGAGTGCAAGCGTTAAATATTTTGAGTGTAGGATAGAAAGCACCACATCAAGGTAAGCTTTGACCTTGTGAGAGTGAGACTTGTCTTTGCGCAATTAATCAAAGAAAATACTGGGGGCAATCGATCATTCCGATTGATTGCCATAAATCCTAAAAAAACTAAAATTGCCTTAAGGAAAAATACTGGGGTGTGAGCCTCGATTTTAAACCCTATCTTGTGTTGATTAAAGTTGATTAGGATCTAGTCGGGTTTTAGGTCCACTTATAACATAAGATTAATAACTATGTCATATAACAATAATTTAAAACCTAAGCTATTATGAGTCGCCACCTAATTTTAACCTAGATCAAATTAGGAAAGGAGAGTTCGGGTTCAGGGGCTTGATATTCGACTTAATTAGGGTTCAATTACTTTCATTAACCTTCCTAGGTCGTTTTTCCTATACTTTATTTGCTTACAACTTACTACAAAGTTGTTTTTAACCTAAGTGCGCGCTTCTGATTTTTTTTGTTTTTTAACATTTTTGACAGAAAATTAAAGTGAAATTAAAACTAGCAAAACTAGGGTTTCGGAGGAAGAATTAGGTCAAATTTTATTTACGTCCGATCCACGGACCTCAAGTCCGAGACCGCGGACCCCGGTTAACCGAGTTATACAGAAAAGTTGAATTTGAAAGAAAATGAAATTTTGAAAAGTCCGGGGCCACGGACACGCTGTCCGTAGGCCCGGACATTATTTAGAAAAACCTAAATTAGAAAATAAAATCGTCCCGCCACCGTCTGGGGCGTCTGGGCTTACGGACAGGGCGTCCGGGACCCCGGACATAGCGTCCGTGGGTGCAGACCGCCCTCGGACGGTGGCGTTTGGGTGGTTCCCGGTGTTGTTTTTGGCTTAAATTTTATGGTTTATACCCTGAAAGATGTACAAAATGTTAGTAAGAAAAAGATTTCAATTTGAAGTCTAAATTAATACGAAACTTTGGTAACAAGTTAGAAGGCAGAAACACAAACAAACCTTAATTCAGAAGCAAGGAACAGTCAATTCGATTAGAAATTTTGACCAGAAGTGTATTGGGGCAGAAGACTTATAAAATTTGGTTTCTAACCTGTTTTGGTTTCGAAAAGCTGTTGTTCCTTCACGTCGGGAATCTTCGAAAGCTTCATTGGTGGCCGATCCGGTTCAACTTCGACCTGAGCTTCTGGATCTTCTTCTTTGTGTTACTAAGGACGTTTTTCTTTTGTATTTGTGGTGGTTTGGTGTTTGGATGTCTGATGGGGAAAGAGATATTATGTTTTGGGTGATTTCGGGAATATTTCGGTATAGATTCGAGGCTCGAGGTTACAAAAACGTGGGAAGTAGGTTGACGGCTGAGTTCTATGACTTTGGGGATGATATCCTCTGCCCTAGGTCTTTTTTGGAAGGTCCTTTTATAGTAAGAGCAAGACCATGTTGATAAAACAAGATTTTTATCTAAAACCGTGATTTTGTGTTGTTCCTTCACGTCGGAATCTTCGAAAGCTTTGTTGGTGGCCGATCCGGTTCAACTTCGACCTGAGTTTCTGGACCCTTCTTCCTTGTGTTACTAAGGACATTTTTCTTCTGTATTTGTGGTGGTTTGGTGTTTGGAAGTCTGATGGGGAGAAAGATATTGTGTTTTTGGGTGATTTCGGGATTATTTCGGTATAGATTCGAGGCTCGAGGTTGCAAAAACGTTGGAAGTAGGTTAACGGCTGAGTTCTGTGACTTCGGGGATGATCTCCTCTTCCCTGGGTCGTTTTTGCAAGGTCCATTTATAGAAAGGGCAAGACCATGTTGATAAAACAAGATTTTTATCTAAACCATGATTTTGTGCTCTAAGGGAATCTGATTTTTTAAAATATGTTGGAAGCCGAGAAAAATTATGAAATTTTAACTGAAGCTAAAGGATGATTTTTAAGAATTTTGAGAGTTACAATCGGGTTATTTTGATAAATAACCAATTAGATAAAAATATCACAATCTGGAATCTCCCATAATTCATAACTTATTATTGGAAAGCCGAAATAATAAATTCCAACGGAATTATTGTCTCAAAATCATCCTCTACCTTGTATTACAATTTCATGACATTTTGTTTTGATTTGGATATTTTCAAGAGGAGAGAGAAAATTGTAAAAATGATTGAATTTCTCTTTTGAATTTTGGGTTATGGTTCCAAATAAAATTGCAGGTTTATGACTGTATGTAGTCATGCTAACCATGTGACAATTTTATTTTAATTTTGAAAACCATTTCATTTCTATTTTGAGGCTATTTCATGTGTTAATTATTAAAGAAACTTGCTTATTAAAAGCTTAATTTCCAGAATAAATATTATCAGAAAATCATGAAGTACCTTTCATAATGACTATGATATTTGGAGGTGTTTGAAGATAATGAACAAGTCATATGAAAATAGAAAATCCAGAGAATGTCCTTCGAAAATCCTGCATTGGTGCATTTTGACCATTTTGCCATTTGTAACACGTATGCCTTAGAGACTACTCCGCGGGGGTTGAAATTTTGGGTATAACAGATTGCCCCCGTCAACTAGGCTTTGTAATGAAGATGAAAAGACTAGTTGATGCCTGAGTGATACCCTAAAATTTTGGATCTTAAAAGACCCTACATGTAGATTGTGTCGAGTTATTCTAAGTCGCTGACTACCTATGAGTAAGAAGGAAAATGAAAAGATGTCAAGCGATTCTAAGATGTTGACTAGATAAAAACGAAATGATGAAATAAATGTCAAGCGATTCTAAGGCGTTGACTACCTAAAAATGAAATGATGATGTAAATGTCAAGCGATTCTAAGGCGTTGACTACCTAAAAATGAAATGATGTCAAGCTATTCTAAGGCGTTGACTACAAATAAATGAAATGATGTCAAGCTATTCTAAGGCGTTGACCACCTGAAGATGATGAAAATGATGCCAAACTATTCTAAGGCGTTGACTACCTGAAAATGATGAAAGCTAAATAATGTGTAGAATGCTGATATGCTAGCGATGCTAATGATGTTGATGATGTTGATGATGCCGATGATGTTGATGATATTGATGATGATGCTCGGATGCTTCTAGGGACCAAAACCCGTGCCAATGCTCCTGGCTGGACCCAATGTGGTCTTATTGCCATCGCCCCCCAAGCCGGTGTGCAGGGATAACTCCTGGTAAAAACCCTGGGGACTTATTGCCTTCGCCCACCATTGGTTGATCCCAAAGTAAGCTGACATAACATAGGAAGATTTATTGCTATCACGCACTCGCTAACTTTTCTGTCGTCAGGTCTTGTTACGCGCCTGGATGATGCTACTAGGTCTTATGACGAGCCTACATGAATGAGATGAATGCTATGTGTTTGAAGAGAGCTAAATGATCTTATTACGAGCCTAAAGGAATGCAACTAGGTCTTATGACGAGCCTAAAGGATGATTCTAGGTCTTATGACGAGCCTAAAGGATGGTTCTAGGTCTTATGATGAGCCTAAAGGATGGGATCTAGTTTTATGACGAGCCTAAGGATGGTTCTAGATCTTATGAGGAGACTAAAGGTGGGATCTAGGTCTTATGACGAGCCTAAGGATGGTTCTAGGTCTTATGACGAGCCTAAAGGTGGGATCTAGATCTTATGACGAGCCTAAGGATGGTTCTAGGTCTTATGACGAGCCTAAAGGTGGGATCTAGGTCTTATGACGAGTCTAAGGGTGGTTTTAGGTATGACGAGCTTAAAGGTTGGATCTCGCACTGATTCTGGGCCTCGACTAAAAATGAGTCGGAAAGATAATGGTCTCGTGCAAATGCATGTGGTGAAAATCAATTGTAAAAGGGCCAAACTTGGCGATGATGAGGTGTATGCAAAAGTTTGCAAAATGCAATCACAGTGCATGTAAGATACTTGTTTAAAGCAAGCAACTGTTGAAAAATGTGCCAAACATGGCAATTTTGAGAATTGAAGATTGTCTAAAACAAGAAATTGCTGGAGAATGTGCCAAATATGGCAATGATGAGAATTGAAAATTATTCAAAGCATGAAATTGCTGGAAAATGTGCCAAGCGTGGCTTAAAAATTGCTCAAGCAAGAAATTGCTGGAAATATGTCAACATGGCGATGATGCAGATTTGTTCAAAGTAAGAAATTACTAGGAATATGATGAGTTTTGTGAAATCGAAGAAATTGCTGAAAAAGATGCCAAACGTGGCAACGTTTAAAGAAAATTATGTCCACTGAAAAGAAAGTGAAATTATCATTTCCGGACTAGAGATTTTAGACTTGTAATTTGCCTCCTAGGAGATGAACATGCCGTCGGTGGGGTGGGGTGTTTGATGTGGGGATCTTTTAAGTGGTGATCAAGGCTTATGACGGGCTATGGAATTTATGTGGAAGTGAAGGCTTATGTGGGCCTGTGTGGTATGATGTGGAGGTAAGGGCTTATGTGGGCCTGTGTGGTGGTGATGGTATTAATGATGTTTATGCTTTAGGTTCCAATTGGTGTTGTCATAGCAATTGCTAAAACCAACAATTGCCCATGGTATTTTTCCTTAGGATAATCTGAGCTAGAGTTCATGGCAATCGATCGTTCCGATCGATTGCCCCCAGTATTTTCTTTAAACGTGCGAATGAGTCTCGTCCTCACAGGCCAAGGCTTATGTTTTGACGTGGTGCTTCTTAACCTACGCTCGACGTGTTTGGTGTTTGCACTCGTTTCTCACTCATGGTCATAACTTCTAGACCATTGAATTCGATATTTGATGGACTTACGCATTTGATCTGTTACTTTCACTTGATTGGGCGCACATATATCAAGTCGGAAGTCTTTAAAGCTTATAACGTGGCCATGGGGTGTGATGAAAAACAATGGGACCATGGAGGGATATTTTAGGTTTGTGGAGCCAAAGGGGTGACCAAAGCTGCACCTTATGTCTTCTCTCGGAATCATCTTCCTTGTCTTAAAATCGTCTAGCTGCTTCGTGTTGACGTTGTTTTCGAGCTTCTGGACTTAGACTTTTGATGTCGTCCTTTACACCATTTCTCCTCTTTTTTGTCATTCGGATTTCCTTGAGGCATTTCGAGTTTGCCTTTTTTTGTTTTATCCTTTCTTGACTTTGCCTTTGGGGTTCTTGTGTTTCCCGGTTTTGGGCTTCGAGAGTTGTTTTGATGTGAGCTCTTTAGATCCTGTGTCACTCTGGGACCATTTGCGGATCACTTTGTCATGCTGATAGCGGCGTTGCTTCTTTGGACTGATGAGAATGTTATCTGAGAGTCTGACTCCTCGCTTCCTTTGGTCGCCGGGTCGAACATTCATCATTGGCTGGGTTATTTTTTTGCAGTTCATAATATCAAAAAGGGATATATGAAAGGCTCAACGGGGGTGCCTAGGGTTTGATGTCAGGGTTCACAAGCTTTTGGCTATGTGGTGCTGTACCTAGGTGCTTCGTCATTCTTGATAGTTGTGTATCCGTTCTTTGTTACTTTTCACATGTCTGAGAGTAAATTTACAATTTTCTCCTTCGGTCATAGTTATACCGTTTACCTCACCTTTGAATGTGGTCTCATCGGAGTCGTGTAAAAATGACACGCTCGTTCGCTCATGGTTTTTCCACTCAAGACACTCTCGCGAATTTCACTCAGGACAAGTTCACACGCTTAAGGAAAGATTAAAGACGACGATCCTGAGCTCAGATTGCCCCCAATATTGATTTGGGGTTTATGACAACACTTAAACAGATGTGGATTTTGGAATGCTTTGTGGATGTTTGAGATAGATTGTGGTGTGTGGGACGGACATGTTCACCCTTTTTTAGAAACAAAAGACTAGTCGTTCTATTCTGTTGTCTGAAAATAATTATTTCATGATTCTTTTTCTTGAAAAAACAATTTTTGTTTTTGTTTTGTTAAATGAATGTACAAGAAATTCACAAACGGAACTATACTATATTTCACGAATTGAAAGATAACATCAAAAATTGTAATGTTAGGAAAACTACCTAAAATGATAAAGGAAGCTAGCTACCATAAAAGTTAGAAGAATGACTGAGAAAAGAAAACTACTCAATCGAGAAAACTTCTAAAATAGTGATGTTGAACTATCTGATGCCAACGTGATGAAGACTCGAGCTGTTGACTGTCGGGACGCCATTGACCATGATTGTCTTCCTTCCAAACTTCGAGTAGGCCCTGTAAAATGTTTGAACTAGGAATGCCTATGGGTTATGTAGGAAGTAACTGGACCCGAGTCTTCGCCAAGCTGAGAGTGAAGTGCATAGATAGAGTGATTCCTAGACTAGAACGAACATGTAGGCCCGAATCCCCTTAATCAGAAATTAAGCAAACAAGCTGAAGGAAATCACATGGACCGTGAATGGGCCACTGGGCCGAGGGATAAGCCTTGAAGTCTAAGATTCGTTTGATGCTCTTGTTGGGCCTTGAAGCCGGAAACTGGATGAATGAGTTATGCAAACTATCTTGGATTCAAATGTTTTATGGGCCGAAATTCTGGATTGAGAGCGAAGCTCATGGGTCAAAACTATGAATTGGTCAATGGGCTCAAATGGAATGAGTTATGAGTGTGGTACTTGGGCCAGAATGAAATACCACAAACCTTAATGTGTTAATTAATTATGTAATTATGATTTTCTATGGCTAATTAAGTCTTTAAGATCATTGGTGAAGAAATAAAAACCAAAAAGAAAAAGAAAATGCGTAAAAGTCACAAAACGTGAAAACACGTATTTAATTATTTTAGGAGGTATATAACCTTCACTAGTGTTATAAATATATTTTTATACCCTAATTACACACTAAGAGTGTGTGGGAAAAATTCCTGAAGCAAACAGATCTAAATAATGCGTTAAAACGCTAATGGAGTCTTAAAGCGCGTTTTTCGAGAAAACCTGAAAATGTGACTTTAAATAGTCAAACGACCCCGTAAAAATTATAGTTGATTTATAACTATAATTAAACATTAATGGGAGCTTAAGAACCATTAAAATTAATTAAACAAGAAAATTCCGGAAAACAAGCCCGGTTAGTAAATAGTGCTAAACCGGGTAAAATAACGAGCGTTTTCTATAAAAGACAAAAAAAACCCCAGCTTATAACCTACAGTGGGCCGGTTTTATATGGGTAGTCAGCACTCCTCTCTCTCAATTTACAAACTAGCTAATTAGCTAAAAAGTAAACAAAAAGCAAAAAGTGAAAAAGTGACTTATACCCCGACCCACACTCTCTCTCCTCTCATTCTTTCCTTTCCTCACGTGAAGCCCCCTCTCTTCCTCTCTTTCCTGGTTCTTCTTCTACCTTTCGATAGCACAAGCTCCTCCCATGGCTCCCTCTCTTTCCTTGCTTGCCCAAGCTCCATTTAAGCTCCAAATCACGAACAAATTACATATTTGAACTCCTCTCATCATCCTCTATCTTTCTCTCTTTTCAAATTTAGATAGGATGAACTTCATCTCCATGGGTTTTCCCCATTTGAAGAGAAAAGGGCACCATCTTGAAGCTTGGAGTCTCCTCTTTCTTCCAAGGTAAAAAGTTCCAAGAAAACTCATTTTCCCTCCATTTATTAAGGTGGCCGATTTTTGCCCCTCTCATGCCTAGTTCCTTTTCTTGTTTTGAGCTATTATACAAGCCTCCCATGGTGGATTGGAGCCCATCCTTTGATTCATGGCAAGAACCAAATTCTAGGGTTTCCAAGGTAATGCTAATCAAAGTGTTTTAAGCAATTCTTAGTAATCTTGAAAGAATTAAGGAGTTAAGTGTTTTTACTTAACTTCATTTCCTTATTTGATGTTGTGTTGGAGCATTGGAAACCACCTTGCCCATTTGACCGACAATCAGGAAGAGAAGAGGAGAGTTGAAATGGGAATTCATGAGAAACTAAGGTAAGGAAACTACCTTAATGACTATGTTAATTGTTTTAGATTTTGGGGAATGGGTTAAATTAAATAATGAACCCAAATTATGGAAAATAATGTGTTTAGTTGATTTTGAGAGAACTTGTGAATTGTTGTTTGGATTAAGGGCTTAAGTGCCAAGCTTTTGAGCTATTGTGGTTATATTGTGGTTTAGTAAGATTTTTGAGTTATGTTGTTGTTGGAAGAGGTTTCGTGAACTTTGATTTGGTATTGTATGCTGGTAGAACCCTATAAGGGTTTGGCTAGATTAGGAATGAAATTGGGGAGAGTTGATGGTTTGGGATATGATAGGTTTGTAACGAGGTCATGACGAAATTTTGGTAGAAACATAGTGGTTTAGATGGTGGTGTGAGCTGGAAGAGTTTAAGTGTTAATTAGGTGTTTTTAGGAATTGATTTGGGTGGTAAACCACATTGAGGTGTTGGTTGAAGAATAGAATGGAGTTAGACAAAAATCTGTAGCAAGGATGATGTTTTAGAGTTTGGATTTTGCTAGAGAGGAGCTAAGGTGTGAGACTTGGGAAATAACGAATGAGATTGGGAAATGGAGATGAATGTGCTAGGAATGAATGTGGTATGGTCAAATGGTAAGGAGAAGGCTAAGAGTTGTCATGAGAATGTTTTGAGAGTGCACTGGTGTGCAACTTGTGCAATGAATGAAAAAACAAATGTGAAATTGAAATTGTAGAATTGGAGCAAGTTTGGACCATGTTTTAAGGAAGTTTAGTGAGTGTTTTGGGGTGTTTTAACATGTAGAAAACATGTGGAGAGATTAGGGAATGATTAGATGTGAATTAGGGATTGAGAACTGGTCAAAAACAGTCATTTTTAACACCTACAGACATGGTCCAGGTTGGTAAACAAGTATACAAACCCGGACCACCTCAAAAACGTCCCAGAAACCTATTTTTACATGTGGTCCGGGTTTGTATCCAAGTACACAAACCCGGACCAAGTCAAAAACTACACAGAAAGTTAAATCTGGGATTGGTCCGGGTTTGTAACCTCGGACACAAACCCGGACCAGTTCAAAAATGCAACAGAAAGTGTTTTTAAGTGTTGTTATGATGGTGAAGTGAATTGTAATGGTTTTAGATGTTGTTTAGGCCATGTTTGGTGAGTTTTAAAGGCCATTGGAAGTATAAACAAGTGTGAGAGTGAATGTGTAAGTTGTGAACTTAAAATCACATAAATAAGTTAAGGATAACGGAGAACGGGGTTAAGTACAGGAGTAATAGAAGTTACAACCATAAGACTTTGTTGTTGATAAAGCAATTGAAATAATACCAGTTGTTTGGAAACTACCCGGGAAGCGTGAAGTGACGCGTTGGAGCGAATCCTCGGGGACACGATACAGTAACCCATGGTGTAAGGTATGGTTTTCTTGCAACCTGTGTCCTACCGGGTTACACCAGCTTGTATGCCAACTTGTTTTCCTGTGTTTGCCACCTTGCAAGATAAAGCACGAAATGAGTTTACAGTAATTCATTAATGTGGTGTAAATAATTCCGATACCGTTTACCTTAATCATGTGTTAAACCGTAGCTAACCGACTCTAGGCTCACATAAGAGATCGGTATTTGGATTAAACGTCCCAACCCACGGGAACGTTCTAACTACGGTTATCCGTGCTTTAGTTGTATATTGTGGTTATGTGTGTTGTGTGTTGCCTTGTTTAATGTATCGTTGTTTAATGAATGTTGTTGTCCATGTTTGTCGAATGGGATGTTACCTCCCTTGTGTGTGATTAACCAAACTTGTAACACCAAATGGTGTATGGATGTGATAAGTTCCATAAAGGAACTTCTAATTAATATGTATATATTATGGGGGGTGAGGAATCCGGTCGTTCCGGTCGCGCGTGTTGTTTGGGAGTTGATGCATATATTTGAATTAACTCCCACTCTGTTATGTTATGGTTGTTTTTCCTTCTTGGATTACAACCACCCACAAGCTTAACCAAGGATTACCTACCTCATTATTATTCGGGGCTAGGGGGATTACTGTTATGTTACGGTTGCTTTCCTTCCTTGGATGGCAACCACCCACAAGCTTAACCAAGGCTTACCTACCTCACTATTATTTAGACCTAGGGGGAAATTGTGTATGGTGTGCTCGGGTCTATATTAATACCGACGCATCTATGTAATGTTATGTGTATTGGTGTGCTCGGGTCTATTTTAAGACCAACACGTCCAAGTAAAGTAAGTATGTACGGTGTGCGGACCCATATTTACTCCGACACACCTTAAGTAAAGCGTACATAATCTAACAAGTGATGATGTGTTGACTTTGCTGGTTGTAACCCATTAGTTGGTTGTGTGTGCTTATAAGCATGTTATGTGTTTATTGTTTTCTTGCATGCTTTAATAAAGTAAACTGTATGCTCACTCGACAATTAGTTGTGCATGGCCCGGTAGCATGCGGGCTGCTCGATTACCATACCAGCAAAGGTGCTGACCCCCTTTGGGGGGCCCCCATACTTTTAAGGTACAATGGAGCTGGCAGCCGTTCGAGAGTAGGACGGGGTAGCTGTCTATACTTGGGTATTTAGTAGGTTGTTTATGTAGTTGTAAGAGATGTAAAACCGAAGTTTGATAATCAGTAGCTGGAAGTATAGACTCGGTACAGTTGTAATGTAAATGTATGTATTTTAGTTTGTAAATGGTTGGTAATGTAAAGTGTAGTGCTCGGTAATCTTGACCATCAGACCGGTACACTATGTATATATTAGCCTTGTTAGCCACGTGGGTGGCTAACGGCGTGTAACACCCATGGATTAAGTTAAGTGTTGAGTTGTAATTCCGCTGCTAAATGTTGTTAAGTATGGTGTTTGTAGTTGGGGTGTTACACAGAATGATTGTTCTATATGTGAACTGGAATTTGGGCCGAGTGATTTTGGTTGGGCCTAAAAGATGACACCTAGATCTAGGGTTTTGGGTTAGGGTCAGGATAAGAAGTCTACCTAGACTAGAATGAGCCCTTGGGCCGGAATGTGTTTGGGCTTGAAGTAAAGCACATGAGCTGGAATGGTCCCTAAATCACAAATGGGCCTAACTTTCTTCGAGCGAGAGAAGATGGTTGCTAAGCCGAAAAAGATTTTATTTTCAGGACTTGTGAGTTATTTCAAGTTCAGGTGGATTTCTTTTTTATAGGCCTAGAACTAATTGGATAATTTAAGTTGGGCCAGAAGAGAAATCACCTAAGTCTAGGCTTTTGGGGCCAAAGCCCGAACGACTCACATGTTAAACCAAACAGGGCCTCTGGGCTACAAACAAATAGAGCTCCCAATTCGGGTTGGGCTAGGTTGATGTAGGTGAAGTTCCTATCACTCTCTAGGCTGGGTAGTTGGCCGATCATACAAGCAAACAAGGCCCACACAAGTTCAACATGTCCTCACTAGACGTTTAAATCAAACCGGGTATGGATCGATCCGGAGAGGTGCTTGGGGCATGGGCCCAGGTCACCACAAAGGAATTGGGCTTGCGCGCTATTCTCTTTGGGCTTCCCCACTTTTTTTCACATCACCTGAAGGTGTGCGTCTACGGTCAGGTCTTTGACTAACCAAACAATGGGCTAGGTAAGGATACTGCCAGGAAAATGCTTGGGGCTAAAGCCCAGGTATTACAGGGGTGTGGTTAGACGACACCCTCCTCTTTTCCCCCACTTATTCACATCACCTAAAAGGTGTGAGTCCCTGACAGGGGACCCTCAAAGGGGCCCGGGGTGAAATCGGTTTGCGTGGACCCTCGCTCTCATATGATGCAAAAGGTGCAGAAAATTAAAGTGCGCACAAAAATAAACAAACAAAGTAATAAAGCCAAAATAAACATTTTTCGAGTTAAGCCCTCCTTTCTTAAATTAAACAAGTTAATAATAAGAAGTTTGTCCCCAGTAGAGTCGCCAGTCTGTGAGCCTCGATTTAAACCCTATCCTATGTTTGATTAAGTTGATTAGGATCTAGTCAGGTGTAGGTCCACTTATAACCTAAGCATTAATTATTCATACACATAATTATTAAAACCTAAGCTAGCTCACTGGAACCTATTATGAGTTGCCACCTAATTTGAACCTAGATCAAATAAGGAAAGGACAAGTTCGGGTTCAGGGGCTTGATATTCAACTTAATTAGGGTTCAATTACTTTCATTACCCATCCTAGGTCGTTTTTCCTCTACTTTGTTTGTTTACGGCTTACAACAAAGTTGTTTTTAGCCTAAGTGCACGCTTCTGATTTTTTTGTATTTTTAACATTTTTTGACAGAAAATTAAAGTGAAATGAAAACTAGCTAAACTAGGGTTTCAGAGGCAGAATTAGGTTAAATTTTATTTACGTCCGTAGCCACGGACCTCAAGTCCGAGACCACGGACCCCGGTTAACCTATTTGTACATAAAAGTTGAATTTGAAAGAAAATGAAATTTTGAAAAGTCCGGGGCCACGGACACGCTGTCTGTGGGCCCGGACATTATTTAGAAAAACCTAAATTAGAAACTAAAATTGTCCTGCCACCGTCCGGGGCGTCCGGGCTTACAGACAGGGCGTCCGGGACCCTAGACATAGCGTCCGTGGGTGCGGACCGCCCTCGGACGGCAGCGTTTGGGTGGTTCCCGGTGGTGCTTTTGGCTTAAATTTTATAGGTTTGTAGCCTGAAAGATGTACAATATGTTAGTAAGAAAAAGATTTCAATTTGAAGTCAAAATTAATACGAAACTTAGGTACAAGTTAGAAGGCAGAAACACAAACAAACCTTAATTCAGAAACAAGGAAAAGTCAATTAGATTAGAAATTTTGACCAGAAGTGTATTGAGATCAGAAGAGTTATAATATTTAATTTCTAACCTGTTTTGGTTTCGAAAAGCTGTTGTTCCTTCACGTCGGGAATCTTCGAAAGCTTCATTGGTGGCCTATCCGGTTCAACTTTGACCTGAGCTTCTGGACCCTTCTTCCTTGTGTTACTAAGGACGTTTTTCTTCTGTATTTGTGGTGGTTTGGTGTTTGGAAGTCTGATGGGGAAAGATATATTATGTTTTTTGATGATTTCGGGATGATTTCGGTATAGATTCGAGGCTCGAGGTTGCAAAAATGTGGGAAGTAGGTTGACGGCTGAGTTCTCTGAATTTGGGGATGATCTCCTCTGCCCTAGGTCATTTTTGGAAGGTCCTTTTATAGAAAGAGCAAGGCCATGTCGATAGAACAACATTTTTATCTAAAACCCTGATTATGTGCTCTAAGGGAATATGATTTTTTAAAATATGTTTCAGGCTGAGCAAAATTATGAAATTTTAACTGAAGTCAAAGGATGCTTTTTAAGAATTTTTAGAGTTGGAATCGGGTTATTTTGACAAATAACCGATTAGATAAAAATCGTACAATCTAGAATCTCCCATAATTCATAACTTATTATTGGAAAGTCAAAATAACAAAATTCCAGTGGCATTAGTCTCTAAAAATCATCTTCTATCTTTTGTTAAATTTCATGACATTTTATTTTGATGTCGATATTTTCCAGAGGAGAGAGAAAATTGCAAAAATGATTGAATTTCTCTTCTAAATTTTGGGTCAAGGTTCCAAATAAAATAATTACAGGTTTATGACTGTATGTAGTCATGCTAACCATGTGACAATTTTATTTTAATTTTGAAAACTTTTTTTCTATTTTGAGGCTATTTCATGTGTTAATTATTAAAGAAACTTGCTTATTAAAAGCTTAATTTCCAGAATAAATATTATCAGAAAATCAAGAAATACCTTTCATAATGACTATGATATTTGGAGGTGTTTGGAGATAATGAACAAGTCATATGAAAATATAAAATCCCGAGAATGTCCTTAGAAAATCCTGCATTGGTGCATTTTGACCATTTTGCCCTTTGTAACACGTATGCCTTAGAGACTACTCCGGGGGGGGGTTCAAATTTTGGGTATAACACCGCGGGCAATTGTTCATCCCAAAAATTGCAACAACGACACCGATGGAGGCCCAAAAACCCAAAGCCCGAAGGCTTAAACCCCTTTCATATCACTCAGGCCCATCCTAAGCCCTACCTCCACATCAAATTTCCTCAGGCCCGTCCTAAGCCCTACCTCCACATCAAATCTCCTCAGGCCCGTCCTAAGCCCTACCTCCACATCAAATTTCCTCAAGCCCGTCCTAAGCCCTATCTCCACACTCAAACATCCACAGGCCCGTCTTGAGCCCTAATCTATTACATTCATTTAGACTCATCATACACTTAACTCACTTTCATTTAGATCCAACCTTAAGTCTCGTCATAAGACCTAGAACCATCCTTTAGGCTCGTCATAAGACCTAGTTGCATTTCTTTAGGCTCGTCATAAGACCTGGATCCAACCTTTAGGCTCGTCATAAGACCTAGAACCATCCTTTAGGCTCGTCATAAGACCTAGAACCATCCTTTAGGCTCGTCATAAGACCTAGAACCATCCTTTAGGCTCGTCATAAGACCTAGAACCATCCTTTACGCTCGTCATAAGACCTAGAACCATCCTTTAGGCTCGTCATAAGACCCAGTTGCATTCCTTTAGGCTCGTCATAAGACCTGGATCCAACCTTTAGGCTCGTCATAAGACCTAGAACCATCCTTTAGGCTCGTCATAAGACCTAGAACCATCCATTAGGCTAGTTATAAGACCTAGAACCATCCTTTAGGCTCGTCATAAGACCTAGAACCATCCTTTAGGATCGTCACAAAACCTAGTTGCATTCCTTTAGGCTCGTAATAAGACCCTTTAGCTTGCCCACTCTCATCAAACACATTGCATTCATCTCATTCATATAGGCTCGTTATAAGACCTAGTTGCATTATCCAGGCACGTCACAAGACCTGGCGACAGAAAAGTTGGCGAGGTGATGGCAATAAATCCTCCTGTGCTATGTCAGCTTACTTTAGGATTAAAGAATGGTGGGCGAAGGCAATAAGTCCTCAGGGTTTTTACCAGGAGTTATCCCTACACACCGCTTGGGGGGCGATGGCAATAAGTCCACATTGGTTCCAGCCAGGAGCATTGGCACGGGTTTCAGTCCCCAAAAGCATCCAAGCATCCTCAACATTATCAGCATCATCAGCATTTCACCATTCTTGCATTTGCATACCACCCAATTTTCACATTTTAGGTTGTCATCGCCTTAGAATCGCTTGACAGTGCTTTATTTCACTTTACTTATAAGTAGTCAATGCCTTAGAATTGCTTGACATTATTTCATTTTCGTCACCTAGGTAGTCAGCGCCTTAGAATAGCTTGACACATTTTTCACTAACTAGGTAGTCAGTGCCTTAGAATAGCTCGACAACGTTTTATTGCTTAGGTTGTCAGCGCCTCCAAATAGCTGGACATAGTCAACTCGGTTCCAGTCAACATGGAGGATTTCATGGAATCCAAAATATTGGGGCATCACTCAAGCATCAACCTGACTTTTCATATTCATTGCAAAGTCTAATTGACGGGGGGCAATCTGTTATACCCAAAATTTTGACCCCCCTGGTTAGGGTCGGTAAGGCTTTGGTATTGTGAGAGGCACTTCAATTAAGTAATGAGAGATTCCTGCTCGATCGGCGTATTCCGGGACATGGGAGCAGTTTCATCATCGTTAGGGGCGTTTTCGTAATTTTTAAGGCTCCCAAGACCTCCTTTAAGCTTTCTCTCTGCTCCAAAAGATGCTCAAATTACCTTAAAATGTTTTGAAACTTTAATCCATGATAGAGGATGACATTTTAAGCATAATGGCATTGGAATTTTTATTTTTCGAATTTCCAATAATTTTCTAGCAATTTTTGATTGAATGTGACGAGAAATTGAATTCAAAAATATTTCAACAATTAAAAAATTCGATTCTACTTCAGAAAAATCATAATTGCCATCCTTGACACGTGGCTAAAATTTCACAGCAAAATTCCTTTGGGATGTCACTTAATTAAAATGCCAAAAAATCTTACTTTTACTAGATTTTCTTTATCTTTAAGAAAGTCTATATAAAGGGATAGATCTTTTGATAAAATCAGAATCTCATAAGCTCAAGAACTCTAGGAAATCAGAAAGCACAACCTCCCCTCTCTCTCACACATTTTTCAACACACGACCACCCGAATCATACCGAAATCCACCCGAAATCCCCATCTAAGTTCGTTTTCCAATTCCCAAAGCATCAACAATCATCAAAACCCCACATTAACACCACCAAAATGTGAATAATAGCAAGAAAACTAACAACCAGAAGCGTGGTTTGAAAACCTTTCAGGTCTGCCATCAACAGGGCACTCGACGAATCTTGGTGTAAAGAATCATTGTAAACCCGAAGGTAAAACAGGTAGAAATTCCACTTTCCTAACTCCCTACGACCTTATCAGTCTTGCCTCCAAATTTGGGTTCAAACCAAGTTTTTTCGGCTTTGTATCACTAATTGTTTTAGCTACTGCCATGTTACTTGTTTGCTAAGTTTCGTATTAATTTTGATTTCAAATTGAGTTCTTTCAATTACTAACATGCTTATAATCTTTCAGGCTACTTACCCATAAAATTTGAGTCGAAAACACCATCGGGAACCACCAGAAAACCCCTGTCCGTGGGTGGTCCATGACCTCGGACCTATGGTCCGGGACCACGGACAGGTTGTCCGTGGCCACGGACACCCACGGACGGCGGCGGGATTTTAAAATTTCAAAATTTAGGTTTTTCTAAATAATGTCCGGGCCCACGGATAACTTGTCCGTGGCCCCGGACTTTTCAAAATTTCATTTTTTCCTTAAATTTGACTTTTTTGTATAATTAGGTTAACTGGGGTCCGTGGTCCCGGACATGGAGTCCGTGGCTACGGACGCAAACAAAATTTGACCTAATTCTTCCTCCAAAACCCTAGTTTAGGTATTTTCAGTTTCCACTTTAATTTTCTTTCAAAAAATGTTAAAAATACAAAAAAATCAGATGCGCACACTTAGGTTAAAAACGACTCGTAACAAGCCGTAATTAAACTAAGTAAAGGAAATACGACTTCTAGGGGTAATGAAAGTAATTGAACCCTAATTAAGTCGAATATCAAGCCCCCGAACCCAAACTCTCCTTTCCTAATTTGATCTAGGTAAAAATTAGGTGGCGACTCATAATAGGTTCCAGTGAGCTAGCATAGGTTTTAATAATTAATGTTATATGACATAGTTATTAATCTTAGGTTATAAGTGCACCTAAAACCCGACTAGATCCTAAACAACTCTAATCAACATAGGATAGGGTTTAAAAATCGAGGCTCACACCCGTACCCTCTAAGCACTAGATAATCTATTCTAAAATAACTATGGGTACTTCGCCTTCAAGGCGTCTTCTAATTCCCAAGTCGCTTCTTCGACATCATGGTTAGACCACAACACTTTCACTATTCGCACTGACTTGTGGCTAGTGTCTCTGGTATTAGTATCAAGGATTCTCAAGGGAGTCTCAACGTATCTCATCGTTGGCTCAAGGGAGAGGTGTTCGGGCTTTAAAACATAAGAAGGATCAGCAATGTATTTCTTAAGTTGTGACACACGAAAGACATCATGGACACGCCACAACTCTTAAGGTAAGGCTAACCTGTAGGCTACAGATCCAACTTTCTCTATAATCGCATACGACCCTACTAACTTTGAGCTCAGCTTGCCCTTCTGGCTAAATCAAAACACGCCCTTTATCGGTGAAACGCGCAAGAACACTTGATCGCTCACGGCAAACTCAAGGTTGCGTCATCTCACATCTGCATAGGATTTCTGTCTATCTTGGGCTGCTTTCATATTCGCACGAAGCTGCTGAACTTTTCCTTGTACTTGTTCAAGATACTTCGGTCCAACAATGACTGCTTCACTCGACTCATCCCAACACAATGGGGTACGACAGGGTCTACCATACAAAGCATGGAATGGCGACATCTTAATCAAAGCATGATAGCAGTTGTTGTATGAAAACTCGATTAGATGAAGCTTATCATTTCAGCTCCCCTGAAAGTCCAAGGCACATGCTCTAAGCATGTCCTCTAGTGTCTGGATGGTCCTTTCTGACTGACAGTCAGTCTGTGGATGAAATGCGGTGCTAAGCTTCAACTCAATACCCAGCGCTACCCGTGTAGCTTTCTAGTATCTCAATAGAAATTTGGTATCTCGGTCAGATACTAGAGTCTTTGGGACTCCGTGGTGTCGAACGATCTCCTGGTCGAATAGCTCAGCAAGCTTCGCCACCTTCTAGGTGTCCCTCATTGGAATGAAACAGACAACCTTGGTGAGGCGTTTGACCACTACCCAGATCATGTTGAGTCCTCCCCTGGCACGTGGGAGTCCTACAACAAAATCCATGGAGATATCATGGAATTTCCACTCCGGAACTGGCATAGATTGTACCATTCCGCCCAGTCGTTGGTGCTCAAACTTCACTTTCTGGCAAGTGAAAACCTTAGAACATACTTAGTAACATTTGTCTTCATCCCTGACAACCAGAAGTATCTCTTCATGTATTTGTTCATTTTGAAGGCACTCAGATGGATAGATAATGAAGAACAGTGTGATTCCCGCAGAATGCGATCCCTTAGCTCAGCATTGCTTTGAGGAACGTATAGTCTTCCATTTAGCCGTATCAAACCATCTTCATGTAGCTTGAAGTCATACTTCCGGCTCTCAAATGTACCATTCTCGATCTTCTGTCTGATTGCTTTCATATAAGGGTCACTCATCTGAGCCTCTCGCACCTCATCAACTAAGCTAGAAGAAGTGAGTAATGAATGGAGTGAGTGTGCTCTGTGACTCAGGGCCTCGGCTACAACGTTAGCCTTTCCTTCTTTATACTGAAGGTCAATGTCATAATCAGATAGGAAATCCATCCACCTTCTCTATCTCAGATTTAACTCTTTATGTGTGAAGACGTACTGCAGGCTCTTATGATCACTATATATGGTGATGCTAACCCCGTATAGATAATGACGCCATATCTTCAATGAGAATACAATGGCTCCAAGCTCTAAGTTGTGTATAGGGTAATTCTCCTCATGTTTCTTCAGCTGGCGGGAGGCGTAAGCTACCACCTTGCCATGCTGCATGAGTACGCATCCCATGCCCTTGACAGATGCATCACAATATACTTCGAATCCCTCTATGCCCTCAGGAATAGAGAGAACGGGCGCTGAGGTCAACGAGTCCTTCAAGTTGTGAAAGAATTTCTCGTAGTCGTCTGTCCATACAAATGGTCCATCTTTCTACATCAAGCTTGTCATGGGATTTTCGACTTTAGACTAGTCCTTCACAAATCTCCGGTAATAACCAGCTAGACCAAGAAAGCTCCGGATGTTGGTGACAGTCTTAGGTCTAGGCCATGAATGTACTGCTTCAATTTTCACAGGATCAGCTGAGATACCCGCACTCGAGACGACATGTCCAAGGAATGATACCTGATCAAGCCAAAACTCACATTTAGAGAACTTCACATACAGCTGGTTCTCGCGCAGTGTCTCAAGTACTCGCCTCAAATGGCGCTTATACTCAGCTCTGGACTTCGTATACACAAGCATGTCGTCGATGAAGACTACTACTGAAGTATCCAACTGATCACTGAATAACTTATTCATCAAGTCCATGAACTTTGATGATGCATTTCACAAACCGAATGGCATCACCGTGAACTCATAGTGGCCATATCTAGTACGGAATTCTGTTTTCACAATATCTCGCTCTTTGATGGCAATATGATGATACCCTGATCTGAGGTCAATCTTGGAGAAGACTGAAGCTCCCTTCAACTGATCGAACATGTCATCGATGCATGGAAATGGGTATTTATTCTTTACAGTGACCACATTTAGTTCACGGTAGTCGATGCAGAGGAGGAGGCTACCATCCTTCTTCTTCACAAAGAGGACAGGTGCTCCCCAGGGTGATACGCTCGTGCGTATAAACCCTTTGTCTAGCAAGTCTCGCAACTACTCTTTCAGTTCTGTCATCTCTGCCTGTGCCATCCGGTATGGTGGCAATGGGACCAGTACCAGGCACACGGTCGATCTCAAATTCACCACTCTCTATGGTGGCATACCAGGTAGCTCTTTCGAAAACACATCCAGAAATTCTGACACAATTGGCACATTGGTGCTGAAGTCTGGGTCTCTCTAGATCTTACACATAGCACGAATATACATCGTGCCCCTTTCTGAGCTCCCGGATTTGGTATTCTAATATAACCACTTATCCCCTCGATATTTCCTGTGGTTATTCAATCATTGTTACTCGAGTTTTCAATACATTCGGGATTAGTACAAGCCGTACTTTATTTACGTTATACATAACGTGTGGTATTGGTTTGCTATTTATAATATTTAATTCATACAACGTCCCTTTTTAATCATAGGTCATCATTCTTATGTATACACCCCTATATGTATGATATAGTTTGTTACTGCATGTTATTGTTTATCTTGTAGTTTATCAAACTCTAAACTCTCCTTCAAATCATGAGTTAGTCAACGTAACCCTCTTTGGTCAATTAAGTTGACTTGGCAATTTGGGTTGACTTAGTCCATGTGCCCAACTCAACAAGTCTATGTGATTTCTATTATAGTCTTTGAATTGTATAGTATATTTACTTGCTCAATGTTTCACATCTTTACATTATTTAATATATTTAATATTGTATAGTGAAGTCTTCCATTTATATTATGCTTTATCCTTCTCTCTATGATTGCCACTGCATATTATATAATTCTCTACACCTCACTCATTCATATAGGTTTATATGAATTATAATACTCATAATATTAATGGCATTCCTCACCATTTTATGTGAAACACTTTAACTCTTCTCGGTGTTATTCTTCACCTTTAAACACTAAGACCATACTTTTACTATTATGAAATGTTATATCATACGCTATATTCAATCTCCTAAACTTTATTTAGTTCTCCACTTAATCTCATAATTTCCATACCCAGAGTCGTCACATTATTTTGTGTGAATTATAAATTCCTTATCTTATGTGTATATTTACCTTTTATATAATTTGGACTTTATACAAGTGTAACTGTAACACCCCACTCGTAATCGCGTAATAATCACTCACGTAGCATTAATTAATAACGTCTCACAGTGGAATTCACATAGTAGTAAAACTCACTCGGGTGTCACATGCCATTACTCGACCATACTAGTAAAGAAGCAGAGAATAAATTAAATAACAAACGTCATTGGCAATATATACATGACCGTAGTGATAACGAGATACTAACTAAACATCAATCTAAACAAAAGATAACTTTAACGACAAGTGAGCATCTAGGTATTCCCGACTGTATACAACATTATTAATACACAAACTAATATTTATCCTAATACAATATGAAGACTCGTGCGGTAAATGAATCCCTAACTACCCAGGTCCCGCTCTTCGGCTTCAACGGTAATCATCACCTGCACATATGCTATAAAGGCTCAGCAATAAACGCTGAGTATGCCAGGCCTGGACCCTATTGGTCACTTAATAGTCATGGTCACCATTATTAAGTTCGTTACATGCTTTACCGGTGTACGGGTACATAAAGCAGTAAACACATGAATGGCGACAAAATAAACAGGTAAAGCAGTCACTATAAATCACACAACAACACACAACACAATCAATAATAACAATAATATGTGCAGCCGTAAGTAACGGCCGGGTTATTCATTTTGAAATACCCGAATGTAATTATGGTGATTAAATTATTCTAATATGGTATTTAAGGGACTAATAGTACCTAAACATTTTTGGTAAGGAAAATAAATCCAAAAGAAATGAGAAAACGCTTAAAAAGCGAAAAATGCTAAAACAAGCGTTATATAACCATAGGAGGTACGAGACCTCAGTTAGAGTATTACATGGATTCATAAGGATTATTCATTCCTAAATAATATATGGGAACGATTCCCGAAGAGAACAGATCCAACTAATGAGTTAAAACGCTAATAAAGCTTTAACGCACGTTTTTTCGAGAAAACCCGAAAACGTGACTTTAAGTGGTCAAATAGACCTGTAAAAAGTATAGTCAACCAAATAACTATAATTAAACATTAATGGAAGCTTAAGAACCATTAAAATTCATTAAACAAGAAAATTCCGGAAAACGGGCCCGGTTTGTGAATAGTGCTGAAACCGGGTAAATTAACGAGCGTTTTCTGTAAAAGACGAAAAACGCTCCAGTTAGTATATTATGTGGGGGCCTGTTATACTAGTGAGTCAGCCTCCTCACACACACACACTAAGTTAGTAAAGAAGGAAAGAAAAGAAAAGAAAGAGAAAAGCAAAAAGTAGAAAGAAAAGTACAAATCACTTTAATACTCTCTCTACCATTCCTATTCTCTCACCCAACGAATTTTTCCCCTCCACCAGACTTCTCCTTCTTCTTCTTTCTCTGGTTTGGCCGATTTTGAAGCTTCCAAATAAGCTCCCATGGCTTCTCCTCTTCTCTTGCATGCTCAAGCCATATTAAAGCTCCAAATGAGAAAATAAGTACATATTCTTGCTCCTCTCTCCAAGCTCTACCTTTCTATCTTTTCAAAATCTCGAAATCAGAAAGTTCATCATCATGGGTTTTGCCCATTTGAAGAGAAAATGGTATCAAATCAAAACTTGGAGTCCCCTCTCTCCATTAAGGTAAAAATTTCCATGAAAAAACTCATCTTTTCTCCATCCTCTAGTAAGGACGATGTTTACCCCCTTGTAATGCCTTATTCTTTCTTCATTTGAGCTATTCTCCAAGCTCCCATGGTGGATTAGAGCCCATCCTTTGATTCATGGCAAGAACCCATTTCTAGGGTTTCAAAGGTAATGCCAATTTTAGTGTTCTAAGCACTTCCTAGTAATCTTAAGTAATTAAAGAGTTAAGTGTCTTGGCTTAATCTCATTTTCCTTATTTAATGTTGGGCTGGAGCATTGGCAAATACATTGTTCATGTAACACCCCAACCGCTAATCCTATGCTTACCGTCTAATCGTCCTGTTAATCTTACGAGTTCGCAGCGGAAATATTACTACTTACTACGGCGGGTGGTACAACGCCGCTAACCGCCCATACGGCTAGCTAGGCTTACCTTACTTACAGTCACGGTCTGATGCACATAGTGTACCGAGCTACTAAATTACTTACGAAATATCATGTACCAAATACTTACATCCTGGATCACCGAGTATTTAAGTGTATTCAATTACATCATTTCTAAGTTCCAAAAGAGTGGGTTTCCACCAGCTACTCGTCTATACCAATTCCCATTCTATCAAAATCCAAAAAGGTGTACCCCATGGTACACCGGCTACTCAAAAACTACAGCCATGTACTACTCAGTACACCAATCATCATTCATTGTTTACAGACAAAAAGAAAGACAAGGAAATTAAACTTCAACTCTCCTAGTCTTCATCCTTCACGAGTACCTGCGTGTAGTAAAAATGGTGCCCCAAGGGGCTCAGCAAACGCTGCGTATAAACTCCGCATATACCACGTGCTAGCTAGGCCACGCCGACTATTTGACGTCCACTAAACATGCAGTTCATTATTGTCATACATACATGCTTTGCATACAACATACATGCTAATACAATTCATTACACAATCCAAGGCAACAATATAATAGCACACATCTTACTTACCTTCACAAGGTTAGCCAAAATATGCATCCGGGTTAATCGGAATGCTTTTACTCTTTTACTCATTACTTACTTTTTCTTACTTACAATTACTTACTTTCATTTACTTTACTTACTCATTCTTACTTACTTACTTATACTCAAGTTAAGTCGTCGGGACCTCCGGCCCTGGGGACTACGCCATCCCACCTCCGGGATTTACTTGACTCACCAATCCGGGATGCTACCCACTTAAGGGATTTGGGCCGCAGACCAGTTTAAGAGTCAGGAATTGGAGCCAACCTCTCGTGACTCCGCATCCTCACACGTGGCCGAAACTATATTGGACTTCTACTCATTCCAATTTAATTACCAATTTAAGTTAGATTGGTTAGCTTGTTAGGAATAAGTTAGAAGCCCAAGCACATTCACAATCGGTCACAGTACATTGCAACATTCATACAAGCATTCATATTCAACCATACATTTCATGAATTATACAAACTAAGATTTAAGAAAAATATTCACAACATACAGCACTACATGTTCACAAGTATGCATATTAACTCCGATTCGTGCATTTATCTTATTTGGTGATCAACTAGCACACAACACACAAATCAGAGTAACCAAGATAGCATACGGGGCATGAGGAATCCATACCGTTCACCGTCGTACATGTTTCCAAACGTCTTCCGGTGTCACAATTCAAATCCTATGATATATATACAATTGAATGATTAATCTAACTATCATTAATTTAACTCATACTTACTATGCCCTTATACTTCTTACACTTACACATTACTTACTTATTTTTCATTACTTAAGTTTCACTTCCTTACTTAATGTTGGTATACTTGCATACATGTGTGTGTATATATACATATATATATATATTATTTAATTTAAATAATAATTTTTTTTTGACCGGACCGGACTTGCGACCGACCTTGCAAGTCCGGTCCATTCCAGTAGCTCACATTACCGAATCTTTCTGGCCGACCGAACTTGCAAGTCCGGTCGCAAGTTCGGTCCATTCCAGTAAGTTTTGGTTTCGAAATTCTGGAGTCGACCGACCTTGCATGTCCGGTCCCAAGGTCGGTCCATTCCAGTAAGTTTCGTTACAGGCGAATTTTAGCCCGACCGACCTTGCAAGTCCGGTCGCAAGGTCGGTCCATTCCAGTAGCTTACTCGACTGAAATTTTTTGAGTCGACCGACCTTGCAAGTCCGGTCGCAAGGTCGGTCCATTCCAGTAGCTTACTCGATGGAAAATTTTTGAGTCGACCGACCTTGCAAGTCCGGTCGCAAGGTCGGTCCATTCCAGTAGGTTACGACGGGAGAATTTTCTAGTCCGACCGAACTTGCAAGTCCGGTCGCAAGTCCGGTCGATTCCAGAAGCTTTCCCGTCTTTGTAAATCTGGGCTCGACCGAACTTGCAAGTCCGGTCGCAAGTCGGTCCGCCCCAGTATTTGCATTTTAATTTCTGTTTTCAGTCCTCTCTTACTTACCCATTATTCCCCATTGTTCCTACACTTAATCCCACATGTTTTAACACTAATTAAACCTCTAATACACCTTAATTCATTCATTAACTCTTTACACATTTCTATACTCATTCACTCACATAATTTTCCAAGTTTCATACAACACTCTCACTAGTCTCTTCTCTAGTTGCATTTTGCTACAGATTTCTCTTCTAACTCTCCCCAACTATAACTCCCTCTTCTATTGTCATTTCTAACACCTCTAATACATTACAACTACATTAGATATCTCTCCTAATATACCCTCTATCTTTCTCTAACAAAATCTGTTACAACCTACCTTATTCACCTAGTTTAAAATTCACTAAGTGTTCTAATCCTATATAAATTTCGCCATGGTCTCCCCTATATTTTTACACTCTCACCACATATTCTAGTTCACAATTCAACACTTATCTCACCTGTTTCAATAGACATCAATATACAAGCCTTCATACACAATTTCCAAATGCTATACACTACTAAAAATTCCTGCACACTACTACTCCTTCCCAATCTGTTTTGACAAGTTTTAAAATGTCTTTTAAGGTTTCAAAATACTTATATTCTCCTACACATTACACTATTACTACACTACTAATTACAATACTCATTTTAGCTTATAAAAATCTGTTACATACATGTATATACAAGGCTACATAAAAGAATGTAATTTACCTTGTTTCTCTTCTTCTTCTCTTTCTTCTTCTCTTCTTCTCTTCTCTCTCTACCGGTTTTGTAATCTCAATTCCTCTAACACTACAACCATTTACATATATACATTTCAATACACCATTTTAATACTAAACTAACCCTAACCATTATTCAAGCTCTAATGTAGGTTTTAGGGTTTAGAAATTATATTACCTTCCAAGAGTGAAAATGAAGCTTGGAGTGGTTCAAGAACAAGATTTCCAACTCCACCAAGCTGCCAAAATCGGCTAGGATACAAGAGGCCAAACAAGGGTTTAGTCTAAAATTCGTTTTGCCCTTAAGGCTAGGAAAACAATGGAGTTTTGAGAATATTTTTACCTCAAAAGAACAAGGAGAAGGAGGGCCTTCTAATGGTGGTCTTGAAGCTCCAAATGGGATACCCATGAACGAAAATGCTCTTTTCCGGATTTTGAAAAGAGGGAAGTGTTGCTCTTGAGGAGAGGAAGACAATGGTGTAATTTTTGTAATTTTTGGAAGAGTTTGAGGGAGTACAAGAGGAGAGAAGGTGAGTTTAGTGGTTCTTCATGTTCTCCATTGATGTCGCATGGAGGAAGGAGAAATAGAGAGTGAGGGAGATGGGTGTATACGTGAGTGAGGGAGTGAAATGGAGGAGAGAGAGTGGTAAAGTGAGGGTGGGGTTACTTTATGTCTTTTTATTTCTTTTGTCCTTTTATAAATAAAGAGAGTAGAGTGTGTGTGTGTGTGTATAAAATCGGACAGCCACAGCACCCATGAGGGTTTTAAAATTTTATTTACAAATTGGACACATAAGTTTGTGTTATTTATATTTCTACCCCACAACTTCCGTTTTTGACAGTTTTTACTAATCTCGTTTTCTTGATTTTATTGGTTCCAAAGCTTCACTAATATTATTAATGATTATTTAGTTGACCAAATTGTACGAGTCTATTTGACCCGCTTAAAGACACGTTTTCCCGGTTACCTCGAAAAACGCGCTTTAAGGTTCGTTAGTGATTTTAATCCTTTTAAGGATCCGTTTTCTTCGGGATTTGTTCCCTCATGATTATTTATACTTAATTAAGCTTCTAAATTATTCATTAGCCTAATTAATCACTATTTTTAATTACGGGTATTTCAATCTACCCCCCTTAAGAAACTTTGCCCTCAAAGTTGCTCAAGGTTAATGGTTTAGTAATCTACTCATTAGGCAAACCAATTGCCATAATGTCTTACTACCACCTATGAGGTGTTTCTCCATTCCACATTGCAAACATACACTTCAAGCATCATACACAATTCACATACTACCATTCCACATTACGCAATACATCATTACCATTCACAATACACATTCACACATCATCCATCATACAAATACATTCATACACTACACATTACACATACATACACATACCAATTCACTTACACTACATGTGCCATACAAAATCTATTACAATACCTACACACTAAGCAATGCTTACCCCGAAGCAATGCAAAAGCAAAAGGGCTCTACCCCCCTTAAAAGGGGTACGACCCGTACCCGTATTGCTAAATACTAGACTCTCTAGTCTATGAACAGCTGTGGGTACTTAGCCTTCATGGCATCTCCAATTCCCATGTCGCTTCTTCGACATTATGGTTTGACCATAGGACCTTCACCATTCGTATAGACTTATGGCGAGTGTCTCTGGTCTTCCTATCGAGGATTCTCACTGGGGTTTCAACATATCTCATGTTTGGCTCAATGGATAGTCTCGGGCTCTAACACATGAGAAGGATCAGCAATATACTTCTTGAGTTGTGACACATGAAATACATCATGGACACGCCCCAAGTCCTCAGGTAGTGCTAACCTGTAGGCTACGGATCCAACTCTTTCGGTGATAGTGTACGGCCCTACAAACTTTGGGCTTAGCTTGCCCTTCTGACCAAAACGGAAGACACCCTTCATAGGTGAAACTCGCAAGAACACTTGGTCGCCCACGGCGAACTCAAGGTCGCGTCGTCTCACATCCGCATAGGATTTCTGTCTATCTTGGGCTGCCTTCATGTTAGCTCTAATCTGCTGCACTTCAGCTTGCACTTGCTCAAGATACTCCGGTCCTATTATGACCGCTTCACTTGACTCATCCCAACACAAGGGTGTACGGCAAGGTCTACCGTATAGAGCTTGGAAAGGCGACATCTTAATCGAGGCGTGATAACTATTATTATACGAGAACTCGATAAGATGAAGCTTATCTAACCAACTCCCCTGAAAGTCTAAGGCACATGCCCGAAGCATGTCCTCCAGTGTCTGGATGGTCCTTTCTGTCTGACCGTCGGTCTGAGGATGGAAGGCGGTACTCAACTTCAATTCTGTACCCAACGCTTCCCTGTAGCTCTCCAGTATCTCGAAAGAAATCTGGTGTCGCGGTCAGATACTATAGTCTTAGGGACTCCGTGGTGTCTGATAATCTCCTTATCGAAAAGCTCAGCTAGCTTTACTACCTTCCAGGTGTCCTTCATCGGTATGAATCTGGCAACCTTGGTAAGGCGATCGACTACAACCCAGATCATGTTGAGTCCTCCCCTGGCAGGTGGGAGTCCTACAACAAAATCCATGGAGATATCATGAAATTTCCACTCCGGAACTGGCATAGATTGTACCATTCCGCCCGGTCTACATGTTCAAATTTCACCTTTTGGCATGTTAAGCATCTCAATACAAATTCCGTCACATCTGATTTCATTCCAGACCACCAGAAGTACCTCTTCATGTCTTTGTACATCTTGGAGGCTCCCGGATGGACTGA
Organism: Limonium bicolor; assembly: GCA_023374045.1. Classification (NCBI taxonomy): domain Eukaryota; kingdom Viridiplantae; phylum Streptophyta; class Magnoliopsida; order Caryophyllales; family Plumbaginaceae; genus Limonium; species Limonium bicolor. The sequence continues at coordinate 94,503,035 of CM041776.1, forward strand.
CAATGTGGAACAGTGTGACTCTCGCAGGATGCGATCCCTTAGCTCAGCATTGCTTCGGGGGACGCATAGCCTGCCATTCAACCGAATCAAACCATCTTCATGTAGCTTGAAGTCATACTTCTTCTTCTCAAATGTACCATTCTCGATCTTGTGTCTGATTTCGGTTAGGTAAGGGTCGCTCAACTGAGCGTCTCGCACCTCGTCAACCAAGCTAGAAGAAGCGAGTAGCGAATGGAGCGAGTGTGCTCGACGGCTCAGGGCGTCGGCTACATGTTTGCCTTCCCTTCCTTATATGCAAGTTGATGTCATAATCTGAAAGAAATTCCATCCATCTTCTCTGTCTCAAGTTCAATTCTTTCTGTGAATACATACTGTAAGCTCTTGGTCGGAGTAGATGGTGATGCTTACCCCATAGAGATAGTGTCGCCATATCTTCAAGGCGAAGACAATGGCTCCTAACTCTAAGTCGTGAGTCGGGTAATTCTCCTCATGCTTTTTCAGCTGGCGGGAGGCATAAGCAACAACCTTGCCATGCTGCATGAGTACGCATCCCATTCCTTTGCCTGATGCATCACAGTACACCTCAAATCCCTCTGTGCCCTCTGGAAGAGTAAGGACGGGCGCTGAGGTCAATGAGTCCTTCAGTTTCTGAAATGATAGTTCGCACTCGTGTGTCCATACAAACGGTGCATCTTTCTTCATCAGTGTCGTCATGGGCTTAGCGACTTTCGAGAAGTCCCTTACAAATCTCCGGTAGTAACCGGCTAGACCAAGAAAGCTCCGAATGTCGGTAACAGTCTTGGTCTAGGCCATGATCGTACAGCTTCTATCTTAGAAGGGTCAACCGAGATACCTGCGCTCGAGATGACATGTCCAAGGAATGATACCTGATCAAGCCAAACTCGCATTTGGAGAACTTCGCATACAGCTGGTTCTCGCGCAGTGTCTCAAGCACTTTCCTCAATGGTTTCATGTTCCTCTGGTGATTTGGAATATACAAGTATGTCGTCGATGAAGACAACACTGAAGTGTCCAACTGCTCACTGAATAGATTCATGAGGTCCATGAATTTAGCTGGTGCGTTTGACAAACCGAATGGCATCACTGTGAATTCGTAGTGGCCATATCTGGTACGGAATGCCGTTTTCTCATGTCTTGTTCTTTGATTGCAATTGATGATACCCTGAACGGAGGTCGATCTTGGAGAAGACTGAGGCTCCTTTCAACTGGTCGAATAGGTCGTCGATACGTGGTAGTGGGTATTTATTTTGACTGTGACCGCATTCAGCTCGCGGTAGTCAATACAAAGTCGGAGACTACCGTCCTTCTTCTTCACGAAGAGAACCGGTGCTCCCCAGGGTGATACGCTCGGGCGTATAAACCCTTTGTCTAGAAGGTCTCTTAACTGCTCTTTTAGTTCGGTCATTTCTGCAGGTGCCATGCGGTACGGTGCCCTAGCAATGGGACCGGTACCTGGCAAAATCAATTTCAAATTCCACTGCTCTCGGTGGTGGCATGCCGGGTAGCTCCTTAGGGAATACATCGGGATATTCGGATACAATGGGTACTTCATCACTGAACTCTGGATCGCTCCAGGTCTTGTACATAACATAGATACACTCTTGGCCCTTTCTGAGCTCCCGGTACATAGCCATAGCAGATATGAGTGTGGTCGAAGGCTCTCTCGGTCTCTGGCGGTAAGATACAGTAACCCCAGAAGGACTCTTGAGCAGCAAACGATGCTCGGCGCAGAGGATTCTACCCTTGTGCCGCTCCAACCAATTCATTCCAATGATTAAGTCGAATCCCAATCCATTGAATTCGATGAAGGAAATGGGAAACGATTCGCCTTTGATTTGGATTGTGGCTGATTGATAATACTTGGTGCACTTTACTCGCTCCTTCGATGGGAGAGTAACCATGAAGTTCGGTAGCTCATCCGCATCTAGCTTCAACCTCTTCACGAAAGGATGGTGATACGAAAGTGTGAGAGGCGCCGGAGTCGAATAACACATTGGCATCAATGCCATTTACTGGGAATGTTCCCGTTAAGATGGTGCCGCTTCTGCCGGCTTGTGCTTCGGTGAGGATGCTCAGGTTACCTTCGGTACCGAGTCCACAACCTATTGATTCACAATTGGATAAGTATTGATGGTGGACACAAGTGGAATTAAATCAACACTGCTCTTTATTGATAAACCAACCATCATACAACCGTGTCTCTAATACACGTTACTAATAGATTACATGATACTATGAATTTAATACTTTCTAAAGGTAAGGTTCAGGCGTCCTGGTTTCATGTGTGTGGCATTGATTATTGCCGGCGGTGCCGTATTCAACTTGATCTTGTTGATCCCGTGATACAGCATCCTAGAGTTTCCACCCATGATTAGGACATCTCCTGATCTCAATACCAGTTTCTCTGCGAGGTCCACACGCTTCTGCTCGCTATACAGGAATACGGCGTCATCACCAATGGACCAAGACACTACGGGCACTCCTTGTTCAAGAGATTCCGCTGTCTCGTCCTTGTCTTGGTGTAACCCAAGTCGTCCTTCTTTCTCGTAGAAGTTGACGATATAGAGATCCGCTTCAAGTGCGGGGATCGGTTCAGGTTCACATTGTTGTGCAGTTCTACTTGTGTGACGAGTGTCTGAAACTCTGGTGGTATTGTCGGTGGCGTCGCTCCATCTTGTGTTCGTGTCTCCTGGTATGTCTTGGTATAAGGATTCCAGTCCTTTCCCAAGCACATCATTTCAGCTTCATCTTCGCTCCACCGGGGAATTCGGGTGTATAAAATCCACCTTGACCCGTTCCTAGCTCGTTGCATCGTCGGATGATTGAGATTTGCTTCGGGTGTCAGGTATCCCTTAATAAGATCATACCTGGTCGGATGACCTGACACTGTTCGTTGGTGTAGTCGTGGTTGGTGATGTCGATCTCTTCTTGATTCAAGTTTACCGGTATCGGGTAACAGATACTAAAGCTTCCTATGGTTATAAATTTCATCTACGGTGAGTACTAGTTTCAACTACTTCATTTCATGCTTAATACACACTTCATTTTATTTACTCATGCATTCATCAAATTACTCTACTACTTAGACATGCTACTTCAAGGATTAAAGGTTTAGATCATTACCTGGGCCGGACTTTGAACCGGACCCATCACGGTCATCACATGAAGGACAGGCTGCCTCTGAGGTGCACCCCGCGGAGGTCCCCGGGATCCCTGTCCCTGTGGTGCCTGCTGGGTCGGTGCATCGCCAGATGCAACCTCCTTGCCTTCCCTCTGCCTGTAGCTTTGGTAGTTCCCCTTTGGCTTCCCATTCTCTGGGCATTTATTGGCTGTGTGACCGGGTTTTTGGCAGCTATAGCACTTGATGTCCCTCCCATAACAGTCCTTACCAGGATGGTCCTGGTTGCACTTTCTGCACACATAGGTGCGGCCATCGAGAAGGTTTTGGCACACCGGAGCTAGAACCTGAGGTTAGAGGGTTAGCACATGTGTGCGTGGATATACTAGATACATTACTTGTACGATTACGATTAGGGATAGAAGTTTACCCTTTGGTGGGTGTGATCTCAGTGGCTTTGCTGCCACCGGTGCAGAATAACCAAGCTGAAGAAGCTCAACTGGTTTGCCCTGGTCAGCATGGGCACTGCTCTCACCTGGGAATTTCTTTTGGGATTGCTGAAAGAAATTCCCTTCTTCTTCTTCCCAGCTCTTCCCCTGGTTCTGCTCCTCAGTACTGGTGTTTTTGTTGTTGGCTTTGCGCTTCAGCGCGGTTTCTTCATCCCTTAGTTGGCAAGTGATTTCAACGCGAGAAGCCGCGTGATAACACTCCTGAAATCTCAGGTATTAGCCGGGATTTTCATTTAAGAAGGATAAGGAAAATATTCAAAGAATTCAAGGAATTGAATTGATACTAAGGGTTAACTGATATTTACCTGAAGGGAGGTAAATCTTGTGTAGCCCATACCGTACCGTAGGCGATGGCTCAGACCGCCATAGAAGCGATCGACCAACACCTGGCCGGTGTATCCTAGATCAGGGAGGAGACAGAGAATGGAGGTGAAGGTGCGGTAGTACTCATCCATAGACATCTTGTCTGTCATCTTTAAGGCATCCAGCTCTAGCCTTTTCTTAGTCTTTACATGCTCCGGATAGTACTTGGAACGGAGGAGTGATGCGAAAGAATCCCAATCGAATGTGGGGTCGCTGACGTGCTCGTGCTTGATTAGCTTCCACCAATCCATGGCTGCATCTTTGAGGTAGTAGGCTGCTACTCTGACTCGAACTCCAGCAGGAGCTTCGAGGGTTTCAAAGCCGTCTCCATCTCGGAGATGTAGGCCTCTAGCTTAGCCGGATCACTCTCGCACCTAAAGCAAGGAGGGCGGAGTTCCGCTACAGCTTTTACCCAGTTCGCTTCTCTGGGTGGCGGGGGAGGGATTGGCCCCGCTTGAGTTTGTTGGTTCTGCTGGTTTTGTTGCATTGCTTGGATTACTTGTGGTAGCATCTGCGCTACCGTGGCGGCGACGATCTCAGCTATCGTCTGCGCGCCGGGTCCGTCATTGCCCCCTCCTCTAGGGCGACCTGGACCTCTTCCTGACATCTGAATATTTAACAGTTACATTAGGCTTGCAAGATATGACTCAAAGGTCTTGGAATTTAAGCAAGATATCGTTCCTAAGAACGTCAAGGGTATCCGTTGTTAACAACGGTAGTTCCTAGTTAGGTTTCTAAGTATCCGTCTTAAGACGGTTGAAATCCTAACTCGGTAATCCCCTATGCTCGGTACTATGGACATCAGAGCGTAACTACGCTCTGATACCACTTTTTGTAACACCCCAACCGCTAATCCTATGCTTACCGTCTAATCGTCCTGTTAATCCTACGAGTTCGCAGCGGAAATATTACTACTTACTACGGCGGGTGGTACAACGCCGCTAACCGCCCATACGGCTAGCTAGGCTTACCTTACTTACAGTCACGGTCTGATGAACATAGTGTACCGAGCTACTAAATTACTTACCAAATATCATACCAAATACTTACATCCTGGATCACCGAGTATTTAAGTGTATTCATTACATCATTTCTAAGTTCCAAAAGAATGAGTTTCCACCAGCTACTCATCTATACCAATTCCCATTCTATCAAATCCAAAAAGGTGTACCCCATGGTACACCGGCTATCAAAAACTACAGCCATGTACTACTCAGTACAAATCATCATTCATTGTTTACAATCCAAAAAGAAAGACAAGGAAATTAAACTTCAACTCTCCTAGTCTTCATCCTTCACGAGTACCTGCGTGTAGTAAAAATGGTGCCCCAAGGGGCTCAGCAAACGCTGCGTATAAACTCCGCATATACCGCGTGCTAGCTAGGGCACGCCGACTATTTGACGTCCACTAAACATGCAGTTCATTATTTCATACATACATGCTTTGCATACAACATACATGCTAATACAATCCATTACACAATCAAGGCAACAATATAATAGCACACATCTTACTTACCTTCACAAGGTTAGCCAAATTATGCATCCGGGTTAATCGGAATGCTTTTACTCTTTTACTCATTACTTACTTTTTCTTACTTACATTACTTACTTTCATTTACTTTACTTACTCATTCTTACTTACTTACTTATACTCAAGTTAAGTCGTCGGGACCTCCGGCCCTGGGGACTACGCCGTCCCACCTCCGGGATTTACTTGACTCACCAATCCGGGATGCTACCCACTTAAGGGATTTGGGCCGCGGACCAGTTTAAGAGTCAGGAATTGGAGCCAACCTCTCGTGACTCCGCATCCTCACGCGTGGCCGAAACTATATCGGACTTCTACTCATTCCAATTTAATTACCAATTTAAGTTAGATTGGTTAGCTTGTTAGGAATAAGTTAGAAGCCCAATCACAATCACAATCGGTCACAGTACATTGCAACATTCTTACAGGCATTCAAATTCATCCATACATTTCATGAATTATACAAACTAAGATTTAAGAAAATATTCACAACATACAACACTACATTTCACAAGTATGCATATTAACTCTCCGATTCGTGCATTTATCTTATTTGGTGATCAATTAGCACACAACACACAAATCAGAGTAACCAAGATAGCATACGGGGCATGAGGAATCCATACCGTTCACCGTTGTACGTGTTTCCAAACGTCCTTCGGTGTCACAATCAAGTCCTATATATATACAATTGAATGATTAATCTAACTATCATCAATTAACTCATACTTACTATGTCCTTATACTTCTTACACTTACACTTACTTACTTATTTTTCATTACTTAAGTTTCACTTCTTACTTAATTTGGCATACTTACATACATGTGTGTGTATATACATATATATATATATTATTTAATTTAAATAATTTTTTTTTGACTGGACCGGACTTGCGACCGACCTTGCAAGTCCGGTCCATTCCAGTAGCTCACATTACCGAATCTTCTGGCCGACCGAACTTGCAAGTCCGGTCGCAAGTTCGGTCCATTCCAGTAAGTTTTGGTTTCGAAATTCTGGAGTCGACCGACCTTGCATGTCCGGTCCCAAGGTCGGTCCATTCCAGTAAGTTTCGTTACAGGCGAATTTTAGCCCGACCGACCTTGCAAGTCCGGTCGCAAGGTCGGTCCATTCCAGTAGCTTACTCGACGGAAAATTTTTGAGTCGACCGACCTTGCAAGTCCGGTCGCAAGGTCGGTCCATTCCAGTAGCTTACTCGATGGAAAATTTTTGAGTCGACCGACCTTGCGAGTCCGGTCCCAAGGTCGGTCCATTCCAGTAGGTTACAGACGGGAGAATTTTCTAGTCCGACCGAACTTGCAAGTCCGGTCGCAAGTCCGGTCGATTCCAGAAGCTTTCCCGTCTTTGTAAATCTGGGCTCGACCGAACTTGCAAGTCCGGTCGCAAGTTCGGTCCGCCCCAGTATTTGCATTTTAATTTCTGTTTTCAGTCCCTCTTCTTACCCATTATTTCCCCATTGTTCCTACACTTAATCCCACATGTTTTAACACTAATTAAACCTCTTAATACACCTTAATTCATTCATTAACTCTTTACACATTTCTATACTCATTCACTCACATAATTTTCCAAGTTTCATACAACACTCTCACTAGTCTCTTCTCTAGTTGCATTTTGCTACAGATTTCTCTTCTAACTCTCCCCAACTATAACTCCCTCTTCTAATGTCATTTCTAACACCTCTAATACATTACAACTACATTAGCTATCTCTCCTAATATACCCTCTATCTTTCTCTAACAAAATCTGTTACAACCTACCTTATTCACCTAGTTTAAAATTCACTAAGTGTTCAATCCTATATAAATTTCGCCATGGTCTCCCCTATATTTTTACACTCTCACCACATATTCTAGTTCACAACTCAACACTTATCTCACCTGTTTCAATAGACATCAATATACAAGCCTTCATACACAATTTCCAATGCTATACACTACTAAAAATTCCTGCACACTACTACTCATTCCCAATCTGTTTTGACAAGTTTTAAAATGTCTTTTAAGGTTTCAAAATACTTATATTCTCCTACACATTACACTATTACTACACTACTAATTACAATACTCATTTTAGCTCATAAAAATCTGTTACATACATGTATATACAAGGCTACATAAAAGAATGTAATTTACCTTGTTTCTCTTCTTCTTCTTGCTTTTTTCTTCCTTCTCTCTCTACCGGTTTTGTAATCTCAATTCCTCTAACACTACAACCATTTACATATATACATTTCAATACACCATTTTAATACTAAAACTAACCCTAACCATTATTCAAGCTCTAATGTAGGTTTTAGGGTTTAGAAATTATATTACCTTCCAAGAGTGCAAATGAAGCTTGGAGTGGTTCAAGAACAAGATTTCCAACTCCACCAAGATGCCAAAATCGGCTAGGATACAAGAGGCCAAACAAGGGTTTAGTCTAAAATTCGTTTTGCCCTTAAGGCTAGGAAAACAATGGAGTTTTGAGAATATTTTTACCTCAAAAGAACAAGGAGAAGGAGGGCCTTCTAATGGTGGTCTTGAAGCTCCAAATGGATATACCCATGAAAATGAAAATGCTCTTTTCCGGATTTTGAAAAGAGGGAAGTGTTGCTCTTGAGGAGAGGAAGACAATGGTGTAATTTTTGTAATTTTTGGAAGAGTTTTGAGGGAGTAACAAGAGGAGAGAAGGTGAGGACTTTAGTGGTTCTTCATGTTCTCCATTGATGTCGCATGGAGGAAGGAGAAATAGAGAGTGAGGGAGATGGGTGTATACGTGAGTGAGGGAGTGAAATGGAGGAGAGAGAGTGGTAAAGTGAGGGTGGGGGTTACTTTATGTCTTTTTATTTCTTTTGTCCTTTTATAAATAAAGAGAGTAGAGTGTGTGTGTGTATATATAAAATCGGACAGCCCACAGCACCCATGAGGGTTTTAAAATTTTATTTACAAAATTGGACACATAAGTTTGTGTTATTTATATTTCTACCCCACAACTTTCCGTTTTTGACAGTTTTTACTAATCTCTCGTTTTCTTGATTTTATTGGTTCCAAGGCTTCACTAATGTTTATTAATGATTATTTAGTTGACCAGAATTGCTACGAGTCTATTTGACCCGCTTAAAGACACGTTTTCCTAGTTACCTCGAAAAACGCGCTTTAAGGTTCGTTAGTGATTTTAATCCTTTTTAAGGATCCGTTTTCTTCGGGATTTGTTCCCTCATGATTATTTACACTTAATTAAGCTTCTAAATTATTCATTAGCCTAATTAATCACTATTTTAATTACGGGGTATTTCAGTTCACTTGACCGATAATGGATGGGGGAAGAGAAGAAGAGAATTTAAAAGAGGATCAGAACATTCAAGGTAAGAAAATCTACCTTAAGTCCTATCTTGATGTTTTAGAATTTTTGGGAATGGAAATAACCAAAAGAATTGACCCAAAACTGGAATGGAAATGTATTTGAATGAATTAGTGGGAACTGGTAATTGTTGTGTGAAGTAAGGGCCTTAGAGCCAAGTGAATTGTGTATATATGTTGGCATTGTTGTTGGATGAAATGTTGAGGAATTGTGTGTGCTGGTAGGATCTCTTGTGGATGTGGCTAGATTAGGATTGATTTGGATGAAAATGGGTGAGTTTTGGTATGTAAGGATTGTAGGTAAGTCATGGCAAAATTTTGGTAGAATTTATGGTGTTTTAAGAGATGTCATGAGCAAGGAATGACCAAGGGTTGGCTTGGTGTTTGAAGGGAAACCAACTTGGTTAGTTAACCCCTTAGAGCTATTTTAGAGGTGAGTAAAGTAGTGAGAAAAAACTGTAGCAAAATGGGTTGTAAAGACCTTAGGATTTCAAGACAAAGAGTTGGTGTGTATAATCTTGGAAATGGAGATTTGACTTGGGTATAGGTAGTGCATTTGTCTAGGATGGAATGGTAATGATCAATATGTAATTTGGTAAGGTTGGTAGAAGATTGTAACTGTTACAAAGAAGTTAGAAGTGCACTAGTATGCAAAGTGCAAAATATGGGAATTGATATTTATGAATTTGAACAAGAATTGGAGCAAGGATTGGACCAATGGGTTGAGGTGGTTGAAGGAGTGTTTTAAGGTGTTTAAACATGTTGGAAACATGTAGAAAGTTTATGGAACGATTAGGGGTGGATTAAGTGTTGATTTGGGGTTGAAAAACTACCTTAATAGCAGGTTTTAATAGGGTCCGGGACCTAGCCCTTGTATAAGGTCCCGGGCCGCATCAAAAAAAGGCCCGAGAGTGAATACAGGAATTGGTCCGGGACTTAAGTCCAGGACCAGGTAGAAAAAGTGGCCGAAAGTCATGTTTAGTATTGGTCCGGGACTTAGGGTCTACACCAAGTCCCGGACCACCCCTAGAATTCACCCGTGAGTACTTTTTAGGCTTTAAAACATGGGGGATTGATTGGTATTGGTTTTAGATGATGTTTAGGAGTTGTTTGGTGACCTTTAAAGTTCCTAAGAAGTATAAACAAAGGTTGGAAGTGATTGCAAAAGTTGTGAGTATAAGAACACTAAGTTAAACCGAGATAACGGGCCAACGGTGTAGGTACGGGAGTAGTTGAAATACCCCAAACTTATTAAACATGGATTAAATACCAAATCACATTAATTAAGGTGTAAACATGCCTTAAAAGTCAACTGAGAACAACAGTGGTTAACACAAAGCAACATATTGCTCCCTATGACTGTTTAGGGTAAATAAATAACAATTAACTAATTAGGACCTAAAAATTTGTCCTAAGCATATTAACACATTACTAAACATATTACAATTGTTGGACAACACTCCAACATAAAGAACAAGCACTTTCATGCTTCAAGTTCAGATAGGGCAAAAATGTGCTCTAAGAATACCTTAAAGGTCTAATGACCTCTAAATGATATAAAATTGGATTCCATGATCAAATATCATGTAAGGAACACAAAAAAACCGTTCTCAAAGAAAACCAAGCTCAGAAACACCTTGCAACACAAAATGTGCACTAAAACACCTTAAAGCACATTTTTGTGAAATTGCCTTCTAAATTGGTTTTTAATGGGCTTAAAGGTTATAATTACCTTTAAATATGATAATAAATCATATTATATCATATTAGGAATTTAATTCCAGAAATTTACAAATTTTTACAAATTTAATATTAAAATATTAATAAAACCCTAAAGGGGGCCCGTTTGAGTCAACATTGACTAAGAATGGTCAAGAGGTCAAAGTTTGACCCCTTGGACCACATGAGGTCGACAGCCACAAGCAAGGGAGACAATTTTTGCCACTTGCAGCAAAAAAAGACAAGCCTCCAACACCACTCCTTAAATTAAGGGACTACTTTTACCTTTATAATACAATAATGCACATATTCAACCATGGCTGCTTAAATGACTCAGCCTCCACGTGAGAGACTCCACTTGAGAGGCTCCAGCCCCTCCAATTATCGATGCCAACCTGCTTGGTGAGTCATCAATCACCAAATACAATAAACAAGTCAAAAATGAGTATTAAGGCAAATTTGACCTACCTTTCTCATTTGCCTTGCTTCCCAGCCGACACAAGGCCTCCTCACTCTCTCTTTGGCTTCTCCAAACCGTGGCTAACTCACCAAGAACAGAGAAGAACACCTTGCTACCTAGGTAAGCTTAATTAGTCATTTTATGTTCATTTTCTTCACAAATCTTTCCTCTTTCGGTGGATCTAAGCATCAACCATTTCCATCCATGGATCTAGGTTGTTTTGGAGGTTAAATGAAGAAGGAATGTGACAGCCCAGCCTAATCAGCCCACATGTGTGATATTGTCCGCTTTGGCACGCAGGCCGCACGGATTTGTTCCTGGGGTTTCCTAGCCCCAAAACGCGTCACACAAGGAAGAGGTATCCATGCACCTATAAGGCACACTTCGTTCTCCTCTCCAACCGATGTGGGAGGAACACCACGCCAGGTGTTACACTCTACCCCCCTTAGGGAGCCTAGTGCCCTCACGGGCTATTTGTGCTTTGGGTGTCAGGTTATCCGCCCAGGTATGATTTTATTAAGGGGATACCTGACACCCGAAGCACAAATAGCCATCATAAGGAGATGCAATCAACTAGGAATGGGACCGGGAGGTTTTTACACCCGGAGTACCCAGGGGGAGCAAGGATGAAATTAAAGATGATGAGCTTGGGCAAGGATTGGAATCCGTATGCCAAGAATTACCAAACCATGAGGGAGCAAGATGGAGTCTCACCACCGGGAATACCCGAAGAGTTCCATCCAGTTATTACACAAGTCGTGGAAATCGCTCAGCAGTTGGAGGCTGAACCGATTCCAGACATCCAAGCAGATATTTGCATTGTAAACTTCTACGAGAAGGACGGGAAACTGGGACTACACCAGGATAAGGACGAGACAACGGAGTCTCTCGAAAGAGGGATACCCGTAGTGTCTTGGTCCATTGAGGATGATGCGGAGTTTTTATACGGCGAGCAGAAGCGTGCGGACCGTGCAGATAAGATAGTACTTAAGTCGGGTGACGTATTAATTTTGGGAGGAGAATCAAGGATGTTTATACCATGGGATTAAGAGAATCAAGCTGAATACAGCACCATCAGCAGTAGTCAATGCAACGCATATGAGACCAGGAAGATTAAACCTAACCTTTAGACAATATTAGCCATGTAATGTTAGAATGAGATGAGAAATGAGATGTAAAATTGAAGCACATGTTGTAAACAGGATGGTCATGAATAAAATAACAGTGTTGTTATATAAATTGTTACGACTCTTGTTATACCATCAATACTCATGAAGTTGTGAACACAATTAGGTTATGGACTCGGTACGGAAGGTGCACTAAGCATACTTACAGAGGCACAGGCCGACGCCAGCGGTACTATCCTCACCGGCACCTTTCCGATTAATGGGATTGAGGCATCAGTTCTCTTCGACTCAGGGGCCTCGCATACCTTTGTCTCGGCATCATTTGTGAGCAGGTTGGGGCTAGACGCTGATGAGCTACCCGACTTCACGGTTATGCTCCCGTCTAAGGAGAAGGTTCGTTGCACTCGTTACTACCGAGGAGCCATTATCAGAATTAAGGGAGAAGACTTTCCAGTCAGTTTCATTGAGTTCAGTAAGCTAGGATTTGATGTTATCTTCGGGATGAACTGGTTGGAGCGGCACAAGGGACGTATCCTCTGCGCCGAGCATAGATTGCTGCTCAGGAGTCCGTCTGGGGTAACGATATCATACCGCCAGAGGCCTAGAGAGCCTTCGACTAAGATCATCACCGCCATGGCAATGCATAGAGAATTAAGGAGAAAGAAAGAAGTATACCTCTGCTATGTACAGGACATAGAGAGAGACCCTGAGTTCGACCCCGACTTACCGGTAGTGTCGGAGTTCCCCGACTTATTTCCACGGGAACTGCCCGGCATGCCACCCACTCGGGAGGTAGAGTTCACCATTGAGCTGCTACCTGGTACCGGACCGATAGCCAAAGCACCATACCACATGGCTCCGGCAGAAATGACTGAATTAAAGGAACAATTGAAAGATTTGTTAGATAAAGGATTCATTAGACCAAGTGTGTCACCATGGGGAGCGCCAGTCCTCTTCGTGAAGAAGAAGGATGGTAGTCTCCGCCTCTGCATTGACTACAGAGAGCTGAATGCAGTGACAGTGAAGAATAAGTACCCACTACCCCGCATTGACGATCTGTTCGATCAGTTGAAGGGAGCATCTGTGTTTTCCAAGATTGATCTCAGATCGGGGTATCATCAGATAGCCATTAAGGAGGGAGACATTGAGAAGACGGCATTCCGGACACGATACGCCACTATGAGTTCACAGTGATGCCGTTCGGTTTGTCGAATGCACCGGCGAATTTTATGGATCTGATGAACCGCTTGTTCCGGGAGCAGCTGGACAAGTCGGTTGTGGTTTTTATTGATGACATTTTGATTTATTCGAAGTCTAAAGTTGAACATGAGGAACATCTGAGGAGGGTATTGGAAATATTGAGGGAGAACCAGCTATATGCTAAGTTCTCCAAGTGTGAGTTTTGGCTTGACCAGGTCTCTTTCCTAGGTCATGTCATCTCAGATGCTGGGATCGCAGTGGATCCAGCAAAGATTGATGTCGTACGTACTTGGCCAAGGCCGAAGACTGTTACCGACATCCGGAGCTTTCTCGGTCTGGCAGGTTACTACAGGAGGTTTGTTAGAGATTTCAGCAAGGTCGCGAAGCCGATGACCAGTCTGATGAAGAAAGACGCACCATTTTTGTGGACAGTTGATTGTGAGAGATCATTTCAGCGCTTGAAGGACTCACTGACCACTGCACCGGTTCTGACCATTCTAGACGGTACAGAGGGCTTTGAGGTTTATTGTGATGCATCCGGCAGAGGGCTGGGTTGCGTGCTCATGCAACATGGCAAGGTGGTGGCATATGCCTCACGCCAGTTGAAGAAACATGAGGAGAACTACCCCACAGATGATTTAGAGCTGGGAGCTGTAGTCTTCGCTTTGAAGATATGGCGCCACTACTTATATGGGGTTAGTGTCACGATCTACACCGATCACAAGAGTTTGAAATACATATTCAATCAGAAGGAGTTAAATCTTCGACAGAGGAGATGGTTAGAGTTTCTGAAAGACTATGACATTGACCTCCAATACAAAGAGGGGAAGGCCAATGTTGTAGCAGATGCCCTGAGCCGTCGAGCACACTCACTCCATTCGCTAGTTTCTTTCTCCAGCTTGGTTGATGAGGTGCGAGAGGCTCAGAGGACAGATGAGTACATGAGGGAGGTCAGACAGAAGCTGACAGATGGTACCTTTGAGAGTCAGAAATACGACTTCAGACTTCATGATGATGATCTGATCAGACTTAAGGGCCGGTTATGCATACCACGAGGCAACACGGATCTGAAAGACCGTATACTTAGAGAATCACACTGTTCTTCAGTTTCCATCCATCCGGGAGCCTCTAAAATGTATAAAGACATGAAGAGATACTTCTGGTGGTCGGGGATGAAGACAGATGTTACCGAGTTCGTCTTGAGGTGTCTCACATGCCAGGAGGTGAAATTTGAGCACCGACGACCGGGCGGAATGGTACAGTCGATGCCAGTTCCGGAGTGGAAGTTCCATGATATCTCCATGGACTTCGTAGTTGGGCTTCCACCTGCTAGGGGAGGTCTCAACATGATATGGGTGGTGGTGGATCGCCTTACCAAAGTATCCCGATTCATACCGATGAAGGATACTTGGAAGGTGACCAAATTAGCTGAGTTATTTGAGAAAGAAATCATGAGACATCACGGCATACCAAAGACCATAGTGTCAGATAGAGATACCAGAATCCTTTCGAGGTACTGGAGAGCTACCAGAGAAGCGTTGGGTACAGAGCTCAAGCTGAGTACCGCGTTCCATCCTCAAACAGATGGTCAGACTGAGCGTACTATTCAGACACTCGAGGACATGCTGAGAGCATGTGCCTTAGACTTCCAGGGCAGTTGGATTGACAGATTGCATTTGATTGAGTTTTCATACAACAACAGCTATCACGCTTCGATCAAGATGGCACCTTTTCAAGCGTTGTACGGTAGACCATGTCGTACACTGCTCTGCTGGGATGAGTCGAGTGAGACGGTCTTATAGGACCAGAGTACTTAGAACAAGTTAAGGCTGAAGTTCAGCAAATCAGGGAGAACATGAAAGCTGCTCAAGATAGGCAGAAGTCGTATGCTGATGTTCGACGACGGGACCTGGAGTTCGCTGTGGGCGACCAGGTATTTCTGTGAGTATCACCGATGAAGGGTGTCTTCAGATTTGGGCAGAAGGGCAAATTAAGCCCGAAATTTGTTGGTCCTTATGAGATTACGGAGCTGGTGGGCCCGGTTGCTTACAGGTTGAATTTACCTGCGGAGCTGGGTAAAGTGCATGATGTTTTTCATGTTTCACAGCTAAATAAATACATGCACCACCCCTCCCATGTGTTAGAACTTGAGAGGTTGACATTAGAACCAAATATGAGATCCGTGGAGACTCCTCAGAGAATCTTGGACAGCAAGACTAGGGACACTCGCCACAAGTCAGTGCGACTGGTGAAGGTTCTCTGGTCTAACCAAGATGACGAAGAGGCCACGTGGGAATTAGAGGATAAGATGAGGGCGAAGTACCCTTCTTTATTTACTGACTAGATCGCCTGTATAGGGTACGGGGCGTACCCCTTTTTTAAGGGGGGTAGAGCCTCCTCGCTTTTGAGTTAGGAAACGATCGTGTTTGTCTTTTGTTTGGTTGTTTAAGATGTGAATTTGTGTAAGTTGCTACACTTCGGTGTAAGTTTGAGTTATGTATAATACTTATGTATTGTATTTGCGATTGACCTTTGAGTCTTGAGATGTATGAATGTGAATATAAGATGTGGTATTAAGATTAAGAGAACTGTGTACCGTGAATGGTTAAGCGCATGTGTGAACTTTGAGGACAAAGTTCTTTTAAGGGGGGTAGATTGAAATACCCCAAACTTAGATATGGTGTTTAAATGATAAACTAAGATATAAGGAGGCTAAATAATGCCTTAGAAACATTAAGAAACATTTCTAATCAAAAGAAAATATAAGGAAACACCAAAAGAGCAGTTTAAGCAAAAACGTGCTCTAAGCTTGGAGAGACATGGGAGAGTACCCAAATATTGTTCTAAGACCTTAGTAATATCCTAATGGTCATTTTAAATCAATTACCAAAGAAAACCAAGCTTGAAAACAAGTTAAAACACAAAATGTGCTTTAAGGAGTCTTAAAGCACGTTTTTGAAAATTGTCTTGTAAATGAGTTTTGAATGGCTAAATGTCCATCATTACTCTTTAATTAACATGTGTACTATATAGTATCACATTTGGAAGTCTATATCAATGGGAAATCAAAAATTTCACAACAATGTGCCTTGTTTTGGTGAATAATGAATTAATTAAGCTAGTTTATAACATAAGTCTATATAAGTGAGACATTTGGTCAACAAAGACTTAAGTACCCTCATTATTAAAAAGGGGGCCGGTTTCTTAGGAGGTGAGTCACCACCTTCATGAGTTAAGCAATTAAGAAAGCAAATAAGACTTATAAAGCATAAAGTACTATTTACCTTTTAACATAAATATCACATTTTACTTACCTCTCTCCTCATCTCCTCATTTCTTCTTGTTTCACACGGTTTCTTCAAGCTCTCTCCCTTCTCCATTAACGTGAAGAACAACTCCATGCTAGCTCCATCTAGCTTTGCCCACATCTTGCTCATTTTAGCTCCAAATCCAAAACAAAATACATATTCTTCTTAGTTAGCTCAAGCTCCTTCTTTCTATCTTTTCAAAACTTCAAGAGCTTCATTTTGGTGCCAAGTCAAACCACCATTAGAGGAGGAAATTCAAGTTTGGAGACTCCATTGGCATCTCCATTCTCTTAAGGTAAAGAAAGTGTAAGAAAATCTAGGTTTCCACCATTTTCTTCACATGTCCGAAAATATATACTCATGGAACTCCATGTTTATGCCTTGTTCTAGCTTGTTTCTACTCTTCAAAGGAGAGAGGAGGTCCTTCTTGCTTCATATCCAAGCTTGTCTTGAGGAACTAAGGTAAAACAATCAATTCAAAACCTTAAAACACATTTTAACCTAGGTTTTATTCCTTAAGGTAAATGTGTGGTTTAGTGCTCATTAGAGTTATTGGACATTGTTTAGAACATTGGCAAGGAGATACACATTGACGACCGAGATTGAACAAAGAAAAACCTAAGGAAGAAAGCTTTTAAGCTTGTAAAAGAACAAGGTAAATTACTTACCTTAAGGTGTTTTGTTGTTTAAGGAAATGGGATTTAGGTATATGATGAGTTTAGTGTAGAGTTTATATTGGGAAGGTGTTATAAAACCTAGAAGAAACAATGACTATACTTGTGAACTTGTGACTAAGGAGAAAATGAGAAAAAGAGATAGTTTAAGTATATAAAGGTGAAGTACAAGAAGCATTTTATTTCAATGGGAGCCCTGTTGTGTGTATTCGCAGGTTGAAGGCAAATATATGTGGAAATTCAGTGGTTAAGATTATTGTCATTTAAGGGCCTAAGTGCCAAGTATTTTAAGTTTAAGCACTATATGATAATGTGGTGAAGTTTTAGTGTAAATTGTGTGTTAAGGTGTTGTGATGAGAATTTGGGTGATGTTGGTTGTTTGATGGAGAAACACCATGTGTTAGGATGTACTATGTACTAGAGAACCCATGGCAAAAATTTAAAGGAGAACTTAAGTGTTTAAGATATTCTAAGGGGATTTAAGGACCAAGGAGGTACTAGGATGTTCTAGAGATTGTCTTGATGAAAAAGGGTGAGAATAAGGTGTTCTAAGGACTTATAATGACTTAGGTATTACTATGAAGGATTTAGGAATCAAGAGAATGTATTTGAGTATTTAGGGCTTAGGCAAATGTTGTTGCACAACTAGGAAGGAAATAATGTGTTGATGATGGAAGTTTAAACTTGTGAAGGAACTTTAAGTAAATGCATAAAAGAGTTTTAGATGGTGAAAGATGCTTGGGAGATGATGTTATAGTGGTGAGGAAAACATTTGGCATAGTGGTTACATTAGGTATGAACCACCACCTAGAAACCTAGAGGAAAACATTACAAGTGTTAGCATTATTATAAGGAAAATGCATAATGACTAAAATGAATCTTGGTGAATGATTTAATGTGTTTTGAGGAGGACTTAAGGTGTATTTGAGGTGCCCAAATGAGGTTATAACATATTAGGATATATGAGGAGAAGTTTGGAATTGAAAGAGAATTTAGAAACAAGGTTCTGGAGCCGACCGACCTTAGGACCGGACTTGCAAGGTCGGTCGAGCTCAGTTTACACTACCGGAGAAAGTTTCTGGAATGGACCGACCTTGGGGACCGGACTTGCAAGGTCGGTCGGACCTGTATTTTGTACGGTAATAAGTTTCTGGAATCGACCGAACATAGGACCGGACTTGGCAAGTTCGGTCGAGCTTAAATTTCCCTCGGGGAAACTCTCGGGAATGGACCGACCTTGGGGACCGGACTTGCAAGGTCGGTCGGGGTAGAATTTTCAAACGGTGAAGTGTTCTGGAATGGACCGACCTTAGGTAAGGTCGGTCGGAAGTTCGGTCGGACCAAAAAAAAAAAAAGAAATTTTGAATTCTAAGAATGGTATAGGTAATAAGGTATACCCTTGGTAGGGTGGTAATGATTGGGACCCTAAGAACTTAAGTAATTAAGTTAAGATTAAGTATAAGTTTTAATGTTTAAAGATAAGTTTGTGAGCTAAGTGGCAAGACCTTAGAGGTGCAAATAACTAATAACCTAAAAATGAATGAATGTTTTAGGTTTGTGAATTGGGACCCCGAAGAAGGTTAAACAAAACAACGATCGACGGTGAACGGTACAATCCTTCTTGTGACCTGCTTGCTAACGAGGTGTCCCTCGGCTTGTGTGCTATCTGTTTATTTGCTATGACTAAAACAAGATAAAGCATGCAACCGGTTATATTTATTCTCGTTGTGTTTGTGTTATCCTTACACTAACCCGCGAGACTTAATATGGTTACTAACCAAGTTTAGTACTTACTGAGATAAGAATAAGAGTTAAGTTTGATGGTTGTTGGTTAATGCCCGTTAAGGCTTAGCTAGCACATGATGATTAAGATTTCTACTAACTGGAACTTGAGTGAGGAAACCCGGGACCGATCTCCGGTCATGCATGCTAAGGAAAAAGGGGGACGGTATCTGAATCAGATCCGCCCTCCGCTTAAGGACTTGTCTTCGGACTTGTAGCCTAGGGCCGGTTGCCGGCTCAGCTACGCTGGACTCCCGTCCAGAGTAGGTGGCATTAAGATGGTACGGTGGGATCACCTAAATCCCAGGTTCGAATTAAGCTACAACCAATCCCTTCTAGGAAAGGTTTGTATACTGAGATTAAGATTAAGATTGAGATTAAGATTAAGGTAAGGTAAGGAACTGAGATTAAGGAAATAAGGATTAAGGAGGGGGTTACTAACCCACTTGATAAGGGAACGCTTGAGTCGTTCATTGTTTGTGAACTATATATGTTCATCCGTGGTTATTGTTATTGCACTTCATATTATGCTTGTGTATGTAATCAATTTCCATGCTATCGACAATTAGTCGTCGTAGCCCCGTTAGCTTGGGGGCCATGAGAGGGTGTACCAGCATTCGTGCTGACCCCCTCGGGGGCTATTTTTACACTTGCAGGTAAGAGACCCATGAGGACGCACTACGAGAGTAGGAGCGGTTAGACCTAGGGTGGGATGTTTATTTTGAGTTCGGGTTGCGCCTGTGCACCCGACTGTTTATTTTAAACTGATGTAAGTTTGAGGTTATGTTTAAGATACTCGTACTCGGTTGGTTGTGGTATGGTGAATGGTGATGTTTGAGTTGGATAAGTATTTTGGATAAGTATTGTAAACGTTAAGGCCGGTATATTCTAACGATCAGACCGTGGCAAGGTCCAGGTGTTATTTATTTCCGCTGCGACGTATTTGATTAAGTGTTCAGTTTGCGATAACCACGATAGGCTTTGGATGGGGTGTTACAAGGAATCTCGGCCTTAACAATGGAAGAAGGTGGAGAAAGCTAATCTTATTCTTAAGGTACAAAAATGTGCTTTAAGCTCATACCTTTTGATTCCCTTCAAATTCAGCTGTGAAACTTTGTTCCTAGCCTTATTATCTTCATCTTAACATACTTATTCAGTTGGTACATCAATAGCTTCGAGGTATAGCCAGATCCAAGCCAAAAACACAATTTTAGGCACTTTAAACAAGGTAAAAATTAGCCATCTTCTAATATGAGTTATACCAGTTTAAAGCTTAGTTTTAATAGCTATTTTGACACTCTTTAACTACTGTAAATACAGGCCATGGAGCACTTGTGTTGCCTAGGTATTCTAAGGTAAATTTTACCTTGAAAATTGACATTAAATACTTCTTATGGTTAGATCTTGCTTGGAGACTAACTATACCTTGGTTTCTGTTTGAAAACATGTAAAAGAAGCTGTGGAAATTTTATTCCTAAGCAGCCGAAATCAAACAAGGCTTTATCTAGGCAAAAACAAGGTATAAATCACTTAAACCTTCACTAGGTATATTAATATGTAATTATACATATGTGTATAATTTGTGCCGTGAGTGAACAAGGTTTTTAAGGTCTTATTTTGACCTTAGGTGATTATGGAATGGTTTAGTAAATTTTATAACTAATTAATAAGCATAATTGTCAAATTTAAGACATTATGTGGAAAATTGGTAAATATGGAAAAGATATGGTGAGGGCCGAAAGTTTAGTGCATTTTTGGACATTTATGTGTAATTCATTTTATAAGCTAATGTTTGTAGTAAGGCCATGTACTTTAGGCCATTTTCTTTATGCATTTATATGGTTTTATTTAAATTTAGGTGGTATATATGCATTACCGCATATTATAAGGGGTTAAAGTGTAATTAAATTTAAAATTGGGGTAATAACTGATATGGCCGAAAATTAGAGGTTTAAATGATTTTATATAAAAATTATAAAAGAATATAAGTGTTGGGGTTAAAGGGTAATTTCTAGAAAATATGGGTACAAATCAAAATATATGGAGTTTAATGGTCAAGAAATATTAGGTGGTCAACCTTGACCATATGGTAGGTTTTGACCAAATTAGATAAGTTAATAACTTATTTAAGGTTTTATAATAAGTATACTTAATGGTAAATATTTTTTAACATATGTGGCATATAGTGTTATTCCGAAAATAAAGGGTATATAATGGTATTATAACACCCCATGGGCTATTAGGAATTTTTAGGAATTTATTGGGTTGATTTTGGAATTAAGATAAACTATATATGTATAATATATAGTTATTATGTCATTATGACACTTTGGAATAAAAGATGGGGTGGTATAATAAATACCGATTATATATGGTGAATAAGGATATTTATAACCCTTTGGTGAAGTTTCGAGATTTTTAGAATTATATAAGAGTATTTATTAAGATATGTGTATATATATAGTTTTAATGATATTATAAAACTATATGTTATAAATAGGGCCAAATAGCAATTAAGAACAGTTTGGGGTCTGTTCGGAATTTACAAAACATAACCATAGGTTATACTCTTTTTTATAAGTTAGAAAGTTAATTAATGGTATATTACATGGTATAATAATGGGTGATTTTGTAAATAAAGGAAACTATGGGTTATGGAAAAGAATAAGGTTTAATATATGTGCCTATGCGGCAATATTAATAGTTTTGTATAAAAACTATAGGTTTAAGTTAAAGGAAATAAAAATATCATATCAAATGATATTAGTATATGGTATAACATTACATAATGTTATGTGGTCAAAATAGAATTTAAATAAATTCAAGGGCTGTACCGAAATATTAAAGGTTGGAAAATGAATTTTAGACTATGGTCTATAATGTTATAGACGTTATAACAATTATATGGTTTTGATGGGATTAATATAAGTAAGGATATTCACATTAAATAATGTGATAAACTATAAATAAATAAGATTTATAAACTAAGGTATTTATGGAATAAACCTTAGGAGTTGAAATTGTACAACATAAAATGTTACATAATATTAGGATAATAATCTTAATATAAGTTGTACAATATAATACAACTAATGGGAAAAATCATCTAAAAGAAGATGATAAAATGTAACATATAATGTAAGAGTTTATTAAACTCACAAATTTACCTACGTCGTAAAAATATACATACATAAGAATAATGTATATAAGGATGAATATATAATATGGTTGGAAACCATATAATATAATGGTGGTGGTTATTACATGGAAATAGTTTATAAACTATAAGTTATGAGTTTTTGGATGCAAATATTATTTGCTAAAGATATTGGATAATATAATACAATGTATTATAATGGATGGTGGGAAAATAATACTATATAATATAATAATGCATGCATACATGCAACTATAGGTTATGTACCTATATTAATGGTGGATAAGATTAAAGAAAAAAATAATGAATTAAACTTAACAGTTGAAATATTTTGACATACGAGTTTTAGTAACAAAGCCGACCGGATTAGAGAAACCCGTAACAAACAACTGTAAAAAAAACAGGGATGAACTGTTGGGGTTACTTGTTATTCGGAAATACCGGATGTAGTTAGTCATGGAGACTGACTTTTAGTTTATTACCGTTTAGATCATACTTCAGACGAGGACGCTTGACGAGCTAGTGGACTACACTGCGCATCCTAGGTCTTGGTGAACTGTATGTAAAGGGGTTTGATCCGAGTTGTCCTATGGAAGCTCCTTGGGCTTGGATTTGGTTGATATAACTTGTGTGTTATGTGTGTGGATACATGTATGTGATTAAGTGTTACTGCATTATTTATTTATGCACGAGCGTCCTACAGGACTAACACTACGTCGACTATAGATCGACTTATATAAACATACATATACGTTATTGTGATGACATGACGGTTACTTGATATAATACCATAGTATTAATATTAAGTATATGGGAACCTAAGTAAAACACTTAGGTATGAGTCACGACATTGTCGGTCTCTAGAGCGTGGATCTCGAACATGAATATAACCTAGATTACTTCTAGGTATGCGTGAGACCCATTGGGCAGCTAACTAATAAATATTCTCCATAAGACTAAGAGCATATCTTAAACATTGTGAGAGAGAGATGGTATGAGTTGAGGTGAGGAATCCCGGTAGTTTACGAACTACTTGGTTGCGCAATTGTGATTACTGAGGGGTTTCCTAATTGGATTCCACTCCAGGTTTATACCCAACGAGCCCAAACTGGATTGTGGGTCAGGTGGCTACGGCCTTTATATGGACGTCTTACGAGACATAAGAGAATAGTCAGGGGCCTCCGGACCTCTGGCGAAATGAGCACCTTTGTGTGTATAGGAGGACTACTGTCCATGGTGAGGTTATCGGGTTGTCCTAACATGACGCCCAACTGGTATTAATTAAACATGGTTTGGATGGATGGGGCCTTAAAGGCCAAATTATATTAACTATGGAAACTGTACGCTACGGCGATTGTACATTGTACATTATATTGTGGTCATTTCTATATGGATGGGGCCTTGAAGGCCAAACTAAATTAAATTGATAAAGGATGGCATACGGTACGACGATTGTACATTGTACATTATACTGTTATTGTTCGATACGTTCGATATACAATTGTTGTTTGAGATATTAAACAAATGTTTGGATTGGATGGATGATTAAATGTTTATGAATATTTGGATGGATGATTATGTATATTATACATTTATATTACAGTACTGATTATTACTGTAAAATGGTAGAGCATGAAACCAATCTAATATTAAGATGGTTAAAATGACTAAGTGACCATTAGGGTCCAGGCCCGGCATACTCAGCGTCTATCGCTGATACTACACCATTGCAGGTTGTTGACTATTGTCGAAGCCGAAGTGCGGGAACAGGGTAATTAGAGTTTACTTCGACTACTGCACAGGGAGTTTGTTTGTATAACAATGGAGATGGTGAATTATATTATGGTATGGTTATGTATATTCAGGTTTGGGTAGACGCTCACTTGTCGATGTTTATGGTTTGTGGACTTAGTATGATGTATAGGAGTTTTCTCGTTATCACGGCGGTTAGTAGTTTGTTTATGTTAGAAGTTGGATAGAGTTGGCTTAGTTACTTGCATGGGCGGGTAATGGCCGGTGACACCCGAGTGAGTATTGTTATTGTTATTAATTCTTCCGTTGTAAGACGTTTTATTTATTGCTATGTGAGAGATTATACGTGATTATGGAGAGGGGTGTTACAAAAGTGGTATCAGAGCGGAGTACCACTCTGATGACAAGGAAATAGGTTAAGACAGTGAGCTTAGGACTTGGGAAATTATGGGAAACGTATGTGAGGTAGGAGACGATTCGTCTTAAAAGATATTGTGTCTAGTAACGCAAACTACGTGACACATTAGCCTTAAAAGCAATTCAATATCTACTGGTTGTGTACGGTAATTTACCGAGTATTTATGTGACATACTGTACTACAGATGTCTGGGGGAACTAGAGGGCGTGGTACTGGTAGAGGTGGAGGTGGTGACCCCGTGATTCCAGATGTTGCTGAGACGATTGCTGTCGTTCTCGCTGATAAGTGTCCAAATGAGCATGATTTATAGGTGTATTTCATATATAATATTAGCACTTTTCTTGCTCATTTCTCCACTTCGGTTAGTTTTCCTCTAGTTTATGTTTTATTGTTATCTCACAAATTTATTGTTTGAACATGAGGAAAACCAAGCTGGGAATAAAGTAGACGAAGAGACGAACGCATAGACGCAAACGGCTCAGAAAACGGGGTCCAAACGAAGAATCTAGAGCCAGTCGAAGTTTGAAGGAAAATAGGTTACGGTCACACTTGTGACCACCTAAGCAACCGCCTAATAAGCAGGCGGACGTGAGACATGAAGAACCGCCTAATAAGCAGGCGGACGCTTGGCGGACAGAGGAACGGAGAAGAAACAGAGACGTCCGCATGAAAACCAGGCGGACGTGGGTGAGGTTGCTGAGCGGACGCGAGAGAGGACAACAGAGACGTCCGCGCGGGACTTAAGCGGACGCAGAGGCGGATGCTTGTAAAAATCGAGACGCGACCAGTTTTCTCTCCATTTTCTTCCTCGCGTCGACCTGTCTGCAACTTGCTACCATATCCATTACCAGTCGGCGCTTATTTTCCTCACGCGTGAACTCTGTCCCCTGCAATAAATGAGCAATCAGTGAGCAAATCTTATCCAGCTCTTTCCACCGCCTCAATCCATTCTTCAACTTGCTCACACGTCTGTCTATCTTCAAACCTTCTACTTTTCTGCTGTTTCTTCTTTTCCCTATATAAACACACATCCTCCACCCTTAATCATACACGATCGAATAATCCATCCTCCACCCATACAATCCATCCACGACCCAACTTCACCACAAACCTCACGCCATCTCATTTCTCTTCTCTCGCCTTCACCATTTTATTTATTTTACAGTCCACCAAATCCACCTCTAGCCCTACGTATACAAAATAGCAGAGTGAGCCGGAGTGATTACGGATGATTTCTATTACTCTTTTCTCTGTCTATCTATTTAATATGTTAGGCTAGTTTACGTACGCTCTGGGAACGGTTATTATGTGTTTGTATTAATTATGCAATATTTCTACTGGTTTATTTATACAGTTTGTTACGCTTAAAGGTTATCTCGCACCTTTTTAATAAATGTCATGAGTTTATTAAACTGCTTTACTAAATCTATTTTGATCAGACCGGTGATAAATAGATAGGTTAATTAAGACGTAAAACTGAAGGAAACTTGTTATGATTTAATAAAGTTAGTATTCAGTTGCAAATGTAATTCCTCAATACTCCTCTGCCGTTCGCAGGCTTTTGCTTGAACCTTGATTAGAACCTTGCATTACAGGTGAACGAGTTCTTATGAGGCTATGACTTAGTCCTTAAGATAATTACAGGAACCTTGCCAAATTATTAAACCTGTAGAGATAGCTTAATTATGCAGATTATATTAACCTGACCTAGAGTTCCATTTTATTTATCTGTCAACTTAGTTTATTTTATTCTTTCTTTTTATTCATATACAAGTCAATTAATCCTCCCCCCTTTTGTGACACGCTTAGGTACTATAATATATATATTAGTCCCACGGTTCGATATCCGGTCGCTTACATTTTCACTATACTACTGCGACCGGGATTTGTTTGCAGCCCGACGTTTATTTTGAGTTTTTAATTTCTTTTCTTTTAATTTTACACCAGTTTAACCACTCACTTTATAACGTCTGCAAAATGGTGCCGTTGCCGGGGACTAGTTTATTCTAGTCCCTAAGCCCCGGATTATTCACTTGTTATATTAAAATATTTTTGTTTATATTATTTTTGTTTGTTGTTTATATTAATTATCTTTTATATTTTGTTTATATTAGTAGTTTGTTAGTTTTCTAATGTTGTTTACGTGAAGAAGAAGAAAAAAAAAAAGGCAAACAGAGGTTCGTCCGCCCCACTCCCATGCGGACGCCCAGGCGGTCCGCCCCAGCCACGTCCGCCCTCCTTACCGCCTAAGTTCCAAGCGGACTCCCAAGCGGACGCTACACCGCTCCGCTTCCCAGCCACGTCCGCCCCACTACCACGCGGACGTCCAGGCGGACGTCCCCGATTTACGCGCAGCCTTGTCCGCCTTAATTCGAAGCGGACGTCCGAGCGGACAAAACTAAATCAGAAGCGCGCGTTTGATTTCTGTTCTTCCCGACTTCAAAATTGCTCCAGCTTCTTCACCAAACCACTTATATTATTATTCTGTTTATTTTTAATCATTTTATCTTCTAATCTTTTTCTGTAGTTTTATTTTATATACAAAAACACACAAAAAAAAATGGAAATGGAACAGGTATTCGAAGAGGAGTTTTGCTATTCACAGTATTTATACTGCTCTGTGTGTGGGGGAGCTCATGATTATGAAGATTGTCTCATATTACAAGAACAACTCTGGTTAGAAGATCAACCAGATTACCTGGAGAGACTCGCTCAACAAGAACATCAACCTAAGAGCGAAATAATTCATGAGGTAGAACACCCCACTACGGATGTAAGTTATTCTCTTCCCTCTACAATCGCCTACCGCCAGTTTCCATCCTTCTCTGTGCTCTATCCAGAAGATGAGGATACATGCATCCTCGAAAATGAAGAGAAGGAATTGCCATCACCTCCCTCCAAGATATCCAAACAAAACGCCATTATCACCTTCAAAGAATTAACTTTCTCTGAAGATGATATTAAACAGCGTTCTTTCTACGAGCCTCACCTAAAAGAGGATGATGTTTACATCCTCTAATTTGAGGAAGAAAAGTCATCACCACCGGGTCTTCTGTTAGAACTACGTTCCCGGCAGTACCTCCTCAAACACCAGATTTTGTGGAGTATTAATTTTCTTATTTTATATGCCGAGGTAACGTTTTGTTTTGATCCAGGATAACGAAGCAGGCGTCTAGCCAAAGACGTTAAAGAAGGGCAGCTTCCCGGGAGGCAACCCGGGTGTACTTTTATTTTATTTTGCTTTTATGTTTTATTTTAATTTTCAAGTTCTCTTTAAATTTTATTTTTGCTAAACTTTTAACCCCATTTTTAGTATGGTTGCTTCTAGTGTCTTATGCAGGTGCACCTTCATATCCACACCGCAACCAAGCTACGCTACTTGAGGCTGAAGCTCAAGTGTGGGGGAACTCCTATAAACGCAAGCAAAAATAATATCAAGGGAGTATCAGCTTCTTTAATTATGCTTTTATTTTAAATAAAAATTGCAGAGGAGCGTTTATGTGCTTAAATGTTTAATTGTGATCTTTGTGTTATCTCTATTTTATCTACTTACCGAAAAGATCTTCTGAAACCTTCCCTTGTTTTTCTGGTGAACAATGAGGACATTGTTCAATTTAAGTGTGGGGGAGTGTGCCCTTTTCAGTGACATTTTGTGCTTAAATGTTTAATCTCTCTCTTTATCAGGCGTTTGTCCAATTCAAATATTATGGACCCTTTATATGTGGGTTGTTCTCTTTAAAGAATAAATATTGTTATGAATTGTAGGATAAATAGTACAAATTTTTTAAATTTTGATTACTTTTGAGGAGCATTTTATATGCGGTGTGACCAAATAATCTGTAAATGGTTGGATTTTATTGCTCAGGGTTTCTTTCTGTCTTCTCTCTTAGGGATTGCTAAGGGGTTCTTTTCTGTTAAAAGAAAAGAATACAAAAAATAATAATAAGGGACTCATGAGACACCATTGGTAACCAACAAAGGAGAGTTGAATGTTCTTAAATACAAAGGTGTTATGCCTACATTTTCTCATCCCATATGCAAAAGTGAAACAAATGCATAAATCTATTTTTCCTTTTGTTTTCTTCTCAATGCCCATTCTTGAGAGAAGTTGGCCATGGTAAAAGTCCTCAGAGTCACCTAAAAGAAACATTGAAGTACATTGGATCATACCCCGAAACTCTATATTTTATTTTCACCCTGAGCACACCTATGCCACCAGCAGTTAATTTTTCACACTCCTCAATAAGTTTAAAAGATCATGTTTATCCTACCCTTCATAATAATATTTGTTAGTATTGAGCATTCCCTACTTACTTGGGTACGTGGTTTTGCTTGAGGACAAGCAAAAAGATAAGTGTGGGGGTGTGATAAGTGTCCAAATGAGCATGATTTATAGGTGTATTTCATATATAATATTAGCACTTTTCTTGCTCATTTCTCCACTTCGGTTAGTTTTCCTCTAGTTTATGTTTTATTGTTATCTCACAAATTTATTGTTTGAACATGAGGAAAACCAAGCTGGGAATAAAGTAGACGAAGAGACGAACGCATAGACGCAAACGGCTCAGAAAACGGGGTCCAAACGAAGAATCTAGAGCCAGTCGAAGTTTGAAGGAAAATAGGTCACGGTCACACTTGTGACCACCTAAGCAACCGCCTAATAAGAAGGCGGACGTGAGACATGAAGAACCGCCTAATAAGCAGGCGGACGCTTGGCGGACAGAGGAACGGAGAAGAAACAGAGACGTCCGCATGAAAACCAGGCGGACGTGGGTGAGGTTGCTGAGCGGACGCGAGAGAGGACAACAGAGACGTCCGCGCGGGACTTAAGCGGACGCAGAGGCGACGCTTGTAAAAATCGAGACGCGACCAGTTTTCTCTCCGTTTTCTTCCTCGCGTCGACCTGTCTGCAACTTGCTACCATATCCATTACCAGTCGGCGCTTATTTTCCTCACGCGTGAACTCTGTCCCCTGCAATAAATGAGCAATCAGTGAGCAAATCTTATCCAGCTCTTTCCACCGCCTCAATCCATTCTTCAACTTGCTCACACGTCTGTCTATCTTCAAACCTTCTACTTTTCTACTGTTTCTTCCTTTCCCTTTATAAACACACATCCTCCACCCTTAATCATACACGATCGAATAATCCATCCTCCACCCATACAATCCATCCACGACCCAACTTCACCACAAACCTCACGCCATCTCATTTCTCTTCTCTCGCCTTCACCATTTTATTTATTTTACAGTCCACCAAATCCACCTCTAGCCCTACGTATACAAAATAGCAGAGTGAGCCGGAGTGATTACGGATGATTTCTATTACTCTTTTCTCTGTCTATCTATTTAATATGTTAGGCTAGTTTACGTACGCTCTGGGAACGGTTATTATGTGTTTGTATTAATTATGCAATATTTCTACTAGTTTATTTATATACAGTTTGTTACGCTTAAAGGTTATCTCGCACCTTTTTAATAAATGTCATGAGTTTATTAAACTGCTTTACTAAATCTATTTTGATCAGACCGGTGATAAATAGATAGGTTAATTAAGACGTAAAACTGAAGGAAACTTGTTATGATTTAATAAAGTTAGTATTTAGTTGCAAATGTAATTCCTCAATACTCCTCTGCCGTTCGTAGGCTTTTGCTTGAACCTTGATTAGAACCTTGCATTACAGGTGAACGAGTTCTTATGAGGCTATGACTTAGTCCTTAAGATAATTACAGGAACCTTGCCAAATTATTAAACCTGTAGAGATAGCTTAATTATGCAGATTATATTAACCTGACCCAGAGTTCCATTTTATTTATCTATCAACTTAGTTTATTTTATTCTTTCTTTTTATTCATATACAAGTCAATTAATCCTCCCCCCTTTTGTGACACGCTTAGGTATTATAATATATATATTAGTCCCACGGTTCGATATCCGGTCGCTTAAATTTTCACTATACTACTGCGACCGGGATTTGTTTGCAGCCCGACGTTTATTTTGAGTTTTTAATTTCTTTTCTTTTAATTTTACACCAGTTTAACCACTCACTTTATAACGTCTGCACTCGCACAGCTTGGTACTCAAATAGGAGGAGCACCAGCCCACCCGCCACAGCCCAGGGAAACGAACTGGCTGAAGTCAGTTACTGAGACCCGACCACCTACATATTCAGGGGAACCAGACCCCGTGGCCTTAAAGCGATTCATAGTGGAACATGAGAAGGCCTACGAGGCTTTACAAGTACCTGCCAACCAGAAGGTCGTCATTGCTGCTTTCCATCTGAAGGATGCATGTTAGGATAAAACCTAACGGCAAGTGTACCGGTCAATTCTAGCAAGTTTTAATAGAGAGTGTTCCCTAAGTATCGAACCAGAGGAGGCGATGTGTCTAGTTTAAATCTTTACTAAAGTTAAAACTAAATAACGAATTAAAACAGGAAATTGGGGTTTGATTTGATGACAATTAAAAACTGTAAACAAAATGAGAGACAATAACAAGAAGGAAAAATAAATGTTGTGACACTGATTTGGAAAGGAGATCCCGGTGTACTACTGCACCCTAAATCTGTAATTCCTATCCCTAAGTGATTTCCAAGATAATTCTGAGTAAAACCCTAGAACAAAGATAATTTACCTCCGGTCTCCCGCTTATCAAATACTAGTTTGCAAAGACCAAATTCTAACTCTCCTTACGAACCCACTGTTCACTAACCGCCTTAAGAACAATCTAGCCTATTGGTTGAGAAGGGAAGAAATAATGCCGGATGAGATTAGAAGCACGAAGAGCATCCGGCCGCTTTGGCCGGATGAGATTAAAGGCTAGTAGAGCATCCGGTCGCCCTCGCCGGATGAAAATAGGATGTAGGCAAAGCAAAACATCGCCTGACCGGCCGCTTGTGGTCGGTCAGAAGTACTAAAAGAGGGGGTAGAACTGTACTTAAGCATGTAAGATACGGGCGGGCACCGAAGGGCCAGGCCCAAAAAACTATAAATAAGGGTGTACCCCCATAAAATAAGACACGCGATATTTGGCAATAAAACTCAGATTCAACTCTAGCAGAAGCTCCCTTTCTCTCTTTACTTTCACGAAACTCTGTGTCTGAACCAGGTAAGGTAGGATAGAAGACTAGACCGAGTCGCACATGAATAGATGTACGCGTGTAGGAATCGAATCCAGTTGTATTAGAATAGGGGAACTGTTTCATTTGGCGCCGTCTGTGGGAAACGAACAGCAAGAAGCAACCACGAGACCACCTAGAAGCAGGGAAGTCTACGACGATTCATAGTGGAAATCCTAAAGTAACTACGTTTTTTGCAGGATCAAAACACGAAAGATGGCTCCGAGGTCAAAGAAAGCACTGAAGAAGTTACCGAAGAGAACGATCGCTCGAACAACCACTCCGAAGAAGAATGAGTTCGGAGATGCCAGAGGCCATCTCCAAAAAAGACCTTGAAGACATGCTGAAAGGATTAGTCAGATCTATTGACGAAAAGATCGTAGAAGGAAATGAAACCTTGCAGCAAGAATTAATGCAAAGGGATGAAGAGTACCAAAGAAAATGGGACGAGATGACGGAAGCAATTGAGCAGCTGAAAAACAAAGACTCCAAAGGAAGCAATGGGGAAGAAAGTAAGGATAGAAAGCGCGATTCAGTTGTTGATGAGGAAGAGATGGAGGAGGATGATCAAATAGATATGAGCTTATATCCCTTCTCAGAACGGATAAGAAAGGCGAAACTCCCGCCACACTTCGTCGCCCCGACAATTGAGAAGTATGACGGGACTGGAGATCCTGCTCAGCATATCAAGAAATTCATGTTCGCCATGAACACTCAGGGATCAGCTCCCTCGCCCTCTGCAATCTGTTCCCTGGAACGCTTTCAAAGAGAGCATTGGGATGGATCTCCACAAGGCCACCACAGTCCATCTCGAGCTTCAAGCAATTGACTGAAGACTTCCAGCAGTACTTTGCTGCAAGTAAGAGAGTTAAAAAAGAAACAATAGAGCTGATGGATATCAAACAGCGAAAAGGAGAAACTGTGAAAGAATATAGCGAGCGTTTTCATAAAAAGGTCGCGGAGATCGATGATGTTGATGAGAAGATTTTGATCAAAGCCTTTGGAAACGGCCTAGCCCAGCCTCGATTAGCTGGAAAAATTGCGACAAAGGCACCAAAGACTCATGGAGAATTAGCTGAAATGATCCATGATTTCTTGAAATCTGAGATAGCGAGAACAAAGCTAAAGAGCTGGCCGATAGCTTCAAAGCTACAGGGGTACCAGAGAAGAAGGAAGGACTCGGGGGAAATGCCGGAAGAGGAGGCTCAAGGTACAAGCCATATTACGGCAAGATGATCACCGGATCTTCCTCTCAGGGGTCACAGCACCAGGGAGCAAAGACTGTTGTCTATATTGACCCAGGGAAATATGCCGCTGCGGTAAGAGAGGGTTACCTTCCTCCGCCAAGGAAGCCGCCGCAGGGAGAAATCCCGGTTGCATTCTGCGAATTCCATGGAAATCGCAGTCATCGGACTGTAAACTGTGCTACCCTGGCCAAAGAGCTCCGACCATTGAGGAAAACAAGAGGAAGGGAAAGCAACAGGCCGGAATGCAAAGGCAGTATGGTGGTCAACAGAGCAACGACCAGAATGTATCGCAAAGGCGGCAGGAGGAGGAAGTTCATCCCAGGCTTAACCCTGGGAAATCGGTGGGTATGATAACAGGTCTGTAAGGAAATCAGAACAAAGGACTTCTCAAGAAGCAGGGATAGTCATAAATTGTTTCCTTAAAAAGTTAATGCATATAAGAATGAATTGTGAAAATCCAGCTACGAAATAAAAAGAATAGAAATCTCATTCTCGCGCGTTTTTGTTTACAATGCATATTTATTCCATATTCTGTTTACAGCAAAAACCCTCTTTTCTAAAAAAGAAGGAGAAAGAAGGCTAACAAAACTTTCTTTAAGAAAACTCACAGGGCTGTTTTCGGAGGTAGGACCACTAACTCCTAGCGAAAGGAAAAGACACATTCACCAGGTGCATCAGGAGCTCCCAGAAAGGAAGGTTGCCAAGAAAGAAGGCTTTCCTCCAATTTTCTTCTCCGACGAAGATGAAGATGGAGTCCTATACCCACACAATGATCCACTTGTCATACGTGCACAAGTAAACGATCGAATGATGGAGGGAATTCTAATTGATAGTGGGGCCGGAGCAAATGTTATATCTGCCGAAGCAGTTAAAAAGCTGGAAGTGCCTGAGGACCAGATCAAGCCTTATTCGGCGGTCCTGGGAGGATTTGTGGGAGGTGTCTCTACCACATCTTCCGGCAGTATAAGCTTCACAGTAACCTTAGGCCAAGGAGATGAAAGGAGAACAGAGAGGCTCACAGCTTTTATCGTGCCGGGTCTTTCTGGATATAACATGTACCTCGGAAGACCGGGGATCAATGCTTTCAAGGCCATCCACAGCACTCATCACTTAAAACTAAAGTACTTAACCTCGAGTGGGAAGGTAGTCACGATAAGAGGAAGCCAAAAGATGGCCCGAATGTGTGAAGTCCGCATCATGGACAACCTTCCTAATGAACAGGTGGTTAAAACTGTGGGATCAGACAAGGAGTTCAAGGGAAAGTTACTTTCCTCCTCACGATTGGACCAGGAAGAGGGAGAATGTCAAACAACCCAAGACCCCCCTAAAGAGGTACATTTAAAAACTGACCCTTCTAAATTTTTTAAAATAGGAACTGCGTTTAACAGTGGGGAGCAAACTCACTTAATGAGGTTCCTGGAAAAAAGAAGGGCAACATTTGCTTGGAGCACAGACGAGATGCCTGGTATAGACCCAAGCGTTATCCGGCATGAGCTCAGGGTAGACCCAAAGCACCCGGCAGTCCGACAGAGGAAAAGAGTAATAGGGGAAGAAAGAGATTCAGCCGCACGAGCCGAGGTCCAAAACTCCTAAAGCCGGATTCATCAGGGAAGTAGCTTACCCGCGATGGTTAGCTAATGTTGTCATGGTGAAAAAGGCAAATGGAAAATGGAGAATGTGTGTAGATTTCACAGATTTAAATAAAGCATGTCCTAAGGATTTCTATCCTCTGCCGTCAATAGATAGATTGGTGGTCTCGACTGCCCAGAGTTCTGTGTTAAGTTTTCTAGATGCTTTCTCCGGCTATAACCAAATAAAAATGAAAGAAGAGGATTCGGAAAAAACTTCCTTCATTACTTCAGCCGGAACATTTTGTTACAAGGTGATGCCTTTCGGCCTAAAGAATGCAGGGGCTACTTTTCAGCGAATGATCGACAAAGTGTTTTGTCAGCAAATTGCCCGAAATGTGGAAGCTTATGTCGATGACATAGTTGTGAAAAGCCCGTCAAAGGAACAACACATGAAGGATTTGGAAGAAACATTTGACACTCTGGATAAATACCAAATTAAGCTAAATCCAGAAAAGTGTGTGTTCGGGGTAACCAAGGGGAATTTCTTGGCTTCATAGTGGGGCAACGAGGTATTGAGGTTGCCCGGAAAAAAGTCAGGCAATTCTCGACCTTTCTCCACCAAAAATATCAAAGATGTTCAAGCTTTGAACGGCAGGCTCACAGCATTAAGTAGATTCTGCTCTAAGCTACAGGAAAAATCAATCCCATTCTTCAACATTCTAAGGAAGAACAGTAAATTCGAATGGGGACAAGAGTGTATAGAGGCATTTGAGAAGATCAAAGAAATGCTTCGGGATTTACCTAAATTAGGTGTACCTGCTCCAGGACAGGATCTATACCTTTATCTATCCGCAACAGATTGGGCGGTTGCAGCTGTCTTAATCATGGAAGAGAAAAAGGAAATACCAGTCTACTATACAGGCAAAATCTTGAGCCCAACAGAAGGACGGTACACTAATATAGAAAAAGTCTTGTTCGCACTGGTAGTGGCATCAAGAAAACTACGACCCTACTTTCAGTCGCACCGAATCTTTGTCAGGACAAATTGGCCGCTCAAGCAAATCGCGAACAATCCAATGCCTCCGGCCGGATGGTAAGCTGGACAGTAGAACTGACACAATATGAAATACATTTCATGCCCAGAACGGCGATCAAAGCTCAGGCCTTAGCAGATTTCATAACAGAAACAAGTTTCAAAAAATAGGGAACAGACTCAGAACCCATATGTCATCTTGGTCGATGGAGCTCGATGCAAAAATGGGGCAGGAGCCGGAATAGTGGTGCAAGCGCCGGATGGGCAAAGCTTGAATTACGCCTTCCGACTGAACTTTGACGTCACTAATAATGAAGCCGAATACGAAGCTCTTATCCAGGGTTTGGAAGTAGCCACAGCCCTAGGGGCAACAGAGTTAGAGGTATATTCGGACTCTATGTTGGTAACGAGACAAAGTGACAACATCTACGAAGTTAAAGAAGAAAAACTATGGAGATACTTGCTAAAAGTCCAAGAGCTAAAGGCGAATTTCCAAAAATGCGAGTTAAAACATCTTCCTCGTGAAGAGAATGTCGAAGCTGATGCTTTGGCCAAGCTGGCAAGTATGGCCGAAAGGGTACCCAATGAAATATGGCTGGAAGTCAGAAATTCCCCAAGTATAGAAGGAGCTCAGGTGTTGGTGGTAGGGTCAGATGATCAAGGAGAATCTTGGATGACTCCGATTATAGATTACATACGGTATGGAAAACTGCCGGAAGAAGAAAAGGAGGCCAGGATAGTAAAAAGGCGGGCTGCATCATTCTTTATTGAGGATAACCAGCTGTATAAACGCTCTTTCGCAAGACCGGCTCTGAAATGTGTCACCATAGCTGAAGGAGCAGGTTAGTAAAGATACATGGTGACTCTGTTGAAATCACCAAGGAGAAAAGCCACAACTCACAAAATCTTAAGACTTGGGTATTTTTGGCCAAAGATGATGGAATGCTGTAGGGAATATAACAAAGATGCCGCAAGTGTCAAGAGCATGGAAATAGGATACACACTCCTCCGGCGGAGCAAAAATCTATTCTATGTCCAATTCCTTTTGCTATGTGGGGGTTGGACATTGTGGGTCCATTCCCGGAAGCCTCACCAGGGAGGTTCAAATTTTCTATGTAGCCATCGACTACTTCACAAAGTGGGTTGAAGCAATGCCTACTATCTCCATCACAGCTAGGAAATCGCAAGAATTCATTTGGAAATATGTGGTGTGCAGGTTTGGCATACCAAAAGCCATAATAACCGATAACGGAACACAGTTCAATTGTGACAGCTTCCGAGAATTTTGTGAAGAATGGAAGATTGACTTAAGATTTGCATCGGTGGCACATCCTCAGGCGAATGGGCAGGTTGAGAATGCAAACGGCCAGATAGTAAAGGCGATAAAAGAAAACTCGATACAAAAAAGGGGAAATGGGCGGAATTGTTGCCCCAGGTCCTATGGTCATACCGAACAACAGAAAGAGGACCAACAGGGGAACGCCTTACAGATTGACGTATGGTTTGGAAGCCGTTATCCCGGCAGAAATTGTGGTACCATCCATAAGGTGGGAATCGTATGACGAAGAAACCAACAGTCAGGGAATACAGGACCATCTTGATCTCCTTGAAGAAACCAGGGCAGCCGCCGCAGTAAAAATGGCAAGGGATAAATCTAAGGTAGAAAGGTATTTCAATAGAAGGGTAAAAGCGAAGTTTTGCCCCAGGAGAATTAGTTCTCCGAGAGGTTAAGCAACCAAAAAAGCTGGAACCCCAATGGGAAGGACCATACGTTGTACACCAGAAGACAGGACGGGCTTCTTACCGCCTGAAAAATAGTGAAGGATACGAATTGCCTCACTCCTGGCATGCTGAATGCCTAAAAAAGTTTTATGTGTAAAAACATTTCTTGTAAAAGCAATAAAATGAGGTATTCTTTTGAAGCAAAGTTTTTTGAAATGTACTACCCGCCAACGAGCGGCAGGCTATCATGCCTTGAAAGAAAAAGAAAGCACCCGCCAACGAGCGGCAGGCTATCACGCCTTGAAAGAAAAAGAAAGCACCGGCCAACGAGCCGCAGCACCGGCCAACGAGCCACAGGCTATCATGCCTTGAAAGAAAAAGAAAGCACCCGCCAACGAGCGGCAGGCTATCATGCCTTGAAAGAAAAAAAGCACCCGCCAACGAGCGGCAGGCTATCATGCCTTGAAAGAAAAGAAAGCACCCGCCAACGAGCGGCAGGCTATCACGCTTGAAAGAAAAAGAAAGCACCCCAACGAGCCGCGCACCGGCACCGCCAACGAGCCAGGCTATCATGCCTTGAAAGAAAAGAAGGCACCCCCAACGAGCGGCAGGCTATCATGCCTTGAAAGAAAAAGAAAGCACCCGCCAACGAGCGGCAGGCTATCACGCCTTGAAAGAAAAAAAGCACCGGCCAACGAGCCGCAGCACCGGCCAACGAGCCACAGGCTATCATGCCTTGAAAGAAAAAGAAAGCACCCGCCAACGAGCGGCAGGCTATCATGCCTTGAAAGAAAAAGAAAGCACCCGCCAACGAGCGGCAGGCTATCATGCCTTGAAAGAAAAAGAAAGCACCCGCCAACGAGCGGCGGCTATCACGCCTTGAAAGAAAAAGAAAGCACCAGCCAACGAGCCGCAGCACCGGCCAACGAGCCGCAGGCTATCATGCCTTTAAAAAAAAAAGAGAAAAGCACCGGCCAACGAGCCGCAGGCGATCACGCCTTGGAAAGATAATATTCGGCCAATATATTGAAAGCTGACATAACCTCTAAATTAAAACAAAACTGATTAACAAGCTGCAGGGTGATACAGCTAAAAACCATAGAGAACCATGCTCCAACAGAAAAAGGGGCCCGCCGAGCAAAAGTCCAAGCAAAGCATCACCCGGCGGTGTAACTTACATAGGATAACTGCACATGCATCATTTTAAAAGGTAAAGGACAGGGGGAAAGAGATATCGCGGCAAATAAAAAAAAACTTCCGGCTCAGAGGGAGTTGCTCCGGCAGACAAATAACTAAAGATGATAAGATACAACTTATATTTCTCCCAAAATTATGGGGTCGAGTCAACTGCAACATAAAATCGTACGGCAGAAACAAAAAATACATGTCATAACGAACAAAAAATACATGTCATAACGAGAACTTCTCTAAGAAAAAAATCCTCTATTCTACACTATTCTACTGCCTTTGAAGTATCTTTTTCAGCAGCTTCTTCTCCAGCGGTTAGTAGTCTATCGCCGCTTCCTGCTACACTCCCGGAAGACTTAGATCTCCTGGCAAGATGCTGCATCCCTCCGGCGGATGGTAGGATATTGCTTCCGGCAGGAAGGAATGAGGCCTCGTCGCACCAAAGCATGTTTCTCCGGGACTGCGGCAGAATCTCTCAAGCTCTGAGAAGAAGTTGGATTTCTGAGCAACGGCTTTGAATTCCAACTTATTATACAGGTCATCATCCAATAATTCTCCTTTCTCGAGAGAGTGATCTGAGACAATCTGCTGGCAGATGTCAACCAACCGGCGGCACTGAGAAGCAAAAGACTCCTTTAGGTGAGCATTAATGGTGCCTTGCTTCTGTATCTCTTCCTGAGACTGCCGGGAGAATGTTCTAAGCCTGGTCACTTCAGATTCAAGAGTCAGGACTTGAGCACGGTATTTGTCACGTTCAGAATTGACGACTGATAACTCCCCCTTGGCACGAGATATCCGTCCGCTCAATTGAGTGACGTGCTTCAACAAATTGGCAGCACTCATGCCTGGCCGGAACAAAAAAGAATAAGATAATGAAAGAGCTAAAAAGAAGGAAAAAGTTAAAGGCCCGGAAGTTTACCATGACCTAATGGCTCAGTACTCTCCGCGTGAGAGCGGGACTTGGCTTCCTCTAGCTCTCTCACTCTCTCCTCCAGCCTCGCTTTCT
Source organism: Limonium bicolor (assembly GCA_023374045.1). Classification (NCBI taxonomy): domain Eukaryota; kingdom Viridiplantae; phylum Streptophyta; class Magnoliopsida; order Caryophyllales; family Plumbaginaceae; genus Limonium; species Limonium bicolor. Next base: position 94,542,420 of record CM041776.1, read on the forward strand.
CTCCAATGAGGATGGTCTTTTCCGCATCAAGAGCTTTTTTCTCTTTTTCTACAAGAAAAATCCCGGAGCAGAGACTGCCTCTCTTGATCAAAAGAAGATCTTGATTGCTCCTCCAGCGCAGCTTTTTCTTCCAGCAAGCGGTCCTGCTCTTGCATAAGCTTCTCTTTTTCGTTCACAAGAGTTTCATTCTCCCGTTTAAGAGTTTGATTCTCTAGCCCGAGCTCTTCAGCCTCCTGCTTGAAAGATTGGCCCTGCTGGTGAAAAAAGGTCTTCTCTGCCTGAAGATTATTCACCTCGCTCCGAAGGCTGCTTACTTCGTTCCGGTGTGCAGAAACAGTCTGATCCGGCGAGGAGTCCAGGTTAAACAACGATCAAATTAGCAAAGCTGTATTTAACAAGGCACAAGAGACGATTTTATACCTCTACCAACGTACTATCAGCCTCTTTGATCCGGCTCCTCAGAGTGAAGTTCTCTTCCCGAAATTTCTTCAGCTGCGTTTCATACTCATCACGCTGACGCTCACACTCACGCCGAGACAACTGCAGGTCTTTGCTAATCGCCTCGGTCCTATCCTTCGCCTTACGGTCGATCTCATACTCGACCTGGTCGATGTAAGCGTCATGAGAAGAGCGGGTCAGCTTCAGCTCCTCCTCAACTCTATTGGCCCGGCTTTCCTCGTAGCGAAGGCTGGACTGGAGGTTGCCAAAATGAACTTCAGCACTTTGAGCCATGGACATCACCTAAAAAAAAAACAGCAAAACAGCGCATAAATTCAGAAAATCCAAAACACAAGCAAAAAAGGAATATAAGTGATGTGGATGTCTACCTGAAAGATTCCCCCCCACATCATGTCGAACGCTTCTTCGGCTGGGATGGAATGCCGCATGATGGCATCTGCTCCCCCATCCCCGGTCCGCAGCCTCTTCTTGGTAGCAGTGAAGTTCGCCGGAGGAGCAAAGATCCCGTCTGGATGGCCGGATCTCTTGATTGCCTCCTTCCAGATGGAGGAATACTTCGCAGCATCACAGTTTAGCAAGGGAAGAGGCTGCCCGCGATGATAGAACCACCCTTCCTTTTGGGAGGGACCGGTGTAAGACTCCCGAGTAGGAGGAGGAGGTGAGGAGGAGGATGAAGCTAATTGATCTTCTCTCTGCTCATCCTGGGGCTCGGAACCCTCCGGCATAGGACCCTCCGGCGCAGAGGAGGCCAGGTAATCTTCCCTTTGCTTACTTAGAAGCTCAGGGTTCTCCGGCACTGGCCGATACTCCTTTGCAATTTCTCTTGCTGCTTCCACGGCCGCAGCAACGTCGATGAAAATTGACCCTAAAGCTTCACGGTCACCGGAGGTTTGCTTTTCTTCTAGCTCTGTTGCCTTGGGCTTTGACGTAGTTTTCTTTTTTAGCCTTTTCTTGGCAGGAGCAGCAGGAGTCGCTGTAATGACAAAACGTAGTTAGGACCAAAGGGAGCAAAGTACTGAGACTAAGAAAAGTAAAAGGGTAGAAGAAAGCGTCAAGACAGCCGAAACCTTCTTTAGCCGAAAGACTGACGTGAAGGTCTGTGGCCCCCAAGGTATTTTCTTGAGCTGGATCTGAGGAAAAGTAACTCGTCAAGTCAGGAAATTGCTCGCAAATGGGGGTCGGATGACCGGACTCCCGCCCGGGCGGAAACCAAGGTCCAAACCCGAACCAGGGGTAAGTGGAAGAAAGACACGCCGCCCAGATTTGGGGCTTATGTGCCATGTACCTGGCAATCCAGCATCAGCATGTTCAGGCGACCCAAGCCGCTTCTTTTTCTTCAAATTACCGGCTTGGTCACCTTCAGCTTCTCGTCTGGAACGCTTTGCCGGAGCAGCATCCTCCACCAAAAGCTGCTCAGCCGTATCAATGGCCGCATCCAGCGTGTTGTAGTAATCAACTTTCTCGCCCCCACACTTGTAGGTGACGAAGTTCCAGTTATGGAAAGGACCAATTTTGTCCCCCTTCTGGAAAAAATCTGCGGCAAAACACCCAAACAATAAGGGGACCAGAAAAGAAACGACGGAATAAAAAGAAAGAAGGGAGCTTACTATGAAATATCTTCAGGGAAGACAAGCGTTCTTTCGTGAAGAACGCCTCCACGGTCGGCAGTTTCTTGTTTACTTCCTAAGGGCCTTCGCAATAGGAATTTCAGCCGGAGAACCTCGGGGCTGACTAACTGACCTTTTCCGGCCTCAGCAGCGTATGGGATGCCCAGTACTCTGCCGGAAGGAGGAACGACGACGAACCACCGCGACCCCCACTCGTGAGCCTTTCTGTAGTCAAAAAGAGAGTACCCACTCTTCGCAATAAGGGTTAGGCTCTCAGGGTCCTTCCTAACCGAGAAAAATCGAACGAAATCGGTACCCTCCGCCGAACTTTGATATCGTCGCAAATAGAGGCAAAAGCGTGGAGGTGTGCAATGGCTTTAGGATGGAGATGGGCAAGGGAGCAGCAACGACGGAGAAGGAACCCTAGCACGAAGGGATGTGGGGGAATGGTCAGACCAGATCGAAAGAAGTCGGCATAAACGACATACCCACGGCCAAAATCGTCGTTAGGGTGAGAATCAGAGGTAAAAAATTTGTGTACCGAGTGGAGCTTCAACCCCCTCGAGACAACTACAGAGAGAGGAGTAATTGAGAGAAGAAGGAGAAGGTTGGCGCCCAGAACGGAAGGGTCTTATCGGCTTCAGATACGAAGGGCGAAAGCCGTTGGAGGACTGGGAGCCTTGAATCACTCCGATGGCGGAGGGGAATTTAGCAGCAAGCTTGCTCTGTTTAGAAGAAGAAGAAGCCATTGATGAGTTGAGCACGATTCGAAGAGCGACGACGACAGGAAGGCAAAGGAAAGAGAAGTTGAGAAAGCAAGCTAGTGGAGGAAAGAGAAGAGGATTTGGAGTGTCGGGTTTTAAGGGAAGTTTTCTCCCGCTCAAATAAATATATATATATGCGAACAAAAGTAACCTTTTTTAACAGGGGAAGAGAAAAGGTTGCACGCTTCTTAAAGACGCTACCGACGTCTAGTCGAAAGAACGACTCTGCACATTCTACATCGGTAGCGAGCGGAAAATTCGAAAAAGAAGAATACACTGAGGCACGAGCTACGCACATGTCCAACATAAAGTTCCTTTTCTCCGCATAGGGAGAAAAAGAACTTGTGGGACTGAGATAAGGAGGCAACAAAGCTGAAAGCGACCAAAGAAGGGGCCACAGGCAGTCGCAAAATTATATCCACCAAAGCACAAGGCACAGAAGTTCTATTTTTCTTCACCCAAATTCAGAAAAAAAGAACTTGTGGGACTGATGAGAAGGGAAGAAATAATGCCGGATGAGATTAGAAGCACGAAGAGCATCCGGCCGCTTTGGCCGGATGAGATTAAAGGCTAGTAGAGCATCCGGTCGCCCTCGCCGGATGAAAATAGGATGTAGGCAAAGCAAAACATCGCCTGACCGGCCGCTTGTGGTCGGTCAGAAGTACTAAAAGAGGGGGTAGAACTGTACTTAAGCATGTAAGATACGGGCGGGCACCGAAGGGACCAGGCCCAAAAAACTATAAATAAGGGTGTACCCCCATAAAATAAGACACGCGATATTTGGCAATCAAACTCAGATTCAACTCTAGCAGAAGCTCCCTTTCTCTCTTTACTTTCACGAAACTCTGTGTCTGAAGCCAGGTAAGGTAGGATAGAAGACTAGACCGAGTCGCACATGAATAGATGTAACGCTGTGTAGGAATCGAATCCAGTTGTATTAGAATAGGGGAACTGTTTCATTGGTCAATTAGCAATTTAGAGGGATTACCGTCTCTAAACCAACCGGTTATTTTCCTGTAATCAACTGAAAGCCGCAGTCGTCACATATAAGCTAACAAAATACTAATCTTTATAATTGGCCAAATTATAACGATTAAAGAAATTAAGCAAGGAAAATAACTTTACTCAATCGAATTGTATTAAATCACAAAGGAACAGGAATAGTCAATTTAGGGATACATAGCAAACCAAAATCTAAAGAAGACTACTCAGACATTGACATGTTTACAATGAACAAAACTGCAATGAGTAGTTATAGAGAACAAGAAGGAACTCTATTGAGACTTCTGGAGAAGTCTCCGTGATGAACTTTCTGCTCTGCTCTGCTCCAAACTCCAAACCAGGCTCAAACTCTTAAGCTAATCTCTCTGTATCGTGACAATTTATGGGCTATCCAAGCGTATCTCTCACGTTGGCTAGACTCCTCCTTTTATAACCACAGAAATCTATCTTTAATCTATCTTTGATCTATCTCTAATTAAGCGTCGGCTACAAGATATAATAACAGATATTAAATATAGAAACCAATTCTGTTATTTCCGAAACTGACTTCTGGCGCTCCGCTTGTATTGGTCCGGGTTTGCAAACAAGTACACAAACCCGGACCGCGTCTGAAAATAGGCAGTAGGTTCTCGCTTGGGATGGTCCGGGTTTGCAAAGTAGGACACAAACCCGGACCGCGTCTGAAAATAGGCAGAAGGTTCTGCGATGAGATGGTCCGGGTTTATTAACCCAGCTCCAAACCCGGACCCTTAATAAAACACAGCAGTGGTCAATGAAAATCTGCCTTTGACTCTGGTTTGACTTCCCATGTTGCTCCAACCTCTAAAATCTTCATTTAAGCACTTTGTTGAGCATTTTATCCTGAAAACATATGAAATCGATCATTGGAGACAAATTCAACAATAAAGAGTAAATAAAGCATTACAGAGGAAAGTTAATGTCATAATGTAGAAAATTAAGCATGAATTAGTCTAGTAAACTTAGACAAATTCCTGACTTATCAACTTCCTCACACTTCATCTTTGCTTGCCCTCAAGCAAATAGAAACATACTGAAATCTTATAGAAGGGAGTCGTCAGTTTAGAACTGTGCACAAGGAGATCTAATAATGAAAAGCAGTCATGGAAAACAATGATCCACACTTGCAGGTTTTCATAAACAGTGAATTGAGAAGTATTTTGCAAAGGCTTAAGACACATAGTAAAACCACCTGACTCAAATTTCACTGAGGGACTACTTTCCAATTAACTTTCCACAATCCATGGACGACAAGGGGTGAGAAGTAATATATTATTCCATATTACCTTTTATCACCACTGAAGAGGGGAAAATATGCCCAGAAGACCCAAAAGAGAGCAACAGCCCAACAGAGCAAAGAGCAGGGAAAAGGGAGGCCAAGGCAACGACCGGGCGTCCCTGTCCAGGCCCAGGTAGGCCGCAAGCATCGACCGGTCATTAATGACCGGTCATCAGGAGCCCTAGAACATAGCGTAGAGGACGACCGGTCGCCTGTGGCCGGTCGCCATAGGAAGCATTTCGATCGGTCATTTATAACCAGTCGCCAGGAATACGAGATGTAGCATAAAAGGCGCCCGGTCGTTTGTGACCGGGCACCAAATACACCAAATATAGCACGGATACGACCGGTCGCCTGTGACCGGTCCATAAGAGGGCAAAGCAAGTACGGATAGCGACCAAAAAGATAGGGAAATTAGGGTAAGATATTTATCAGATATTTTATAGGCTCACCAAGATATTTATGTGCCAACCTGGCACAATGTAACAGGCTAAAAGGCCAGTGGGAAACACTATAAATAGGGGTTCACCCCCTCAATAAAAGGCACGCGAATAGCATCTGATAAATTTCACTGTTGCATTGCGTTGTTATTACGAATCTCTCTTTCTCCCTTCCCCCTTTTTTCGGTAACAAGGTTAGGTACGAAGATGGCACCCAGAACAAGGAAAAATCTGCAAACCAATGACGGGAGCACTGGACCCGAGGCAACCCACGACTCCATTTCCAAAAAAGACTTGGAAAACATGCTGGCGAGCCTCACTAGATCAATCGACGAAAAAATCGTGGAAGGAAACGAGCTCCTGCAACAGGAATTGATGCAGAGAGACGAGGAATTCCAGCGAAAGTGGGAGGAGATGTCAGAGGCGATAGATCTCCTGAAGGGTCGGGATGCGGCCGGAAGCAATGACGGGAAAAGAGGCACCCGAGGGGAGGCCTTAATCACCATCGAAGAAGAAGAAGATGATGCCATTGACATGAGCCTATACCCCTTCTCCGAGAAGATCCGCAGAGCTAAACTCCCGCCTCACTTCGTCGCCCCGGCGGTGGAGAAGTACGATGGCACTGGGGATCCCGCTCAGCACATAAAGAAGTTCATGTTCGCCATGAACACCCAGGGGATTAGCTCCCTCGCCCTGTGCAATTTGTTCCCTGGAACACTTTCCAAGAGGGCCTTGAGCTGGATCTCGTCCAGGCCACCCCAGTCGATCTCCAGTTTCAAACAACTGACCGAGGAATTCCAACAGTACTTTGCGGCCAGTAAGAAGGTGAAAAGAGAAACGATAGAGCTCATGGATGTAAAGCAGGCGAAGGGAGAAACTGTAAAGGAATACAGCGAGCGGTTCCACAAGCAGGTGGCTGAAATCGACGATATCGATGAGAAGATACTGATCAAAGCCTTCGGTAATGGCTTGGCCCACCCACGCCTCGCTGGAAAGATAGCCACCAAGGCGCCAAAGTCGCATGGTGAGTTAGCCGAGATGATCCACGACTTCCTCAAATCGGAAGTTGCGGAGAATAAGGCCAAGGAGCTCCTCAACAGCTTTAGAGCCCCCACCGTGGGTGAGAAGAAGGCAGGCCAGACAGGTGGGGCGGTTGCGACCGGAGGATCGCACCAGGGGGGAAGCCGATACAAGCCTTATTCCAAGACCCCGGCCCCCCAGGGACAGCAGGCTTCGAGCTCCAGAACTTTCCCGACGGTATCGATAGACCCAGGGAAATATGCCGCCGCCGTAAGAGAAGGGCTTCTCCCCCCACCAAGAAAACCCTTCCCGGGAGAAGTGCCGGTGGCCTTCTGTGAGTACCATGGGCACCGCAGCCACAGAACCATAAACTGCGCGAACCTCGCCAAGGAGCTAAGGATAATTGAGGAGAACAAGAAGAAAGGAAGGGGAGGCCAGCAGAGACAGCACCATGGTAGCCAGTCCTCTCGGCCAAAACCAGAGGGAGAGGTCCACCCCGAATTGGACCATAGCAAGTCCTTCGGGGTAATCACAGGTCTGTAAATCGCCTAGGATAATTCTCTAGGATAGGGGGCGAAGTCCCCCTTTTTAGAAGGGAAAAAATCACCTCTGTACCCGGCTGGGGGCTGTAATTCGTTACTGTTTTATTAAAGCTTTCTTATATATGAGTAGTTGCATCCCGATAAAGTTTCACGTATCTCGAAATCCACGAATAAAACAACAATACAAAAAAAAACTAATGAAATCCTCCTTGAGAATGCTTACAGGACTATTCTCAGAAGTAGGGCCCCTGACCCCCAATGAGAGGAAAAGACACGTCCACGAGGTTCACCGGGAACTCCCGGACAAGAAGGATACGAAGCACCAAAAGCTCCCCCCAATCTACTTCACCGAGGACGATGAAGACGGAGTCCTGTACCCGCACAACGATCCACTGGTCATAAGGGCTCAGGTGAATGACCGCATGATGGAAGGAATCCTGGTCGATAGCGGGGCAGGTGCAAACGTCATTTCTGTCGAGGCAGTAAGGAAACTCGAAATACCGGAAGATAAGATCAAGCCTTACTCAGCCGTACTGGGAGGTTTTGTAGGAGGAATCTCGGCTAAATCTACAGGGAGCATCGACTTCACCATTACCCTAGGGCAAGGGGACGAGAGGCGCACGGAAGAGCTGACGGCCTTCATCCTTCCCGGGCTCTCTGGGTACAACATGTACCTCGGGCGGCCGGGAATAAATGCCTTCAGAGCCATCTGTAGCACCCACCACCTGAAGATGAAGTACCTGACCAGGTCAGGGAAGCTCGTCACGGTAAGAGGGAGCCAGAAAGTCGCGCGGGTATGCGAGGTACGGATCATGGAAAACCTACCAGGAAATGAGACTGTCAAAACCGTGGGGTCTGAGAAGGAATTCAAGGGAAAGCTCCCCCTCCCCGACGAAACGGCGGAACGGTACGGGGCCCCCGCTGATCTCCCAAAAGAGGTACCTCTTCGAACTGACCCTAACAAATCCTTCAAGATTGGAAATGCCTTTGACAGCGAAGAACAAGTCCATCTAACAAGATTCCTGGAAAAAAGAAGGGCCACGTTCGCCTGGAGCACGGAAGAGATGCCCGGAATAGACCCAGACGTTATCCAGCATGACCTCAACGTAGACCCCGCGCACCCAGCAATCCGCCAAAGAAGAAGGGTGATCGGGGCCGAGAGGGACCAGGCTGCTCGAGAAGAAGTCCAAAAACTCCTGCAGGCGGGCTTTATCAGAGAAGTGTCTTACCCCAAGTGGCTGGCGAACGTAGTCATGGTAAAGAAATCTAATGGGAAATGGAGAATGTGTGTGGACTTCACCGACCTGAATAAGGCATGCCCCAAAGATTTTTACCCATTGCCATCGATTGACCGACTGGTCGTCTCGTCGGCCCAAAGCTCCGTCCTGAGCTTCCTAGATGCATTCTCCGGGTATAACCAGATAAAGATGAACGAGAAGGACTCCGAGAAAACTTCTTTCGTCACCTCGGCAGGAGTCTTCTGCTATAAGGTGATGCCATTCGGGCTGAAAAACGCGGCGCGACTTTCCAACGAATGATAGACAAAGTGTTCCGGGAGCAACTCTCGAGAAATGTGGAAGCTTATGTGGATGACATAGTCGTGAGAAGCCCGTCCAAAGAACAACACATGAAAGACTTGGAGGAGACATTCACCACGCTCGACAAATTCCAAATCAAGCTAAACCCGGAGAAATGCGTATTCGGAGTCACCAAAGGAAAATTCCTTGGTTTCATCGTTGGGCAGCGGGGAATAGAGGTCGATCCAGAAAAGACCCAGGCGATTCTCGACCTCAGCCCCCCCAGGAGCATCAAGGACGTCCAGGCCCTTAACGGGAGACTCACCGCCCTAAGCAGGTTTTGTTCAAAATTGCAAGAAAAGGCAATCCCGTTTTTTAACACGTTGAGAAAGAACAGCAAGTTCCAGTGGAGTCAAGAATGCAAAGAAGCCTTCGAGAAGATCAAAGAAATGCTTCGAGAGTTACCCAAGCTGGGAGTCCCAACGCCTGGTCAAGACCTCTATCTCTACCTATCCGCATCGGCCTGGGCGGTGGCAGCAGTCCTAATCATGGAGGACGAAAAGAAGGAGATCCCCGTCTACTACACAGGAAAAATCCTGACTCCCGTAGAAAGACGCTACACCAATATTGAGAAGGTCTTCCTGGCCCTAGTGGTGGCGTCCCGGAAGCTGCGACCGTACTTCCAATCGCACCGAATCCTTGTAAGGACTAACTGGCCGTTGAAGCAAATAACGAACAACCCCAGTGCGTCAGGACGCATGGTAAGTTGGGCAGTTGAACTCACCCAATACGAAATCAACTTTTTACCGAGGACGGCGATCAAAGCTCAGGCCCTAGCAGACTTCATAACGGAAACCAGCTTCGACCAAGAAGAAGGAAAGCCACCCGCCCCATTCATCATCCAGGTAGACGGTGCTCGGTGCAAAACGGGAGCGGGAGCGGGGATTGTAGTCCAGACTCCCGACGGACGGGACATCAACTACGCCTTCCGACTGGAATTCGAAGTAACTAACAACGAGGCCGAGTACGAAGCTCTCATTCAAGGCCTAGAGGTCGCCATCGCCCTAGGTGCGACAGACCTGGAGATATACTCAGACTCCTTGCTGGTCACCCGCCAGCACGACAACATATATGAGGTAAAGGAAGAAAAGCTCTGGAAGTACTTGCTAAGGGTTCAAGAGCTAAAGGCAAGCTTCTCGAGATGTGAGTTGAAACACCTTCCTCGGACAAAAAACACCGAAGCGGACGCGCTAGCGAAGTTAGCAAGCATGGCCGAAAGGATACCAGGTAAGGTGTGGTTGGAGACAAAGACCAACCCGAGCGTAGACGAGGCACAGGTCCTGGCGGCTGAGCCCCTCGTGCCAGAAGAATCTTGGATGACCCCGATCGTGGAGTACATCCTTGAAGGGAAATTGCCCTCGGAGGATAAAGAGGCCAGGACCCAAGCGACGAGCGGCATCATTCTTTTTCGAAGAGGGACGCCTCTACAAAAGGTCGTTCGCCAGGCCCGCCCTCAGATGCGTCACGGACGAAGAGGGAGGTGAGCTTATAAAGGAGGTACATGAAGGGGTTTGCGGAAACCACCAGGGAGAAAGAGCCACGACCCACAAAATCATGAGGCTCGGCTATTACTGGCCGAGAATGCAAAGCCACTGCAAGGAGTACATCCGGAAATGCGCCAGATGCCAGGAGCATGGCAGCAAGATACATAACCCCCCGGCCGCGCAGCAGGCCATACTATCCCCGATCCCGTTCGCAATGTGGGGATTGGATATCATTGGCCCTTTCCCGGAAGCATCTCCCGGGAGGTTCAGGTTCGTGTATGTAGCCATCGATTACTTCACAAAATGGGTGGAAGCGATGCCAACCGTGTCCATCACAGCCAAGAGGTCGCAAGAATTCGTATGGAAGCACATTGTGTGTAGATTCGGGTTGCCAAGGATCATAATAACCGACAATGGGACACAGTTCAATTGCGACAGTTTCCGGGAGTTTTGCGAACAATGGAAAATCGAGGTAAGATTCGCGTCAGTGGCGCACCCTCAGGCCAACGGACAAGTCGAGAATGCAAACGGGCAGATCATAAAAGCGTTGAAGAAAAAGTTAGGGGCAAGAAAGGAGGATGGGCCGAACTATTACACCAAGTCTTGTGGTCCTACCGAACGACGGAAAAGGGGCCAACTGGAGAAACACCTTTCAGGTTAACTTATGGCCTGGAGGCAGTCGTTCCGGCTGAAATTATGATCCCATCAATCCGTTGCGAATCTTACGACGAGCAGCTCAACGATGAAGGGGTAAAAGACGACCTGGACCTCCTTGAGGAAAAGAGAGCCCATGCAGCCGCCCGGATGGTGAAAGACAAGAGAAAAGTAGAGAGGTACTTCAACCGCAAAGTCAGGGAACGAAGCTTTGTCCCTGGCGAACTTGTCCTAAAAGAGGTTAAGCAGCCCAAAAAGCTCGACCCCCAGTGGGAAGGTCCTTACATTATCCATCAGAAGGTTGGGCGAGCTTCATACCACCTGAAGAATGTCGAGGGATATGGGTTGCCCCATTCCTGGCACGCGGAATGCCTCAAGAAATTTTATGTATGAAAATCGATGTAACGCATTGACAACATCAATAAAGAAGTTATTTTTGGAAAAATTCGAGCGCAAAAGAAACAGGATGTAATGCCCTGGAAAAGAAACACCCGGGCCAGGCCCAACAGGATGCAATGCCCTGAAAAAGAAACACCCGGGCCAGGCCCAACAGGATGTAATGCCCTGGCAAAGAAACACCCGGGCCAAGCCCTACAGGATGCAATGCCCTGGAAACCTTGTTATGAGTTGTCGCACTCAAGCAAGAACAAAAACGAAAAACCCATCTCTGGAAACTCTAGGAGCTCTGGTCGCCTGTAACGGGTGAATCATTAGGTGTGGGACGCCACACCGTATCTCGGCTAAATTCCCCCGGCAAACTCTTTCTCCCTCTCTCGGGAAAAAGAGAAAGGGGGAATAACCGCAAGTACCGTCGCTTGGCTACCAAAAGCAAGGATAGGGAAAGAACGAACAGAAGCGCCCGGTCACTAAAAACGACCGGGCGATGACCGGAACGACCGGTCGTTAAAAACAACCAAGTCGCGTCCTTAGGATAAAAGCGTGACCGGTCGCTCGAGCATGACCGGTCTCGCCCGCAAAGCGAATCAGCTAAAAAAAAAGAAAAGAAAGAAGGCAATCGGTAACGCGCGTGATCGAAAGCGACCGGCCGCGAAACAAAAATAACACTAACCAGCGAAATAACTGGCAGAGTAATCCCATTAATCTTTGAAAGCATGTACAATATCAAAACAAAAGAAAGAAACAAAAAGCTAACTAAGCCTAATCTAAAACTTTCTCTGGTCTAAGTCTCTTGTACAGTATCGAGATTCGCGGGAGCAGCCCCTTGTACGCTCTCCGAAGACCCAGACCCCCCGGGGGACGATCGGAGGCCCACACCACCCTGATGCGCGGTACTCCCGGGAGGAAGAAAAGACGCCTGGCCAGGGACAAGGCATGTCTCCCCCGGAAGGCGTCCGAACTTCTCAAGCACCTCATAAAAGGAGGTCTTCTGCGCGACCTCTTGGAAAGACAGCTCCCGGTAAAGGCCGTCATCCATAACCTCCCCCTTACCCGTGAAGAACCTCGAAACAATCTGCCGGCACGACTTCACCATCTTCCCACATTGAGAAGTGAAGGACTCCTTCAGGTGAGCAAGCTTCGTGCTCTGCTGCCGCAGGTCCTCTCGCACCTTCCGAGAGTAAGCCTCGAGGCTGGCCACTTGCTGCTCCAAGGTCTGACCGTAAGCCCGGTACCGGTCGCGGCTAGCATTTTGCGGCAATCAACTCCTCCTTGATGGTCCTCGATCCGCATGTTTAACTTCGCTCCAGTCCCTCAATGGATTCCCAGGCCTCGAGCCTAAGTAAAGAAAGAGAAAGGAGGAAAAATTTTGTCAAAAAAGAGCAAGGACATGAGGAACGGGTGAGGAGGCGAAGAATCACCTCCTCGCAGCCAGCTCGGAGTTTTCTAACTGCAGCCTACGGACTCCTCCTCCAACACCCTTACTTCTCTTCGGAGGAAAGCAGTTGTTCCTGGCAAGCCTCACGCTCACCAGACAACCTGTGGAGCTCGGCAGATAGCTTTCTTTCTCGGAGGCAGGACCTCGCCCAACCGGGCCGCCTCTGCTGCCTTCGCCTCGAAAGACGACAACTCTCCCTTGAGGAGAGCATTCGCCTCAGAAGCAGAGCAAAGCTCTTGGGAAAGTTTGGCCTATCCTCAGCAAGCAACGCCTTCTCTCGCGAAGACCCTCAACCTCTTGATTGTGGGCAGCTCGGGCCTGTCCCACCAAGTATTCCAAGTCAGAAAAGGCAAGCAACCGGGTGACAGCAAACTCACTTCGTACCTTTTCAAAAGACACGACTTCCGTCTCCAGCGACCGGACCTGACCCTTGAGGGAAGGTTTTTCTCTTCACGCAGCTTTTCAACTGCTCCTCATACTTGTCGCAATGCTTTGTGCACGCCCGCCGGGCATCACCCGCTCCTTCTTATGGAAGCGGTCTGCTCGTGCACCCGCCTGGAAATCTCTCTTGAACATGGTCAACGAAGATGCTGTTGGAGGACCGCTCTATCTTCAATTCCTCATGGGCATTGCGGGCCCAGCTCTCCTCCAGGCGTAGCTTCGAGAGAAGGGATTGCACGTGCACATCCACACCCTGTGCAAAGGCCACCGTCTGTACAAAATAAAAATAATAAGTAGAAGAAAGTAAAGGAGGAAAAGAAGCAACCCAAAAGTTAAGAAGGATGGGCCGCTCACTCGGTAGATCCCCGCCACATATGGTTAAGCGAGGCATCCAGCGGGAAGGAGTGTCGCATAATGGCGTCCGCTCCACCCCCCCCCCGATCCTCAACCTCTCTTTTGGCCCGGTCGTGGTCTTCAGAGGGGCAAAGAGGCCATCAGGAGATCCGGACCTACGGATGGCTTCTTTCCACGCTCGGTATAGGAGGATGACTCCGTCACGGGCAGCACAGGAAGAGGCTGACCACGGTGGTAGCACCAGCCATCCTTTGCGGACGGACCGCAGAAAGAATCACGGGCAGGCGGAGGAGGTGAAGACGGTGTGGCGGTCCCGATCCTCCCTTGCCTCCGAACGAAGCTCTGAATCCGCAGGCTCCCCCTCCACCCGGCGCAGGGCCCGCTCCGCCACCGCCGCCCCGGTACTGAAGCCCCGGGCCCCGAGGGGGCAGTCTCCTCCAAAGGCTCCTGTTCCGGAGCGGTATCTGAAGCACCCGACTCGTCAAGATGAACTATGTCGGATGCCTTCGTCCTTTTGGCCATATGCTTCACCCTACCCTTCGAGGAAGAGTCTTCTGATGATGCTGAGTAGGAGACAATTGACGGGCGCCTCGACCGGGCCAGGTTGCCCAGCTCCCTCCCCGACCCTGGCCTTCTCAGCCTCGGGCTGCAAAGCACAGAAACATACAAAACCAGGTAAAAAAAAAGAGCTAGACATTAGCGGCAGGTAACAACCAAGGCAACAAAGAAGTAATCAAAAAAAAAGAAGAAAAGATAACAGGTGGAACACGAAGGATAAGACCGCACATGCACGCCCTCTCTCGTCCCACGGACTAAGATTAAGATCTGACCCGGGCGTAAGAGGAAGAAATACCCGACGGCCGGAACCTGGACTAGTGTACCAAGTACCTGGTTGGTTTGAAGTATCAGACGACCGGGCCTCTGGAGTCCGAGGGGAACCCCCTTCCCCATCCTTTGCCGGTCTCGGCTTCTTTGCCTGGCGATCAGCTTCGCCCCCAGACCGCTTCCGACCAACAACGACCGCTCTTCCTCACGAAGAGCCGACTCCTCCACAGCTTCCAGGGTGGCGTAGTAGTCCACCTTTCCTTCCCCGGTCTTGAAGGACACCAGCTGCCAGCTGTGAAAAGGGCCAACCTTCGCCCCGAGCTGAGGAAAATCTGCGACCAAAGGGGGTAGGTAAGTCCGGAACAAGACAAAAAACGATAAAGAAAGCAGAAAGGGGAGAGGAAAACTCTTACCCTCAGAGTGTGCAAGCAAGGCCAGGCGCGGACCGATGAAAAAGTCCTCAACGCTCGGATGAAGGTCGGCCACCGCCTTCAGGGCCCGGCACATGGTAAGCTCCGACTTCGGAACTGTGGGACTATACAAGGAGCCCCTGATAATCGAGGGGCAATAGGCGACCCCAAGATACCTCCCGGCGGGTGAGAGGATGACAAACCACCGTGCGTTCCAGCGTTGAGCGAGTTTCTTGTACTCAAAGAGTGAATATCCGGACCGACCGGATATGGTCAAGTTGTTGGAGTCGACTCTGCTGGTGAAGAACTGAACGAATTCCGTAGCAGAAAGCGCAACCCCCTTCTCGGCGCAAAGAGCAATGTAAGCGTGAAGGTGACACACCGCTTTCGGGTGAAGCTGAGCAAGCGTGCAGCAACGACGGATTAGAAACCCCATTATGAACGGGTGGGGAGGAACCGTCATCCCACGCAAAAAGAAATCGGAGTACACAGCGTACCCACGACCGAAGTCGTCCAGGGGATGCGAATCTTCAGAGGGAAGGAAAATCTGCGTCCCTGTGGGAACATCCACCTTCGCGAGAAGCGAATCGAGAGCTTTCACGTCCAGAATGCTGGGCAACGGTTCCCGATTATTGGAATAGGCGGACTTAGGTTTTAAGAGAGTCGGGTGGAATTTCCCATCGGATTTAAAGCCCACGATGGCACTTTTGGCGGAAACGCGAGACGATTTGGAGCTCGAAGACGCCATTGAAACAGTGAAACAAAGCAGAGAAGAAAAGGCAAAGCAGAGAGAGAGAGAGAAAGCGGAAATAGCGGAGCGAGAGAGAGAGAATTTGAAAGCTTGTGAAGTGCGAAAGTTGGAGGAAAGAGAAAAACGTCGCTCTCCCAACACCTTTTAAAAGGAGGTAACACAATTTCGGAAATATTTAAAATATAAAAACAAACAAAAGGGTGCTTTTTGCAGGAAAATTGCAGAGACTCTGCGCATTCTGCAGTGACGGCTGGCGTGCGCGAGACGATAAAAATTCTGCAACGGCCACTTCGTACGAACACAGACGCGTGTGTGGCACGGGCATGGCGCACGCGCATCGCACGGACCATAGGAAGTCCCATCCTTTTGTCCGAGGGAAAAAGATGGAACTTGTGGGACTGGGAGATAGGAAAAGAGGAACCTAAGGACCAACGAGAAAACAAAAAGCAAAATTTTTCACCCTCACCCACCCTCCAAACCGGACCGGAAGAGCCAAAGTTCTAAGTTTTAAGTTCTACTTTCCTCGCAAGACGCAAAAGTAGAACTTGTGGGATGATGAAGAGGGGAAAATATGCCCAGAAGACCCAAAAGAGAGCAACAGCCCAACAGAGCAAAGAGCAGGGAAAAGGGAGGCCAAGGCAACGACCGGGTGTGAGCCTCGATTTTAAACCCTATCCTATGTTGAATAAAGTTGCTTGGGATCTGATTGGGTTTTAGGTCCACTTATAGCCTAAGATTAATAACTATGTCATATAACAATAATTATTAAAACCTAAGCTAGCTCACTGGAACCTATTATGAGTCGCCACCTAATTTTAACCTAGATCAAATTAGGAAAGGAGAGTTCGGGTTCGGGGGCTTGATATTCGACTTAATTAGGGTTCAATTACTTTCATTACCCTTCCTAGGTCGTTTTTCCTCTACTTAGTTTATTTATGGCTTATTACGAGTCGTTTTAACCTAAGTGCGCGAGCTTCTGTTTTTTTTTGTTTTTAGCATTTTTTGACAGAGAATTAAAGTGAAATTAAAAGCTACCTAAACTAGGGTTTCGGAGGCAGAATTAGGTCAAATTTTGCTTACGTCCGTAGCCACGGACCAAACGTCCGAGACCACGGACCCCAGTTAGCCTAAACATACAGAAAAGTCGAAATTAAAGGAAAACAAAAATTTGCAAAGTCCGGGGCCACGGACAGGATGTCCGTGGGCCCGGACATTATTAGAAAAACCTAAATTTTGAATTTTTAAAATCCCGCCGCCGTCCGTGGGTGTCCGAGCTTACGGACAGGGAGTCCGGGACCCCGGACACGACGTCCGTGGGTGCGGACAGCCCTCGGACGGCGGCTTCGAGGCTGTTCCCGAAGGTGTTTTCGGCTCAAATTTTATGGGTGCGTAGCCTGAAAGATGTACAATACGTTAGTGATTGAAAGTTTTCAATTTGAATTCGAATTAAGCACGAAACTTAGCAAACAAGTTATCTGACAGAGGCTTAAATAAACAGCAATACAGAAGCGTACGAAGGTTAGTTAGAGCCCAAATTTTGAGGCAAGACAGATAATACCGTGGTGAATCAGGGAAGTGGAGTTTCTACCTGTTTTACCTTCGGATTCACAACATTTCTTCACACCGGGATTCGTCGAGTGCTCCGTTGATGGCAGACCCGAGAGGATTTCGACCCAAGCTTCTGGTTGTTGGTTGTTCTTGCTGTTCTTCACGTTTTAGAGGTGTTTTTGTGAGGTTTTGATGATTATTGGTGCTTTGGGGATTGGAAAACGTGTTTAGATGGTGATTTCGGGGGATTTTCAGTATGATTTGGGTGGCCGGGTGTTGGAAAACATGAGAGAGAGAGAGGAGGCCGTGTTTTCTGACTCTCTAGGGTTCTTCAGTATGTGAGGTTCTGATTTTATCCAAAAACCTATCCCCTTATATAGACTTCCTTAAAGATAAAGAGAATCTAGTAAAAGTAAGATTTTTCGATATTTTAACTAAGCACTTCCCAAAGGAATTTTGCTATGAAATTTTAACCACATGTCAAGAATGGATATTATGAATTTTCTGAGGTGGAAACGAATTTTTTAAATGCTGGAGCATTTTTAAATTGAATTTCTCGTCAGATTCAGTCAGAAATTGCTAGAAAATTATTGGAAATTCGAAAAATCATAATTCCAACGCCGTTATGCTTAAAATGTCATCCTCTATCATGGGTTAAAATATCAAAGCATTCCGAGCTGATTTGGGCACCCTTTGGAGGAGAGAGAAAGCCTATAGGAGAACTCAGAAGCCTTAAAAATTACGAAAACGCCCCTGACAATGACGAAGCTGCTCCTCAGGCCCTGGAACACGCCGATCGGGCCGGAGACTCTTACTGTTTGATGAAGATGGCTCTCACAACCTCGTAGACCTTAACCAGGGGGTCAAAATTTTGGGTATAACAGATTGCCCCCCGTCAACTGGACTTTGTAACGAATGTGAAAAGTCTGGTTGATGCTTGAGTGGTGCCCTAAAATTTTGGACTCCACAGAATCCTCCACGTTGTGTGAAACCGGGTTAACGATGCCCAGCAATTCGGAGGCGCTGACTACCTAAGCTACAAAGCATTGTCGAGCTTTTCTAAGGCGCTGACTACCTAGAGGTAATAATGAGGTAATGCCAGACTATTCTAAGGTGCCGACTACCTATAAGGATGATACAATGTCAAGCTATTCTAAGGCGTTGACTACCTGAAATGATGATATGTTGTCGAGCTATTCTAAGGCGCTGACCACCTAAAGTGATGAAAATGATGCCAAGCTATTCTAAGGCGTTGACTACCTAGAATGTGAAAACTGGATGCAAATGCAAGAATGCTGAAATGCTAATGATGCAAATGATGCTGATGCTGATGATAATGCCGATGGTGTTGATGATGCTGATGATGCTGATGATGCTCGGATGCCTCTGGGGGACCGAAACCCGTGCCGATGCTCCTGGCTGGACCCAATGTGGACTTATTGCCATCGCCCCCCAAGCCGGTGTGCAGGGATAACTCCTGGTAAAAACCCTGGGGACTTATTGCCTTTGCCCACCATTCGTTGATCCCAAAAAATAAGTTGACATCGCAAAAGGAGGATTTATTGCCATCACCTCGCCAACTTTCTGTCGCCAGGTCTTGTGACGCGCCTGGGTAATGCAGCTAGGTCTTATGACGAGCCCATATGAATGAGATGAATGCAATGTGTTTGATGAGAGTGGGTAAGCTAAGAGGTAATGCTAGGTCTTACTACGAGCCTAAGGGAATGCAACTAGGTCTTATGACGAGCCTAAAGGGAGGTTCTAGGTCTTATGACGAGCCTAAAGGTTGGATCTAGGTCTTATGACGAGCTTAAGGGGTAGTTCTAGGTCTTATGACGAGCCTAAGGGAATGCAACTAGGTCTTATGACGAGCCTAAAGGGTAGTTCTAGGTCTTATGACGAGCCTAAGGATGGTTCTAGGTCTTATGACGAGCCTAAAGGGTAGTCTAGGTCTTGGACGAGCCTAAAGATGAATCTAAGTGAACGTGAGTAAGATGTATGATGGGTCTAAACAGATGTAGAAGGATTAGGGTTTATGTCAAACCTGGAAACGGTGGGGCTCAAGACGGGCCTGCGGGTGTTTGAGTTGTGAAGGTAGGGCTTAGGACGGGCCTGCAGATGTCTGAGTGTGAAGGTAGGGCTTAGGACGGGCCTGAGGGAATTTGATGTGGAGGTAGGGCTTAGGACGGGCCTGAGGATTTGATGTGGAGGTAGGCTTAGGACGGGCCTGATGTTTGAGTGTGGAGGTAGGGCTTAGGACGGGCCTGTGCGATATGAGGAGGGTTTGATCCTTTGGATTTTGGATTTTTGGGACTCAATCAGTGTCATTGTTGCAATTGTTGGGACCAACAATTGCCCCCAGTATTTTTTCCTTAAGGCAATCTGAGTTTTTTAGGATTTTATGGCAATCGATCGGAACGATCGATTGCCCCCAGTATTTTCTTTGATTAATCTGCAACAAGTCTCACTCTCACAGGTCAGGGTTATCTTTATGTGGTGCTTCTATCCTACACTCGTGTTTGGTGTTTGCACTCGTTCTCCTTACGTCACAACTCTCAACCATTGAATTTGACATTTGTTAGATTTACGTGTTCAACCTGTTACTTTCACATGATTGGATACACAACTACTAAGTCGGAAGTCTTTTGGCTTATACGTGGCTATGGGTGTGATGAATGACAATAGGACATGGAGGAATGTTTAGGATATGTGGAGCTATAAGGGTGACCAAAGCTGCAACTTGCACCGTCTCTCGGACTTGTCTTTTTGCCTTGAAGTCGTTTGGCTACTTCGTGATGACTTCGCTTATGAACTTGGGACTTGGAACTTTTGATTGTTCCTTGCATCTTTCCCCTTTCTTCCAATTTTGGGTTTCTTCAAGGCTTTTCAGGTTTGCCTTTCTTTGAATCTCCTTTCCTTCGGGGTTCTTGTGTTTCCCGGTTTTGATCTTTGAGAGCTGTTTTTGATGTTAGCTCATTTTGGATCCTGTATTTGCGGATCGCCTCGTCACGCTGGTAGCGGCTTTGCTTCTTTGAACTTGTGAAGTTGTTGTTCAAAAGTCGGGCTCCTTGCTTCCTTTGGTCACCGGGTCGGTTATTCATCATTGGCGGGCTTGTTTGTGGAGCCTATAGTGTTGTAAAAGAGGTCATATATGAAAAGCTCAGCGGGGTGCCTAGGGTTTAATGTCAGGGTTCACAAGCTTTTGGCTGTGTGGTGCTGTTTCCTAGGTGCTTCGTCATCCCTAATAGTTGTGTATCCTTTCTTTGCTACTTTTCACAGGTTTAAGCGTAAATTTACAAATTATCTCCTTCGATCGGAGTCATGCCGTTTGCCTCACCTTTGGATGTGACCTCTCTGGAGCCGTGTAAAAATGACACGCTCTTTCGCTCTTGGTTTTACCACTCAAGGCACTCTCGCGAAGTGTACACTCGGAGACTTGCTTGCACATTTAAACAAAAGAAATAAACATTATCGCTCCTTAGCTCAGATTGCCCCCAGTATCGTTGTGGGGTTTTTTTTCTCGACAAGCCTTTTGAGTACCCAAGTTATTTTGAGGAGGGGTGATTACATGTGTGAGGATGGTGGTGAGTAGTGATGGGGCGATTGTTAAGTGATTTATTTTTCCTGTTTCAAAAACCTCTTCCAGTTTAGACTTTGGTGAAGTGACGGAGAGATAAAGTGATAGGACACATGGGTGAAATGACTTGTTTTTTACCTTGTTTTGACGGCAAAGACGCATAACTAACTTGTGATAGTGGACAACGATTTCCTATATGCAAGAGTTTTCTCGGATAACATGAAATAAAACATGCAACAAGTGTCAAGGCACAAAGTCACCAAAAGAAAAACTCATGTCTGACAATACAAACGAAAAAGGACATGAAACATCTAGAGAAAATTCAAAGTCCTAAAACTACTGCTCTGGAGGAGGTGGACGTGGGAAGACTGAATACATGTGAGCCATGAAAGCATCCATGCGACCCTCCATGCGCACCTGCCTACGCTCCATGCGACCCTGGGTGATGTGGAGAGACTGGATATCCCTCTGCAAGCTCTCAAGTGTGGCTGGCTGTGGTGACGGAGCGGGTAAGGCGTAGTATGAGGAAAGTGGTACAGGGTACTCAGTACCCATGTAACTCGGTCCCTCACCCTGGTAGGTGTGTCCTCCTGACGGGTCCTCGTGGTGTGGGATGTCCTCAGGCTCCGGTCCGCTGCCTCTGCCTCTGCCTGGGCCGGACTGGTCTCTGAGAGAAGACTCTGGCCTGCTGCGGGAAAGCCCAACCCTGATCGGCTGAGTAGCCAAGGGACCTCAGCATCTCCATGGTGTAGGTGGGATACAAGGGCTCCCAATCATCATTCCCCATCGGGACCCGCGCGCACTCGCATAGCCACTGAATGAAACTCGGGTAAACCAAAGCGTGGCGACCAGCCCGGGCTGCTATCATCAGGTGGTCTCTCATCAGGACAGACAGCGGGATCAAGCCCTCCTCTGAGTCAGGTGGATGCTGAATGTACCTCATGAGGAAGCAGTAGCGAGCGGAGACGTCGTTACGCGCTTTCGGTAGCACGTTACGAGACAGGACCTCCAATAACACCCTATCAAGAGCGGTAGGTAAAGCGGAGGGGAGGATCACCTGCTTCCTTGGCTGATCCCTCGTAGAAGAACGAACGCGCTCTGATAAAGTCGAGTGCTGCAGATAGAACTGGCGTGCCTCGCTCTCCAAGGCCGCCATCGTCTCTAGCCCCCTGTGCTCAGGGTCACTAGGATGCAAGCCGTAAAAATGCACAAAGTCGTCCAGCCCACAGCAATGTGCTGACCCCGTACATAGGATACCACAGCCCCGGTATCGTCCTGGTCCAAGTTAGCATAGAACTCTATCACTAACTCTCTAACATAGCTCTTCGGGCAGGCAAGCAACCCCACCCAGTGAAGGTGCTGAAATAGGTGGTCGAGGTCGAAAGTGGCGATCACGTCATCGCCGAAGAGACGCTCCTGCTGGATGGAAATATCCTGATTCTCATAGAACCAGCGCTCCTGCTGAGCTCCTCTGAAACGGGTATGGTCATAGGTAGGGGATGTCTCTCTGCGGCGCCTGCGACGTGGCTGAGAGCCTGATGCCCCAGCCCCAACTACCCCACGGGAACTCCTACGACCCTCCATGGTATGCCTGTGGATTCAACGAGACAAAAGACATATAATTCTGCAGGAATTTTGACAGAGTCTCCCCTAAATTTTCACGAATCCCGTGCTTTCAAATGCACTCCACACCATATAATCAGTCCTAGGATCTACCACGTATGCAAATTTTAAACATTCCACAAGCAAAAAACGCGAGAAACCACATTTCACACTAAAACACACTAAACTAGAACGGACGACTTTTGACAGTTATAAGCAATTTTATCCTTCCAAACAAACTTTTCACGTCTTAAAATGCCCTTCTAAAGCTAGTTGGCCATTTTAAACATAAAAAACCAAACTTCAAAAATTTGACCCGAGAACCACCATTGTCGTCTTCTTCCTAGCTCCAAATTTCGTTTTTCTTCGTTTCTTCACCAAAATGGACAAATGAGTAGTCAAAATGTAGAGAAACCTTACCCAAATACAATGGTGGAAGAGTATTTTGGATTGAGGGTCGAGAAAGTGTCGAAAATGGCCAAAAACAACTCGCCCCGGACCTAGCTCGGACGCAACTTTCAGCCTCCGTAAGTGCTCGAAATGGAGAGATCTTGGTATGGAAATGCCTAGAATTGAAAGAGGGATGTTTTGTGAGCAAAATGGCGGTGGAATGGAGTGATTTGGCCAAGAAATGAGTGAGATATGGAGGAGAGAAGTTAGGGTTTTGGAAATGGAGGTTGCTGGAATGAAAATGGCGAATTTGGGACGAATTCCCGATTTGAATCGGCTGGGGAAGTCACTAAGTGGAACGGCGTCGTTTGGAGGTCAAACGGGCGCGTCTGAGTCAACGTCCGGGGCCACGGACGGCGCGTCCGGGGTCACGGACGCCCCTTTTCTTTTTCCTTTTCTCCGAAAATTGATTGATTAAACTAAAAGAGGTCTAACAAAACAAAATATTCTCTTTATTCATCTCGAAGTTAGAAGAAGTACACATTATAGAGTTCTAAGAAAACAGGAAATGCCTAGGATTAAGTGTCTAGAACGCAAGTTTCCTCTTGACAACTCTTGGCTCGGTCAACCCCTCCTTTCTTCGTTTGAATGCATCCACCTCCTCCTTTCGACCGTATAGCCATTTCCGATAGCTTGCTGAGAGCTCCAAGTCTTCAAGTGCTAGGGGCTTCACCACTTGAACTTCCCCTTCGAGTCGATCCATCATGATTGCATAAAGAGCCTCATGATCGTATGCTTTCCTTGGTGCTTCGTATAACAAACCCTTGGGTCGGCTCTGGGCTCGCCCAATCTGACGGCTGGAACGCCATGGGTGGATGACATAAAAGCTCTCAAAACCGGGTAACGAGACCCCTCCATAATAGCCTCCACACATTCGAACTCCTTCAATTTTCCAAGCTGAGACCGTCCATCGAACTTGATGTCCCTGCCGTATGGAGTTCAAAAGGGCCGGCCATCCATCAACCGGCTCCTCGGGGGCTCGCCTTCTAGGGAGATGCTGGATCGTGAACGTTTGGTTATACTCAGGAATCAGCTTGAGCCGCTCGAGAAGCCAGACTTGCAGAAGATAAATGCTCCCTTCGAAGAAGTAAGGGGTATCCTTTGACTTGGGCCATGAATCCAAACTCTGAATAATCTGCGCGACTATCAATGGTCCCAAGGCGAAACCGGCTCGAACCTGTAGAAGCAAAGGGAAAACTTTTCGGTGTATAGCCATGTATGGGGTTCTGAAAAGGTAGATTGCCAACAATGCGAGATCGAGAAAGTTCCTCTTGTGTTCTAAAGAAGTCTCAGGGGTAATGAAGTCTGAAAGAGTTTCCACCGGCAATCCTTCGGGCCCTACCATTCCTAGTAACTGGGTCGGACTTAGCCCAAGTAAATAGGAATGGGCCTCGACCGGCGAGGGTGTCAAGTTTGGTACCACCGGGCTAGCTAGGGTATTGGCCCCTAGGAGTGCGTCAAACTCCTCAGGCAGCAAAGTCAGCTCATTATCTCCAAACTTGAAAAGATGTTCAACCGGGTCCCAATGGTTAATAGCCGCTCTCAGGAAATCTTCGTGCAATCGGGTCTGGGATAAATATGCCAGAGTGTGGAGGATGGACAGCTTATTGACTTTCTTTGACCAGTTGAACACATCTTTCATAGTTCTGTCACAGGACTTGTTGAATTCGAAGCAGTGGGCCATGGACCTTTTCCTGTTTTTACCAAGAAAAGAAAACACACAGGATATCAATCAGCACTCAACTTTGTTTATGGGCCACAAACAACTGGGACTTCAAACTGGGTTGGGCCAACTGTGGGGGTAACTCCCTATCCGTTCTAAGTCTGGTTATGGGCCAATCACAAGAGCAAACAAGGTTCCACACAAGTTCAAAATGTCCTCACCTGACGACCTTGATTAATGGGTATGGATCAATCCGGAGAGGTGCTTGGGGCGCGGGCCCAGGTCACCACAAAGGAATAGGGCTTGCACGCTATTCTCCTTGGGCCACCCCACTTTTTTCACATCACCTAAAGGTGTGCGTCTACGGTCGGGTCTTTGACTGACCAAACAATGGGCTTGGTAAGGGTACTGCCAGGAAAATGCTTGGGGCTAAAGCCCAGGTATTAAGGGGGTGTGGTTAGACGACACCCTCCTCTTTTCCCCCACTTATTCACATCACCTAAAAGGTGTGAGTCCCTGACAGGGGACCCTCAAATGGGTCCCGGGGTGAAATCGGTTTGCGTGGACCCTCGCTCTCATATGATGCAAGGGTGCAGGAATTAAAGTGCGCACAGAGGTAAACAAACAATGTAATAAAGCCATAAATAAATATTTTTCAAGTTAAGCCCTCTTTCTTAAAATCAAACAAGTTAAAATTAAGAAGTAAATCCCCAGCAGAGTCGCCAGTCTGTGAGCCTCGATTTTAAACCCTATCCTATGTTGAATAAAGTTGATTGGGATCTGATTGGGTTTTAGGTCCACTTATAGCCTAAGATTAATAACTATGTCATATAACAATAATTATTAAAACCTAAGCTAGCTCACTGGAACCTATTATGAGTCGCCACCTAATTTTAACCTAGATCAAATTAGGAAAGGAGAGTTCGGGTTCGGGGGCTTGATATTCGACTTAATTAGGGTTCAATTACTTTCATTACCCTTCCTAGGTCGTTTTTCCTCTACTTAGTTTATTTACGGCTTATTACGAGTCGTTTTAACCTAAGTGCGCGAGCTTCTGTTTTTTTTTGTTTTTAGCATTTTTTGACAGAGAATTAAAGTGAAATTAAAAGCTACCTAAACTAGGGTTTCGGAGGCAGAATTAGGTCAAATTTTGCTTACGTCCGTAGCCACGGACCAAACGTCCGAGACCACGGACCCCAGTTAGCCTAAACATACAGAAAAGTCGAAATTAAAGGAAAACAAAAATTTGCAAAGTCCGGGGCCACGGACAGGATTCCGTGGCCCGGACATATTAGAAAAAACCTAAATTTTGAATTTTAAAATCCCACCGCCGTCCGTGGGTGTCCGAGCTTACGGACAGGGAGTCCGGGACCCCGGACACGACGTCCGTGGGTGCGGACAGCCCTCGGACGGCGGCTTCGAGGCTGTTCCCGAAGGTGTTTTCGGCTCAAATTTTATGGGTGCGTAGCCTGAAAGATGTACAATACGTTAGTGATTGAAAGTTTTCAATTTGAATTCGAATTAAGCACGAAACTTAGCAAACAAGTTATCTGACAGAGGCTTAAATAAACAGCAATACAGAAGCGTACGAAGGTTAGTTAGAGCCCAAATTTTGAGGCAAGACAGATAATACCGTGGTGAATCAGGGAAGTGGAGTTTCTACCTGTTTTACCTTCGGATTCACAACGTTTCTTCACACCGGGATTCGTCGAGTGCTCCGTTGATGGCAGACCCGAGAGGATTTCGACCCAAGCTTCTGGTTGTTGGTTGTTCTTGCTGTTCTTCACGTTTTAGAGGTGTTTTTGTGAGGTTTGATGATTATGGTGCTTTGGGGATTGGAAAACGTGTTTTAGATGGTGATTTCGGGGGATTTTCAGTATGATTTGGGTGGCCGGGTGTTGGAAAACGTGAGAGAGAGAGAGGAGGCCGTGTTTTCTGACTCTCTAGGGTTCTTCAGTATGTGAGGTTCTGATTTTATCCAAAAACCTATCCCCTTATATAGACTTCCTTAAAGATAAAGAGAATCTAGTAAAAGTAAGATTTTGGATATTTTAACTAAGCAACTTCCCAAAGGAATTTTGCTATGAAATTTTAACCACATGTCAAGAATGGATATTATGAATTTTCTGAGGTGGAAACGAATTTTTTAAATGCTGGAGCATTTTTAAATTGAATTTCTCGTCAGATTCAGTCAGAAATTGCTAGAAAATTATTGGAAATTCGAAAAATCAAAATTCCAACGCCGTTATGCTTAAAATGTCATCCTCTATCATGGGTTAAAATATCAAAGCATTCCGAGCTGATTTGGGCACCCTTTGGAGGAGAGAGAAAGCCTATAGGAGAACTCAGAAGCCTTAAAAATTACGAAAACGCCCCTGACAATGACGAAGCTGCTCCTCAGGCCCTGGAACATGGCGATCGGGCCGGAGACTCTTACTGTTTGATGAAGATGGCTCTCACAACCTCGTAGACCTTAACCAGGGGTCAAAATTTTGGGTATAACACCGGGCGTCCCTATCCAGGCCCAGGTAGGCCGCAAGCATCGACTGGTCATTAATGACCGGTCATCAGGAGCCCTAGAACATAGCGTAGAGGATGACCGGTCGCCTGTGACCGGTCGCCATAGGAAGCATTTTCGATCGGTCATTTATAACCAGTCGCCAGGAATACGAGATGTAGCATAAAAGGCGCCCGGTCATTTATGACCGGGCACCAAATACACCAAATATAGCACGGATACGACCGGTCGCCTGTGACCGGTCCATAAGAGGGCAAAGCAAGTACGGATAACGACCAAAAAGATAGGGAAATTAGGGTAAGATATTTATCAGATATTTTATAGGCTCACCAAGATATTTATGTGCCAACCTGGCACAATGTAACGGGCTAAAAGGCCAGTGAGAAACACTATAAATAGGGGTTCACCCCCTCAATAAAAGGCACGCGAACAGCATCTGAGAAATTTCACTGTTGCATTACGTTGTTATTACGAAAAGGGTGATGAGGCACCTCGAGGACTTAATTACCAAATGGGCGAGGCCT
Source organism: Limonium bicolor (assembly GCA_023374045.1). Classification (NCBI taxonomy): domain Eukaryota; kingdom Viridiplantae; phylum Streptophyta; class Magnoliopsida; order Caryophyllales; family Plumbaginaceae; genus Limonium; species Limonium bicolor. Next base: position 94,569,763 of record CM041776.1, read on the forward strand.
GTTTTCTAGGTTAAAAGTTCGATTAGAGGAGTACCTTGCCTTTGTCCTTCCTTCCTTTCATTCAATAATCATTCCTAAAGTCCCTAAGTGAAATCAAAGACAAATAGCTATACTAATAGGCTTAACTTTTTAGTGAAGAAAAAGACAAGCATTAATCAAAAACTGTACATACAAGCAGTGCAACCAGAATTCCCACAACTGTTTTCCAGCTTCGATCTCACAAAAACTAGTGCTACTCGTGCGGTGTTCCAAACCAACATATCCAACCACTGACTAAGACTCAAGTATGTTATGCAACCAAAAATTTTTGAGGGCAAACAAAAATATTGTGAAAAAGGAGTGATAGCCTTAAGAATGTTTAAAATTTGCACATTCGAATGTAATTGAGCAAGAGTATGAGCATGTGTAATTTCCTTTCCTCACATTTAAAAATTAGCAATGCCCTCATTGCTTCATGAAAATGATTAAGAAGGAAGGAAAAACATAAATTTGCAGAAAACAACGTTTGAAGAATAAAAGAGGTTAGAAAATCACGTCCCTGGAGTATTTTGAGGACAACGTCCTCACACTTAGCTAAAAACATCGGGGTGTTGAATGCTGTAGAAAATTCGACATAGTTTCCTTTGGTTCCCTCAATTCCTCACACTTAGCAAAAGCAGACCTGTAGCTCAAGAAATAAAACCAAAAGCCAATACTGACTTGCAGAAACGGTAAGCGTGCGGGAAACATTATAGTTAATAAAACAAACCAAAAATAGACGACAACATCCGAATCTAAAACAAAAAGAAGAACAACCAAAAGAAAACTTCTCTGAAAAACTAAGAGAATAAAAACATCAAAATAGTCGAAAAAGGTTGAAAATGAAGTAACCCACTCTCCAGGAGCCTAGGGCTGTGGTGGAGGCTGTGACTGTGACCCATGCAGAAGATGCCATGCCTCCATACGGGCGAAGCGTGTATCATACTCAGCCATCCTCGCCTCTTGGCGAACCTCAGCAGCTTGGCGACGCGCCTCTAAAGATGTCAGACGGACCCCATAGTTCTGAACTTGAGTGGATAAGTCATCGAGGCGCGAGCCAAAAGCATCAAAGCGGGCAGTACACACCCTCTACCAATCCCTAAACTCCGTCATCAGCTCCTCAAATCCCTGTGTCGGATCCACAGCAGGTCCATCAGCACCCCTAAGCTGTGAAGGCCCGGCCCCATCGGCACCAGCAGCCCGAGCAGCTCTCTCACCCGGTCGGGCACGACGGCGCTTTATCCACCCGTCTCCGATCTTCTCCCACTGAAAGTGATGCATAGCAGTCATGTCCAAGGGAGATGCGGGGTTCTGAGGCTGCTCATCACGAAAACTAACTCCAGCCTTCTCAAAAAGATACTGCAGAAAGTGTGGAAAAGCAAGAGAAGCAGTGCTGTCCACATCCATGATACGTAAAATATGATCAATAACAACAGAAGAGAAAACAATAGGACAAGCGCCGCGAGAGAACTCATCATCCAATAGATGTCGCATAAAGAAACAATCTAGAGCATTCAAGTCAGCACACTCTCGCGGGCGGACATTATGCATAATAATGGCCAGAAGCAACCGCTCAATCGGAGTCTGCAGTTTATCCCCTGTCACAACCTGCTTATCCCTGGTAGACCGTCTTTGACGGTTCTGTACCTCAGGGTCATTTACTACTAGCCTCAAATAGTGTTCCTTCGCCCTTTTCTTATCATTATCCAAATTTTTCACAGCCTCCCTAAACACATCCCTATCAAAAGCATCCTGCACTCCAAAATACTCATCAACTGCTCCATGATCAATCTCAATGTACCTCCCTTTTATCCATGCGCTAATTATATCATAACCATCCGTCTTCTCAGCATTAGCATAAAACAATTTGATCAAGCGCGGATAATAGCATCCCCGACCCACATGCAACAAATTTCCCTAACCCTTTGTACCGAACACATTCTGTAAATCAAATTCAGCAATCAACTCATCAGACACTGACCTTTCCGGAATAATTTTCCAGTCCTTGACATTATACCAATCAAATGCCGCATCGCTGATGAAATCGGCACGCACGGACTCGCGGTATTGGACTGGAGGTGCAGGCGGAGCAGGTGCGGCCGATGTCGAGGCAGCAGCAGAAGACCAACGGGAGCGCTTGGGCGCCATAGCAACTAGCAGAAATGGATATACTCTGAATTGGGCTTGACCGGTTCGACTAGGTAAGCAGTGTGGAAATTTAAGTGCCGAGTTGGGCTAGAATTGGGAGATAAGGTGCGGTGGCGATGAGGAATGTAGTAGTGGTGATGTGGGTCGAAGGTGGGGCGAATTGGAGAAGGGGTGGACTAGGAAAGAACGGGTGGCGGCTGCGAAGTGGAGGAGCGGTGAAGTGGTGGTGGCGGTGTTGGGACGCTTGTCGGGGCGAGACCAATGCCGAGAATAGGCGAGGTCGGGGCGGTGGGTATGGCGAGACGGAGATGGTGCAGTGGAGCAGTGGAGTGGTGGTGGTGACTGCGGAAATGGCGAAAGCAGGGCGACTGGGAATTGGGTAGCAGCGAGGAAGATGGGTGGTGGTGGCGGCGACTGCGGGTCAAGAAGATGGGAGGCTGGGACGGGTACAATGGCGAAAGCAGCAAAGTCGGGAGACTGGGTAATGGAGTAGCGGCGCGAGGAAGATGGAGGAGAGGTAGGGATTAAGTCCCGCGCCCCGCATTTTGATTCTGCTGTGTACTTGGTCCGGGTTTGCAAACCCATACCCAAACCCGGACCACACTTAAATCACGCCAGTGAGGTCTCCGCTTATGCAGTCCGGGTTTGCAAACCAATACTCAAACCCGGACCACGTCCAAAAGTAGTCAGTAGCTTCTCCGCTTATGTGGTACGGGTTTGCAAACCAGCGCGAAAACCGGACGATCTCCTAAACATGCCAGTAGCTTCGACCAACTATAGTCCGGGTTTATAAATCCAACGCCAAACCCGGACCACCCTCAAAAGTGGCCAGAAACTCAATTTGGTAACTGATGTCCCTCTAAACTCCTGAATTCACCTTCAAACCCATGTAAAACTAAACAGAACATTTCTAACAAACTCATTAGCCCAAAAATAATGAAAAACAATAAAACTTACGAGAAATAAACAAAAACGAAAATAATAAAACTCACAAAACTGGGTTGTCTCCCAGCCAGCCGCCCGTTTTTTCGGTCTTTGGCTAGACCATGCATTGGATAATCAGTATGGAGGTTCAAAGACCGTGATCACCGAATGGACTTCAGCAATGTCACCACTGAGATAATGCTTCAGCTGTGACCCACTGACTTTGAATGTTTCCCCTTCTATATTGATTAAACCGATGGCTCCATAGGGCGAGACATTCGTCACTGTAAACGGTCCAGACCAATGAGACTTCAACTTCCCTAGAAACAATTTTAAACGGGAGTTGAATAGAAGAACCTTATCCCCAACGTGAAACACACGCTTGACCAATAGCTTATCATGCCACCTCTTCGTTTTCTCCTTATAAATCTTGGCGTTCTCATAAGCTTCCTCTCGAAACTCCTCCAGATCACACAGCTGTAACTTACGCTTCTCACCAGCCTTTTGCAAATCAAAATTCAATGCCTTGAGTGCCCAAAAAGACTTGTGCTCCAGCTCCACAGGTAAGTGACACGCCTTGCCAAAAACCAACTTATACGGGGACATACCTAGAGGTGTTTTAAATGCAGTGCGGTAAGCCCACAAGGCGTCATCCAACTTAAGGGACCAATCTCGCCTCGAGGATGTGACAGATTTCTGGAGGATCCACTTAATTTCCCTATTGGTAATCTCGGTTTGCCCGTTCGTCTGTGGATGATACGGTAGATAAATCTTATGTCGCACACCATATTTATGTAGAAGAGCCTCAAACTGCTTGTTGCAGAAGTGTGTACCCCCGTCACTGATGATCGCTCGTGGAACACCGAAACGGGTAAAGATATTCCACTTAAGAAACTTGAGCACCACTCTTGCATCATTGGTCGGTGCTGCTATCGCTTCAGCCCACTTGGTGACATAATCCACCGCAACCAAGATGTAGAGGTTGCCCTGAGATGATGGTAACGGTCCCATGAAATCAATACCCCATAGATCGAACGGTTCAACCTCCAGAATCGAATTCAAAGGCATCTCATGACGTCTGGATAAATCCCCTGCCTCTGACATTGGTCGCATGTGGAAACAAACTGATAACAGTCCTTAATCAGATTCTTCCAGAAGAAACCAGCCTCCAAAACTTTCACGGCTGTCCTAGCCGGACCAAAATGACCCCCTGCTTCTCTAGAATGGCAGTGTGTCAGGATGTCTCTAGCTTCATTCTCAGATACGCAACGACGAACTCATACCATCGGCACAGACCTTGAACAGAAACGGGTCGTCCCAAAGGTAGTGCTTGACCGTGGAGAAGAACTTCTTCTTCTGCTGATATGACAACTCTGGAGGAACGATGCCCTTGGCTAGGTAGTTTGCAATATCAGTGTACCAAGGATCCGTGGAATGACCGATCATTAAGACATACTTATCAGGAAAATACTCATTGATTGGCCTGCCATCATCTGGAACCTCCATGTGGGATAAGTGATCTGCCACTCCGTTCTGCGCTCCAGGTTTATCTTTAATCTCAATGTCGAACTCCTGCAAAAGCAAAATCCAACGGATCAAATGAGGTTTAGCATCAACCTTTCCAAAGAGATACCTGAGAGTGGAATGGTCGGTGTGCACGATGACTTTGCTGCCAATGATGTATGGTCGAAACTTATCGCATGCAAAGACAATCGCCAACAGCTCCTTCTCCGTCGTGGCGTAGTTCTTCTGCGCCTCATTCATAGTCTTACTTGCATAGTAGACTATCCTCAATACCTTGTCATGCCTCTGTCCCAAAGCTGCTCCCACCGCGTAGTCACTGGCATCACACATAATCTCAAAAGGCAACGACCAATCAGGAGCAACAATAATAGGTGCAGAAATCAAATTAGCTTTGAGTAAATTGAACGCATCTAAGCACTCCTTTGTAAACTCAAATTTAGCATCCTTAAGTAATAAATCACAAAGAGGCTTAGAGATCTTAGAAAAATCCTTGACGAAACGCCTATAAAAACCTGCGTGACCGAGAAAACTACGGACGTCCTGTACCGATGATGGTGGTGGCAACTGCTCTATGACTTCAACCTTGGCCTTGTCCACCTCGATCCCCTTCTTAGAAATCTTGTGACCAAGCACGTTGCCTTCCTGCACCATGAAGTGGCACATCTCCCAATTGAGCACCAAGTTAGTCTCCCTACATCTTGCCAAAATCAAATCCAAGTCTCTCAAGCACGCATCAAAGGTCGGTCCAAAAACAAAAAAAATCATTCATAAGACTTCGATGCACTTTTCAATAAAATCAGCAAAGATAGCAGTCATGCATCGTTGAAAAGTACCAGGTGCATTACATAAACCAAAGGGCATGCGACGATAAGCATAAGTACCATATGGACATGTAAAAGTGGTTTTCTCTTGCTCCTCCTTGGCAATTGGAATTTGAAAATATCCAGAGTAACCATCTAAGAAACAGTAATATTCTTGTCCTGCAAGCCTCTCTAGCATCTGGTCAATAAAGGGAAGGGGGAAATGGTCTTTCCTAGTGGCGGCATTTAACTTCCTATAATCAATGCAAACTCTATGCCCAGTAATAGTACACTGAGGGATTAATTCACCTTTATCATTAGGAACGACAGTTAAGCCCCCTTTCTTGGGTACTACCTGAGTAGGACTTACCCATTCGCTGTCAAAGATTGGATAGATTATACCTGCATCCAGTAGCTTGATAACTTCCTTCTTGACTACCTCTTTCATATGCGTTTTAGTCTCCGCTGTGCCTGTCTCAATGGCTTGTAGTCCCCTCAAGATAATGTGTGGGTGCAGAATTAGGAGCAATGCCTTTGATATCAGCAATGGACCATCCTAGCGCCTCTTTCCTCAAAATCTGCAACAATGCTTCCTCCTGTTCATCAGTTAAAGCATTAGAAATAATAACAGGTAAATCAGTAGGAGGAACTAAGAAAGCATATTTAAGGTGACTAGGAAGCGGTTTAAGTTCAAGCGAAGGTGGTGATTCCACAGAATGAGCTAGCGTCTTTGGAACTCGGTCCAGCGTTCCTCCTCGATCCTGTGGTTTTTCCTATATGGCCTCCCAGCAGAAAGCTGAAATGCTGTAGCAGAAACCTCAGAATCATCATGAGTGGTCTCTATGGAATCCACCAAACACTTCTCCAACGCATCCAGCTCCGTGGGGCTGTAAGAATAATCCTGCATCAAAGTGTCAATACAATCTAAACTAAAGCAAGCATGAACATCAGAAGGGTGAGTGGCAGCCTTGGTCATATCAAAAACAAGCTGCTCATCATGCAAACGTAGTATAATCTTCCCTCCTTCAACATCAATAAGGGTCCTTGCTGTACGCATGAATGGTCGACCTAGAATAAGTGGTACTACCTTGTCTTCCTCCATGTCTAGAATAACAAAATCAGTAGGGAAAGTGAAAGTACCCACTGAAACAATTAAATCTCTAACCACCCCTCTAGGTAGGATAATTGACCTATCAACTAATTGCAAAGTAATCTGTGTAGGCTCACATTCTCCTAGACCAAGCTTCAAATACATAGACAATGGCATCAAATTAATACTTGCACCTAAGTCACATAGACCCTTACCACAATTTACATTACCTATTGCGCAAGGTATGACCGGAGTACCTGGATCATCAAGCTTAGGTGGAAGCTTCTTCGAAAGCACAGCTGAAACGCTCTCAGTAAGCTGCACAGTATCCTTCTCCACTAAAGACCGTCTGTTGGACAGGATGTCCTTCATAAACTTCGCATATATTGGCATCTGCTTCAAAGCTTCAGAAAAAGGAATGTTAATGGTCAGTTTCTTAAAAATTGTCAAAAACTTACCAAACTGCTCATCCAAGTCTCTTTTCTTCAACCGGTTTGGAAAAGGAACTGGTGCTTCAGCAACTGCGCGTCGTGGAGGTGTGGAAGTCTTAGTAGTCTTGCTAATCGCCACCTCCTCTTCAGTTGGCGGTTCCTCCTGAGAACCTGCTGGTGCAATTTCTTCATTCTGCTCAACACTGAAAGAGGGACCTCAACTTCAGGGACCACCGGGTCAAGCTGTGTACCACTCCTCAATGTGATAGCCTTGGCATGCTCTCTCGGATTCTGCTCCGACTGACTAGGCAAGGAACCCAAAGGAAGCTGAGCTAACTGCTGAGATATCTGAGACAGCTGAGTCTCGATGTTTCTATTAAATGTCCTCTGATCATTGTTGAAAGTTCTCTGCTCCTGATTGAAGGCCTCCAGCTCATTAAACTTCTTCGTGTTTACTGTGATGAAATCATTCATCCTGGCCAGAACCTCATCCATACTAGAAGATGCTTCCATACTAGAAGACGCTCGAGCACCCGAATTTTGTGCTTGCTGATTCTGTAGTGACTGCTTCTGATAGGAGGGATTGTACTGCTGTTGGGGCCTCTGATTGTAATTGTTGTTACCACCAGCTTGGTAACGATTCTGCTGCTGAGCGTGGTAACCCGGATTGCCTTGATTCCGAAAATAATTACCCGGTCTGTTACCAACATAATTCGCTGCCTCTTCTTGTGGTGGAGAACACTGGCACATGTTAGAAGCTCTACCACAGTATTCGCAAGGTGGAAAAACCTCAGGAGCTGCTGCGCTGGACTGCTGATTCATGACTGCACACATACGCTCAAATTGCTTCGACATTGCTTCTATCTTGGCAGCCAAGAAAGTGTTTGAATCTACTTCATAATCTCCAGCTGGTTTCTTCGGTGCAGCTTCTCCAGCTCTCGTACCTCCCCACTGATTAGCTGCTGTAGTGATATTCTCTAACAGCTCTTTAATTCTTGTGATAGGCAACTCCATCAAACTACCTCCAGCACATGTATCGACCAACAACCGGCTAGAAGGGTCCAGATCCTTGTAAAACGACTGTAGTACAACCTCTTCTCCTAGTCCGTGATGCGGTACCTTCCTTACTATCCCCTTAAAACGCTCCCAAGCTTCAGATAATGTCTCACCGGCGAACTGCTTGAAGTTTGTAATCTCACCTCTCATGGTCAGCATCCGTGAGGGTGGAAAATACTTTGCCAGAAATGTATTAGCCAACTCTTCCCAGGTGGTAATACTGTCGGCTGCTAGTGAGTTCAACCATTCAGCTGCTCTATCCCTGAAATACCCCGACTTAAATATAGGGATTAAAATTAATCTCATATGTACTTAAGGGCCTAATGGTACCCAATTAATACTAGTAAGGAAAAATAAATCCAAAAGAAATAAATAAACGCTTAAAAAGTGGAAAACGCTAAATAAGCGTTAAGTAACCATAGGAGGTACGAGACCTCGGTTAGCGTGTTATATGGATTCTAAAGGTTTAATAAGACCTAAATAATATATGGGAACAACTTCCGAAGAAAACGGATCCAAATAAGGCATCAAAACGCTAATAGGGCTTTAACGCATGTTTTTCGAGAAAACCCGAAAACGTGACTTTAAGTGGTCAAACGGACCCGTAAAAAATTATAAATCATTAAATAATAATTATTAAGCATTTATGGAAGCTTAATAACCAATAAAAATAATTAAACAAGGAAATTCCGGAAAACGGGCCCGGTTAGTGAACAGTACCTAAACCGGGTAAAATAACGAGCGTTTCTGTAAAATACGAAAAACGCTCCAGCTAGTATAACTGTAGGGGGCCGGTTTTTATCAGTCAAATAACTCCCTCACACACACATGTAACTAGCTAATTAAATAAGAGAGCCAAAAAGCAAAAAGCAATAAAGTAAAAGCTACTTTATTCTCTTCCCCCTCACCTCACTCTCACAATTCACTCACCTCTCTCTTTCCTTCCTCCCCTCCATCGAATTCTCCCTCCTCTCTCTGCTGGAATGGGCGATTTTGAGCTCTCCCTACAACAACAATGGCTACTCTATCTTCTTCCTCATGCTTCATCCACATGTAAGCTCCAAATGTAAAAATAATTACATATTTGAACTCCCCTCACTCTCCTCTACACTTCCCTCTTTTCGGAATTTCAAAATGAGTAAGTTCATTTTCGTGGGTATACCCCATTCAAAGAGAAAAGCACACCATTATGGAGCTTGGAGTCTCCTCTTTCCAACAAGGTAAAAATCTACATGAAAAACTCATGTTTTCTTCATCTCCCTTCATAACCGATTTTTACCCTTGTGTAATGCCTTGTTTTCTCTCTCTCTTTTGAGCAAAATATCAACCTAGCAATGTGGTGGACTCACCTTCTTGAACCAAGGGCTAAAACCCCTTCTAAAACTCTCCAAAGGTAAACCCTAGGAATTTCATTTCAAACACTTCATGATTACATTAATTTAAGAGTTAGTATATAATTGTAGTGTTTTGTGTCATTGGGTGATGGGAATGGGTTTGGCAACTCCATTCCCCACATGGGCCGATTTGGGCAAGAAAGGAAGAAGGAAGAAGAAATGAGAAAGAAAGAAGGAATTAAAAGCTCAAGGCAAGAGCTCTTACTAATGTTAAATTTTAGTGCATTAGTGTAATGGGAATGGGTAAACCAATCTAAAGAACCCAAAATAATGTATTAGTAATGTAATTGTGGAAGTTTGAGTAATTGTGCAATAGTATGTGAATTGTAGGCCTTGGAGCCAAATGGTTGTGTATGAGTATTAGTATTGATGTTTGATGGAGTATTGGTGTATTGGGATGGATTTATATACTTGCTCAATTGCTGGTAGAGCCCTTGTGGTTTGGCTAGATTAGGAATGAGTTTGATGAGAAAACACATATGTGGAGAAGTAAGAAATATAGAGGAACTATGGCAAAATTTTGGTAGGAATATGTATATGTATGGATGACTTGGTGAATGGGAAAAACCAAGGTGTGTATTGGAGTTAGTAGAGATGTTTAATGACTATGGAGTAGTAGTTGTGGTAAGAGAATGGAAGGATATAAAATCTGTAGCAAGAATTGTTGAATGGCATTAGAGAAACTACGAGGATTTATGTACTTGACCTTGGGAGTGAGTGTTGGACTTGAAGAGGAGAGACAATGCATCGTAGGCATTGGAAATGGCATTAGGAGAGGAAATTATGTATGGAGGAGGTGGGAACCAAAATCTGTAGCAAGGGAGGTAATAAATTGCATTGTAGAACTAAGAAGAAATAGTGTGCAAGATTTGGTAAGAGGAGAGTTGGACTTGGGTATAGGTAATGTAATGGCTTGGAAGTGTATTTGGGATGCTAGTAATGGTATTGGTAGTAGGAGTATTGGATATGAGCATTAAACTTTAAACTCTATAGCATAAGTGTAACAAAAACTGTTACAAGTGTTGGAAGAGAAGTGAGGGAATTGTGTAAGTGGTTTGATGGATTTAGTAATGGATTTGGCGGATAATTAAGGTGATTTAGAATGTTAAATAATACTAAAACATGTTAGGATGTATGTAGGAAGATTGGGGAAGCAGTGGGTGAAAATGGGAAAGAAAAAAAAGGTCTGTAGCAATGTCCTGCTACCGTCCGACCCACAGCCTGGATCGGACGCTGGGTCGGACATGTCTTAAGCAACGAAAATAAATCTTTCTGGAACGGTCCGACCCAGGGCCGTGAGTCGGACGTGGGTCGGACATGCAAAAAAATTATGTTGTCGAAGTTTCTGACTCCGTCCGACCCAGAGGGTGAGTCGGACGTGGGTCGGACAAGGCTTGGACAACAGGCCCGAAACAATCTGGAATGGTCCGACCCATAGGGTATGGGTCGGACGGAATAGTGCTGGGTCGGACGAGGAGAATTTCAGAGAACGGGAATCTACTGGAATGGTCCGACCCAGGGCTTGGGTCGGACGGTGGGTCGGACGACCCATAACTTACAAATAGGGTTATAACTAGTATGTATATATATATATATATATATATATATATATATATATATATATGTATACCCACCTATACATATGTATATATCTATGTAAGTAAACCATGGACAAGTAATGAAAAGAAAGTAAATGAAATATAAGTGTAAAGAATGCAAAGACTTAGTAAGTATGAATTAGGAAATGTAAGAGTAATCGAATTAAGTTCATGATAGTTATAGTAATCATTCAATTATATGTATATCATAGGAACTTGATTTGTGAACACCGGAGGAACGTTGGGATACAAGTACAAGGTGAAAGGTATGATTTCTTCATGCCCTGTATCCTAATCTGGTTACCCCGATTTGTGTGCTTATTTGACCACCTAATAAGATAAATGCATGAATCGGATTATATTGCACTTACTTGTGCTTGTTTACATTGTTCTCGACATTTGTCTTGAACAATAGTTTGTATAATACATGAAATATATGAATGATGATGAAGTGTACTGTATTTTGTAGTGTACTTGTATATTGTAATGTATTTTGTATGGATGTGTATGTGAGCCTTGTACTGTATTATTGTGGCTTGAATGAATGACTTCTACTAGTTCCTAACTACCTAACTCCTAACTTAAGTGAGTAAACCGGAATAAGTAGAAGTCCGATATAGCTTCGGCCACGCGTGAGGGTGCGGAGTCACAAGAGGTTGGCTGCAATTCCTGACTCTTAAACTGGTCCATGGCCCAAATCCCTTAAATGGGTAGCATCCCGGATTGGTGAGTCAAGTAAATCCCGGAGGTGGGATGGAGTAGTCCATAGGGCCGGAGGTCCCGACGACTTAACTTGAGTTAGAGTAAGAGTAAGTAAGTATGGATCCGTAAGTATGTATGAGTATGTATGTGTATGTATGAAGTAACGAGTAAAAGAGTAATCTCCACCCGATTAACCCGGGTGGACCAATGAAGCTAACAAGTATTGTATATTGTGTATGTAATGTGTATGTGTAATTCGGAAAAAGGTAAGTATGTATTGAATGGTTTATGTTGTACTTCGTTTATGCAATGAAGTGTATGTATGTGTGTATGTATTGCGTAATGTGTTGTAATATTATGTATAAGAGCATGTATGCATGTATGTTTGAATGAAATCAACCGCATGTATTCGACCAAGTGGTCGGCGTACCCTCACTAGTACGCGGGGTATGCGGTTATCATGCGCAACGAAAGCTGACCCCCTAGGGGGAACGTTTTTAGTGTGCAGGTACCGAAGCGAATATGGTCAAGATAAGAGACCGGAGGCACACCCTTGTACTTAGGAAGTAAGTAGTGGTGAGGAATGGGTAGATGTAGACTCTTAGTGAGTATGTATGAACTTGGAAGAGATAGTATACATGTATAAGGATCTTAGTAAACTCGGTATGTGGATTATATTGTATTGTATTTAAAGTATTGTATCGAATGGAAGATTGTAGCATGTATTGGTATATGGAGTGTGTATGGTAGATATGTAATACTCGGGATTCCGGTCCATCAGACCGATGCTGTATGTAGATGTAGTAGCCTTGTTAGTCACGTGGGTGACTAACGGCATTGTATCACCCACTGTACGTAAGTATGTATCCGCTGTGTGTATCTGAGGTGTAAGGAGATTGGACGGTAAGCATTGTACTAATGGTAGGGGTGTTACAAAAAGTGGTATCAGAGCGAAGTATCGCTCTGGTGACTGGAAATACCGAGCTTAGGAAATACCGAGTTAGGAATTAGAAGCTTAGGGCTAAGGGCTGAGTGTTAGCATTAGAGATATGCTAGTTAGGAACTACCGGTGAGTACCGGATACCTACAATACCAGTCCCGCCCGTCGCAAACCCCACTGTATAACTTGGGAAAGGACGCCAGAGAGAAGAAAAGCCTTCTCATACTCGGGGGAAAACCCGATCTAGCAGTTGTGAAGCAATCACACAGTAAACAAGAACCGACATATGGTAGATTCCAAGGACTGGAAGTCCCGGAGATGGATCCCGGTTGAACCACAACACGCGCACTTAATAGCGGTAGGAAGGGCACTCCAACCACGAGGAGGCCACAACTTACAACAGCATGGGGTGACGTGCTTAGCAGTCGCGAAACCTAGCTAGTCAACCAACAGCAGGACAGAAGCACTAACCGTGCAACGGAATGAAAAGGGGAGCAGTAACGGAACCCGAGACACAAGTCGACGGGATAGTAATACTTGAATAATACCACCAACGGTATGCTAGCCGACTAAGGACATAGTCGGAAGCGGTTAACTCCAGAATTACGACGCCATTAAGGTTGCAATACCTGGCCAATATAGCTCAGACAACTACGAGAACAACCATGAGATATAATCCAATAGGACTACAAGCGTAGTACCTAAACGAGGAAGGTTCAGTAACGACCACAAATGTGTGGGAACGAGCCACAAGGAACGACACTAAACCAAATAGAACGGGAACCTCCAAGGAGTGGAGAAGTACCCAGATCTACGACAGCCATGTCTAGACCATCAAGAAGCTACCTAAAGGGGCGAGTATACCAATTGTAGATCAATAAGATCAAGGGAAAAGTCAACAAGACTATTAAATACAAGCAGAAACCATACCAAGATTGGTATAGGATTACCCAAAAACCACCGATACCACGCACTTGCCAAGGCAAGTGCAGTAAAGACAGAGATATGTAAAGGAACACTAACACGTCCAAAGTACAGTAATGTACGATGACCGTAACGAAACAACCACAGGATCACACATCCTAACAACCAGACGTATGGAACCTTGGAAAGGCCTAATGGCCCAACCACAGTATTTAGAACATACCAGTCAGCGAGAAGCTAGACTTGGTCAAGACCTCAGGCATGTCTATGCCATGAGAGACTTCTTTTAACACCGAACCATATTTTTAAACCCAAAAAAAAAAAATTCTTTCAAAACCATAAACCTTCTTTTAAAACCTTGGATTTTAAAACCAGACCAACAGCATTACAGTGAGTATCAAAGAATGATACAAGAGGAGTTGACAATAGAATACTTCACCTAGGCGTGTGCCGAACACTACGAGTGTACCCATTACGGGATGTGGGACAACCGCACTCCGAAGGAGCTTGCGGGCCCGACATGTAGTTGGGTAAGTGGTAACGTATCAATATGGTACCCCACGTATGTATACATGTAGTGTGCGACACACGGGAAGTAGTCAACTCCGTTCTACGGACCATGAGTGAGTTCAAACCAGAATAGCTGGACACCTCAGACGATCAAGTATCAAGGAACTCAGAGAATCCATCTGGAGATGAGGAATAAGAACTAAGAAGTGCAAAGAGCACATACTAGTAAGTATAGACATTGGATATGTCTCAAATAATCCAAGCAATTACCTGATAGCTGGACGGAATGCCCAGCCTAAACACATTAAGGCGAATGCCTAACGTGAACCTAACAATACTCAACAAACGGGGCGGAATCCCCAAGAGCAATCACAAGATTACTACGAAGCACAACCCATCATCGGAGAGGATATTTAAACCTAGTCTCAAGCACTAGGAGCAAGTACAAACGGTCTACCCAACGACGGGAGACGTCATAACCCGAAAGGAGATAGCTTAATGCAATGCCATAAGATGGTATAGAGGACAACACATGTTATAAACATTAGCCGGATGTAACGGCACAGCTACCAACACCCAGGAGCAATCCTTGAGGGTGACTGGATTAATAACAGTCAAACAAGGCGTCAAGACAAGAATATAGGAGCTGGAACGAGCACTCGGTTAAGACACCGAAGGGATTCCACTTGACAGGAAATACCCTAGTCTACAAAAGGCACTGATCAGCACCAGATTGCCTAAGAGTCTCCTATGAACGGAAGCGTGATGCCACGACTTGCCATGGAGCCCAATAATACCTCCAACCTATGACGGTATACATGGAGTGGAAACATGTATAAACAGCGTGCAAAGAGCATAGCTTGCAGTAATATGGCCCTAAAGCCATAAACCTGATGCGTTGTATAACCTTAAACGGTTGCAAAACCCACACCATTACTAACAAGACCTGCAAGAAATATTGTCTCATACGACAAGAAATCAACAACTGGACCATCAATTCAAACCCAACATCCTGAGTGGCTTGTAGTAATGGACAACTCAGCGTCACTGTCACTAGAGCACCAGTCTAGTATACGGTTGACAAGCCGTTAATTGCCTTCATGTCTTCTATAGCAATTGTACACAGAGGCATAAGAATCAGGATAATGCCAACATTGGCCCAGTCCATGTTTGGACAATACGAGAAACCCAAGGGAAGGTACCCCTCGTTAACCGGAGACCACCAATGCGGTGATGATGTGAACCCTTAGAAAGGGCTTCCATCTACTATAACAATAAAACCACGCAATAGATATTGCCAAGGGGTGATGGAATAAGGAAATGAGATTTCCAAAGTATTACGACTTAAAGGAGTAAGCATACTCCATAAGCACCCAAACACGTGGTGGACCATTGTGTAAACACCAACATAGCAAACCTTGTCATTAGACCTATGAGTAGAGACAGACCCCTCAACAAGAACTTTCATTTATCAATGACAGAGTACTCTTCAAATGGAGAACGGGACCAGAACACCCTTGAAGCTTCATGGGATGTCCCGGTGATGTACATACAAGAATAAAACCGCACAGCTAGAGCCTATAACCAATGCTCAGCTTTGGGAGGACGGTAATTGTCAAAAACAATCAATGTGAGTGCACATTGCACACCATGAATGACCAACGCTCAAGAGAGCTTGTAAACCGGTAAATTGTTTTATCCTTGGTCAACCAAGATACTTGGTAAACTGTATCACAAATGATGATAGAATGTGAGGTAAGTTAACCTACACATAAAACCTAAGTGGAATAAGACATCTCCACATTGGGAAGATGATAAAATTGTCGTATGCTACGACAACCGTCATACACACAAACACAGGAAACTCCTAGTGTATTTACACCATAAGGAAATGGTGCCAATGACAATGTCACTAAGTAAAAAGGAACTACCACAGTAACAGAAACAGTAAAAGCAATGTTGTACAATGAGTAAGAATACGGTGCGCAACAGGCGACCGCTATGAGGAAGTAGTTAAGCAATGACACGGAGTATAAGTATGAGATGAAACACAGAAATATTCTTTCCTATCACATAAGTGACTTACTGTCAAGCGTTTACGCCTCTGCACTCTGTATAACTAAGTGTTTTGGCATTGCACTTGTTCAGCTAAGTATCTAATGAGATGGCTAGGGATATGGAGAATGTAAACCGTAGTAAATCTTTCCTTTCACCATGAACATGGCATAAGCGAGTCAAGCAAGCTTACCAACATACAGTGCGGCCTAAGGCCAAAGAAGCACGAAGAGTGTACAACACACTAGTAATCACAAGATGTGAATTCCATTGGAATATAAGGTGAAAGGAGATACAAGGTAGTCAGTAGGACCGACGCATTGAAAATGCAAGATCATACAAGTGAAGAACACTTGTACTGAACCAGAAGAACTGGTATAATTTAGAAGCTAGTGACAATAGAGGAAGCACTACAGTTAAGTGGTGACTTAACCTCGCCTGACAATAAGTCGGAGGAACTTAACGAATAATCATGGGAGCATGAATAGCATGTGCAGAAGATTACCAGAGAGCTGGCTATAAATTTTAAACTCATTGAGATCAAACACGGTAAAAGAATACCGCATTTGTTTAGTAAACCTTATCCCCATAATAGACGGATAAAAAGGTGATGCATAGCACATTAAGGATAACACGAAGGGTAAGTAACCCGAGTCATCAGGGTCGCGCAGCAGAAGCTAGTGGGCCCTAGCTAGGCGATAATACACCTAGTAAGTATAGCAAAATGGCCATTAATGGATTGAAGCCTAATAGGCTAGAACCGAATTAATGATGAGTTAAATAAACTCATATAGAAATCCTTGGTGCAAAGACTAAACCATTGGTATGGTTAGGATATCTTTAACCAGAGCATATTGTATAGTATACGGTAGTGAAGCTAAACGCTTCAGTTTGCCCAAACCGATTAAACCAATGTTTAATAATAATAACATATGGTAGATTACGTGGGTGTAATCCCTTTTAAGGGGGGTAGAGCGAAAACCGCTTAATGTAAGTTTTGTGAATAAAACACATAAACCACAATGTGCATAGCACAGATGAGAACCAAACTAATGATTGATACTATGTTAAATAAACATAAGTACTCATTCATATTGTAATTATGGTAGTTAGGCATTAAACATGCAAATACCATGGAATGGATATATCTATCTTGTAACACCAATGCAAGAGTATTAGTAAAAGAAAAGTAATGAGTAGTGGACGGAGCTCCACAAGTATTGTAACCTTTGAAGAAGTAGTACGAAATGAATGAGCATAGTAGATGAATGAAGTTAGGAGTAGTGGAATCGTAAGTAGAATATTTGAAACAATCGAAGCCAACTAAATCTTATAAGTGTAGTATTCCTTAGTTAGAATATAGGAGATGATGGTGAGTAATGGATGGAAGTAGTGAAGGTTGATGAAACGAGCATTTAGGTATTGAACCACGGAGTAAAGCACTTGGGAAGTAGAGTGAGGATGATTGATGGATTGATTCCATCCCTTGGAGATGTATGAATTCGTAATCACGACTAGAAAGAGTAAAAAGATAGAAAATGAAAACAATTAAATTATTTGTTTGATTGAATCTGATGTGGGAAGTCGAACTTGATCCTGATCAGATCAAGGGAAACCAAACACAAATTGGGGGTGGAAAGATAGTTCAACACTGATGCTGATCACATCAGGGTCGAATGATTCTTGAAGCTCCCCTCAAGTGGTCACAAGAATCACACATAGGATAGAAGTAATGAGTATAAATTGGAATATGGAGTTGTATGTTTTATAAATTTTTAATTGGTAGTAGTGTAGCATGTTGTATTATTCCAAGGGCAGCGGGACATAGAGGAGTCCTTTGTCTAGATGACCTGAGTGCCTACGGGATTGTAATGTGTATTGCATTGCTTTGGGGATAGCTTTGCACTGTATTTATGTATAAATTTTGTAATAAGGAATTGGAGGGTTGGTAGTAATGCGGATTGGAGTAATTATAGTACATTGGTATGGTATGGCATGTAGAGACCCTGAGTAATAGATTTGGGAATTGTAAGGAGGAAGAAGGTATGGCTTTGGTATTAGACACGTAAGAATGAGTAATCATTGTAAACCTATAACCTCGAACAACTTTGAGGACAAAGTTCCTAAGGGGGGTAGATTGAAATACCCCGAACTTAAATATAGGGATTAAAATTAATCTCATATGTACTTAAGGGCCTAATGGTACCCAATTAATACTAGTAAGGAAAAATAAATCCAAAAGAAATAAATAAACGCTTAAAAAGCGGAAAACGCTAAATAAGCGTTAAGTAACCATAGGATGTACGAGACCTCGGTTAGCGTGTTATATGGATTCTAAAGGTTTAATAAGACCTAAATAATATATGACAACAACTCCCGAAGAAAACGGATCCAAATAAGGCATCAAAACGTTAATAGGGCTTTAACGCACGTTTTTCGAGAAAACCCGAAAACATGACTTTAAGTGGTCAAACGGACCCGTAAAAAATTATAAATCATTAAGAAATAATTATTAAGCATTTATGGAAGCTTAATAACCATTAAAAATAATTAAACAAGGAAATTCCAGAAAACGGGCCCGGTTAGTGAACAGTACCTAAACCGGGTAAAATAACGAGTGTTTCTGTAAAAGACGAAAAACGCTCCAGCTAGTATAACTGTAGGGGGCCGGTTTTTATCAGTCAAATAACTCCCTCACACACACATGTAACTAGCTAATTAAATAAGAGAGCCAAAAGCAAAAAGCAATAAAGTAAAAGCTACTTTATTCTCTTCCCCTCACCTCACTCTCACAATTCACTCACCTCTCTCTTTCCTTCCTCCCCTCCATCGAATTCTCCCTCCTCTCTCTGCTGGAATGAGCGATTTTGAGCTCTCCCCACAACAACAATGGCTACTCTATCTTCTTCCTCATGCTCCATCCACATGTAAGCTCCAAATGTAAAAATAATTACATATTTGAACTCCCCACTCTCCTCTATACTTCCCTCTTTTCGGAATTTCAAAATAAGTCATTTTCATGGGTATACCCCATTCAAGAGAAAAGACACCATTATGGAGCTTGGAGTCTCCTCTTTCCAACAAGGTAAAAATCTACATGAAAAACTCATGTTTTCTTCATCTCCCTTCATAAACGATTTTTACCCTTGTGTAATGCCTTGTTTTCTCTCTCTCTTTTGATCAAAATATCAGCCTAGCAATGTGGTGGACTCACCTTCTTGAACCAAGGGCTAAAACCCCTTCCAAAACTCTCCAAAGGTAAACCCTAGGAATTTCATTTCAAACACTTCAATGAATTGACATTAATTTAAGAGTTAGTATATTAATTGTAGAGTTTTGTGTTCATTGGGTGATGGAATGGAGTTTGGCAACTCCATTCCCCACATGGCCGATTTGGGCAAGAAAGGAAGAAGGAGGAGAAATGAGAAAGAAAGAAGGAATTAAAAGCTCAAGGTAAGAGCTCTTAACTAATGTTAAATTTTAGTGCATTAGAGTAATGGGAATGGGTAAACCAATCTAAAGAACCCAAAATAATGTATTAGTAATGTAATTGTGGAAGTTTGAGTAATTGTGCAATAATATGTGAATTGTAGGCCTTGGAGCCAAATGGTTGTGTATGACTATTAGTATTGATGTTTGCTGGAGTATTGGTGTATTGGGATGGATTTATATACTTGCTCAATTGCTGGTAGACCCCTTGTGGTTTGGCTAGATTAGGAATGAGTTTGATGAGAAAACACATATGTGGAGAAGTAAGAAATATAGAGGAACTATGGCAAAATTTTGGTAGGAATATGTATATGTATGGATGACTTGGTGAATGGGAAAAACCAAGGTGTGTATTGGAGTTAGTAGAGATGTTTAATGATTATGGAGTAGTAGTTGTGGTAAGAGAATGGAAGGATATAAAATCTGTAGCAAGAATTGTTGAATGGCATTGGAGAAACTAGGAGGATTTATGTACTTCACCTTGGGAGTGAGTGTTGGACTTGAAGAGGAGAGGCAATGCATCGTAGGCATTAGAAATGGCATTAGGAGAGGAAATTATGTATGGAGGAGGTGGGAACCAAAATCTGTAGCAAGGGAGGTAATAAATTGCATTGTAGAACTAAGAAGAAATAGTGTGCAAGATTTGGTAAGAGGAGAGTTGGACTTGGGTATTGAAATACCCCAAACCTTGATATGTGGTTTAAATATCAAACTATGTTATATAAAGGCTAAAAGTGCCTTAGAAACGTTAGTGTACAACTTAAACCATAGTAAAACACAATAAAACACTAAGACACAGTTTGAGCAAAAACATGCTCTAAGCTATGAGTGAACTTGGTTAGGACCCAAAGAGCCTACCAAGACTTGATAACATTTAATTATGATTTGATAGGGCTAAATAAGTCCTTAGGAAACTTTGGTGGACAGTTAAACCAAATAAAACACAAGGAAATACCTTAAAGTCAATAAGAGCAAAATGTGCTCTAAGCTTGGAATAAATTTGTATAAGACCTAATGGTCATACCTATACCTTATAAATATGTTAATGAACATATTAAATCAATTACCAAAGAAAACCAAGCTTGAAAACAAGTTAAAACACAAAAAGTGCTTTAAGGAGTCTTAAAGCGCGTTTTTGAAAAATTGTCTTGTAAATGAGTTTTGAATGGCTAAATGTCCATCATTACTCTTTAATTAACATGTGTACTATATAGTATCACATTTGGGTGGCTATATTAATGGGAAATCAAAAATTTCACTTCTATGTGCCTTAGTTTGTGAATAGTAACTTTTATAAGCTAGTTTGTAACATATAATGTTATAAGTAATTAAATTGGTCAACAAAGACTATTATACCCTCCTAGGCATATGGGGGCCGGTTTTCCATGGTGTGAGTCACCAATATGTAAAAGAAATCAAATAAGTGAAGTTAAGCTTAAAGTAAAGTACTATTTGCTTTATAAGTTACAAATATCTTCTTAAAGCAATCTTATCTCATTCTTTCCTTTCCTCCCTCCATTTCACACGGTCCCAACTCTTCTTCCTCTCTTCTTCTTGTTCTCTCTCGGTAATATAGCACCACCACCATGGAAGTCCACCTTTGAACTCTTGTAAAATCTAGCTCACTTATCCAAATTTAATTTCAAGACCACCATTCTTCTAGTTGGAGCAAGCTCTACACTTCTATCTTTTCAAATCTTCAAAAGCCTCATTTCGGTGCCAAGGAGATTCACCATTGATGGAGCTTGAGCTCACCTTTTCACATATTATTGTTCTCCTTTGCTTCAAGGTAAGGAAACTCAAAGAAAAATGATGTTTCCTTCATGTTTTGTGTTGTCCGAAAATTCACCTCACCATGGTGTATTTATCTTGCTTGTTTAGCTTCATTTGAATCTTCCAAGGGCTAGGAGGAGTCCTCTCTTGATACTTGTTCAAGTCCTCTTCCAATTCCAAGGTAAAACAATAACCTTAATGTGTTAAAACAATATGTGTAACTAGGGTTTACAATGAGATGAAGCATAATGCTTGAATACTCATTCTATTATTTGTACATTGTTTAGAAGTTGACAAACAACCAAACACCCCACCGGTTTTACAAGGAAACAAAAAGAAATTTGTGAGGAAAAGAGGTAAACAAACTATCTCAATGTAGTTTAAATGCCTTAGGAAAATGAGCTTGATTTGCTTAATAAAATGCCTAAGGAGCCAATGGTGAATGACCTAGTAAAATGCTCTCAAGGAGTTTATTAAGGGCATATGTATCGTTGGGTGTATTTGCAGGTCAAAGGCATTACTTATGTGGGAAATTCAGTGTTTAAGGTTTATGTAATTTAAGGGCCTAAGAGCCATGTTATTTAAGGGCCTAAGTGCCAAGCAATTTAAGTTATGCACTATATTGTGATGTAGTGCTAAATGTGTGAAGTTGTGTATAAAAATGTGTTTGATGGATTTTAGGTGTTTTTAATGAAATAAGGTAAAAACCTAAGTGTTTGGATGTGAGTATATACAAGTGAAGCTATGGCCAAATTTGGGAAAAATGTGTGAGAAGTTCTAAGTGTTTTAAATGGTCTTGGTGATCTGGGAAGTGTTAAAGGTGAATAAATGTTTACTTGAGAAGAAAACA
Source organism: Limonium bicolor (assembly GCA_023374045.1). NCBI lineage: Eukaryota > Viridiplantae > Streptophyta > Magnoliopsida > Caryophyllales > Plumbaginaceae > Limonium > Limonium bicolor. Next base: position 94,591,989 of record CM041776.1, read on the forward strand.
TGTGTTAAGGTGATTTAGAATGATGCTTAAGTAAGGTTTTGAGAAAAGAATTCAAGAAGTTGTAAAAAGGAGATTTAGTTAGTAAGAAAAGGAGTTTGAGAGATGATGTTAAGGTGTAGAGGAAACACCTTGGTATAGTGGTCAATATTGGTGAAATACCACTTGGAAAAATTAAGGAGGAAGTGTAAGCTTGGGAAAGGAATTGTAAGAATGACATAAGGAGTTTTGATATGTAAGAAAGGATGTTTGAATGATGATGTTGTGTGGAAGAAATGTCTTGGTATAATGGTTAGAATTGGCATGAATCATCACTAAGGGACTTAAGGAGTATAAACTATAAGTGTTGGAGGCTTTGGAGGAATTTGGCTAAGTGTTTAAAGGTGTAAAAGTTGAGAATTTTGCCGTGTCCGAACTTCCGTCCGGACATGGAAGTTCGGACAGGCTCTGTTGGGTAAAGGATTTTCTCATTCTCGAACTGTGTCCGAACTTGGGAAGTCCGGACACAAGTTCGGACGTGACTGTTTCTATCTGGGATTTACTCTCGAACTGTGTCCGAACTTGGGAAGTCCGGACACAAGTTCGGACGTGTGTATAGTTTTCAGTATTAGGTCGGCGGCTTGCGTCCGAACTTGGAAGTTCGGACACAAGTTCGGGACAGGCCACTGTATGGACCAAAATTGTTGTTTTAAGGTATAGAAATGATGTGTAATGATGGGGATTGATAGGTAATGATGTTATAAGGTTGTTAAGGACATGATAAGTGAGTTTTAATGGTAATTAAGTGGGTGAAAAGTTGTATCAAAATGTAAAAGTAAGACAAGTTAAAATATAAAGTTATGTAACTAAGTTAACGGGGAAAGTTAAGCATTAGACATTAAATAATCAAGCAAACCCCAATGTTAATAAAAAACACATGTGATGTTAACAGTTGTTCGAGAATCGCTCGAGGAACATAAGTGGACGTGGTAAAGTGGACTCCGGTGACAGGTATGGTTTTCTTGCAACCTGTGTCCTACCGGATTACACCGGCTTGTATGCCAATGTGTTTTCTGTATGTTTGCCACGTTGTAAGATTAAACATGTAATGAGTTTACAGTAATTCATTTATGTGGCGTGTACAACTCCGATACCATTAACCTCGGAAGTGTTAACCTTAGTTAACTGAGTTAGGATCACATGAGAGTTCGGTATTCGGAGTAAACGACCCGAACCATGGGACGTTCTAACCACGGCTATGCGTGTGTTAATTGTGTGATATGTGTTTGTGAATGTAGGGATTTCCCTTGTGTGTTTAACCCAGTTGTAATTCTGTATGGTGTGTAGTTATGATAGACTCCATAGTGGGGTTCTACTAATATCTAAAGTAAGTATGTACTAACAGTGGTGAGGAATCCGGTTTGGCCGGTCGCGCGTTGTTTGGGAGAGGTATCCTTTTTAGCCTTACCCTTCTCTTTGTTATGGTTGTTTCCCTCACGGGTTATGATCTCCATTAGCTTACTCCAAAGCTTAGCTATTCTGACTTATGATCGGTTTAGGGGGAACATGTTTGTGTGGTGTGTTCGGGCCTCCAAACCCGAACCGCCTTAACTTAAGTTACTCGTCCAACTATTAGGACGGTAATGAGTGTTGTTGCTATTGTATAACGAGCTTATCATGAGACTGACGACATTCTCTAGGCTCACCAGTGTATAAACAATGTTTGGGTCGGTTCCTAAGAGAACCATTCCCGTTATGTTATGTATTTTGTTGTGATGCAATATCTATTGCGGTATTATGTTGTGCACGTGGAAACGTGCAAAGTGTTGTATGTAGTGTATGTTGTAGGTTGTATAATGTGGGGTGTGTGGATCATGGATATGATTCCCAGTTTGTGATAAGAGGCGTTTAAGGATAACCCGAATTAAGGGTATGTGTCGTCTATTAAGGAAGTAGCTCCATTAGAGGAGGAACACTCTAGGGATGATGAATACCATGAGTGACTTATTAAGTAGGATGTATTATCCGATTGTTGAGCCCATTGAGGCGAAATGTTAAGTGTTGTGTGTTTACTGTTACATGCATGATTTAAATATAATCAACCGCATGCTAAGACGACAATTACTTGTGTGTGGCCCGGTAGCATGTGGGCTGCGGGATTACCATACCAGCAAAGGTGCTGAGCCCCTTGGGGGCCACCCTTTCTCTTCTTTTCCCATTTCAGGTACGAAGTGCTGGAAGCCGTTCGAGAGAAGGACGGGTAGTCATTGTACATGGGTAATCATTTAAGTGTACGTATACAGTAGGTGTAGTAAGACCGAAATTGTTGTCGGCACCAGTTTATAAATACTCGGTATAGTGAAAGTTGTACGTTGTTGTTGTTGTTAATGGAAAGAAATAGTATGTGTAGTCGCTCGGGAATTTAGCCCATCAGACCGGTACAATGTGTATGTATTAGCCTTGTTAGCCACGTGGGTGGCTAACGGCGTGTAACACCAACGAGATAAGTAATGTGATGAGGTTGTTTTTCCGCTGCAGTTTATTGTAAGTGTGTTATTGTTGGATGGGGTGTTACAAAAAGTGGTATCAGAGCGAAGTATCGCTCTGATGACTGAATTACCGAGCTTAGGAAGTACCGAGTTAGGATTTAAGTACTTTGGGTTAAGGGTTGAGTGATAGCGTGAGAGATACGCTAGATAGGAACTACCAGTGACTACTGGAAAACCTACAATATCCATCCCACCCTCCACAATCCCTGTTATATAACTTGGGAAACAACGCCAGAGAGATGGAAGTCCACTCTTACTCGGGAATACCCGATCTGGCTGTTATTAAACACATCTAAAGGTACGGAGAACCTGTCATACGGTAGATCCCGAAAACTGGGAATCCCGGGGACGGTTCCCATCTAAACAATGTTAACCGCATTCCATAGCAAAGAATGAAGGATCTTGTGTATAGTGGAATAGAATTTCCGGCAACCTGGGTCGACATGCTAAGCAGTCGAGAATAACCAGTTTGCAACGCACCAACCGTGCAACAGGCAAGAAGTGGATTAATAAAACCGAGACAAGTGTCTACGGGACCACAATTGATAAACAATACACCAACGGTATACCAACCGACAAAGGAACTACAACGTAGTGCCCAAACAAGAGACAAGTCTCAGTAACCACGACAAGTGCGTGGAACGGGCTATAAGGAGGATACAATACTAAGAAAATGGGGTCTCCCAGAATGGGAAACACCCTAGTTGATGATTGTCATGTGAAGACAGTGAGGAGTTACCCAGAGGGTTATTATCAAGGCAGTAAGATCAGTGAGGGCCAACAAGGCCACTGATGACAGTATGGGTAAAAACAATACCACAACTGGTATGTGTTAAACGGACAGCCAGTTAGCATGGCGCACTTGCCATGGCAAGTGCTGCTATAACAGGGCTGTTCGGGAAATTTATAACCACTACAAGTACTTAGTAAAGTACCACGAAGTTAAGTGTGAACATTATAACCATGGAAGGGCTTAACAGCCTGACCTTTGTAATTGGAAGTACACCAGTCAGCAAGAAGCTAGACTTGGTTAAGGTAAGAAGATGTTGTGAAACCATGAAAATTTTTCTTTAAACCCAGATTTATTCAAACCCTTTTCTTTTCAAAACCAAATTTTCTTTCAAACCAACACTTCTTTCCAACCTTCTTTTAAGCCAAACCAGTAAAATCAAGGACAGTTGACGAGGATACAACAATGGATAAACTTTCCCTCGATTAAGTTCGGGAAGTAAGGAATGAATATTGTCACGGGACAATGTAAGGGAGTTGACAACAGAATACTTCACCTAGGCGTGTGACGGACACTACGAGTGTACCAACTGAATTGTGGGACGACCGCACTCCGATAGGAGCTTGTGGGCCTGACAGACCTACTTATGGGTTAGTTGGGTAAGTAGCAATGTATCAGTATGATACCCCACATATGTATACGAGTGGAGTCCGAAACACGGGAAGTAGTCAACTCCGTCTACGGTCAGCAGTACAAATCAAACAAGAGCTAAAGATTACAAGGAATGGTGGAAGTTAAGGAACTCAGTTAAATTAACGAGACTAAAGGAATTAGTGAATTCCTTTCAAGGAAATGTTTAAGAGTTAGGAAGTGCGAAGGGCACAAAATGTTGTGTAAAGACACTGTATATGTCTTAAGGATCCTCAGGGATAAACATGATAGCTGGAACGGTGACCCAGCCTGTACATGGCAAGCAAATGCCTAATGTGGACACATTAATGTGCAATGAACGGGATGAAAATTCCCAAAATGAGTACCTACACTATCAGGAAATGTTGATCTTCACAGAAGAAGATAATAACCAGTTAAGAACGCAAAAGGGCGTGGCTAACATAATATACCAATAAGTGTGAGCCAAATGTAATGGCATAACTTAACAACACCCAGGAGCAATCCTTGAAGGGTGTTCGCATCAACAATTGTTGAACGAAATAACGTGACAGAAACACGAGGGTTGAAACTAACACCCAGTTTAGACATAAGTTGTCACGAGATGGACTGACAAACCTAAGGGGAATCCCATGAAAGAAAACGTGATGCAACGACCTTGTCATGGAGCCCAATATAACCTCTAACCATGTAACATTTTACAGAGAAGTACATATGTGTGGACAGCCTACAATGAGCTCAGCTCAAGGCAAACAAGGCTCATAAGCCATAAGCAAGATATGTTATATAAATTCAATTGATTGCAGAAGTTTATGTGATATAAGTGAATAGAGTGGTAAACAAACCACTGCATTAAGAGTGGGGACACCTCTCGATATTCTGAAACCGCAGGAGCGGTAGTTATGTGGACCAAGTTCAAGAAATATGTTAAGGATGGACGATGTTATTATTGAAAGAGAGCAGTTAGCTTAGTAGTATGTGTGTATAAGGTGAAACACCGAGCTGAATAATGCCGGCTTGTGACTCGAATTATCGATGCTCAAGGAGCATTCGGTAGTCATCCAGATGAATGATGAACCATAATATAAGTATGGGTGTGGAAGTTAATGTGACAGTAAATGCCATGCAAGTTAGTGTTATGTTATACAATAAGTACGGTGCGCAGTAAGCGACCGTTGTATAAGTATTGATAAACGATAATGTAGCAGATAAGACCAGCTATGAGTTAAACTCAGTGGAGATGCAAGATAATTGATGTTAGACAGACTCGGCAGTAAGCCAGTAGCCAGTATTACGGGATCAGAATTTCAGTGAAACACAGTGTGAATTCCATGGCGAATCACATAAGGGATTTACTGTCGAGAGTTTACGCCTCTGCACTCTGTATGACTGAGTGTTTTGGTATTGCACTTGCGCAGTAATGAACGAGTGGGATAGCTAGGAATTGGAAACATGTTAATTGTGGAGCAATAATGTTATAATGGCCGATGCATAGGAAATGCAAGGCCGCATCAATAAAAAAAAAAAGTACTTGTACAAAACCAAATGTGGAGGCATGATTAACAGTAAGTGACTACAATAGCACTAACTGCCAATATCGGTATGGAATATACCCCAAATGTTATAAATAGCTGAGAGAGCACTACACACTAGGTAGTAGCTCAATCTCAACCGATAGTAAGTCGGAAGGGAACAAGTCAATCATTGTGAAATACGTAACAGTATATACAGTCAATTATTATGGAAGTGGATAGAAAGTTTATAACTCACCGAATTCGCTAACGGTAAAAGATACCACGCGTCGGTTGAGAAACCATTGTCACCAAGATAAAGGTGATAATTGGGGATTTACAATACAGTAAGAATTACAAATGGGGCAATTAAGCTCACAAGCTACTAGAGTTTCGCAGCAGAAACTAGTGAGCCAGTGATTCAAGTGTTGAATGTACATGGTGAATACGAGTGAATGGCTAATTATTAACGCCTAGAAGCCTAACAGGCCAGAATCGAAACCAACTAAGAGTTTAAGCAAACTCCAATGATAATTCTTGCTTTAGGAACTAAACCGCCAATATGGTTAAGATCCTCTAATCAGAATCCATTGTGTAATGGACCGCGTGGAAGTTAAGATACTTCACGACGGCAAAACATTTTAAGCTAATGTTTAGTGTTTGATTACGTGGGCGTAATCCCTTTTAAGGGGGATAGAGCGCAAAACCACTTAGTGTATATTACCGTACAAGTGTACGTAGTGTATGTGATTTATATTGTGCATAGCACAAAATTATATTATTGTTTTGATGATTGGTGTGGTGTTACGTAAACATACACATTCATTCATGGTTTAATTGTGGTAATTGCGCACAGAAGATGCGAATACCATTGTGATAAGTGTGTGTGTTTGTTAACAGTTGTGTGTGATAGTACAAGTGTGGGGAGTAGAGAAACTCTCGGGGGAACAAAAGCCCCGACAGTGTATAAATGTAAAACCAGGTGTTGTATTTTGATAAAATATATGTGTATATATATATATACTTTATAGTGATGCATGAAAGGGTATGAAACCGACATAGAACCTAGTGAGAATAAGATTCCATAGGCAACAGGATTAAAGTGTATGGGAATAATTGATAGACGAAGTTCTATCCTTTGGAGATGTTATGATCATGATTAGAATGATTTAAAAGATAGAAAATTGGAAATGAGTGATTTATTTGATGCTTGAAAATGAAGTGGGAGGTGGAACTTGATTTGCATGTGATCAAGGGAAGCCGAACACAAATTGGAGTGGAAGGATAGTTCTACACTGATGCTGATCACATTAGGGTTGGATGATTCTTGAAGCTCCCTATAAGTGGTCACAAATAACCACACTAATAAAAGAAGCAAAGAGCTTAAGTTGGACTTGGAGTTGTGTGTGTTTTCAAAAGGATTTTAAATTGGTATTTATAAAACGTTGATGGATATTTTACATAATTAAAGTCTTCTTACTTAACCTCATAAGGAAATTTTAAATTTAAGTGATTGTTTTAATCTCCCAAAGGCACGGGGACGGAAGGTGTCCATCGCGACCGGGTTCTGCGGGATCACAGTGTATATCAAGGATATTTTTGATTGCTATACATGCTCTGACATGTTGTGTGGTATGTGTAATGAATGTTGTTTTGACTTGGAGTTCCTAAAGTGTATACTATCAAGGCCTATGAGTCTAAATGTGTTGTGTTACATAGACCTAAGTGTCTGAAGACTGTTATGTTGTGGGGACCTATGTGTCCAAATGTTGTTATGTTACCCAAGACCAGTGAGTCAAAGGGGTTGTTATGTATGTGTAAGTGTTGTTAAGATACCCGGACCATAGAGTCCGAGGTTATCATGTGGATATGTTATGTTCTGTGTGGATGTGAATGTGTTGCCCGGACCATTAAGTCCGAGGTTGTAATGTAAAGTGTGTTTGGTTATGGAAGTTTATTTCCAAGTAATCCCCGTATTCTGATTTAATGATGTGTGGGAAAGTGTGAACTTCGAGGACGAAGTTCTTTTAAGGGGGGTAGATTGAAATACCCCAAACCTTGATATGTGGTTTAAATATCAAACTATGTTATATAAAGGCTAAAAGTGCCTTAGAAACGTTAGTGTACAACTTAAACCATAGTAAAACACAATAAAACACTAAGACACAGTTTGAGCAAAAACATGCTCTAAGCTATGAGTGAACTTGGTTAGGACCCAAAGAGCCTACCAAGACTTGATAACATTTAATTATGATTTGATAGGGCTAAATAAGTCCTTAGGAAACTTTGGTGGACAGTTAAACCAAATAAAACACAAGGAAATACCTTAAAGTCAATAAGAGCAAAATGTGCTCTAAGCTTGGAATAAATTTGTATAAGACCTAATGGTCATACCTATACCTTATAAATATGTTAATGAACATATTAAATCAATTACCAAAGAAAACCAAGCTTGAAAACAAGTTAAAACACAAAAAGTGCTTTAAGGAGTCTTAAAGCACGTTTTTGAAAAATTGTCTTGTAAATGAGTTTTGAATGGCTAAATGTCCATCATTACTCTTTAATTAACATGTGTACTATATAGTATCACATTTGGGTGGCTATATTAAGGGGAAATCAAAAATTTCACTTCTATGTGCCTTAGTTTGTGAATAGTAACTTTTATAAGCTAGTTTGTAACATATAATGTTATAAGTAATTAAATTGGTCAACAAAGACTATTATACCCTCCTAGGCATATGGGGGCCGGTTTTCCATGGTGTGAGTCACCAATATGTAAAAGAAATCAAATAAGTGAAGTTAAGCTTAAAGTAAAGTACTATTTGCTTTATAAGTTACAAATATCTTCTTAAAGCAATCTTATCTCATTCTTTCCTTTCCTCCCTCCATTTCACACGGTCCCAACTCTTCTTCCTCTCTTCTTCTTGTTCTCTCTCGGTAATATAGCACCACCACCATGGAAGTCCACCTTTGAACTCTTGTAAAATCTAGCTCACTTATCCAAATTTAATTTCAAGACCACCATTCTTCTAGTTGGAGCAAGCTCTACACTTCTATCTTTTCAAATCTTCAAAAGCCTCATTTCGGTGCCAAGGAGATTCACCATTGATGGAGCTTGAGCTCACCTTTTCACATATTATTGTTCTCCTTTGCTTCAAGGTAAGGAAACTCAAAGAAAAATGATGTTTCCTTCATGTTTTGTGTTGTCCGAAAATTCACCTCACCATGGTGTATTTATCTTGCTTGTTTTAGCTTCATTTGAATCTTCCAAGGTCTAGGAGGAGTCCTCTCTTGATACTTGTTCAAGTCCTCTTCCAATTCCAAGGTAAAACAATTACCTTAATGTGTTAAAACAATTTGTGTAACTAGGGTTTACAATGAGATGAAGCATAATGCTTGAATACTCATTCTATTATTTGTACATTGTTTAGAAGTTGACAAACAACCAAACACCCCACCGGTTTTACAAGGAAACAAGAAAGAAATTTGTGAGGAAAAGAGGTAAACAAACTATCTCAATGTAGTTTAAATGCCTTAGGAAAATGAGCTTGATTTGCTTAATAAAATGCCTAAGGAGCCAATGGTGAATGACCTAGTAAAATGCTCTCAAGGAGTTTATTAAGGGCATATGTATCGTTGGGTGTATTTGCAGGTCAAAGGCATTACTTATGTGGGAAATTCAGTGTTTAAGGTTTATGTAATTTAAGGGCCTAAGAGCCATGTTATTTAAGGGCCTAAGTGCCAAGCAATTTAAGTTATGCACTATATTGTGATGTAGTGCTAAATGTGTGAAGTTGTGTATAAAAATGTGTTTGATGGATTTTAGGTGTTTTTAATGAAATAAGGTAAAAACCTAAGTGTTTGGATGTGAGTATATACAAGTGAAGCTATGGCCAAATTTGGGAAAAATGTGTGAGAAGTTCTAAGTGTTTTAAATGGTCTTGGTGATCTGGGAAGTGTTAAAGGTGAATAAATGTTTACTTGAGAAGAAAACATGTGTTAAGGTGATTTAGAATGATGCTTAAGTAAGGTTTTGAGAAAAGAATTCAAGAAGTTGTAAAAAGGAGATTTAGTTAGTAAGAAAAGGAGTTTGAGAGATGATGTTAAGGTGTAGAGGAAACACCTTGGTATAGTGGTCAATATTGGTGAAATACCACTTGGAAAAATTAAGGAGGAAGTGTAAGCTTGGGAAAGGAATTGTAAGAATGACATAAGGAGTTTTGATATGTAAGAAAGGATGTTTGAATGATGATGTTGTGTGGAAGAAATGTCTTGGTCTAATGGTTAGAATTGGCAGAACATCACTAAGGGACTTAAGGAGTATAAACTATAAGTGTTGGAGGCTTTGGAGGGAATTTGGCTAAGTGTTTAAAGGTGTAGAAGTTTTAGCATTTTGCCGTGTCCGAACTTCCGTCCGGACATGGAATTCGGCGACAGGCTCTGTTGGGTAAAGGATTTTCTCATTCTCGACTGTGTCCGAACTTGGGAAAGTCGGACACAGTTTCGGACGTTGACTGTTTCTATCTGGGATTTACTCTCGAACTGTGTCGAACTTGGGAAGTCCGGACACAAGTTCGGACGTGTGTATAGTTTTCAGTATTAGGTCGCGGCTTGCGTCCGAACTTGGAAGTTCGGACACAATTCGGACAGGCCACTGTATGGACCAAATTGTTGTTTTAAGGTATAGAAATGATTGTAATGATGGGGATTGATAGGTAATGATGATAAAGGTTGTTAAGGACATGATAAGTGAGTTTTAATGGTAATTAAGTGGGTGAAAAGTTGTATCAAAATGTAAAAGTAAAACAGTTAAAATATAAAGTTATGTAACTAAGTAACGGGGAAAGTTAAGCATTAGACATTAAATAATCAAGCAAACCCCAATGTTAATAAAAACACATGTGATGTTAACAGTTGTTCGAGAATCGCTCGAGGAACATAAGTGGACGTGGTAAAGTGGACTCCGGTGACAGGTAGGTTTTCTTGCAACCTGTGTCCTACCGGATTACACCGGCTTGTATGCCAATGTGTTTTTCTGTATGTTTGCCACGTTGTAAGATTAAACATGTAATGAGTTTACAGTAATTCATTTATGTGGCGTGTACAACTCCTCCGATACATTTAACCTCAGAAGTGTTAACCTTTGTTAACTGAGTCTAGGATCACATGAGAGTTCGGTATTCGGAGTAGTAAACGACCCGAACCATGGGACGTTCTAACCACGGCTATGCGTGTGTTAATTGTGTGATATGTGTTTGTGAATGTAGGGATTTCCCTTGTGTGTTTAACCCAGTTGTAATTCTGTATGGTGTGTAGTTATGATAGACTCCATAGTGGGGTTCTAACTAATATCTAAAGTAAGTATGTACTAACAGTGGTGAGGAATCCGGTTTGGCCGGTCGCGCGTTGTTTGGGAGAGGGTATCCTTTTTAGCCTTACCCTTCTCTTTGTTATGGTTGTTTCCCTCACGGGTTATGATCTCCCATTAGCTTACTCCAAAGCTTAGCTATTCTGACTTATGATCGGTTTAGGGGAACATGTGTTGTGTGGTGGGTTCGGGCCTCCAAACCCGAACCGCCTTAACTTAAGTTACTCGTCCAACTATTAGGACGGTAATGAGTGTTGTGCTATTGTATAACGAGCTTATCATGAGACTGACGATATTCTCTAGGCTCACCAGTGTATAAACAATGTTTGGGTCGGTTCCTAAGAGAACCATTCCCGTTATGTTATGTATTTTGTTGTGATGGCAATAACTATTGCGGTATTGTTGTGCACGTGGAAACGTGCAAAGTGTTGTTAAGTGTTGTATGTAGTGTATGTTGTAGGTTGTATAATGTGGGGGTGTGGATCATGGATATGATTCCCAGTTTGTGATAAGAGGCGTTTAAGGATAACCCGAATTAAGGGTATGTGTCGTCTATTAAGGAAGTAGCTCCATCAGAGGAGGAACACTCTAGGATGATGAATACCATGAGTGACTTATTAAGTAGGATGTATTATCCGATTGTTGAGCCATTGAGGCGAAATGTTAAGTGTTGTGTGTTTACTGTTACATGCATGATTTAAATATAATCAACTGCATGCTAAGACGACAATTAGTTGTGCGTGGCCTGGTAGCATGTGGGCTGCGGGATTACCATACCAGCAAAGGTGCTGAGCCCCTTGGGGGCCACCCTTTCTCTTCTTTTCCTATTTCAGGTACGAAGTGCTGGAAGCCGTTCGAGAGAAGGACGGGTAGTCATTGTACATGGGTAATCATTTAAGTGTACGTATACAGTAGGTGTAGTAAGACCGAAATTGTTGTCGGCACCAGTTTATAAATACTCGGTATAGTGAAAGTTGTACGTTGTTGTTGTTGTTAATGGAAAGAAATAGTATGTGTAGTCGCTCGGGAATTTAGCCCATCAGACCGGTACAATGTGTATGTATTAGCCTTGTTAGCCACGTGGGTGGCTAACGGCGTGTAACACCAACGAGATAAGTAATGTGATGAGGTTGTTTTTCCGCTGCAGTTTATTGTAAGTGTGTTATTGTTGGATGGGGTGTTACAGGTATAGGTAATGTAATGGCTTGGAAGTGTATTTGGGATGCTAGTAATGGTATTGGTAGTAGGAGTATTGGATATGAGCATTGAACTTTAAAATCTGTAGCATAAGTGTAACAAAAACTGTTACAAGTGTTGGAAGAGAAGTGAGGGAATTGTGTAAGTGGTTTGATGGATTTAGTAATGGATTTGGCGGATGAATTAAGGTGATTTAGAATGTTAAATAATACTAAAACATGTTAGGATGTATGTAGGAAGATTGGGGAAGCAGTGGGTGAAAATGGGAAAGAAAAATAAGGTCTGTAGCAATGTCCTGCTACCGTCCGACCCACAGCCTGGATCGGACGCTGGGTCGGACATGTCTTAAGCAACGAAAATAAATCTTTCTGGAACGGTCCGACCCAGGGCCGTGAGTCGGACGTGGGTCGGACATGCAAAAAAATTATGTTGTCGAAGTTTCTGACTCCGTCCGACCTAGGGGGTGAGTCGGACGTGGGTCGGACAAGGCTTGGACAACAGGCCCGAAACAATCTGGAATGGTCCGACCCTAAGGGTATGGGTCGGACGGAATAGTGCTGGGTCGGACGGGGAGAATTTCAGAGAACAGGAATCTACTGGAATGGTCCGACCCAGGGCTTGGGTCGGACGGTGGGTCGGACGACCCATAACTTACAAAAAAAAAAACTATAGGGTTATAACTAGTATGTATATATTATATATGTATACCCACCTATACATATGTATATATCTATGTAAGTAAACCATGGACAAGTAATGAAAAGAAAGTAAATGAAATATAAGTGTAAAGAATGCAAAGACTTAGTAAGTATGAATTAGGAAATGTAAGAGTAATCGAATTAAGTTCATGATAGTTAGAGTAATCATTCAATTATATGTATATCATAGGAACTTGATTTGTGAACACCGGAGGAACGTTGGGATACAAGTACAACGGTGAAAGGTATGATTTCTTCATGCCCTGTATCCTAATCTAGTTACCCCGATTTGTGTGCTTATTTGACCACCTAATAAGATAAATGCATGAATCGGATTATATTGCACTTACTTGTGCTTGTTTACATTGTTCTCGACATTTGTCTTGAACAATAGTTTGTATAATACATGAAATATATGAATGATGATGAAGTGTACTGTATTTTGTAGTGTACTTGTATATTGTAATGTATTTTGTATGGATGTGTATGTGAGCCTTGTACTGTATTATTGTGGCTTGAATGAATGACTTCTACTAGTTCCTAACTACCTAACTCCTAAGTTAAGTGAGTAAACCGGAATAAGTAGATTCCGATATAGCTTCGGCCACGCGTGAGGATGCGGAGTCACAAGAGGTTGGCTGCAATTCCTGACTCTTAAAACTGGTCCGCGGCCCCAAATCCCTTAAATGGGTAGCATCCCAGATTTGGTGAGTCAAGTAAACCCGGAGGTGGGACGGACGGAGTAGTCCCCAGGGCTTGAGGTCCCGACCGACGACTTAACTTGAGTAAGAGTAAGAGTAAGTAAGTATGGATCCGTAAGTATGTACGAGTATGTTATGTGTATGTATAAGTAACGAGTAAAAGAGTAATCTCCACCCGATTACCCGGGTGGACCAATGAAGCTAACAAGTATTGTATATTGTGTATGTAATGTTGTATGTGTAATTCGGAAAAAGTAAGTATGTATTGAATGGTTTAATGTTGTACTTCGGGTGCAATGAAGTGTAATGTATGTGTGTATGTATTAGCGTAATGTATTGTATATTATTATAAGAGCATGTATGCATGTATGTTTGAATGAAATCCCGTATTTATTCGACCAGTGTCGGCGTACCTCACTAGTACGCGGGTATGCGGTATTATCATTCGCACGAAGCTGAACCCCCGAGGGGAACATTTTTTAGTGTGCAGTACCGAAGCGAATATGGTCAAGATAGAGACCGGAGGACCCCTTGTACTTAGAAGTAATTAGTGGTGAGGAATGGGTGATTTAGACTCTTGTGAGTATGTATGAACTTGGAAGAGATGTATACTTGTATAAGGATCTAGTAAACTCGGTATTGGATTATATTGTATTTGTATTTGAAGTATTGTTATCGCATGAAGATTTTAGCATGTATTGGTATATGGAGTGTGTTTATACCCAAAATTTCAACCCCCCGGAGTAGTCTCTAAGGCATACGTGTTACAAGGGCAAAAGGGGTCAAAAGCACCAAGGCGGGATTTTCCAAGGACATTATCGGGATTTTCTATTTTTATATGACTTGTTCATTATCTCCAAACACTTCCAAATATCATAGTCATTATGAAAGGTATTTCATGATTCTCTGATAATATTTATTCTGGAAATTTAGCTTTTAATTCATATTATAAGCTAATTTCTTTAATTAACACATGAAATAACCTCAAAAGAAATAATAAAGGTTTCCAAATTAAAATAAAATTGTCACATGGTTAGCATGACTACATACAGTCATAAACCTGAAATTATTTTATTTGGTACCTTAGCCCAAAATTTAAAAGAGAAATTCAATCATTTTTTGCAATTTTCTCTCTCTCCTATGGAAAATACCGAAATTAAAACAAAACGTCATAAATTTTAACACAATAGAGGATGTTTATTAGAGACTAATGCCGTTGGAATTTCGTTATTTCGACTTTCCAATAATAAGTTATGAATTATGGGAGATTCCAGATTGCAAGATTTTTATCTAATCGGTTATTTATCAAAATAACCCGATTCCAACTCTCAAATTCCTAAATTCATCCTTTATCTTCAGTTAAAATTTCATAATTTATCTCGGCCTGAAACATATTTTACAAAATCAGATTCCCTTAGAGCACGAAATCAGCGTTTTAGATAAAGATCTTGCTCTATCAATTTGACCATGCTCTTTCTATAAAAGGACCCCCAAAAAACGAACTAGGGCAGAGGAGATCATCCCCAAAGTCAGAGAACTCAGCCGTCAACCTACTTCCAACGTTTTTGCAACCCCGAGCCTCGAATCTATACCGAAATCATCCCGAAATCACCAAAAAACACATTCCTTCTTCTCCCATTGAGATTCCTAGCACCAAAACACAAAAAAAAAAACACAGAAGCACCGTGGCTAACAATACAAGGAAGAAGGAGCCAGAAGCTTGGGTCAAAGTCGAACCGGATTGGCCATCAACGAAGCTCTCGAAGATTCCCGACGTGAAGGAACAATCAAATCCCGAAGTCAAAACAGGTTGGAATTTGACTTCCTTAACCCCTCTGATCAGAATACACTTATGTGTGAAATTTCTAATCGAATTGACTTTTTATTGCTTCTGAATTAAGGTTTGTTTGTGTTTCTGTCTAATAACTTGTTAACTAAGTTTCGTATTAATTTTGACTTCAAATTGAATTCTTTCAATCACTAACGTCTTGTACATCTTTCAGGCTACACACCCATAAAATTTGAGCCAAAAACACCTTCGGGAACAGCCTCAACGCCGCCGTCCGAGGGCGGTCCGCACCCACGGACGTCATGTCCGGGGTCCCGGACTCCCTGTCCGTAAGCCCGGACGCCCACGGACGGCGGCGGGATTTTAAAAAATTCAAAATTTAGGTTTTAATAATGTCCGGGCCCACGGACAGCCTGTCCGTGGCCCCGGACTTTGCAAATTTTTGTTTTCCTTTAAATTTCGACTCTTCTGTATAATTAGGTTAACTGGGGTCCGTGGTCTCGGACATGGGGTCCGTGGCTACGGACGTAAGCAAAATTCGACCTAATTCTGCCTCCGAAACCCTAGTTTAGGTAGCTTTTAAGTTCACTTTAATTTTCTGTCAAAAAATGCTAAAAACACAAAAAAGCAGAAGCTCGCGCACTTAGGTTAAAACGACTCGTAATAAGCCGTAAATAAACCAAGTAGAGGAAAAACGACCTAGGAAGGGTAATGAAAGTAATTGAACCCTAAATAAGTCGAATATCAAGCCCCCGAACCCGAACTCTCCTTTCCTAATTTGATCTAGGTTAAAATTAGGTGGCGACTCATAATAGGTTCCAGTGAGCTAGCTTAGGTTTTAATAATTATTGTTTTTATGACATAGTTATTAATCTTAGGTTATAAGTGGACCTAAACCCGACTAGATCCCAATCAACTTAATCCACATAGGATAGGGTTTAAAATCGAGGCTCACAGACTGGCGACTCTGCTGGGGACAAACTCTTAATTTTAACTTGTTAAATTTTAAGAATGAGGGCTTAACTCGAAAATGTTTATTTATGGCTTTATTACTTTGTTTGTTTACTTTTTTGCGCACTTTAATTTCTGCACCTTTGCATCATGTGAGAGCGAGGGTCCATGCAAACCGATTTTACCCCCGGACCTGTTTGAGGGTCCCTGTCAGGGACTCACACCTTTTAGGTGATGTGAATAAGTGGGGGAAAAGAGGAGGGTGTCGTCTAACCACACCCCCTTAATACCTGGGCTTTAGCCCCAAGCATTTTCCTGGCAGTATCCTTACCTAGCCCATTGTTTGGTCAGTCAAAGACCCGACCGTAGACGCACACCTTCTGGTGATGTGAAAAGAGTGGGGAAGCCCAAGGAGAATAGCGTGCAAGCCCTATTCCTTTGAGGTGACCTGGGCCCAGGCCCCAAGCACCTCTCCGGATCGATCCATACCCGGTCTGATTTAAACGTCTAGTGAGGACATGTTGAATTTGTGTGGGCCTTGTTTGCTCGTATGATCGGCCCATTACCCAGCCTAGAGATTGATAGGAACTTCTCCTACATTAACCTAGCCCAACCCGAATTGGCGGCTCTGCTTGTTTGCGGCCTAGAGGTCCTGTTTGGTTTAATATGTGAGTCATTCGGGCTTCGGCCCAAAAGCTTAGACTTAGGTTATTTCTCTTCTGGCTCAATTTGAATTATGCAATCAGTTCTAGGCCCATAAAAAAGAAATCCACCTGAACTTGAAATAACCCACAAGTTATGAAAGTAAAATCTTTTTCTGCTTAGCAACCATCTTCTCTGGCCCAAAGAAAGTTGGGCCCATTTGTGATTTAGGGACCATTCCAGCCCATGTGCTTTACTCCAGGCCCAAACACATTCCGGCCCAAGGGCTCATTCTAGACTAGGTAGACTTCTTATTCGGGCCCTAGCCCCAAACCCTAGATCTAGGTGTCACCTCTCAGGCCCAATCAAAGCCATCTGTTTAGGTGTTAGTCCAAGTTCTAGTTCATAGTCTGAGTCTAGATACTCCAGCCCAGACATTCTCTGGGTATCCTGGCCCACTCGCTTTCAGCATAAGTCTGCTTCGATCTATCTTGTGAAGCGTCATGTTTCAGCCCACTTCCTTTGGTTAGCTAATAATGGACACCTTGGACACAGGTAGACTCAAGTCCTAAGTGCGGTCCAATTGACATGGAAGCCCAGCTCGCAATTTTGGAACAAAAGCACATGGCCACCGTAGAAGCTATGGAGCAGAGGCATAGTGCTGCCATGGACGCCGTGGAATCTAACTACGTTGCTGTTATCGAAGAGTTGAAAGCAAAGGCTCTTTCCCTCGAGTCCGAACGTCAAGCTCGGGATGAGTTGGTGGACAGGCTTCTCAACACCCTTTTTGACTGCATTGAAGTTGGCTCCATTAGGGTCCGAGGATCGAAGGAGAATGTCAAAGAAATTGCTACAAAGCTCAGGAAAGTGATTAGGCAACCAGGAGCAGCAACTTGCATCCAAAGCTGCACCCGCAAGAGGACCAGGCAACATGAGGAAGACAGTGATCGACAGTCAAGAGGACCTGGTTGGAGCGTTGGGACAGTAGAACCGCCCCGACGGAATTCTCGACAAAGAGAGTTTACAGATATCGGTCGAACACCAAGACAAGCACTTGAAGAGCTTCGAGGAAGATATCCGATGCAACCGCTCGCCCTGAGGCCAGGAACTACTCATTTGGGGAAGGATCTTACTCAATTTTGTTACTTCCATCAGCTGCCCGGTCACGACACTGACCACTGCAGGGCCCTACAACACAGAATCCAGGATCTAATTGACCAAGGGCTTCAATTCTGAGAACATGGTGGAGAGCGCAGAGCACGCGTGCCCAAGCATCATCCGAAATGTTGTTTTTTTAGTGTTTTTCTCATTAAATGCATTTCTTTCTTGATTAGTTGTCTTTCAACTTTTGTAGTAGTTAGTTCCCTTGATC
The DNA here is from genome assembly GCA_023374045.1 of Limonium bicolor. Lineage (NCBI taxonomy): Eukaryota > Viridiplantae > Streptophyta > Magnoliopsida > Caryophyllales > Plumbaginaceae > Limonium > Limonium bicolor. The sequence continues at coordinate 94,610,142 of CM041776.1, forward strand.
ATTTTCGGTAGTTTTCTTGAGTTTGTAATTTCCAACATTATTCTTTTTGTTGAATAAAACATAGTTCCATTTTCTTAATTTTTGTACAAAGCATTATTCATTAATTCAAAAAACTGAAAAAGAGCACTCACGTCTTTCAAGGATCACGAAGTAATCATTTTCTCTGACTGTGCAATGGGATACAAAGACTTGCATTTTGTTTTCTGAAAATTTGAACATGCCTAACCAAACACCACAACTCACAACCCACAAAGAAGTTCAAGGTCCACATTTATCGAATTGTTGTGTCAAACCCCAAAATCAATACCAGGGGCAATCTAAGTTTAAGTTCGTCGTCTTTTATCTTTTGTTTAAATGTGCGAACGAGTTTCCAAGTGAAAATCTCACGAGAGTGTCTTGAGTGGAAAAACCATGAGTGAACGAGCGTGTCATTTTTACACGACTCCGGTGAGACCACGTTCAAAGGTGAGGTAAACGGCATAACTCCGACCAAGGAGATAATTTGTAAATTTACTCTTAGATCTGCGAAAAGTAACAAAGAACAGATACACAAATATCAAGGATGACGAAGCACCTAGGCACAACACCACATAGCCAAAAGCTAGTAAACCCTATCATTAAACCCTAGGCACCCCCGTTGAGCCTTTCGTATATCCCTTTTTCAATATTATGAGCTCCACAAAGTAATCCAGCCAATGATGAATGTCCGACCCGGTGACCAAAGGAAGCGAGGAGCCCGACTCTCAGATAACATTCTCATCAGTCCAAAGAAGCAATGCTACTATCAGCATGACGAAGCGATCCGCAAATGGTCCCAGAGTGACACAGGATCAAAAGAGCTCACATCAAATAGCTCTCGAAGCCCAAAGCCGGGAAACACAAGAACCCCGAAGGCAAAGTCAAGAAAGGATAAAACAAAAAGGCAATCCCGAAGTGCCTTGGAGAAATTCAAATGACAAAGAGAAGAGAAATGGTGTGAAGGAAAAAAGTCCAAGTCCAGAAGCTCGAAAACAACATCAGCACAAAGCAGCTAGACGACTTCAAGACAAGAAGACGAATCCGAGAGAAGACGCAAGTTGCAGCTTTGGTCACCCACTTAAGCTCCACATACCTCAAATATCCCTCCATGGTCCCGTTGTCCTTCATCACACCCCATGGCCACGTTATAAGCTTTAAAGACTTCCGACTTGATAGTTGTGTGTCCAATCACGTGAAAGTAACAGATCAAATGTGTAAATCCGTCAAATACCGAATTCAATGGTCTAGAAGTTGTGACCGTAGGTAAGGAACGGGTGCAAGCATCAAAACACGCCGAGTGTAGGTTAGGAAGCACCACATAAAAACATAAGCCTTGACCCTGTAAGGACGAGACTCGTTCGCACGTTTAATAAAAGAAAATACTGGGGGCAATCGATCGTTCCGATCGATTGCCATGAACTCTAGCTCAGATTGTCTTAAGGGAAAAGTACTAGGGGCAATTGTTGGTTCCAACAATTGCTATGACAACACCAATTCGAACTCAGAGCTCAAACATCACCACCACCATTCCACCTCAAGCCTGTCATTGGCCTTACCTCCACAAAATCAGGCCCGTCATAACCCAGTCACCACCATCCAAAATCATAGCCTGATCCCAGGTCTATCGCAAATCCTGAACACCGAAAAAGCCTTTAACACCACAAAAACACCACACACTTCCACCAGCGGCATGTTCATTTTCTTAAGAAACAAATTGTAGATATGAAATTTTTAGTCAGGAAATGATCGTTTCACTTTCCTTTTTCAGTAGAGTTTTCTCAGCATTGCCATGTTTGGCACATTTTTCAACAGTTCCTTGTTTTGGCAAGCTTCCAACAAACACTTTAGTTGCATTTTACAACTTTTGCATAACACCTCAACATCGCCAAGTTTGGCACCTTTTCCAACAGTTTCCTGTTTTGAACGAGTATCCTTCATATATTTTGATTGCATACATCTTATCATCATTGTCGTGTTTGGCACTCCAGTAATCAGTTTTCATCATTTGCATGAGACCATTATCTTTCCGATTCATTCTTAGTTCGAGACCCATCATTTTCAAGACTTTAGTACGAGACCCGGCATCTTCATTCATGCGAGACCCAGAATCAATGTGAAATCCGGCTTTTTCTTCATCCATTTAGTATGAGACTTCAGTGCGAGACCATGCATCTTCATCAGTGCGAGACCATCATATTCGTCAGTGCGAGACCCATCACCTTCATCAGTGCGAGACCGAGCGTCATCATCTAGTGCGAGACCAGTACGAGACCTAGTATCATCTTCAGTGCGAGACAGGTACGAGACAGAGCGTGATCTAAGTTGGCGGGGCAGAGGCAATAAGTCCCCATCTTCATGTCAACTTCTTGGGAGAAACAACTAGTGGGCAGTGGCAATAAGTCCCCTTGGTAATCTAGAAGTTATCCCAGCACCCCAGTTGGTGGGCAGAGGCAATAAGTCCCCATAGTATACCAACAAGGAGCATTGGAACGGGTTTCGGTCCCCAGAAGCATCCGAACATCATTTTCATATCATCCATATCATTTGCATCATTTTCATCATCTACATTTGCATCACTTTCATTTGCGTCATCTTCATATCATCCATCTGCATTATCCAGGCGCGTCACAAGACCTGGCGACTGAAAAGTTGGCGAGGTGATGGCAATAAATCCTCCTGTGCGATGTCAACTTATTTTGGGATCAACGAATGGTGGGCGATGGCAATAAGTCCCCAGGTTTTTACCAGGAGTTATCCCTGCACACCGGCTTGGGGGGCGATGGCAATAAGTCCACATTGGGTCCAGCCAGGAGCATTGGCACGGGTTTCGGTCCCTAGAAGCATCCGAGCATCATCAACATTCTTGCATCTACACATTACTTCGTCTTTTAGGTTGTCAACGCCTTAGAATCGCTTGACATTAATTCGTCTTTTAGGTTGTCAACGCCTTAGAATCGCTTGACATTACTTCGTCTTTTAGGTTCTCAACGCCGTAGAATCGCTTGACATTACTTCATCTTTTAGGTTGTCAACGCCGTAGAATCGCTTGACATTACTTCATCTTTTAGGTTGTCAACGCCTTAGAATCGCTTGACATTACTCCATTTTCATCATTTTAGGTAGTCAATGCCTTAGAATAGCTTGACATCATTTTCATCACTTTAGGTGGTCAGCACCTTAGAATAGCTCGACACAATCTGCATATAGGGACTTTTAAGATCCAAAATTTTGGGTATCACTCAGGCATCAACTAGTCTTTTCATCTTCATTACAAAGCCTAGTTGACGGGGGGCAATCTGTTATACCCAAAATTTCAACCCCCCGGAGTAGTCTCTAAGGCATACGTGTTACAAAGGGCAAAAGGGGTCAAAAAGCACCAAGGCGGGATTTTCCAAGGACATTATCGGGATTTTCTATTTTTATATGACTTGTTCATTATCTCCAAACACTTCCAAATATCATAGTCATTATGAAAGGTATTTCATGATTCTCTGATAATATTTATTCTGGAAATTTAGCTTTTAATTCATATTATAAGCTAATTTCTTTAATTAACACATGAAATAACGTCGAAATAGAAATAATAAAAGGTTTCCAAAATTAAGTAAAATCGTCACATGGTTAGCATGACTACATACAGTCATAAACCTGAAATTATTTTATTTGGTACCTTAGCCCAAAATTTAAAAGAGAAATTCAATCATTTTTGCAATTTTCTCTCTCCTATGGAAAATACCGAAATTAAAACAAAACGTCATGAAATTTTACACAAGATAGAGGATGTTTATAAGAGACTAATGCCGTTGGAATTTCGTTATTTCAACTTTCCAATAATAAGTTATGAATTATGGGAGATTCCAGATTGCAAGATTTTTATCTAATCGGTTATTTATCAAAATAACCTGATTCCAACTCTCAAAATTCCTAAAATTCATCCTTTATCTTCAGTTACAATTTCATAATTTATCTCGGCCTGAAACATATTTTACAAAATCAGATTCCTTTAGAGCACGAAATCAGCATTTTAGATAAAGATCTTGCTCTATCAATTTGACCATGCTCTTTCTATAAAAGGACCCCCAAAAAACGAACTAGGGCAGAGGAGATCATCCCCAAAGTCAGAGAACTCAGCCGTCAACCTACTTCCAACGTTTTTGCAACCCCGAGCCTCGAATCTATACCGAAATCATCCCGAAATCACCAAAAAACACATTCCTTCTTCTCCCATTGAGATTCCTAGCACCAAAACACAAAAAATACAGAAGCAAACCATGGCTAACAATACAAGGAAGAAGGAGCCAGAAGCTTGGGTCAAAGTCGAACCGGATTGGCCATCAACGAAGCTCTCAAAGATTCCCGGCGTGAAGGAACAATCAAATCCCGAAGTCAAACAGGTTGGAATTTGACTTCCTTAACCCCTCTGATCAGAATACACTTATGTGTGAAATTTCTAATCGAATTGACTTTTTATTGCTTCTGAATTAAGGTTTGTTTGTGTTTCTGTCTAATAACTTGTTAACTAAGTTTCGTATTAATTTTGACTTCAAATTGAATTCTTTCAATCACTAACGTCTTGTACATATTTCTGGCTACACACCCATAAAATTTGAGCCAAAAACACCTTCGGGAACAGCCTCAACGCCACCGTCCGAGGGCGTCCGCACCCACGGACGTCATGTCCGGGGTCCCGGACTCCTTGTCCGTAAGCCCGGACGCCCACGGACGGCGGCGGGATTTTAAAAAATTCAAAATTTAGGTTTTCTAATAATGTCCGGGCCCACGGACAGCCTGTCCGTGGCCCCGGACTTTGCAAATTTTTGTTTTCCTTTAAATTTCGACTCTTCTGTATAATTAGGTTAACTGGGGTCCGTGGTCTCGGACATGGGGTCCGTGGCTACGGACGTAAGCAAAATTCGACCTAATTCTGCCTCCGAAACCCTAGTTTAGGTAGCTTTTAAGTTCACTTTAATTTTCTGTCAAAAAATGCTAAAAAACACAAAAAAGCAGAAGCTCGCGCACTTAGGTTAAAACGACTCACTAATATAGCCGTAAATAAACCAAGTAGAGGAAAACGACCTAGGAAGGGTAATGAAAGTAATTGAACCCTAAATAAGTCGAATATCAAGCCCCCGAACCCGAACTCTCCTTTCCTAATTTGATCTAGGTTAAAATTAGGTGGCGACTCATAATAGGTCCAGTGAGCTAGCTTAGGTTTTAATAATTATTGTTTTTATGACATAGTTATTAATCTTAGGTTATAAGTGGACCTAAAACCCGACTAGATCCCAATCAACTTAATCCACATAGGATAGGGTTTAAAATCGAGGCTCATAGAGTGTGTATGGTAGATATTAATATATTCGGGATTCCGGTCCATCAGACCGATGCTGTATGTAGATGTAGTAGCCTTGGTAGTCACGTGGGTGACTAACGCATTGTATCACCCACTGTACGTAAGTATGTATCCGCTGCGTGTATCTGAGGTGTAAGGAGATTGGACGGTAATCATTGTACTAATGGTAGGGGTGTAACAATCCCTCAGGGAGAATGGAAACAGAGTGAGCCGAGCAGCCTCCTGCGAAGCTGGTGTCGACCATGCTCCTACCAACTCAGGAATGTGGTGAGGTGGACATTCGGGTCTTCAGTGACCATCCCGCTGAACTGAGCGCGTTCATCACCATGGTCACGTAGTGGGTCTTGAACTACCACTGCACTCCCGCTGGCAATGCTGGAATCACTATTAGCGACACCAACCCCTCAACACTTGGACGGGTGTAGTCCCTCATCTGCCTCTCATTGTTCGCCATGTTAACTGCTGGTTGAACTTCCGGAACCTCTTCGTCAACAGGTGGTTCAGGGACCTGCTCTCCACTGGGGGATCCAGATTCAAGTCCTTACGAAGCTGCCTTGCGAATCTCTCGATCTTAAGGTTGAGCTCGAACTCCGTTCTCCTGCAGAGCGGGTTTTAACCATAAATTGATAGTTAGAAAACTGAAGCGAAGATAGTGTAAATTACGAGAACAGTAGCAATCGAAATTAAACAACAAAAACCAGAGAAAGAAATAAACTCACAAATTAAGCAAATAAAAATCCTAACTACTAACACAGAAAATCCAAACTAAAGAAATAAAAATCAGGAATAAAATCTGAAAGATAAAAGAATATCTGAAAGAATATCCAAAACAGAAATCAAAAACAGAATAGTAAAATTAAAGAAAGAAAATCCAAAATCAAATTAAACTGAAACGATTAAACTACCTAAAAACTAATGATATCAAAAACAAAACAAAAAAAGAAAATAAAGAAACCTATCCTACTGTAACGACAGAAAGAATCGAATAAAAGCAAAAATCAGATTAACTGAACGGAATAACCGAAAATAAATAATAGGAAATAAAAATAAACAAAATAAAATAAAGACTAACTAAAACCCGTGCCTCCCCGGCAACGGCACCAAAAACTTGTTGGGATAAAACCTAACGGCAAGTGTACCGGTAATTCTAGCAAGTTTTAATAGAGAGTGTTCCCTAAGTATCGAACCAGAGGAGGCGATGTGTCTAGTTTAAATCTTTACTAAAGTTAAAACTAAATAACAAATTAAAACAGGAAATTGGGGTTTGATTTGATGACAATTAAAAACTGTAAACAGAATGAGAGACAATAACAAGAAGGAAAAATAAATGTTGTGAAACTGATTTGGAAAGGAGATCCCGTTTACTATTGCACCCTAAATCTATAATTCCTATCCCTAAGTGATTTCCAATATAATTCTGAGTAAAACCCTAGAACAAATATAATTTACCTCCGGTCTCCCGCTTAGCAAATACTAGTTAGCGAAGACCAAATTCTAACTCTCGTTACGAACCCACTGTTCACTAACCGCCTTAAGAACAATCTAGCCTATTGGTCAATTAGCAATTTAGAGGAATTACCGTCTCTAAACCAACTGGTTATTTTCCTGTAATCAATTGAAAGCCGCAGTGAAATACCCAAACCCAAGTATGCTAAGTAAACATCAAATTATGATGTAGTAAGGCTAGAATATGCCTTAGAAAGATTGGTAGACAATTTAAACCAAGGAAAACACAAAAACTGTCTTAAGGGCAATTAAGGCAAAAATGTGCTCTAAGCCTGGAGAGACTTGGGTGAGTACCCAAATATCATGACAAGACCTTAGTAATATTCTAATGGTCATTTTAAACCAATTACCAAAGAAAACCAAGCTTGAAAACAAGTTAAACACAAAATGTGCTTTAAGAAGTCTTAAAGCACATTTTTGAGAAATTGTCTTAGAATTGAGTTTTGAGTGGCTAGATGTCCATCATTACTCTTTAATCAACATGTGTACTAATTATTATCACATTAGGAAGTCTAAATCAATGGGAAATCAAAAATTTCATAAATATGTGCACTAATTAGTGAATAGTGCCAAATAGTAACTAGTTTAAGTTTTAATCAATATAAGCTAATTAGTTGGTCAACAAAGACCATGACTAGCCTTATTTATGATGGGGGTCAGTTTCTAAGGGATGAGTCATTAAAGACTTCATCAAATTAAGAAAGAAAAAGGGAAGAAAGTAAAAGCAAAGACTATTCACCTTTTTATAACAAATATCTTCACTTAAGTTACCTTTCTTCCTCTCTCTCTTCATTTCTCCTTCCTTCCACAATTTCTCTTTCTCCTCTCCTGCTCCAAACCGAGAGAGAGCTCCATTCATGGCTCCTCACCTTCATTCACTTGCCAAGTGCAACTCCAAGCTCCAAATCCAAAACAAATTGCATATTTGTCTTAGTTAAGTCAAGGCCCTCCTTTCTATCTTTTCAAATCTTTCAAAGCTCAAGTTTGGTGCCATGAGAAAACTCCATTGATGGAGGAAAATCAAGTTTGAAGAGCTCATTAGCTTCTCCATTCTCTTAAGGTAAAGAAAATGTAAGAAAAACCAAGTTTCCATCACTTCCTTACATGGCCGAAAATTTACTACTCATGGGGTTATGTTTTTATGCCTTGTTCTAGCTTGTTTTATTCACCAAGGACTAGTGGAGGTCATGTTCATTCAATGCAATGCCCAAGTCTACCTTGAGACTTCAAAGGTAATCATCCACTTTTATGCCTTAGAACACATTTCTAACCAAGGTTTTCATTCCTTGAGGTTAGTGTATTGTTTAGTACTCATGTGAGTCATTGAATATTGGTTAGAACATTGGCAAAGGGAGTTTAAGTGGTGGCCGATATTCATTCAAGAAGAAGGTCTAAGGAGGAAGATAAGATAAGCTTGAGAAAACAAGGTAAATTACTTACCTAATGGTGGTTTAAGGTTTAAGGAATGAGTTTTAGATGGGTACCAATGTAGCCTAGGGCTTACATTAGGTAATGGTTATGTAACCTAAGAAAAAAGAACTTAATAAGCTTGTGAACTTGTGACTAAGAAGCCAATGGGAATGAGTTAGTAATATAAGTTTAAGATGGATTTTAAGAGCATTATAATTACTATGAGATTGATGGGTGTATTTGCAGGTTGAAAGCTTTTATATATGGGAAATTCAGTGTTTAAGTTTAAGTCATTTAAGGGCCTAAGAGCCATGTCATTTAAGAGCCTTGGTGCTATGCAATTTAAGATTATTGCAATATAATGAGTTGTTGTGAATGAGTTGGTTTGGTGGTGAGATGTGATGAGAAAGAACTTGATGTGTGTGAGATGGATGAATGAGGAAAACAATGCATTTGGGCATGATAAGATGCTAGAGAAGCTATGGCGAAATTTGAGCAGAAAACAAAGTGTTTAAGTGGTAGTGGTGAGCTAATATGCCCTAGGGTTTACTAGGGAGCATGAAAAGAAAATAGGGTGGAAATGAGTTAACTAAGGAGTTCTTGAGGTTTAGAATGACCTAGAGATGTCTAGGAGGAATTAGAGGATTGGTGAGTGTATTAAACACACCAAAATCATGATATGAGGAATGTAAGACTTGTGCTTAAGTTTTTAAGGAGAAGGTGTATAATGCTTAAGGTGATTTAGGTATGAACTTGGGAATATATCAATGAAAGTCTTGGGAAGCTTGCCTAAGTAGTGATGATGCTAGTAGTGGAACAATAAGGTTTTAGTTTAGATGGTAATGAGTGGACTTAGGTGATGGGAGTGAAGATTGAAGGAGAAGGTTATAGATTGGCTAGGAACGTATAGGAGGGTATGATCATGAGAATGGTGAGTAAGTTTCATAAAAGAAGTGGAAAAGTCTAAGGAGGGTGTTGCATGGGTAAGGTAAGTGAAGAACAAGGTCAAGGTGATAAGTGGTGAAAAGAAATGTATGGGTAAGCTGAAGAGTTTAAGAGTGGTGAGTAACCAAAGGAAAGGAGAGGAATTTGTGCATGGATATGCAAGGTGACTTGAGGAAGTCTTGTAAATGAATTGAAGATGGAAGATGGAAGATGATGTTATGAAGTGCTCAAACTGTTAAGGAGGGAACACTTGGGTTGGTTGAAGTTTTGGCAAGGTTACAAGTTGGAAATGTAAGGAATCATATGACAAGTGTTAGGAGTGTTTTGTAAGAATTTAGTAAATGTTTGAAGATCTTTGGAAGATTTTGTTTTGGAGATTTTTGGAGAGTTTGGTGGAAGTTCTAAGGTGAGTTTAAGTGCCTAAATGGTATTAGGACACATGGGGAACTTGTGTAGAAGTTTGGAGTCAAATGGGAATTTAGAAACAAGGTTCTGGAGCCGAGACCTTGGGACCGGACCTGCAAGGTCGGTCGAGCTCAGTTTACACTGCCGGAGGAAGTTTCTGGAACCGACCGAACTTGGGGACCGGACTTGCAAGTTCGGTCGGGCTTGTATTTTGTGTACGAATTGAGTCTCTGGAATCGACCGAACATGGGACCGAACTTGGCAAGTTCGGTTGGGCTTAAATATCCACGGGGAAACTCTCTCGGGAATGGACCGACCTTGGGACCGGACTTGCAAGGTCGGTCGGGGTAGAATTTTCAAGCGGTAATATGTTCTGGAATGGACCGACCTTGGGTAAGGTCGGTCGGAAGTTCGGTCGAGCCTAAAAAAAAAAAGAAAAAAAAGAAATTTTGGATTCTAAGGATGGTAATAGGTAATAAGGTATACCTTTGGTAGGGTGGTAATGATTAGGACCCTTAGAACTTAAGGGATTAAGTTAAGTTAAGTGTAAGCTTAAAGCTTAAGGTTAAGTTTGTAAGATTAAGTTGTAAGACTTAAGAGGTGTTAGGTGGGGATCATTAAGGGTTATGTAAGTTAATTAAGTTAAGTAAGATTAGTAAGTTGAATTGAGTTAAGTGATTAACAACCTAAAACTGAATGAATGTTTTAGGACTGGGAATTTGGCCTGAAGGAAGAGTAAGCACCGAACGACCAACGGTGAACGGTACAGTTCTTCTTGTGACCTGCTTGCTAACGAGGTGTCCCTCGGCTTGTGTGCTATTTGTTTTTGTGTGCTCACTAAACAAGATAAAGCATGCAACCGGAATATATTATTTTATTGTATTGTTGTGTGATGTTTGAAAACTAACACAACATACCGTGAGAACTTACTAACCAACGTTTAGTAAGGAAATGAGTGAGACTAAGGAACGCTCCCTAATATGGGATGATATAAACCGAAAGAGGTTAACCAACAAACATGGTCTTGAGACTACTACTAACTGGAACTTGAGTGAGGAAACCCGGGACCGATCTCCAGTCATGCATGCTAAGGAAATGGGGTCGGTATCTATAGCAGATTCGACTTCCGATTAAGGACTAGTCCTCGACTAGTAGCGTTGGGTCGGTTGGCCGGCTCGGCTACATTGGACATCCAGTCCAAGGTAGGTGGCTTTAAGATGGCGTGGGGGGATCAAGCCTACATCCCCAACAATTTAAGAATGTTGTTTATTGCCGGTAAGTGTCCTGCTGTTGGCTAGGGTTAACCAAGCCCTACAAAAATAAACAACGAACTAAGGGCTAACCTGTTCCCAATGAGAGAACGGTTGGCATACTTAAGGTAAGGTTAAGATAAGTTGCAACCATTCCTTTTTAAGGGATGGTTTGTATTGTTAAGGCTAAGATAAGCTACATCCACTCCTTATTAAAGGGTGGTTGTTTCTAAGATTAAGATAAGATTAAGATTGAGGTGAGGTAAGGATGGACTAAGATTAAGAGGGAATATAACTTAAGGAGTTAAACAATTAACTCTCTAATTGAGGGAACGCAAGTCGTTCATTCGTAACTTTATGTCGTGATCTTTGTTGTTTCTTTACATCTTTCATATTGGATTGTTGTTTACAGCATTTACTATTATGTTGTGCATCTAATCAACTCATCTATCGACAATTAGTCGTCGTAGCCACGTTAGCTTGGGGGCCATGAGAGGATCGTACCAGCATTCATGCTGACCCCCTTTGGGGGCTGTTTTTACTACACAGTGTACATCAGGAGGCGGCCGTCGCAAGAGTAAGAAGAGGATACAAGTGTTAAGGATTAGTGTGACCTACGAGTTGTGCATGTACACTCGTATGGCAATTGAGTTAGTAAGATGTATAGGTTGTGAGAGGATTGTAAGAAGAATATGTATTTGGTTAAGGTTGTTATGTACTAATGTTCGGTATATTCTGTAGTCAGACCGACCGTGGCAAGGTCCTGGAGTGTAAAGAATTCCGCTGTGACATGTATATATATATGCTGTTAAGTTTTTGACCACATTTGGATTGAGTTAAGGTGTTACACGCAGTCGTCACATATAAGCTAACAAAATACTAATCTTTATAATTGGCCAATTATAACGATTAAAGAAATTAAGCAAGGAAAATAACTTTACTCAATCGAATTGTATTAAATCACAAAGGAACAGGAATAGTCAATTTAGGGATACATAGCAAACCGAAATCTAAAGAAGACTACTCAGACATTGACATGTTTACAATGAACAAAACTGTAATGAGTAGTTATAGAGAACAAGAAGGAACTCTGTTGAGACTTCTAGAGAAGTCTCCGTGATAAACTTTCTGCTCTGCTCCAACTCCAAACCAGGCTCAAACTCTTAAGCTAATCTCTCTGTATCGTGACAATTTGTGGGCTATCCAAGCGTATCTCTCACGTTGGCTAGACTCCTCCTTTTATAACCACTGAAATCTATCTTTAATCTATCTTTGATCTATCTCTAATTAAGCGTCGGCTACAAGATATAATAACAGATATTAAATATAGAAACCAATTCCGTTATTTCCGAAACTGACTTCTGGCGCCCCGCTTGTATTGGTCTGGGTTTGCAAACAAGTACGCAAACCCGGACCGCGTTTGAAAATAGGCAATAGGTTCTCGCTTGGGATGGTCCGGGTTGCAAAGTAGGACACAAACCCGGACCGCGTCTGAAAATAGGCAGAAGGTTCTGCGATGAGATGGTCCGGGTTTATAAACCCAGCTCCAACCCGGACCCTTAATAAAACACAGCAGTGGTCAATGAAAATCTGCCTTTGACTCTGGTTTGACTTCCCATGTTGCTCCAACCTCTAAAATCTTCATTTAAGCACTTTGTTGAGCATTTTATCCTGAAAACATATGAAATCGATCATTGGAGACAAATGCAACAATAAGAGTAAATAAAGCATTACGGAGGAAAGTTAATGTCATAATGTAGAAAATTAAGCATGAACTAGTCTTGTAAACTTAGACAAATTCCTGACTTATCAATGCAGCCAGCACTTGGTGGAGATTGGTCAAGGACCACTAGTAAAAAAGGGCCTATTTCGGCGGTTTACAACCGCCGAAATAGGTGTACCTATCTCGGCGGTTCTTAGAGAACAACCGCCGAGATAGACCCATGGGATTGACCGATGCTGAGTTTGACCATGAGTCTATCTCGGCGGTTGTTCTCTAAGAACCACCGAGATAGACTCATGGTCAAACTCAGCATCGGTCAATCCCATGGGTCTATCTCGGCGGTTGTGCTCTAAGAACCGCCGAGATAGGGGTATTTTTTTTTTGTTTTTTCCATCCTAGCTTATTTATATATATATTCACCGCATTTGTTTCAATGAGACCTGTAATAAAGCTTCATCCATACAGGGAGCTCCAGCACACATTTTAAAAGTTATAAAAGCTCCCAATTAATACCAACGATGCACCACAATTTGAGAGTTAACAAAACCAATGCAATTACACTTATTTACACACTTTCATTACAAATAAAAAACAACATTACAATTCAAATCTACCATTACACCATCCACAAGTGTACAGAGTTACAATTACATACTCCAAAAAGTTCACAAAACATCTTCATGATCATCAATTCATTAAACTTGTGCAGACGAACTCCGACCATTCCTCAAGCATCTCAACAATTTGAGCATCATCATACTGACCACCTTTGAACACTTCTTCGTAAGCCTTGAAAAAAATGAACATTAATCTAAAACGTACAAGTCTAACAACATGTAAAGAGCATAACTGAAACTTTCAAAGAATGTTACCATGTCTAACGAGTGCTCTGGTAAAAGGTTCGCCGCTCCTACTATGTCACTCATGAATCTCATGACATAGTATCCACATTCTGAACCCCCAGGCTGCACCGGACACTATACAAACACACATATTGACAGTTATAAACAAGTTTAAACATTATAACACAAATTTATCAATTAATAGAGTACCTTGACTAGGTTCCAAGGGATGTCACGCTTCATTGTTTTATTCTGGAGAGATAATGCAGCTCTCATGGAACTATATACATCAGCAATACATATAGTTTTAAGCATCAGTAGCAAGTTATGAAACAGTTAATGTTAAGTAATAATAATTGTTGTTTACGATAACAAACTAATTACCCCCGTATTGCGGTGGAGATCTTCGGTCTCTTGGCAGCCTTACCAAGTGAGTCAAATTGCAAGATTCGTGGGTGCTTCAACATCACTAGCACAATCAATGACCAATGTCGACTGTCCACAAATTACACAATGTGTTGTAATCATTAAGCAACTAACACAAACTATATGTTTTAGATAATACTAAGTGAAATAGTCAAATATCATACCCTGAATGATATGGCAGCATAATAACTGACTTGTTAGAACATTCAAAGAGGGCATTCGTCATATACTGCATAAGGCCTTCCATATCACTTGTCATCTGGACTTCACTGCACATAGCAGGACACAGGAATCCGAATCTGTGATCTTCATAAACATTGATCGCCTTATCATGCACCCACCTATGGGCAATATCATTAGTCGATCATTAACTTTTTATTCAAACATCTAATTCATCATCAATCAATGTATTCAAAATACAAAAGGTAGAAGTCACTCACATGGCGGTTGACTTGATAATCGACACATTCAACCAATCCCTCCTGAAGCACTCCTCGAAGTCGGACATATACATCCCAAATCGATGTATATCTTCTCCTTGAACTATAAAGTGAAATATCCGCTCGGGATCTTCCACAGTGAGGGAATCACAATCAGGTGGTAGCAGCAAGGATGAATGCAGAATCTGCATATTAGTCGGCAGGCCGGCCAATATTCTTTTCTCCACCAAAGCAGGTCTAAGCACGAAATTTGTGGATGCCTTTGATTGCACAGGCACAGCAATTCTTTTTCCTTTGCCCTTATCAGTCTTCGGTCGGCTCATATCCTATGATATTAGTATAATTAAGTATATGGATGCAAGGTGGTACACCAATAGTTTTATAGCAAGGGTTAAGAGTAAATACCTGCCCAGGGAGTCTGACCAATCGTACAGGCCACTGCACTGTCGCAGTTTGTGCGGAACGCAAGGTAGGTCTTTGTTTGACCGGCACCGATAAACCGACGTCAGCATGCTCTGCAACAAATTCATCCAGAAGCACTCGTGCATGGTAATGTCGGAGTGGTTCACCGTGCACAATATCACTTGGAAGAGAGGGGAAAAGTTTTCCCCATGCAACCATGACCTCTTCTACTCCAATTTGTAAAAACAGATGGCACTCAGTGGGTTCCTGAGTGTTATGTGGAACTTGTTTAGATAAAAATTGAGAATTCCTCTATGATGATATTAGTGATCAAGTGAAAAATCTTAATCGTCATGTACTCAATTGAAATGTTAGTCTAACCTTTAGAGATGCATAGGGAAACGGATCAGCCGAGTGGACACTACTTCTCACTACCGGTGCACTCTGCTGCTGAATGGGTGACTGATCAACTGGTGGTCGAGAAACCTCTTGGCTGTCATGCTGCTGTGGCTGAAGCCTTGACATAGCGTGAGCGATCCTCTCGTCGACGTTCTGAGTAATCCTCTGCTCCATCTCAGCCAACGCTCTCAGGTGCTCCTCGTAGCTAATCGACTTTCCCTGTGCACTTCTGGACCCGGGTACGCCAAATGCCTGGCGGATACCAACGTGCCCACCAACCCAATGGCACGACCTGGATGATCCTTCTTACCAAGAGCGCGTGTAAGAGGATCATCATTCCTCTGTGAGGTCCAGGTGCCCTGGGTGAGCTGAGAGCTTAATTCACCCTAGTACAACACACAAATACAGTTATTAGTTTAACATAAGTTCATATACAAATGAATGAACAGTTTGACTAAAAATGAAATGATATCACTTACCATTTGAGCAATAACTGCTCTCGTGGCTTCATCGTATTGAGGATTTTCGGGAGTAGAGTTCTTCGGAATGTGGCTTAACTCCCACACTTTCATTCTTCTGCCACTGGCATCCAATGAGCCATCCGTGGGCAGATATCCCTTTTGCTCCCATTCTGGTACCCTTTGAGCAATACTTTTTCCACCTAAGTGGTGAGGGTACAGATTCTTCTTAGCATTTGCTTGTTGTTGCGCACGGAGAGCCTGCATAAATTAATGGGATCATGTTAAGTGAAATTGAACACAAAAAACATAAGAAATTAAGATTAATTTATGTATGTATGAAAATAAAGTGCACCTGGAACTCCGGTGTGTGACGCCTCTCAACAAATTGTACCCATTGCTCTTCTGTTCCCTCGTAAACCTCCCATGGTGGTCTCTCACCGTCTCCACCATGATCTGGCTCATCTGGATCTTCTGGAGTAGGCATCTTGTAGATGAACTTGTCAGCCAACTTATTCTTGTGGTCCCGGAACTGTTTCGACATCGCTGATAGCACATCCTTTTTAAGTGCGGGATCCACGGAGAAACGAGACTACGTACATGATCATTCAGTTAGTAAAGTAAACATAAATGTTCTATTATTTCACAAAAGATCATAGTAATAATGTAGAGATTTACCTGAAGACGCTGAAACATAGTATCCTTCAATGATTGAGGCACTTGCTTCCAGTTGTGGTTTATGTTGCAATATGACTTCACCAAATGGCTACCGTAAGCGGTGAAGTCATTCTTCCAATTACCATAGGGTTGGTTGAACTGATTGAAGTCCACCGGTTTTGTAGGAGGGCCCTTGTTAGCCTTCAGCCCACGTGTTGCACCTCTCTTCTTTTGCTTCTTCGCCTCTGGTGGGACAACTGACTCCTCTTCGGTCTGCTGTGGAGGGCCAGCCTCAGTCTCCTGTACTACTAACTGGTCCTTCTTCTTCTTTCCTCCTCTTGTGACCCGCTTACTTGGTCTATTCTGCTGTGGCTCAGGTTCTCCAGTCATGAGAAGCCGTCCAATGGGGTCATCCATAGGGTGATCATCCACGGCCTCCTCACTCTCTCTTTGGCTTCTCCAAACCGTGGATAACTCACCAAGAACAGAGAAGAACACCTTGCTACCTAGGTAAGCTTAATTAGTCATTTTA
The DNA here is from genome assembly GCA_023374045.1 of Limonium bicolor. Classification (NCBI taxonomy): domain Eukaryota; kingdom Viridiplantae; phylum Streptophyta; class Magnoliopsida; order Caryophyllales; family Plumbaginaceae; genus Limonium; species Limonium bicolor. Next base: position 94,626,908 of record CM041776.1, read on the forward strand.
TGTTCATTTTCTTCACAAATCTTTCCTCTTTCGGTGGATCTAAGCATCAACCATTTCCATCCATGGATCTAGGTTGTTTTGCAGGTTAAATGAAGGAGGAATCTCGGCCTTAAAAAGGGAAGAAGGTGGAGAAAGCTAATCTTGTTCTTAAGGTACAAAAATGTGCTTTAAGCTCATATCTTTTGATTCCCTTCAAATTCGGCTGTGAAACTTTGTTTGTAGCCTTATTATCTTCATCTTAACATACTTATTCAGTTGGTACATCAAGATCTTCGAGGTATAGCCAGATCCAAGCCAAAAACACCATTTCAGGCACTTTAAACAAGGTAAAAATTAGCCATCTTCTAATCTGAGTTATACCAGTTTAAAGCTTTGTTTTAATAGCTCTTTTGACACTCTTTAACTACTGTAAATACAGGCCATGGAGCACTTGTGTTGCCTAGGTATTCTAAGGTAAATTTTACCTTGAAAATTGACATTAAACACTTCTTATGGTTAGATCTTGCTTGGAGACTAACTATACCTTGGTTTCTGTTTGAAAACATGTAAAAGAAGCTGTGGAAATTTTATTCCTAAGCAGCCGAAATCAAACAAGGCTTTATCTAGGCAAAAACAAGGTATAAATCACTTAAACCTTCACTTGGTATATTAATATGTAATTATACATATGAGTATAATTTGTGCCGTGAGTGAACAAGGTTTTTAAGGTCTTATTTTGACCTTGGGTGATTAAGGAATGGTTTAGTAAATTTTATAACTAATTAATAAGCATAATTGTCAAATTTAAGACATTATGTGGAAAATTGGTAAATATGGAAAAGATATGGTGAGGGCCGAAATTTTAGTGCATTTTTGGACATTTATGTGTAATTCATTTTATAAGCTAATGTTTGTAATAAGGCCATGTACTTTAGGCCATTTTCTTTATGCATTTATAAGGTTTTATTTAAGTTTAGGTGGTATATATGCATTACCGCATATTATAAGGGGTTAAAGTGTAATTAAATTAAAATTGGGGGCTATATAATGATATGGCCGAAAATTAGAGGTTTAAATGAGTTTATATAAAAATTATAAGATTATATAAAGTTTTGGGGTTAAATGGTAATTTCTAGAAAATATGGGTACAAATCGAAATATATGGAGTTTAATGGTCAAGGAAATATTAAGGTGGTCAACCTTGACCATATGGTAGGTTTTGACCAAATTAGATAAGTTAAATAACTTATTTAAGGTTTTATAATAAGATAAGTACTTAATTGTAATATTTTTATAACATATGTGGTATATATGTTATTACCGAAAATAAAGGGTGTATAATGGTATTATAAACACCCATGGGCTATTAGGAATTTTTAGGAATTTATTGGGTTGATTTTGGAATTAAGATAAACTATATATGTATAATATATAGTTATTATGTCATTATGACACTTTGGAATAAAAGATGGGGTGGTATAGTAAATACCGATTATATATGGGTGAATAAGGATATTTATAACCCTTTGGTGAAGTTTGGAGATTTTTAGAATTATATAAGAGTATTTATTAAGATATGTGTATAATATATAATTTTAATGATATTATAAAACTATATGTTATAAATAGGGCCAAATGGCAATTATAGAACAGTTTGGGGTCTGTTCGGAATTTACAAAAAATAACCATAGGTTATACTCTTTTTATAAGTTAGAAATGTTATATTAAATGGTATATATAACATGGTATAAATAATGGGGTGATTTTGTAAATAAAGGAAACTATGGGTTATGGAAAAGAATAAGGTTTAATATATGTGCCTATGCGGCAATATATAATAGTTTTGTATAAAAACTATAGGTTATAAGTAAAAGGAAATAAAAATATCATATCAAATGATATTAGTATATGGTATAACATTACATTATGTTATGTGGTCAAAATAGAATTTAAATAAATTCAAGGGCTGTACCGAAATATTAAAGGTTGGAAAATGAATTTTAGACTATGGTCTATGGAATAATATATGTAAGGATATTCACATTAAATAATGTGATAAACTATAAATAAATAATATTTATAAACTAAGGTATTTATGGAATAAACCTTCGGAGTTGAAATTTTACAACATAAAATGTTACATAATATTAGGATAATAATCTTAATATAAGTTGTACAATATAATACAACTAATGGGAAAAATCATCTAAAAGAAGATGATAAAATGTAACTGAAATACCCCAAACCTTAATATGTTGTTTAAACATTTAAATATGGTATATTAAGACTAAAAAGAGTCTTAGAAACATTAGTAAACAATTTAAACCATAGAAAACACAAATAAATGCCTTAAGGTCAATTAGGGCTAAAATGTGCTCTAAGCTTGGGATAAGCTTGGGTGAGACCTAATGAGCTTACCAAGACCTTATTTATGTACTAATGAACATATTAAACCAATTACCAAAGAAAACCAAGCTTGAAAACAAGTTAAAACATAAAATGTGCTTTAAGGAGTCTTAAAGCACATTTTTGAAAAATTGTCTTGTAAATGAGTTTTGAATGGCTAAATGTCCATCATTACTCTTTAATTAACATGTGTACTATATAGTATCACATTTGGAAGTCTATATCAATGGGAAATCAAAAATTTCACTACTATGTGCCTTGTTTTTATGAATAGTGACTTTAATAAGCTAGTTTGTAACATATGTTGTTATAAGTAATTAAATTGATCAATAAAGACTAAAATACCCCTAAGTAACTATTGGGGGCCGGTTTTTTTTAAGTGTGGTGACTCACCACTCTTGTTAACATGTTAAGCAAATAAAGATGACTACTTGAGTTACTATTTACTTTAAGGTATAAATATCTTCTAAAAGCAAAATCAATCTTCACTTTCTCATTTCCCTCCTCATTTCCCACGGTTTCAAGCTCTCTTGTATCTCTTCTTCATTCCCCATTCACGGTTTTGCAATAGCACCACCACCATTCTTCATCTTCAACCTCTTGTAACTCCTAGCTCACTTTGCCAAATCAAAAACAAAGACCACCATTCTCTTAGTCTCATCAAGCTCTTCATTCCTACCTTCTCAAAATCCCAAGAGCTCCATTTCAGTGCCAAGAGGAATCACCATGGGAGGAGCTTGAGCTCATCTTTTCACATATTGTTGTTCTCAATTGCTTCAAGGTAAGGAAACTCAAAGAAAAATGATGTTTCCTTCATGTTTTTGTGTTATCCGAAAATCACTCTTAATGGTGCCCTTATGTTGCCTTGTTCTAGCTTCATTTCAACCTTTCATGGACTAGGTGGAGTCCTCTCTTGATATATATTCAAACTCTCTTCAAGTTCTAAGGTAAAACAACTATCTTAATGTTTTTAAATCAATGTACAATCTAGGGTTTACAATGAGATGAAGCTTAAAGCTTGGATACTCATGATATTGTTTGTATATTGTTTAGAAGTTGACAAGCAAACCAAACATCATTATCAATTTTAATCAAGGAAACAAGAAAGAAGTTTGTGAGGAAAAGAGGTAAATGTGCTAACCTAATGTGGTTTAAGGTCTTAGGAGAAATGAGCTTATATTGCTTATTGAAATGATCTAAGGAGCCAATGGTGAATGACTTAGTAAAATGTTGTCAAGGGCTTAGTAAAAGGCATATGTATTGTTGGGTGTATTTGCAAGTCAAAGGCAAATATATTGTGGAAATTCAGTGTTTATGATTTATGCATCTTAAGGGCCTAAGTGCCATGCAATTTAAATTATGCACTATATTGTGACGTAGTGCTAAATGTGTGAAGTTTGTGTATAAGAATGTGTTTGATGGATTTTAGTGTCCTTGGTTGTTTGATGGTGAAGACAATGTGTCTTGGTTTAGTAATGTTCTAGGAGAGTCCATGTCAAAATTTAGGTAATAAACAAGAAGTTCTAAGGGTTTAAACTGAGTTTGGCAAGTTAATAGATGTTTAGAATGATTAAGTGTTCAACTAATGGAAGAAACATGCATTAAGGTGTTTAAAGATGTAAAAAGGGCTTAGGCAATGTTCTAGAGGATTTAGAATGCAAAAGAATGCTTTGGGACATTTCAAGATTCATGGTGAGATTGTATATAGGACTTGTGTATTTTTGGTGAAAAAGGGATGAAGTCATTTGTTGCATGGGAAGCTATAAATTTGTAAAGATGTTCAAGGAGTTGTTAGGAAGAAAAGATGCTTTGGAGATGATGTTGTAGTGGTGAGGAAACATTATTGGCATAGTGGTTATCATAGGTATGAAACACCACTTAGAAAACCAAGGAGAAAATATCATAAGTATAGGAATTTTGGTATGAAGTGAGTAAGTGTTTAAGGAGATAGAAAATGAGTTTTATGGATGTTGTATGAGGGTGTAAGTGTACCAAATGATGTTAGAAAACATTATGAGGCTTTAGGAGAAGTTTGGTGAAAATTGGTTAAGTGTTTAAAGGCTTAGAAAATTAGGGTTTTGGCTTGTCCGAACATCCATCCGAACATGGACGTTCGGACAGGCCCTGTTGCGTAAAAATTCTCAGAGTCTCGAACTGTGTCTGAACTTTGGAAGTCCGGACACAGGTTCGGACACATGAGATTTTGCTTTGAATTTTCCTCGACCCATGTCCGAACTTCCGAAGTCCGGACACATGTTTGGACATGCGTCTGTTTTCAGTTTTAAGTCACGGCTTGCGTCCGAACTTTGGAAGTCCAGACACAAGTTCGGACATGCCACTGTTTTGGCCAAAAATGTTGTTTAAGGTTAGGAAAAGTTGTCTAAAAATGGTGATTAATTAGTAATGATGATATGAGGTTATTTAAGACATGTTAGGAGTGTTATAATGGCAATTAAAATGGTGAAAATTAATAACAAGTGTGAAAGTAAAATAACTAGAAATGTAAAGTAATAAGCTACTGACGAACTAGTACGTTTAATTAACCGACGTTATTAATCATGTATAGGGGTGACCTACGGTGGAAACAAATCGAAGCAAGGACCAAGGTATGGTTTTCTTGTAGTCTGTTGCCTACCGGTTTACACCGGCTTGTGTGTTGTTTTTCTTTTCTGTGTGTTTATGACGTTATAAGACTTAATCATGTAATGACTTTACAGTTGTTCATATTATTGTGATGTTGTGATGTGACTCATTTCCCTTGTGTGTGCCTAACAAGACTTACCATTTCTTGTGAATTGTTTGTTAAGTTCCACTGATATAGTTCTAACAAGTGCTAACTGGGAAGTGAGGAATCCGGTTGTCCGGTCATGCATGTAAGTTAAGAGTAGATATCTGAATCAGATTCGACTCTTATGTTGTTATGATTGTTCTCCTTATTTTGGCGTTCGATCTCCCGTAAGCTTCCTCCAAAGCTTACCTATTCTGACTTATGATCGGTTTAGTGGGAACATGTGTTTGTGTGGTGTGTTCGGGTCACTATATCCGAACCATCTGTGACTTAAGTTACTCGTTCGAATAACAGAACGGTAATGAGTGTGTGTAAGAGTGAACCATTCTCTAGGCTCTTATGTTGTTTAACCTTCTTGGTTTGTTATTATGGAAAGAGTATCCACTGTGTATGTGATGTTGTGCTATGCAATAATAATGCTATGCCACATGTTATGTTATGTTTAAAATGAATGCCATGTTATCATGACAATTAGTTGCGTGTATCCCGGTAGCCGATGGGATGCGCGTTAACCATACCAGCCAAGGGTTGCTGACCTCCTCGGGGGCTCCATATTTTTACTGCAGGATGAGGATCGAGGAAGCAGAGTGGCTGTAGGTTCTAGACTGCAGTTGTACTTTGGGTTATTTTGGATGTTGAGCCCGGGATGCGCCTGTGCTCCCGAGGCACTATATTTTGATTCCGTTGATACTACTGTGGCGGTATATTGGCAGTTTACAGTGAAGAAATGTAATTAAATACTCGGTATTGTATATGATGTATTTATGGTTTTAGTTCTATGCTCGGGAGTCTGATCATCAGACCGGTACACTTGTATTTATTCTGCCTTGTTAACCACGTGGGTGGTTGACGGCGTTGTAGCACCGAAGCGTTTAGTTAATGTTTAGTTGTTTATTTCCGCTGTGATTTCAATTAGTTGTGAAGTGCGATGTAGGGGTGTTACAAAAAGTGGTATCAGAGCGATACTTCGCTCTGATGACTAGAATATCGAGCTTAGGAATATACCGAGTTAGGAAACCTAACTACAGTTACCTAAGTGAGCAGTTATGGAAAGGTTAACCACTAACTAAGTGTGGAGATACCTTATTGTCGGGAAACGTTACAACCGTTGGAACCGATAAGTGTGTAAGCATAATGCTAATAATGTTCATGTGAATTCAGATGTCAGGTAGACCGCGAGGTCGAGGCCGCGGAAGCGGCGTTAGTGATATTGGGAACCAGGGAGAGAACCCTACGGCACAAGCCATGGCCGAAGCTGTAGCGGCCGCCGTAGCCCAAATGGTCCCACAACTTGTAGCTGCAATTCAACAGGGGCAACAGCCCGAAGTTCAACCACCACCGCCACCGCCACGAGAGACCAACTGGGTCAAGGCATTGGCAGACTTGAGACCCCCGTCATTTCATGGGGAGACCGACCCACGTAAGCTGGAGGCGTACATCTCCGAGTTGGAGACCACCTACGAGACCTTGGATGTGCCTGGTGGGGCCAAGGTCCGTCTTGACGCTTACTACCTGAAGGGTTCGGCACAGAGTTGGTGGATGCTTGTGAGAGAGGACCGGATGGCGGATCCTCAGTTTGGTTGGAGAGAGTACACGGCTCTACTGTGAGCCAAATACTACCCTGTGCATGTTCAAGAGGCTAAGCGCCTGGAGCTGGATAGTCTGAGGCAGGGGGACAAGATGTCGGTTGACGAGTACTACACTACATTCACCGGTCTTATCCACCTGTTACCGGACCTGGGATACTCGAACCAGGTGCTGGTAAACCGTTTCTACAACGGTCTCAGCCACCGTCTTCGCTATGGGATGGGGCCAGCTGAGTATACCACCTTGTAGGTAATTTGAATGAAGTGTGATGTGAATAAGTGTAATCCATAAGTGAATATTAATGTGAGTTTATGAGTACGTTTTGCGGGGCATGACTGACATCCTAAATTCAGGAGTGCTATCATGCTGCTGCTAAGGTAGAGATTACTGTCCGTCTGAGGGACGAGGAGAATGCGCACAAGCGCAAGGCCACGAGCGAGGGCCAGAGTCCGCAGGGGTACGGGGGAGGAAAGAAGAAGAAGAAGCCTTATCCCCAGCCCCAAAAGAGTCAGCACCAGGGTGACAAGGGCCAAGCCCAAACCACCACAGCTAAGGAGCCATTGAAGCTCACATATGCTTATGCGGCGAAACCCCTACGCTCTTACCCACCTAAGGGTAATTATTTAATCATGTGTGACAAGTTGAAGTGTATGTTGTTAAGTTATCAAGTAAGTATTGATTGTGTACTGTGATAGCAGCTAGCACGGGTTCTGGACCGGAGCGTCACTACTACTGCAAGTGGTGTAACGGAGACCACCCCGGCAAAGACTGCAAGGGAAACGACGTGCAGTGTCGTTACTGTGAGAAGTGAGGTCACCGAGACTATGAGTGTTATCGGAACCCCAACAGCAGAGTCAACAAGCCCAAGGGGCAGTGGAAGGGTAAGGCCACATCGACTATTGATGGCCCGAAGACGGCTAACCAGCCACCCACAGATCAGAGGAGCACTGATTCCAAGAAGGGGAAGGGGTCGGGACCTACCAAGGCCACCCTGCATGTGGTGGACCGGTCTGAGGCGCCAGGGCCCTCTTCTAGACCAGGTACCACCTAAACTGTTAAGTGAAATAAGTGATTGCATATCGCATTTCATGCATGTGTGTGTTAGTGAGTCCAAGTGTATTATCATGTGAGTAAAGAAGTAAAGTGTAATGTGAAAGTCACCTAATTAGATAATTCTAAACTTAAAGGAACCTTCAATATATGTTATCCAATCCCACCCACACCAAACCCTGAAGAGACCACCATCAACATCACCGACTTTCCAATGGAGCAATGTCAGGTCATCCAACCAGGTATGATACTCTTAAATGGATACCTGACACCGGAAGCACAAGTCCACATCATCAGACGATGCAATGAACTTGGAGCAACACCAGAAGGGTTCTACACACCCGAATACCCGAATGGATCAAGAATGAAGTTGAAGATGATGTGCATGGGTAAGGACTGGAATCATTACACCAAAACATATCAAGAAGTGCGAGCTGAAGATGGAGCAACTGTACCAATGATACCTGAGGAGTTAAATGCGGTCGTTAATCACACCGTGGGGATTGCTCAACAAGTTGAAACGGATTCAATTCCAAGTGTTAAAGCAGATTTGTGTATTGTGAACTTCTACCAGAAAGGTGGACGATTGGGTTTACACCAAGATAAGGACGAGTCACCCGAGTCTCTAAGTAAGGGAGTACCCGTGGTGTCTTGGTCCATTGGTGATACCGCAGTGTTTATATATGGCGAGCAGAAGCGTGCTGATCTCGCAAAGAAGTTAGTACTAAAATCAGGAGATGTGTTAATCATGGGTGGGCAGTCAAGGATGCTATATCATGGCATCAGGAAGATCAAACTGAATACCGCACCGTCGGCAGTGATCAATGCCACACACATGAAACCCGGACGTTTGAATTTGACCTTTAGACAGTTTTAAAGCCTTGTATAATTATGTAATGTGTTAAGCCAGTGTATGTTAAGGACGTTATATATGTGTTAAATTATGTCAACAGTGTAAACCAACGTATAATGTAAGAAGAGTGTGTTAATGAATAAAGTGGAGTTCTTGAAGTATATCAACCGTGTTGTTACCCGATACTTATTAGTTTGCCAAAGAATTAGGCTGTGCTCTCGGAACGGGAGGTATACTGAGTGTCTGCAATGAGGTAGAAGCCGGCAAGAGCGGCACAATCCTCACCGGTACCTTCCCAGTCAATGGCGTGGACGCTTCGATCTTGTTTGACTCCGGAGCCTCACATACATTTATTTCGCTATCCTTTGCGAAGAGGTTGGGGTTAGATGGTGATGAGATGCCAGACTTCCTAGTCACTCTCCCGTCGAAAGAGCGGATCAGGTGTACCCGCTACCACCGAGATGTTGTTGTGCGAATCAGAGGTGAAGAGTTTCCGATCGACTTGATAGAGTTCGACGGACTTGGTTTTGATGTGATTGTCGGGATGTGAGCCTCGATTTTAAACCCTATCATATGTTGATTAAAGTTGATTAGGATCTAATCGGGTTTTAGGTCCACTTATAACCTATGATTAATAACTATGTCATATAACATTAATTATTAAAACCTAGGCTAGCTCACTGGAACCTATTATGAGTCGCCACCTAATTTTGACCCAAATTAAATTAGGAAAGGAGAGTTCGGGTTCGGGGGCTTGATATTCGACTTAATTAGGGTTCAATTATTTTCATTACCCTTCCTAGGTCGTTTTTCCTCTACTTGGTTTATTTACGGCCTATTACGAGTCATTTTAACCTAAGTGCGCGAGCTTCTGTTTTTTGTGTTTTTTTTACATTTTTTGACAGAAAATTAAAGTGGAAATTAAAATTGCCTAAACTAGGGTTTCGGAGGCAGAATTAGGTCAAATCTTGTGTCTGTCCGTAGCCACGGACCTAATGTCCGAGCCCACGGACCCCAGTTAACCTACATGGAAATAAAAGTCGAATTAAACAGAAAAAAGAAAATTGTAAAGTCCGGGGTCACGGACAGGCCGTCCGTGGGCCCGGACATTATTAGAAAAAACCTAAATTTTTAAAATTTAAAAATCCTGCCGTCGTCCGTGGGCGTCCGGGCTTACGGACAAGGAGTCCGGGACCCCGCACATGACGTCCGTGGGTGCGGACCGCCCTCGGACGGCGGCGTTAAGGCTGTTCCCGAAGGTGTTTATGGCACAAATTTTATGGGTGTGTAGCCTGAAAGATGTACAAGACGTTAGTGATTGAAAGTTTTCAATTTGAGTTCGAATTAAGCACGAAACTTAGTAAACAAGTTATTGGACAGAAGCTTAAACAAACAGCAATACAGAAGCGTACGAAGGTTAGTTTGAGCCCAAAATTTGACAGAGAGTTAATAAGGTCGTGGGGAATTAGAAAAGTAGAGTTGTAACCTGTTTTACCTTCGAATTCAAGGTGATTCTTCACGCCGGGATTCGTTGAGTGCTTCGTTAATGGCAGACCCGAAAGGATTTCGAACCAAGCTGCTGGTTGTTGGTTGTTCTTGCTGTTCTTCACGTTTTGGTGGTGTTTTTGTGGGGTTTTGATGACTATTGGTGCTTTGAGGATTGGAAAACGTGTTTAGATGGAGATTTTGGGGGATTTTCGGTATGATTTGGGTGGCCGGGTGTTGGAAAACGTGAGAGAGAGAGAGGAGGCTGTGTTTTCTGACTCTCTAGGGTTCTTGAGCATGTGAGGTTCTGATTTTATCCAAAAACCTATCCCCTTATATAGACTTTCTTAAAGATAAAGAAAATCTAGTAAAAGTAAGATTTTTCGATATTTTAGTTAAGTGACTTCCCAAAGGAATTTTGCTGTGAAATTTTAACCATGTGTCAAGGATGGAAATTATGAATTTTCTGAAGTGGAATCGGATTTTTTAAATGTTGGAATATTTTTAAATTGAATTTCTCGTCAGATTCAGTCAAAAATTGCTAGAAAATTATTGGGAACTCGAAAAATCAAAATTCCAATGCCATTATGCTTAGAATGTCATTCTCTATCAAGGGTTAAAATATCAAAGCATTTCAAGCTGATTTGGGCACCCTTTGGAGGAGAGAGAAAGCTTATAGGAGGTCTCAGGAGCCTTTAAAGATTACCAAAACGCCCCTGAAAATGACAAAGCTGCTCCCCATGCCATGGAACGCGCCGATCGAGCCGGAATCCCTCACCGTTTGATTAAAATGCCTCTCACAACACCAGCACCCCGTAGACCCTTACCCAGGGGGTCAAAATTTTGGGTATAACACGGGATGAACTGGTTGGAGCGGTACAAGGGTAGAATCCTGTGTGCCGAGCATCGACTGCTTCTTCGGAGTCCGTCTGGGGTAACTATATCTTACCGCCAGAGGCCTAGGGAGCCTTCGACTCAGATCATCACCGTCATGGCTATGTATTGTGAACTACGACGAGGGAGTGATGTATACCTCTGCTATGTCCAGGACATAGAGAGAGACCTAGAGTTTAGTCCTGATGTGCCGGTAGTGTCGGAGTTTCCTGATGTATTTCCTAAGGAACTGCCGGGCATACCGCCAGCACGGGAAGTGGAGTTTGAGATTTATTTGGTTCCGGGCACTGGACCAATTGCGAAGGCGCCCTATCGTATGGCTCCAGCAGAGATGATAGAGCTCAAGGAGCAGCTGAGAGACCTACTTGACAAGGGATTTATCCGCCCTAGCGTTTCACCATGGGGAGCACCGGTCCTCTTCGTGAAGAAGAAGGACGGTAGTCTCCGCCTATGTATTGACTATCGAGAGCTGAATGCAGTTACGGTGAAGAACCGTTACCCTTTACCACATATTGACGACTTATTTGATCAGTTGAGGGGAGCATCAGTATTCTCCAAGATAGATCTACGATCCGGATACCATCAGATTGCCATCCGTGACAGTGATATTGAGAAGACAGCATTCAGAACTAGGTATGGACATTATGAGTTTACGGTTATGCCGTTTGGTTTATCCAATGCACCAGCGAAGTTCATGGATTTAATGAACCGCTTGTTCCAAGATCAGTTGGACAAGTCAGTGGTAGTCTTCATCGACGATATTCTTGTGTACTCGAAGTCGAGAGGTGAGCATGAAAGCCACCTGAGGAATGTGTTACAAACATTGAGGAAGAATCAGTTGTATGCTAAATTTTCGAAGTGTGAGTTTTGGTTGAACCAAGTATCCTTTCTTGGTCATGTGATTTCTGAGGCCGGGATCGCTGTTGATCTGGCAAAGATTGATGCAGTGCGCACCTGGCCTAGGCCGAAGACAGTTACCGACGGTCTGATAGGTTATTACAGGAGATTTGTGAAGGACTTCTCTAGTGTTTCGAAGCCGATGACTTCCTTGATGAAGAAGGATGCACCATTCGAGTGGACAGTCGAGTGTGAGAGTTCTTTCCAGAGTCTTAAGGATGCTTTGACATCTGCACCAGTCCTGACTATACCAGACGGTCCAGATGGTTTTGAGGTCTATTGCGACGCATCAGGCAGAGGTATGGGTTGTGTGTTGATGCAACACGGGAAGGTCGTAGCGTATGCCTCCCGGCAGCTGAAGAAGCATGAAGAGAACTACCCTACCCACGCTCTAGAACTGGGTGCCATTGTCTTCGCATTGAAGATATGGCGACATTATTTGTATGGGGTAAGTGTGACAATCTATTCTGACCACAAAAGTTTAAAGTACTTGTTCACTCAGAAGGAGTTGAACATGAGGCAAAGAAGGTGGGTTGAGTTTCTAAACGACTACAACATTGATCTACAATATAAAGAGGGTAAGGCAAATGTGGTAGCTGACGCACTGAGTCAGCGAGCACACTCTCTCCATTCGCTAGTCTCTCATACTGGCTTGGTTGAAGAAGTGCGGAGTGCTCAGATGACGGATCAGTATATGTTGGAAATCAGGCAGAAGCTTATTGATGGCACGTTCGAGGGTTAGAAGTACGACTTCCGACTCCACGATGATGACCTGATTAGGCTTAAGGGCCGACTGTGTATTCCGAGGAGTAGCGCTGAGCTGAAGGAGCGCATACTGAGTGAATCCCACTGTTCTACGACTTCGATTCACCCCGGAGCTTCAAAAATGTATAAGGGTATGAAACGTTATTTTTGGTGGACTGGAATGAAAAAGGATGTGAATGATTATGTATTGAGGTGTCTCACTTGCCAGAAGGTCAAGTTTGAGCACCGACGGCCTGGTGGTATGGTACAGCCAATGGCAGTGCCTGAGTGGAAGTTCCATGACATTTCTATGGACTTCGTAGTAGGGCTTCCGCCTACAAGGGTAGGTCTGATTATGATTTGGGTTGTTGTTGACAGACTGACCAAGGTGGCTCGATTCATACCGATGAAGGACACCTGGAAAGTGGCAAAACTAGCAGAGCTCTTTGATAGAGAGATTGTACGGCACCATGGGGTACAGAAGACTATTGTGTCTGACAGGGATACCAGATTCCTCTCTAGGTATTGGAAATCCACACGGGAAGCGCTTGGTACCAAGCTGAAGCTAAGTATAGCGTTCCACCCACAGACAGATGGTTAGAGTGAGCGTACCATCCAGACACTTGAGGATATGTTACGTGCATGTGCACTTGACTTTCAGACCAGCTGGATTGATAAGTTACATCTGATCGAGTTTAGTTACAACAACAGTTACCATGCTTCGATCAAGATGTCTCCCTTCCAGGCTTTGTATGGTAGACCATGCCGCACGCCATTATGCTGGGATGAGTCGAGTGAGACGGTCATTATAGGACCAGAGTATCTTGAACAAGTTCAGGCAGAAGTTCGCCAGATCCGGGCTAACATGAAGGCAGCTCAGGATAGACAAAAGTCGTACGCGGATGTGCGCAGACGTGACCTGGAGTTCGCCGTGGGCGATCAGGTATTTTTGAGAGTATCCCCCATGAAAGGAGTATTTCATTTTGGCCAGAAAGGCAAGTTGAGCCCAAAATATGTGGGGCCTTATGTTGTGACGGAGTGGATCGGCCCGGTAGCTTACAGACTTGATTTACCCGCCGAACTGGGCAAGGTACATGATGTATTTCATGTGTCCCAGTTGAAGAAGTATATGTCTCATCCGTCTCATGTGCTTAAGCCTGAAAGGCTAACCTTAGAGCCGACCATGCGATCAGTGGAGACTCCGGTACGGATTCTGGATACTAAGACTCGAGACACTCACCATAAGTCAGTGAGACTGGTGAAGGTTCTTTGGTCTAACCAGGACGTTGAGGAGGCCACTTGGGAGCTGGAAGATAAGATGAAGGCGAAGTACCTGTCATTGTTTACTTCTTAGTGTTTATGTGTATAGGGTATGGGGCGTACCCCTTTTTAAGGGGGGTAGAGCCGTTTCGGTTATGTGTGTACGACGTGTATTTAAATACATCATCTATGTTATGTTGTTATGTTACAGACCGTTGGGTCTGAATGGTGTTGTATGGACCTTGTGTCCGATGGTATGTTGTATGGACCTTGTGTCCGATGTTATGTTGTATGGACCTTGTGTCCAATGTTATGTAAGTATGTTGTTAATATTGTTATGCAAGTATTGTTTATATATGTATTCCCGTGTTCTAATATTTAGGATATGTGGAAGTGTGAACTTTGAGGACAAAGTTCTTTTAAGGGGGGTAGATTGAAATACCCCAAACCTTAATATGTTGTTTAAACATTTAAATATGGTATATTAAGACTAAAAAGAGTCTTGGAAACATTAGTAAACAATTTAAACCATAGAAAACACATAAATGCCTTAAGGTCAATTAGGGCTAAAATGTGCTATAAGCTTGGGATAAGCTTGGGTGAGACCTAATGAGCTTACCAAGACCTTATTTATGTACTAATGAACATATTAAACCAATTAACAAAGAAACCAAGCTTGAAAACAAGTTAAAACACAAAATGTGCTTTAAGGAATCTTAAAGCACATTTTTGAAAAATTGTCTTGTAAATGAGTTTTGAATGGATAAATGTCCACCATTACTCTTTAATTAACATGTGTACTATATAGTATCACATTTGGAAGTCTATATCAATGGGAAATCAAAATTTCACTTCTATGTGCCTTGTTTTTATGAATAGTGACTTTAATAAGCTAGTTTGTAACATATGTTGTTATAAGTAATTAAATTGATCAATAAAGACTAAAATACCCCTAAGTAACTATTGGGAGCTGGTTTTTTAAAGTGTGGTGACTCACCACTCTTGTTAACATGTTAAGTAAATAAAGATGACTACTTGAGTTACTATTTACTTTAAGGTATAAATATCTTCTAAAAGCAAAATCAATCTTCACTTTCTCATTTCCCTCCTCATTTCCCACGGTTTCAAGCTCTCTTCTATCTCTTCTTCATTCTCCATTCATGGTTTTGCAATAGTACCACCATCATTCTTCATCTTCAACCTCTTGTAACTCCTAGCTCACTTTGCCAAATCAAAAACATAGACCACCATTCTCTTAGTCTCATCAAGCTCTTCATTTCAACCTTCTCAAAATCCCTAGAGCTCCATTTTGGTGCCAAGAGGAATCACCATGGGAGGAGCTTGAGCTCATCTTTTCACATATTGTTGTTCTCCTTTGCTTCAAGGTAAGGAAACTCAAAGAAAAATGATGTTTCCTTCATGTTTTTGTGTTGTAAAAATCACTCTTAATGGTGCCCTTATGTTGCCTTGTTCTAGCTTCATTTCAACCTTTCATGGACTAGGTGGAGTCCTCTCTTGATATATATTCAAACTCTCTTCAAGTTCCAAGTCCAAGGTAAAACAACTATCTTAATGTTTTTAAAAACAATGTACAATCTAGGTTTACAATGAGATGAAGCTTAAAGCTTGGATACTCATGATATTGTTTGTATATTGTTTAGAAGTTGACAAGCAAACCAAACATCATTATTGATTTTAATCAAGGAAACAAGAAAGAAGTTTGAGGAAAAGAGGTAAATGTGCTAACCTAATGTGGTTTAAGGTCTTACTAGAAATGAGCTAATATTGCTTATTGAAATGATCTAAGGAGCCAATGGTGAATGACTTAGTAAAATGTTCTCAAGGGCTTAGTAAAAGGCATATGTATTGTTGGGTGTATTTGCAGGTCAAAGGCAAATATATTGTGGAAATTCAGTGTTTATGATTTATGCATCTTAAGGGCGTAAGTGCCATGCAATTTAAATTATGCACTATTGTGACGTAGTGCTAAATGTGTGAAGTTTGTGTATAAGAATGTGTTCGATGGATTTTAGTGTCCTTGGTTGTTTGATGGTGAAGACAATGTGTCTTGGTTTAGTAATGTTCTAGGAGAGTCCATGTCAAATTTAGGTAATAAACAAGAAGTTCTAAGGTTTAACTGAGTTTGGTAAGTTAAGAGATGTTTAGAATGATTAAGTGTTCAACTAATGGAAGAAACATGCATTAAGGTGTTTAAAGATGTAAAAAGGGCTTAGGCAATGTTCTAGAGGATTTAGAATGCAAAAATGCTTTGGGACATTTCAATATTCATGGTGAGATTGTATATAGGACTTGTGTATTTTTGGTGAAAAAGGATGAAGTGATTTGTTGCATGGAAGCTATAAATTTGTAAAGATGTTCAAGGAGTTGTTAGGAAGAAAAGATGCTTTGGAGATGATGTTGTAGTGGTGAGGAAACATTATTGGCATACTGGTTATCATAGGTATGAAACACCACTTAGAAAACCAAGGAGAAAATATCATAAGTATAGGAATTTTGGTATGAAGTGAGTAAGTGTTTAAGGAGATAGAAAATGAGTTTTATGGATGTTGTATGAGGGTGTAAGTGTACCAAATGATGTTAGAAAACATTATGAGGCTTTAGGAGAAGTTTGGTGAAAATTGGTTAAGTGTTTAAAGGCTTAGAAAATGAGTGTTTTGGCTTGTCCGAACATCCGTCCGGACATGGACGTTCGGACAGGCCCTGTTGCGTAAAAATTCTCAGAGTCTCGAACTGTGTCCGAACTTGCGAAGTCCGACACAGGTTTGGACACATGAGATTTTGCTTTGAATTTTCCTCGACCCATGTCCGAACTTTCGAAGTCCGGACACATGTTCGGACATGCGTCTGTTTTCAGTTTTTTAGTCACGGCTTGTGTCCGAACTTGGGTAGTCCGGACCCAAGTTCGGACATGCCACTGTTTTGGCCAAAATGTTGTTTAAGGTTAGGAAAAGTTGTCTAAAATGGTGATTAATTAGTAATGATGATATGAGGTTATTTAAGACATGTTAGGAGTGTTATAATGGCAATTAAAATGGTGAAAAGTAATAACAAGTGTGAAAGTAAAATAACTAGAAATGTAAAGTAATAAGTTACTGACGAACTAGTACGTTTAATTAACCGACGTTATTAATCATGTATAGGGGTGACCTACGGTGGAAACAAATCGAAGCAAGGACCAAGGTATGGTTTTCTTGCAGTCTGTTGTCTACCTATTTACACCGGCTTGTGTGTGTTGTTTGTTTTCTGTGTGTTTATGACGTTATAAGACTTATCATGTAATGAGTTTACAGTTGTTCATATTATTGTGATGTTGTGATGTGACTCATTTCCCTGTGTGTGCCTAACAAGACTTACCATTTCTTGTGAATTGTTTGTTAAGTTCCACTGATGAACTTCTAACAAGTGCTAACTGGGAAGTGAGGAATCCGGTTGTCCGGTCATGCATGTAAGTTGAGAGTAGATATCTGAATCAGATTCGACTCTTATGTTGTTAAGATTGTTCTCCTTAATTTGGCGTTCGATCTCCCGCTAGCTTCCTCCAAAGCTTACCTATTCTGACTTATGATCGGTTTAGTGGGAACATGTGTTTGTGTGGTGTGTTCGGGTCACTATATCCGAACCATCTGTGACTTAAGTTACTCGTTCGAATAACAGAACGGTAATGAGTGTGTGTAACGAGCTTAACATGAGAGTGAACCATTCTCTAGGCTCTTATGTTGTTTAACCTTCTTGGTTTGTTATTGTGGAAAGAGTATCCACTGTGTATGTGATGTTGTGCTATGCAATAATAATGCTATGCCACATGTTATGTTATGTTATGTTATGTTATGTTTAAAATGAATGCCATGTTATCATGACAATTAGTTGCGCGTATCCCGGTAGCCGATGGGCTGCGCGTTAACCATACCAGCCAAGGGTTGCTGACCCCTCGGGGCTCCATATTTTACTGCAGGATGAGGATCGAGGAGCAGATGGAGGTTCTAGACTGGAGACAGTTGTACTTTTGGGTTATTTGGATGTTGAGCCCGGGATGCGCCTGTGCTCCCGAGGCACTATATTTTGATTCCGTTGATACTACTGTGGCGGTATATTGGCAGTTTACAGTGAAGAAATGTAATTAAATACTGGTATTGTATATGATGTATTTATGGTATTTTAGTTCTATGCTCGGGAGTCTGATCATCAGACGGTACACTTGTATTTATTCTGCCTTGTTAGCACGTGGGTGGTTGACGGCGTTGTAGCACGAAGCGTTTAGTTAATGTTTAGTTGTTTATTTCCGCTGTGATTTCAATTAGTTGTGAAGTGAGATGTAGGGGTGTTACAGTAACATATAATGTAAGAGTTTATTAAACTCACGAAATTTACCTACGTGGTAAAAATATACATACATAAGAATAATGCATATAAGGATGAATATATAATATGGTTGGAAACCATATAATATAATGGTGGTGGTTATTACATGGAAATAGTTTATAAAACTACAAGTTATGAGTTTTTGGATGCAAATATTATTTGCTAAAGATATTGGATAATATAATACAATGTATTATAATGGATGGTGGGAAAATAATACTATATAATATATAATGCATGCATACATGCAACTATAGTTATGTACCTATATTAATGGTGGATAAGATTAAAGAAAAAAAATAATGAATTAAACTTAACAGTTGAAATATTTGGACATACGAGTTTTAGTAACAAAGCTGACCGGATAACAAACAACTATAAAAAAAAACAGGATGAACTGTTGGGGTTACTTGTTATTCGGAAATACCGGATGTAGTTAGTCATGGAGACTGACTTTTAGTTTATTACCGTTTAGATCATACTTCAGACGAGGACGCTTGACGAGCTAGTGGACTACACTGCGCATCCTAGGTCTTGGTGAACTGTATGTAAAGGGGTTTGATCCGAGTTATCCTAAGGAAGCTCCTTAGGCTCGGATTTGGTTGATATAACTTGTGTGTTATGTGTGTGGATACATGTATGTGATTAAGTGTTTACTGCATTATTTATTTATGCACGAGCGTCCTACGGGACTAACACTACGTCGACTATAGATCGACTTATATAAACATACATATACGTTATTGTGATGACATGACGACTACTTGATATAATACCATAGTATTAATATTAAGTATATGGGAACCTAAGTAAAACACTTAGGTATGAGTCACGACATTGTCGGTCTCTAGAGCATGGATCTCGAACATGAATATAACCTAGATTACTTCTAGGTATGCGTGAGACCCATTGGGCAGCTACTAATAAATATTCTCCATAAGACTAAGAGCATATCTTAAACATTATGAGAGAGAGATTGTATGAGTTGAGTGATGAATCCCTGTAGTTTACGAACTACTTGGTTGCGCAGTTGTGATCACTGAGGGGTTTCCTAATTGGATTCCGCTCCAGGTTTATACCCATGAGCCCAAACTGGATCATGCGTCAGGTGGCTATGGCCTTTATATGGACGTCTTACGAGACATAAGAGAATAGTCAGGGTCCTCTGGACCTCTGGCGAAATGAGCACCTTTGTGTGTACAGGAGGACTATTGTCCATGGTGAGGTTATCGGGTTGTCCTAACATGACGCCCAACTGGTATAATTAAACATGGTTTAGATGGATGAGGCCTAAAGGCCAAATTAATTTAACTATGGAAACTGTACGCTACGACGATTGTACATTGTACATTATATTGTGGTCATTTTGATATGGATGGGGCCTTGAAGGCCAAACTAAATTAAATTGATAAAGGATGGCATACGCTACGGTGATTGTACATTGTACATTATACTATTATTGCTCGATACGTTCGATATACAATTGTTGTTTGAGATATTAAACGAATGTTTGGATTGGATGGATGATTAAATGTTTATGAATATTTGGATGGATGATTATGTATATTATACATTTATATTACAGTACTGATTATAACTGCAAAATGGTAGAGCATTAAACCAATCTAATATTAAGATGGTTAAAATGACTAAGTGACTATTAGGGTCCAGGCCCGGCATACTCAGCGTCTATCTCTGATACTACACCATTGCAGGTTGTTGACTATTGTCGAAGCCGAAGTGCGGGAACAGGGTAATAGAGTTTACTTCGACTACTGCACAGGGAGTTTGTTTGTATAACAATGGAGATGGTGAATTATATTATGGTATGGTTATGTATATTCAGGTTTGGGTAGACGCTCACTTGTTGATGTTTATGGTTTGTGGACTTAGTATGATGTATAGGAGTTTTTCGTTATCACGGCGGTTAGTAGTTTGTTTATGTTGGAAGTTGGATAGAGTTGGCTTCGTTACTTGCATGGGCGGGTAATGGCCGGTGACACCGAGTGAGTATTGTTATTGTTATTAATTCTTCCGTTGTAAGACGTTTTATTTATTGCTACGTGAGAGATTATTACGTGATTATGGAGAGGGGTGTTACAAAAGTGGTATCAGAGCGGAGTACCGCTCTGATGACGAGGAAATAGGTTAAGACAATGAGCTTAGGACTTGGGAAATTATGGGAAACGTATGTGAGGTAGGAGACGATTCGTCTTAAAAATATTGTGTCTAGTAACGCAAACTACGTGACACATTAGCCTTAAAGGCAATTCAATATCTACTAGTGTGTACGGTAATTTACCGAGTATTTATGTGACATACTGTACTACAGATGTCTGGGGGAACAAGAGGGCGTGGTACTGGTAGAGGTGGAGGCGGTGACCCCGTGATTCCAGATGTTGCTGAGACGATTGCTGCCATTCTCGCACAGCTTGGTACTAAAGGAGGAGCACCAGCCCACCCGCCACAGCCCAGGGAAACGAACTGGCTGAAGTCAGTTACTGAGACCCGACCACCTACATCTTCAGGGGAACCAGACCCCGTGGCCTTAGAGCGATTCATAGTGGAACATGAGAAGGCCTACGAGGCTTTACAAGTACCTACCAACCAGAAGGTCGTCATTGCTGTTTTCCATCTGAAGGATGCAGCCAGCACATGGTGGAGATTGGGCAAGGACCATCACCTAGCTACGCCTGACTTTTCGTGGGCCGCCTTTGTCGAGTTGCTGAGAGGGAAGTACTACCCGGCGCATCTCCAACAGAAGAAGCGCCATGAGTTTGAGACATTGACCCAGGGAGGTCTGACCGTGGATGAGTATTACGCTCGATTCATTGGTCTGCTGGACTTTATCCCCGGTGTTGATTACTTAGAGACCGTAAAGGTCGAGAAGTTCTGGGGAGGACTATTATTTCGCATCCAGATGGCGATGGGTGCTACCCTCTACACTACCATCCAGGTATTAACATGAAAGCCATCTATTCTTTACTTACTACATTACCGATTAACGTTGTGAGAACTTACCAATGAGATTCCAGGAGTGTTATGATGCTGCCTCGAGGACGGAGCTAATGCTCTAGACTCGGGAAGAGACTCTCGGGGCCAAGAAGAAAGAACCCTGAGGGAGAGTCTGTAACACCCCAACTCAATCCAAATGTGGTCTCGCAACTTAAACAGCATATATATACATGTCACAGCGGAATTCTTTACACTCCAGGACCTTGCCACGGTCTGACTACAGAATATACCGAACATTAGTGCATAACAACCTTAACCAAATACATATTCTTCTTACAATCCTCTCAACAACCTATACATCTTACTAACTCAATTGCCATACGAGTGTACATACAACTCGTAGGTCACACTTAATCCGTAACGCTTGTACCCCATCTTACTCTCGCGACGGCCGCCTCCTGATGTTCACCTGTGTAGTAAAAAAAAGCCCCCAAAGGGGGTCAGCACGAATGCTGGTACGATCCTCTCATGGCCCCCAAGCTAACGTGGCTACGACGACTAATTGTCGATAGCATGGAGGTTGATTAGATGCACAACATAATAGTAAATGCTGTAAACAACAATCCAAATATGAACAATCAAAGTTCACACACAATGAGCGACTTAAATGCGTTCCCTTAATTAGAGAGTTAGTTATTTAACTCCTTAAGTAATGTTCCCTCTTAATCTTAATCCATCCTTATCTCACCTCAATCTTAATCTTATCTTAATCTTAGAAACAACCACCCTTTAATAAGGAGTGGATGTAGCTTATCTTAGTCTTAGTAATACAAACCATCCTTTAAAGAGGAATGGTTGCAACTTATCTTATCCTTACCTTAATCTTAATCTCAGTATACAAACCGTTCCTAGAGGGGAATGGTTGTAGCTTAGTTCGAACCTGGGATTTAGGTGATCCCACCGCACCATCTTAATGCCACCTACTCTGGACGGGAGTCCAGCGCAGCTGAGCCGGCAACCGGCCCTAGGCTACAAGTCCGAAGACAGTCCTTAAGCGGAAGTCGAATCTGCTATAGATACCGACCCCCTTTCCTTAGCATGCATGACCGGAGATCGGTCCCGGGTTTCCTCACTCAAGTTCCAGTTAGTAGTTATCTCAAGACCATGTTTGTTGGTTAACCTCTTTCGGTTCATATCGTCCCTTATTAGGGGGCGTTCCTTAGTCTCACTCAATTCCTTACTAAACATTGGTTAGTAAGTTCACACGGTATGTGTGTTAGTTTTCAAACATCACACAACAATACAATAAATATAATTATCCGGTTGCATGCTTTATCTTGTTTAGTGAGCACACAACAACAAATAGCACACAAGCCGAGGGACACCTCGTTAGCAAGCAGGTCACAAGAAGAACTGTACCGTTCACCGTTGGTCGTTCGGTTGCTTACTCTCTTCCGGAGTCCAAATCCCCAAGTCCTAAAACATTCATTCAGTTTTAGGTTGTTAATCACTTAACTTAATCCAACTTACTTAACTTGCTTAACTTACTTAATCCCTTAATGATTCCCACCTAACACCTCTTAAGTCTTACAACTTAATTTTACAACTTAACCTTAAACTTTTAAGTTTATACTTAACTTAACTTAATCCCTTAAGTTCCTAGGGTCCTAATCATTACCACCCTACCAAAGGTATACCTTATTACCTATTATCATTCTTAGAATTTAAAATTTCTTTTTTTTTTATTTTTAGGCCCGACCGAACTTCCGACCGACCTTACCTAAGGTCGGTCCATTCCAGAACACTTCATCGTTTGAAAATTCTTCCCCGACCGACCTTGCAAGTTCGGTCCCAAGGTCGGTCCATTCCCGAGAGTTTCCCCGAGGGACATTTAAGCTCGACCGAACTTGCCAAGTCCGGTCCCATGTTCGGTCAATTCCAGAGACTTATTACCGTACAAAATACATGCCCGACCGACCTTGCAAGTCCGGTCCCAAGGTCGGTCCATTCCAGAAACTTTCTCCGGTAGTGTAATTTGAGCTCTACCGACCTTGCAAGTCCGGTCCTAAGGTCGGTCGGCTCCAGAATCTTGTTTCTAAATTCTCTTTTCAACTCCAAACTTCTCCTCATATATCCTAATATGTTATAACCTCATTTGGGAACTTCAAGTACACCTTAAGCCCTCCTCTAAACACATTAAATCATTCACCAAGATCCACCTTAGTCATTATGCATTTTCCTTGTAATAATGCTAACACTTGTAATGTTCTCCTCTAGGTTCTAGGTGGTGGCTCATACCTAATGTAACCACTATGCCAAATGTTTTCCTCACCACTATAACATCATCTCCCAAGCATCTTTCACCATCGAAAATTGTTTTATGCATTTACTTAAAGTTCCTTCACAAGCTTAAGCTTTCATCCATCAACAACTTATTTCCTTCCTAGTTGTTTACCAACATTTGCCTAAGTCCTAAATACTCAATTACATTCTCTTGATTCCTAAATCCTTCAAAGTAATGCCTAAGTCATTATAACTCATTATAACACTTTATCTCACCCCTTTTTCATCAAGACAACCTCTAAGACTTCCTAGTACTTCCTTAGTCATTAAATTCCCTTAGAACATATCTAAATCTCCTTAAGCATTACACCTTCTCCTTAAACTTATGCACAAGTCTTACATTCCTCATCTCATGATTTTGGTGTGTCAAAAACACTCACCAATCCTCAAATTCCTCCTAGACATCTCTAGGTCATTCTAAACCTCAAGAACTCCTTAGTTAACTAATCTCCACTCAAATTCCTCATAATGACTCCTAGTAAATCCTAGGTCATATTAATTCACCACCATCACCTAAACACTTATTTTCTACTCAAATTTCGCCATAGCACCTCTAGCATCATATCATGCCCAAACACATTATTTTTCCTCATTTAACCATCTCACACACATCAAGTTCTTTCTCATCATATCTCATCACCCAAACCAACTCATTCACAACAAACTCAATATATTGCAATAATCTTAAATTGCATAGCACTAAGGCTCTTAAATGACATGGCTCTTAGGCCCTTAAATAACTTAAACTTAAACACTGAATTTCCCACATATAAAAGCCTTCAACCTGCAAATACACTCATCAATTTCATAGTAGTTATAATGTTCTTAAACTCCATCTTAAACTTATATTACTAACTCATTCCCATTGGCTCCTTAGTCACAAGTTCATAAGCTTGTTTAAACTCTTTGTCTTAGGTTATATAACCCAATACACAATGTAAGCTCTAAGCCACATTGGTACCCACCTAAACTCATCCCTTAAAACTTAAACCACCATTAGGTAAGCATTTTACCTTGTTTTCTCAAGCTTATCTTAACATCCTCCTTAGACCTTCTTCTTGCATGAATCTCGGCCACCACTTAAATTCCCCTTTCCAATGTTCTAATCAATATTCAATGACTCATATGAGTACTAAACAATATACTAACCTCAAGGAATGAAAACCTAGGTTAGAAATGTGTTCTAAAGCATAAAAGTGGATGATTACCTTTGAAGTCTCAAAGTAGACTTGGGCATTGAATGAAATAGGACCTCCACTAGTCCTTGGTGAATAAAACAAGCTAGAACAAGGCATAAAAACAAAGCCCCATGAGTATTAAATTTTTGGCCATGGTGTGGAAGTGATGGGAACATGATTTTTCTTTCATTTCCTTTACCTTAAGAGAATGGAGAAGCTAATGAGCTCTTCAAACTTGATTTTCCTCCATCAATGGAGATTTCCCATGGCTCCAAAATGAAGCTTTTCCAATTTTGTAAAGATGGAAAGCTAGAGCTTGAGCTAACTAAGAATAATCTATGCTCACTTTTTGATTTGGAGCTAAAATGAGTAACTTATGGACATTTGAAGATGGAACAAGTATGGAGCTGTTGGGCACGGTTTGGAACAGAGAGAACAAGAAGAAAACCGTGGAAGAAGAAGGGGAAATGAAGAAGAGAGGAGAGAGGTAGGCTAATAAGGATATTTGCTTTATAAAAGCAAATAGTAACTTTCTTTACTTATCTCTTCTTTTCCCTTATTTGATGAAGTCCATTGTGACTCATCCTTAGAAAACCGGCCCCCTATCTTAAACAAGGCTAGTCATGGTCTTTGTTGACCAACTAATTAGCTTATATTGATTAAAACTTAAACTAGTCACTATTTGGCACTATTCACTAATCAGTGCACATATTTCTGAAATTTTTGATTTCCCATTGATTTAGGCTTCCTAATGTGATACTAATTAGTACACATGTTGATTAAAGAGTAATGATGGACATTTAGCCACTCAAAACTCAATTCTAAGACAATTTCTCAAAAATGTGCTTTAAGACTTCTTAAAGCACATTTTGTGTTTTAACTTGTTTTCAAGCTTGGTTTTCTTTTCTAATTGATTTAAAATGTCCATTAGCATATTACTAAAGTCTTATAATGGTATTTGGGGGCTAATCAAAGTCACTCCAAGCTTAGAGCACATTTTTGCCCTAATTGCCCTTAAGGCATTTTCTTGTGTTTTCCTTGGTTTAAATTGTCTACCAATCTTTCTAAGGCATATTCTAGCCTTAATACATCATAATTTTATGTTTACTTAGCATACTTAGGTTTAGGGTATTTCAGAGTCTGAGGGTGGAGGAGCATCTTCAGGCGATAGCCAGAAGAAGGGAAAGTAAGGACTTATCCCGTTCTATATTGTTTACCATATTAAATACCTTATGAATGCTGACCCGAAACCTTAAACAGGAAATTCTTTCAAAAGAAAGGGCAGCAAGGTCACCAGGGAACAAAGGGAAAAGAACCCGTCCTTCGGTTGACCGGCCCAGCTAGTGATGCTCAGCCTTTGAGATCTGCACCTCCTAAGGGTGAGAACACCTACCTCTTAAATTCAATTGTGACCTTAACCTTTATATCATCAGATTTTAACATAAACTAAATACTATCATCAGGCACCGGACAGCCCCAGCGCCATTTTTATTGTAAGCGTTGTGGGAATGACCATCCTGGGGTCGACTGTGATGGCCGCAAAGTTGAGTGTCGTTGTTGCAAGAAAGAGGGCCACCGGGAGTTCGAGTGTTGGATGAACCCTGAGAGCCGTAACTACAGGCCACCAAGGAATAGTTAGAAGACCTCAGTTGGAGGATCTGGAGTACCACGAGGCGGTCAGGATGGCCAGACATCTACTGATGCTGGAGCCTATAAAGGCAAGGGAGTTGATAGGGCATGAGTACCCTGAACTCCATGAGACCGCTGGTGAAAGACTTTTTGCTTACTATGTGTGTACCTACCTTGGATGTTAGACAGAGATATGTTATAAGTATGTGGGAGTGTGTCATTGACCACTTGCCTCTTTGTGTATGACTTTTCAGACTAGTTATGTGGACTCGATGCGAGTACCTTGGAACCTTGACGGATTATATATATGAACAGAATGTTAACGCTTACATTATCATGTAGCCCATACTCGATGACACAGAGTCAATGAGATCGGTAATTACAGAACCAGAATTTCCACCTGCATGGCGCACTTGCTACTGCAAGTGCTATGACAATCACGCTACTGAAATTTCCATCTGCCTTGCGCACTTGCTACAGCAAGTGCAGCAAAAGCAACTACAACTACTACTTTTTTAGTCTTTTATTATAAATATAAAAAAAATGTTTTTCAAACTTTTTCATACAAACCCTAAGATTAGAAACTTGTACAACCTTGGGAAGACCGTTAGTCCGACCACTACTACTGGAGAAACAAGACAGCCATTGTGATTGTAAACTACACCAGTTTAATTGTTCGAGAATTTTCAGACATGGCTTATTAGCCAAATACCATCAGTGTATATCCGCATTTAATGCTAATCACTACTAGTGATGAATGTTTAGTCCTTATGGACAAGCATACCCTTTGTAGATGCACCACCGTCACTGAGGATGGTTGGGAGGTGAAGAGCCAAGTTGCTCAAGCTATTATGCAATATGCAATATATCCTATTAAACGGATGAGGGAATGAATATGAACTATGGATGAGTTGTGATCATGATAAACAGGTAGAAAAAGGAATATGTTGTACTCAATGAGATCGAATAAGGAGAACCAAGTTTGCTAAATATAGCACAGATTTTACTTACAAGCCGGCGTTATGGCTTATGGCTTATGGCACAAATTACCACTGATGCCACCAGGGCAATAACACTTACAACAAGATAACTGATAACATGAAAAAAAAGGAAAAAAAAAAGGATATCCATCAAAGGGAGATTGACAACAGAATACTTCACAATATCCGTGTGACAGACATTACCAGTTTACTAAATGAGACCTGGGACCACCGCACTCCAATAGGAGCATGTGGGCCTGACAGACTTATTTATGAGTTAGTCGGGTAAGTAGTAATGTATCAGTACGGTACCCCATGCAAGTAGACAAGTAGTGTTAGGAACACGAGAAGTAGTCAACTCCGTACTAAGGACAGTGAAGCAGATTACCTCGAAGATGGACGAGAAGAGCCGCAGTTAAATCAACGGGCTAGAGAAATCAAGAACCTTCAACAGAGAACAGTAGACAGTATACAGTGAAGACAGGGAAACCTATCAAGGACAGGAAACTAAAAGAAAGAAACATGGAATACAATTATGGACGAATAATATGTATGACCCTCATAAGGATTGAGCAAAATCTTGCAATCCAAAGGAAATCTACGAGATGATGTGGACAGAAACGCGTGACTACGCAATGATGAAAGACAAGCTAAACACTAGTAGATACCTTAAGCCAGGAACAATGGACTAGGAATGTACCACTCACATGATAATTCGCCCATCTTATCTGTTTGACTCATTAGATATTAGCTGCTTAGAGTTTACGCCTCTACACTCTGTAGGACTGAGTGTTTTGGTATTGCACTTGAGCAGTTATTAATTTAGTGGGAATACGAAAAGATGTAATGGATATCAACACGAGTGTGAATTAAAAAAAAGAACTACAACAGTGTGTTACTCCGAAACAAAACCACCAGGAGACATGGATGACAAACATCATCTTTGTGGACATATGGGCTGGTACGTCTTAGTATTACAAAGACAAGTGCAAAGAGCACTAAGTACTAACAATAGCCAATGTCATATTATACCTCAAGCTGAATGTCAGTGAGAGAAGACACATGCATGTATGCTAGTGATCCAAACAACAGGATACACAGCAATGGAAAGAGGCAAATTGAGCCTATGTTCATGGGTCTGCACCTCATACGGAGAGAGTGGGCCCATTAGAACGAACTTGGGAGAGAGCACAATAGTTTAGTGCTTCACCCTTTATGTTTTGTGGAGCCCAGAAGGGCTAGAGTCATACCCGTCTCTCTGATATAAGGATAATCCACGAGTTGGTGAACTCTTTGAGAGCCAAGTGTCCAGTGCTCCTTGTTGAGCGGCTGTTGTATACTTGTGGGGTACAGGGGCGTAACCCTTTTTAAGGGGGGTAGAACCTCTTGGCTACGCACATGTGTGCACTAAGTTTTATTTGTTTCGTATGCATTGCATACAAAGAATTGGTGGTGTGCGGGGCATACGAGGTTTGTTTGTTTAGTATGCATGGCATACAGGGAATTGTTTCGTATGCATGGCATACAGTGAATTGGTTTTGTTGGTTATGGTTGGTACGCGGGGCGTGTTTCTTTGGTTTGTTTGTGTGTGATGTACACTGGTATGTATGTATTTATGAGATACATGTATGAATGTTGTGTTTACACCATGAGTGTAACACTTTCTTATGCTACTTGTGATATATATATTTATATTGCCTTGTAGATTGATTACATATGGTATCGCCTAGATATGAAATGAATCATTAGATATGGAATGTGGAACGATAGTATGTTATGGACACCTCGGGGAGGTTGTCAGGGTTTGTAGAATTGATAGGAAATAATGGTGCTGATGGATCGCCTATATCCATATATGATTGAACTAACGCCACAAGTGATGGCTATGTGCTGCATAAGCACAACAAGATGTATGTAAATGATATATCACATAGATATACATTATGGGAATGATGGGTAGTTATAAATTTATATACTTACCTATTTGATTAAGCGACTTCGGGATGAAGTCTTTTTAAGGGGGGTAGATTGAAATACCCCAAACTTATTAAACATGGATTAAATACCTAATCACATTAATTAAGGCCTAAACATGCCTTAAAAGTCAACTGAGAACAACAGTGGTTAACACAAAGCAACATATTGCACCCTTTGACTGTTTAGGGTAAATAAATACCCAAATGAACTACTTAGGACCTAAAAATTTGTCCTAAGCATATTAACACATTACTAAACATATTACAATTGTTGGACAACACTCCAACACAAAGAACAAGCACTTTCATGCTTCAAGGCCAGATAGGGCAAAATGTGCTCTAAGAATACCTTAAAGGTCTAATGACCTCTAAATGATATAAAATTGGATTCCATGATCAAATATCATGTAAGGAACACAAAAAAACCGTTCTCAAAGAAAACCAAGCTCATAAACACCTTGCAACACAAAATGTGCACTAAAACACCTTAAAGCACGTTTTTGTGAAATTGCCTTCTAAATTGGTTTTTAATGGGCTTAAAGGTTATAATTACCTTTAGATATGATAATAAATAATATTATATCATATTAGGAATTTAATTCCAGAAATTTACAAATTTTTACAAATTAATATTAAAATATTAATAAAACCCTAAAGGGGGCCCGTTTGAGTCAACATTGACTAAGAATGGTCAAGAGGTCCAAGTTTGACCCCTTGGACCACATGAGGTCGACAGCCACAAGCAAGGGAACCTATTTTCGCCACTTGCAAGCACAAAAGACAAGCCTGCAACACCACTCCTTAAATTAAGGGACTACTTTTACCTTTATAATACAATAATGCACATATTCAACCATGGCTGCTTAAATGACTCAGCTTCCACGTGAGAGACTCCACTTGAGAGGCTCCAGCCCCTCCAATTATCGATGCCAACCTGCTTGGTGAGTCATCAATCACCAAATACAATAAACAAGTCAAAAATGAGTATTCAGGCAAATTTGACCTACCTTTCTCATTTGCCTTGCTTCACAGCCGACAAAAGGCCTCCTCACTCTCTCTTTGGCTTCTCCAAACCGTGGATAACTCACCAAGAACAGAGCAGAACACCTTGCTACCTAGGTAAGCTTAATTAGTCATTTTATGTTCATTTTCTTCACAAATCTTTCCTCTTTCGGTGGATCTAAGCATCAACCATTTCCATCCATGGATATAGGTTGTTTTTCAGGATAAATAAAGGAGGAATCTCGGCCTTAACAAGGGAAGAAGGTGGAGAAAGCTAATCTTGTTCTTAAGGTACAAAAATGTGCTTTAAGCTCATATCTTTTGATTCCCTTCAAATTCGGCTGTGAAACTTTGTTCCTAGCCTTATTATCTTCATCTTAACATACTTATTCAGTTGGTACATCAAGAGCTCCGAGGTATAGCCAGATCCAAGCCAAAAACACCATTTTAGGCACTTTAAACAAGGTAAAAATTAGCCATCTTCTAATCTTAGTTATACCAGTTTAAAGCTTTGTTTTAATAGCTCTTTTGACACTCTTTAACTACTGTAAATACAGGCCGTGGAGCACTTGTGTTGCCTACGTATTCTAAGGTAAATTTTACCTTGAAAATTGACATTAAACACTTCTTATGGTTAGATTGCTTGGAGACTAACTATACCTTGGTTTCTGTTTGAAAACATGTAAAAGAAGCTGTGGAAATTTTATTCCTAAGCAGCCGAAATCAAACAAGGCTTATCTAGGCAAAAACAAGGTATAAATCACTTAAACCTTCACTGGTATATTAATATGTAATTATACATATGAGTATAATTTGTGCCGTGAGTGAACAAGGTTTTTAAGGTCTTATTTTGACCTTGGGTGATTAAGGAATGGTTTAGTAAATTTTATAACTAATTAATAAGCATAATTGTCAAATTTAAGACATTATGTGGAAAATTGGTAAATATGAAAAGATATGGTGAGGGCCGAAAGTTTAGTGCATTTTTGGACATTTATGTGTAATTCATTTTATAAGCTAATGTTTGTAATAAGGCCATGTACTTTAGGCCATTTTCTTTATGCATTTATAAGGTTTTATTTAAGTTTAGGTGGTATATATGCATTACCGCATATTATAAGGTGTTAAAGTGTAATTAAATTAAAATGGGGGCTATATAATGATATGGCCGAAAATTAGAGGTTTAAATGAGTTTATATAAAAATTATAAGATTATATAAAGTTTTGGGGTTAAATGGTAATTTCTAGAAAATATGGGTACAAATCGAAATATATGGAGTTTAATGGTCAAGGAAATATTAAGGTGGTCAACCTTGACCATATGGTAGGTTTTGACCAAATTAGATAAGTTAAATAACTTATTTAAGGATTTATAATAAGATAAGTACTTAATTGTAATATTTTTATAACGTATGTGGTATATATGTTATTACCGAAAATAAAGGGTGTATAATGGTATTATAAACACCCATGGGCTATTAGGAATTTTTAGGAATTTATTGGGTTGATTTTGGAATTAAGATCAACTATATATGTATAATATATAGTTATTATGTCATTATGACACTTTGGAATAAAAGATGGGGTGGTATAGTAAATACCGATTATGTATGGGTAAATAAGGATATTTATAACCCTTTGGTGAAGTTTGGAGATTTTTAGAATTATATAAGAGTATTTATTAAGATATGTGTATAATATATAGTTTTAATGATATTATAAAACTATATGTTATAAATAGGGCCAAATGGCAATTATAGAACAGTTTGGGGTCTGTTCGGAATTTACAAAAAATAACCATAGGTTATACTCTTTTTATAAGTTAGAAATGTTATATTAAATGGTATATATAACATGGTATAAATAATGGGGTGATTTTGTAAATAAAGGAAACTACGGGTTATGGAAAAGAATAAGGTATAATATATGTGCCTATGCGGCAATATATAATAGTTTTGTATAAAAACTATAGGTTATAAGTTAAAGGAAATAAAAATATCATATCAAATGATATTAGTATATGGTATAACATTACATTATGTTATGTGGTCAAAATAGAATTTAAATAAATTCAAGGGCTGTACCGAAATATTAAAGGTTGGAAAATGAATTTTAGACTATGGTCTATAATGTTATAGACGTTATAACAATTATATGGTTTAGATGGGATTAATATAAGTAAGGATATTCACATTAAATAATGTGATAAACTATAAATAAATAAGATTATAAAATAAGGTATTTATGGAATAAACCTTAGGAGTTGAAATTGTACAACATAAAATGTTACATAATATTAGGATAATAATCTTAATATAAGTTGTACAATATAATACAACTAATGGGAAAAATCATCTAAAAGAAGATGATAAAATGTAACATATAATGTATGAGTTTATTAAACTCATGAAATTTACCTACGTGGTAAAAATATACATACACAAGAATAATGTATATAAGGATGAATATATAATATGGTTGGAAACCATATAATATAATGGTGGTGGTTATTACATGGAAATAGTTTATAAACTATAAGTTATGAGTTTTTGGATGCAAATATTATTTGCTAAAGATATTGGATAATATAATACAATGTACTATAATGGATGGTGGGAAAATAATACTATATAATATAATAATGCATGCATACATGCAACTATAGGTTATGTACCTATATTAATGGTGGATAAGATTAAGAAAAAAAAAATAATGAATTAAACTTAACAGTTGGAAATACCGGATGTAGTTAGTCATGGAGACTGACTTTTAGTTTATTACCGTTTAGATCATACTTCAGACGA
Organism: Limonium bicolor; assembly: GCA_023374045.1. Lineage (NCBI taxonomy): Eukaryota > Viridiplantae > Streptophyta > Magnoliopsida > Caryophyllales > Plumbaginaceae > Limonium > Limonium bicolor. Next base: position 94,660,098 of record CM041776.1, read on the forward strand.
GGACGCTTGACGAGCTAGTGGACTACACTGCGCATCCTAGGTCTTGGTGAACTGTATGTAAAGGGGTTTGATCCGAGTTGTCCTAAGGAAGCTCCTTGGGCTAGGATTTGGTTGATATAACTTGTGTGTTATGTGTGTGGATACATGTATGTGATTAAGTGTTACTGCATTATTTATTTATGCACGAGCGTCCTACGGGACTAACACCACGTCGACTATAGATCGACTTATATAAACATACATATATGTTATTGTGATGACATGACGGTTACTTGATATAATACCATAGTATTAATATTAAGTATATGGGAACCTAAGTAAAACACTTAGGTATGAGTCACGACATTGTCGGTCTCTAGAGCATGGATCTCGAACATGAATATAACCTAGATTACTTCTAGGTATGCGTGAGACCCATTGGGCAGCTAACTAATAAATATTCTCCATAAGACTAAGAGCATATCTTAAACATTATGAGAGAGAGATGGTATGAGTTGAGGTGAGGAATCCCGGTAGTTTATGAACTACTTGGTTGCGCAGTTGTGATCACTGAGGGGTTTCCTAATTGGATTCCGCTCCAGGTTTATACCCAACGAGCCCAAATTGGATCGTGGGTCAGGTGGCTACGGCCTTTATATGGACGTCTTACGAGACATAAGAGAATGGTCAGGGGCCTCCGGACCTCTGGCGAAATGAGCACCTTTGTGTGTACGGGAGGACTACTGTCCATGGTGAGGTTATCGGGTTGTCCTAACATGACGCCCAACTGGTATTAATTAAACATGGTTTGGATGGATGGGGCCTTAAAGGCCAAATTAAATTAACTATGGAAATGCTGTACGCTACGGCGATTGTACATTGTACATTATATTTTGGCCATTTCGATATGGATAGGGCCTTGAAGGCCAAACTAAATTAAATTGATAAAGGATGGCATACGCTACGGCGATTGTACATTGTACATTATACTATTATTGCTCGATACGTTCGATATACAATTATTGTTTGAGATATTAAACGAATGTTTGGATTGGATGGATGATTAAATGTTTATGAATATTTGGATGGATGATTATGTATTATACATTTATATTACAGTACTGATTATAACTGTAAAATGGTAGAGCATGAAACCAAGATAATATTAAGATGGTTAAAACGACGCAGTGACCATTAGGGTCCAGGCCCGGCATACTCAGCGTCTATCGCTGATACTACACCATTGCAGGTTGTTGACTATTGTTGAAGCCGAAGTGCGGGAACAGGGTAATTAGAGTTTACTTCGACTACTGCACAAGGAGTTTGTTTGTATAACAATGGAGATGGTGAATTATATTATGGTATGGTTATGTATATTCAGGTTTGGGTAGACGCTCACTTGTCGATGTTTATGGTTTGTGGACTTAGTATGATGTATAGGAGTTTTCTCGTTATCATGGCGGTTAGTAGTTTGTTTATGTTGGAAGTTGGATAGAGTTGGCTTCGTTACTTGCATGGGAGGGTAATGGCCGGTGACACCCGAGTGAGTATTGTTATTGTTATTAATTCTTCCGCTGTAAGACGTTTTATTTATTGCTACGTGAGAGATTATTACGTGATTATGGAGAGGGGTGTTACAGTAGTAATTATTTACGTACCTTATGAACATAGTATTAATAATAATGTTTGAAACATTATCAGTGGAGCAAGTGTGAACCAAGGAACAAGGGAACACATGGTACAGCTAACCCCGGTGAAAGGTATGATTTTCTCATGCCCCGTATGCTAACCGAGTTACTCTGATTTGTGTGCTTGTATGCCGGCTAATCAAGATTAAAGCATGAAAACAGTTTATTGCCTTTCATTGTTGTCTTGCTGTATGTTGTAAGAGCTAACCCTTCTTTATTGATTGTGTGGCTTAACTTAGTGTGTCGACTGACTCATAAATGAGTCTCGTTGTTTAGTGACTCGCAGTATGAGTCCGGTTGTGAATTAACAAAAATGTAGAAGCGCACGAACACTAACGAACCAAGAAACGATAACGGAAACCATTGAACTCACTAGAATGTGAGAGAGTGTACGGGACTAGTAACCTCCCGATAATGGTAAGTGAACCGAAATGAACAATCCACAAAACAAAAAGTAGTGGGAGTATATAAAAGTAACCTCTATGAGAGGGATTGATGATGGTGCAAGACATGAAGCATGAGAGAAGTAGAAGAATGATGAGGGATCTCCAAACCCCTTAGAAAATTAGTCAACCCACAAAGAGAGAACCCGACTAATGTATGTCCCGAAAATGAAAGTATTCGATACGTTGGGGTAACCCTTAAATCTGAGAATACTAGACGGAATTCCCTAAGCTAGTGGTGGTTATCGAGAGAGATACTTCTAGGCTAATCTATGAGATTGTAAGATACTCCGTGAGAGGAGTGTTGGGAATTTGAGTAGTCTGGTAAAAACGGACATTGAGTATTTGAGGAGCTAAGTGTATAGCCCCTTTGTATTTGTAGGCCCGGTGGCGGGTCTTGTGTACGACTCCGCCCGGAGGCCAAAAGTATTGAGTAATGCGTATGTATGAGTAAAGTAATGAGTATTGAGTAAGAAGGAAGTATGAGTATGTAATGAGCATCGAGTAATGAGTAAGTATGAGTATGGTAAAGAGTATGGAGTACTGAGTATGTGGGAGTAAGTATTGAGTAACGAGTTGTTGGAGTATGAAGGTGTTGCTGAGATAGTCAACCAGATCAAAGGAGTCAATCACACTTCTCAAAACAAGATAGAGTCAGTCAACCTCGAAAGAGCGAGAGAGTCCATCTATGTGAATTCATCAATCAGTTATGAAATTCAAGGAGCAACGTCCACTAAACCATAATAGTCATCAACTATCATCCTTGGCCGAAATTCATGCAAAATGTGAGCAAAATCCAAAGCCTTGAATTTCTGATAATTCGAGAGAGTCTGTCGGTCAGTTGCGAAAATTAAGGAGCAAGTACAGCAACTACATTGACTTACAACGGTCATCAACGTTCAGACTTTCACCAAAATTCTCTCAACATGGCACTAATCAGAAGACTAGGCTCTAGCTTCTGAAATATGGCTCCAGCTTCCGAAATTCAAAGAAAGAGTCGTTGGTTCCTGGAATTTCGGAACTGATAGAGTCAGACTACTACATCAGACGTGAAATTCATTATTGAACGTTGCCAAGTTGTCCAATGGATTGGTAATTGTCCGAAAATTAAGGGCCAATGCTTAGCAACATTCACAAAGAAGTTAGGACAAGATTTTAAGCAACTACAAGTAACTACCATGTTCAGATGGCAGAAATTTCGGAAGCAGACTCCCTCAACGGCTCCACTATATAAGAGAGTTGTCATTTCGTTTCTCATTGCAGCTTTCCAGAGAGAATCATTCAGAGCATTTGTTTAGAGAAAGTTTTACCTATTTTAGAGAGAGAGAAAAAGAGAGAGAGAAGTACTAGATTCGTTTGTGCATATCGACAGAGTCTTTCTAGGTAGGACATAGTTTTCACTACACTTATCATTGAGCTGATCAGAGATTGTATTGGGTGAGTGAGTGAAAACCACGAAGTAGATCTCATCTACTGAGTGGCCATTATAAGTTGTTTTGTTTTGACCAGGAAATAAAATAACTTATATTGTGTATCCTGCTGAGTTCAACAGAGTCCCTTCACCTTTCGAGTGTTAATCTATTTAGCTCCACAGAGTCTGTCTATCTTTCAAGCATTAATTCGTTTCAGTTTCTTCAAGTCTTCCGCACACTTAGTTTAACCAGTTCGATTGAGTGCCTCTACGTCCCAAAGTGTTTCTTACCCTTAAAGACCGATTGAGTCAAACCAACTCTTAGACTCGCACCTTGGGTTGGTTTAAGTTAGCCACCCGATCCTACATGTGGTATCAGAGCCTTGCATAGGCTGACAGTCAATCAACGAGAAATGGAAACCGTCAGTTGGGGTAACTCAGACTCTGACGATCAAGACACAGAGTCCAGCGGCCCAGTATGTCTAATGGCACATGATGCGACTGAGTCCATGATCCCCGACAATGAGGTAACTTGCTCTCATCTTGAGACAGATCTTTATCGTATATCTCCTATGGGCTTTATGACTTTAATTGCTAAAATGGATTCTGAAACTAACTCTCTTAAAGCTGATCTTAACAGAAAAATCTCTGAGTTAACTGAGGAACTTGAGGTCTCAAAAAGTCTTATGTATGCTTTGAGAGATGAAGCTGAGGAACATAAGACTATTTCCTGCTCACTTAGATTGGATTTGCGAGACTCTCGGCGTCGTGTTGACTCCCTTAAAAAGGAGCTAGACAAAAGCAAGAGTCTTATTGAATCCAACCAAAGGGAACAGGAAGAGTCACTCACCTAGATTGACTCTCTCAAACATGATCTCACTATTTTCGCTGACAAGTGTTGTTCTTTGCAGAATGAGCTAAATAGTTCAGAATCTCAAGTTATCTCTCTAACCTCTTCTATTGAGCAACTCTCTCGAAAATTGAAAAAAAGGAACATGCACTCTCTCTCAAACCAGTCAATTTCATCAAACAGGTCACTCCGTCAGAATTGCCCGAGTGGGCCAACTCCAAGATCAAGGAAGTTAGTCAAGATCGTGATAATCTTCGAAAGGAAGTTGAAAAACCCTCCAAGAGATAGTCAATATACAATCTAGAGTTGGATCCACTCAATCGAAGCCCAAGTGGCATAAAGGTAAATTCGATATCCCTAAAAATATGTCCAAATCCAATGACAAACCCAAGCACCAACAACAAAAAAGAAAATTTTGATTCTTGGTGGAAAGGACAGTAAAAATATGTCAATCTTCCTCCCACTAAGATTTGCGGGTATTGCGGGAGTCTTGGACATCGAGATAGTGCCTGTGAAAAACTTCACAAGGATGTGTCATTTAATATCAAGTGACTCAATCTTATCCTTGAGGCACGTGAAAAGCTGAAAAAATCTGGTTCAAAAAGGGGACCCAAGTATATTTGGGTTCCCAAAACTACCAAGTGATTTTTTTTTGCAGGTGAAAGCGAGCGTGGAAATGGACTATTTGTACTTGGACAGTGGGTGCTCCGGAACGTGACTAGAAATCCCAGCAAATTCAGCTCGCTTTCAACCTAAAAGGAGGTAAGGTTACCTTTGGTAACAACAATCAAGGTGAAATCGTGGGAGTTGGCTCCGTAGGTACCCCCTCCAAGTTTAAAGTAGATGGAGTCCATCTGGTCACTGGACTTCAACATAGTCTATTAAGCATTTTTCAAATTTGTGAAAAATTCAATATAGTACTTTTCTCATCTGTCGATTGCAAAGTTTTTATGAACGTACAGGATCTCTAGAAGCCACAGGATGTAAAGAAGGAAATATGTATAAAAGGTGTCTAAATGCCATCAATTCGGACGACCAAGTCTGTCTATGTGCTCGCTTTCAAGCAGCACCCAAACAGTCCCATCTCAAGGTGGTCAAGCAAATCTTTCGATACTTAAAAGGAACCATTCAACTTCATCTATGGTACCTTCATTCCCCTATATTACTTTATCTGGTTTTAATAATTCTGACTGGACAGATTCCCTCCATGATCGAAAGAGTGCATCTGGCAATGCACAATTCCTTGGTCTATGCTTAGTCTCTTGGCCCTCTACAAAGCAAAATTTTGCTGAGATCAAATTGGTATTTTTGTGATAACAGTTGCGCATTTAAAATCTCTGGAAACCCAGTCGAACATTCAAGAACCAAACACATTGAAATAAGTTTCCATTTCTCGAAGGACTGTGTTGAGAAAAAGCTAATCCAACTTGAATTTGTTCCAATAGAGGATCAGCTGGCAGATTTCTTTACCAAGCCTCTTCCTACCACCAGATTCGAGGAACTCCGTTCAGCAATCAGAATGACTCAATCAATGTAAGACGGTAGTCTCTCTCCTCCTTTGGTTGTATAATTAGTAGGTGTTGTTTGCTTAATGTTTGAGTCAATCTGTGTTTTCATATTGATGGACTGTGTCTGTTCTAAGGGAGAGAGGACAAAGGCAAGGTACTCCGCTAACTTGTTTGTCCTGCACCAAAACAGACCTAGTCCACTCGGTTATTAAGCCTTTAAGGGTGCTTTATCACCTAACTTCCTAAGGATGCGAAACCTGGGAAAGTTGGCCCAAAGCTGTTACATGGGTGGAGAGAAAAGTCTGGGGGATGGAGACAATCCATGTGTGCTTAACTTGTTAAATATCTATGCATTGCAAATATAGAGCTATAAAATCTTCAAAAATACAATGCAATGCAACAGGGATCATTACAATTTATGAGTATGTGGCAATGAAAGGTATTGTGGAATATGACAATACTTCTTGCCCCTTGTCGTCCATGAGTATGATTGTGTTATGGATACAGTCTATTTGTCTTTAATGTACGGATTGACTTAGACTTTGTTGCAAACTTCCCTTACTGATGACAGCAAAAAGGTGGAAGTAGTGAATCCCGTCTCTCTACGAAAGGGTCACTCTGGCTATGTTTTGGATTGACTCTGTCTCTGTGTGACTAGGTCTTAGGTGAAGTTTGGATATTCTATTTCGTTTTTACTCTGTTGGTACTAGATCATATTGGTTGCAGTTTTCTTAACTTAGTCTTATATTCCCTTTTTCCAATCTCTCTTAGTAGGTTGTGGTTTGTAAAAATTGTGCTCATCGATTCAGGGGGAACTCTAACAAGAGTTACTCAATCTATGATGTGATTAAGGGGGAACTTGGACAGGGTCGGTTCCCCAAATTCTTTTTGCTCTTGTCTTGTTTTGCAGATTGACTCATTCGGGATTGACAAAAAGAGTTTTGCTATCATCAGCAATAAGGGGGAAACTGTTGAAGTATGAAGGTGTTGCTGAGATAGTCAACCAGATCAAAGGAGTGAATCACACTTCTCAAAACAAGACAGAGTCAGTCAACCTCGAAAGAGCGAGAGAGTCCATCTATGTGAATTCATCAATCAGTTATGAAATTTAAGGAGCAACGTACACTAAACCATAATAGTCATCAACTATCATCCTTGGCCGAAATTCATGCAAAATGTGAGCAAAATCCAAAGCCTTGACTTTCTGATAATTCGAGAGAGTCTGTCGGTCAGATGGGAAAATTAAGGAGCAAGTACAGCAACTACATTGACTTACAACGGTCATCAACGTTTAGGCTTTCACCAAAATTCTCTCAACATGGCACTAATCAGAAGACTTGGCTCCAGCTTCTGAAATATGGCTCCAGCTTCCGAAATTCAAGGAAAGAGTCGTTGGTTCCTGAAATTTCGGAACTGACAGAGTCAGACTACTACATCAGACGTGAAAGTCATAATTGAATGTTGCCAAGTCGTCCAATGGATTGGTAATTGTCCGAAAATTAAGGGCCAAGGCTTAGCAACGTTCACAAAGAAGTTAGGACCGGATTTTAAGCAACTATAAGTAACTACCATGTTTAGATGGCCGAAATTTCAGAAGCAGACTCCCTCAATGGCTCCACTATATAAGAGAGTTGTCATTTCGTTTCTCATTGCAGCTTTCCAAACAGAATCATTCAGAGCATTTGTTTAGAGAAAGTTTTGCCTATTTTAGAGAGAGAGAGAGAAAAAGAGAGAGAGAAGTACTAGATTCGTTTGTGCATATCGACATAGTCTTTCTAGGTAGGACCTAGTTTTCACTACACTTATCATTGAGCTGATCAGAGATTGTATTGGGTGAGTGAGTGAAAACCACGAAGTAGATCTCATCTACTGAGTGGGCATTATAGGTTGTTTTGTTTTGACCAGGAAATAAAATAACTTATATTGTGTATCCTGTTGAGTTCGACAGAGTCCCTCCACCTTTCGAGTGTTAATCTATTTAGCTCCATAGAGTCTATCTATCTTTCAAGCATTAATTCGTTTCAGTTTCTTCAAGTCTTCCGCACACTTAGTTTATCAGTTCGATTGAGGGCCTCTACGTCCCAAAGTGTTTCTTACCCTTAAAGACCGATTGAGTCAGACCAACTCTTAGACTCACACCTTGGGTTGGTTTGAGTTAGCCACCCGATCCTACACGAGTAATGAGTAAATACGAGCAAGGTAAAGAGTACGGAGTACTGAGTATGTGGGAGTAAGTATTGAGCATCGAGTGATGAGTAAGTACTAGCATAGTAACAAGTATCAAGCAAGCGCGAGTAAGTAATGAGTTTAGTTTGAGTAAAGCAACAAGAAGTAGGATTAAGTGGGTGTAAGACTTAAGAACCCGAATGGGAAGAAAGAGTGCATTCGATTAAACCGGATGAATGAATAACTAACATGAACGGTTGACTGACAAATTGTCTTCCTTAGTAAGTATTGAAACTTGTAGATGTAGGTAAGTATTGTTGCTTGTGTAAGATGATGTAGTATCAGCATGTACGTATGAAATAAACGAACTCCATGTTTATTCGACCCAAGTAGTAGGCGTACCCCGGTTAGCACGTGGGGTATGCGAATTTCATATGCAGCAATTTTGCTGAGCCCCTAGGGGCACTGTTTTTATTTACAGGTACTTCGAAGCTGGCTGCCGTTCGAGAGTGTAGGACGGGGCTGCTGAATAAGTATGGGTATAGTTGAGTAATAGGAATTGTATTGTAATGTAATGCGAAATTGGAAGTCCAATTGTATCGGTAAGTTGAGGAATGTAGTAGACTCGGTATAGTATTGTATTGGAATTTGTATTTAGAATCATGAATGGAGTATGAAATGGAAAGTAATGTATTTTGTAGAGTACTCGGTATGTTCAAATTCATCAGACCGATAGTATGTAGTACTGTAACTGGCCTTGTTAGTCACGTGGGTGACTAACGGCATTGTACACCCGCCGTTGTGTATGTAATATCCATTGCGAAGGTAAGTAATTGTACAGTAAGGACGGGATTAGCGGTAGGGGTGTTACTCATTTAATCACATGACCTCCCGGGTCCTCATCACATCACAACACAATTTTTGTTAGCACTGTCAGGAGTCAAGTTAGGACATCCCGAAATAACTCACATGGACGGTTGTCCCCAGTACACACGAGGTGCCCATTCACATTGCTTGTTTAAAGGCGTCCATATTTGCCTGTTTAAAGACGTTTATATTTGCCTATCTAAAAGCGTTCACATATTCACTTTGCCTAACGATCTATCTAGACTCGACCAGGGTTAACTAGAGTAAACCCAATCCGGGTATTACTCAAGAGATCTCTACGCGCGACCAGTAGCCAGTGACTAACTGGATTAAGGTAAACCATCACACTGATTCACATTCCATCGTTAGACTTAGATAGTCGGTTACCCAAGTGCAGTTTTAGCGGTGGAGAAATCACATTTAACTTGGCTTCCCTGTGGGTCTTACGCATGCCTAGAAGTAATCTAGGTCGTATTCATGTTCGAGTCAAAGCTCTAGAGATCGACAATGTCGTATCCCGTTCCTAAGTATTTTACTTAAGTTATAATTTACATAACTTATAATACTTAAGGTATTATGTCAAATAATGGCAGTCATAAACACATTGCTCGTATATGTAGATTTATATAGGTCGATCTATAGTGTTAGACCGGTAGGACGTTCGCGCATAATTAAATAATGCGGGAAGATAAACAATTAACATCACATAACATACTCACGCAAACAAACACACATACATACATACATCACACACGTTATTCAACACACATATCTGAGCCCGAGGGAGCCCTCGGGACATCTCAGATCAGACCCCTTTACATACCGTTCACCAAAGACCTAGGTTGCGTATTAGACCACTAGCTCCTCGAGCGCCGTCGTAGGTGATGCGATCTAGATATCAAACACACTATAAGTCAATCCACATGATTTATTTAAGCTCGGTAAGTCCGAACAACACAAATAATCCCGACCTTTCATCCCCGGATTTCAACAGTTATTTGTTAAGGTATCGTTACACGAACTCGTCAGTCGTAGTACGTATTAACTACCAACGCCCAGGTTTATTTAAATGAGTCGGTTAAAAAAGCGTCTTAGTTGTAGCGTTTTCAAACGTTAGGATTTATTCCTATATTTACGAGTATACGAATATATGTTCACGTTTATACTTATGTATTGATTCAACCGTTCCGATTAGGTATACGAATATACCATTATAATATATAGTTGCATGTATTCATGCAACGCTAATTTGCATCGCAATTTATGCTTGTGCACTAATGTTTTATGGCATTAATATTTAGCCATTTAAAATTGTACCATATATTATACATTTCATTATTCATTTTAATAAGCTATGTTTTAAATTTGTAATTGTATGGCTTGTAGTATATAGTTATACTAATGTCATAACACTTGTCATTTATTATCATATGACATTGACACCATATTGCATATATTTGTATTATATGTTCTCGGTTTCACACATATATATATATATATATATATATATATATATGCATATATGGTTTTAATTTGATTTAGTCACATAATATATAGTTGCATGTATGCATGCACTATGATATATAGTCCCAACTTTACCATATAATTAATATGTATATATTGTTAATATATGCTTGCGCGTTTATACATATGTACACCTATACAATTATATTTCATGAGTAATACACTTATATTATGTGTTACATTATTATCATCTTATGTAAGATGATTATTTCCATTTGTTGCATTATTTTATGCAATTCACATTAAAAACTTTATCTTAATATTATGTAACATTGCATTACATGTATTATAATTTCTAAGGTTTATTTTATTACTAACCTTAGTTTATAAATTCCATTTCTCCTTAGTTGTTACATTCTTTCATGTGAATATTATCAATGATAATGGTTTCATTTAATCACATTGATACTATATAATATCTATAATATTTATATCATTGTAAACTATAGTTTATAAATTCATTCTTGAATGTTTGTTCATGCGGTTTTAGTATATAGTTTTGTAAACTATGTTGTGACCACATAAAATCATACAATGTTACACTTATAACTTATACCTTATGATGTGACATTTTTATATCTCATTTAACATTATAATATATAGTTTTTAAAGCTACATTTAATTGCCGCAAGGCATACATATTATACACTTATTATTTCTTCATTTCCCATAGTTTTATATAATTACAATATAACATGTTTCTATTATTATAAAATCATGTTATAAATATCATATTTTATAACATTAAAACCTTAATAACAAAACATACCTATAGTTTTTAAAAATTCCTTATGATTGTCGAGACGACACTTAACTTATTTTTTCCATTTTACATTCAATTTCCACACTTCCTATTTATTACAATTTCACCACATATATTATATAATGTTATACATACCATATATTATAACATTTTATTCCATTAGTCCATTATAACATATGGTATAAATATTTTGAAATTACCGAACAACCCCATCTGTTTTGGGTTTTCTTTTTTCCAGCACATTATATTTTTCTTTATTTACACAATAACCACACATATTATATAGCATTACATATAGGTTATATTATATAGTTTTTATGTTTATAATCTTGTATAACCTATAGTTTGTGTTATATTAATTCCGAACAGACCCCTACTTATTTTCAACTCTTTTTTCCCTTATTTACATATTGACCACACTTTATATAATATACTTTGTAAATGTCACAAAACTATATATTATACACTTTTCCTTATACAGTCATTTATATAACTCCACAAATTCCCAAACTTTATACTTATGATATAAACTTTTATATTAACAATCCTAACCCCATATCTTGGGTAATTACCATTTATACCCCATTATTTTTATAAATTGTTATTTAACTTATGATAACACTATATAACCATAGTTTAATTAGTTATATCATTTAATTTGGTCAAGGCACCTAACATGGTTCTTGTTGACCCATTTACTACTGCTTTGACCAAGTGTTTATTTATTTACGGTTTTGACCCAATATTTTCAGAAATTACATTTTGACCCGAAATTATAAAACTTAATAAAATTCATAAATGAAGCTTTTAATATATAGTTTTCGGCTATACTCCATATTTAGCCTCTAAATTTTATTTTAATTACAAATCAACCCCCCAGACCTTACAGTAATATTTATTTTTATTCCAAATTCATTTTTAACCTCAATATAACATAAATCTAAATAGCCTAAAATACAAGGCTTTGTTACAAACCTTAATATATAATATAAATCACTTATTAATGTCATAAAAGACATTATAGCTTACGGTTTTGATATATACTTGTAACAATATTTATAAATTGTATTTAAACTAATTAATTAATTTCCATGACATGATATGTCGCATATACCTTAGGTTAATTACCCAAAAATGTTATACAACATTTAATACATAGTTTGATCATAACAATTCTTGTAAACCCACGGTTTGTTCCATTTACACCCAAAATCTTATAACTATATTTTAACCCCTTAAATCATTTTCATGGCATTTTAAGCCAACTTACAAACTAAATAAGCTAGCCACATAATGTATAGTATTTAATACATAATTTAGTCATTTACACCATATCTTACCCACGGCTAATATTACATATATATACCAATGATATGAAAACTTTATAATATACTAGTTTAGTATACTCACTTGATTAACAAGCACATAATTCAGCCAAGCCCACTCCAAGCTCACGGCTACACATTAAATATACTTAGGGTTAGTTTTTTTCAAACCCTAGTTCATATGCACCCTTAACTAACATATCATTAAGGTATCAATTACCTTAATTTGACAACTTTCTTACACGCTTGTAATTCCCACTTTGGGCAGAATTTTTCTCCTTGTTCCAGTGTGTATATGCCAACATTTTGCAAGGAACACATGGGTATTAGTCATCTCACTACCAAGGTTTATTAAAGACTAAATTAAGCATACTTGGGCATGACTTTACCGTGAATTTAGGAGGTCATTCTAGGCATGAAGCCGTGTAGGATCGGGTGGCTAACTCAAACCAACCAAAGGTTTGAGTCTAAGAGTTGGTTTGACTCAATCGACCTCTTAAGGAGAAGAAACACTTTGGGACGAAAAGAAACTCAATCGAAATGGATAAACTAAGTGTGCGGAAGACTTAAAGAGACATAAAGGAATTAATGTTTGAGAGATAGACTCTGTGGAACTCAGCAAGATACACAAATAAGTTATTTTATTCTCTGGTCAAAATAGAATAACTTACAAATGCCCACTAAGTAGAAGAGATCTACTTAGCGGTTTTTCACTCACTCACCCAATACACTTTCTGATCAGCTCAATGGTAAATGTAGCAAAACGAGGATCTTCCTAGGCACAGTCTATCTAGATGCACTAACTAATTTGGTATGTATTCTCTTTCTCTCTCTAACTTACAAAGACAATTTCTCTCTCTCAATCTGAACTCTAGAATATTTCTCAGTAAAAGTGCAAATGAAACTAGCTATTAAAATGCTTAGTTATACTGGTTCTAGAGCCAACGGGTTGAGGGAGTTAGTTCTGAAAATATCGGAACCAACTTAGTGGGCAACGTCCTTAGGTGGTCTCGTGACTTGGGCCGTGAATTTTGGATGTGATGGGGAGGTTATGTGACCGTTGGAGCGTTGAAAGATTCACAAGTTTGCTCCTTAGTTTTCGCAACGGCATGGGAGAGTCTGTGAAGTTTCCTTAGATGCGCGGACTCCCTTGCAGTAGTTCGTTCTTTGTATTTGGCTGAGAATGATTGACTATCTCTGCAACACTCTGATGTCTTAACAGTTTCCCTCTTGTTGCTAATGATTGCAGACCTCCGTGAATCCGAATTGAGTCAATCCTGAAATAAGAACAAAAACAAAAATAACTAGGGGAACCGACCCTGTCGAAGTTCCCCCTTAATAGCAACATTTGAGTCCAGAGACTCCATTGAGGTTCCCCCTTAATCGTAGAGGGACTCCAGGCAAGTAACATAGCAGATATTAAGTCGGAATTTTAATGGGCATAATAAGGCATGATATTGGAAGCAGTTAAAGTACTACACCACACAGTCCAGTAGCAAAAAATTCGAAAGCAGTTCAAAACAGCAATAAAGTCACCCATACACCAGACGGGATTCATTGTTTCCCCCTTTTGCTTTCATCAGAGGGAAGCCCAACAGTCACACAGAGTTAGTCAAAAATATTCACACACAAACCAGTAAACAGGGTTTAGAACTTTAAACAGCCTAAGTCCTAACACTACACACACGCACGCCATAACTAAGGGTCAGGGTTGGGGTTAAGGGTAGCTTGGAAGTCATGCAGTGGATCCTGCAAGGCCGTCACGTCGTCTCAATCCCAGCAAGTCTGTCCATCATCCGCCAGTGGCTATGAGTCAACTCTGCTGCTTGTGTGAGGAGTCACTCCACTTTCTCCAAGAGTTGTAGGAGAGTATCTTGAAGGATTGCCTCTTGAGAAGTCAAAGGACCCGCCGTCGTTAGAGTTGATGGTGGAGGCAGCAGCTTGGATTTGTCGATGGATGTAAGCCGATTCAGATAGCGGAGATTGATGGTGTTTGCCTCGCCAATGGACTCCGGCGTGGATGTTTCCAGGGGTACCTGAAAGAATTTTAAAATGCGGGGCAGCCAAAAACATATCCCAGGGAGAGTTTTGGGGTATCGACAGACTGGGCCAAATGATGAAGTATAATGTGGGCCAGATTGAGGGAGTGACGGTTGATGATGCAGTACTAGGGCTGCCCAAAAAATTCCGAAACCGCGGTATCCGACCGAAACCGAGTGAACCGTACCTGTTTTCAGGTTAACCGTACGGTTCTTGCGGTATGGTTAACCGAACCGTATAAATTGAACGGTTTCGGTTTCGGTAACGTATTTAATTTTCCAGAACGGTTAACCGCATGGTTAACCGTGGTTAACCGATTATATGAACAATGAAAAACTTCAAATATTAATGCTCACCTTATATAATAATTAATGCTAGCTATTGAGGGAATATACATATTATTATATTTTTTATCACTATATTAGATTTGTCACTCATGATTTAAGTGGATGCTCACATTGTACTATTTATTAATGGTATGGGTCTCATCAATAAAAAAAATATATGGCTACAAGGTTAACCGATAAAACCGAACCGAACTAAAGGTTAACCGGTCCAAACGGAATGGTAATGGAATTGAATTTTAGAAAACCGAATTAAACGGTTAACCGAATCCGGTTAACCGATATAAATGGAATGGTAATGGAATTGAATTTTAAAAAACCGAACACCCGGTTAACGGAATGCGGTTAACCGAATAAGGCGGTTAACCTACCACGGGCAGCCCTATGCAGTACATGATGGTGAAGGTCCAAGCAGTTGACCATTAGATTACCATCTTTTCTAGGGATGATATTTTTTATGACAAGGATGTGCAAGAGTTGGTGGAGTATAGAATGGTCGCCTCGGGTATTGGGGAGCCCACTTTTTCTTTATGGAGAAAAAGCAGTATATCTTATTTTGTGGACCCCGGGATTTCTGGGAGGACTCCTTTTTCATAGAAGGACAGACCGGTATGAGGGACTCCAAGAATTTGGGACAGCTTTTCATGATTGAAAAAGATGGGAGTAAAGTTGATGAAAGACTGTGCGGCACCGTTTCTGATTACAAGATTTTGATAGAAATGAATAGACTCTTGGGATACCACTCATTATTTCACAGAAGAGGTGTTTCCAGCCCTGAACTTCTAGAATTGTTACTAACTCCCCCAGATTCGATGACAGAGCCCATGAGAAATCGAGAAACTTACCCCTGACAATATTACGCTCTGCGGCAGGATCACAGAGCATGTAGCATTGGGTGAAGGGGTCTATCTTGGCGCATCGACATTGTAGTTTTGGCGGCTTCTGGATTCTGGTGGAGGTGGCACCAATGGATGTGTCGTGCCTGTTGGTGGGCAACTCTTGGACTGGGGAAGACTCACCGGAACCGGAGGAGACTGGTTGGGCCTTCAATGAAGATCGTAGGACTCGTTTGTCTGTTGGACGGGATGGTTTGAGCTTTTCTATTTCTAGGTTTGGGTTTCGGAGGTTGAGGAGGTGTTTGGGGTTGCTGATTTTTTGTGGGATTCTTGTGAGGTTGGTGTTGGAGATTTTTTGGTGGAGCTTGCGGTTGATTAGTGGCTTGGATATCAGAGGTAGGGTTTGGTGTTGAGGTGGTGGAGATGGTGGCTTGGTTTGAAGTGGGGTGACATCTTCGATATCCGTCTCAAGAATATCTGTCTTGGCGGCGAAAGGGGTTGTTTGGGGGGGAAGTGTCGCGGGTGGTTGGAGGTGGTGTGGTAGAGTGTGTGGGAGATGAGGTGGCTGTGGTTTTGGTGGGAGAGTGAGTGGTGGTAGTGGTTAGTGGTGATGGGTTAGGGTTTGGCATTGACTGAAGATACGCCTGAAGGCGGAGAGGATCTTGGAATATTTCAGCCGGGATTGTAACACCCCATCCAACAACAAACACATAACAACATTCTGCAGCGGAAAATATACTACCTCACATTACTTAACTCGTTGGTGTTACACGCCGTTAACCACCCACGTGGCTAACAAGGCTATTACATAAACATTGTACCGGTCTGATGGACTAGATTCCCGAGCGACTACACATTATTATCCTTTCCATTAACCACAAAACATACACATACCTTCCAACTGTACCAAGTATTCACAAACTGATGCCGATAACAATTTCGGTCTTACTACACCTACTGTGTATATACAGCTTGAATGATTACCCATGTACAACGACTACCCCGTCCTACTCTCGAACGGCTTCCAGCTCTTTGTACCTGAAATAGGAAAAGAAGAAAAAGGGTGGCCCCCAAGGGGCTCAGCACCTTTGCTGGTATGGTAATCCCGCAGCCCACATGCTACCGGGCCACGCACAACTAATTGTCGTCTAAGCATGCGGTTGATTATATTTAAATCATGCATGTAACTTAAAACACACAACACGAATCATTCCACCTCAATGGGCTCAACAAACAGATAACATATCCATACTGATAGGTCACTCATGGTATTCATTACCCCTAGAGTGTT
The DNA here is from genome assembly GCA_023374045.1 of Limonium bicolor. NCBI lineage: Eukaryota > Viridiplantae > Streptophyta > Magnoliopsida > Caryophyllales > Plumbaginaceae > Limonium > Limonium bicolor. Next base: position 94,677,133 of record CM041776.1, read on the forward strand.
TCTCCTCTAATGGAGCTACTTCCTTAATAGACGACAACTACCCATTAATCGGGTTATCCTTAAACGCCTCTTATCACAAACTGGGATTCATATGCATGATCCACATACTCCACACTTTACAACATATAACATACACTACATAACAACACCTTTCACGTTACAACGTGCACATAACAACATCGCAATAGAGATTGCATTACAACAACAACACATAACATAACGGGAGCGGTTCTCCTAGGAACTGACCCCAAACATTGTTGATTCACTGGTGAGCCTAGAGAATGTTGCCAGTCTCATGATAAGCTCGTTACATAACTCGTTACCGTCTCGTTAAATGAACGGATAACTTAACACAAGGTGTCTCGGATATAGTGATCCAAGCACACCGAACAAACATAACATAGTATGCCCCTGTGGCCCGACGTGAGTCAGTAAAATAGCCTTGGTTAAGCTAAAGGGAAGGTTGGAAACCAAATTGGAAAACAACCATAACATACAGAGAGGATCGAACCTGATATGACAACGACCCCCATACTCACACGCGTGGCCGGAACAGACCGGACTCCTCACTTCCCCCGTTAGCACTTGTTAGAAGTTCATCATTGAACTTAATTAAACAATCACAACATTGGGTTAAGTCTTGTTAGACACACACACAAGGGAAGGGAGAGTCATACATTCACACACAAACATCACACACAAACATCACATAACTAACTCACGCATAGCCGTGGTTAGAACATTCCTTAGGTCGGAAACGTTATCACCGGATACCGTTCTCTTACGTTTACCTAATAGTGGTTAACTAGCCCTTCAAGCGCATTCGAGGTTACCGGTATCGGCACGTAAACATACAACAACAGTAACGACTGTAAACTCGTTTCATGATTTATCTTATAACGTGGCAAACACACAGAAAAACACAGTGGCATACAAGCCGGTGTAATCCGGTAGGACACAGGTTGCAAGAAAACCATACCTGTCACCGGAGTCCACTTTATCATGTCCACTTATGTTCCTCGAGCAATTCTCGGACAACTGATAACATTACATGTACTTTTATTAACATCGGGGAAACATGTTTGTTTAAAGTCTAATGCTTATAACTTTCCCCGTTAACTTAGTTAAATAACTTCACATTTTAACTTATTTTACCTTTACATTTTAATGCGACTTTTCCCCCACTAAATTGTCATTATAACTCATTTAACATGTCCTTAACAACCTTATAACATCATTACTTAATAATCCCCATCATTACATCTCATTTTATAACCTTAACATTAAATCATCTTACTTAACTTAATCTCTTAAGTCCTTTTATAATTATTTTTCTAATCATCAATACTCTCTTAATGGCATACCACTAATACCACTTAACATTCTTAAAATTTAATTTTTTTTTTTACAAAGGCCGACCGACCCACCCCCTGGGTAGGTCGGCTGCAGAGAGTATCCAAGTTCACAGTTTCAGCCCGACCGACCCAGACTGGGGTCGGTCCCCTGGGTAGGTCGGCTGCAGAACCTCTCCTAAAAATGCATATCTTATTCCAAACTCCTCCACAAGTTCCCTTATATGTTCTAACACCATTTGGGCACTTAAACACCCTCTTAAATCATCCATTAAACTCTTTAGTTGACCCACCATCAAGCTCCTTGATCATTCACTCAAATTCTTGCAAAATTCCTAACACTTGTAATGTTTTTCCCTAAGTTCCTAAGTGGTGGTTTATGCTTATGATAACAACTAACTAAAATGTTTTCTCACCACCATCACATCTACTCCAAGCATCATTTCTCACAAACACCTCCATTACACAACTCCTTCTATATCCACAAGTTTACACTTAGACCTTCACAAGGCATTACTTTTCCTTTGTTTACCAAAACATTAACAAGACTTAATACTTCACATATCATAACTTTGGTGTGTATAAAACACTCATTTGATTTCTAAATCCTCCAAGATTATGCCCAAGGCATCTTAACACTTAAGAACACCTTAATTCACCATCTTCACACTCAACGGTGCAGTAAATTCACAACAAAGCTGGTTAATAAGGTGTTGAATTCTTTGAATGTGTCGTTAGTAGCGGTACGAGGGTGTACCTTAGCTCTTTTAAGGGGGATATGCTGGCATACTCCTCCTTCGTTATCTCATCCGGATTATGCCTCGTTGCATTGTTAGTAAAAGGAGAACAGTATTAGCAGAATGAGAGGTGTTTGTATGTGCTTGGTTTTTACAATATGACACAGTATGTGACTGTTGATTTTCATCATGCTATGTCTTGGTATATCTTGGTTCGTTTTGATTTTGAGTAATCTCGAGTGGAATGTTGTTATGGAAATGGATGGAAATAAAGGATTGGTTTGGTATGGAATTTCATTGGAATTATTATTGTCTCAGCACACCCGAAGCGGTGTGAGTGCCTATTAGTTGATTTTTAAACTTCGAGGCGAAGTTTCTTTTAAGGGGGATATACTGAAATACCCCTAAATTAATTTAAATTAATTTAGGGGATTTCTTTTACTAAACCTTCAATAATACTATTAAGTATTAAATTATTATATTGAATTATGAATATTAAATTATTAAATGGAATTATGAATATTAATTATTATATGGAATTGTGAATTTATTTAGGGGTTTTCTCCTATATAACCCTAATTATTATATATTATTATATAGTATTATGAATTTAATAATAAGATTTATAAGTCAATAAATCTTGGGAAATTTCTAAACACTCCAATTATATTATAAAGATTTTAGGAAGTGTTGGAACATTATTTTGAAACATAAAAGTCAATATAAAATCCTAGAAACCTTAAAGCTTATTAAGCCTTGCTAGGGTTGACTTTTGAGAATGGTCAAACCAGGCCATGAAATCTATACCAATAATAGGTTATGGAAAACCATGAAGATCGATAAAAAGAACGTCAAAAACGGATCATCCTAGCCAAAGTTATGCTAGATTGAAGTTTTGAATAAAAAATTTGAAAGATGCCACGTGTCACTCTGTCACGGGTCGCCCACACTTAGCCGATTCTTTCCCTGAATTTCGATAACAGAATTCAGTGTTTAGCCCTAACTTTAGACGGCTATAACTTATTCATCTCTCCATATTTTTCAATGTCGTCTTCTTTGTTATCTTCTCCTACATTCCCTCTAAACAACTATAACTCATACAAACCCTAGCTCAATCTGAATCAACCGGAAAATCGAGTCAAAGTATCCACCTTGCAAAAACCGAAACTGCAATTCCAGTTTTCTCTTCGAAACAGGTAAATTCGATCAGCCATAACTTCTTCGTTACTCATCCAAATTCCATGTTCTTTAGCTCGTTTTGAAGAGCTCCAATTCCTCTAAAACTTTCGTGTTAAGGTCTAAGCTAATTCTCAACGGATTAGAAGTGTAAGACGTCTAAAGTTTCGGTTTCATCAGCACATAAAATCATACCGAAACAGAGAGGTAACTCGTGTTTTGCGACTTCAATATCTTTCTGTATGGTACGAGTTAGGTTTAGTTCTTGCTATCAATACGTAGATCTACGTTTGTTCTTTCCAATGAGCCCTTACACATAGTCTAACTCGGTTTGTACTGCTAGTTATAGATCCTCAAAGTTGGCTCCACGAACTGCTTAAAGTTCGAGTTTTTCCCAGTTTTCCGAATTGGAATTCACACAATTCGCACAATCCGGTGAGTCTCCGATCAAATTGCTCCGATATTGCTGTTCGTAGTCATGTTTCCGACCTAATCCATGTTTTAATTTAGTCAATTACGTGCCATGTTGGAGTAATTGTCGATTTTGTTTTCGAATGGGTTCAGTAGCGAATATAAACCCTAACCTTCGAATCGAATTCGAAACTTGAGGTATACTGCATTATAAGGTTTTCTGGAATTTTTTGGATAAATTAAAAAGATATTTTTATGAAATAAAAATTTTATAATATGTCTAAAATGTTATAGTTACTGTATATTAAATTTGGGAATTTTTGGGCAATGGTAAAAGGTTTTAAAAATTGTGTTTATGAGTTTTTCATAAGAATAACCTATAATATAAGGTTTTTAATGTAACCAAAATTAAAGTAAGGTTGGTTAATTAACTTTTTAAGCTGGGAAAATATGGAACACTAAATTAACATTTTATAACAGTAAGTTTATAAATGTTTTGGTATTGGCTTTTAAGAGAAGTGAAATTATTTATATATATGTTTATATACTTACTTAGTAGAAACTTATATAAATTAAGGAATTTAATTATCCTACATTTTACTTACTATATTATATGGGAGTTAATATTTTTATTAAACTAAGGAATAAATATATATATTTTTACGCGTTATAAAAAGGGAATTAAGTAGTAACATAGGTTAAATCAAGGAACTAAATTAATCTACATTTACATTAATTATATAATATAGTAGTTAATATACTTAATTGAAACTAAGGAAAATACTTTATTTATAAACCATATTTTGGATATAGATATGTGTGAAGGTTAATATAAATAATTAAATGCAATAAAACTAAATGAAGGATGTCTTGAATTAATCCTAATAAATACACATAAAATAAATGAATAAATAAAAGGAATAAAGTACCTTATAGAAAATGGAATATGACGGAATTAATAAGTTAAACTAAACTTATACATAATACTATTAAAAGAATATTATATGAGCTAGTATTGAATTGTGGTTATGAAATTGAGCTTAAAGAGTTATCTTGGATTTCTAAGATTTATATAAACCATATTAGAATACATGTGTATAATTACTTGTCAAAGACCATAATGTAAATCTATAATTTGGTTAGATAATTATAAGTTGGGACTTAGGAATTTTGTAATTAGATTTTACACAAATAGGACTTACTATATAATTAATGAATAAATGTAATACTTTTACATCTAAATGTTCTAATATATAAACAATAATAAAATAAATAAAATACTTTTACATCTAAATGTGAGGTGGATTAGTAAGTCTATATTTAATCATTTCTTGACATTATGGTAGTGAAATATAACTTAATGTTTTAAGATAGAATCATTATAAGGATTATGATATATTCTATATTAAACGATGATTTGGAAATTTATCTAAACAATTATCCTTAAGTTTCTTAGAACTAGATAAGCCATATAAAATATATTTATTACCAATATTCAGGATGTGAGTTTACAATTAAGTGAGGTATTTAGTAGTGAGAATTTATAGGAAGGTTTATAATAGGAATTTGGTACTTAAAACCTTTGAATATTTTTATTAGTTAAAGCTAAGTTACATAAGATATTATATTGATATACTTTACGGTAATGGGAAATAATGATGTGTTGTTTTGAATATAAAATATGAGAATTTTCATAATGGTTTATCTTATTAAATAATTAACAATTTCACTTGCGAACCAGAATTTAATTCTTGATAAATGCTACTCTATGTAGATATATTGTCCATCCTAAATACAATAAAGGAAATTAATTTATTAAGTTATTTCTTTGAAACCTTAGGTTTTGTACAGCAGTTTAAACGTATTTAAGGTTTAAGTTTATTGAAGTTTAGTACAAAAGGATTGTACATAGTCTATAGAGAGAATGTGTGTTTAATAAAACATTTAGAAGATTAAAGGTAAGTAAAGATACATAAAAGGTTATATTAAACACCTATTATATAGGTAATAATTAAGCAAATAATGTACCTTGTAAATACTAAATGTAAGAGTTCGATAAGTCTAAGTTAACTATAATATAGTTGTTTCAATATGAGAGGTAATTCAACATCTTATGATAAGATTATTAGACGGTTATAATAGGAAGTCATTCTGAACTAAGGATATGATAATTGAGTTTAGTGGCTCGATTAAGTTATAATAAATTGTATCTACAACATTATGATTCCAATATACAAGATGTAGATCTTAATTAAGTTAAGGAAAGACTTAATCATAATGGGTTGTCTAGTAGATATTGTTTAAATACATAATCTTTACATTGTGAGATAATAGTATAGTATTCTGAGATGAGTCCATCATAGGTCATAATACAATGTTTATTCTAAATTAAGACTAAAGGTATTGAGCTTAAGATTATTATTGAAATTCTTAGATTTAATTATATAATATAAACACATTTATGATATAGAGGTCTCAAAAGTCTTGAATGTGAGGATTGTGGTTAAGTATGAATAAAGTGGATAGGAGTGGACAATTAGCAAATGTTAATCGAATACATTCCTTAATCTTACCACCTTGGGCTATACAACGTTCTCAGATAACTCAAAATTATACGTAACACAAAAGTGAGGGCTTAAAAGACAATGAGGCTTTGGAATAAGAGTAAGGAGTTTATTTAAGCTTAACTTAGGCTACAAGTGATTGATGATAGACTACCTTTAATATTCTTCAGAGTACTGTTGATTGTTTGTGCAAGTTGACTAGAACTGCTACAGCGTTACCCAGGTACGGTTTCTCGTACTCAGTGGTGTGTGTTTTGGACTCTATGGAATGTTTTGTACGATTTCTCGTACTCCGATCTTTTGCTGATTGACTTGTGGAATGTTTTGGAAAACGCTAACTGACTTAAAGATGAATTTCTGAAAAGGAATTGGTTGTGTGACTAACTCAGCTTGTGTGACTAACTGAGCCTTGGATGCGAAACTCTTGGGTATTGGTTTCTTCTATTGGTTGTTCCATTAGACGTTGACTACTTAGGGTTTACGCTTCTGCACTCTGTAGGACTGAGTGTTTTGGTATTGCTCTGGGTAGTTAGTGATCTGGTGGGAATTTGGAAAGGTCAATCTTGGAATTCTTCTTTTGACTCTGGATATCGTTTCATCCATGGGCTGGTTCTTGAGGTTTCGACGTGCGCGCGTCTTCAATGGTAACAGCAGGGGGCTGTATATCCCTCGCCCATAGGGGCATTGATATTTAACAGCAGGGGTTGTATACCCCTCGCCATAGGGGCATTTATATTTGACAGCAGGGGGCTGTATATCCCTCGCCCACAGGGGCATTTATATTTGACAGCAGAGGGCTGTATATCCCTCGTCCACCAGGACATTTAATCTGACAGCAGGGGGCTGTATATCCCTCGTCCATATGGACATTGATATCTGGCGGTGGGGGTCATCCCTCCCAATTGAATTATTCCACTCTTGAGTTATTGGTTCTTGGATCTATCTTATTATTCTTAGTCCTTCGTGACTATCTGAGTCTTTATACTCCAACGGGAATTGGTTCTAACATCAACAATGGATGCTTACTAACTATGTGGTGTGACTACTTAAGTGGATGACTTGTTTTGGAAGTTCTCTATCTCTATCTTTGTCTTGTTTTCTTTTCTCTTTAACTTGATTGTTTTGAAGTGCTTTATCTCTGCTTTACTTTTAAGAGTTTGTTTTCATGTTACTGTTTATTTTGAAGAGTTAAGTTTTATAAGTTTGTTTTTGAAGAATTGTACCAGTTCCATTCCAGGGAACTGACTCACCCCTCTCGGGGTGGGCTGCTTGGTTTCATCTTGCATGTACGAATTGATTTACAGGTGGCCACGAAGAGAATGAGCGTTTGGGATGGGACTAGGTTTTGTGGAGAGTTAATGTGTTTAATTTCTATTATGTTTGTGTTAAGTTTTTCTCGAGTTCAGACCGTAGCTTTTGTAGATTGTAAGTTGTAATTGGTGAGGTTTGGTCCTGGGTGTTTGGAACCCGATGGTCTGTAATCGCCTTAGAGTTTTATTTCCGCTGTATTTATGGTTAATAGGTGCGTTACAGAAAGTGGTATCAGAGCGTAGTTACTCTGAACCCGAGAAAACAAGCCGAGTGAAATACTTATTATAGGTGCACTTAAAACTGGGGAACTGGGGTAGAATTGGGAAGTGAGGACTCCAGTAAGGCACGACTCCTAACCCTTTTTGGAATTGTGAATGATTCCTTTACACACTTTCCTTTTGTGAATGTTTGTTGAGTGTGATATGTTGTTATACCGTTCCAACAATAACACAAATATAATATATATATATATATATATATATATAAGTTGGAACACTGTTGGTGATAAAACTACACTATAATAAATATAGATTTATAGCAAACTAATAGGCAAGTGTACCTATTCGTAGTAGTAAAAACAAGTGTCGTATCCACAGAGAGATTGTTCAATTTCATCCTAGTCTGGTAGTTAATTAAAAACTGTAAAAAGGGGTTTAGCCGAGGCAAGCTTTATTTGTTGTTGGATTAGTGCAAATATAAAAAAAACAAGTAAAATGGTGATTTAATGGATGTGAATGGAAAAAGTATCCTAGGATAGTGGGGGAATTACCTAAATTACTTAAACAGATTTATAACCATGTCTCAAATATTTATTGTCTATTAGAGTTAATAATTGTCAGTTACGAACTCTTAGTAATAGCCTTAATATTTTCCTGCTCAATCCGGAGTGTAAATATCAAGATTAATTCCTTTGAGGTACTTAGACTATCTCAAAATCATATGTTGACAGTTACCATAAAAATGCAGTATTTTGTCAGAATAAGCATTTAACAATTTTAGTTGAAAGGAATTAAACAAGTTAACAAGTGAGACAGATGATAAATATTGATTACGTAATATTAGAAATAACCCCCATCCTAGGATACAAAAGAAATTACTCAGACATTACGGAGATAAGAAGATAGCACAGATAGATTTTGACATTATTTCAGAGAAAGAACTGGTCTGCTCCGCTCGCACTGCTGCTGCTCTTCTATTTCTTTTGTTACTGCGTGAGTATGGACTGTTTGTGGTGTTACGGGAGAAAATAAGTGGAAGCAAATGGATGAGTGTGGTGAGCGAATTCTTCAGACTCTCCGTCGTGTGTGTGTATTATGGTGTTGAAGGGGTGAGTTTATATAGAGGCAGAAGAAGAAGATCCGTACGAATTTGATTGCAAACTGATGGCTCCCATTGATTGCTTCATTAATTGCAGGGGACAGAGAGCTGGAACGCGTGAGAGAATTATGGTAGGCGCCCGCGGAGTAGATGGATATGGCAGAGGCAAGTTGCAGACGGGCGAAGACGGGCGAAGAAGAAAACTGGCGCGTGACTAATTCTTAGTCACGTCTGTCTCACGTCCGCATGGCTTCATGCAGTTGCATGTTGTCTTGTCCGCCCTATATTAGGGCGGTTGCCTAGGTGTTGTCCGCCTCAAACAAGGCGGTTGCCTTGTGTCTTGACCGCCAGGAGTCCGCCTCCAAACAGGCGGTTGTGCCTTGACCGCCCAGGAGTCCGCCTCCAAACAGGCGGGTTGTGCCTTGACCGCCCAGGAGTCCGCCCAGTATGGGGCGGTTGCTTATGTAGTCTCGAGTTGTTGACTTACTTTCTTCTACCAACTTTGACCGGCTCCAGATTCTTCGTTTAGACTCCGTTTCCTGAGCCGTTTGCGTCTATGCGTTCGTCTCTTTTGTCTACTTTACTCCCAGCTTGGTTTTCCTCATGTTAAACCAATAAATTTGTGAGATAAACAATAAAACATAAACTAGAGGAAAACTAACCGAAGTGGAGAAATGAGCAAGAAAAGTGCTAATATAATATATGAAATACACCCATAAAACATGCTCATTTAGACACTTCAAACAACACCCTATACTAAGTACGATAAGATTTTGGCTGAGATCAACCAAATATTAAGCTATTTATTTTTCAAAAGCATACTCATGGAGGATACATTGCTAAAAATGCAATCCTTTAAAAGCTAGTACACAAATTCCTAGAATTTTAAAGAATGCTTTTGGTTGAAAACAGTATACAAATAGAACTTTGCATAACTAAATTAGTATTGATATTATGTGAAAGTACTTCAACTCCTTTAAAGTTTGAAAATAAATCTCATGAACTACTTGGTATCAATTTATAACCTAAAGATATGTTTAAGATAAATCTTAAGTCTAGAAATTATTAAGCTAACAAGAACTAGTAGCGTATTAGAAAAGATCAACATCTGAACTTGTAAAACACATTAAAACTCTATGTAACTTTAGAAAGAAAACACATAAACCTAACACCCTACGGGAAGTGCCTGGTGCGACGAACTCCTAGACTGAAAGTAGTGGGGGTGCACACCCACTTCTAGAAGTTTAGGGGCTAGACAAGCCTTGTCATCTAACTGTAAATAATCTTCTACGCAGGTGATGGATTGTGTTGAACTTGAGGGGAAGTGGTGGTAAGACGTTACCATCATGGAATCTTGAGCTAGGCATATTTCATTACTAGCCACAATGAACAGTTCAAAACTCGTATATTAAGATCCAGTACTAAATTCATGCATGTAAAGAGTTTACCGAGTTAAATCCTTGGTGAAAAATACTTACCTATGGAGTGAAAACACATGAGTAATAATAAACTAAATATTATTGAGCCTTAAATACTTGGAGTATTGAGCGTCTAGTGAAAATTGAGAGTTACTTAAAGATTTGGAAATCCTCATGTTTATTTAGAAGTTTAAAGAGTGATATTTACAAAAGCCACCATTGTCTAAGGGAGTACTAGGATTTAATAATCAGAAGAATACTTACATAGACCTAAGAAAAATAGTTATCAAGAGTGAGTGAACTTCCACTAGACTTATTCATTTGACTTAAAATTTATATATAGAGTCCCTACCTTGAAAAATAAATTTTAAGATAAAGAAATCAGATTTTGAGCTACATTATAAGAACTTACTAAAATTCTGCCTTGGGTGAAGTTATATATAAGTAAATTTTATAAAGTAAACATTGAATGAATCGTCTAAAATACGGTAGTTAATTATAAAAACAATTGAATCTTGAAAAGTCGTAGAAAATATTTATCTTATAGAGTTTTAACATATGGTTACTAATAAACCTTTGAAGATAATTTTGGAAGATTATTGAGGATTATTAAATGATCAGGAATATTATGTTAAACTACTCAAGTACGTTACACCTGGTTTATAGCTTGGTAATATAATTGATATGATAAAGGATCATATATGGACATATAATTCTTATCAGTCATTAAATGAATGGATAATAATCATAAGATAAATTTTATAACCACCAAGGAAATACAATTACATAACAATCAAGAGATACAGATATATGTAACGATTATAGATGAAATCAACGGTGTAGTAAATTCACACAAAGCTGGTTAATAAGGTGTTGAATTCTTTGAATGTGCCGTTAGTAGCGGTACGAGGGCGTACCTTAGCTCTTTTAAGGGGGATATGCTGGCATACTCCTCCTTCGTTATCTCATCCGGATTATGCCTCGTTGCATTGTTAGTAAAGGAGAACAGTATTAGCAGAATGAGAGGTGTTTGTATGTGCTTGGTTTTTACATATGACACAGTATGTGACTGTTGATTTTCATCATGCTATGTCTTGGTATATCTTGGTTCGTTTTGATTTTGAGTAATCTCGAGTGGAATGTTGTTATGGAAATGGATGGAAATAAAGGATTGGTTTGGTATGGAATTTCATTGGAATTATTATTGTCTCAGCAAACCCGAAGCGGTGTGAGTGCCTATTAGTTGATTTTTAAACTTCGAGGCGAAGTTTCTTTTAAGGGGGATATACTGAAATACCCCTAAATTAATTTAAATTAATTTTTAGCGGATTTCTTTTACTAAACCTTCAATAATACTATTATGTATTAAATTATTATATGGAATTATGAATATTAAATTATTAAATGGAATTATTGTAACACCCCAACTCAATCCAAATGTGGTCTCGCAACTTAACAGTATATATATAAACATGTCACAGCGGCTTTCTTTACAATCCAGGACCTTGCCACGGTCTGACTACAGAATATACCGAACATTAGTCTAACAACCTTAACCATTTACATAACCTTTTTACAACCCCCTCACATCCTATACATCTTACTAACTCAGGTTGCCATACGAGTGTACATGCACAACTCGTAGGCCACCCTAAACCCTTAACCGCTGTATCCTCTTCTTCTTACTCTTGCGACGATCGCTTCCTGATGTACCTGTGTAGTAAAAACAGCCCCCAAAGGGGTCAGCACGAATGCTGGTACGATCCTCTCATGGCCCCCAAGCTAACGTGGCTACGACGACTAATTGTCGATAGCATGGAGGTTGATTAGATGCACAACATAATAGAAAGTGCAGTAAACAACAATTCAGATATGAACAATCAAAGTTCACACAACCATGAACGACTTAAATGCGTTCCCTTAATTAGAGAGTTAGTTATTTAACTCCTTAAGTAATGTTCTCTCTTAATCTTAGTCCATCCTTATCTTACCTCAATCTGATTCTTATCTTAATCTTAGAAACAACCATCCTTTAATGAGGAGTGGATGTAGCTTATCTTAATCTTAATATTGCAAACCATCCTTTAAAAAGGAATGGTTGCAACTTATCTTAACCTCACCTTAATCTTAATCTTAATAATACAAATCATCCTTTAAAAAGGAATGATTGTAACTTAACTTAATCTTACCTTAATCTTAATCTTAATAATACAAATCATCCTTTAAAAGGAATGATTGTAACTTAACTTAATCTTACCTTAATCTTAATCTTATAATACAAATCATCCTTTAAAAAGGAATGATTGTAACTTAACTTAATCTTACCTTAATCTTAATCTTAATCTCAATATACAAACCTTTCCTGGAAGGGATTGGCCGTATCTAATTCGAACCTGGGATTTAGGTGATCCCACCGCACCATCTTAATGCCACCTACTCTGGACGGGAGTCCAGCGTAGCTGAGCCGGCAACCGGCCCTAGGCAACAGTCCGAAGACAAGTCCTTAATCGGAGGTCGAATCTACTATAGATAACGACCCCCTTTCCTTAGCATGCATGACCGGAGATCGGTCCCCGGGTTTCCTCACTCATGTTCCAGTTAGTAGTTATCTCAAGACCATGTTTGTTGGTTAACCTCTTTCGGTTCATATCGTCCCTCATTAGGGGCGTTCCTTAGTCTCACTCAATTTCATACTAAACATTGGTTAGTAAGTTCTCACGGTATGTTGTGTTAGTTTTCAAACATCACACAACCATACAATAAATATAATATATTCCGGTTGCATGCTTTATCTTGTTTAGTGAGCACACAAAAACAAATAGCACACAAGCCGAGGGACACCTCGTTAGCAAGCAGGTCACAAGAAGAACTGTACCGTTCACCGTTGGTCGTTCGGTTGCTTACTCTCTTCCGTAGTCCAAATTCCCAAGTCCTAAAATTCATTCAGTTTTAGGTTGTCAATCACTTAACTTAATTCAACTTACTTAACTTACTTAACCCTTAATGATCCCCACCTATCACCTCTTAAGTCTTACAACTTAATCTTACAAACTTAATCTTAAACTTTTAAGTTTATTCTTAACTAATCCCTTAGGTCTTTATACCTCTAATCATCATTGCCCCCTTAATGGGGTACCATTAATACCACTAAACTCTCTTAGGGTTTCTTTCTTTTTTTTTTTTTTTTTATGGTCCGCCGACCGACCGACCCACCCCCTGGGTAGGTCGGCTGCAGAGAACATCCAACTTCACAGTTTCAGCCCGACCGACCCAGACTAGGGTCGGTCCCCTGGGTAGGTCGGCTGCAGAAACTTCCCACACATTGTCAAACTTTCTCCAAATTTTTCCTCAAGCCTCCTAATGTGTTCTAACATCATTTGGCACATCTAACACACCTTATAACCTCCACCAAACTCATTAAAACAACTTCCAAGATCTTCTCAAACATTTGCTCAATTCTTACAAACACTCCTAACACTTACATATATTCCTTACATTACCAACTTGTATCTTTACCAAAACTTCAACCAACCCAAGTGTTCCCTCCTTTACAGTTTGGGCACTCATAAACATTATTTTCCATCTTCAGTTCATTTACCAAAACTTCCTCAAGTCATCTTACATAACCATGCACAAATTCCTCTCTTTTCCATTTGTTACTCATCATTCCTAAACTTTTGGCATACCTAAACATTTCTTGTCATCCTCTTAGCACCTTAACCTTGTTCTTCTTTACCTTAACTATACTACACCCTCCTTGGACATTTCCACCTCCTTTTACTCACTTACTCACCATTCTCACGATCATACGCTCTTTTACATTCCTAGTCATTTTCCTTGATGACTTACAACATCCTCCTACCTTTTCACTTCCATCACCAAGTCCACACATTACCATTCAACTAAACCTTACGAGTCCACCACTAACATCATCACACTTACACAAGGTTCTCAAAACTCTCATTGTCTTACTCTTTAGTTCATACCTAAATCTCCTTAAGGCATTATACACCTTTCCTTAAAACTTATGCACAAGTCTTACATTCCTCATATCATGATTTTGGTGTGTTTAGTACACTCGCCAATCCTCTAATTCCTCCTAGACATCTCTAGGTCACTCTAACCTCAAGAACTCCTTAGTTAACTCATTTCCACCCAATTTTTCTTTTCATGCTCCCTAGTAACCCCTAGGGCATATTAACTCACCACTACCACTCACCACTTAAACACTTTGTTTTCTACACAAATTTCGCCATAGCTCCTCTAGTATCTTATCATGCCCAAACACATTATTTTTCCTCATTCAACCATCTCACAACAAACTCAATATATTGCAATAATCTTAAATTGCATAGCACTAAGGCTCTTAAATGACATGGCTCTTAGGCCCTTAAATGACATGGATTTAAACACTGAATTTCCCACATATAAAAGCTTTCAACCTGCAAATACACCCATCAATCTCATAGTAGTTATAATGCTCTTAAAATCAATCTTAAACTTATATTACTAACTCATTCCCATTGGCTCCTTAGTCACAAGTTCACAAGCTTATTTAAGTTCTTTTTCTTAGGTTATATAACCCAATACACAATGTAAGCTCTAAGCCACATTGGTATCCACCTAAACTCATCCCTTAAAACATAAACCACCATTAGGTAAGCATTTTACCTTGTTTTCTCAAGCTTATCTTAACTTCTCCTTTAGACCTTCTTCTTGCATGAATCTCGGCCACCACTTAAATTCCCCTTGCCAATGTCTCTCTCAATCTCATAGAGTACTACTACACTATGATACTATAAACATACACCTAACCTCGTAAGTGTAATAAAATACAAATTCTTAAAGTACTAACATAATACTAACCTAAGAGAACTCAAGGTAAAAACTAGATTGAAGATTAATAATAACTATGAAATGTAGTGAAGGCATCATAAGAGACCTTAAGGTAGACTAGAAAATAGCCTCCAAGTCCTTGGTGAATAAATCAAGCTAGAACAAGCAAAAAACAAGGCCCCATGAGTAGAAATTTTCGGCCATGTACAAGAGATGATGGAAACATGGTTTTTCTTACATTTTCTTTACCTTAAGAGAATGGAGAAGCTAATGAGCTCTTCAAACTTGATTTTCCTCCATCAATGGAGTTTTCTCATGGCATCAAACTTGAGCTTTGCAAGATTTGAAAAGATAGAAAGCTAGAGCTTGAGCTAACTAAAATAATATGTGTTTAGTTTTTTGATTTGGAGCTAAAAATGAGTAAGTTGTGCCAAAGCAAGGTGAAGCAACAATGGAGGCTGCTTGGGACGGTTTGGAACAGAGGAAAAGAAAAAGAACCGTGGAAGAAGAAGAGAAATGAAGAAGAGAGGAGAGAGGTAGGCTAATATAAGGTATTTGCTTTTATAAAGCAAATAGTACTATTCTCTCTTACTCTTCTTTTCCTTTATTTGCTTAGTCATGTGGTGACTCCTCACATCAAAAACCGGCCCCCCCTTGTAGTTGGAGATATTTATGGTCTTAGTTGACCATCTCATTGACTTATGTTGACTTAAGCTTAATTTGGGCACTATTTGGCACTATTCACTAATTAGTGCACATATTCGTGAAATTTTTGGTTTCCCTTGATTTAGGCTTCCTAATGTGATACTAATTAGTACACATGTTGATTAAAGAGTAATGATGGACATTTAGCCACTCAAAACTCAATTCTAAGAGAATTTCTCAAAAATGTGCTTTAAGACCTCTTAAAGCACATTTTGTGTTTTAACTCGTTTTTAAGCTTGGTTTTCTTTGCTAATTGATTTAAAATGACCATTAGAATATTACTAAGGTCTTATCATGATATTTGGGTACTCACCCAAGTCTCTCCAAGCTTAGAGCACGTTTTTTGCCCTGATTGCCCTTAAGGCACTTTCTTGTGTTTTTCCTTGGTTTAAATTGTCTACCAATCTTTCTAAGGCATATTTTAGCCTTACTACATCATGATTTGATGTTTACTTAGCATATTTAGGTTTGGGGTATTTCAATCTACCCCCTTAAAAGAACTTTGTCCTCAAAGTTCCCATGCATCTTATCTTATTAGAATACATGTCTTACCTCATTCCTTAGATCATATAGATCATACTTATGTATACTTAAACTCATTGGATCATTAGATCCGCCACATTATTTACTTAAATATCACACAACATGCTTAAGCATGTATAGCACTCAAAATTCTCCTTGTTTCTTTTGATGATTAAACATTCACATAATTTCTTTCCAACGCATTCTCCCATGTCACCGGTCCGTAGACAATGGCTCATTCGTCCTCGTCACCATGGGCCAGAATACAAAACACGCTGCTCTCCCCATGTCACCGGTCCGAAGACAGAGGCTCGTGCGTCCTCGACTTCATGGGCGAGACTCAGTAAAAGGTAATCCTTTTTATGAGGTCATGTGAGGAATAATTCCTCTAATTAAAAATACAATCAACTCCAATTTCATTTTATCCTAAGGCCTCTATCCTTAGTGTGATTTAATTGTGACCACTGGTAGGGAGTTTCAGGAATAATCCTACCTGATGTGATCAGCATCAGTGTAGAACCATCCTTCCACTCCAATTTGTGTTCGGTTTCCCTTGATCCCTAGAAAATCAAGTTCCACCTCCCACGTCATTTTCAAACATCAGATAATTCACTCATGTCCAATTTTCTATCTTTTTAGTTCTTCTAATCATAATCAATACATCTCCAAAGTGTGGACTCAGTCCATCAAACATTCCCATTCATCTCTTAGTAATTACCTCAGGACTTAAATTCCTACTAAGTTCTATAACTGTCCCATACCAATTCTCACCATCTTATATCTCATAGCATTACAATTTCCTTCCTCAAACTCATATCAAATGATATCTCATAGTGTTATCTTATTCTTATCTCACCCTAGTCTCATATCGACTCATACCTCATATATTCCTTATTTCTTAAGTCTCCTTAATCCTCTTCCTTAATTCCTCTTCCTTAATTCTCTTAACTTGTACTCACACCGGAGTTAACAAGATAAGTACTTAATATGTATGGTATTCACATCTTCTGTGTGCAATAACCATGATTTATCTCAAAATGTTATGTAAAACATATCTCAAGTTATTTTGTGCTATGCACACCGTAGTTTATGTACTCAGTACACAAACATACGCTAAGCGGTTTTCGCTCTACCCCCCCCCTAAAATGGATTACGCCCACGTAATCAGCGTTACATCATCTTTGAACATAAGTTCAAGATGTCTAATTCTCACCAAGCATTCTAGCTTCCACGTCATCTATCTTACTTATAATTCGATCAGAAATGACTTAGTCTCTGTATCGAGGATTCTTAACGGTACTTATACCGTTTCCTTAACTTAGTTTGGTCTAATCTCAAGGTAGTGATCTGCTAGCTTCCGCTGCACCACTCTGATGTTCTTAGGCTTAACTGCCTCACTTATCTTTTATAGTATTGTATATCCTTCTGCGTCCTTACAGTTTAGGAATATTGGTCTCTCAATGGACACGTGTTATCTTTATATATACACGGCCTTGATCAGTTGTAGCTCGTCTATCCATTCTCCTTGAAGATCTTATGTTCATACTCTTAATGTTTTCTCGAATGTCTAAGTTGTTCTTTCCGACTGACCTTTTGTCTGAGGATGATCCTTAATTTGAAATTACTGTTTAGTGCGCATTGCGCTTTACAGTCTTAATCCCTTACATCTTAAGACATGTCCAATGTCTGTACTTAACAATCTGTGCTCTTTGCACTTCATAGTCCTTAATTATCTGCTCTCCGGTTCCTCTGTGTTGCTGGTTCAACTGAATTCTTCTCCTCGACTGTTTGTGGTAGTAGCTGTTCTTGTCTGATCTTGCGTCGTTGTCCGTGGTACGGAGTCGACTACCTCCCGTGTTCTTACACTACTACTCGTTTACATGCATGGGGTACCTTACTGGTACATTACTACTTACCCAACTAACTCATAAATGAGCGTGTCAGGCCTGCAAGCCCCTGTGGGGTGCAGTCGTCCCACGTCTCGTTTTAGTAACTCATAGTGTCCGTTACACGTTTAGCTATTGCTAATTATGAAGTATTCTGTTGTGTCGATCTCCTCTTTCATCGTTCCATAATAACATTTATGTTCTTCTTGAAGTTAATCAAGGAAATCCATTTACTGCGTTCTTGGGTATAGTATGCTCTAGCTCTTTTGTATCCCGCACTGATTTTGTCTCTTAATAATTGAGGTCTCTTTCCATAGAGCCTCTTATCTTCTTTCTCATGTTTGTTCTACTAGGAATGCACTTCTAGTTCCATGAGGAATGGGTAGTGTGCTTCCTGTGAAATCTTACCTAACCAGGTCCAGACTACTGGCATCAACGCTCAGCTCGTCTACCATCTTATTTTCTTATTATATTGGTCTTAACTCATAATTCTCATTGCCTCTGTGTCAATATTTGACGGCTCATACCTAACGGTCGCTTTACCGCGCACCATGACTTAATCCACTTATCTAACTATTGTACTCACGACCACTACTACCGTGTAGTTGGCCCTTACCATGCTGCCCATTGATGGTGCAACCTCTTATTCACTTATTCTAATGTAGTCTTAACTTATACTCAATCCCTTCTATGGTGTAAACCACTGGGAGTTCTTTCTTCCGGTATTTGGCGTTTGTCGTACCGTGTTTGTAAAATAGTTGACTCTTGATATGAAATGTTCTGCTTCCAATCTCAGATTCGTAAGTAGTCTAATTTATTTTCGCTTTCTTTTCATCCTTAGTGATGTTCTACCATGTAGTTTACTGGTTACTGAAGAAGTCATGCACTGAATCACAAGCTCTTATGAGCATTGATTAATTGACGTGCCATAATGTGCAGTCACAATGTTATCTCTGCCCATTACTAATTCTTACACTCCTGGGTGTTGGATATGGGGTCTATCTGTGTAACCTTCCTTATTACTCAAGTGTATCTGGTATGTTCTAAGGTAATCTCAACGTTCATAGTTTCCATTTTCTAAATAAAGTTTACTTCATCTCTAATAAGTGAAGCCCTTTTGAGGGTTTCATTCCCACTCATGGCCTCACAACAAGGAGAGGTATCCCCACCTAAAAGGTATGGTTCGTTCTCTCCGCTCCTGTCCTCAGCATTATCTCAGTATTCTCATTGGTACTCTTCCTTGGTAATACCTACCCCAATCTAAGTTATAGGTTTGGTAACCGTTCACATCTACACATTGTAGTCTCTTCATGGCTTTAAACAAGCTCTCTTATAATTTACTGCGCCTCGGGCTCTGATGTGGTTAACATCCTTGGCTCGTAGGCTCTTAATGCTTATGTCTCAGTTCATTATTTGTACTCTTACTCATCTGCAGGTTATCCTCATAAACTTCTGTTCTTTGAGCACTATCCACCGTTAATTTACATACTAAATGTAGTATCGGGTTACATGGTAAGTTGCTGCATTCTGCTTCCTGCTAGGGAAGTTGTGTTCAGGTGATCTGAGGTTACTTAATGTCTTTGACAATACTGTCATTTTACTAGACTTATGTCTTTAATAGTCAAGGTTAGGTTTGTATTAGGCGTTCGCCTTAAGGTGTCCAAGTTGGATATAATCCTGTTATCTTATACTTCCATCTCAACGCTTCGTTCAACTTCTGTTGATTACGCCACCCTTTGATGATCAATCGTACTTGGGTGTTTGAGTTAAACAAACAGTGTTAACTGTCATTCATCAACTGTTCGGCTCGACTATGCCCGCTCTGTGGGGTAGTCCTCTGAGCTTTCCTTTTCCAGGGTTTATGACTTTAATTCTTAGTAGGTTATAGCTTATGTTTATCTCTTTTATCTTGATTTCCGGGGTTTTCCAACATCTTCATTGAAGAATGTTGTTATTGGTGTCCTTAATGGTCACTCTGAGAGTCTTATCCCGTTTTCGTTGTAAGTCGATGCTTCAACAATCACAATAGTATCTTATAATACATCCCTTGTATATCGTTGCTTATATAGTGTTTTTGCTCGCATTACCGAGCGATCTCTTAGGTTTTCCCCTTTGGGATCCGTTGGTGTTCTTACTGCACTACTGTCGGTTGTTGTTGTACTGTTGCTAACATCCATATGGTCTAATATTCTGTCCAATTTCTGCTCCCGGCTGACTTGTGCGTCACCTCATCTCATCATGGTCAGGCCGTCGGGCCTTTCCAAGGTCTTATTTTTCTGTTCTTATGGATTTACAATCCGGTACTAATATGTGTTACAACTGTAGCGTTCTCCTATCTTGCCATGATGGCTTTCCGTGTAGCTTAACCGTGGTAGCACTTGCTATGGCAAGTGCGCCATGCAGGATGGGTTATTGGTACAAGGTACGTCGGTAGTGATACTTCCTTCTAATTTCCATGTAATTGGTAGTCCTTGGGACTCCTTCGATAATATCTTATTTGGATAACTAACCATCAGGCAGTTTCCTTGTTGTTTGACAGTACTGTCATCTATTAGGGCATTCCTCTTTCTGAGGGAATCCCTTAATATCCTCTTGTGTCTTAATCCTCGCTCCTGTCTCCACACATTCTGTTGTGGTTACTCAGTAATGGTTCTCCTCTAAGCACTACATCGTAGTCTATTTCGGTATACAATTTGCATGTGTTTCCACCGTTGTTCGCGTTGTGTCGGCCAGGTTTGTAACCTTTTTCATTGTATGGGGTTTGGAGTTCCCGTTTCTAACTGCACTTTCCAGTAATCTCAATCCTCATGCTTTGTATTATCCCACTGTTATGCTCACTCGGACCGCTGTCCGGTACTCATGTCTCTTATCATTTCCTTATCCATTGCACGCGTAGTGCTTCCCTTACCATTGGTATCACTGGTTATTCGACTGCGTAGCATGTCGACCCATGTTGCCGGTAATTTCGTTCCCTTACTGATAGTATTCCATAGGTAGCGCCTGTTTCTCAGCTACGCTCCATTAAACCTCCAAGTTCTCCATAACTGTTGTGCAACAAGATGTTTCTCGTATTGCTCACTGTTAGCTAACTGCCAGATCGGGTTTCCCCGAGTAAGAGAAGGCTTTCTTCTCTCTGGCGTTTGTTCCACACATTTAGGGTTAGGGATGTGGAGGGCGGCCTAGGTACTATAGATGTCCGGTAAACACCGGGAAGTCCTGACTAACGCACCTCTCACTCTATCTCTCAACCCTTAACCCATAACTCAATCTGAACCTCAATATTCTTCTAAGTTCGGTATTTCTTGTCTTCAGAGCGTAACTACGCTCTGATACCACTTTTTGTAACACCCCAACTCAATCCAAATGTGGTCTCGCAACTTAACAGTATATATATAAACATGTCACAGCGGAATTCTTTACAATCCAGGACCTTGCCACGGTCTGACTACAGAATATACCGAACATTAGTCTAACAACCTTAACCATTTACATAACCTTCTTACAACCCCCTCACATCCTATACATCTTACTAACTCAGGTTGCCATACGAGTGTACATGCACAACTCGTAGGCCACCCTAAACCCTTAACCGTTGTATCCTCTTCTTACTCTTGCGACGATCGCTTCCTGATGTACCTGTGTAGTAAAAACAGCCCCCAAAGGGGGTCAGCACGAATGCTGGTACGATCCTCTCATGGCCCCCAAGCTACGACGTGGCTACGACGACTAATTGTCGATAGCATGGAGGTTGATTAGATGCACAACATAATAGAAGTGCAGTAAACAACAATTCAGATATGAACAATCAAGTTCACACACCATGAACGACTTAAATGCGTTCCCTTAATTAGAGAGTTAGTTATTTAACTCCTTAAGTAATGTTCTCTCTTAATCTTAGTCCATCCTTATCTTACCTCAATCTGATTCTTATCTTAATCTTAGAAACACCATCCTTTAATGAGGAGTGGATGTAGCTTATCTTAATCTTAATATTACAAACCATCCTTTAAAAAGGAATGGTGCAACGTATCTTAACCTCACCTAATCTTATCTTAATAATACAAATCATCCTTTAAAAAGGAATGATTGTAACTTAACTTAATCTTACCTTAATCTTAATCTTAATAATACAAATCATCCTTTAAAAAGGAATGATTGTAACTTAACTTAATCTTACCTTAATCTTAATCTTAATAATACAAATCATCCTTTAAAAAGGAATGATTGTAACTTAACTTAATCTTACCTTAATCTTAATCTTAATCTCAATATACAAACCTTTCCTGGAAGGGATTGGCCGTATCTAATTCGAACCTGGGATTTAGGTGATCCCACCGCACCATCTTAATGCCACCTACTCTGGACGGGAGTCCAGCGTAGCTGAGCCGGCAACCGGCCCTAGGCAACAAGTCCGAAGACAAGTCCTTAATCGGAGGTCGAATCTACTATAGATAACGACCCCCTTTCCTTAGCATGCATGACCACCGGAGATCGGTCCAGGGTTTCCTCACTCATGTTCCAGTTAGTAGTTATCTCAAGACCATGTTTGTTGGTTAACCTCTTTCGGTGTAACACCCCTAATACGCACATGATACTAAATGAAATCGCAGCGGAATAAAATGACTAAACAGTAACTAACGCTTCGGTGCTACAACGCCGTCAACCACCCACGTGGTTGACAAGGCAGAATAAATACAATTGTACCGGTCTGATGATCATACTCCCGAGCATAAAACTAAACCATAAATACTTTACATACAAACCGAGTGTTTACATATCCTTCACTGTATAACATCACTGTAACTGCAGCAACCAAAGTATATAACGCCACAGGAGCACAGGCGCATCCCGGGCCAACATCCAAAAGTATACAAAGTAAACCTGCACTCTAGGATCTAAAGCCACTCCGCTTCCTCAATACTCATCCTGCAGTATAAGAAATATGGATCCCCCGAGGGGGTCAGCAACCCTTGGCTGGTATGGCTAACGCGCAGCCCATCGGCTACCGGGATACGTGCAGCTAATTGTCATGATAACATGGCATTTATTTACATACATAACATAACATAACATAACATGGAGCATGGCATCAGTAGTGCACAGCTCATCATCACATACACAGTGGATCTTGGTTCCACAATAACAAACCACAAGGGTCAAATAACATAAGAGCCTAGAGAGTGATTCACCCTCATGTTAAGCTCGTCAAACACACTCATTACCGTTCTGTTAGGCGAACGAGTAACTTAGTCACAGATGGTTCGGATTTAGTGACCCGAACACACCACACAAACACAGGTTCCCACTAAACCGATCATAAGTCAGAATAGGTAAGCTTCGGAAGAAGCTAGCGGGAGATCGAACGCCAAATTAAGGAGAACAATCTTAACAACATAAGAGTCGAATCTGATTCAGATATCTACTCTTAACTTACATGCATGACCGGACAACCGGATTCATCACTTCCCAGTTAACACTTGTTAGAAGTTCATAGTGGAACTTAACTTAACCAACACACAATAGGTGGTAAGTCATGTCAGACACCCACAAGGGAAATGAGTCACAACAACACATCACAAAATATGAACAACTGTAAACTCATTACATGTTTAAATCTTATAACGTTGTAACACACAAACACAAAAACATACAACACAAACCGGTGTAAACCGCTAGACAACAGACTGCAAGAAAACCATACCTCGGTCCTTGCCTCGACTGTTATGGTTTTCTTAACTCATTACATTAGTAACGTCGGTTAATTAACGCACTAGTCCATTATTAACATTATCTACTCAACATTACTAGTTTATTTTTATTTTACACTCGTTACAACTTTTCATCCTTTTAATCGCCTTAAAAACCCACCTAACATGTCTCACATAACCTTATAATATCATTACTAACCAACTACCATTTTTAGATAACAACTCCCATCTTAAAACAACAATTTTTGGTCCATACAGTGGCCTGTCCGAACTTGTGTCCGAGCTTCCAAGTTCGGACACAAGCCGTGACTTTGGACGAAATCAGACACATGTCCGAACTTGTGTCCGGACTTCGGAAGTTCGGTCATGAGTCGAGGAAAATCCTAACCAGAAATCCATACGTCCGAACATGTGTCCGGACTTCCAAAGTTCGGACACAGTTCGAGGATAATCCCTAAGAAATAACAGGTGCGTCTGAACTTCCAAATCGGACGGTAGTTCGGACACTACCTAAAATCCAGAAAACTGTAAGCGTAACAGGGCATGTCCGAGCTTCCAAGTTCGGACGGAAGTTCGGACGTGCCATTATACTCAATTCTAAGCCTTTAAACACTTAACCAAATTCCTCCAAAGCCTCCTAATGCTTCCTAACAACATTTGGTACCCTTATATGCACATACAACATTCATGAAACTCATTTTCTAATTCCTTAAGCCTTTACTTATTTCTTTATGAAATTCCTTAACACTTACAACATTTTGTACTAGGTTTCTAAATGGTGTTCCTCACCTATTATAACTACTATCCCAAAATGCTTTCTCCTCATCTTAACATCATCTCTTAAGCATTATTTCTCACAACCAACTCCTTATGTCACTCTTGAAGTTCTTTTCCAAGTTTACACTTTCTTCTTATTTACCAAAGTTTGCCTAAGTCTTTACCTAAGTCCCAAAATGACTTTGGTACATACTAAAATCTCAAGCTCATGCCTAAGTCCTTGTTACATCCCCAAATCACCTTAATGCATGTTTCTTACACAAGAACAACACTTAACCATTTTAAATACTCCTTAACTTATCAAACTCATTTAAACCCTAGAACTTCACATTTGTCACCTAAATTTCGACATAGGTTCTCCTAGAACATTACTAAACAAAACACCTTGTTTTTACCAACAAACAACCAAGAACACTAAAAATCCATCAAGTACTTATTATACACAAACTTCACTCACAAAGCACTACATCACAATATAGTGCATAATTTAAATTGCATGGCACTTAGGCCCTTAAATGACCTGGCTCTTAGGCCCTTAAGACGCATAAATCATAAACACTGAATTTCCACAATATATTTTGCCTTAACCTGCAAATACACTCAACAACACATATGCCTTTTACTAAGCTCTTGAGAACACTTTACTAAGTCGTTCACCATTGGCTCATTAGGTAGTTTTAACAAGCATTTATAAGCTCATTTCTCCTAAGGCATTAAAACAACATTAGGTTAGTAGATTTACCTCTTTGCAAAATAACTTCTTTCTTGTTTCCTTTAGAAAACCGATAGAGTACTTGATTCTTTGACAAGTTCTAAACAATATACAACATCATAATGAGTATTCAAGCTATAAGCTCCATCTCATTGTAAACCCTAGTTTTACATTGTTTCAAAAACATTAATGTAGTTGTTTTACCTTGCTCTTTGAAGAGAGTTTGTATATCTAGCAAGAGAGGACTCCACCTAGTCCATGAAGAGTTGGAATGAAGCTAGAACAAGGTCACACAAAGAGCTCCTTCAATATATATTTTCGGACATGACAAAAACAAGGAGGAAACTTGATTTTTGTTTGAGATTCCTTACCTATAGCAAAGGAGAGTAACAATATGTAAAATACAAGCTCAAGCTCCTTCAATGGAGAAACTCCATGGCACCGAAATGGTTGTCTTGAAGTTTGGAGAAGATAGAAATGAAGAGCTTGAGGAGAGGAAGAAGATGGTGGTGTTTGTTTTTGATTTGGACAAGTGAGCAAGGTTTTACAAGAGATCAAAGTGGAGTTTCAATGGAAGTGTGTGTATTACCGTGAGAATAGCAAGAAAGGAAGGAGAGAGGTGGGAAACCGTGTGAGCAAGGAAAGAAATGAGAGAATGAGATAGAATTTGCTTTATGAAGATATTTATACTTTGTAAAGTAAAAGGGTACTTAAGTAGTTTACTTATTTTCTTAACAAGCTAACAAGGGTGGTGTGTCACCAACCTTAAAAACCGGCCCCAAATAGTAGTAGGAGGGTAATATAGTCTTTGTTTGTCAATTTAATTACTTATACAAACATATGTTACAAAATGGCTTATAAAGTTACTATTCATAAAACAAGGCACATAGAAGTGAAATTTTTGATTTCCCATTAATATAGACACCCAAATGTGATATTATATAGTACACATATATATTTAAGAGTAATGATGGACATCTAGCCACTCAAAACTCATTTACAAGACAATTTTTCAAAAATGTGCTTTAAGACTTCTTAAAGCACATTTTGTGTTTTAACTTGTTTTCAAGCTTGGTTTTCTTTGTTATTGATTTAATATGTTCATTAGTGTATAAATGAGGTCTATGGTAAGTTCATTAGTCTTAACCAAGTTTATCCCAAGCTTTAGAGCCCATTTTGGCTCTTATTGACTTTAAAGCACATTTTGTGTTTCCTTTTGTTAAATTTGTTTACTAATGTTTTCTAAGACTCTTTTAGTCTTAATACACCATATTTAAGTGTTTAAACAATATATTAAGGTTTGGGTTATTTCAATCTACCCCCTTAAAAAGAACTTTGTCCTCAAAGTTCATACTTCCACATATCCTAATATTAGCACACGGGAATACTTATAACAATACTTCCATAACATTAACTAACAACACACTTACATAACATTGGACACCAGGTCCATACAACATAACATAACATTGGACACAAGGTCCATACAACATTGTCCACATCATTCAGACACAACGGTCTGTAACATAACAACATACATAGACGATGTATTCAAATACACGTCGTACACACATAACCGAAACGGCTCTACCCCCCTTAAAAAAGGGTACGCCCCCGTACCCTATACACATAAGGGCTAAGAAGTAAACAATGACGGGTACTTCGCCTCATCTTATCTTCCAGCTCCCAAGTGGCCTCTCAACGTCTGGTTAGACCAAGAACTTTCACCAGTCTCACCGACTTATGGCGAGTGTCTCGAGTCTTTGCATCCAGAATCCGTACCGGAGTCTCCACTGATCGCATGGTCGGCTCTAAGGTTAGCTTTCAGGCTGAAGCACATGAGACGGATGAGACATATACTTCTTCAACTGGGCCATGAAATACATCATGTAACCTTGCCCAGCTCGCGGGTAGGTCTAGTCTATAGGCTACCTACCGGCCGATCCGCTCCGTCACAACATAAGGCCCCACATACTTTGGGCTCAACTTGCCCTTCTGGCCAAAACGAAATACTCCCTTCATGGGGGATACTCTCAAAAATACCTGATCGCCCACGGCGAACTCCAGGTCACGTCGGCGCACATCTGCGTACGACTTCTGTCTATCCTGAGCTGCTTTCATATTAGCCCTGATCTGGCGAACTTCTGCCTGAACTTGCTCAAGATACTCTGGTCCTATAATGACCGTCTCACTCGACTCAACCCAGCATAATGGCGTGCGGCATGGTCTACCGTACAAGGCCTGGAAGGGAGACATCTTGATCGAAGCATGATAACTGTTGTTGTAACTAAACTCGATCAGATGTAACCTATCAATCCAGCTGGTCTGAAAGTCAAGTGCACAAGCACGTAGCATATCCTCAAGTGTCTGAATGGTGCGCTCACTCTGACCATCGGTCTGTGGATGAAACGCTGTACTCAATTTCAATTCAGTACCCAATGCCTCTCGTGTGGACTTCCAATATCTGGATAAGAATCTGGTGTCTCTGTCAGATCCAATCGTTTTCGGTACACCATGATGTCTTACAATTTCTTTATCAAAGAGTTCTGCCAATCTTGCCACTTTCCAAGTGTCCTTCATCGGAATGAATCGGGCCACCTTGGTCAGTCGGTCAACTATCACCCATATCATATTCAGACCTCCCCTTGTAGGCGGAAGCCCTACTACAAAGTCCATGGAGATATCAAGGAACTTCCACTCAGGCACTGGCATTGGCTGTACCATACCACCAGGCCGTCGGTGCTCAAACTTGACCTCCTGGCAAGTGAGACACCTCAACACATAATCACTTACATCTTTCTTCATTCCAGTCCACCAAAAATACCTCTTCATACTCTTATACATCTTTGAAGCTCCGGGGTGAATCGAAGTAGCAGAACAATGGGATTCACTCAATATGCGCTCCTTCAACTCAGCGCTACTCCTAGGTATACACAATCGGCCATTCAGCCTAATCAGGTCATCATCGTGGAGTCTGAAGTCGTACTTCTGACCCTCGAATGTGCCATCAATAAGCTTCTGCCGGATCTCCAGCATGTACTGATCCGTCATCTGAGCACTCCGCACCTCTTCAACCAAGCCAGTATGAGAGACTAGCGAATGGAGAGAGTGTGCTCGGCGACTCAGTGCGTCAGCTACCACATTTGCCTTACCCTCTTTGTATTGCAGATTAATATCGTAGTCATTCAGAAACTCAACCCACCTTCTTTGCCTCATGTTCAACTCTTTCTGAGTGAACAAGTACTTTAAGCTTTTATGGTCAGAATAGATTGTCACACTTACCCATACAAATAATGTCGCCATATCTTCAATGCGAAGACAATGGCACCCAATTCTAAGTCGTGGGTAGGGTAGTTCTCCTCATGCTTCTTCAGCTGACGGGAGGCGTATGCTACGACCTTCCCGTGCTGCATCAATACACAACCCATACCTCTGCCTGATGCGTCGTAGTAGACCTCAAAACCATCTGGACCGTCTGGTATAGTCAGGACTGGTGCAGATGTCAGAGCATCCTTGAGACTCGCGAAAGAACTCTCACAGTCGACTGTCCACTCGAATGGTGCATCCTTCTTCATTAAGGAAGTCATCGGCTTCGAGATACTGGAGAAGTCCTTCACAACCTCCTATAATAACCTGCCAGACCGAGAAGCTCCTGATATCAGTGACTGTCTTCGGCCTAGGCCAGGTGCGCACTGCATCTATCTTTGCCGGATCAACAGCGATCCCGGCCTCAGAAATCACATGTCCAAGGAAGGATACTTGGTTCAACCAAAATTCACATTTCGAAAACTTTGCATACAACTGGTTTCTCCTCAGAGTTTGTAACACATTTCTCAGGTGGCTTTCGTGCTCACCTCTAGATTTAGAATACACAAGAATATCATCGATGAAGACTACCACTGATTTGTCCAACTGACCTTGGAACAACGGTTCATTAAGTCCATGAACTTAGCTGGTGCATTTGATAAGCCAAACGGCATAACTGTGAACTCATAATGCCCATACCTAGTTCTGAAAGCTGTCTTTTCGATATCACTATCACGGATGGCAATCTGATGGTATCCGGATCGTAAGTCTATCTTGGAGAATACTGATGCACCCCTCAGCTGATCAAATAGATCGTCGATGCGTGGTAAAGGGTAACGGTTTTTCACCGTAACAGCATTCAGCTCCCGATAATCAATACACAGGCGGAGGCTACCGTCTTTCTTCTTCACGAAGAGAACCGGCGCTCCCCATGGTGATACACTAGGGCGGATAAGCCCTTGTCGAGTAGGTCTCTCAGCTGCTCCTTGAGCTCTGCCATCTCTGCTGGAGCCATACGATAAGGTGCTTTCGCAATGGGTCTAGTGCCCGGAACTAAGTCGATCTCAAACTCAACCTCTCGTGCTGGCGGCATGCCCGACAGTTCCTTAGGAAATACATCAGGAAACTCCGACACTACCGGCACATCTGGGGCTAAACTCAGGGTCTCTCTCTATGTCCTGGACATAGCAGAGGTACACATCACTCCCTCGTCGTAACTCACGATACATGGTCATGGCGGTGATGATCTGTGTCGAAGGCTCCCTGGGCCTCTGGCGGTATGATATGGTAACCCCAGATGGACTCCGAAGAAGCAGTCGATGCTCGGCACACAGGATTCTGCCCTTGTACCGCTCCAACCAGTTCATCCCGACAATCACATCAAATCCAAGTCCGTCGAACTCTATCAGGTCGATCGGGAACTCTTCACCTCTGATTCGTACAATGACATCTCGGTGGTAGCGGGTACACCTGATCCGCTCTTTCGATGGGAGAGTGACCAAGAAGTCTGGCATCTCCTCTCCATCTAACCCCAGCCTCTTCGCAAAAGATAGCGAAACAAATGTGTGTGAGGCTCCAGAGTCGAACAAGATCGATGCATCCACGCCATTCACTGGAAAGGTACCGGTGAGGATTGTGCCGCTCTTGCCGGCTTCTGCCTCATTGCAGACACTCAGTGTACCTCCCGTTCTGAGTGCACAGCCTAATTCATTGGCAAACTAATAAGTACTGGGTAACAACACAGTTGATATACTTCAATAACTCCACTTTATTCATTAACATTTCCTCTTTACAACATTGTTGGTTTACATGGTTGATACAACTTAACACATACATAACTCCCTTAACATATACTGGCTTAACACATTACAAAAGTATACAAGGCTTAGAATTGTCTGAAGGTCAAGTTCAAACGTCCGGGTTTCATGTGTGTGGCATTGATCACTGCCGACGGTGCGGTATTCAGTTTGATCTTTCTGATGCCGTGATATAGCAACCTTGACTGCCCACCCATGATTAGTACATCTCCTGACTTTAACATTAACTTCCTTGCGAGGTCAGCACGCTTCTGCTCGCCATACACAAATACTGCGGTATCACCAATGGACCAAGACACCACGGGTACTCCCTTACTTAGAGACTCGGGTGACTCGTCCTTATCTTGGTGTAAACCTAACCGTCCACCTTTTTGGTAGAAGTTCACAATACACAAATCTGCTTCCACATTTGGAATTGAATCCGTTTCAACTGTTGAGCAATTCCCACGGCGTGATTAACGACCGCACGGAACTCCTCAGGTATACTTGGTACCGTTGCTCCATCTTCAGCTCGCACTTCTTGATATGACTTGGTGTAAGGGTTCCAGTCCTTACCCATGCACATCATCTTCAATTGCATTCTTGATCCATTCGGATATTCAGGTGTGTAGAAACCTCCAGGTTTAGCTCCAAGTTCGTCGCATCGTCTGATGATATGGACTTGTGCTTCCGGTGTCAGGTATCCACTTAAGAGTATCATACCTGGTTGGATAACCTGACATTGCTCCATTGGATAGTCGGTGATGTTGATGGTGGTTTCTCCAGGGTTTGGTGTGGGTGGGATTGGATAACATATATTGAAGGTTCCTTTCAGTTTAGAATTATCTAATTAGGTGTCTTTCACACTATACTTTAATTCCTTACTCACATGATAATACACTTGAACTCGCTAACACACATAAGCATGAAATGCGGTATGCAAACACTTATTACATTCAACGGTTTAGGGCGGTACCTGGTCTAGAAGAGGGCCCTGGCGCCTCAGACCGGTCCACCACATTCAGGGTGGCCTTGCTAGGTCCCGACCCTTTCCCCTTCTGGGAATCAGTATGCCTCTGATCAGTGGGTGGCTGGTTAGCCGTCTTCGGGCCATCAATAGCTGCTGTGGCCTTACCCTTCCACTGCCCCTTGGGCTTGTTGACTCTGCTGTTGGGGTTCCGGTAACACTCGTGGTCACGGTGACCCCACTTCTCGCAGTATCGACACTGCACCTCATTTCCCTTGCAGTCCTTGCCGGGGTGGTCTCCATTGCACCACTTACAGTAATAGTGGCGCTCCGGTCCAGAGCCCGTGCTAGCTGCTAACACAATACACACTCAGTACTTGTTTCACAACTTATCAACATACACATCAACTTTTACACATGATTAAACAATTACCCTTTGGTGGGTAAGAGCGTAGGGGCTTCGCCGCATAAGCATATGTGAGCTTCAGTGGCTCCTCAGCTGTGGTGGTTTGGGCTTGGCCCTTGTCACCCTGGTGCTGACTCTTCTGGGGCTGGGGATAAGGTTTCTTCTTCTTCTTTCCTCCCCCGTATCCCTGTGAACTCTGGCCCTCGCTCGTGGCCTTGCGCTTGTGCGCATTCTCCTCGTCCCTCAGACGGTCGGTGATCTCCACCTTAGCAGCGGCATGATAGCACTCCTGAATTTAGGATGGTCAGTCATGCCCCGCAATACATACTCACAAACTCACATTATTACTCACTTACAGACTATACATATTCACATCACTCTTTACTTAAATTACCTGCAAGGTAGTATACTCAGCTGGCCCCCCATCCCATAGCGAAGACGGTGGCTGAGACCGTTGTAGAAACGGTTTACCAGCACCCGGTTCGAGTATCCCAGGTCCGTAACAGGTGGACAAGGCCGGTGAAGGCAGTGTAATACTCATCAACCGACACCTTGTCCCCCTGCCTCATACTATCCAGCTCCAGGCGCTTGGCCTCTTGAACGTGCACAGGGTAGTATTTGGCTCGCAGCAGAGCCGTGTACTCCTCCAGCCAAACTGAGGATCCGCCATCCGGTCCTCTCTCACTAGCTTCCACCAGTTTTGTGCCGAACCCTTCAGATAGTAAGCGGCAAGACGGACCTTAGCCTCTGAAGGTACAGCCAAGGTCTCGTAGGCGGTCTCCAACTCGGAGATGTACGCCTCCAGCTTACGTGGGTCGATCTCCCCATGAAATGAAGGGGGTCTCAAGTCTGCCAATGCCTTGACCCAGTTGGTCTCTCGTGGCGGTGGCGGTGGTGGTTGAACTCCGGGCATCTGCCCCTGCTGGATCGCAGCTACAAGCTGGGGTACCATCTGGGCCACAACGGCTGCTACAGCCTCAGCCATAACCTGAGTCGTAGTGTTCTCGCCCTGGTCACCCCCAGTACCAGTACCACTTCCGCGGCCTCTACCGCGTGGTCTACCTGCCATCTGTATTTACATGAATATTCATTAGCAATATACTTGCACACTTATCGGTCCAACGGTTGTAACGCTTCCCGACAATAAGGTATCTCCACACTTAGTTAGTGGTTAACCTTTCCATAACTGATCACTTAGGTAACTGTAGTTAGGTTTCCTAACTCGGTATATTCCTAAGCTCGGTATTCTAGTCATCAGAGCGATACTTCGCTCTGATACCACTTTTTGTAACACCCCTAATACGCACATGATACTAAATGAAATCGCAGCGGAATAAAATGACTAAACAGTAACTAACGCTTCGTGTGCTACAACGCCGTCAACCACCCACGTGGTTGACAAGGCAGAATAAATACAATTGTACCGGTCTGATGATCAGACTCCGAGCATAAAACTAAACCATAAATACTTTACATACAAACCCGTGTTTACATATCCTTCACTGTATAACATCACTGTAACTGCAGCAACCAAAAGTATATAACGCCACAGGAGCACAGGCGCATCCCGGGCCAACATCCAAAAGTATACAAAAGTAAACCTGCACTCTAGGATCTAAAGCCACTCCGCTTCCTCGATCCTCATCCTGCAGTATAAGAAATATGGATCCCCAGAGGGGGTCAGCAACCCTTGGCTGGTATGGCTAACGCGCAGCCCATCGGCTACCGGGATACGCGCAGCTAATTGTCATGATAACATGGCATTTATTTACATACATAACATAACATAACATAACCTGGAGCATGGTATCAGTAGTGCACAGCTCATCATCACATACACAGTGGATCTTGGTTCCACAATAACAAACACAAGGGTCAAATAACATAAGAGCCTAGAGAGTGATTCACCCTCATGTTAAGCTCGTCAAACACACTCATTACCATTCTGTTAGGCGAACGAGTAACTTAAGTCACAGATGGTTCGGATTTAGTGACCCGAACACACCACACAAACACAGGTTCCCACTAAACCGATCATAAGTAAGAATAGGTAAGCTTCGGAAGAAGCTAGCGGGAGATCGAACGCCAAATTAAGGAGAACAATCTTAACAACATAAGAGTCCAATATGATTCAGATATCTACTCTTAACTTACATGCATGACCGGACAACCGGATTCCTCACTTCCCAGTTAACACTTGTTAGAAGTTCATAGTGGAACTTAACAACCAACACACAATAGGTGGTAAGTCATGTTAGACACACACAAGGGAAATGAGTCACAACAACACATCACAATAATATGAACAACTGTAAACTCATTACATGTTTAAATCTTATAACGTTGTAAACACACAGAAAACATACAACACACCAACCGGTGTAAACCGCTAGACAACAGACTGCAAGAAACCATACCTCGGTCCTTGCCTCGACTGGTTTCCACCTTGAGAGAATCCTAAACACATTAGTAACGTCGGTTAATTAACGCACTAGTCCATTATTAACATTATCTACTCAACATTACTAGTTTATTTTTATTTTACACTCGTTACAA
Organism: Limonium bicolor; assembly: GCA_023374045.1. Classification (NCBI taxonomy): domain Eukaryota; kingdom Viridiplantae; phylum Streptophyta; class Magnoliopsida; order Caryophyllales; family Plumbaginaceae; genus Limonium; species Limonium bicolor. The sequence goes on from CM041776.1 coordinate 94,711,596, forward strand.
CTTTTCATCCTTTTATCGCCTTTAAAACCCACCTAACAGTCTCACATAACCTTATAATATCATTACTAACCAACTACCATTTTTAGATAACAACTCCCATCTTAAAACAATTTTTGGTCCATACAGTGGCCTGTCCGAACTTGTGTCCGAGCTTCCAAGTTCGGACACAAGCCGTGACTTTGGACAGAAATCAGACACATGTCCGAACTTGTGTCCGGACTTCGGAAGTTCGGACATGAGTCGAGGAAAATCCTAACCAGAAATCCATACGTCCGAACATGTGTCCGGACTTCCAAAGTTCGGACACAGTTCGAGGATAATCCCTAAGAAATAACAGGTGCGTCCGAACTTCCAAATTCGGATGGTAGTTCGGACACTACCTAAAATCCTGAAAACTGTAAGCGTAACAGGGCATGTCCGAGCTTCCAAGTTCGGACGGAAGTTCGGACGTGCCATTATACTCAATTTCTAAGCCTTTAAACACTTAACCAAATTCCTCCAAGCCTCCTAATGCTTCCTAACAACTTTGGTACCCTTATATGCACATACAACATTCATGAAACTCATTTTCTAATTCCTTAAGCCTTTACTTATTTCTTTATGAATTCCTAACACTTACAACATTTTGTACTAGGTTTCTAAATGGTGTTCCTCACCTATTATAACTAGTATCCCAAAATGCTTTCTCCTCATCTTAAATCATCTCTTAAGCATTATTTCTCACAACCAACTCCTTATGTCACTCTTGAAGTTCTTTTCCAAGTTTACACTTTCTTCTTATTTACCAAAGTTTGCCTAAGTCTTTACCTAAGTCCCAAAATGACTTTGGTACATACTAAAATCTCAAGCTCATGCCTAAGTCCTTGTTACATCCCCAAATCACCTTAATGCATGTTTCTTACACAAGAACTACACTTAACCATTTTAAATACTCCTTAACTTATCAAACTCATTTTAACACCTAGAACTTCACATTTGTCACCTAAATTTCGACATAGGTTCTCCTAGAACATTACTAAAACCAAAACACCTTGTTTTTACCAACAAACAACCAAGAACACTAAAAATCCATCAAGTACTTATTATACACAAACTTCACTCACAAAGCACTACATCACAATATAGTGCATAATTTAAATTGCATGGCACTTAGGCCCTTAAATGACCTGGCTCTTAGGCCCTTAAGACGCATAAATCATAAACACTGAATTTCCACAATATATTTGCCTTTAACCTGCAAATACACTCAACAACACATATGCCTTTTACTAAGCTCTTGAGAACACTTTACTAAGTCGTTCACCATTGGCTCATTAGGTAGTTTTAACAAGCATTTATAAGCTCATTTCTCCTAAGGCATTAAAACAACATTAGGTTAGTAGATTTACCTCTTTGCAAAATAACTTCTTTCTTGTTTCCTTTAGAAACCCGATAGAGTACTTGATTCTTTGACAAGTTCTAAAACAATATACAAACATCATAATGAGTATTCAAGCTATAAGCTCCATCTCATTGTAAACCCTAGTTTTACATTGTTTCAAAAACATTAATGTAGTTGTTTTACCTTGCTCTTTGAAGAGAGTTTGTATATCTAGCAAGAGAGGACTCCACCTAGTCCATGAAGAGTTGGAATGAAGCTAGAACAAGGTCACACAAAGAGCTCCTTCAATATATTTTCGGACATGACAAAAACAAGGAGGAAACTTGATTTTTGTTTGAGATTCCTTACCTATAAGCAAAGGAGAGTAACAATATGTAAAAATACAAGCTCAAGCTCCTTCAATGGAGAAACTCCATGGCACCGAAATGGTTGTCTTGAAGTTTGGAGAAGATAGAAATGAAGAGCTTGAGGAGAGGAAGAAGATGGTGGTGTTTGTTTTTGATTTGGACAAGTGAGCAAGGTTGTACAAGAGATCAAAGTGGAGTTTCAATGGAGGTGTGTGTATTACCGTGAGAGAATAGCAAGAAGAAGGAAGAAGAGAGGTGGGAACCGTGTGAGCAAGGAAAGAAATGAGAGAATGAGATAGAATTTGCTTTATGAAGATATTTATACTTTGTAAAGTAAAAAGGGTACTTAAGTAGTTTACTTATTTTCTTAACAAGCTAACAAGGGTGGTGTGTCACCAACCTTAAAAACCGGCCCCAAATAGTAGTAGGAGGGTAATATAGTCTTTGTTTGTCAATTAATTACTTATACAAACATATGTTACAAAATGGCTTATAAAAGTTACTATTCATAAAACAAGGCACATAGAAGTGAAATTTTTGATTTCCCATTAATATAGACACCCAAATGTGATATTATATAGTACACATATATATTTAAGAGTAATGATGGACATCTAGCCACTCAAAACTCATTTACAAGACAATTTTTCAAAAATGTGCTTTAAGACTTCTTAAAGCACATTTTTGTTTTTAACTTATTTTCAAGCTTGGTTTTCTTTGGTAATTGATTTAATATGTTCATTAGTGTATAAATGAGGTCTTGGTAAGTTCATTAGGTCTTAACCAAGTTTATCCCAAGCTTAGAGCACATTTTGGCTCTTATTGACTTTAAAGCACATTTTGTGTTTCCTTTTGTTTAAATTTGTTTACTAATGTTTCTAAGACTCTTTTTAGTCTTAATACACCATATTTAAGTGTTTAAACAATATATTAAGGTTTGGGGTATTTCATTCGGTTCATATCGTCCCTCATTAGGGGCGTTCCTTAGTCTCACTCAATTTCTTACTAAACATTGGTTAGTAAGTTCTCATGGTATGTTGTGTTAGTTTTCAAACATCACACAACCATACAATAAATATAATATATTCCGGTTGCATGCTTTATCTTGTTTAGTGAGCACACAAAAACAAATAGCACACAAGCCGAGGGACACCTCGTTAGCAAGCAGGTCACAAGAAGACTGTACCGTTCACCGTTGGTCGTTCGGTTGCTTACTCTCTTCCGTAGTCCAAATTCCCAAGTCCTAAAACATTCATTCAGTTTTAGGTTGTCAATCACTTACTTAATTCAACTTACTTAACTTACTAACCCTAATGATCCCCACCTATCACCTCTTAAGTCTTACAACTTAATCTTACAAACTTAATCTTAAACTTTTAAGTTATTCTTAACTTAATCCCTTAGGTCTTTATACCTCTAATCATCATTGCCCCCTTAATGGGGTACCATTAATACCACTAAACTCTCTTAGGGTTTCTTTCTTTTTTTTTCTTTTTTTTTTATGGTCCGACCGACCCCCCCCTGGGTAGGTCGGCTGCAGAGAACATCCAACTTCACAGTTTCAGCCCGACCGACCCAGACTGGGGTCGGTCCCCTGGGTAGGTCGGCTGCAGAAACTTCCCATACATTGTCAAACTTTCTCCAAATTTTTCCTCAAGCCTCCTAATGTGTTCTAACATCATTTGGCACATCTAACACCCTTATAACCTCCACCACTCATTAAAACAACTTCCAAAGATCTTCTCAAACATTTGCTCAATTCTTACAAACACTCCTAACACTTATCATATAATTCCTTACATTACCAACTTGTATCTTTACCAAAACTTCAACCAACCCAAGTGTTCCCTCCTTTACAGTTTGGGCACTTCATAAACATTATTTTCATCTTCAGTTCATTTACCAAAACTTCCTCAAGTCATCTTACATAACCATGCACAAATTCTCTCTTTTCCATTTGTTACTCATCATTCCTAAACTCTTGGGCATACCTAAACATTCTTGTCATCCTCTTAGCACCTTAACCTTGTTCTTATTTACCTTAACTATACTACACCCTCCTGGACATTTCCACCTCCTTTTACTCACTTACTCACCATTCTCACGATCATACGCTCTTTTACATTCCTAGTCATTTTCCTTGATGACTTACAACATCCTCCTACCTTTTTCACTTCCATCACCCAAGTCCACACATTACCATTCAACTAAACCTTACTAGTCCACCACTAACATCATCACACTTACACAAGGTTCTCAAAACTCTCATTGTCTTACTCTTTAGTTCATACCTAAATCTCCTTAAGGCATTATACACCTTTCCTTAAAACTTATGCACAAGTCTTACATTCCTCATATCATGATTTTGTGTGTTTTTAGTACACTCGCCAATCCTCTAATTCCTCCTAGACATCTCTAGGTCACTCTAAACCTCAAGAACTCCTTAGTTAACTCATTTCCACCCAATTTTTCTTTTCATGCTCCCTAGTAAACCCTAGGGCATATTAACTCACCACTACCACTTAAACACTTTGTTTTCTACACAAATTTCGCCATAGCTCCTCTAGTATCTTATCATGCCCAAACACATTATTTTTCCTCATTCACCATCTCACAACAAACTCAATATATTGCAATAATCTTAAATTGCATAGCACTAAGGCTCTTAAATGACATGCTCTTAGGCCCTTAATGACATGGATTTAAACACTGAATTTCCCACATATAAAAGCTTTCAACCTGCAAATACACCCATCAATCTCATAGTAGTTATAATGCTCTTAAAATCAATCTTAAACTTATATTACTAACTCATTCCCATTGGCTCCTTAGTCACAAGTTCACAAGCTTATTTAAGTTCTTTTTCTTAGGTTATATAACCCAATACACAATGTAAGCTCTAAGCCACATTGGTATCCACCTAAACTCATCCCTTAAAACTTAAACCACCATTAGGTAAGCATTTTACCTTGTTTTCTCAAGCTTATCTTAACTTCCTCCTTAGACCTTCTTCTTGCATGAATCTCGGCCACCACTTAAATTCCCCTTGCCAATGTTCTAATCAATATTCAATGACTCATATGAGTACTAAACAATACACTAACCTCAAGGAATAAAAACCTAGGTTAGAAATGTGTTCTAAGGCATAAAAGTGGATGATTACCTTTGAAGTCTCAAGGTAGACTTTGGCATTGAATGAAATAGGACCTCCACTAGTCCTTGGTGAATAAATCAAGCTAGAACAAGGCATAAAAACAAGGCCCCATGAGTAGAAATTTTCGGCCATGTACAAGAGATGATGGAAACATGGTTTTTCTTACATTTTCTTTACCTTAAGAGAATGGAGAAGCTAATGAGCTCTTCAAACTTGATTTTCCTCCATCAATGGAGTTTTCTCATGGCATCAAACTTGAGCTTTGCAAGATTTGAAAAGATAAAAGAAAGCTAGAGCTGAAGCTAACTAAGAATAATATGTGTTTAGTTTTTGATTTGGAGCTAAAATGAGTAAGTTGTGCCAAAGCAAGGTGAAGCAAACAATGGAGGCTGCTTGGGACGGTTGGAACAGAGGAAAAGAAGAAAAAGAACCGTGGAAGAAGAAGAGAAATGAAGAAGAGAGGAGAGAGGGTAGGCTAAATAAGGTATTTGCTTTTATAAAGCAAATAGTACTATTCTCTCTTTACTCTCTTTTCCTTTATTTGCTAGTCATGTGGTGACTCCTCACATCAAAAAACCGGCCCCCCTCTTGTAGTTGGAGATATTTATGGTCTTAGTTGACCATCTCATTGACTTATGTTGACTTAAGCTTAATTTGGGCACTATTTGGCACTATTCACTAATTAGTGCACATATTCGTGAAATTTTTGGTTTCCCATTGATTTAGGCTTCCTAATGTGATACTAATTAGTACACATGTTGATTAAAGAGTAATGATGGACATTTAGCCACTCAAAACTCAATTCTAAGACAATTTCTCAAAAATGTGCCTTAAGACCTCTTAAAGCACATTTTGTGTTTTAACTCGTTTTCAAGCTTGGTTTCTTGCTAATTGATTAAAATGACCATTAGAATATTACTAAGGTCTTATCATGATATTGGGTACTCACCCAAGTCTCTCCAAGCTTAGAGCAGTTTTTGCCCTGATTGCCCTTAAGGCACTTTCTTGTGTTTTCCTTGGTTTAAATTGTCTACCAATCTTTCTAAGGCATATTTTAGCCTTACTACATCATGATTTGATGTTTACTTAGCATATTTAGGTTTGTGGTATTTCAATTATGAAATATTAAATTATTATATGGAATTATGAAATTTATTTAGGGGTTTCTCCTATTTAACCCTAATTATTATATATTATTATATAGTATTATGAATTTAATAATAAGATTTATAAGTCAATAAATCTTGGGAAAATTTCTAAACACTCCAATTATATTATAAAGATTTTAGGAAGTGTTGGAACATTGTTTTGAAACATAAAAGTCAATATAAAATCCTAGAAACCTTAAAGCTTATTAAGCCTTGCTAGGGTGACTTTTTGAGAATGGTCAAACCAGGCCATGAAATCTATACCAATAAATAGGTTATGGAAAACCATGAAGAACGATAAAAAGAACGTCAAAACGGATCATCCTAGCCAAAGTTATACTAGATTGAAGTTTTGAATCAAAAATTTGAAAGATGCCACGTGTCACTCTGTCACGGGTCGCCCACACTTAGCCGATTCTTTCCCTGAATTTCGATAACAGAATTCAGTGTTTAGCCCTAACTTTAGACGGCTATAACTTATTCATCTCTCCATATTTTTCAATGCCGTCTTCTTTGTTGTCTTCTCCTACATTCCCTCTAAACAACTATAACTCATACAAACCCTAGCTCAATCTGAATCAACCGGAAAATCGAGTCAAAGTAGCCACCTTGCAAAAACCGAAACTGCAATTCTAGTTTCTCTTCGAAACAGGTAAATTCGATCAGCCATAACTTCTTCGTTACTCATCCAAATTCCATGTTCTTTAGCTCGTTTTGAAGAGCTCCAATTCCTCTAAAACTTTCGTGTTTATGGTCTAAGCTAATTCTCAACGGATTGGAAGTGTAAGACGTCTAAAGTTTCGGTTTCATCAGCACATAAAATCATACCGAAACAGAGAGGTAAACTCGTGTTTTGCGACTTCAATATCTTTCTGTATGGTACGAGTTAGGTTTAGTTCTTGCTATCACTACGTAGATCTACGTTTGTTCTTTCCAATGAGCCCTTACACATAGTCTAACTCGTTTTGTACTGCTAGTTATAGATCCTCAAAGTTGGCTCCACGAACTGCTTAAAGTTCGAGTTTTTCCCAGTTTTCCGAATTGGAATTCACACAATTCGCACAATCCGGTGAGTCTCCGATCAAATTGCTCCGATATTGCTGTTCGTAGTCATGTTTCCGACCTAATCCATGTTTTAATTTAGTCAATTACGTGCCATGTTGGGAGTAATTGTCGATTTTGTTTTCGAATGGGTTCAGTAGCGAATATAAACCCTAACCTTCGAATCGAATTGAAACTTGAGGTATACTGCATTATAATTGGGGAATTGACGCCAATAGAACCGAAATTTGATTACGAATCCATAGAAACAAGAATCACTCGATTTCGTTCTGTAGATTTGGAGAAAATCGAGATTTAGTACTCGATATAGATTCTGAAATCGGGGATGAACTGGGGATTCAGGGGCCGTCCGATCTCGTTTTAAGAGATTGGACGGCCAGGATTAGATCGGGTGATTTAAAGTTGTTTTAAGTTTCTATAAAAATTCAGTAAATAGCTCTAACTTGTTGATTTTAGTTAATGGCCTCCCGAAGGTATTTTGACTTGAAATTTTAACCATAGATTCCTTATTTAATCTAGTTTATTTTGATGTAAATTATTATGGTTTTGGAGTTTTCAAACATAAGTTATGATTTTTACAAGTTACGGGTTTTCTGGAATTATTTGGATAAATTAAAAAGATATTTTTATGAAATAAAAATTTTATAATATGTCTGAAATGTTATAGTTACTGTATATTAAATTTGGGAATTTTTGGGCAATGGTAAAGGTTTTAAAAATTGTGTTTATGAGTTTTTCATAAGAATAACCTATAATATAAGGTTTTTAATGTAACCAAAAATTAAAGTAAGGTTGGTTAATTAACTTTTTAAGCTGGGAAAATATGGAACACTAAATTAACATTTTATAACAGTAAGTTTATAAATGTTTTGGTATTGGCTTTTAAGAGAAGTGAAATTATTTTTATATATGTATATACTTACTTAGTAGAAACTTATATAATTAAGGAATTTAATTATCCTACATTTTACTTACTATATTATATGGGAGTAAATATTTTTAATTAAACTAAGGAATAAATATATATTTTACGCGTTATAAAAAGGGAATTAAGTAGTAACTTAGGTTAAATCAAGGAACCAAATTAATCTACATTTACATTAATTATATAATATAGTAGTTAATATACTTATTTGAAACTAAGGGAAAATACTTTATTTATAAACCATATTTGGATATAGATATGTGTGAAGGTTAAATATAATAATTAAATGCAATAAAACTAAATAAAGGATGTCTTGAATTAATCCTAATAAATACACATAAAATAAATGAATAAATAAAAGGAATAAAGTACCTTATAGAAAATGGAATATGACGGAATTAATAAGTTAAACTAAACTTATACATAATACTATTAAAAGAATATTATATGAGCTAGTATTGAATTGTGGTTATGAAATTGAGCTAAAGAGTTATCTTGGATTTCTAAGATTTATAAAACCATATTAGAATACATGTGTAATATTATTCGTCAAAGACCATAATGTAAATCTATAATTGGTTAGGTAATTAATAAGTTGGGACTTAGGAATACTTGTAATTAGATTTTACACAAATAGGACTTACTATATAATTAATGAATAAATGTAATACTTTTACATCTAAATGTTCTTAATATATAAACAATAATAAAATAAATAAAATACTTTTACATCTAAATGTGTGTGGATTAGTAAGTCTATATTTAATCATTTCTTGACATTTATGGTAGTGAAATATAACTTAATGTTTTAAGATAGAATCATTATAAGGATTATGATATATTCTATATTAAACGATGATTTGGAAATTTATCTAAACAATTATCCTTAAGTTTCTTAGAATTAGATAAGCCATATAAAATACATTTATTACCAATATTCAGGATGTGAGTTTACAATTAAGTGAGGTATTTAGTAGTGAGAATTTATAGGAAGGTTATAATAGGAATTTGGTACTTAAAACCTTTGAATTTTTTATTAGTTAAAGCTAAGTTACATAAAATATTATATTGATATACTTTACGGTAATGGGAAATAATGATGTGTTGTTTTGAATATAAAATATGAGAATTTTCATAATGGTTTATCTTATTAAATAATTAACAATTTCACTTGCGAACCAGAATTTATTCTTTGATAAATGCTACTCTATGTAGATATTGTCCATCCTAAATACAATAAAGGAAATTAATTTATTATGTTATTTCTTTGAAACCTTAGGTTTTGTACAGCAGTTTAAACGTATTTAAGGTTTAAGTTTATTGAAGTTTAGTACAAAAGATTATTAGACAGTTATAATAGGAAGTCATTCTGAACTAAGGATATGATAATTGAGTTTAGTGGCTCGATTAAGTTATAATAAATGTATCTACAACATTATGATTCCAATATACAAGATGTAGATCTTAATTAAGTTAAGGGAAAGACTTAATCATAATGGGTTGTCTAGTAGATATTGTTTAAATACATAATCTTTACATTGTGAGATAATAGTATAGTATTCTGAGATGAGTCCATCATAGGTCATAATACATTGTTTATTCTAAATTAAGACTAAAGGTATTGAGCTTAAGATATTATTGAAATTCTTAGATTTAATTATATATAAACACATTTATGATATAGAGGTCTCAAAAGTCTTGAATGTGAGGATTGTGGTTAAGTATGAATAAAGTGGATAGGAGTGGACAATTAGCAAATGTTAATCGAATACATTCCTTGATCTTACCACCTTGGGCTATACAACGTTCTCAGATAACTCAAATATTATACGCAACACATAAGTGAGGGCTTAAAGACAATGAGGCTTTGGAATAAGAGTAAGGAGTTTATTTAAGCTTAACTTAGGCTACAAGTGATTGATGATAGACTACCTTTAATATTCTTCAGAGTACTGTTGATTGTTTGTGCAAGTTGACTAGAACTGCTACAGCGTTACCCAGGTACGGTTTCTCGTACTCAGCGTGTGTGTGTTTTGGACTCTATGGAATGTTTTGTACGATTTCTCGAACTCCGATCTCTTTGCTGATTGACTTGTGGAATGTTTTGGAAAACGCTAACTGACTTAAAGAGGAATTTCTGAAAAGGAATTGGTTGTGTGACTAACTCAGCTTGTGTGACTAACTGAGCCTTGGATGCGAAACTCTCTTGGGTATTGGTTTCTTCTATTTGGTTGTTCCATTAGACGTTGACTACTTAGGGTTTACGCTTCTGCACTCTGTAGGACTGAGTGTTTTGGTATTGCTCTGGGTAGTTAGTGATCTGGTGGGAATTTGGAAAAGGTCAATCTTGGAATTCTTCTTTTGACTCTAGATATCGTTTCATCCATGGGCTGGTTCTTGAGGTTTCGACGTGCGCGCGTCTTCAATGGTAACAGCAGGGGGCTGTATATCCCTCGCCCATAGGGGCATTGATATTTAACAGCAGGGGGCTATATATCCCTCGCCCATAGGGGCATTTATATTTGACAGCAGGGGGCTGTATATCCCTCGCCCACAGGGGCATTTATATTTGACAGCAGGGGGCTGTATATCCCTCGTCCACCAGGACATTTAAATCTGACAACAGGGGGCTGTATATCCTCGTCCATATGGACATTGATATCTGGCGGTGGGGGCCATCTCTCCCAATTGAATTATTCCACTCTTGAGTTATTGGTTCTTGGATCTATCTTATTATTCTTAGTCCTTCGTGACTATCTGAGTCTTTATACTCTGAACGGGAATTGGTTCTAACATCAACAATGGATGCTTACTAACTATGTGGTGTGACTACTTAAGTGGATGACTTGTTTTGAAGTTCTCTATCTCTATCTTTGTCTTGTTTTCTTTTCTCTTTAACTTGATTGTTTTGAAGTGCTTTATCTCTGTTTTACTTTTAAGAGTTTGTTTTCATGTTACTGTTTGTTTTGAAGAGTTAAGTTTTATAAGTTTGTTTTTGGAGAATTGTACCAGTTCCATTCCAGGGAACTAACTCACCCTCTCGGGGAGGGCTGCTTGGTTTCATCTTGCAGGTACGAATTGATTTACACGTGGCCACGAAGAGAATGAGCGTTTGGGATGGGACTAGGTTTTGTGGAGAGTTAATGTGTTTAATTTCTATTATGTTTGTGTTAAGTTTTTCTCGAGTTCAGACCGTAGCTTTTGTAGATTGTAAGTTGTAATTGGTGAGGTTTGGTGTCAGGTGTTTGGAACCCGATGGTCTGTAATCGCCTTAGAGTTTTATTTCCGCTGTATTTATGGTTAATAGGTGCGTTACAGAAAGTGGTATCAGAGCGTAGTTACGCTCTGAACCCGAGAAAACAAGCCGAGTGAAATACTTAGATTATAGGTGCACTTAAAACTGGGGAACTGGGGTAGAATTGGTGGTGAGGACTCCAGTAAGGCACGACTCCTAACCCTTTTTGGAATTGTGAATGATTCCTTTACACACTTTCCTTTTGTGAATGTTTGTTGAGTGTGATGTGTTGTTATACCGTTCCACAAAACTAAACTACATAATATATATATATAATATATATATATATATAATTTGGAACACCCTATACTAAGTACGATAAGATTTTGGTTGAGATGAACCAAATATTAAGCTATTATTTTCAAAAGCATACTCATGGAGGATACATTGCTAAAAATGCAATCCTTTAAAAGCTAGTACACAAATTCCTAGAATTTTAAAGAATACTTTTGGTAGAAAACAGTATACAAATAGATCTTTGCATAACTAAATAAGTATTGATATTATGTGAAAGTACTTCAACTCCTTTAAAGTTTGAAAATAAATCTCATGAACTACTTGGTATCAATTTATTACATAAAGATATGTTTAAGATAAATCTTAAGTCTAGAAAATTTTAAGCTAACAAGAACTAGTAGCGTATTAGAAAAGATCAACATCTGAACTTGTAAAACACATTAAAACTCTATGTTAACTTTAGAAAGAAAACACATAAAGCTAACACCCTACGGGAAGTGCCTGGTGCGACGAACTCCTAGACTGAAAGTAGTGCGGGTGCACACCCACTTCTAGAAGTTTAGGGGCTAGACAAGCCTTGTCATCTAACTGTAAATAATCTTCTACGCAGGTGATGGATTGTGTTGAACTTGAGGGGAAGTGGTGGTAAGACGTTACCATCATGGAATCTTGAGCTAGGCATATTTCATTACTAGCCACAATGAACAGTTCAAAACTCGTATATTAAGATCCAGTACTAAATTCATGCATGTAAAGAGTTTACCGAGTTAAATCCTTGGTGAAAAATACTTACCTATGGAGTGAAAACCCATGAGTAATAATAAACTAAATATTATTGAGCCTTAAATACTTGGAGTATTGAGCGTCTAGTGAAAAATTGAGAGTTACTTAAAGATTTGGAAATCCTCATGTTTATTTAGAAGTTTAAAGAGTGATATTTACAAAAGCCACCATTGTCTTAGGGAGTACTGAGATTTAATAATCAGAAGAATACTTACATAGACCTAAGAAAAATAGTTATCAAGAGTGAGTGAACTTCCACTAGACTAATTCATTTGACTTAAAATTTATATAGAGTCCCTACCTTGAAAAATAAATTTAAGATAAAGAAATCAGATTTTGAGCTACATTATAAGAACTTACTAAAATTTGCCTTGGGTGAAGTTATATAATAAGTAAATTTTATAAAGTAAACACTGAATGAATCGTCTAAAATACGGTAGTTAATTATAAAAACAATTGAAACTTGAAAAGTCACAGAAATATTTATCTTATAGAGTTTTAACATATGGTTGACTAATAAACCTTTGAAGATAATTTTGGAAGATTATTGAGGATTATTAAATGATCGAGAATATTATGTTAAACTACTCAAGTATGTTACACCTGGTTTATAGCTTGGTAATATAATTGATATGATAAATGATCATATATGGACATATAATTCGTATCAGTCATTAAATGAATGGATAATAATCATAAGATAAAATTTTATAACCACCAAGGAAATACAATTACATAACAATCAAGAGATACAGATATATGTAACGATTATAGATGAAATCAACGGTGCAGTAAATTCACAACAAAGCTGGTTAATAAGGTGTTGAATTCTTTGAATGTGCCGTTAGTAGCGGTACGAGGGCGTACCTTAGCTCTTTTAAGGGGGATATGCTGGCATACTCCTCCTTCGTTATCTCATCCGGATTATGCCTCGTTGCATTGTTAGTAAAGGAGAACAGTATTAGCAGAATGAGAGGTGTTTGTATGTGCTTGGTTTTTACAATATGACATAGTATGTGACTGTTGATTTTCATCATGCTATGTCTTGGTATATCTTGGTTCGTTTTGATTTTGAGTAATCTCGAGTGGAATGTTGTTATGGAAATGGATGGAAATAAAGGATTGGTTTGGTATGGAATTTCATTGGAATTATTATTGTCTCAGCACACCCGAAGCGGTGTGAGTGCCTATTAGTTGATTTTTAAACTTCGAGGTGAAGTTTCTTTTAAGGGGGATATACTGAAATACCCCTAAATTATTTAATTAATTTAGGGGATTTCTTTTACTAAACCTTCAATAATACTATTAAGTATTAAATTATTATATGGAATTATGAATATTAAATTATTATATGGAATTGTGAAATTTATTTAGGGGTTTTCTCCTATTTAACCCTAATTATTATATATTGTTATATATTATATGAATTTAATAATAAGATTTATAAGTCAATAAATCTTGGGAAAATTTCTAAACACTCCAATTATATTATAAAGATTTTAGGAAGTGTTGGAACATTGTTTTGAAACATAAAAGTCAATATAAAATCCTAGAAACCTTAAAGCTTATTAAGCCTTGCTAGGTTGACTTTTTGAGAATGGTCAAACCAGGCCATGAAATCTATACCAATAAATAGGTTATGGAAAACCATGAAGATCGATAAAAAGAACGTCAAAAACGGATCATCCTAGCCAAAGTTATGCTAGATTGAAGTTTTGAATCAAAAATTTGAAAGATGCCACGTGTCACTCTGTCACGGGCCCACACTTAGCCGATTCTTTCCCTGAATTTCGATAAAGAATTCAGTGTTTAGCCCTAACTTTAGACGGCTATAACTTATTCATCTCTCCATATTTTTCAATGTCGTCTTCTTTGTATCTTCTCCTACATTCCCTCTAAACAACTATAACTCATACAAACCCTAGCTCAATCTGAATCAACCGGAAAATCGAGTCAAAGTAGCCACCTTGCAAAAACCGAAACTGCAATTCCAGTTTTCTCTTCGAAACAGGTAAATTCGATCAGCCATAACTTCTTCGTTACTCATCCAAATTCCATGTTCTTTACATTGTTTTGAAGAGCTCCAATTCCTCTAAAACTTTCGTGTTTATGGTCTAAGCTAATTCTCAACGGATTGGAAGTGTAAGACGTCTAAAGTTTCGGTTTCATCAGCACATAAAATCATACCGAAACAGAGAGGTAAACTGTGTTTTGCGACTTCAATATCTTTCTGTATGGTACGAGTTAGGTTTAGTTCTTGCTATCAATACGTAGATCTACGTTGTTCTTTCCAATGAGCCCTTACACATAGTCTAACTCGTTTTGTACTGCTAGTTATAGATCCTCAAAGTTGGCTCCACGAACTGCTTAAAGTTCGAGTTTTTCCCAGTTTTCCGAATTGGAATTCACACAATTCGCACAATCCGGTGAGTCTCCGATCAAATTGCTCCGATATTGCTGTTCGTAGTCATGTTTCCGACCTAATCCATGTTTTAATTTAGTCAATTACGTGCCATGTTGGAGTAATTGTCGATTTTGTTTTCGAATGGGTTCAGTAGCGAATATAAACCCTAACCTTCGAATCGAATTCGAAACTTGAGGTATACTGCATTATAATTGGGGAAATTGACACCAATAGAACCGAAATTTATTACGAATCCATAGAAACAAGAATCACTCGATTTCGTTCTGTAGATTTGGAGAAAATCGAGATTTAGTACTCGATATAGATTCTGAAATCGGGGATGAACTGGGGATTCAGGGGCCGTCCGATCTCGTTTTAAGAGATTGGACGGCCAGGATTAGATCGGGTGATTTAAAGTTGTTTTAAGTTTCTATAAAAATTCAGTAAATAGCTCTAACTTGTTGATTTTAGTTAATGACCTTCCCGAAGGTATTTTGACTTGAAATTTTAACCATAGATTCCTTATTTAATCTAGTTTATTTTGATGTAAATTATTATGGTTTTGGAGTTTTCAAACATAAGTTATGATTTTTACAAGTTACGGGTTTCTGGAATTATTTGGATAAATTAAAAAGATATTTTAATGAAATAAAAAATTTATAATATGTCTAAATGTTATAGTTACTGTATATTAAATTTGGGAATTATTGGGCAATGGTAAAAGGTTTTAAAATTGTGTTTATGAGTTTTTCATAAGAATAACCTATAATATAAGGTTTTTAATGTAACCAAAAATTAAAGTAAGGTTGGTTAATTAAATTTTTAAGCTGGGAAAATATGGAACACTAAATTAACATTTTATAACAGTAAGTTTATAAATTTTTGGTATTGGCTTTTAAGAGAAGTGAAATTATTTATATATATGTATATACTTACTTAGTAGAAACTTATATAAATTAAGGAATTTAATTATCCTACATTTTACTTACTATATTATATGGGAGTTTATATTTTTAATTAAACTAAGGAATAAATATATATATATTTTATGCGTTATAAAAAGGGAATTAAGTAGTAACTTAGGTTAAATCAAGGAACTAAATTAATCTACATTTACATTAATTATATAATATAGTAATTAATATACTTAATTGAAACTAAGGAAAATTTTATTTATAAACCATATTTTGGATATAGATATGTGTGAAGGTTAATATAAATAATTAAATGCAATAAAACTAAATAAAGGATGTCTTGAATTAATCCTAATAAATACACATAATAAATGAATAAATAAAAGGAATAAAGTACCTTATAGAAAATGGAATATGACGGAATTAATAAGTTAAACTAAACTTATACATAATAATATTAAAAGAATATTATATGAGCTAGTATTGAATTGTGGTTATGAAATTGAGCTTAAAGAGTTATCTTGGATTTCTTAGATTTATATAAACCATATTAGAATACATGTGTAATATTATTTGTCAAAGACCATAATGTAAATCTATAATTTGGTTAGATAATAATAAGTTGGGACTTAGGAATATTTGTAATTAGATTATACACAAATAGGACTTACTATATAATTAATGAATAAATGTAATACTTTTACATCTAAATGTTCTTAATATATAAACAATAATAAAATAAATAAAATACTTTTACATCTAAATGTGAGGTGGATTAGTAAGTCTATATTTAATCATTTCTTGACATTTATGGTAGTGAATATAACTTAATGTTTTAAGATAGAATCATTATAAGGATTATGATATATTCTATATTAAACGATGATTTGGAAATTATCTAAACAATTATCCTTAAGTTTCTTAGAATTAGATAAGCCATATAAAATACATTTATTACCAATATTCAGGATGTGAGTTTACAATTAAGTGAGGTATTTAGTAGTGAGAATTTATAGGAAGGTTTATAATAGGAATTTGGTACTTAAAACCTTTGAATCTTTTTATTAGTTAAAGCTAAGTTACATAAGATATTATATTGATATACTTTACGGTAATGGGAAATAATGATGTGTTGTTTTGAATATAAAATATGAGAATTTTCATAATGGTTTTGTTATTAAATAATTAACAATTTCACTTGCGAACCAGAATTTAATTCTTTGATAAATGCTACTCTATGTAGATATATTGTCCATCCTAAATACAATAAAGGAAATTAATTTATTATGTTATTTCTTTGAAACCTTAGGTTTTGTACAGCAGTTTAAAACGTATTTAAGGTTTAAGTTTATTGAAGTTTAGTACAAAAGGATTGTACATAGTCTATAGAGAGAATGTGTGTTTAATAAAAACATTTAGAAGATTAAAGGTAAGTAAAGATACATAAAAGGTTATATTTAAACACCTTATTATATAGGTAATAATTAAGCAAATAATGTACCTTGTAAATACTAAATGTAAGAGTTCGATAAGTCTAAGTTAACTATAATATAGTTGTTTCAATATGAGAGGTAATTCAACATCTTATGATAAGATTATTAGACGGTTATAATAGGAAGTCATTCTGAACTAAGGATATGATAATTGAGTTTAGTGGCTCGATTAAGTTATAATAAATTGTATCTACAACATTATGATTCCAATATACAAGATGTAGATCTTAATTAAGTTAAGGGAAAGACTTAATCATAATGGGTTGTCTAGTAGGTATTGTTTAAATACATAATCTTTACATTGTGAGATAATAGTAGTATTCTGAGATGAGTCCATCATAGGTCATAATACAATGTTTATTCTAAATTAAGACTAAAGGTATTGAGCTTAAGATTATTATTGAAATTCTTAGATTTAATTATATAATATAAACACATTTATGATATAGAGGTCTCAAAAGTCTTGAATGTGAGGATTGTGGTTAAGTATGAATAAAGTGGATAGGAGTAGACAATTAGCAAATGTTAATCGAATACATTCCTTGATCTTACCACCTTGGGCTATACAACGTTCTCAGATAACTCAAAGATTATACGTAACACATAAGTGAGGGCTTAAAAGACAACGAGGCTTTGGAATAAGAGTAAGGAGTTTATTTAAGCTTAACTTAGGCTACAAGTGATTGATGATAGACTACCTTTAATATTCTTCAGAGTACTGTTGATTGTTTGTGCAAGTTGACTAGAACTGCTACAGCATTACCCAGGTACAGTTTCTCGTACTCAGCGTGTTGTGTTTTGGACTCTATGGAATGTTTTGTACGATTTCTCGTACTCCGATCTTTTGCTGATTGACTTGTGGAATGTTTTGGAAAACGCTAACTGACTTAAAGAGGAATTTCTGAAAAGGAATTGGTTGTGTGACTAACTCAGCTTGTGTGACTAACTGAGCCTTTGATGCGAAACTCTCTTGGGTATTGGTTTCTTCTATTTGGTTGTTCCATTAGACGTTGACTACTTAGGGTTTACGCTTCTACACTCTGTAGGACTGAGTGTTTTGGTATTGCTCTGGGTAGTTAGTGATCTGGTGGGAATTAGGAAAAGGTCAATCTTTGAAATACCCCGTAATTAAAAATAGTGATTAATTAGGCTAATGAATAATTTTGAGGCTTAATTAAGTATAAATAATCATGAGGGAACAAATCCCGAAGAAAACGGATCCTTAAAAATGGATTAAAACCACTAACGAACCTTAAAGCGTGTTTTTCGAGGTAACCGGGGGAAAACGTGTCTTTTAGCGGGTCAAATAGACTCGTAACAATTTTGGTCAAATAAATAATCATTAATAAACATTAGTGAAGCTTTAGAACCAATAAAATCAATAAAACGAGATAGTAAAAACTGTCAAAAACGGGAAGTTGTGGGGTAGAAATATAAATAACACAAACTTGTGTGTCCACTTTTAAAATAAAAAGCAAAGTTAGTGAGTGTGTGCTGTGTGTGGTCCGATTTATTTCCCTCCTCACACCCCTCACACTCTCCCCTATTAGCTAAAGACAAAAGCAATTAAAAACACTAAAGTAACTACACTACCTCACTTTTACTCTCTCCTCCATTTCACTCCCTCTCCCGCGTGAATCTCCTCCTCCACTCTCTCTTTTCTTTCTTCTTCAACCCAGCCGATTTCTATGGAGTTTTGAAGCCACTCACAAAACTCTACTTCTCTCATCTTGTTACTCCCTTAAACTTCCTCCAAAAATTGTAAAAATTACACCATTGTCATCCTCTCCTCAAGAGCAACATTTCCCTCTTTCAAAAAATTGAAAAGGAGCATTTTCGTTTTATTGGGTATGTCCCATTTGGAGCTTCAACACCACCATTAGAAGGCCCTCCTTCTCCTTGTTCTTTTGAGGTAAAAATATCCTTAAAAACCCCATCTTTTTCTAGCCTCAAAGGCAAAACGAAAATATATTTAATACCCCGGATCTAAAATGGTGATTTAATTACTCTAATAAAATTATTAAGGGCCTAATGGTGCCTAAAGAGTATTGGTAAAAAGAATAAAACCAAAAGAAAAGAGAAAACGCTTGAAAAGCGAAAAACGCTAAACTGCGCGTTAAGTGAGTATAAGAGATATATGATCTCGAGAGGGTCCGAGATGGATTCCTAAGGCTTAGTTAGGCCTAATTAGTATACGGGAATGATTCCCGAAGAAAACGGATCCAAATATGGATTAAAACGCTAATTAAGCATAAAAGCACGTTTTTCGAGAAAACCCGAAAACGTGACTTTAAGTGGTCAAATGGACCCATAAAAATTATAGTTGATTAAATAACTATAATTAAGTATTAATGGAAGCTTAATAACCATTAAAATTAATTAAACGAGAAAATTCCGGGAAACGGACCCGGTAAGTGAATAGTGACGAAACGGGAGACGAAACGCGTTTAATTCAAAAAGACGAAAACGACCCGGGCTATTAATTAATGTGGGCCGGTTTTAATTAATAAGTGTACACTCATTAATAGATTGTTAGCTAATTAGTAATGAGATGGCAAAGAAATAAATAAGTAAAGCAAATAGTGAATAGTAAAAAGTAACTTTACTACTCTCTCTCACCCCCTTCCTTATTTCCTCACGGTTGTTTCTTCCCCTCCAAACCGAGCTTCTTCTTCCTCCTCTGTTAATGGGCGATTTCACCCAGCAGCACACAGCAGCCCATCTTGCCCCCCCCCTAACTTACTCATTTCTCCACCAAATCACACAAAATTATACCGCTAGATTCGTATCGGCGAGAGCTTCGTTCTCCACCCAACGAAGTCTTGATTCCTCCACCTTCATCCCCATTGACGTTGGAGCTTTTGAAGTTTGAAGAGTTGGTTTCAACCCTTCTTCTCTTCCTTAATGCCTTAAGGTATTAATAAGTAAGTGTTTGGACCATTTCAAGCTTGTTCTTACATTTTGGGAAAAATCCTCCACGTTGAAAATTTTCCCCATTTCAGCCGATGGCACCTTGCTCTTGTGGGCTGTTGGAAACTCCTTCAATTGATTGCCAAGCTAACCTCTTGGACTTTCTAAGGTAATATCTAAGCTAGAGCCTAAAAAACTAGTTCTTGAAGTACTAGTTTTTGTGTGGGAAAAATTTAATTAATAAGCTCAATATATGTGTATGGGGATATGATTGTAGATGGCAATCTTGACCCCTTGTGTGTTGTGAAACCGAGGAGAGAAAGAGGGAACAAGACAAAGAGGAAGAAGAGAGGTGAAAACCGAAAACAAAAGAGGTAAAGAGCTTACCTTGTGTTAGATTTATTTGGCTTGTGAAACTGATTTTATAGTTGAATTAATGCTCTTGAATGGATGTAGTTATGATACTACAATGATGTTAGTTGAAAGGGAGTGTTTTAATGAGGTTTAAGTGTGTAAACAAACCTAGAAGCCAAGTTAGTGTACATATGTAAACAAGAGGGAAATTTGGTGTATTGTAGTTGTTGTGTATCATTAAACAGGAATGAAGAAGTGTTTATGAGCTGTTTTATGTGTGGTGAATATGTTGGAGAAGTAGCCAAGTTATGGCAAAATTTATGTGGAAACCTAAGTGATTTAAGTGATGTTTTGTGTGGAGAATAACCTAGGGTTAGCTAGGTGATGTTGGAGTTTGAATTGGGTAAATGATCACCCAAGAATATGAGAGGATGTTGGAGGTGAGATTTGTGCAAAAATCTGTAGCAAAAGAGGTTGTTAAATGCTTGAAGAGTTGTGGAAAAATAAAGAAGATTTAAGGTTTTAAGAGTGAGTCTTGGAACTTGGTATGAGGTGTGCATTATCTTGGAAGTTTTGGAATGGTTAAATGAAGAGAGAGCAAATGCAAGTGTTAAGAAAGGTTAGAAAATGCACAAGTGTGCATTAGTGCAAAAGGGAGAATGCAAAATGTGTGAATTTGAGCAAGAGTTTGAGTAAGGTTTGAGCCTATGATTTGAAGAGTTTTAGAGCATGATTAATGGTGATTAAACATGTAGAAATTTTGTGGAAAGATTAGGGAAAGATTGAGTGTGGATTAAGGGTTGAAATGGGGGTGAAAAATAATGTTTGTTTCAGGTTGTAGCAGGGTCCGGGACCTAGTCCATGGACAAGGACCCGGACACCCCCTATTTCTATGCCGAGAACACACCCCTTGCTTTGGTCGGGGACTATACCCCAGGACAAAGGTCCCGGACCAGGTGTTGTTTTTCACCCGAGAGTTATGTTTGCAATTGGTCCGGGACTTAGGGTAAGGACCAAGTCCCGGACCACCCCCAGAATTGCCCCGTGAGTGTTTTAAAGGTTGCTAATGATGGGGGTTTGAATGTTAATGATGTTATAAGATGTTAAGGCCTTGTTTGGTGACATGTAAAGGCCCTAGGAAGTGTAAGAAAGTATTAGAAGAGAGTGAGAAATGAGAACTCAAATTAACAAGTGTAAAACCGAGATAACGGGATGAACGGGGTTAAGTACGGGAGTATTAGTTTTATTACACCGTAATGCTTTGATGTTAATAAAACATTTGAATGTTATCAGTGGATCGTGTGTGAACCAAGCATGGTGAGATGACACGGTAAAAGTAAAAACCCCGGTGAAAGGTATGATTTTCTCATGCCCCGTATGCTAACCGAGTTACTCTGATTTGTGTGTTTGTGTGCCGGCTTAATCAAGATTAAAGCATGAAAATAATCCCTTGTTTGATTATGCATGCATTGTTGTATGTTGAATGAGCTAACATACTTGTATGCCGGTGTGGTCTAACTTAGTGCATAGACCGACTCTTAGTGAGTACTGATGACTAGAAACCCGTTGAACGGGTAGTCACATAACCAATGGTAAAACGTGCAAACACACACAAGCTATCGATTAAAGTATAACGATAACACAAACATATGAACTCCCTAAAATGTGAGGGGATGTACGGGTTGAGTATATGCCCGATAACGGTTAGAGAACCTATTGAAACAATCCACGAAATAATATGAGTGGAGAGATAAACGACCTCCATCGAGGGGATTGAAGTTAGGCCAATAATGTGAACATATAAGAAAGGTAAAAGAGACCTAAGGGACTATGTGACTCCCTTGAGATACGGTCGACCTCTTATATGAGGATTTTACCCGGTATAAGAAAATATCTGAATGTACAAGCATATGATTGTGAGGGTAACACTTAAACCTAAGATTACCCGAATTTAAGTAAAGTTCCCAAGTCATTAGAAACATCGAGAATGATGCTTCTAGACTAATATACATGATTATTATTATAACTCCGAGAGAGGAGT
Source organism: Limonium bicolor (assembly GCA_023374045.1). NCBI lineage: Eukaryota > Viridiplantae > Streptophyta > Magnoliopsida > Caryophyllales > Plumbaginaceae > Limonium > Limonium bicolor. The sequence goes on from CM041776.1 coordinate 94,734,044, forward strand.
GTATGGGAACGAGAGTAGTCCGAGAGTAGTCGGACCCAAGTAAAAGAGATAGGAACTAAGAGAGAGTTCCGTGAGCTAGTTGAACCTTCCCACCATGCTAGACCCAGAGTAGGGTCGAAACCGGGGAAGTAAGACTATGCTAGAGAGCCATGAGTTTTGGCTTAAGTATGTAATAAGAGTAACAAGCGTGACGTAGGGACCTGTAGTGTCTCGAGAATCTACAAGAGCTTGAGTATGAATAACCCAAGAGTGTGGGTGAGATAACGAGTATAAATAACCCGAGAGAAAGGGGTGAGTATATGTATGAGTAACCCGAGAGAATGGGTAAGTATAAGAATGAGTAGCCAAGAGAATGGGTGTGTATACGAATAAGTAACCCGAGAGAGCGGGTGAGGTATTGAATAAGTAAACAAGGCATAGTGAGGAATAACCCTCAATGCCTAAGAGTAACCAGTTACAACTAACAACATTGTTATGTTAGTTAGGAATCGTGTTCCGTGATTGGATGTAGATTCCTTGTGTGATATACATATATATCGTATTGTCATGATGCATGTTGTTTGATTAAATGAACTCCATGTATATCCGACCCAAAGTAGTCGGTGTACCGCGGTTAGCACGCGGTATATGCGAATTTCATGCGCAGCGTAAGCTGACCCCCTAGGGGGAACGTTTTTAGTGTGCAGGTACTTGAAGCTGACCACCGTTCGAGAGAGTAGGACGGGGACTGCAGTGAGCATCGGTAGTTAGATTGTAATTACTTATGCGTTTGAATGAGGTGTAAGTCCGAGTATGTTATCGGCATCCGTATATTGTAGACTCGGTATAGTAGAGGTATGAAATGAGTAATGAATTTGTATGAAGTACTCGGTTGTTCCAGTTCATCAGACCGTTACGGTATGTGAGTTTAGCCTGGTTAGCCACATGGGTGGCTAACGGCGTTGTTTCACCCCTCGTTGTAATTAGAGTTCCGCTGCGTGAGTAAGTGTAATTAGTAACGGATTATGAGGTAATGATGAGATTAACGGTTGGGGTGTTACAAAAATGGTATCAGAGCGAAGTATCGCTCTGATGACTGGAAATACCGAGCTTAGGAAATACCGAGTTAGGATATAGAGACTTAGGGCTATGGGTTGAGTGGTAGCGTGAGAGATGCGCTAGTTAGGAACTTCCAGTATGATCTGGATACCTACAATACCAGACCCGCCCTCCACAACCCCCGCATTAAAAGCTTGGGAAAGAACGCCAGAGAGATGGGAAACCCAATCTGGCAGTTACTAAATATCTCAATATGAACAGAACCTGTCATGCGGTAAGTCCCGAGAACCGGAAAGCCCGGAGACGGATCCCGCTGGAATGACAATAACCGCACATAAGCGAGAGATCGAGAAATCCTATCCAAGGAGACCGGAATCTGTGGCAACTTGGGGCGACATGCTTAGCAGTCGCGAGAACCTAGCTGGCCGAGCAACAGCAAAAAGAAAGCACCAACCGTGCAACAAGGCAGACTCAATGATAATAACAAAAACCGGGACACAGTCTATGGACCGCCATAGTTAACTAATACCATCCATGGTATACATATTGACTGAGAATCTAGTCAAAGGTAGATGCACCCACCCTGCCACACCCAGAGGTTGCAATACCTAACGAGCACAGCTTAGACAGCTACAAGCATAATTACGGGATGTACCCGAATGGGACTACAGAAGTAGTGCCTAAATGACTTAGCCTCGGTAACCACAGTAAAGACGTGGGAACGAGCAACGAGGTAAAGCATAGAATTAAAGTAATTAAGGAACTCCGAGAGTGGAGGAGCACCTAAATGAATGACAGTCATGTCAAAGGAATGAGAAGCAGCTCCAAGGAGCAGTTATCCAACTACGGATCAAGGAAGAGCCGACTAGGCTACCAGATACAATGTGAACAATACCGTGACCGGTATGAGTTAACCTAAAACCGCCAGTACCGCGCACTTGCCACGGCAAGTGCAGTAATAGCGGGATTATTAAGAAGGACCTTTGCAATAAAAAGTACTTAGCAAGTACCAGACGGCAAGAGAAGCCAATAACACCACAAACCCTAAAATTCTGAAATGAAACCTTGGAAAGGCCTAAAGGCCTGACCACTGTATAAAGAATATCCCGTCAGCAAGAGGCTAGACCTGGTAAGAAGCAACGGCATTGAAATGCCGCAAAGAGTTTACTTTCAAGACTCAAACCTTTCTTCAAAACATGAAATTTTCCAAAAACCCCCGAATTTTTTTAAAACCAAACCAGAGAATCACAGTAGTTCATTATAGGACCATATAAGAGGAGTTGGCAACAGAATACTTCACTTAGGCGTGACCGACACTACAAGTGTACACAAATGAGACATGGAACGACCGCACTCCAAAGGAGCTTGCGGGCCTGACAGACCAATATGAGTTAGTCGGGTAGGTGGTAACGTATCAATAAGATACTCCATGTATGTATACAAGTAGAGTACGAAGCACGGGAAGTAGCCACTCCATACTACGGACGAAAAGGCCAATTCAAACAAAGACAGTTGGACATCTCGAATGATCGAACAATACAAGGAGCTTACCGAGTTAAGGGAGTACAATCCAGTAAGGCCACGGACCTAAGGATAAGCGTTAAGAAGTGTGAGAAGCATAGAGTATTAGGTATAACACTGGATATGTCTTAGGAAATACCTAATAACTGGAATATATACCAGTGTAAGCAATAGATGAATGCCTTAATTGATCATATCAATGTTGATAAACGGGATAGAATTCCCCAGTATATCTCACTAAGAGAATAACGACCTAATTAAGTAGGTAAAGGAAAAGTATTAATACTCTACCCAATAACGGGAGACATTACAACCCTAAACGGGATAGTTTGAATTAGACATAGCCGCAAGGCGAAGTCACAACTGAACATAGCCATAAGTACAAGCCAGATGTAATGGCATTACTCAGTAAACCAGGAGCAATCCGAAAAGGGTGCGGAGTCAACAGTAGTTGACAAACATCGTGTTGAGAACACAGTGTTTAAGCAAACACTCGGGTAGAACCCGAAGGGATCCCTCGTAACATGGGATACCCTAAATGCTAGAGGGCATGAATTAGTATTAAAATTTCTAGGGTCTTCCATGTTTGGAAGCGTGATGAAACTACCATATCAAAACCAGTAATACCTCCAAACCATTTAATGGTATACGGAGAAGCGGAAACTATATAAACAGCCCGCATGGAGCATGACTCGAGGCAAGGTGGCTTGTAAGCCGATAAAAACCAACTACAATACGTAGATCCAAACATTGTAAAACATATGCATAAAGGCAAAGAGGAACAGTGGTGAATGAAACTACCTTAGAGGGGGATACCACTTTGTTATTATGGGCCTATGGAGCGGCATTGCGTGAACCCTCCAGAGTAAGGCTACCACCTAAGTATGTAATGTGAAACCGCTAAAGCGGAGTAGTGAAACTGAGCATGTGTATATTGCCAAGGAGTATGAACACAAGTAGAGTATAAAGAGGAACCTTGATAGCAGTAAAGGAAACGATAGAGTAATCGGATGAGTAGTGAACACTGTATGTGTACGTATGAACTGCAGAGTAAGCAGTGCGCAAGCGCGCAGAGAGATTTAAAGAGTAACGTATTTCATTGAGCCAAGTGAATGGTAAGCCATAGTATAAATGGCGGGAGTACATGAGCAGAAGCTAAAGTAGTAGCGGATGCCATGTAAACAAATGTTGTTTAATGTAAGAACATGGTACGCAGTAAGCGACCATTGTAAGAGTATATTCGGATAATGATACGGAGTTGATGAGAAAATGTGGTAAGGAGACATAATCATTCCTATCCATGAGAGATTTACTGTCAAGGGTTTACGCTTCTGCACTCTGTACGACTGAGTGTTTTGGTATTGCACTTGTGCGGTAATGATCAAGTGGGAGAGCCAGGAATTGAGAAATGTCAACAAAGCCTGTTGAGTGAAATTTAGAAAGATAACCGTGCGGCCATTGCTAAAGATGCACAAAGAACGTGGGCAGTAACCAACAGGGCCAGGATCGATATATGGAAAATGCAGAGTAGTATGAATGAAGAACTCTGGCACAGAACCAAGAAACAACATAATCCATGAGCCACTATTAAACGAGGAAGCACTACATGCTAAGTAGTAGCTTGACCTCAACCGACAACAAGTCGGAAAAAAAAAATGAGTGAATAATCACAAAGGTATACAGTGTTATACGAAGCAGATTCCCAGAGAACTGAGAGACAATCTAAAATTCATCGAATTCGCATACGGTAAGAGATACCAAGCGACGATTGAAACACATTGAGAATACCAAAGAGCGAATTAAGCTCTAGTTATCAGGTCACGCAGCAGAAGCTTGTGGACCGTGATTCCGGGTTAAGTATACCTATGTCAACCCCCTTGAGCCTTAAAGGCTAGAACCGAACCCGGTTATGAGTTAATTAACCGTACTGAAGTTAAAAACACTTCATAATACTCGCATTAATGAACCAATGTTCAGTGATAACATATGGTTGGTTACGCGGGCGTAACCCCTTTTAGGGGGGTAGGGCGAGAAACCGCTTAGAGTATGTTTTACGTATTGGTGGTAAACTACTATGTGCATAGCACAAAAAGAAATTGTTTTGATGATTGGAACTCATGTTACATAAACATGTCTACCCATTCATCGTGTAAGTATGAGTATGGTGCATGAGAGATGCGAGTAATGTGTATGTATAAATATGAAAAGAGGAGTAGAGAAACTCCGGGAATGAGAATCCCTATAGTATATGTCTAGTGAGATTAGACATGAGATATGATGAGTATGAATCGGCATGAAACTGATGTGTAACCTAAGAGGGAGTGAGTTCCCTAGGTGATTTTGTGTAACCTAAGAGGGAGTGAGTTCCCTGGTGATTTATTTGAGAATGATAGATGGAGTGAGTTCCATCCTTTGGAGTTGTATGTTATGGTTTAAATTGAGCAACAATTTGGGTGAAAGAAGCCATAAGTATGGAATACCTAGGTAAAGTAGTGAAGAATGAGAATCACAATGACCTAAGTACTAGGAACTAGAGATTAATTGAAACGAATTGTTTCGTGAAATGCTAGAAAGAGTAAAGATAGAAAACGAAAAAGTTGACTATCTGATTGTTTGAAACTGACGTGGGAGGTGGAACTTGATCTGCTAGCGATCAAGGGAAACCGAACACAAATTGGGGTGGAAGGATAGTTCAACACTGATGCTGATCACATCAGGGTTAGATGATTCCTGAAGCTCCCTATAGTGGTCACAAGTAATCACGCTAAGAAAGATACAGCTACCATAAATCTGATTTGGAGTTGTGTGATGTTTTAAAAAGAATTTTCAAATAGATTTTGAAAAAGAATTTTCTTCAAGTATGAAGATGGAAACGAAAACTGGTTTTGAAACCGCTATCACCCGCCGATGGCTACGGCCTTAAGTCTTGATGACCGGTAGAACGGTGGGCGTGTACTAGTTTTGAAACCATTGCACCGTACGTGCGGCGGTCCTAAGTGACCGGTTGGGGCGGTGTCAGTGTGTGATTTTTCCAAAGGCAGCGGGACAGGGAGAGTACCCTGAGATGTTCCTGTGTTGAGTGAGTCAACCAGAGTGCCTGAGGATATGTATATGTGTAACGTTTTGATCAGAACCGAAGGGACCGTGGGCCAGAGAGAGTAAGTGCCCATTTGTCATGAAACGGCCGTGAACCAGAAAGAGTAAGTGTTCAACGTGACCGGTACCTGAGGGATCAGTAGTATATTACTCAATATGGATTCGAGGACTGTAGTGCCTTCTTGTCTTCGGACCGATTCCATGGAGAGAGTAAAAAGAGTATTTTTGATTGCTATACATGCTGTGATATGTGTGTGGTATGTGTAGTATGAAATGAGACAGACTTGTGGAGCCTGTAAGGTTATACATGTATTATAACCTTGGCATAGTACGCCATGAGAGTAACCATCTAGATTCACCAACTTTGAGGACAAAGTTCCTAAGGGGGGTAGATTTTAATACCCCGGATCTAAAAATGGTGATTTAATTACTCTAATAAAATTATTAAGGGCCTAATGGTGCCTAAAGAGTATTGGTAAAAAGAATAAAACCAAAAGAAAAGAGAAAACGCTTGAAAAGCGAAAAACGCTAAACTGCGCGTTAAGTGAGTATAAGAGATATATGATCTCGAGAGGGTCCGAGATGGATTCCTAAGGCTTAGTTAGGCCTAATTAGTATACGGGAATGATTCCCGAAGAAAACGGATCCAAATAATGGATTAAAACGCTAATTAAGCATAAAAGCACGTTTTTCGAGAAAACCCGAAAACGTGACTTTAAGTGGTCAAATGGACCCGTAAAATTATAGTTGATTAAATAACTATAATTAAGTATTAATGGAAGCTTAATAACCATTAAAATTAATTAAACGAGAAAATTCCGGGAAACGGACCCGGTAAGTGAATAGTGACGAAACCGGGAGACGAAACGCGTTTAATTCAAAAAGACGAAAACGACCCGGGCTATTAATTAATGTGGGCCGGTTTTAATTAATAAGTGTACACTCATTAATAGCTTGTTAGCTAATTAGTAATGAGATGGCAAAGAAATAAATAAGTAAAGCAAATAGTGAATAGTAAAAAGTAACTTTACTACTCTCTCTCACCCCCTTCCTTATTTCCTCACGGTTGTTTCTTCCCCTCCAAACCGAGCTTCTTCTTCCTCCTCTGTTAATGGGCGATTTCACCCAGCAGCACACAGCCCCATCTTGCTCCCCCTCTAACTTACTCATTTCTCCACCAAATCACACAAAATTATACCGCTAGATTCGTATCGGCGAGAGCTTCGTTCTCCACCCAACGAAGTCTTGATTCCTCCACCTTCATCCCCATTGACGTTGGAGCTTTTGAAGTTTGAAGAGTTGGTTTCAACCCTTCTTCTCTTCCTTAATGCCTTAAGGTATTAATAAGTAAGTGTTTGGACCATTTCAAGCTTGTTCTTACATTTTGGGAAAAATCCTCCACGTTGAAAATTTTCCCCATTTCAGCCGATGGCACCTTGCTCTTGTGGGCTGTTGGAAACTCCTTCAATTGATTGCCAAGCTAACCTCTTGGACTTTCTAAGGTAATATCTAAGCTAGAGCCTAAAAAACTAGTTCTTGAAGTACTAGTTTTTGTGTGGGAAAAATTTAATTAATAAGCTCAATATATGTGTATGGGGATATGATTGTAGATGGCAATCTTGACCCCTTGTGTGTTGTGAAACCGAGGAGAGAAAGAGGGAACAAGACAAAGAGGAAGAAGAGAGGTGAAAACCGAAAACAAAAGAGGTAAAGAGCTTACCTTGTGTTAGATTTATTTGGCTTGTGAAACTGATTTTATAGTTGAATTAATGCTCTTGAATGGATGTAGTTATGATACTACAATGATGTTAGTTGAAAGGGAGTGTTTTAATGAGGTTTAAGTGTGTAAACAAACCTAGAAGCCAAGTTAGTGTACATATGTAAACAAGAGGGAAATTTGGTGTATTGTAGTTGTTGTGTATCATTAAACAGGAATGAAGAAGTGTTTATGAGCTGTTTTATGTGTGGTGAATATGTTGGAGAAGTAGCCAAGTTATGGCAAAATTTATGTGGAAACCTAAGTGATTTAAGTGATGTTTTGTGTGGAGAATAACCTAGGGTTAGCTAGGTGATGTTGGAGTTTGAATTGGGTAAATGATCACCCAAGAATATGAGAGGATGTTGGAGGTGAGATTTGTGCAAAAATCTGTAGCAAAAGAGGTTGTTAAATGCTTGAAGAGTTGTGGAAAAATAAAGAAGATTTAAGGTTTTAAGAATGAGTCTTGGAACTTGGTATGAGGTGTGCATTATCTTGGAAGTTTTGGAATGGTTAAATGAAGAGAGAGCAATAATGCAAGTGTTAAGAAAGGTTAGAAAATGCACAAGTGTGCATTAGTGCAAAAGGGAGAATGCAAAATGTGTGAATTTGAGCAAGAGTTTGAGTAAGGTTTGAGCCTATGATTTGAAGAGTTTTAGAGCATGATTAATGGTGATTAAACATGTAGAAATCTTGTGGAAAGATTAGGGAAAGATTGAGTGTGGATTAAGGGTTGAAATGGGGGTGAAAAATAATGTTTGTTTCAGGTTGTAGCAGGGTCCGGGACCTAGTCCATGGACAAGGACCCGGACCACCCCCTATTTCTATGCCGAGAACACACCCCCTGCTTTGGTCCGGGACTATACCCCAGGACAAGGTCCCGGACCAGGTGTTGTTTTTCACCCGAGAGTTATGTTTGCAATTGGTCCGGGACTTAGGGTAAGGACCAAGTCCCGGACCACCCCCAGAATTGCCCCGTGAGTGTTTTAAAGGTTGCTAATGATGGGGGTTTGAATGTTAATGATGTTATAAGATGTTAAGGCCTTGTTTGGTGACATGTAAAGGCCCTAGGAAGTGTAAGAAAGTATTAGAAGAGAGTGAGAAATGAGAACTCAAATTAACAAGTGTAAAACCGAGATAACGGGATGAACGGGGTTAAGTACGGGAGTATTAGTTTTATACACCGTAATGCTTTGATGTTAATAAAACATTTGAATGTTATCAGTGGATCGTGTGTGAACCAAGCATGGTGAGATGACACGGTAAAAGTAAAAACCCCGGTGAAAGGTATGATTTTCTCATGCCCCGTATGCTAACCGAGTTACTCTGATTTGTGTGTTTGTGTGCCGGCTTAATCAAGATTAAAGCATGAAAATAATCCCTTGTTTGATTATGCATGCATTGTTGTATGTTGAATGAGCTAACATACTTGTATGCCGGTGTGGTCTAACTTAGTGCATAGACCGACTCTTAGTGAGTACTGATTGACTAGAAACCCGTTGAACGGGTAGTCACATAACCAATGGTAAAACGTGCAAACACACACAAGCTATCGATTAAAGTATAACGATAACACAAACATATGAACTCCCTAAAATGTGAGGGGATGTACGGGTTGAGTATATGCCCGATAACGGTTAGAGAACCTTATTGAAACAATCCACGAAATAAATATGAGTGGAGAGATAAACGACCTCCATCGAGGGGATTGAAGTTAGGCCAATAATGTGAACATATAAGAAAGGTAAAAGAGACCTAAGGGACTATGTGACTCCCTTGAGATACGGTCGACCTCTTATATGAGGATTTTACCCGGTATAAGAAAATATCTGAATGTACAAGCATATGATTGTGAGGGTAACACTTAAACCTAAGATTACCCGAATTTAAGTAAAGTTCCCAAGTCATTAGAAACATCGAGAATGATGCTTCTAGACTAATATACATGATATTATTATAACTCCGAGAGAGGAGTGTATGGGAACGAGAGTAGTCCGAGAGTAGTCGGACCCAAGTAAAAGAGATAGGAACTAAGAGAGAGTTCCGTGAGCTAGTTGAACCTTCCCACCATGCTAGACCCAGAGTAGGGTCGAAACCGGGGAAGTAAGACTATGCTAGAGAGCCATGAGTTTTGGCTTAAGTATGTAATAAGAGTAACAAGCGTGACATAGGAGACCTGTAGTGTCTCGAGAATCTACAAGAGCTTGAGTATGAATAACCCAAGAGTGTGGGTGAGATAACGAGTATAAATAACCCGAGAGAAAGGGGTGAGTATATGTATGAGTAACCCGAGAGAATGGGTAAGTATAAGAATGAGTAGCCCAAGAGAATGGGTGTGTATACGAATAAGTAACCCGAGAGAGCGGGTGAGGTATTGAATAAGTAAACAAGGCATAGTGAGGAATAACCCTCAATGCCTAAGAGTAACCAGTTACAACTAACAACATTGTTATGTTAGTTAGGAATCGTGTTCCGTGATTGGATGTAGATTCCTTGTGTGATATACATATATATCGTATTGTCATGATGCATGTTGTTTGATTAAAATGAACTCCATGTATATCCGACCCAAAGTAGTCGGTGTACCGCGGTTAGCACGCGGTATATGCGAATTTCATGCGCAGCGTAAGCTGACCCCCTAGGGGGAACGTTTTTAGTGTGCAGGTACTTGAAGCTGACCACCGTTCGAGAGAGTAGGACGGGGACTGCAGTGAGCATGGGTAGTTAGATTGTAATTACTTATGCGTTTGAATGAGGTGTAAGTCCGAGTATGTTATCGGCATCCGTATATTGTAGACTCGGTATAGTAGAGGTATGAAATGAGTAATGAATTTGTATGAAGTACTCGGTTGTTCCAGTTCATCAGACCGTTACGGTATGTGAGTTTAGCCTGGTTAGCCACATGGGTGGCTAACAGCGTTGTTTCACCCCTCGTTGTAATTAGAGTTCCGCTGCGTGAGTAAGTGTAATTAGTAACGGATTATGAGGTAATGATGAGATTAACGGTTGGGGTGTTACAATATAGCTAAACACTTGTTGGTTCTCTTGTTCTATAGCCGATTTTGGCATTCTTGAAGGGGTTGAAAGTTTGTTCTTGAGCTATCCCAAACAGCACTTGTGCCTTGGAAGGTAAAATATGTTCTAAACCCTAAAACTTATTTTAAACTTAATAATAGTTAGGGTTAGTTTTTAGTGTATTGAAATGTGTATGTATATGGGTTGTAGAGTAGAGAATTTGTGGTTGTTGAACCGGTGGAGAAAGAGAGGAAGGAAGAAGCAAGAAGAGGAGGAAACTAGAGGAAGAAAACAAGGTAATTAAGCTCATCTTGGTATAGCTTGTAAATGACTATGTAACAGATTTTTAGAAATGAAAATGGGTATTGTAAAATGGTAGTGTATTAGTAGTGTGATGTGTAAGAGGATATAAGTATTTTGAAACCTTAAAAGACATTTTAAAACTTGTCAAAACAGATTGGGAATGAGAAGTAGTGTGCAGGAATTTTTAGTAGTGTACAGCATTTGGAAATTGTGTATGAAGGCTGATATATTGATGTCTATCGAAACAGGTGAAATGAGTGTTGAATTGTGAACTAGAAAATGTGGTGAGAGTGTAAAACTATAGGGGAGGTTATGTCAAAATTTATATAGGATTAGAACACTTAGTGAATTTTAAACTAGGTGACTAATGTGAGTGTGTAACAGATTTTGTTTGAGATAGATAGGGGGTAAGTTGAGAGAGATAGTTAAGGTAGTTATAGTGCATTGTAAGTTTTAGAAATGACATTATATGAGGGAGCTAAAGATGTAGAAGATGAGAGTTAGAATCTGTAGCAATTGCAACTAGAGAAGAAAACAATGTGAGTGTTGAATGAGAACTTAGAAATTGGGTGTGTAAGTTAGTATAGAATTGTGTAATGAGTTAGAAAATGAATTAGCATGATTTAGGGTGTTTAAATTGTACAAAAACATGTTAGGATGTATGTAGGAAGATTGGGGAAACAATGGGTGAAATTGGGAAAGAAAAATAAAATCTGTAGCAAGGTTCTGACTCCGTCCGACCCAGACGGTGAGTCGGACGTGGGTCGGACGAGGCTTGAGAAACGAAAACCAATCTTTCTGGAATGGTCCGACCCAGAGCCGTGAGTCGGACGTGGGTCGGACATGGCTTAAACAACGGACTATGGACTTTCTGGAATGGTCCGACCCAGGACCGTGGGTCGGACATGGGTCGGACATGCAAATTTTTACAATGTCGAAGTTTCTGACTTCGTCCGACCCAGACGGTGAGTCGGACGTGGGTCGGACGGAGCTTGGACGACAGGACCAAAACCTTCTGGAATGGTCCGACCCAGAGAGTATGGGTCGGACGGAATAGTTCTGGGTCGGACAGGGTAAATTTCAGGGAACGAACCTTACTGGAATGGTCCGACCCAGGGCTTGGGTCGGACGGTGGGTCGGACGGCCCTACACTTACAAAAAAAAAACAGTAAGCTTATAACTAGTGTACATATTATATATATATATATATATATATAATATATATATATATATGTATACCCACCTATACATATGTATATATATGTGTATGTAAACCATGGACAAGTAATGGAAAGTAAGTAAAATGAAATATAAGTGTAAGGAATGTGAAGGCTTAGTGAATATGGATTAGTAAACACAAAAGTAGTTGAGTTAAGATTAATAATGGTAGATTAATCATTCAATTGTATGCATATCATAGGATTTGATTTGTGACACCGGAAGGACGTTTGGAAACACGTACGACGGTGAACGGTTTGGATTCCTCATGCCCCGTATGCTATCTTGGTTACTCTGGTTTGTGTGTTGTGTGCTAATTGATCACCAAATAAGATAAATGCACGAATCGGAGTTAATATGCATACTTGTGAACATGTAGTGTTGTATGTTGTGAATATTCTCTTAAATTTTAGTTTGTATAATTCATGAAATGTTTGGATGAATATGAATGTGTGTATGTATGATGTATTGTATTGTGACCGATTGTGATGCGTTTGGACTTCTAACTTATTCCTAACAAGCTAACCATCCTAACTTAAAATTGGTAATTAAATTGGAATGAGTAGAAGTCCGATATAGTTTCGGCCACGCGTGAGGATGCGGAGTCACGAGAGGTTGGCTCCAATTCCTGACTCTTAAACTGGTCCGCGGCCCAAATCCCTTAAGTGGGTAGCATCCCGGATTGGTGAGTCAAGTAAATCCCGGAGGTGGGACGGCGTAGTCCCCAGGGCCGGAGGTCCCGACGACTTAACTTGAGTATAAGTAAGTAAGTAAGAATGAGTAAGTAAGTAATTGAAAGTAAGTAAATGTAAGTAAGCAAAAGTAAGTAATGAGTAAAAGAGTAAAAGCATTCCGATTAACCCGGATGCATAATTTGGCTAACCTTGTGAAGGTAAGTAAGATGTGTGCTATTATATTATTGCCTTGAATTGTGTAATGAACTGTATTAGCATGTATGTATGAAAATAATGAACTGCATGTTTAGTGGACGTCAAATAGTCGGCGTGCCCTAGCTAGCACGCGGTATATGCGGAGTTTATACGCAGCGTTTGCTGAGCCCCTTGGGGCACCATTTTTACTACACGCAGGTACCCGCGAAGGATGAAGATGTGAAGACTTAATAGTCTATTTCTTATCTTCTTTTTGGATTGTAAACAATGAATTATGATTGGTGTACTGAGTAGTACATGGCTGTAGCTTTTAAGTAGCCGGTGTACCATGGGGTACACCTTTTTGGATATAGAAAGGGGTGGTGAATCGGTATAGATGAGTAGGTGATTAAACTCATTCTTTTGGTAAATTGGAAAGGGTTGTAATTGAACATACTTTAAATACTCGGTGATCCAGGATGTAAGTATTTGGCATATGGTATTTTGGCAAGTAATTTAGTAGCTCGGTATACAATGATCATCAGACCGTGACTGTAAGTAAGGTAAGCCTAGCTAGTCGTATGGGCGGTTAGCGGCGTTGTACCACCAGCCGTAGTAAGTAGTAATATTTCCGCTGCGAACTCGTAGGATTAACAGGACGATTAGACGGTAAGCATGGGATTAACGGTTGGGGTGTTACAATCTTGGAATTCTTCTTTTGACTCTGGATATCGTTTCATCCATGGGCTGGTTCTTGAGTTTTCAACGTGCGCGTGTCTTCAATGGTAACAGCAGGGGGCTGTATATCCCTCGCCCATAGGGGCATTGATATTTAACAGCAGGGGGCTGTATATCCCTCGCCCATAGGGGCATTTATATTTGACAGCAGGGGGCTGTATATCCCTCGCCCACAGGGGCATTTATATTTGACAGCAGGGGGCTGTATATCCCTCGTCCACCAGGACATTTAAATCTGACAGCAGGGGGCTGTATATCCCTCGTCCATATGGACATTGATATCTGGCGGTGGGGGCCATCTCTCCCAATTGAATTATTCCACTCTTGAGTTATTGGTTCTTGGATCTATCTTATTATTCTTAGTCCTTCGTGACTATCTGAGTCTTTATACTCCGAACGGGAATTGGTTCTAACATCAACAATGGATGCTTACTAACTATGTGGTGTGACTACTTAAGTGGATGACTTGTTTTTGAAGTTCTCTATCTCTATCTTTGTCTTGTTTTCTTTTCTCTTTAACTTGATTGTTTTGAAGTGCTTTATCTCTGTTTTACTTTTAAGAGTTTGTTTTCATGTTACTGTTTATTTTGAAGAGTTAAGTTTTATAAGTTTGTTTTTGGAGAATTGTACCAGTTCCATTCCAGGGAACTGACTCACCCCTCTCGGGGTGGGCTGCTTGGTTTCATCTTGCAGGTACGAATTGATTTACAGGTGGCCACGAAGAGAATGAGCGTTTGGGATGGGACTAGGTTTTGTGGAGAGTTAATGTGTTTAATTTCTATTATGTTTGTGTTAAGTTTTTCTCGAGTTCAGACCGTAGCTTTTGTAGATTGTAAGTTGTAATTGGTGTGGTTTGGTGCCGGGTGTTTGGAACCCGATGGTCTGTAATCGCCTTAGAGTTTTATTTCCGTTGTATTTATGGTTAATAGGGGCGTTACAACCATTCCTAGCACCTTCTAGGTCATAAAATCTCATTACAACACATGAACTCCTTTGTTCATCAACTAAATTTTGCCATAGCTTCTCTTGTATATTCTCACATCCAAACACTTAGGTTTTTACCTTATTCTATTCAAGAACACCTAAAACCACCAAGAGTATTCTCACACACAACATTCACCAAATTTTACACTACATCACAGTATAGTGCATGAACTTAAATTGCTTGGCACTTAGGCCCTTAAATAACATGACTCTTAGGCCCTTAAATTGCATAAACCTTAAACACTGAATTTCCCACATTGTATTTGCCTTTGACCTGCAAGTACACTCAACAATACATATGCCTTTTACTAGTTTCCTTGAGAGCATTTTACTAGGTCATTCACCTTTGGCTCCTTAGGTATTTTATTAAGCAAATCAAGCTCATTTCCCTAAGGCATTTAAACTACATTGAGATAGTTTGTTTACCTCTTTTTCCTCACAAACTTCCTTCTTGTTTCCTTGTAAAACCGATAAGGATGTTTGGTTGTTTGTCAACTTCTAAACAATGTACAAATAATAGAATGAGTATTCACGCATTATGCTTCATCTCATTGCAAACCCTAGGCACATATATTGTCTTAACACATTAAGGTAATTGTTTTACCTTGGAATTGGAAGAGAGCTTGAATAAGTATCAAGAGAGGACTCCTCCTAGCCCTTGGAAGATTCAAATGAAGCTAAAACAAGCAAGGTAAAGACACCATTGTGTGGTGAATTTTCGGACAACACAAAACATGAAGGAAACATCATTTTTCTTTGAGTTTCCTTACCTTGAAGCAAAGGAGAACAATAATATGTGAAAAGGTGAGCTCAAGCTCCTTCAATGGTGAATCTCCATGGCACCAAAATTGAGTTCTTGAGGATTTGAAAAGATAGAAGTGTAGAGCTTGGTCTAACTAAGACAAATATGGTCTTAGAATTTGATTTGGAGCATGGAGTTGGATTTGGCAAGGAAATGAAGATGGAGAAGAGAGGTTACTATAGCAAATCGTAAATGGAAGGGAGGAAGGGAGCTTGAAGATGTGTGAAATGAGAAGGAAGAAGAGAATGAGAAGGTAATTAGCTAGCTTAAGATATTTATTTGTTAAAAGCAAATAGTAACTTGCTTTATCTTTTATGTATTTATTTGATAAGTGCTAGCAAGGGTGGTGACTCACACCATGAAAACCGGCCCTCATTTAATAAGAAGGGTGTTTTGGTCTTTGTTGACCAATTAACTTACTTATAATAACATATGTTACAAACTAGCTTATAAAAGTTACTATTCATAAAAACAAGGCACATAGAAGTGAAATTTTTGATTTTCCATTGATATAGACTTCCAAATGTGATACTATATAGTATACATGTTAATTAAAGAGTAATGATGGACATTTAGCCACTCAAACTCATTTACAAGACAATTTTTCAAAAACGTGCTTTAAGACTCCTTAAAGCACTTTTTTGTGTTTTAACTTGTTTTCAGCTTGGTTTTCTTTGGTAACTGATTTAATATGTTCATTAACTTATTTATAAGGTATAGGTATGACCATTAGGTCTTATACAAATTTATCCCAAGCTTAGAGCACATTTTTGCTCTAATTGACTTTAAGGTATTTTCTGGTTTTGTTTGGTTTAAACTGTCTACCAAAGTTTTCCTAAGGACTTAATTAGCCTTATTAAATCATAATTGAATATTATTAAGTCTTGGTAGGCTCTTGGGTCCTAACCAAGTTCACTCCTAGCTTAGAGCATGTTTTTGCTCAAACTGTATTCTTAGTGCTTTATGTTTCTACTATGGTTTAAATGTTCACTGATGTTTCTAAGGCACTTTTAGCCTTTACATACCATAGTTTAGTATTTAAACAATACATCAGGGTTTGGGGTATTTCAATCTACCCCCCTTAAAAGAACTTCGTCCTCGAAGTCGCACTTCCCACACATCATTAGATTAGAACACAGGAATCACTGGAAATAAAACTTCCATAACCCAAACATATTTTACAACACACCCTCGGACTTGATGGTCCGGGTTACACATTCAATCCATACATAACATAACATAACATTACATATGAAAATACCCCAAACCTTAATGTGTTAATTAATTATGTATATTAATTTTCTAAGGCTAATTAAGTCCTTAAGATCATTGGTGAACAAATGAAAACCAAAAAGAAAAAGAAAATGCGTAAAAGTCACAAAACGTGAAAACGCGTATTTAATTATTTTAGGAGGTACATAACCTTCATTAGGGTATAAATATATTTTATACCTAATTACACAATTAAGAACATGTGGGAAAAATCCGGAAGAAAACGGATTCAAATAATGCGTTTAAACGCTAACGGAATCTTAAAACACGTTCTTCGAGAAAACCTGAAAACGTGATTTTAAACAGTTAATGACCCGTAAAAAATAATAGTTGATTATGTAACAATAACTAAACATTAATGGAAGTTTAATAACCATTACAATTAAAGAAATGATAAAAAAAATTCCGGAAAACGGTCCCGGTTAGTGAATGGTGCTAAACCGGGTAAATAAACGAGCGTTTCTGTTAAAAACCGAAAAATGCTCCAGCATGTTTAAATTAGTGGGCCGGTTTTATTAATGTATACAGCTCACTCACACAAGACTAGTTAGCTAATTAATTAAGTCAAGAGAGAGCCAAGATAACAAAGGGCACAAATACCCCTCACCCAACTCTCTCTCCTCCTTTATTTCCTTTTTCCCTCTCTCTCTTCCTCTCTTTCTTCCTCCACCAATTTCCCTTCTCCCTCTCTGCTGGTTTAGGTGTTTTTGAAGCCTTCCATGGCTACTCCATGTTCAACCTCATGCCCAAGCTCCATTTGAGCTCCAAATAAAAAACAAATCACATATTCTTCTTCCTCTCATCTTCCTCTATCATCCTCTCTTTTCAAAATTCCAAAAGGAAGAAGTTGACCTCCATGGGTTTTCCCCATTTGAAGAGAAAATGGCACCAATGTGAAGCTTGGAGTCTCCTCTTTCTTCTAAGGTAAAAATTTCCAAGAAAAAGTCATTTCCCCTTCATCTCTTGGTGTAATTGATTTTTCACAATTTTTAATACCTTGTTTTCTCCTTGTTCTTGAGCTCCAAATTTATCCTTCAATGGTGGAGTAGTTCCCTTCTTGATTCAAGGGAGAAAATCCCTCTTAAAAAGCATCAAAAGGTAAACCCTAATTCTAGCCTTTGATTTAATTGAGTTTCTAAGGGTTTAGATAATTAATGGAGTGTGTTTTGTGTTCTTCGATGTTGGGATGGAGTTTGGGAACTCCATACCCTCTTAATCGATTTTTGGAGGAGATGAGGGGCAAGAGGTGAATTAAGGGGCTTGTGAAATTAAGGTAAGGAATCCACCTTAAACCTTGTTATAATATTTAAGTGTTTGGGATGGGTAAACAATTTAAATGAACCCAAATTATGGATTGAAAAATATGTTGTAATGTGTTTAGTTGATGTTAGAAGAGGTTGTGAATTAATGTTGAATTGAGAGCCTTAAGAGCCAAGTGTTTTTGAAGTTGAGTTTATATTGTGTTCATGAGGATTTTTGGTGATTATGTTGTTGTTGATGAGATTTGAGGATTTGTAATGTGCTGTTAGGAACCCTTGAAAGGGTGTGGCTAGATTAGGGATGAGAAGGAGGAAAATTGATGAGGATGGATGTAAAGTTTATGGGGAGGTTATGGCAAAATTTTAATGGAAAATGAGTGTTTGAGGATGGTTTAATGGATGAGAGAATTTAGGTATTCAAATGGGATGTTTAGTGTTGAGTAGAGTGGATGGTTGGTTTTGTAATGGTGGATAAATAATGGAGTTAGGAGAGTGCAAGAATGATAGCAAAATGGTGCTAGATGACTTGGGATATCAAGGAGTGGGTATGGATTTTTGGAAGTGCAAATATAGGTGAAAATTTGCCCCTGTTAGCTGGACTTTTGGGTACGTCCGAACTTCCGTCCGGACTTGGAAGTTCGGACATGCCCCGTCGTTTTATAAAATTTTCAGAGTTTAAGTTGTGTCCGAACTTCCGTCCGACCTTGGAAGTTCGGACACTCGAAAAATTTTCCCAGGCTATTTAGTCTCGACTTGTGTCCGACCTTTGATGTCCGGACACAAGTTTGGACGCCTGTAAGTTTTCTTCAGTTTTGGTCTCGACTTGTGTCCGAACTTGGAAGCTCGGACACAAGTTCGGACAGGTAGAATTTTTCTTTGGTTTTTGCCTCGACTTGTGTCCGAACTTCGAAGCTCGGACACAAGTTCGGACATTCGTCAGTTTTCACCCATTTGAGTCTCGACTTCCGTCCGAACTTCAAAGCCCGGACACAAGTTCGGACATAGTGTAAGTTAGAGCAAAAATTTTGTTTAAGGGTAGGAAATGATATCCAACGATGGGGATTAATATGTGATGATGTTATAAGGTTGTTAAGGATAAATAAACTGAGTTATAATGGTAATTGAGTGGCGAAAAGTTGTAATAAAAATGTAAAGTGATAAAACGATCGAACGGGGTTAATCATGGGCGCGTTGGACGTTAAATAATTATATTATACCCCGATGTTGATAAAGATAGTTATAATGTTATTAGTTATTCAAAGAGTTTCAAGGAACATGTGAAGGCACAGTAGAGTGCACCTTCGGTGACAGGTATGGTTTTCTTGCAACCTGTGTCCTACCGGATTACACCGGCTTGTATGCCAATGTGTTTTTCTGTGTGTTTGCCACCTTGCAAGATAAAGCATGAAATGAGTTTACAGTAATTCATTATTGTGGCGTAATTAATTCCGATACCGTTTAACCTTAGTTATGTGTTAAATAATAGTTAACCGACTTTAGGTTCACATAAGAGATCGGTATTCGGAATAAACGTCCCAACCCATGGGAACGTTCTAACTACGGCTATCGTGCGTTAGTGTATGTTGTTATTATGAGTGACGTATGTGACTTGTTGGATATGTTGTTGTTGTTATTGGATACAGTTATTCATGTTTGTTAAAAAGGGATATTACTCCCCATATGTGTCTAACCGAGTTAGTAACACTATGTGATGTATGTATGTGATAAGTTCCATAAGGGAACCTTTAACTAATAAGTATATGTTATGTATGGAGAGGAATCCGGTCGTTCCGGTCGCGCGTATTGTTTGGGAGTTAATATATATATGTGAATTAACTCCCATCCTGTTATGTTAGGGTTGTTTTCCTTCATTGGATTTCGACCTCCCACTAGCTTAGCCAAAGCTTACCTACCCGACCTCCACATCGGGCTAGGAGGGAAATTATGTATAATGTTGGTAGGGTGTCGATGCCTAAGTTCGCTTCGACTCCCTCTTTGTTATGTTACGGTTGTTCTTCCTCCTGGAATTACAACCACCCACAAGCTTAACCAAGGCTTACCTACCTCATCACTATTGGAGTTAGGGGGAAACTACGTATGTTGTGATCGGTCCTATATGAGGCCGCCACTCAAGTAAAGGAAATGTATGTATGTTGTGCTCGGGCTTATATCACCCCGGCATTCCCTAAATAAAGTTATATCCTCTCAGAGGAGAGAAATTAAGTTGAGTATGTTATAAAGTGAAGTGTGTTGTTATTGAGTGTGTGTGTTAATTTGTGTTTGTGCCCTATTAATGATTGTTTGCCTATAAGCATGATATGTGTGTGAGTTTGTGCATGTTTGCAATAAATCAACCGTATGCTAAGACGACAAATAGTTGTGCGTGGCCCGGTAGCATGCGGGCTGCGGGATTACCATACCAGCAAAGGTGCTGACCCCCTTTGGGGGCTCCCATACTTTTCAGGTACAAGGAACTGGAAGCCGTTCGAGAGTAGGACGGGGTAGTGTTGTATGTGGTAGTCATGAGAATTGTGGATGTATTATAGGTGTAGTAAGACCGAAAATGTATCGGCGTTAGTTGGTAATTACTCGGTACAGCTGTAATGTAAGTGTATAATGACTTGGACATGGAACGGGATTTATGTGTAGTCGCTCGGGAATTTAGTCCATCAGACCGGTACAATGTATGTATGTTAGCCTTGTTAGCCACGTGGGTGGCTAACGGCGTGTAACACCAAAGAGTTAAGTGATGTTGTGAGTTATGAATTCCGCTGCGTTATGTTGTTAAGTGTGTTGTTAGTAGTTGGGGTGTTACAAAAAGTGGTATCAGAGCGAAGTATCACTCTGATGACTGAAATACCGAGCTTAGGAAGTACCGAGTTAAGAGTTTAGTACCTTGGGTTAAGGGTTGAGTGATAGCGTGAGGAGTACGCTAGTTAGGGAAATACCAGTGTGTACTGGATACCTACACTATCCATCCCGCCCTCCACAAACCCTATTAAATAACTTGGAAAGAACGCCAGAGAGATGGAAGTCCTCTCTTACTCGGGAATACCCGATCTGGATGTTATTAAGTGTCCTTATAAGTACGGAGAACCTGTCACACGGTAGATCCCGAAAGGTGTGAATCCCGAAGACGGTCTCCATTTTAACAATGTCTGCCGCATGAGGTAGCGAAAAGTGAAGAATCATATGCCTAAGAGAATGGAATTTCCAGCACCCTGGGTCGACATGCGAAGCAGTCGAGGACAACCAGCTTGCAAGCACTAACTGTGCAACAGTGGAGAAGTGAAGTAGTAGAACCCGAGACGAGTATCTACGGGACTACAATGTTAACTAATACATCAACGGTATACCAACCGATCAAGGAACTACAACGTAGTACGAGGAGGATACAATATTCAGTAAAAGGGGTCTCCCAGGATGGGAAACACCCTAGTTAATGGTTAACATGTGGAGACAGTAAGATGTACCCAGAAGATTGTTGTTAAGGCTGTAAGATCAAGCAAGGGCCAGCAAGGCCACTGATATTAGTGCGGATGAAAACAATACCGCAACCAATGTGTATTGAACCGATAACCAGCTAGCATGGCGCACTTGCCATGGCAAGTGCTGCTACAACAAGGCTGTACGGAAAATTTTAAACAACTACCGGTACTTAGTAAAGTACCATGAAGTTAAGTGGGATTATCATAACTATGGAAGGGCTTAATAGCCTGACCTCTGTACTTGGAAATACACCAGTCAGCAAGAAGCTAGACTGGGATAAGGCAAAAACGTTGTGAAACCAACAAATTTTTCTTTCAACTTAAATTCATTTTCAAAACCTTTCAAAACCAAATTTTCTTTCAAACCCATTTTATCTCTAACTTTCTTTAAACCAAACCAGAAGACCTACACAGGCCTCAGTGCCACATAGTAGGTAAGTTTTACCCAGTTACTTTTAAAACAACCGGATGGGAACCGGTAAACCCAAGGGTAACAACCCGAGGAATGGATTGAGTTCATAATAATACAACAGTGGATACATTTCCCTTGATTAAGTTCGGGAAGCATGGAATGCATATTATCATAGGATAATATAAGAGGAGTTGACAACAGAATACTTCACCTAGGCGTGTGACGGACACTACGAGTATACCAACTGTAATGTGGGATGACCGCACTCCGTTAGGAGCTTGTGGGCCTGACAAACCTTCTTATGAGGTATTCGGGTAAGTAGCAATGTATCAGTAGGATACCCCACGTATGTACACGAGTGGAGTCTGGAACACGGGAAGTAGTCGACTCCATACTACGGTCCGAAGTAAAAGTCAAGCAGGAGCAATGGATTACCAAGAATGGTGGAAGTAAAGGAACCCAGTTAAGTCAACGAGACTAAAAGAATCAGTAAATTCATTTTAAGGAAATGTTTAAAGGTGAATATTCAACCCAACAAGGAATGCAGGGCGAAGTAGTAAATTAAACATACCAGTAAGTGCAAGCTAGATGTAATGGCAGAACCCAGCGACACCCAGGAGTTATCCTTAAAAGGGTATTTGGGTCAACATTGGTTGAACGACTAACGTGACAGAAACGCAAGGGTTGAAACTAACACCCAGTTTAAACATAAGTCATCAGGAAGAAGTCTGACATTCTTGAAGGGGCATCCCATGAAAGGAATAACGACCTTGTCATAGAGCCCAATACAACCTATAAACCGTGCAATATTGTACGGAGAAGTAAATGTGTGTGAACAGCCTACAACGAGCAGAGCTCGAGGCAATAAGGCTTATAAGCCACAAGTAGAATATGTTAAGAAAATGTTATTGATCACAGGAGTTTATGTTATATAAGTAAGTAAAGCGGATAACGAACCACTGCTTTAAGAGTGGGGATACCTCTTGATATTGTCAGACCGCAACAGCGGTAATTAAGTAAACCAAGTTAAGAGATATGTTAGGGATGGACCATGATGTCGTTACCTAAGAGTGATTTGAATGAGTATTATACAAGTAGAAGCGTTTATACCGGTGTGGAGACCGCAAGAGTAATAAGTCTAATAGCAACCACCATAGGCGTGTGATGCTAAATATGTAATGAACAACGCTCAAGGAGCATAAAGACTCGAAGAATAGAGTATTCAGCAATCAGCCAAACAAGTGGCGAAACACAGTGTAATGGCGGAAGCCAATATAATAGTGGATGCAGTGTAAGTTAAGGTTATACAATGAGTAATAGCACGGTGCGCAATAAGCGACCGTTGTGTTAGCATTGTTAAATAATAATGTGGCAAATAAGACCAGTTATGAATGAAACTCAATAGACATACAAGTAAGTGATGATAAACAGACTGGGCAATAAGCCAGTAGTTGATATTATGTGATAAGGAAAACAGTGTGAGTTCCTATTGCTATCACATAAGAGATTTACTGTCAAGAGTTTACGCCTCTGCACTCTGTATGACTGAGTGTTTTGGTATTGCGCTTGCACGGTAATGATCGAGTGAGATAGCTAGGAAGTTTAGAGATGTCAATTGTGATGGAAGAACAAAGACTTATGATGTGATAAAACCGATGCATAAGAGAGGCACGGTCATACCAATCAAAGGGTACTTGGTTGACATAAGTGACTACAGTAACACGATTATTAAATATCGGTATGGAATATACCTCAAGTGTTGGAAATAACCGAAAGAGTACTACTCATTAGGTAGTAGCTCAAATTCGACCGACAATAAGTCGGGAGAAATCAAGTAAGTCATTGTGGACTACAATAAATAATCATGGAAGTGAATAGAAAGTGTGTAACTCACCGAATTCGCTCATGGTAAGTGAAACCACACGTCTGTTGAGAAACCGTTATTACAATACAGTAAGAATAATGTATGGGGCAAACTCAGCTCTAAAGTTATCAAGAGTTGCGCAGCAGAAACTGGTGAACCAGTGATTCAAATGCGAATAGCGAACACGAGTGAATGGCTAATTATTAACGCCTATAGCCTCACAGGCCAGAATCGAAACCAGTTAAGAGCTAAAACAAGCTCTAGTGAAAATTCTTGGTTAAGGACTAAACCGCCAATATGGCTAAGATCCTCAAACCAGAACACATTCTGTAATAGACCGCGTGGAGATAAAACACTTCACAACGGTAGAATGTTCTAAACTAGTGATTAACTGATTGATTACGTGGGCGTAATCCCTTTTAAGGGGGGTAGAGCGCAGAACCACTTAGTGTTTTTTACCGTACAAGTGTACGTGAACTATGATGTGCATAGCACAAAATGATTTGTTTTGATGATTGGTGAGCGTGTTACATAAACATACGGATTCATTGATGGTTAATTGTGGTAATTGCGCACAGAAGATGCGAATACCATTGTGATAAGTGTGTTTGTTGTGTTAACGGATGTGTGTGAAAGTATAAGTATAAGGGAGTAAGAAACTCCCGGGGAACTAAACCCCGACTATGTATGTTCATACAATACTAAATGTAAAACCGTGTATTGAATTTTTATAAAAGCATATATATATACAGTATTGTGATTTATGAAGAGGTGTGACACCAACATAGAACCTAGTGAGAATTAAATTCCCTAGGTAACTTGATTTAAAATAAATCTGGAAGATGATTGATAGACAGAGTTCTATCCCTTGGAGATGTAATGATTACAACTAGAAGGATTAAAGATAGAAAATGGTACATGTTTGAATTAGCTGTTGTTTGAAATTGAAGTGGGAGGTGAAACTTGATTATCATGAGATCAAGGGAAGCCGAACACAAATTGGGGTGGAGAGATAGTTCAACACTGATGCTGATCACATCAGGGTTGGATGATTCTTGAAACTCCCTATAAGTGGTCATAAATAACCACATCAAGAATAAGATGTAGTTAACGATAATAGAACTTGGAGTTGTATTGCGTTTTCAAAAGAATTTTAAATTGGTGGTTTCAAATTTAAATTGGTATTTTCAAAACTTCAATAAATACTTTAAGATTCTTAAGTGGTATTTTCAAAGGAAGGACTACCTTTATGTGACCTCGTAGAGGATTTTCAACTTGTATCCTTCCAATAAAGGATTTCATTATACTTAACCTCATATAGAGTATTTTCCTATTACTTGCTCACGAGCTGAGGACGTACGAGCCTTTGTCTTAGGACCGGTGACATGAGAAGTATATTTTAAAGATGTATGCAATTGTTTTGATCTCCCAAAGGAACGGGGACCAGAGTGTCCATCGCGACCGGTTCTGCGGGATCACAGTGTATATGTACTCAACATGGGTCTCGAACCCATGAAGAGATGGAAAAGGAATTTCTGGTTGATATACATGCTATGACATGTTGTGTGGTATGTGTAATAATGATTATTTTGGACCTTGAGTCCTAATGTGATTGAATTCCGGAAGTGTTATGTTATCAAGACCTATGTGTCTAAAGGATGTTGTGTTATCAAGACCACGAGTCTAAATGTTGTTATGTTACCCAGACCAAGAGTCTAAGGGTTGTTATGTATGTACAATGTTGTTAAGGTACCCGGACCATTAAGTCCGAGGTTACTAAGTAAGTATGTTATGTTATGTATGGATGTGAATGTGTTACCCGGACCGTTAAGTCCGAGGTCAAGATGTAAAGTGTGTTTGTTATAGAAGTTTTATGCTACAAGTAATCCCCGTATTCTAACCAATGATGTGAGGGAAGTGTGAACTTCGAGGACGAAGTTCTTTTAAGGGGGGTAGATTGAAATATCCCAAACCTTAATGTGTTAATAATTATGTAATTATAATTTTCTAAGGCTAATTAAGTCCTTAAGATCATTGGTGAACAAATGAAAACCAAAAAGAAAAAGAAAATGCGTAAAAGTCACAAAACGTGAAAACGCGTATTTAATTATTTTAGGAGGTACATAACCTTCATTAGGGTTATAAATATATTTTTATACATTAATTACACATTAAGAACATGTGGGAAAAATCCCGGAAGAAAACGGATTCAAATAATGCGTTTAAACGCTAACGGAATCTTAAAACACGTTCTTCGAGAAAACCTGAAAACGTGATTTTAAACAGTTAAATGACCCCGTAAAAAATAATAGTTGATTATGTAACAATAACTAAACATTAATGGGAGTTTAATAACCATTACAATTAAAGGCATGATAAAAAAATTCCGGAAAACGGTCCCAGTTAGTGAATGGTGCTAAACCGGGTAAATAAACGAGCGTTTCTGTTAAAAACCAAAAAACGCTCAAGCATGTTTAAATTAGTGGGCCGGTTTTATTAATGTAGACAGCCCACTCACACAAGACTAGTTAGCTAATTAATTAAGTCAAGAGAGAGCCAAGATAACAAAGGGCACAAATACCCCTCACCCAACTCTCTCTCCTCCTTTATTTCCTTTTTCCCTCTCTCTCTTCTCTCTTTCCTCTCTTTCTTCCTCCACCGATTTCCCTTCTCCCTCTCTGCTGGTTTAGGCGTTTTTGAAGCCTTCCATGGCTACTCCATGTGAAATACCCCAAACCTAAGTATGCTATGTAAACATCAAATCATGATGTAGAAAGGCTAAAATATGCCTTAGAAAGATTGGTAGACAATTTAAACCAAGGAAAACACAAAAAGAGCCTTAAGGGCAATTAGGGCAAAAATGTGCTCTAAGCTTGGAGAGACTTGGGTGAGTACCCAAATATCATGATAAGACCTTAGTAATATTCTAATGGTCATTTTAAATCAATTAGCAAAGAAAACCAAGCTTGAAAACAAGTTAAAACACAAAATGTGCTTTAAGAAGTCTTAAAGCACATTTTTGAGAAATTGTCTTAGAATTGAGTTTTGAGTGGCTAAATGTCCATCATTACTCTTTAATCAACATGTGTACTAATTAGTATCACATTAGGAGGTCTAAATCAATGGGAAATCAAAAATTTCAGAAATATGTGCACTGATTAGTGAATAGTGCCAAATAGTGACTAGTTTAAGTTTTAATCAACTTAAGTCAATTAGTTGGTCAAACAAGACCATAAATATCTTGTTCATAATGAGGGGGCCGGTTTTTCAAAGGGAGGATGAGTCACCATAAGTAGTCAAATAAGGAAGAAAAGAAGAGATAAGTAAAAGAGTACTATTTGCTTTATTAAAGCAAATACCTTATATTAGCCACCTTTCTTCTCTCTCTCTTCATTTCTCTCTTCACACGGTTCCACCATCTTCTTTCCTCCTTCATTCACGTAGGAGCAGCACCCATGGCAACACCACCTTGCCTTGTCCATAACATACTCATTTTAGCTCCAAATCAAAAACTAAACACATATTTCTCTTAGTTAGGCCAAGACCTATCTTTCTATCTTTTCAAATCTTTCAAAGCTCCATTTTGGTGCCAAGAGGAAACTCCATTGATGGAGGAAAATCAAGTTTGAAGAGCTCATTAGCTTCTCCATTCTCTTAAGGTAAAGAAAATGTAAGAAAAACCATGTTTCCATCATTTCTTGTACATGGCCGAAAATTCCTTCTCATGGGGCTATGTTTTTATGCCTTGTTCTAGCTTGATTTATTCACCAAGGACTAGTGGAGGTCCTATTTCATTCAATGCCCAAGTCTACTTTGAGACTTCAAGGTAATCATCCACTTTTATGCTTTAGAACACATTTCTAACCTAGGTTTTCATTCCTTGAGGTTAGTGCATTGTTTAGTACTCATATGAGTAATTGAATATTGATTAGAACATTGGCAAGGGGAATTTAAGTGGTGGCCGAGATCTATGCAAGAAGAAGGTCTAAGGAAGAGATTAAGATAAGCTTGAGAAAACAAGGTAAAATGCTTACCTAATGGTGGTTTAAGATTAAGGAATGAGTTTTAGATAAGTACCAATGTAGCTTAGAGCTTACATTGTGTATTGGGTTATAAACCTAAGAAAAAGAACTTAAACAAGCTTATGAACTTGTGATTAAGGAGCTAATGAGAATGAGTTAGTAATATAAGTTTAAGGTGGATTTTAAGAGCATTATAACTACTATAAGATTGATGAGTGTATTTGCAGGTTGAAAGCTTATATATGTGGGAAATTCAGTGTTTAAGTTTAAGTCATTTAAGGGCCTAAGAGCCATGTCATTTAAGAGCCTTAGTGCTATGCAATTTAAGATTATTGCAATATATTGAGTTTGTTGTGAATGAGTTGGTTTGGGTGATGAGATATGATGAGAAAGAACTTGAGGTGTGTGAGATGGTTAAATGAGGAAAAATAATGTGTTTGGGCATGCTATGATGCTAGAGGTGCTATGGCAAAATTTGAGTAGAAAATAAGTGTTTAGGCGATGGTGGTGAATTAATATGACCTAGGATTTACTAGGAGTCATTATGAGGAATTTGAGTGGAGATTAGTTAACTAAGGAGTTCTTGAGGTTTAGAATGACCTAGAGATGTCTAGGAGGAATTAGAGGAATGGTGAGTGTTTTTGAACACACCAAAATCATGAGATGAGGAATGTAAGACTTGTGCATAAGTTTAAGGAGAAGGTGTAATGCTTAAGGTGATTTAGATATGTTCTAAGGGAATTTAATGACTAAGGAAGTACTAGGAAGTCTTAGAGGTTGTCTTGATGAAAAAGGGGTGAGATAAAGTGTTGTAATGAGTTTAATGATTTAGGCATTACTTTGAAGGATTTAGGAATCAAGAGAATGTAATTGAGTATTTAGGACTTAGGCAAGTGTTGGTAAACAACTAGGAAGGAAATAAGGTGTTGATGGATGGAAGCTTAAGCTTGTGAAGGAACTTTAAGTAAATGCATAAAAGAATTTTCGATGGTGAAAGATGCTTGGGAGATGATGTTATAGTGGTGAGGAAAACATTTGGCATAGTGGTTACATTAGGTATGAACCACCACCTAGAACCTAGAGGAGAACATTACAAGTGTTAGCATTATTACAAGGAAAATGCATAATGACTAAGGTGGATCTTGGTGGAAGATTTAATGTGTTTAGAGGAGGGCTTAAGGTGTATTTGAGGTGCCCAAATGAGGTTATAACATATTAGGATATATGAGGAGAAGTTTGGAGTTGAAAGAGAATTTAGAAACAAGGTTCTGGAGCCGACCGACCTTAGGACCGGACTTGGAAGGTCGGTCGAGCTCAGTTTACACTACCGGAGAAAGTTTCTGGAATGGACCGACCTTGGGACCGGACTTACAAGGTCGGTCGGGCATGTATTTTGTACGGTAATAACTCTCTGGAATCGACCGAACATAGGACCGAACTTGGCAAGTTCGGTCGAGATTAAATTTCCCTCGGGGAAGCTCTCGGGAATGGACCGACCTTGGGGACCGGACTTGCAAGGTCGGTCGGGGTAGAATTTTCAAAGGAGAAGTGTTCTGGAATGGACCGACCTTAGGTAAGGTCGGTCGGAAGTTCGGTCGGGCCTAAAAATAAAAAAAAAAGGAAATTTTAAATTCTAAGAAAGGTAATAGGTAATAAGGTATACCTCTGGTAGGGTGGTAATGATTAGGACCCTAGGAACTTAAGGGATTAAGTTAAGTTAGTATAAACTTAAAAGTTTAAGGTTAAGTTGTAAGATTAAGTTGTAAGACTTAAGAGGTGTTAGGTGGGAATCATTAAGGGATTAAGTAAGTTAAGCAAGTTAAGTAAGTTGGATTAAGTTAAGTGATTAACAACCTAAAACTGAATGAATGTTTTAGGACTTGGGGATTGGACTCCGGAGGAGAGTAAGCAACCGAAACGACCAACGGTGAACGGTACAGTTCTCTTGTGACCTGCTTGCTAACGAGGTGTCCCTCGGCTTGTGTGCTATTTGTTTTGTGTGCTCACTAAACAAGATAAAGCATGCAACCGGAATATATTATATTTATTGTATTGTTGTGTGATGTTTGAAAACTAACACAACATACCGTGAGAACTTACTAACCAATGTTTAGTAAGGAATTGAGTGAGACTAAGGAACGCCCCTAATAAGGGACGATATGAACCGAAAGAGGTTAACCAACAAACAGGGTCTTGAGATTACTACTAACTGGAACTTGAGTGAGGAAACCCGGGACCGATCTCCGGTCATGCATGCTAAGGAAAGGGGGTCGTTATCTATAGCAGATTCGACCTCCGATTAAGGACTTGTCTTCGGACTTGTAGCCTAGGGCCGGTTGCCGGCTCAGCTGCGCTGGACTCCCGTCCAGAGTAGGTGGCATTAAGATGGTGCGGTGGGATCACCTAAATCCCAGGTTCGAATTAAGCTACAACCATTCCCTTCCAGGAACGGTTTGTATATTGAGATTAAGTTAAGATTAAGGCTAAGGTAAGGTTAAGATAAGTTGCAACCATTCCTTTTTAAAGGATGGTTTGTATTATTAAGATTAAGATTAAGATTAAGGTGAGGTTAAGATAAGTTGCAACCATTCCTTTTAAAGGATGGTTTGTATTATTAAGATTAAGGTAAGTTACATCCACTCCTTATTAAAGGATGGTTGTTTCTAAGATTAAGATAAGACTAAGATTGAGGTGAGATAAGGAGGGACTAAGATTAAGAGGGAACATTACTTAAGGAGTTAAATAACTAACTCTCTAATTAAGGGAACGCATTTAAGTCGTTCATTGTGTGTGAACTTTGATTGTTCATATTTGGATTGTTGTTTACAGCATTTACTATTATGTTGTGCTTCTAATCAACCTCCATGCTATTGACAATTAGTCGTCGTAGCCACGTTAGCTTGGGGGCCATGAGAGGATCGTACCAGCATTCGTGCTGACCCCCTTTGGGGGCTGTTTTTACTACACAGGTACATCAGGAAGCGGCCGTCGCGAGAGTAAGAAGGGGGTACATGTGTTTCGGGTTAAGTGTGGCCTACGAGTTGTGCATGTACACTCGTATGGAAATTTGAGTTAGTAAGATGTATAGGACGTGAGGGGGGTTGTAAGAGGGATATGTAATTGGTTAAGGTTGTTGTACTAATGTTCGGTATATTCTGTAGTCAGACCGTGGCAAGGTCCTGGATTGTAAAGAATTCCGCTGTGACATGTTTATATATATACTGTTAAGTTGCGAGACCACATCTGGATTGAGTTGGGGTGTTACAAAAAGTGGTATCAGAGCGTAGTTATGCTCTGAAGACAAGAATTACCGAACTTAGGAGAATACAAAGGTTGAGTTTGAGTTATGGGTTAAGGGTTGAGTGATAGAGTGAGAGGTGCATTGGTCAGGACTTCCCGGTGTTTACCGGATATCCATAGTACCTAGACCCGCCTCCACATCCCTAACCCTGAATATGTGGAACAGACGCCAGAGAGAAGAAAGCCTTCTCTTACTCGGGGGAACCCGATCTGGCAGTTAGCTAACAGTAAGCAATACGAGAAACATCTTGTTGCACAACAGTTACGGAGAACTTGGAGATTTTCAGTGGAGCGCAACAGAGAAACAGGCGCTACCTGTGGAATACTATCAGTAAGGGAACGGAAATTACCGGCAACAAGGTCGACATGCTACGCAGTCGAAATAACCCGCGATACCAATGGTAAGGAAAGCACTACGCGTGCAATGGATAAGGAAATGTTAAGAGACATGAGTACCGGACAGCGGTCCGAGTGAGCATAACAGTGGGATAATACAAAGCATGAGGATTGAGATTACTGGAAAGTCCAGTTAGAAACGGGAACTCCAAACCCCATACAATGAGGAAGGCTATAAAACCTAGCCAACATAATGCAGACGACGATAGGAACTCATATAAATTGTATACCAAAATAGGACTACGATGTAGTGCCTAAAGGAGAATTATTACTTAATAACCACAACAAAATGTGTGGGGACAGGAGCGAGGATTAAGACATAAGAAAATAAGGGGTTCCTCAGAAAGAGGAACGCCCTGATAAATGACAGTACTGTCAAACAACAAGGAAACTGCCGGATGGTTAGTTATCCAAAATAAGATATTATCGAAGGAGTCCCGAGGACTACCAATTACATGGAAATTAGAAAGAAGTGTCACTACCAACGTACCTTGTACCAATAACCCATCCTGCATGGCGCACTTGCCATAGCAAGTGCTACCACGATTAAGCCACACGAAAAGCCATCAAGGCGAAATAGGAGAACGCTACAGTTGTAGCATATATAATACCGGATTGTAAATCCATAAGAACAGAAAAGTAGGACCTTGGAAAGGCCCGACGGCCTGACCATGATGAGATGAGGTGACACACCAGTCAACCGGGAGCGGAACTCAGACAAAGTACTAAACCATATAAATATTAGCAACGGTATAACCCACTACAACAACAACCGACAGTACGGTAAGAACACAATCCCGAACTCCAAGGGGAAAACCTAAGAGATCGCTCGGTAATGCAAGCAAAAACACTATATAAGCAATAATATACAAGGGATGTATCATAAGATACTATTGAGACTGTTGAAGCAACGACTTACAACGAAAACGGGATAAGACTCCCAGAGTGACCACTAAGAGTACCAATAACAACATTCTTCAATGAAGATGTTGGAAAACCCAGAAAATAAGGGTAAAGGAAATGAACATAAGCTATAACCTACTAAGGATTAAAAATGTACAATCCTGACAGAGGGAAGCTCAGAGGACTACCCACACAGCGGGTATAGTCGAGCCAAATAATTGATGAATGACAGCTGATACTGTTTGTTTAACTCATTAACACCCAAGTATGATTGATCATCAACGGGTGGCATAGTCAACGGAAGTTGAACGAAGCGTTGAGATGGAAGTATAAGATGACTGGATGATATCCAACTTGGACACCGTAAGGCAAAAGCCTAATACCAACTTGTCCTTATTTGCTAAAAAGACATAAGTCTAATAAAGCGACAGGATTGTCAAAGACACTGAGTAACCTCAGAATACCCGAATAAACTTCCATAGCAGGAAGCAGGATGCAGCGACTTACCATGGAACCCAATACTACATTTAGTATGTAACCTAACGGTAGATAGTGTTCAAGGAAACGAAAACCTTTAGGAATAACCTACAGATGAGTAAGAGTACAAATAATGAACTGAGACATTAAGCACCAAGAGCCTACGAGCCAAGGATGATAACCATATCAGAGCCCGAGGCGCAATAAGTTATAAGAGAGCTTGTTTAAGCCACGAAGGAACTACAATTCGTAGATATGAACGATTACCAAACCCACGACTTAAATTGTGGAAAATGTTGCCGGGGGAAAAGCACCAATGAGAATATTGAAATAATGCTAAGGACAGGAGCGGAGAATGAACCATGCCTTTTAGGGTGGAGATACCTCTTCTTGTTGTGAGGCCATGAGTGGGAATGAACCCCTCAAAAAGGCTTTCACTTATTAGAGATGCAATACGCTTTTGTTAGAGAATGGAAACTGTAAACTTGAGATTACTTTAGAACATATCAGATACACTTGAGTAATAAGGAAGGTTGCACAGATAGACCCCATATCCAACACCCAGGATGTAAGAATTAGTAATGGTCAGAGATAAACATTGAGTGCACAACATGGCACGTCAAATGACCAATGCTCCGAAGAGCTTGTGATTCAGTGGATGACTTTCTTCAGTGATCGGTAGAATTACATGGTAGATAACGTCATAAGAAAGAAAGAAGGTGAGGGAAATCGGCCTACTTACGAATCTGAGATTGAAGCAGAACACCTTTGTATTAAGAGTGAACTATTTTACACCATGGTAACACAACCGCTATACACCGGAATGAGAGAACTCCCAGTGTGTTTACACCAAGAAGGGATTGAGTATAAGGTAAGACATTAGAATAAGTGAATAAGAGGTTGCACCATTAATGGGCAACATGGTAAGGGCCAACTACCACGGTACTGGTGGTCGTAAGTACAATAGTTAGATAAGTGGATTAAGTCATGGTGCGCGGTAAAAGTGACCGTTAGGTATGAGCCGTCAAATGTTGACACTGAGGCAATTAGATTTATGAGTTAAGACCAGTATAAGTAAGAAAATAAGATGGTAGACGAACTGAGCATTGATGCCAGTAGTCTGGACCTGGTTAGGTAAGATTTCACAGGAAGCACACTACCCATTCCTTAAGGAACTGGAAGTGCATTCCTAGTAGCATAAATATGAGAAACAAGATAAGAGGCTCTACGGAAAGAGACCTCAATTATTAAGAGACCGAATCAGTACGGGATACAGAAAGAGCTAGAGCATACAATACCAAGAACACAATAATGGATTTCCCTTGATTAACTTCAAGAAGAACAATAAATGTTATTATGGAATGATGAAGAGGAGATCGACAATAGAATACTTCATAATTAGCAATAGCTAAACGTGTGACAGACACTATGAGTTTACTAAAACGAGACGTGGGACGACTGCACCCCACAGGGGCTTGCAGGCCTGACATGCTCATTTATGAGTTAGTTGGGTAAGTAGTAATGTACCAGTAAGGTACCCCATGTATGTAAACAAGTGGTGTAAGGAACACGGGAAGTAGTCGACTCCGTACCACCGACAACGACGCAAGATCAGACAAGAGCAGCTACTACTACCACAAACAGTCGAAGAGAATTCAGTCGAACCAGCAACACAGAGGAACCAAAGAACAGATAATTAAGGACTATGAAGTGCGAAGAGCACGGATTGTTAAGTACAGACATTGGACATGTCTTAAGATGTAAGGGATTAAGACTGTAAAGCGCAATGCGCACTAAACAGTAGTTTCAAATTAAGGATCATCCTCAGACCAAAGGTCAGTTGAGGGGAACAATTTAGACATTCGAGAAAATACTAAGAGTATGAGCATAAGATCTTCAAGGAGAATGGATAGACGAGTTACAACTCATTAAGGCCGTGTATATATAAAGATAACACGTGACCATTGAGGGACCTTTAGTGCTAAACCATAAGCACGCAAGAGAAAGATATCCGATACTGTAAAAGGATAAGAGAGGCAAATAAACCTAAAACTATCAGAGTCGCGCAGCGGAAGCTAGCAGACCACTACCTTTGAGATTAGACCAAACTAAGTTAAGGAAACGGTATAAGTACCGTTAAGAATCCTCGATACAGAGACTAAGTCACTTCTGATCAAATTATAAGTAAGATAGATGACGTCGAAGCTAGAATGCTTGGTGAGAATTAGACATCTTGAACTTATGTTCAAGAATCTGATGGTGTTGATTACGTGGGCGTAATCCATTTTAAGGGGGGTAGAGCGAAAACCGCTTATCGTATGTTTGAGTACTTAGTACATAAACTACGGTGTGTATAGCACACAAAAGAATATGAGAATATGTTTTACACAAACATTTTGAGATAAATCATGGTGATTGCACACAGAAGATGTGAATGCCATACATATTAAGTACCTGTCTTGTTAACTCCGGTGTGAGTACAAGTTAAGAGAATTAAGGAAGAGGATTAAGGAGACTTAAGAAATAAGGAATATATGAGGTATGAGTCGATATGAGACTATGTGCGAGATAAGAATAAGATAACATTATGAGATACAATTTGATATGATTATGAGTTAGGAAATAGTAATGCTATGTGGTATGAGACGATGGAAGTTGGTATGAGACTGATAGAATTTAGTAGGAATTTAAGTCTTGAGGTAATTACTAAGAGATGAATTGGGAATGTTTGATGGAATGAGTCCACACTTTGGAGATGTATTGATTATGATTAGAAGAACTAAAAATATAGAAAATTGGACATGAGTGAATTATTTGGATGTTTGAAAATGACGTGGGAGGTGGAACTTGATTTTCTAGGGATCAAGGGAAACCAACACAAATTGGGGTGGAAGGATAGTTCTACACTGATGCTGATCACATCAGGGTTGGATGATTCCTGAAACTCCCTACCAGTGGTAACAATTAAATCACACTAAGAATAGAGGCCTTAGGATAAAATGAAATTGGAGTTGTTTGTATTTTTAATTAGAGGAATTATTCCTCACATGACCTCGTAAAAAGGATTACCTTTTTACTGAGTCTCGCCTATGAAGTCGAGGATGCACGAGCCTTTGTCTTCGGACTGGTGACATGGGGAGAGCAGAGTGTTTTGTATTCTGGCCCATGGTGACGAGGACGAATGAGCCATTGTCTACGGACCGGTGACATGGGAGAATACGATGGAAGTTATGTGAATGTTTTAATCATCAAAAAGGAACAAAAGAATTTTGAGTGCTATACATGCGTAAGCATATTGTGTAATATTTAAGAATAAGCATATGGTGGACCTAAGGATTCAATGAGTTTAAGTATACATATGTATGATCTATATGATCTAAGGAATGAGGTAATGCATGTATTCTAATGAGATAGGATGCATGGGAACTTTAGGGACAAAGTTCTTTTAAGGGGGGTAGATTGAAATACCCCAAACCTAAGTATGCGATGTAAACATCAAATCATGATGTAGAAAGGCTAAAATATGCCTTAGAAAGATTGGTAGACAATTTAAACCAAGGAAAACACAAAAAGAGCCTTAAGGGCAATTAGGGCAAAAATGTGCTCTAAGCTTGGAGAGACTTGGGTGAGTACCCAAATATCATGATAAGACCTTAGTAATATTCTAATGGTCATTTTAAATCAATTAGCAAAGAAAACCAAGCTTGAAAACAAGTTAAAACACAAAATGTGCTATAAGAAGTCTTAAAGCACATTTTTGAGAAATTGTCTTAGAATTGAGTTTTGAGTGGCTAAATGTCCATCATTACTCTTTAATCAACATGTGTACTAATTAGTATCACATTAGGAGGTCTAAATCAATGGGAAATCAAAAATTTCAGAAATATGTGCACTGATTAGTGAATAGTGCCAAATAGTGACTAGTTTAAGTTTTAATCAACTTAAGTCAATTAGTTGGTCAAACAAGACCATAAATATCTTGTTCATAATGAGGGGGCCGGTTTTTCAAAGGGAGGATGAGTCACCATAAGTAGTCAAATAAGGAAGAAAAGAAGAGATAAGTAAAAGAGTACTATTTGCTTTATTAAAGCAAATACCTTATATTAGCCACCTTTCTTCTTCTCTCTCTTCATTTCTCTTCTTCACACGGTTCCACCATCTTTTCCTCCCTTCATTCACGTAGGAGCAGCACCCATGGCAACACCACCTTGCCTTGTCCATAACTACTCATTTTAGCTCCAAATCAAAAACTAAACACATATTTCTCTTAGTTAGGCCAAGACCTATCTTTCTATCTTTTCAAATCTTTCAAAGCTCCATTTTGGTGCCAAGAGGAAACTCCATTGATGGAGGAAAATCAAGTTTGAAGAGCTCATTAGCTTCTCCATTCTCTTAAGGTAAAGAAAATGTAAGAAAAACCATGTTTCCATCATTTCTTGTACATGGCCGAAAATTCCTTCTCATGGGGCTATGTTTTTATGCCTTGTTCTAGCTTGATTTATTCACCAAGGACTAGTGGAGGTCCTATTCATTCAATGCCCAAGTCTACTTTGAGACTTCAAGGTAATCATCCACTTTTATGCTTTAGAACACATTTCTAACCTAGGTTTTCATTCCTTGAGTTAGTGCATTGTTTAGTACTCATATGAGTAATTGAATATTGATTAGAACATTGGCAAGGGGAATTTAAGTGGTGGCCGAGATCTATGCAAGAAGAAGGTCTAAGGAAGAGATTAAGATAAGCTTGAGAAAACAAGGTAAAATGCTTACCTAATGGTGGTTTAAGATTAAGGAATGAGTTTTAGATAAGTACCAATGTAGCTTAGAGCTTACATTGTGTATTGGGTTATATAACCTAAGAAAAAGAACTTAAACAAGCTTATGAACTTGTGATTAAGGAGCTAATGAGAATGAGTTAGTAATATAAGTTTAAGGTGGATTTTAAGAGCATTATAACTACTATAAGATTGATGAGTGTATTTGCAGGTTGAAAGCTTATATATGTGGGAAATTCAGTGTTTAAGTTTAAGTCATTTAAGGGCCTAAGAGCCATGTCATTTAAGAGCCTTAGTGCTATGCAATTTAAGATTATTGCAATATATTGAGTTTGTTGTGAATGAGTTGGTTTGGGTGATGAGATATGATGAGAAAGAACTTGAGGTGTGTGAGATGGTTAAATGAGGAAAAATAATGTGTTTGGGCATGCTATGATGCTAGAGGTGCTATGGCAAAATTTGAGTAGAAAATAAGTGTTTAGGCGATGGTGGTGAATTAATATGACCTAGGATTTACTAGGAGTCATTATGAGGAATTTGAGTGGAGATTAGTTAACTAAGGAGTTCTTGAGGTTTAGAATGACCTAGAGATGTCTAGGAGGAATTAGAGGAATGGTGAGTGTTTTTGAACACACCAAAATCATGAGATGAGGAATGTAAGACTTGTGCATAAGTTTAAGGAGAAGGTGTAATGCTTAAGGTGATTTAGATATGTTCTAAGGGAATTTAATGACTAAGGAAGTACTAGGAAGTCTTAGAGGTTGTCTTGATGAAAAAGGGGTGAGATAAAGTGTTGTAATGAGTTATAATGATTTAGGCATTACTTTGAAGGATTTAGGAATCAAGAGAATGTAATTGAGTGTTTAGGACTTAGGCAAGTGTTGGTAAACAACTAGGAAGGAAATAAGGTGTTGATGGATGGAAGCTTAAGCTTGTGAAGGAACTTTAAGTAAATGCATAAAAGAATTTTCGATGGTGAAAGATGCTTGGGAGATGATGTTATAGTGGTGAGGAAAACATTTGGCATAGTGGTTACATTAGGTATGAACCACCACCTAGAACCTAGAGGAGAACATTACAAGTGTTAGCATTATTACAAGGAAAATGCATAATGACTAAGGTGGATCTTGGTGGAAGATTTAATGTGTTTAGAGGAGGGCTTAAGGTGTTTTGAGGTGCCCAAATGAGGTTATAACATATTAGGATATATGAGGAGAAGTTTGGAGTTGAAAAGAGAATTTAGAAACAAGGTTCTGGAGCCGACCGACCTTAGGACCGAACTTGGAAGGTCGGTCGAGCTCAGTTTACACTACCGGAGAAAGTTTCTGGAATGGACCGACCTTGGGACCGGACTTACAAGGTCGGTCGGGCATGTATTTTGTACGGTAATAACTCTCTGGAATCGACCGAACATAGGACCGAACTTGGCAAGTTCGGTCGAGATTAAATTTCCCTCGGGGAAGCTCTCGGGAATGGACCGACCTTGGGGACCGGACTTGCAAGGTCGGTCGGGGTAGAATTTTCAAATGGAGAAGTGTTCTGGAATGGACCGACCTTAGGTAAGGTCGGTCGGAAGTTCGGTCGGGCCTAAAAAATAAAAATAAAAGGAAATTTTAAATTCTAAGAAAGGTAATAGGTAATAAGGTATACCTCTGGTAGGGTGGTAATGATTAGGACCCTAGGAACTTAAGGGATTAAGTTAAGTTGAGTATAAACTTAAAAGTTTAAGGTTAAGTTGTAAGATTAAGTTGTAAGACTTAAGAGGTGTTAGGTGGGAATCATTAAGGGATTAAGTAAGTTAAGCAAGTTAAGTAAGTTGGATTAAGTTAAGTGATTAACAACCTAAAACTGAATGAATGTTTTAGGACTTGGGGATTTGGACTCCGGAGGAGAGTAAGCAACCGAAACGACCAACGGTGAACGGTACAGTTCTCTTGTGACCTGCTTGCTAACGAGGTGTCCCTCGGCTTGTGTGCTATTTGTTTTGTGTGCTCACTAAACAAGATAAAGCATGCAACCGGAATATATTATATTTATTGTATTGTTGTGTGATGTTTGAAAACTAACACAACATACCGTGAGAACTTACTAACCAATGTTTAGTAAGGAATTGAGTGAGACTAAGGAACGCCCCTAATAAGGGACGATATGAACCGAAAGAGGTTAACCAACAAACAGGGTCTTGAGATTACTACTAACTGGAACTTGAGTGAGGAAACCCGGGACCGATCTCCGGTCATGCATGCTAAGGAAAGGGGGTCGTTATCTATAGCAGATTCGACCTCCGATTAAGGACTTGTCTTCGGACTTGTAGCCTAGGGCCGGTTGCCGGCTCAGCTGCGCTGGACTCCCGTCCAGAGTAGGTGGCATTAAGATGGTGCGGTGGGATCACCTAAATCCCAGGTTCGAATTAAGCTACAACCATTCCCTTCCAGGAACGGTTTGTATATTGAGATTAAGTTAAGATTAAGGCTAAGGTAAGGTTAAGATAAGTTGCAACCATTCCTTTTTAAAGGATGGTTTGTATTATTAAGATTAAGATTAAGATTAAGGTGAGGTTAAGATAAGTTGCAACCATTCCTTTTAAAGGATGGTTTGTATTATTAAGATTAAGGTAAGTTACATCCACTCCTTATTAAAGGATGGTTGTTTCTAAGATTAAGATAAGACTAAGATTGAGGTGAGATAAGGAGGGACTAAGATTAAGAGGGAACATTACTTAAGGAGTTAAATAACTAACTCTCTAATTAAGGGAACGCATTTAAGTCGTTCATTGTGTGTGAACTTTGATTGTTCATATTTGGATTGTTGTTTACAGCATTTACTATTATGTTGCTTCTAATCAACCTCCATGCTATTGACAATTAGTCGTCGTAGCCACGTTAGCTTGGGGGCCATGAGAGGATCGTACCAGCATTCGTGCTGACCCCCTTTGGGGGCTGTTTTTACTACACAGGTACATCAGGAAGCGGCCGTCGCGAGAGTAAGAAGGGGGTACAAGTGTTTCGGGTTAAGTGTGGCCTACGAGTTGTGCATGTACACTCGTATGGAAATTTGAGTTAGTAAGATGTATAGGACGTGAGGGGGGTTGTAAGAGGGATATGTAATTGGTTAAGGTTGTTGTACTAATGTTCGGTATATTCTGTAGTCAGACCGTGGCAAGGTCCTGGATTGTAAAGAATTCCGCTGTGACATGTTTTATATATACTGTTAAGTTGCGAGACCACATCTGGATTGAGTTGGGGTGTTACAAAAAGTGGTATCAGAGCGTATGCTCTGAAGACAAGAATTACCGAACTTAGGAGAATACAAAGGTTGAGTTTGAGTTATGGGTTAAGGGTTGAGTGATAGAGTGAGAGGTGCATTGGTCAACTTCCCGGTGGTTTACCGGATATCCATAGTACCTAGACCCGCCCTCCACATCCCTAACCCTGAATATGTGGAACAGACGCCAGAGAGAAGAAAGCCTTCTCTTACTCGGGGGAACCCGATCTGGCAGTTAGCTAACAGTAAGCAATACGAGAAACATCTTGTTGCACAACAGTTACGGAGAACTTGGAGATTTTCAGTGGAGCGCAACAGAGAAACAGGCGCTACCTGTGGAATACTATCAGTAAGGGAACGGAAATTACCGGCAACAAGGGTCGACATGCTACGCAGTCGAAATAACCCGCGATACCAATGGTAAGGAAAGCACTACGCGTGCAATGGATAAGGAAATGTTAAGAGACATGAGTACCGGACAGCGGTCCGAGTGAGCATAACAGTGGGATAATACAAAGCATGAGGATTGAGATTACTGGAAAGTCCAGTTAGAAACGGGAACTCCAAACCCCATACAATGAGGAAGGCTATAAAACCTAGCCAACATAATGCAGACGACGATAGGAACTCATATAAATTGTATACCAAAATAGGACTACGATGTAGTGCCTAAAGGAGAATTATTACTTAATAACCACAACAAAATGTGTGGGGACAGGAGCGAGGATTAAGACATAAGAAAATATTAAGGGGTTCCTTCAGAAAGAGGAACGCCCTGATAAATGACAGTACTGTCAAACAACAAGGAAACTGCCGGATGGTTAGTTATCCAAAATAAGATATTATCGAAGGAGTCCCGAGGACTACCAATTACATGGAAATTAGAAAGAAGTGTCACTACCAACGTACCTTGTACCAATAACCCATCCTGCATGGCGCACTTGCCATAGCAAGTGCTACCACGATTAAGCCACACGAAAAGCCATCAAGGCGAAATAGGAGAACGCTACAGTTGTAGCATATATTAATACCGGATTGTAAATCCATAAGAACAGAAAATAGGACCTTGGAAAGGCCCGACGGCCTGACCATGATGAGATGAGGTGACACACCAGTCAACCGGGAGCGGAACTCAGACAAAGTACTAAACCATATAAATATTAGCAACGGTATAACCCACTACAACAACAACCGACAGTACGGTAAGAACACAATCCCGAACTCCAAGGGGAAAACCTAAGAGATCGCTCGGTAATGCAAGCAAAAACACTATATAAGCAATAATATACAAGGGATGTATCATAAGATACTATTGAGACTGTTGAAGCAACGACTTACAACGAAAACGGGATAAGACTCCCAGAGTGACCACTAAGAGTACCAATAACAACATTCTTCAATGAAGATGTTGGAAAACCCAGAAAATAAGGGTAAAGGAAATGAACATAAGCTATAACCTACTAAGGATTAAAAATGTACAATCCTGACAGAGGAAGCTCAGAGGACTACCCACACAGAGCGGGTATAGTCGAGCCAAATAATTGATGAATGACAGCTGATACTGTTTGTTTAACTCATTAACACCCAAGTATGATTGATCATCAACGGGTGGCATAGTCAACGGAAGTTGAACGAAGCGTTGAGATGGAAGTATAAGATGACTGGATGATATCCAACTTGGACACCGTAAGGCAAAAGCCTAATACCAACTTGTCCTTATTTGCTAAAAAGACATAAGTCTAATAAAGCGACAGGATTGTCAAAGACACTGAGTAACCTCAGAATACCCGAATAAACTTCCATAGCAGGAAGCAGGATGCAGCGACTTACCATGGAACCCAATACTACATTTAGTATGTAACCTAACGGTAGATAGTGTTCAAGGAAACGAAAACCTTTAGGAATAACCTACAGATGAGTAAGAGTACAAATAATGAACTGAGACATTAAGCACCAAGAGCCTACGAGCCAAGGATGATAACCATATCAGAGCCCGAGGCGCAATAAGTTATAAGAGAGCTTGTTTAAGCCACGAAGGAACTACAATTCGTAGATATGAACGATTACCAAACCCACGACTTAAATTGTGGAAAATGTTGCCGGGGGAAAAGCACCAATGAGAATATTGAAATAATGCTAAGGACAGGAGCGGAGAATGAACCATGCCTTTTAGGGTGGAGATACCTCTTCTTGTTGTGAGGCCATGAGTGGGAATGAACCCCTCAAAAAGGCTTTCACTTATTAGAGATGCAATACGCTTTTGTTAGAGAATGGAAACTGTAAACTTGAGATTACTTTAGAACATATCAGATACACTTGAGTAATAAGGAAGGTTGCACAGATAGACCCCATATCCAACACCCAGGATGTAAGAATTAGTAATGGTCAGAGATAAACATTGAGTGCACAACATGGCACGTCAAATGACCAATGCTCCGAAGAGCTTGTGATTCAGTGGATGACTTTCTTCAGTGATCGGTAGAATTACATGGTAGATAACGTCATAAGAAAGAAAGAAGGTGAGGGAAATCGGCCTACTTACGAATCTGAGATTGAAGCAGAACACCTTTGTATTAAGAGTGAACTATTTTACACCATGGTAACACAACCGCTATACACCGGAATGAGAGAACTCCCAGTGTGTTTACACCAAGAAGGGATTGAGTATAAGGTAAGACATTAGAATAAGTGAATAAGAGGTTGCACCATTAATGGGCAACATGGTAAGGGCCAACTACCACGGTACTGGTGGTCGTAAGTACAATAGTTAGATAAGTGGATTAAGTCATGGTGCGCGGTAAAAGTGACCGTTAGGTATGAGCCGTCAAATGTTGACACTGAGGCAATTAGATTTATGAGTTAAGACCAGTATAAGTAAGAAAATAAGATGGTAGACGAACTGAGCATTGATGCCAGTAGTCTGGACCTGGTTAGGTAAGATTTCACAGGAAGCACACTACCCATTCCTTAAGGAACTGGAAGTGCATTCCTAGTAGCATAAATATGAGAAACAAGATAAGAGGCTCTACGGAAAGAGACCTCAATTATTAAGAGACCGAATCAGTACGGGATACAGAAAGAGCTAGAGCATACAATACCAAGAACACAATAATGGATTTCCCTTGATTAACTTCAAGAAGAACAATAAATGTTATTATGGAATGATGAAGAGGAGATCGACAATAGAATACTTCATAATTAGCAATAGCTAAACGTGTGACAGACACTATGAGTTTACTAAAACGAGACGTGGGACGACTGCACCCCACAGGGGCTTGCAGGCCTGACATGCTCATTTATGAGTTAGTTGGGTAAGTAGTAATGTACCAGTAAGGTACCCCATGTATGTAAACAAGTGGTGTAAGGAACACGGGAAGTAGTCGACTCCGTACCACCGACAACGACGCAAGATCAGACAAGAGCAGCTACTACCACAAACAGTCGAAGAGAAGAATTCAGTCGAACCAGCAACACAGAGGAACCAAAGAACAGATAATTAAGGACTATGAAGTGCGAAGAGCACGGATTGTTAAGTACAGACATTGGACATGTCTTAAGATGTAAGGGATTAAGACTGTAAAGCGCAATGCGCACTAAACAGTAGTTTCAAATTAAGGATCATCCTCAGACCAAAGGTCAGTTGAGGGGAACAATTTAGACATTCGAGAAAATACTAAGAGTATGAGCATAAGATCTTCAAGGAGAATGGATAGACGAGTTACAACTCATTAAGGCCGTGTATATATAAAGATAACACGTGACCATTGAGGGACCTTTAGTGCTAAACCATAAGCACGCAAGAGAAAGATATCCGATACTGTAAAAGGATAAGAGAGGCAAATAAACCTAAAACTATCAGAGTCGCGCAGCGGAAGCTAGCAGACCACTACCTTTGAGATTAGACCAAACTAAGTTAAGGAAACGGTATAAGTACCGTTAAGAATCCTCGATACAGAGACTAAGTCACTTCTGATCAAATTATAAGTAAGATAGATGACGTCGAAGCTAGAATGCTTGGTGAGAATTAGACATCTTGAACTTATGTTCAAGAATCTGATGGTGTTGATTACGTGGGCGTAATCCATTTTAAGGGGGGTAGAGCGAAAACCGCTTATCGTATGTTTGAGTACTTAGTACATAAACTACGGTGTGTATAGCACACAA
Organism: Limonium bicolor; assembly: GCA_023374045.1. Lineage (NCBI taxonomy): Eukaryota > Viridiplantae > Streptophyta > Magnoliopsida > Caryophyllales > Plumbaginaceae > Limonium > Limonium bicolor. The sequence continues at coordinate 94,778,980 of CM041776.1, forward strand.
AAGAATATGAGAATATGTTTTACACAAACATTTTGAGATAAATCATGGTGATTGCACACAGAAGATGTGAATGCCATACATATTAAGTACCTGTCTTGTTAACTCCGGTGTGAGTACAAGTTAAGAGAATTAAGGAAGAGGATTAAGGAGACTTAAGAAATAAGGAATATATGAGGTATGAGTCGATATGAGACTATGTGCGAGATAAGAATAAGATAACATTATGAGATACAATTTGATATGATTATGAGTTAGGAAATAGTAATGCTATGTGGTATGAGACGATGGAAGTTGGTATGAGACTGATATAGAATTTAGTAGGAATTTAAGTCTTGAGGTAATTACTAAGAGATGAATTGGGAATGTTTGATGGAATGAGTCCACACTTTGGAGATGTATTGATTATGATTAGAAGAACTAAAAATATAGAAAATTGGACATGAGTGAATTATTTGGATGTTTGAAAATGACGTGGGAGGTGGAACTTGATTTTCTAGGGATCAAGGGAAACCAAACACAAATTGGGGTGGAAGGATAGTTCTACACTGATGCTGATCACATCAGGGTTGGATGATTCCTGAAACTCCCTACCAGTGGTAACAATTAAATCACACTAAGAATAGAGGCCTTAGGATAAAATGAAATTGGAGTTGTTTGTATTTTTAATTAGAGGAATTATTCCTCACATGACCTCGTAAAAAGGATTACCTTTTTACTGAGTCTCGCCTATGAAGTCGAGGACGCACGAGCCTTTGTCTTCGGACTGGTGACATGGGGAGAGCAGAGTGTTTTGTATTCTGGCCCATGGTGACGAGGACGAATGAGCCATTGTCTACGGACCGGTGACATGGGAGAATACGATGGAAGTTATGTGAATGTTTTAATCATCAAAAAGGAACAAAAGAATTTTGAGTGCTATACATGCGTAAGCATATTGTGTAATATTTAAGAATAAGCATATGGTGGACCTAAGGATTCAATGAGTTTAAGTATACATATGTATGATCTATATGATCTAAGGAATGAGGTAATGCATGTATTCTAATGAGATAGGATGCATGGGAACTTTGGGGACAAAGTTCTTTTAAGGGGGGTAGATTGAAATACCCAAAACCTAAGTATGCGATGTAAACATCAAATCATGATGTAGAAAGGCTAAAATATGCCTTAGAAAGATTGGTAGACAATTTAAACCAAGGAAAACATAAAAAGAGCCTTAAGGGCAATTAGGGTAAAAATGTGCTCTAAGCTTGGAGAGACTTGGGTGAGTACCCAAATATCATGATAAGACCTTAGTAATATTATAATGGTCATTTTAAGTCAATTAGCAAAGAAAACCAAGCTTGAAAACAAGTTAAAACACAAAATGTGCTATAAGAAGTCTTAAAGCACATTTTTGAGAAATTGTCTTAGAATTGAGTTTTGAGTGGCTAAATGTCCATCATTACTCTTTAATCAACATGTGTACTAATTAGTATCACATTAGGAGGTCTAAATCAATGGGAAATCAAAAATTTCAGAAATATGTGCACTGATTAGTGAATAGTGCAAAATAGTGACTAGTTTAAGTTTTAATCAACTTAAGTCAATTAGTTGGTCAAACAAGACCATAAATATCTTGTTCATAATGAGGGGGCCGGTATTTCTAAGGGAGGATGAGTCACCATAAGTAGTCAAATAAGGAAGAAAAGAAGAGATAAGTAAAAGAGTACTATTTGCTTTATTAAAGCAAATACCTTATATTAGCCACCTTTCTTCTTCTCTCTCTTCATTTCTCTTCTTCACACGGTTCCACCATCTTCTTCCTCCCTTCATTCACGTAGGAGCAGCACCCATGGCAACACCACCTTGCCTTGTCCATAACTTACTCATTTTAGCTCCAAATCAAAAACTACACATATTTCTCTTAGTTTGGCCAAGACCTATCTTTCTATCTTTTCAAATCTTTCAAAGCTCCATTTTGGTGCCAAGAGGAAACTCCATTGATGGAGGAAAATCAAGTTTGAAGAGCTCATTAGCTTCTCCATTCTCTTAAGGTAAAGAAAATGTAAGAAAAACCATGTTTCCATCATTTCTTGTACATGGCCGAAAATTCCTTCTCATGGGGCTATGTTTTTATGCCTTGTTCTAGCTTGATTTATTCACCAAGGACTAGTGGAGGTCCTATTTCATTCAATGCCCAAGTCTACTTTGAGACTTCAAGGTAATCATCCACTTTTATGCTTTAGAACACATTTCTAACCTAGGTTATCATTCCTTGAGGTTAGTGCATTGTTTAGTACTCATATGAGTAATTGAATATTGATTAGAACATTGGCAAGGGGAATTTAAGTGGTGGCCGAGATCTATGCAAGAAGAAGGTCTAAGGAAGAGATTAAGATAAGCTTGAGAAAACAAGGTAAAATGCTTACCTAATGGTAGTTTAAGATTAAGGAATGTGGTTTAGATAAGTACCAATGTAGCTTAGAGCTTTCATTGTGTATTGGGTTATATAACCTAAGAAAAAGAACTTAAACAAGCTTATGAACTTGTGATTAAGGAGCTAATGAGAATGAGTTAGTAATATAAGTTTAAGGTGGATTTTAAGAGCATTATAACTACTATAAGATTGATGAGTGTATTTGCAGGTTGAAAGCTTATATATGTGGGAAATTCAGTGTTTAAGTTTAAGTCATTTAAGGGCCTAAGAGCCATGTCATTTAAGAGCCTTAGTGCTATGCAATTTAAGATTATTGCAATATAATGAGTTTGTTGTGAATGAGTTGGTTTGGGTGATGAGATATGATGAGAAAGAACTTGAGGTGTGTGAGATGGTTAAATGAGGAAAAATAATGTGTTTGGGCATGCTATGATGCTAGAGGTGCTATGGCAAAATTTGAGTAGAAAATAAGTGTTTAGGCGATGGTGGTGAATTAATATGACCTAGGATTTACTAGGAGTCATTATGAGGAATTTGAGTGGAGATTAGTTAACTAAGGAGTTCTTGAGGTTTAGAATGACCTAGAGATGTCTAGGAGGAATTAGAGGAATGGTGAGTGTTTTTGAACACACCAAAATCATGAGATGAGGAATGTAAGACTTGTGCATAAGTTTAAGGAGAAGGTGTAATGCTTAAGGTGATTTAGATATGTTCTAAGGGAATTTAATGACTAAGGAAGTACTAGGAAGTCTTAGAGGTTGTCTTGATGAAAAAGGGGTGAGATAAAGTGTTGTAATGAGTTATAATGATTTAGGCATTACTTTGAAGGATTTAGGAATCAAGAGAATGTAATTGAGTGTTTAGGACTTAGGCAAGTGTTGGTAAACAACTAGGAAGGAAATAAGGTGTTGATGGATGGAAGCTTAAGCTTGTGAAGGAACTTTAAGTAAATGCATAAAAGAATTTTCGATGGTGAAAGATGCTTGGGAGATGATGTTATAGTGGTGAGGAAAACATTTGGCATAGTGGTTACATTAGGTATGAACCACCACCTAGAACCTAGAGGAGAACATTACAAGTGTTAGCATTATTACAAGGAAAATGCATAATGACTAAGGTGGATCTTGGTGGAAGATTTAATGTGTTTAGAGGAGGGCTTAAGGTGTATTTGAGGTGCCCAAATGAGGTTATAACATATTAGGATATATGAGAAGAAGTTCGGAGTTGAAAAGAGAATTTAGAAACAAGGTTCTGGAGCCGACCGACCTTAGGACCGGACTTGGAAGGTCGGTCGAGCTCAGTTTACACTACCGGAGAAAGTTTTTGGAATGGACCGACCTTGGGACCGGACTTACAAGGTCGGTCGGGCATGTATTTTGTACGGTAATAACTCTCTGGAATCGACCGAACATAGGACCGAACTTGGCAAGTTCGGCCGAGATTAAATTTCCCTCGGGGAAACTCTCGGAATGACAGCGACCTTGGGGACCAGACTTGCAAGGTCGGCCGGGGTAATTTTCACAACGGAAGTGTTCTGGTGGACCGTGACCTTAGGTAAGGTCGGTCGGAAGTTCGGTCGGCCCCTAAAAATAAAAAAAAAGGAAATTTTAAATTCTAAGAAAGGTAATAGGTAATAAGGTATACCTCTGGTAGGGTGGTAATGATTAGGACCCTAGGAACTTAAGGGATTAAGTTAAGTTAAGTATAAACTTAAAAGTTTAAGGTTAAGTTGTAAGATTAAGTTGTAAGACTAAAGAGGTGTTAGGTGGGAATCACGAAGGGATTAAGTAAGTTAACCAAGTTAAGTAAGTTGGATTAAGTTTAAGTGATTAACAACCTAAAACTGAATGAATGTTTTAGGACTTGGGGATTGGACTCCGGAGGAGAGTAAGCAACCGAAACGACCAACGGTGAACGTACAGTTCTCTTGTGACCTGCTTGCTAACGAGGTGTCCCTTGGCTTGTGTACTATTTATTTTTGTGTGCTCACTAAACAAGATAAAGCATGCAAACCGAAATATATTATATTTATTGTATTGTGTGTGATGTTTGAAAACTAACACAACATACCGTGAGAACTTACTAACCAATGTTTAGTAAGGAATTGAGTGAGACTAAGGAACGCCCCTAATAAGGGACGATATGAACCGAAAGAGTTAACAAACAAACAGGTCTTGAGATTACTACTAACTGGAACTTGAGTGAGGAAACCCGGGACCGATCTCCGGTCATGCATGCTAAGGAAAGGGGGTCATTATCTATAGCAGATTCGACCTCCTTAAGGACTTGTCTTCGGACTTGTAGCCTAGGGCCGGTTGCCGCTCAGCTGTGCTGGACTCCCGTCCAGAGTAGGTGGCATTAAGATGGTGCGGTGGGATCACCTAATCCCAGGTTCGATTAAGCTAACCATTCCCTTCCCGGAACGGTTTGTATTGAGATTAAGTTAAGATTAAGGCTAAGGTAGGTTAAGATAAGTTGCAACCATTCCTTTTAAAGGATGGTTTGTATTATTAAGATTAAGATGAGGTTAAGATAAGTTGCAACCATTCCTTTTAAAGGATGGTTTGTATTATTAAGATTAAGTAAGTTACATCCACTCCTTATTAAAGGATGGTTTTTCTAGATTAAGATAAGACTAGATTGAGGTGAGATAAGGAGGGACTAAGATTAAGAGGGAACATTACTTAAGGAGTTAAATAACTAACTCTCTAATTAAGGGAACGCATTTAAGTCGTTCATTGTGTGTGAACTTTGATTGTTCATATTTGGATTGTTGTTTACAGCATTTACTATTATGTTGTGCTTCTAATCAACCTCCATGCTATCGACAATTAGTCGTCGTAGCCACGTTAGCTTGGGGGCCATGAGAGGATCGTACCAGCATTCGTGCTGACCCCCTTTGGGGGCTGTTTTTACTACACAGGTACATCAGGAAGCGGCCGTCGCGAGAGTAAGAAGGGGGTACAAGTGTTTCGGGTTAAGTGTGACCTACGAGTTGTGCATGTACACTCGTATGGAAATTTGAGTTAGTAAGATGTATAGGACGTGAGGGGGGTTGTAAGAGGGATATGTAATTGGTTAAGGTTGTTGTACTAATGTTCGGTATATTCTGTAGTCAGACCGTGGCAAGGTCCTGGATTGTAAAGAATTCCGCTGTGACATGTTTATATATATACTGTTAAGTTGCGAGACCACATCTGGATTGAGTTGGGGTGTTACACCATGTTTAACCTCATGCCCAAGCTCCATTTGAGCTCCAAATCAAAAACAAATCACATATTCTTCTTCCTCTCATCTTCCTCTATCATCCTCTCTTTTCAAAATTCCATAAGGAAGAAGTTGACCTCCATGGGTTTTCCCCATTTGAAGAGAAAATGGCACCAATGTGAAGCTTGGAGTCTCCTCTTTCTTCTAAGGTAAAAATTTCCAAGAAAAAGTCATTTCCCCTTCATCTCTTGGTGTAATTGATTTTTCACCATTTTTAATACCTTGTTTTCTCCTTGTTCTTGAGCTCCAAATTTATCCTTCAATGGTGGAGTAGTTCCCTTCTTGATTCAAGGGAGAAAATCCCTCTTAAAAAGCATCAAAAGGTAAACCCTAATTCTAGCCTTTGATTTAATTGAGTTTCTAAGGGTTTAGATAATTAATGGAGTGTGTTTTGTGTTCTTGGATGTTGGGATGGAGTTTGGGAACTCCATACCCTCTTAATCGATTTTTGGAGGAGATGAGGAGCAAGAGGTGAATTAAGGGGCTTGTGAAATTAAGGTAAGGAATCCACCTTAAACCTTGTTATAATTGTTTAAGTGTTTGGGATGGGTAAACAATTTAAATGAACCCAAATTATGGATTGAAAACTATGTTGTAATGTGTTTAGTTGATGTTAGAAGAGGTTGTGAATTAATGTTGAATTGAGAGCCTTAAGAGCCAAGTGTTTTTGAAGTTGAGTTTATATTGTGTTCATGAGGATTTTTGGTGATTATGTTGTTGTTGATGAGATTTGAGGATTTGTAATGTGCTGTTAGGAACCCTTGAAAGGGTGTGGCTAGATTAGGATGAGAAGGAGGAAAATTGATGAGGATGGATGTAAAGTTTATGGGGAGGTTATGGCAAAATTTTAATGGAAAATGAGTGTTTGAGGATGGTTTAATGGATGAGAGAATTTAGCTATTCAAATGGGATGTTTAGTGTTGAGTAGAGTGGACGGTTGGTTTTGTAATGGTGGATAAATAATGGAGTTAGGAGAGTGCAAGAATGATAGCAAAATGGTGCTAGATGACTTGGGATTTCAAGGAGTGGGTATGGATTTTTGGAAGTGCAAATATAGGTGAAAATTTGCCCTGTTAGCTGGACTTTTGGGTACGTCCGAACTTCCGTCCGGACTTGGAAGTTCGGACATGCCCCGTCGTTTTATAAAATTTTCGGAGTTTCAGTTGTGTCCGAACTTCCGTCCGAACTTGGAAGTTCGGACACTCGAAAAATTTTCCCAGGCTATTTAGTCTCGACTTGTGTCCGACCTTTGATGTCCGGACACAAGTTCGGACGCCTGTAAGTTTTCTTCAGTTTTGGCCTCGACTTGTGTCCGAACTTGGAAGCTCAGACACAAGTTCGGACAGGTAGAATTTTTCTTTGGTTTTTGCCTCGACTTGTGTCCGAACTTCGAAGCTCGGACACAAGTTCGGACATTCGTCAGTTTTCACCCATTTGAGTCTCGACTTCCGTCCGAACTTCAAAGCCCGGACACAAGTTCGGACATAGTGTAAGTTTGAGCAAAAATTTTGTTTAAGGGTAGGAAATGATATCCAACGATGGGGATTAATATGTGATGATGTTATAAGGTTGTTAAGGATAAATAAAGTGAGTTATAATGGTAATTGAGTGGCGAAAAGTTGTAATAAAAATGTAAAGTGATGAAACTATCGAACGGGGTTAATCATGGGCGCGTTGGACGTTAAATAATTATATTATACCCCGATGTTGATAAAGATAGTTATAATGTTATAAGTTATTCAAAGAGTTTCAAGGAACATGTGAAGGCACAGTAGAGTGCACCTTCGGTGACAGGTATGGTTTTCTTGCAACCTGTGTCCTACCGGATTACACCGGCTTGTATGCCAATGTGTTTTTCTGTGTGTTTGCCACCTTGCAAGATAAAGCATGAAATGAGTTTACAGTAATTCATTATTGTGGCGTAATTAATTCCGATACCGCTTAACCTTAGTTATGTGTTAAATAATAGTTAACCGACTTTAGGTTCACATAAGAGATCGGTATTCGGAATAAACGTCCCAACCCATGGGAACGTTCTAACTACGGCTATTCGTGTGTTAGTGTATGTTGTTATTATGAGTGATGTATGTGACTTGTTGGATATGTTGTTGTTGTTATTGGATACAGTTATTCATGTTTGTTAAAAAGGGATATTACTCCCCATATGTGTCTAACCGAGTTAGTAACACTATGTGATGTATGTATGTGATAAGTTCCATAAGGGAACCTTTAACTAATAAGTATATGTTATGTATGGAGAGGAATCCGGTCATTCCGGTCGCGCGTATTGTTTGGGAGTTAATATATATATTTGAATTAACTCCCATCCTGTTATGTTAGGGTTGTTTTCCTTCATTGGATTTCGACCTCCCACTAGCTTAGCCAAAGCATACCTACCCAACCTCCACATCGGGCTAGGAGGGAAATTACGTATAATGTTGGTAGGGTGTCGATGCCTAAGTTCGCTTCGACTCCCTCTTTGTTATGTTACGGTTGTTCTTCCTCCTGGAATTACAACCACCCACAAGCTTAACCAAGGCTTACCTACCTCATCACTATTGGAGTTAGGGGGAAACTACGTATGTTTGATCGGTCCTATATGAGGCCGCCACTCAAGTAAAGGAAATGTATGTATGTTGTGCTCGGGCTTATATCACCCCGGCATTCCCTAAATAAAGTTTACTCCTCTCAGAGGAGAGAAATTAGTTGAGTATGTTATAAAGTGAAGTGTGTTGTTATTGAGTGTGTGTGTTAATTTGTGTTTGTGCCCTATTAATGATTGTTTGCCATAAGCATGATATGTGTGTGAGTTTGTGCATGTTTGAAATAAATCAACCGTATGCTAAGACGACAAATAGTTGTGCTGGCCCGGTAGCATGCGGGCTGCGGGATTACCATACCAGCAAAGGTGCTGACCCCCTTTGGGGGCTCCCATACTTTTCAGGTACAAGGAACTGGAAGCCGTTCGAGAGTAGGACGGGTAGTGTTGTATGTGGTAGTCATGAGAATTGTGGATGTATTATAGGTGTAGTAAGACCGAAAATGTATCGGCGTTAGTTGGTAACTTACTCGTACACTGTATGTAAGTGTATAATGACTGTTGGACATGGAACGGGATTAATGTGTAGTCGCTCGGAATTTAGTCCATCAGACCAGTACAATGTATGTATGTTAGCCTTGTTAGCCACGTGGGTGGCTAACGGCGTGTAACACCAAAGAGTTAAGTGATGTTGTGAGTTATGAATTCGCTTCGTTATGTTGTTAAGTGTGTTGTTAGTAGTTTGGGTGTTACAACATAACATACTTACATGATAACCTCGAACTCAATGGTCCGGGTATCTTACAACAACATTCGTACACATATAGCAACCCTTGGACTCTCTGGTCTTGGGTAACAAAACACATTTAGACACATAGGTCTTGATAACATAACAGCCTTTGACACATAGGTCCATGTAACACAACAATTTAGACTCATAGGTCTTGATAACATACACACTTTTGGAACTCAAGGTCAAAATAATATTTATTACACATACCACACAACATGTCATAGCATGTATAGCAATCAAAAATATCTTGATATCACTGTGATCCCGCAGAACCCGGTCGCGATGGACACCTTCCGTCCCCGTGCCTTTGGGAGATCAAAACAATCACTTAAATTTAATTTTTTTTTTGTGAGGTTAAGTAAAAACTTTAATTATGTAAAGTATTTATCGACGCTTTATAAATACCAATCCAAAATCCTTTTTGAAAACACATACAACTCCAAGTCCAACTTATGCTCTTTGCTCTTTTCTTTTCTTAGCGTGGTTATTTGTGACCACTTATAGGGAGCTTCAAGAATCATCCAACCCTGATGTGATCAGCATCAATGTTGAACTATCCTTCCATTCCAATTGTGTTCGGCTTCCCTTGATCGCATGCAAATCAAGTTCCACCTCCCACTTCATTTTCAAGCATCAATTAAATCACTCATTTCCAATTTTCTATCTTTTAAATCATTCTATTCATGATCATAACATCTCAAGGTATAGAACTTCGTCTTCAGTTATTTCCATACACTTTAATGTTGTTACCTAGGGAATCTTATTCTCACTAGGTTCTATGTCAGTTTCATACCCTTTCGTGAATCACTATATAATATATATACACATATTTTTATCAAAATACCACACACAGTTTCACATTTAATACACTGTCGGGGTTTTTTTTGTTCCCTGGTGTTTTCTCTACTCCCCACACTTGTACTATCACACCAATTGTTAACAAACAAACACACTTATCACAATGGTATTCGCATCTTCTGTGCGCAATTACCACATTAAACCATGAATGAATGCGTATGTTTACATAACACACACAACCAATCATCAAAACAAATTATTTTGTGCTATGCACAACATAAATCACGTACACTTGTACGGTAATACACACTAAGTGGTTTTGCGCTTTACCCCCCTTAAAAGGGATTACGCCCACGTAATCAATCACTAAACATTGGCTTAAAATGTTTTGCCGTCGTGAAGTGTTTTAACTTCCACGCGGTCTCTTACACAATGGATTCTGATTGAGGATCTTAACCATATTGGCGGTTTAGTTCCTAAACCAAGAATTCTCATTGAAGTTTGTTTAAACTCTTAGTTAGTTTCGATTCTGGCCTGTTAGGCTTCTAGGCGTTAATAATTAGCCATTCACTCATGTTCACCATGTACATTCAACACTTGAATCACTGGCTCACTAGTTTCTGCTGTGAAACTCCAATAACTGTAGAGCTTAATTGCCTCATTTGTTATTCTTACTATATTGTACATCCCCAATTGTCACCTTCATCTTGGTAACAATGGTTTCTCAACCGACGCGTGGTATCTCTTACCGTTAGCGAATTCGGTGAGTTATAAACTTTCTATCCACTTCCATAACAATTTACTGTGTATACAGCTATGTATTTCACAATGATTGACTTGTTCCTTTCCGACTTACTGTCAGTTGAGATTGAGCTACTACCTAGTGTGTAGTGCTCTCTCAGCTATTTACAACATTTGGGGTATATTCCATACCGATATTTGGCAGTTAGTGCTACTGTAGTCAATTAATGTTAATCATGTCTCCACATTTGGTTTTGTACAAGTACTCTTTTATTGGTGCGGCCTTGCATTTCCTATGCATCGGCCATTATAACATTATTCCTCCACAATTAGCATGTTTCCAATTCCTAGCTCTCCCACTCGATCATTACTGCGCAAGTGCAATACCAAAACACTCAGTCATACAGTGCAGAGGCGTAAACTCTTGACAGTAAATCCCTTATGCGATTCGCCATGGAATTCACACTGAGTTCCTCATCACATAGTACCTACCACTGGCTTATTGCCCAGTCTGTTTAACATCGCTTACCTTGCATCTCCACTGAGTTTAACTCATAACTGGTCTTATCTGCCACATTATTACTCAATAACATTGATACAACGGTCGCCAGCTGCGAACCGTGCTCTTTGTATAACATAACACTAACTTGCATGGTCTATTTACTGTCACATTAACTTCCACAAATATATTTACATCCTTTGTATTATGGTTCGTCATTCATTTGGATGACTACTGAATGTTCCTTGAGCGTTGCTCACTCGAGTCATAAACCGGCGTTACTTAGCTCGGTGCTTTACTTTATACACATACTACTAAACTAACTGCTCTTAAATCGTAATAATATTGTCCACAGCATATTTCTTGAGCTTGGTACACATAACTACCGCTCCTGCGGTCTCACAATATTGAGAGGTATCCCCATTCTTGATGCAGTGGTTCGTTCTCCACTCTATTCACTTATATAACATAAACTTTTGCAATCAATCTAATTTACATAACACATTTTATTTGTGGCCTATAAGCCTTATTGCTTCGAGCTCTGTCCATTGTGGACTACTCATACACATTTACTTTCCTGTACAACATTACATGGTTTGGATATCATTTTGAGCTCCATGACAAGGTCGTTGCATTCCGTTTCCTTTCATGAGATGTCAGTCTGTCTCCTGACAACTTATGTCTAAACTGGGTGTTAGTTTCAACCCTTGTGCTTCTATCATGTCATTTCGTGCAACAATTGTTGATGTGAACACCCTTCAAGGATTGCTCCTGGGTGTTATAAGTTATGCTTTTATATCTGGTTCACACTTATTGGTATATTAAGTTAGCCACGCCGTTTGCGTTCTTAACTGGCTTATTATCTTCTTCTATGAAGATCAACCTTTCTTGGTAGTGTAGGTACCCATTCTGGGAGTTTCATCCCGTTCATTGCACATTAATGTGTCCACATTAGGCATCTGCTTAGCCATGGACAGGCTGGGTCTCGTTCCAGCTATCATGTTTATCCCTGAGGATCCTTAAGACGTATACGATGTCTTTACATTACAGTTAGTGCACTTCGCACCTCCTGACTCTTAAATATTTCGTTGAAAGGAATTCACTAATTCCTTTAGTCTCATTACCTTAGCCGAGTTCCTTAACTTCAACCTTCCTTGTAATCCTTAGCTCCTGTTTGACTTATATTACTGACCGTAGTACGGAGTCGACTACTTCCCGTGTTTCGGACTCTACTCGTATACATATGTGGGGTACCATACTGATACATTGCTACTTACCCAACTAACCCATAAGTAGGTCTGTCAGGCCCACAAGCTCCTATCGGAGTGCGGTCGTCCCACATTACAGTTGGTACACTCGTAATGTCCGTTACACGCCTAGGTGAAGTATTCTGTTGTCAACTCCCTTATATTGTCCTGTGACAATATGCACTCTGTGCTTCCCGAACTTAATCGAGGGTAAGTTTATCCACTGTTGTATCCTTGTCAACTGTCCTTGGTTTTACTGGTTTGGTTTAAAAGAAGGTTAGAAAGAAGTATTGGTTTGAAAGAAAATTCGGTTTTGAAAGAAAAGAGTTTGAAATAAATCTGAGTTAAAAGGAAAATTCTCATGGTTTCACAATGTCTTCTTGCCTTAACCAAGTCTAGCTTCTTGCTGACTGGTGTACTTCCAATTATAGAGGTTAGGCTATCAAGCCCTTCCACGGTTATGATGATCTCACCTAACTTCATGGTACTTTACTAAGTACTTTGTAGTTGTTAAAACTTCCCCGAACAGCCCTGTTATAGCAGCACTTGCCATGGCAAGTGCGCCATGCTAACTGGCTATCGGTTCAACACATACTGGTTGTGGTATTGTTTTCACCCATACTGTCATCAGTGGCCTTGTTGGCCCTCACTTGATCCTATATTCTTGACAATTAACCCTCTGGGCGACTTCTCACTGTATTCACATGATAATTATTAACTGGGGTGCCTCCCATTCTTGGAGACCCCTTTTTCTTAGTATTATATCTCATTCGTAGCCCATTCCACGTATTTGTTGTGGTTACTGAGACTTGTCTCTTGTTTGGGCACTACGTTGTAGTTCCTTTGTCGGTTGGTATACCGTTGGTGTATTATTTAACAACTGTGGTTCCGTAGACACTCGTCTCGGGTTTCATTAATCCACTTCTTGCCTGTTGCACGGTTGGTGCGTTGCAAGCTGGTTGTTCTCGACTGCTCAGCATGTCGACCCAGGTTGCCGGAAATTCTGTTCTTCTATACACAAGATTCTTCATTCTTCGCTATTAAATGCGGTTAGCATTGTTCAGATGGAAACCGTCTCCGGGATTCCCACCTCTCGGGATTTATCGTATGATAGGTTCTCCGTACCTTTAGAGGTATTTAATAACAACCAGATCGGGTATTCCCGAGTATGAGAGGACTTTCATCTCTCTGGCGTTCTTTCCCCAAGTTATATACAGGAATTATGGAGGGCGGGACGGATATTGTAGGTTTCCAGTACACACTGGTAATACCTAACTAGCGTATCTCTCACGCTATCACTCAACCCTTAACCCAAGGTACTAAAATCCTAACTCGGTACTTCCTAAGCTCGGTAATTCAGTCATCAGAGCGATACTTCGCTCTGATACCACTTTTTGTAACACCCCATCCAACAACAAACGCATAACAACATTCTGCAGCGGAAAATATACTACCTCACATTACTTAACTCGTTGGTGTTACACGCCGTTAACCACCCACGTGGCTAACAAGGCTATTACATAAACATTGTACCGGTCTAATGGACTAGATTCCCGAGCGACTACACATTATTATCCTATCCATTAACCACAAAACATACACATACCTTCCAACTGTACCGAGTATTCACAAACTGATCCCGATAACAATTTCGGTCTTACTACACCTACTGTGTATATACAACTTGAATGATTACCCATGTACAACGACTACCCCGTCCTACTCTCGAACGGCTTCCAGCTCTTTGTACCTGAAATAGGAAAAGAAGAAAAAGGGTGGCCCCCAAGGGGCTCAGCACCTTTGCTTGTATGGTAATCCCGCAGCCCACATGCTACCGGGCCACGCACAACTAATTGTCGTCTTAGCATGCGGTTGATTATATTTAAATCATGCATGTAACTTAAAACACCAACACGAATCATTCCCCTCAATGGGCTCAACAAACAGATAACATATTCATACTTGATAGGTCACTCATGGTATTCATTACCCCTAGAGTGTTTCTCCTCTAATGGAGCTACTTCCTTAATAGACGACAACTACCCATTAATCGGGTTATCCTTAAACGCCTCTTATCACAAACTAGGATCATATGCATGATCCACATACTCCACACTTTACAACATATAACATACACTACATAACAACACCTTTCACGTTACAACGTGCACATAACAACATCGCAATAGAGATTGCATTACAGCAACAACACATAACATAACGGGAGCGGTTCTCCTAGGAACCGACCCCAAACATTGTTGATTCACTGGTGAGCCTAGAGAATGTTGCCAGTCTCATGATAAGCTCGTTACATAACTCGTTACCGTCTCGTTAAATGAACGGATAACTTAACACAAGGTGTCTCGGATATAGTGATCCAAGCACACCGAACAAACATAACATAGTATGCCCCTGTGGCCCGACGTGAGTCAGTAAATAGCCTTGGTTAAGCTAAAGGGAAGGTTGGGAACCAAATTGGAAAACAACCATAACATACAGAGAGGATCGAACCTGATATGACAATGACCCCCATACTCACACGCGTGGCCGGAACAGACCGGACTCCTCACTTCCCCCGTTAGCACTTGTTAGAAGTTCATCATTGAACTTAATTAAACAATCACAACATTGGGTTAAGTCTTGTTAGACACACACACAAGGGAAGGGAGAGTCATACATTCACACACAACATCACACACAAACATCACATAACTAACTCACGCATAGCCGTGGTTAGAACGTTCCTTAGGTCGGAAACGTTATCACCGGATACCGTTCTCTTACGTTTACCTAATAGTGGTTAACTAGCCCTTCAAGCGCATTCGAGGTTACCGGTATCGGCACGTAAACATACAACAACAGTAACGACTGTAAACTCGTTTCATGATTTATCTTATAACGTGGCAAACACACAGAAAAACACATTGGCATACAAGCCGGTGTAATCCGGTAGGACACAGGTTGCAAGAAAATCATACCTGTCACCGGAGTCCACTTTATCATGTCCACTTATGTTCCTCGAGCAATTCTCATACAACTGATAACATTACATGTACTTTTATTAACATCGGGGTAACATGTTTGTTTAAAGTCTAATGCTTGTAACTTATCCCCGTTAACTTAGTTAAATAACTTCACATTTTAACTTATTTTACCTTTACATTTTAATGCGACTTTTCCCCCACTAAATTGTCATTATAACTCATTTAACATGTCCTTAACAACCTTGTAACGTCATTACTTAATAATCCCCATCATTACATCTCATTTTATAACCTTAACATTTAAATCATCTTACTTAACTTAATCTCTTAAGTCCTTTTATAATTATTTTTCTAATCATCAATACTCTCTTAATGGCATACCACTAATACCACTTAACATTATTAAAATTTAATTTTTTTTACAAAGGCCAACCGACCCACCGACCGATCCACCCCCTGGGTAGGTCGGCTGCAGAGAGTATCCAAGTTCACAGTTTCAGCCCGACCGACCCAGACTGGGGTCGGTCCCCTGGGTAGGTCGGTTGTAGAACCTCTCCTAAAAATGCCTATCTTATTCCAAACTCCTCCACAAGTTCCCTTATATGTTCTAACACCATTTGGGCACTTAAACACCCTTTTAAATCATCCATTAAACTCTTTAGTTGACCCACCATCAAGCTCCTTGATCATTCACTCAAATTCTTGCAAAATTCCTAACACTTGTAATGTTTTTCCCTAAGTTCCTAAGTGGTGGTTTATGCTTATGATAACAACTAACTAAAATGTTTTCTCACCACCATCACATCTACTCCAAGCATCATTTCTCACAAACACCTCCATTACACAACTCCTTCTATATCCACAAGTTTACACTTAGACCTTCACAAGGCATTACTTTTCCTTTGTTTACCAAAACTTTAACAAGACTTAATACTTCACATATCATAACTTTGGTGTGTATAAAACACTCATTTGATTTCTAAATCCTCCAAGATTATGCCCAAGGCATCTTAACACTTAAGAACACCTTAATTCTCCATCTTCACACTTAACCATTCCTAGCACATTCTAGGTCATAAAATCTCATTACAACACATGAACTCCTTTGTTCATCAACTAAATTTTGCCATAGCTTCTCTTGTATATTCTCACATCCAAACACTTAGGTTTTTACCTTATTCCATTCAAGAACACCTACAACCACCAAGAGTATTCTCACACACAACATTCACCAAATTTTACACTACATGTAACACCCCTACATCGTACTTCACAACTAAATGATATCGCAGCGGAAATAAATAACTAAACAATAACTAACGCTTCGGTGCTACAACGCCGTCAACCACCCACGTGGTTGACAAGGCAAAATAAATACAAGTGTACCGGTCTGATGATCAGACTCCCGAGCATAAACTAAACCATAAATACATCATATACAATACGGAGTATTTAATTACATCCTTTCACTGTAAGCTTCCAATGTACCGTCATAGTAGTTTCAACGGAATCAAAATACAATGCCACGGGAGCACAGACGCATCCCGGGCTCAACATCCAAAATAAACCAAAATACAACTGCAGCCTAGATCCTACAGCCACTCTGCTTCCTCGATCCTCATCCTGCAGTAAAAATATGGAGCCCCCGAGGGGGTCAGCAACCCTTGGCTAGTATGGTTAACGCGCAGCCCATCGGCTACCGGGATACGCGCAACTAATTGTCATGATAACATGACATTCATTTTATACATAACATAACATAATATGTGGCATAGCATCAATAGTGCATAGCACAACATCACATACACAGTGGATCTTCTTTCCACAATAACAAACCAAGAAGGTTAAACATAAGAGCCTAGAGAATGATTCACCCTCATGTTAAGCTCGTTACACACACTCATTACCATTCTGTTATTCGAATGAGTAACTTAAATCACAGATGGTTCGGATATAGTGACCCGAACACACCACACAAACACATGTTCCCACTAAACCGATCATAAGTCAGAATAGGTAAGCTTTGGAGGAAGCTAGCGGGAGATCGAACGCCAAATTAAGGAGAACAATCTTAACAACATAAGAGTCGAATCTGATTCAGATATCTACTCTTAACTTACATGCATGACCGGACAACCGGATTCCTCACTTCCCAGTTAGCACTTGTTAGAAGTTCACGGTGGAACTTAACAAACATTACACAACAGGTGGTAAGTCTTGTTAGACACACACAAGGGAAATGAGTCACATCATAACATCACAATAGTACGAACAACTATAAACTCATTACATGTTTAAGTCTTATAACCTCATAAACACACAGAAAAACATACAACACACAAGCCGGCGTAAACCTGTAGGCAACAGACTGCAAGAAAACCATACCTTGGTCCTTGCCTCGATTTGTTTCCACCGTAGGTCACTCCTATACATGATTCAAGAATGTCGGTTAATTAACTTACTTAACTTCAAATTTACTAAGTGTTTAACATGATTATTTGACATGTTTAAATGTCTAACTTACCCTAGGTTACCTTCATTATACCCCCCATGGTTAACTACATAAGTCACATTCTTTTCTGTTTTTTTTTTTACAAGTTTTGGTCCGACCGACCTTACCGACCGACCTTGCACAAGGTCGGTCCATTCCAGAACATATTTCGGTCAAAATTTCTACTCCGACCGACCTTGTAAGTTCGGTCGCATGTTCGGTCCATTCCCGAGAGTTTCTTCCCTTTGAAAATTCAGCCCGACCAAACTTGCCAATTCCGGTCCCATGTTCGGTCGATTCCAGAAACTTAATCCGTACACAAAATACAAGCCCGTCCGACCTTGCAAGTCCAATCCCCAAGGTCGGTCCATTCCAGAAGCCAATTCTCGCAGGGTAAACTGGGCTCGACCGACCTTGCAAGTTCGGTCTGCCCCAGACCCTTGTTTTCCATTTCTCATTTACCTCCAAACTTCACCCGATATATCCTAGTACATCCTAACCTCATTTGGGC
Source organism: Limonium bicolor (assembly GCA_023374045.1). Classification (NCBI taxonomy): domain Eukaryota; kingdom Viridiplantae; phylum Streptophyta; class Magnoliopsida; order Caryophyllales; family Plumbaginaceae; genus Limonium; species Limonium bicolor. The sequence goes on from CM041776.1 coordinate 94,797,269, forward strand.
ACTTCAAACACACCTTAAGACATCCTTAAACACTCATAAAACTCATTTTCTAATTCCTTAAACCTTTACTCATTTCTTCCCAAAATTCCTAACACTTACAATGTTTTCTCCTAGTCTCCAAGTTGTGTTTCATACCTAAGATGATCACTTATGCCAAAATACTCCCTCATCACAACAACATCATCTCTCAAGCATCTATTCTCACAACTAACTCCTTATGTCATTCTTGAAATCCTTTTTCAAGTTTACACTTTCTCCTTGTTCACCAAAGTTTGCCTAAATCCTAACACAAGTCCAAATGACTTTGGTGTATCCCAAACATTCTTTTGCATTATAAAATCCTCTAGAACATTGCCTAAGCCCTTCTCACATCTTAAAACACCTTAATGCATGTTCTTCCCACTAGTTAAACATTTAACCATTCTAAACATCTCTTAACTTTCCAAACTCACTTTAAACCCTTAGAACTTCTTGTTTATTACTCCCTCCGTCCCACCTTGACCGTCTTATTTACTATTTGGACATGTCGTTTGACTTCAATTTTTAACATATAAGATAAATTAATTTTGAAAATTTAAGTTTTGTATATGATTCCTTACATGATAAACTATATAATACAAAATTTAGTTTTATAAAATTATTTTACCTTATATGTTTAATATTGAGGTGGAAAAACGTGCCAAAAAGCAAACAGGACACTTATGACGGGACGGAGGTAGTACCTAAATTTCGACATAGGTTCTCCTAGAACATTACTAAACCAAAACATATTGTTTTCACCAACAAACAACCATGAACACCAAAATCCATCAAACACGTCTTTATACACAAACTTCACACATTTAGCACTACATCACAATATAGTGCATAATTTAAATTGCATGACACTTAGGCCCTTAAATAACATGGCTCTTAGGCCCTTAAGATGCATAAATCATAAACACTGAATTTCCACAATATATTTGCTTTTGACCTGCAAATACACTCAACAACACATATGCCTTTTACTAAGCTCTTAAGAGCATTCTTCTAAGTCACTTCCCATTGGCTCCTTAGATCATTTTCATAAGCAATACAAGTTCATTTCTCCTAAGACTTTAAACCACATTAGGTTAGCATATTTACCTCTTTTCCTCACAAACTTCTTTCTTGTTTCCTTGTTTAAAATCGGCTAGGTATTTGATTCCTTGTCAACTACTAAACATTATACAAATAACATAATGAGTATTCAAGCTTTAAGCTTCATCTCATTGTAAACCCTAGGTTTACATTATTTCAAAAACATTAATGTAGCTGTTTTACCTTGGTCTTTGAAGAGAGTTTGAATATATATCAAGAGAGGACTCCACCTAGTCCATGAAAGGTTGGAATGAAGCTAGAACAAAGTCACACAAGGAGCACCATTAATGGGTATTTTCGGTCAAGGTAAAAACATGGAGGAAACATGATTTTTCTTTGAGATTCTTTACCTAGAAGCAAAGGAGAGTAATAATATGTAGAAATATAAGCTCAAGCTCCTTCAATGGTGGAACTCCATGGCACCGAAATGGGGCTCTTGAAGTTTTGAGAAGATAGGAATGAAGAGCTTGATGAGAGGAAGAAATGGTGGTGTTGTTTTTTATTTGGTTAAGTGAGCTAGGAATTACAAGTGGTCAAAGATAGAGTTTGTGTGTTTACTATTGCAAATCGTGAATGAAGAGAAGAAGAGAGGTTGAAGAAGACTTGGGACCATGGGAAATGAAGGAAAGAAATGAGAGAATGAGATAAGTGAGTTTGTTTTGCTTTTTAGAAGATATTTATGCATTAAAGCAAATAGTAACTTAAGTAGTCTTCTTCATTTTTTAACATGTTAACAAGAGTGGTGAGTCACCACACTTAAGAAAACCGGCCCCCAATAGTACTTAGGGGTATTATAGTCTTTATTTGTCAATTTAATTACTTATACAAACATATGTTACAAAATAGCTTATTAAAATCACTATTCATAAAAACAAGGCACTTAGAAGTGAAATTTTTGAGTTCCCATTGATATAGACTTCCAAATGTGATACTATATAGTACACATGTTAATTAAAGAGTAATGATGGACATTTAGCCATTCAAAACTCATTTACAAGACAATTTTTTAAAAATGTGCTTTAAGACTCCTTAAAGCACATTTTGTGTTTTAACTTGTTTTCAAGCTTGGTTTTCTTTGGTAAATGGTTTAATATGTTCATTAGTATATAAATAAGGTCTTGGTAAGTTCATTAGCTCTTAACCCAGCTTATCCCAAGCTTAGAGCACATTTTGGCCTTTATTGACCTTAAAGCACATTTTGTGTTTTCTTTTGTTTAAATTTGTTTACTAACGTTTCTAAGACTCTTTTTAGTCTTAATATACCATATTTAGGTGTTTAAACAATATACTAAGGTTTGGGGTATTTCAATCTACCCCCCTTAAATGAACTTTGTCCTCAAAGTTCACACTTCCACATATCCTAAATGTTAGAACACGGGAATACATATAAACAATACTTCCATAATAATATTAATCAACACACTTACATAACATTGGACACAAAGTCCATGCAACATAACATCGGATACATAACATTGGACACAAGGTCCATACAACATCATTCAAACACAACAGTCTGTAATATGACAACATAACATAGACGATGTATTTAAATACACGTCGTACTCACATAACCGAAGTGGCTCTACCCCCCTGAAAAGGGGTACGCCCCGTACCCTATACACATAAACACTAAGAAGTAAACAATGACGGGTACTTCGCCTTCATCTTGTCTCCAGCTCCCAAGTGGCCTCCTCAACGTCCTGGTTAGACCAAAGAACTTTCACCAGTCTCACAGACTTATGGCGAGTGTCTCGAGTCTTAGTATCCAGAATCCGTACCTGAGTCTCCACTGATCGCATGGTCGGCTCTAAGGTTAGCCTTTCAGGCTGAAGCACATGAGACGGATGAGACATATACTTCTTCAACTGGGACACATGAAATACATCATGTACCTTGCCCAGCTCGGCGGGTAGATCAAGTCTGTAAGCTACCGGGCCGATCCGCTCCGTCACAACATAAGGCCCCACATATTTTGGGCTCAACTTGCCTTTCTGGCCAAAACGAAATACTCCCTTCATGGGGGATACTCTCAAAAATACCTGATCGCCCACGGCGAACTCCAGGTCATGTCTGCGCACATCTGCGTACGACTTTTGTCTATCCTGAGCTGCCTTCATGTTAGCCCGGATCTGGCGAACCTCTGCCTGAACTTGTTCAAGATACTCTGGTCCTATAATGACCGTCTCACTCGACTCATCCCAGCATAATGGCGTGCGGCATGGTCTACCGTACAAGGCCTGGAAGGGAGACATCTTGATCGATGCATGATAACTGTTGTTGTAACTAAACTCGATAAGATGTAACTTATCAATCCAGCTGGTCTGAAAGTCAAGTGCACATGCACGTAACATATCCTCAAGTGTCTGGATGGTGCGCTCACTCTGACCATCTGTCTGTGGGTGAAACGCTGTACTCAACTTCAACTCGGTACCCAGTGCTTCTCGCGTAGACTTCCAATACCTCGATAAGAATCTGGTATCTCTGTCAGATACAATCGTTTTCGGTACCCCATGATGTCTTACAATCTCTCTGTCGAAGAGTTCTGCCAGTTTTGCCACTTTCCAAGTGTCCTTCATCGGTATGAATCGAGCCACCTTGGTCAGTCGGTCAACAATAACCCAAATCATATTCAGACCTCCCCTTGTAGGTGGAAGCCCTACTACGATGTCCATAGAAATATCATGGAACTTCCACTCAGGCACTGGCATTGGCTGTACCATACCTCCAGGCCGTCGGTGCTCAAACTTGACCTTCTGGCAAGTGAGACACCTCAACACATAATCAGTTACATCTTTTTTCATTCCAGTCCACCAAAAATATCTTTTCATACCCTTATACATCTTTAAAGCTCCGGGGTGAATCGAAGTAGTAGAACAATGGGATTCATCAAATAGGCGCTCCTTCAACTCAGCGCTACTCCTCGGTATACACAATCGGCCATTAAGCCTAATCAGGTCATCATCATGGAGTCTGAAGTCATACTTCTGACCCTCGAATGTGCCATCAATAAGCTTCTGCCGGATCTCTATCATATACTGATCCGTCATCTGAGCACTCCGCACCTCTTCAACCAAGCCAGTATGAGAGACTAGCGAATGGAGAGAGTGTGCTCGGCGACTCAATGCGTCAGCTACCACATTTGCCTTACCCTCTTTATATTGCAGATTAATGTCATAATCATTCAAAAATTAAACCCACCTTATTTGCCTCATGTTCAACTCCTTCTGAGTGAACAAGTACTTTAAACTTTTGTGGTCAGAATAGATTGTCACACTTACCCCATACAAATAATGTCGCCATATCTTCAGTGCGAAGACAATGGCACCCAATTCTAAGTCATGGGTAGGGTAGTTCTCCTCATGCTTCTTCAGCTGTCGGGAGGCTTATGCTACGACCTTCCCATGTTGCATCAACACACAACCCATACCTCTACCTGATGCGTCGCAATAGACCTCAAAACCATCTGGACCGTCTGGTATAGTCAGGACTGGTGCAGATTGAAATATCCCTAACCTTTAAAATATAATTAAATGATCTATTAATGATCTAAGATGATTATTAAACATCTAAATATTATTGGGGAACAATCTAAAAGATCTCAACAAGGCAAAACACGCCTTAAGATCGGTAAAGCCAAAAATGTGCTTTAAGACACCATAAAGATTGTGTGACCTCAAATAGGATCCAAAGTGGATTCCTAAGTATTATAATAAAGTAAGGAACACAACAAAACTATTCTCAGAGGAAACTAAGCCAGAAACACCAGGCAACACAAAATGTGCGCTAAAACTCCTTAAAGCACGTTTTTGTGAATTGCCTTTAAATTGTTTTAATGGGTAAAATTATAATACCTCTAAATATGATATTATACACATTATATCATATTAGGAATTTAATTCCAAATTTTACAGATTTTTACAAATTTAATATTAAAATATTAATAAAACCCTAAAGTGGGGCCCGCATGAGTCAATATTGACCAAGCATGGTCAATGGTCAATTAATTGACCCATTTGGACCAAGGAAACCGGCTGCAATAAGAGAGGAGGCAGCTTGCAATAATTGTTGGACAAATTGATACCTAACTTCAATTTGCAATAGTAACCTTACTTTTTCCATTATTTCAAATCTTTCCACTTTCCTTCCTTCCTTGTCCGATTTCCTCTTGCCCAGCCGAGCTCCTCCCTTCCTTTGAAGCTCTCAAGGTTGTTCTTGAGCATGGAAGGCAAGCCTAGCTCCTAAGCTCCTAATGTAAGTGTTTTAATGTCATTTTTAGCTTTTTCTTTCTTCTCACCACCAACACCTAGATTTCGTGGCTCATCAATTCCTATGGCTTATTCTCAGTGTTCTAAGGTTAGAACAAGAGCTAAACTCGGTTGAGACCAGTAGAGGGACCAAGGTTGTTCAAATCTACATTTTAAGGTAAAAATGTGCTTTAAGCTCATAACTTTTGATTCCCTTCGAGTTTGGCTGTGAAACTTTGGTCATAGCCTCATCTTCTTCTCCTTTTCATGTGGAATCTGTTGGTTAGCCATTTGGAGCAAGGGTGACCAAGATCCAAGAGAAATACTCTCTTTTAAGGCATTTTTCCAAGGTAAAACCTAATAACAAGGTAACATTTCGAGATCTAACAATTTCCTATGTCAATATGGTGGATCTAACACCTTGTGGTGTGTTTGGTTCAGGTCGAAACCACTTAGAACTTCCCTTGCATTTTTAAGGTGATTTTTGCCTTAAATCTTACATTAATTATTCCTTATGGTTAAGCTCAAGCTTGGAGTGTAACCATATCTTGTTTTTGTGTAAAACATGTCTAAATCATGTGGTGATTTTTCCTACAAGTGGCCGAGAGCATACAAGGATAATCAAGGTATAAACACCTTAAACTTATGATTTTTGTAATTTAAGTATATATATATATATATGGCCGAGAGTGAAACTTCATATATAGGTCATATTGACCTAAAAATGGAAAAAAATGGCTAAGATAAATTAAGCTAGTCATTTAAGGATTTAATTAACATAATGGTCAAATTATGACATTATGTGGAAAAATAATTAAACCTAAGTGAGGCCGAATATATATGCTATATTTTGAGACATTTATTGTGTAATTTATTTTGCAAGTTCAAGGTTGTAATAAGGCCATGTCATTAGGCCATTTTAATTTAAGTTTATAAGCTTATTTAGTTTTATTTATGCTTATAATTAAAATTGGGGCCAATTCGTAATTATTAGGAATTAGAAAGCCGTGGGCTTAATTTAGAACAATTTAGGGTTTTTAAATGAATTTAATAAAAATTATAACATTTTATAAAGTTTTGGGTCAAAATTGTAAAAATAGAAAAGTATAGGTTATTATAGTGATTACCGAAAAATTGGTTCCCATTTGGTATTAGAAGTCAAAGTTGACTATATAGGAGACTTTGACCAAGTTTGGAAAATTTAAGAAATTAAAATACTACCTTATAATAAGATACTTATTAAATTGTAAAAGATTTATAAGATTTGGGGTAGTAATGTAATTACCGAAACTTAAGGGTGCTAAATAGAGTTTAGTAAAGTCCTTAAGTTATAGAAATTTTTAGAAGTTTATTTGGTTAAATTTGGAGTTCATATGAACTATATAAGTATATATATGGTATTTTATAACATTGTTACAAATAGGTAACAAATGTATAGAAACCGAGATTTAGAGGAAAAATAAGGTTAAGAATAATGTTTATAACCTTTTGGTATAGTTTGGTAATTTTTGGAGTTATATATAAGGTTTTATTAAGAAATGTGTATAATATATAGTTTTAAGGGAATTAGAAAACTATGTATTAAAATTGAGAGTGAATTGTGGTTTTATAGAAGTTTAGTGGTTATAAGTAAAAGCCGAAAATATTAAGGGCCATTGGTATTTTATAAACAAATATGGTTATAGGTTATAATTGTTTTAAATGACTTAAATGTCATAAGATATGTTATATAACAATAATGTAACATTACATTAATTAAGTGGTGGGTTTTGTAAATATTTAAGACATAGGTGCTGTTCGAAAATAATAACATTTTTAAATGGATTTATAATATGGTTTTAATGTTATAAGAGTTATAACATTTATAATATAAGAGATATTCATTAAAAGAATGAATATAGATTATAAGACTTACCATATAATAAATAAGTTCCATAACACATATATAAATAAATATGTAATGGTGTAGAAAATGTGATGGTTCAATAATTATAAATTATCATAATTAAAATGATAATAGTTAAGGAGAAAAGAATTATAAACATTAGATAAAATTCTAATGTTAGAAGATACATGGATAATAAGGATTTATAATAAAAGTATAGTTTACAAATGAATTATACCACATTGAATAAAAAAAAAAGAAAAGAGACAAACCTTAGAAAAATAAATACTAAGGAAGATGCATAGTGCATGACAAAGAACCATACATGCAATAAGAAACAAACTATGATCTGCAAAATACATTAGTTACATGCGATAACAAGTCCAAAATAAGTCATTAATATACAAAGACTACGCATGTAATGAAACACTTTTCCAATCTCGAGTTAAACCAAAACCCGACAAACATTGATAGTTAATAACGGGGGGTTAACCGGGAGTTAGTGACGGTACGGGGTACCGTAGGATTGTGTTGTTATAGTATGCTAATCAGTAGCATTATTATTGTTTAGATTGTTAGGCGACACAAGGAGCATAGGACTTGCTGTTCATACTCCACCGTAATACATCAGGGTGAACGGTATGTTGTTATGTGTCTCTGATTGTCTCTGAGGGCTTCCTCAGTTCAGACTTCTGTGTGATCTGTGATAAGATTGTTTGTCTGAATGTGATAATTAATATGCATGAATTGTATATTATAGCTGCTTATTATTTACTGTTGTTGAGTTAACAGTATTGGTTCGTATATATGAACCTATATATAAAACGAACTAGCGGCTATGGTGCTATCTTATATGAAAATAAGGAACGTCAGAAAAACGTTGTAGCACTAGGATAATAATACATATATATTATCCGACTTTATACGGAGCATTGGCCTTTCTATACGCCGCCTCGTATCTAACACTGGATCCCGAGTTTACAGACTCCGGATTGGACTAATGACCTTAGTCTGCTGTGTTAGGAAAATAAAAATGGTAATGCGATGCGATGGTATAATTTAAAGAAGGAAAGAAAGCCAAGAGGATGTGGCTCTTGGTGCGCGCTGTGATCACAAAAACGATACCAGGATGTCCGCGTACGGGTCCGCAAGTATCAAGAAAATTTCCCGTGAGCTAGAATGGCTCGTTGGTCGGAGACTCTACCGTTGGAGTGGCTACTGCCGTGGGTGACCCGCCATAATATATGGGTAACTAGAGACATGTCGTTTTAATGAGACATTGTCACTAGGTATAACTGAACAAATAATACAGTTGAGAATTATACAGTGGCGAACGATATTGGTTTCTATACCATGGACGAGAATTAATACTTGTTTATCATTCTCGTTGTTTCGCTTGTTGTTCATTGGTTATACTTGTGGTATATTATGTGTGTTGATGGTTGTGTATTGTATGGATGTTACTGTTAATTGATTTACAGTTTTAATATTAAAACGGTATTGCATGTAATGAACCTCATGCTCTCGACCAAATAATTGAGGGGTCTTTGGGGGCATGACGGGGCATGTGATGACATACTCAGCAGGGGCTGATTCCATACCACAAACCATCTTTATTTCAGGTGATTAGCTGGTGGGTCGCAGCGAGTGATATTGTGTACGTTGGTTTAGACTTGGTACGGTGTGATACTCAGGTTGTTTTGGACTCGGGTTGTTTAACCGAGGTGTATTTGGTTTAGATGCTCACGGTCTGTAATAATTGTTGTTTTTGTTTTAATTGTTTAATCTACTATCTATCTCTTGTGGTCACTGCGGGAATACGTTTCGCAAGTTGATTATCAGGTAAATCGTTATCACCCGTATGGGCGAGTGATAACAGTGACACCAGTAGGGCGATAGTTTTTATTTACCGCTGCGAGATATTATTGTGCGCATTATAGGATTATTAGGAGCCGAATTAGTAGGGGTGTTACAAAAGTGGTATCAGAGCGGAGTACCGCTCTGATTACAAGAGATAGTAGTTTAAGTACCGTGAGCCTAGGTTATTACACACCAGTACCAAGAGATAGTTGTAAATGATTTGAGTTAAGTTATGGTAGGAAAGTACAGTTTATACCAAGAGCTGACCTTGGTTCTGAATTCTTCAGATGTCTTCGGGAGGCGATCAGCAGGCAGAGGAGGTGGTGGAAGAGGCGGCGGGCCTGGAGCAGGTCCTCCGGAGGCCCCAGCGGGCGTGGCTGAGACGGTAGCTGCCGTCTTCGCTCAGCTAGCCCAGTTGGGAGGTATCCATATAGGAGCACCACCTGCACCACCGGTAGTCCCACCCGTACCCGCACCTAGAGAGCCGAATTGGCTGAAGAGCGTAGCTGACACGCGAGTACCTACCTATGATGGAGTTGCTGACCCCACTGTCCTCGAGAGATACATTGTGGAGCACGAGAAGGCGTTTGATGCCATACATGTGCCTGCTGAGCACCGAGTTGATATAGCAGCCTTTCACCTGAAGGACGCTGCCAGCACGTGGTGGAGGTCCGTGAAGGCACATTATCTTGCTATAGAGGGTTTTGGGTGGACTGGTTTCGTGGAATTGTTGAGAGAGAAGTACTACCCTGCTCATCTGAAGCAGAGGAAGAGGGAGGAGTTTGAGGCCCTGAGGCAGGGTAATATGACAGTAGATCAGTACTATGCCTTGTTTATTGGGCTCTTGGACTTCGTCCCAGGAGTTGTTTATTCTGATGCTGTGAAAGTAGAGAAGTTTAGAGGCGGGTTGAGATATGCTATTAAGGCCGCCATGGGTGCTACCTTGTACCCTACGGTTCAGGTAAAACTAATTGACAGTTTGTACCTTGTAACTTAGTTGATTTATTACCAGTTCGGGGAACTCATTGATACATTGCAGGAGTGTTATGACGCCGCTTCTCGGACTGAGATGATGGTGAACAGCCGGGAGGACGGCCAGGGGCAGAAGCGTAAGGCCCCAGAGAAAGAGGCAGAGACTGAGGCTGGAGGCGGAGGCAGTAAGGGATGGAAGTAAGAACCACCTTAAGTTATTTAATCCATTTAAATTACTTACTTACTGCCTGCTTTTATACCTGCTTCCTGACACTTTGACGATCACAGGAAGAAGAAGTTCTCCTGGAGGGAGAAGAAGAAGGAGCAGGCCAGCCAAAAGGGTAAAGACAAGGTCCCGTTGCTGACCGGGCCTACCTACGACGTGCAGCCTCTTAGATCTGTACCCCCTAAGGGTAAGCGATCTAACCTTGTGAATAAATTGGTACTACACTACCCATTACCATCCTTGTACTAACCTGAGTGTGACATGATAATAGGTTCTGCACCCCAGCGCCACTTTCACTGCAAGCGCTGTGGTAAAGACCACCCGGGTGTCGACTGCACCGGGCAAGCGGTGGACTGCCACCACTGTGGAAAGAAGGGCCACAGGTCGTTCGAGTGCTTTAATAATCCAGATAGCCGAGCGTACCGCCCACCGAAGGGGACTCAGGGCGCACCTACTGGAGGAGGTGGAGCCCGAGGTGGCCAGAGGGGGCCGGCGCCCCAAGCCCAGAGAGGGCAGCAGCAGCAGCAGAACCAGGGCCAGAGGAACCCGCCGGGCAACCGTATGCTGAATGCAGCGGGAGCTTCAGGCGCTGGCACTAGTACCCAGCGCGGTGAAGGTTAGCATTTGAAACCTTAACCATTGTATGAAAGCATGACTAAGTGTTACGTTTTACCTTGGCATGAATGTGTTTAAATTACCGTTTTAGATGAACAACTTACCTAGGAAACCTTTTACCTCTTAGGAGACTTCGATATCTACTGTCCCACACTTACAAGACAGAGATCACCTAGACCCGTGGAAGAAAGACGGGAGTACCCTAGTGAGTTGTGTCATGTAGTCAGACCGGGCATGATACTCCTCAGAGAGTTCCTAACCCTAGATGAGCAAATCACCATAGTGAATGAGTGTAGAGCTTTGGGTAAGGGCATAGGAGGTTTTTATACCCCTGTATTTAATAGTGGTTCTAGAATGAAACTGCACATTATGTGCTTAGGAAAAGATTGGGATCCACAAACTAGGGTTATCGAGAGGCGAGGATGGTAGATGACGTATCTATACCTAGGATACCTGAGAGTTTCCTTACCTTGGTGAGAAACGCAATGGATATTGCTCAAGACTGTGAGACTTATCCATTACCCGACATGACACCTGACGTTTGCATTATCAACTACTATGAGCAGGGAGGAAAGCTTGGGATGCACCAGGACAGTGATGAGACGAGCGAGTCCATCACCAGAGGAATACCGATTGTGTCATTTTCCATCGGCGATGACGCTGAGCTTATCTATGGAGACCAGAAGAGGATAGATCTAGCAAGCAAGATCATCCTCAAGTCTGGAGATGTATTAGTATTTGGTGGAGAGTCGAGGCTTGTATATCATGGTATTAAGAGCATTAAGCTCAATACAGCACCACCCACTTTAGTGAACGATACCCACATCCGACCCGGCCGTTTAAATTTTACTTTCAGACAGTATTGATGTAATAGTAGTAGTTAAGTGTGTAACCTTGTATAATACAGTTGGAATGAATGAAATAAGAGTTTTATACCTTCAGGTATATGTGTTCAGTTTTGTTGATACCGATAATTCATAACTTCAGGCTATAGTAATTAAAGGAGGGTACCATCTGCATCCTAGACATGGCGCAAGCCAAGGAGTCCGGTAATGTCATCACAGGTACCTTTCCTGTTGGTTGTGTTAGTGCTACCGTATTGTTCGACTCAGGGGCTTCACATTCTTTTATTTCCTCGGCGTTTGCTAAGAAACTGGGAGCCACCCCCGAGCAGCTTTCAGACTTTTCAGTCACCCTTCCATCGAAGGAGAAAGTAGGTTGCACCAGGCAGTATTTGGGATCGGAGATCAGCATTATGAATGAGACGTTTCCCATCGATTTGATCGAGTTTAAGAACTTGGGATTTGACATTATAGTGGGCATGGATTGGCTGCAGAAGCATAAGGGCCGCCTTCATTGTGCAGAGCATCGACTACTATTAAAGGGGCCGAGCGGCAAGACAGTGTCATACCGCAGTGTTAGGAGAGAGCCGACTGTCAAGATCGTGTCAGCATTGTCCCTGATGAAGGACGCTAGGAAGGGCCGACAAGTCTTCCTCTGTTATGTACAGGACACGAGACAGTGCGACGAGATGGATGTAGACATTCCAGTCGTGGCAGACTTTCCAGATTTGTTTCCTGATGAGTTGCCAGGCATGCCGCCTGTGCGTGAGGTTGAATTCGCCGTTGACTTATTGCCAGGTACGGGCCCTATTGCTAAGGCACCCTACCGTATGGCACCAGCTGAGATGAGGGAGTTAAAGGTACAGCTGGAGGACCTCCTCGACAAGGGATTCATTAGACCTAGTGTTTCTCCTTGGGGTGCTCCAGTACTATTTGTCAAGAAGAAGGACGGCAGTATGCGACTCTGCATCGACTACCGCGAGCTTAATGCGGTCACGGTCAAGAACAAGTATCCGTTGCCACGGATTGATGACTTATTTGACCAGTTGAGAGGGGCCAGTGTGTTCTCGAAGATAGATCTCAGATCTGGCTACCATCAGATTAGGATTGCAGAGGGAGACATAGAGAAGACAGCTTTCAGGACACGGTATGGACATTATGAGTTTACCGTTATGCCATTCGGATTGACGAATGCGCCAGCCATATTCATGGACTTGATGAACCGTCTTTTTAGAGAGCATCTTGATAGTTTAGTTGTGGTCTTCATCGACGATATTCTGATCTATTCAAAAACCAAGGAAGATCATGAGTTGCATTTAAGACAGGTGTTGAATATTATGAGAGCGAACCAGCTGTATGCCAAACTCTCTAAATGTGAGTTCTGGTTAGACAGCGTGTCATTTCTAGGACACATCATATCAGCTAGCGGCATATCTGTAGATCCTGCTAAGATTGAGGCAGTGAAGAGTTGGCCAAGGCCGAAGACAGTCACAGACGTCCGTAGCTTTCTGGGTTTGGCAGGGTATTATCGAAGATTCGTGAAGGACTTCTCCAAGGAGGCCAAACCAATGACAAATCTAATGAAGAAGGAATCCCAGTTCTTATGGTCTGCAAAGTGTGATCAGTTCTTTCAGACACTGAAGGATCTCCTGACCTCGGCGCCCGTTCTTACTATCCCTGAGGGCACCGATGGGTTCGAGGTATACTGTGATGCCTCCGGAACCGGTCTAGGCTGTGTGCTTATGCAGCACGGGAAGGTAGTTGCTTACGCATCCCGACAGCTGAAGAAGCATGAGGTGAATTACCCCACACATGACCTTGAGTTAGGCGCAGTAGTCTTCGCTTTGAAGATCTGGCGACATTATTTGTATGGTGTGACAGTCACTATCTACTCTGATCACAAGAGTCTACAGCACCTCTTCTCTCAGAAGGAGCTGAACATGCGACAAAGAAGATGGGTCGAGTTCTTGAAGGACTACGACATAGACCTGAGGTACAAAGAGGGCAAAGCGAATGTAGTTGCCGACGCCCTGAGCCGTAGGGCTCATTCATTGTTCACTTTATTAGCAAACAGCAGTATGATTGATGAGATACGAGCTGCACAGAGAGTGATCACTATATGCAGGGTATCAGGCAGAAAATGATAGATGGTTGTTTTGAGAGATTGAAATATGACTTCGAACTGTGCGATGATGGCATGATTCGACTGAAGGGCCGTTTGTGTATTCCGGAGTCGTCTCGTGATCTGAAGGAGAAGATACTCCAGGAGGCTCATTGCTCGTCCTTATCCGTCCACCCTGGTTCGTCGAAGATGTATAAGGATTTGAAGGTTCATTTCTGGTGGAGCAGGATGAAGAAGGATGTAGCTGAGTACGTGGCTAGATGCTTGACCTGTCAGAAGGTTAAGTTTGAGCATAGGAGACCCGGAGGTTTAGTGCAGTATATGCCTATTCCTTGCTGGAAGTTCGAGGACATCTCGATGGATTTCGTTGTCGGTCTCCCACTGGCTAAGGGAGGACTGAACACGATTTGGGTCATTGTGGACCGTCTGACGAAGGTGGCAAAATTTGTTGCGATGAGGGATACCTGGAAGGTCCCGAAGTTAGCGGACTTGTTCCAGAAGGAGGTGATCCGGCACCATGGTGTGCCAAAGACTATTGTTTCCGATAGGGACCCTCGATTTTTGTCTAGATTCTGGGGACAGGTTCAGGAAGCCTTGGGTACGAAGCTGAAGCTTAGTACGGCGTTCCATCCACAGACCGACGGTCAGAGTGAGAGGACCATCCAACACTAGAGGACATGCTGAGAGCATGTGCCTTAGACTTTCAGGGGAGCTGGTTAGAGCGTCTACACGACGTCTTTCACGTTTCACAGTTGAAGAGGTATGTGCCCCGTCCATCGCACGTTTTGCAGCCAGAGACTTTAGAGTTGGACCCCGCTCTACGATATGAGGAAGTACCACTCCGCATTCTCGATACGAAGACGAGGCAGACTAGGAACAAGACCGTTAGCATGGTCAAGGTTCTCTGGTCGAACCATGAGGTGGAGGAGGCTACATGGGAGTTAGAGGACTCCATGAGAGCGAAGTCCCCAGCACTCTTCGAGTAGTAGCTGTGATACTTATATGGGTTCGTGGTCAAACCCTTTTTAAGGGGGGTAGACACCACTTGGCTTGCGCACATGTTGTGCATTAGGTCTTGTTGTTTGTGGTGTTTTTTTTGTTGGTATGCTGCGTCATACATGTTGTTTGAATGATTGTATGTATGATACATTGTATGTATGTGCCTTAGTGCACCTGGTTGAATATATATAGTACCGCTGAGTACTTTTGGTTGATGAGTGGGATGTGCTCCTTGTTTAGTGTTGTGATATGAATGAGTTATACCATGAGTTTGGCTATTTGATATATACTGTATGTATAGACTAGGTTTGAACCTAGTGGGAGTTACTCCCTAGCAATGGACTGTTTGGTTACTTAGTGGAACTTGATTCCTTAGGTGAATTGTAGAGGATTAAGGACTTCGGGATGAAACCTTTTTGAGGGGGGTAGACTGAAATACCCCTAACCTTTAAAATATAATTAAATGATCTATTAATGATCTAAGATGATTATTAAACATCTAAATATTATTGGGGAACAATCTAAAAGATCTCAACAAGACAAAACACGCCTTAAGATCGGTAAAGCCAAAAATGTGCTTTAAGACGCCATAAAGATTGTGTGACCTCAAATAGGATCCAAAGTGGATTCCTAAGTATTATTAATAATAAGTAAGGACACACACAAAAATATTCTCAGAGGAAACTAAGCCCAGAAACACCAGGCAACACAAAATGTGCGCTAAAACTCCTTAAAGCACGTTTTTGTGAATTTGTCTTCTAAATTAGTTTTAATGGGATAAAAGGTTATAAATCCTCTAAATATGATTATATCACATTATATCATATAGGAATTTAATTTCCAAATTTTACAGATTTTTACAAATTTAATATTAAAATATTAATAAAACCCTAAAGTGGGCCCGCATGAGTCAATATTGACCAAGCATGGTCAATGGTCAATTAATTGACCCATTTGGACCAAGGAAACCGGCTGACAATAAGAGAGGAGGCAGCTTGCAATAATTGTTGGACAAATTGATACCTAACTTCAATTTGCAATAGTAACCTTTACTTTTTCCATTATTTCAAATCTTTCCACTCTTTCCTTCCTTCCTTGTCCGATTTCCTCTTGCCCAGCCAAGCTCCTCCCTTCCTTTGAAGCTCTCAAGGTCTGTTCTTGAGCATGGAAGGCAAGCCTAGCTCCTAAGCTCCTAATGTAAGTGTTTTAATGTCATTTTTAGCTCTTTTTCTTCATCTTCTCACCACCAACACCTAGATTTCGTGGCTCATAAATTCCTATGGCTTATTATCAGTGTTATAAGGTTAGAACAAGAGCTAAACTCGGTTGAGACCAGTAGAGGGACCAAGGTTGTTCAAATCTACATTTTAAGGTAAAAATGTGCTTTAAGCTCATAACTTTTGATTCCCTTCGATTTTGGCTGTGAAACTTTGGTCATAGCCTCATCTTCTTCTCCTTTTCATGTGGAATCTGTTGGTTATCCATTTGGAGCAAGGGTGACCAAGATCCAAGAGAAATACTCTCTTTTAAGGCATTTTTCCAAGGTAAAACCTAATAACAAGGTAACATTTCGAGATCTAACAATTTCCTATGTCAATATGGTGGATCTAACACCTTGTGGTGTGTTTGGTTCAGGTCGAAACCACTTAGAACTTCCCTTGCATTTTTAAGGTGATTTTTGCCTTAAATCTTACATTAATTATTCCTTATGGTTAAGCTCAAGCTTGGAGTGTAACCATATCTTGTTTTTGTGTATTAAACATGTCTAAATCATGTGGTGATTTTTCCTACAAGTGGCCGAGAGCATACAAGGATAAATCAAGGTATAAACACCTTAAACTTATGATTTTTGTAATTTCCAAGTATATATATATATGGCCGAGAGTGAAACTTCATATATAGGTCATATTGACCTAAAAATGGAAAAAAATGGCTAAGATAAATTAAGCTAGTCATTTAGGAGATTTAATTAACATAATGGTCAAATTATGACATTATGTGGAAAAATAATTAAACCTAAGTGAGGCCGAAATATATGCTATATTTTGAGACATTTATTGTGTAATTATTTTGCAAGTTCAAGGTTGTAATAAGGCCATGTCATTAGGCCATTTTAATTTAAGTTTATAAGCTTATTTAGTTTTATTTATGCTTATAATTAAAATTGGGGCCAATTCGTAATTATTAGGAAATTAGAAAGCCGTGGGCTTAATTTAGAACAATTTAGGGTTTTTAAATGAATTTAATAAAAACTATAACATTTTATAAAGTTTTGGGTCAAAATTGTAAAAATAGAAAAGTATAGGTTATTAATAGTGATTACCGAAAAATTGGTTCCCATTTGGTATTAGAAAGTTGACTATATAGGAGACTTTGACCAAGTTTGGAAAATTTAAGAAATTAAAATACTACCTTATAATAAGATACTTATTAAGTTGTAAAAGATTTATAAGATTTGGGGTAGTAATGTAATTACCGAAACTTAAGGGTGCTAAATAGAGTTTAGTAAAGTCCTTAAGTTAATAGAAATTTTTAGAAGTTTATTTGGATAAATTTGGAGTTCATATGAACTATACAAGTATATTATATGGTATTTTATAACATTGTTACAAATAGGTGACTAATGTATAGAAACCGAGATTTAGAGGAAAAATAAGGTTAAGAATAATGATAACCTTTTGGTATGGTTTGGTAATTTTTGGAGTTATGTATAAGGTTTTATTAAGAAATGTGTATAATATATAGTTTTAAGGGAATTAGAAAAACTATGTATTAGAAATTGAGAGTGAATTGTGGTTTTATAGAAGTTTAGTGGTTATAAGTAAAAGCCGAAAATATTAAGGGCCATTGGGTATTTTATAAACAAAGTATGGTTATAGGTTATAATTGTTTTAAATGACTTGAATGTCATAAGATATGTTATATAACAATAATGTAACATTACATTAATTAAGTGGTGGGTTTTGTAAATATTTAAGGACATAAGTGCTGTTCGAAAATAATAACATTTTTAAATGGAGTTGATAATATGGTTTTTAATGTTATAAGAGTTATAACACTTATAATATAAGAGATATTCATTTAAAAGAATGAATATAGATTATAAGATTTACCATATAATAAATAAGTTCCATAACACACATATATAAATAAATATGTGTAATGGTGTAGCAAATGTGATTTGGTTCAATAATTATAAATTATCATAATTAAAGTGATAATAGTTAAGGAGAAAAGAATTATAAACATTAGTTATCAAAATTCTAATGTTAGAAGTATACATGGAATAATAAGGATTGTAAATAATTAAAAGTATAGTTTACAAATGAATTATACCACGTTGAATAAAAAAAAACGGTGAAAAGAAAAGAGACAAACCTTAGAAAAATAAATACTAAGGAGAGATGCATAGTCCATGACAAAGAACCATACATGCAATAAAGAAACAAACTATACGATCTGCAAATATACATTAGTTTACATGCGATAACAAAGTCCAATAATAAGTCCATTAATATACAAGATAAGACTACGCATATAATGAAACACTTTTCCAATCTCAAGTTAAACCAAAAGCCCGACAAATATTGACAGTTAATAATGGGGGGTTAACCGGGAGTTAATAGTGACGGTACGGGGTACCGTAGGATTGTGTTGTTATACAGTATGCTAATTAGTAGCATTATGTATTGTTTAGACTGTTAGAGGCGACACAAGGAGCATAGGAACTTGCTGGTTCATACTCCACCGTAATACATCAGGGTGAACGGTATGTTGTTATGTGTCTCTGATTGTCTCTGAGGGCTTCCTCAGTTCAGACTTTTGTGTGATCTGTGATAAGATTGTTTCTCTGAATGTGATAATTAATATGCATGAATTGTATACTTATAGCTGCTTATTATTTACTGTTGTTGAGTTAACAGTATTGGTTCGTATATATGAACCTATATATAATACGAACTAGCGGTTATGGTGCTATCTTATATGAAAAATAAGGAACGTCAGAAAAACGTTGTAGCACTAGGATAATAATACATATATATTATCCCAGACTTTAATACGGGGCGTTGGCCTTTCTATACGCCGCTCCCGTATCTAACACTGGATCCCGAGTTTACAGACTCCGGATTGGACTAATGACCTTAGTCTGCTGTGTTAGGAAAATAAAAAAAATGGTAATGCGATGCGATGGTATAATTAATAAAGGAAGGAAAGGAAAGCCAAGAGGATGTGGCTCTTGGTGCGCGCTGTGATCAAAAAAACGATACCAGGATGTCCGCGTACGGGTCCGTAAGTATCAAGAAAATTTCCCGTGTGCTAGAGTGGCTCGTTGGTCGGAGACTCTACCGTTGGAGTGGCTACTGCCGTGGGTGACCCGCCATAATATATGGGTAACTAGAGACGTGTCGTTTTAATGAGACATTGTCACTAGGTATAACTGAACAAATAATACAGTTGAGAATCATACAATGGCGAACACTATTGGTTTCTGTACCATGGACGAGAATTAATATTTGTTTATCATTCTCGTTGTTTCGCTTGATTGTTCATTGGTTATACTTGTGTTATATTATGTGTGTTGATGGTTGTGTAATTGTATGGATGTTACTGTTAATTGATTTACAGTTTTAAGTACTAAAACGGTATTGCATGTAATGAACCTCATACTCTCGACTAAATAATTGAGGGGTCTTTGGGGGCATGACGGGGCATGTGATGACATACTCACCAGGGGCTGATTCCATACCACAAACCATCTTTATTTCAGGTGATTAGCTGGTGGGTCGCAGCGAGACACGAATATTGTGTTACTGTTGGTTTAGACTTGGTACGGTGTGATACTCAGGTTGTTTGGACTCGGGTTGTTTAACCGAGGTGTATTTGGTTTAGATGCTCACAGTCTGTAATAATTGTTTCCTGTTGGTTTTGTTTTGAATTGTTAAAATAATACTATCTATCTCTTGTGGTCACTGCGGGAATACGTTTCGCAAGTTGATTATCAGGAAAATCGTTGTCACTCGTATGGGCGAGTGATAATAGTGACACCAGTAGGACGACAGTCTTTTAATTACCGCCGCGATATATTTATGATGTGCGACAGTTATAGGATATTTAGGAGCCGAATTAGTAGGGGTGTTACACAGATGTCAGAGCATCCTTGAGACTCTTGAAAGAACTCTCACAGTCGACTGTCCACTCGAATGGTGTATCCTTTTTCATCAAGGAAGTCATCGGCTTCGAGACACTGGAGAAGTCCTTTACAAACCTCCTATAGTAACCTGCCAGACTAAGGAAGCTCCTGATATCGGTAACTGTCTTCGGCCTAGGCCAGGTGCGCACTGCATCAATCTTTGCCAGATCAACAGCGATCCCGGCCTCAGAAATCACATGACCAAGAAAGGATACTTGGTTCAGCCAAAACTCACATTTCAAAAATTTTGCATACAACTGATTCTTCCTCAATGTTTGTAACACATTCCTCAGGTGGCTTTCATGCTCACCCCTCGATTTCGAGTACACAAGAATATCGTCGATGAAGACTACCACAGACTTGTCCAACTGATCTTGGAACAAGCGGTTCATTAAATCCATGAACTTCGCTGGTGCATTGGATAACCCAAACGGCATAACCGTAAACTCATAATGTCCATACCTAGTTCTGAATGCTGTCTTCTCAATGTCACTGTCATGGATGGCAATCTGATGGTATCCGGATCGTAGATCTATCTTGGAGAATACTGATGCTCCCCTCAACTGGTCAAATAAATCGTCAATGCGTGGTAAAGGATAACGGTTCTTCACCGTAACTGCATTCAGTTCTCGATATTCAATACACAGGCGGAGACTACCGTCCTTCTTCTTCACGAAGAGGACCGGCGCTCCCCATGGTGAAACGCTAGGGCGGATAAATCCCTTGTCGAGTAGGTCTCTCAGCTGCTCCTTGAGCTCAGTCATCTCTGCTGGAGCCATACGATAGGGCGCCTTCGCAATTGGTCCGGTACCCGGAACCAAATCAATCTCAAACTCCACTCCCCGTGCTGGCGGCATGCCTGGCAGTTCCTTAGGAAATACATCAGGAAACTCCGACACTAGCGGCACATCTGGGCTAAACTCTGGATCTCTCTCTATGTCCTGGACATAGCAGAGGTATACATCACTCCCTCGTCGTAGTTCACGACACATAGCCATGGCGGTGATGATCTGAGTCGAAGGCTCCCTGGGCCTCTGGCGGTAAGATATGGTAACCCCAGATGGACTCCGAAGAAGCAGTCGATGCTCGGCACATAGGATTCTGCCCTTGTACCGCTCCAACCAGTTCATCCCGACAATCACATCCAAGCCAAGTCCGTCGAACTCTATCAAGTCGATCGGAAACTCTTCACCTCTGATTCGTACAACAGCATCTCGGTGGTAGCGGGTACACCTGATCCGCTCTTTCGACGGGAGAGTGACTAGAAAGTCTGGCATCTCATCACCGTCTAACCCCAGCCTCTTCGCAAAAGATAGCAAAATAAATGTGTGTGAGGCTCCGGAGTCGAACAAAATCGAAGCGTCCACACCAGTGACTGGAAAGGTACCGGTGAGTATTGTGCCGCTCTTGCCGGCTTCTGCCTCATTGCAGACACTCAGTGTACCTCCCGTTCCGAGTGCACAGCCTAATTCATTGGCAAACTAATAAGTACTGGGTAACAACACGGTTGATATACTTCAATAACTCCACTTTATTCATTAACACATTCTCCTTACAACATTGTTGTTTTACACTGTTGACATAACTTAACACATATATGATATCCCTAACATACACTGGCTTAACACATTACATAATTATACAAGGCTTTAAAACTGTCTGAAGGTCAAATTCAAACGTCCGGGTTTCATGTGTGTGGCATTGATCACTGCCGACGGTGTGGTATTCAGTTTGATCTTCCTGATGCCATGATATAGCATCCTTGACTGCCCACCCATGATTAACACATCTCCCGATTTCAACACTAGCTTCTTTGCGAGATCAGCACGCTTCTGCTCGCCATACACAAACACTGCGGTATCACCAATGGACCAAGACACCACGGGTACTCCCTTACTTAGAGACTCGGGTGACTCGTCCTTATCCTGGTGTAAACCTAACCGTCCACCTTTCTGGTAGAAGTTCACAATGCATAGATCTGCTTTCACATTTGGAATTGAATCCTTTTCAACTTGTTAAGCAATTCCCACGGCGTGGTTAACGACCGCAAGGAACTCCTCAGGTATCATTGGTACAGTTGCTCCGTCTTCAGCTCGCACTTCTTGATATGTCTTGGTGTAAGGGTTCCAGTCCTTACCCATGCACATCATCTTCAATTGCATTTGTAACACCCCTACTACGCACAACTCATTACTCGGAATCGCAGCGGAAAATAAACAACTAAACAGTAACTAAATGAATGGTGCTACAATGCCGTCAACCACCCACGTGGCTAACAAGGCTGAATAAATACAATTGTACCGGTCTGATGATCAGACTCCCGAGCATAGAACTAATAACCATATATATACATCAACGTAATACCGAGTGTTTACAAAATCCTTCACTGTATACCATCACTGTAAACCATCATAATCAAGTATATAACACGCCACGGGAGCACAGGCGCAACCCGGGCAACATCCAAAAGTACTCCAAAAGTAACTACACCCTAGGATCTAGAGCCACTCCGCTTCTTCGATCCTCATCCTGCAGTAAAAGAAATATGGATCCCCCGAGGGGGTCAGCAACCCTTGGCTGGCATGGTTAACGCGCAGTCCATCGACTACCGGAATGCGCGCAACTATTTGTCATGATGACATGGTATTTATTTTAAAACACACAACACATACATATATAACATAACACGGGTATTGTACACATCATAACACACATCACAAACATACAGTTCCTTTTAGGAAGAGAACCAACATAGTTAGTCCCCATTAAGAGCCTAGAGAATGTTGCCACGCTCATACTTAGCTCGTTACATAACTCGTTACCGTCCGGTTAGATTGAACGGTTAACTTAACACAAGGTGCCTCGGATATAGTGATCCAAGCACACCGAAATAACACATAGTATGCCCCTGTGGCCCGACGTGAGTCAGTAAAATAGCCTTGGTTAAGCTAAAGGGAAGGTTAGAAACCAAATTGGAAACTTAACCATAACATACAGAGAGAATCGAACCGGTTATGACATCGACTCCCATACTCACACGCGTGGCCGGAACAGACCGGACTCCTCACTTCCCCCGTTAGCCCTTGTTAGTAGTTCATCATCGAACACAACAAACAATTCACAATCATAGGTCAAGTCTTGTTAGACACACACAAGGGAAGAGAGAGTCATACTTAACAACATAATAATATTTAACAACTGTAAACTCTTTACATGGTTTAATCTTACAAAGTCATAAACACACAGAAAAACAAACAACACACAAGCCGGTGTAAACCGGTAGGTAACAGACTGCAAGAAAACCATACCTTGGTCCTTGCCTCGACTGATTTCCACCTTGAGAGAATCCTAAACACATTAGTAACGTCGGTTAATTATTTATTTAACTTCAAACTTACTAAGTATTTAACATGATTGTATGACATGTTTTAATGTCTATCTTACCCTAGGTTACTTTCATTATACACCCTAGGGTTAACTACATAAGTCACATTCTTTTCTGTTTTTTTTTTACAAGTTTAGGTTCGACCGGACTTGCCGACCGGACTTGTCCATGTCCGGTCGATTCCAGAAAGTTTCTCCTCTTCGGAATTTTAGCCCGACCGGACTTGCCCGTGTCCGGTCAATTCCAGAAAGTTTCTCCTCTTCGGAATTTTAGCCCGACCGGACTTGCCAAGTCCGGTCCTATTTCCGGTCGATTCCAGTAACTCAATCCGTACACAAATTACAAGCCCGACCGACCTTGCAAGTCCGGTCCCAAGGTCGGTCCATTCCAGAAGACAAATTTCGCAGGGTAAACTGGGCCCGACCGAACTTGCAAGTTCGGTCGCAAGTCCGGTCTGCCCCAAATCTTTGTTTTCCTTTTTACATTCAACTCCAAACTTCACCCCATATAACCTAGTACTCCCTAACCTCATTTGGGCACTTTAAACACACCTTAAACCATCCTTAAACACTCATAAAACTCACTTTCTAATTCCTTAAGCCTTTACTTATATCTTCACAAAATTCCTAACACCTACAATATTTTCTCCTAGTTTTTCAAGTGGTGTTTCATACCTAAGATAACTACTATCCCAAAATGCTTTCCCTTATCTTAACATCATCTCCCAAGCATCATCTTTCACAACTAATTCCTTATATCCTTTTTGAAACTCTTTTTCCTAGTGTACACTTCTCCTTATTTTACCAAAGTTTGCCTAGGTATTTACCTATGTCCCAAAGTGACTTTGGTACTTACTAAATCTCAAGATCATGTCTAAGTCCTTATTACACTCTAGAACACTTCCTAGTTCATCAAAATTCCTTTAAAACATCATGAACTCCTTATTCATTTCCTACATTTTCTAACTCACCAAACCTTATGTAACACTTAGAACTTCTTGCTTTTTACCTAAATTTTGACATAGATTCACCTAGAACATTACTAAGCCTAAACATTTTGTTTTCTCCACCAAGCACACAAAAACATCTAGAACACTTTCTTACACAACTTCACCAAATGCACACTACATCACAATATAGTGCATAACTTAAATTGCATGGCACTTAGGCCCTTAAAATGCATGGCTCTTAGGCCCTTAAAGTGCTTAAATCATAAACACTGAATTTCCACAATATATATGCCTTTAACCTGCGATTACATACAACAAGACATATGGTATTTTACTAGTCTCCTTGAGAACATTTAGTAGGTCATTTACCATTTGCTCTTTAGGTAGTTTTAATAAGCATTTTTAAGCTCATTTCTCCTAAGGCATTAAACAACATTAAGTTAGTAGATTTACCTCTTTTTCCAAAACACTTCCTTCTTGATTCCTTACAAAACCGTATGGTATTTTGATTCCTTGTCAAGTTCTAGACAATATACAAACATTATAATGAGTATTCAAGCTATAAGCTTCATCTCATTGTAAACCCTAATTTACATTGTTTCAAAAATATTAATGTAATTGTTTTACCTTGCTCTTTGAAGAGAGTTTGAATATCTAGCAAGAGAGGACTCCACCTAGTCCATGAAGAGTTGGAATGAAGCTAGAACAAGGTCACACAAAGAGCTATATCAATGTGTATTTTCGGTCAAGGTAAGAACATGGAGGAAACTTGATTTTTGTTTGAGATTCCTTACCTAGAAGCCAAGGAGAGTAATAATATGTAGAAAAACAAGCTCAAGCTCCTTCAATGGTGGAACACCATGGCACCGAAATGGTTGTCTTGAAGTTTGGAGAAGATAGAAATGAAGAGCTTGAGGAGAGGAAGAAGATGGTGGTGTTTGTTTTTGATTTGGACAAGAGAGCAAGATTTAACAAGAGATCAAAGTGGGAGTTCTAATGGTGGTAGTGGTATTACCGAGAGAGAGCAAAGAAGAGAGGTAGAAGATGGTGTTTGGAAACCGTGGGAATGAAGGAAAGAAATGAGAATGAGATAGGATTTGCTTTTAAGAAGATATTTATGCTTATATAGTAAAAAGTAAGTTTACTTAGTTTTCTTTACTTACTTATTTTATCAACTAAAGAGTAGTGAGTCACACACTTAGAAAACCGGACCCCTTTATTAGTGTGAGGGTGTTTTAGTCTTTGTTTGTCAATTTAATTACTTAATACAACATATGTTATAAACTAGCTTATAAAAGCACTATTCACCTAAACAAGGCACTTAGAAGTGAAATTTTTGATTTCCCATTAATATAGCCACCCAAATGTGATACTATATAGTACACATATATATTTAAGAGTAATGATGGACATTTAGCCATTCAAAACTCATTTACAAGACAATTTTTCAAAAACGTGCTTTAAGACTTCTTAAAGCACATTTTGTGTTTTAACTTGTTTTCAAGCTTGGTTTTCTTTGGTAATTGGTTTAATAAGTTCATTAGTATATAAATGAGGTCTTGGTAAGCTCATTAGGTCTTAACCAAGTTTATCCCAAGCTTAGAGCACATTTTGGCTCTTATTGACTTTAAAGCACATTTTGTGTTTTCTTTTGTTTAAGTTTGTTTACTAATGTTTCTAAGACTCTTTTTAGTCTTAATACACCATATTTAAGTGTTTAAACAATATATTAAGGTTTGGGGTATTTCAGCATTCTTGATCCGTTCGGGTATTCGGGTGTGTAGAACCCTCCTGGTTTAGCTCCAAGTTCGTCGCATCGTCTGATGACATGGATTTGTGCTTCCGGTGTCAGGTATCCATTTATGAGTACCATACCGGGTTGGATAACCTGACATTGCTCCATTGGAAAGTCGGTGATGTTGATGGTGGTTTCTTCAGGGTTTGGTGTGGGTGGGATTGGATAACATATATTGAAGGTTCCTTTAAGTTTAGAATTATCTAATTAGGTGACTTTCACACTATACTTTAACTCTTTACTCACATGATAACACATTTGGACTCACTAGTACACACATGCATGAAATGCGGTATGCAATCACTTATTACATTCAACAGTTTAGGCGGTACCTGGTCTAGAAGAGGGCCCTGGCGCCTCAGACCGGTCCACCACATTCAGGGCGGCCTTGCTAGGTCCCGACCCCTTCCCCTTCTGGGAATCAGTGTGCCTCTGATTTGTGGGTGGCTGGTTAGCCGTCTTCGGGCCATCAATAGCTGTTGTGGCCTTACCCTTCCACTGCCCCTTGGGCTTGTTGACTCTGCTGTTGGGGTTCCGGTAACACTCGTAGTCACGGTGACCCCACTTCTCGCAGTAACGACACTGTACGTCGTTTCCCTTGCAGTCCTTGCTGGGGTGGTCTCCGTTACACCACTTACAGTAATAGTGGAGCTCCGGTCCAGAGCCCGTGCTAGCTGCTATCACAATACACAATCAATACTTATTTCACAACTTAACAACATACACCTCAACTTGTCACACATGATTAAATAATTACCCTTAGGTGGGTAAGAGCGTAGGGGTTTCGCCGCATATGCATATGTGAGCTTCAATGGCTCCTCAGCTGTGGTGGCTTGGGCTTGGCCCTTGTCACCCTGGTGCTGACTCTTCTGGGGCTGGGGATAAGGTTTCTTTTTCTTCTTTCCTACCCCGTACCCCTGCGGACTCTGGCCCTCGCTCGTGGCCTTGCGCTTGTGCGCATTCTCTTCGTCCCTCAGACGGATGGTGATCTCAACCTTAGCAGCGGCATGATAGCACTCCTGAATTTAGGATGTCAGTCATGCCCCGCAATACATACTCACAAACTCACACTAATACTCACTTATGGATTACACTTATTCATATCATACTTCATTTAAATTACCTGCAAGGTAGTATACTCAGCTGGCCCCATCCCATAGCGAAGACGGTGGCTGAGACCGTTGTAGAAACGGTTTACCAGCACCCGGTTCGAGTATCCTAGGTCCGGTAACAGGTGGATAAGGCCGGTGAATGCAGTGTAGTACTCATCAACCGACACCTTGTCCCCCTGCCTCAGACTATCCAGCTCCAGGCGCTTGGCCTCTTGAACATGCACAGGGTAGTATTTGGCTCGCAGCAGAGCCGTGTACTCCCTCCATCTGAACTGAGGATCCGCCATCCGGTCCTCTCTCACCAGCTTCCACCAACTCTGTGCCGAACCCTTCAGGTAGTAAGCGGCAAGACGGACCTTGGCCCCAGCAGGCACATCCAAGGTCTCGTAGGCGGTCTCCAACTCGGAGATGTACGCCTCCAGCTTACGTGGGTCGGTCTCCCCATGAAATTAAGGGGGTCTCAAGTCTGCCAATGCCTTGACCCAGTTGGTCTCCCGTGGCGGTGGCGGTGGTGGTGGAACTTCGGGCTGTTGCCCCTGCTGAATTGCAGCTACTAGTTGTGGAACCATTTGGGCTACGGCGGCCGCTACAGCTTCGACCATAACTTGAGCCGTAGTATTTTCGCCTTGGTCATCCGCATCTCCAGTACCACTTCCGCGGCCTCTACCTCTCGGTCTACCTGACATCTGAATTCACACGAACATTATTAGCATTATGCTTGCACACTTATCGGTTCCAACGGTTGAAACGTTTCCCGACAACAAGGTATCTCCACACTTGGTTAGTGGTTAACCTTTCCATAACTGTTCACTTAGGTAGCTGTAGTTAGGTTTCCTAACTCGGTATATCCCTAAGCTCGGTATTCTAGCCATCAGAGCGATACTTCGCTCTGATACCACTTTTTGTAACACCCCTACTTCGTACTTCACAACTAAATGATATCGCAGCGGAAATAAATAACTAAAAAATAACTAACGCTTCGGTGCTACAACGCCGTCAACCACCCACGTGGTTGACAAGGGAAAATAAATACAAGTGTACCGGTCTGATGATCAGACTCCCGAGCATAAACTAAACCATAAATACATCATATACAATACCGAGTATTTAATTACATCCTTTCACTGTAAGCTTCCAATGTACCGTCATAGTAGTTTCAACGGAATCAAAATACAATGCCACGGGAGCACAGGCGCATCCCGGGCTCAACATCCAAAATAAACCAAAATACAACTGCAGCCTAGATCCTACAGCCACTCTGCTTCCTCGATCCTCATCCTGCAGTAAAAATATGGAGCCCCCGAGGGGGTCAGCAACCCTTGGCTGGTATGGTTAACGCGCAGCCCATCGGCTACCGGGATACGCGCAACTAATTGTCATGATAACATGGCATTCATTTTATACATAACATAACATAACATAACATAACATAACATAATATGTGGCATAGCATCAATAGTGCATAGCACAACATCACATACACAGTGGATCTTCTTTCCACAATAACAAACCAAGAAGGTTAAACAACATAAGAGCCTAGAGAATGATTCACCCTCATGTTAAGCTCGTTACACACACTCATTACCGTTCTGTTATTTGAACGAGTAACTTAAGTCACAGATGGTTCGGATATAGTGACCCGAACACACCACACAAACACATGTTCCCACTAAACCGATCATAAGTCAGAATAGGTAAGCTTTAGAGGAAGCTAGCGGGAGATCGAACGCCAAATTAAGGAGAACAATCTTAACAACATAAGAGTCGAATCTGATTCAGATATCTACTCTTAACTTACATGCATGACCGGACAACCAGATTCCTCACTTCCCAGTTAGCACTTGTTAGAAGTTCACGGTGGAACTTAACAAACATTACACAACAGGTGGTAAGTCTTGTTAGACACACACAAGGGAAATGAGTCACATCATAACATCACAATAGTATGAACAACTGTAAACTCATTACATGTTTAAGTCTTATAACATCATAAACATACAGAAAAACATACAACACACAAGCCGGCGTAAACCGGTAGGCAACAGACTGCAAGAAAACCATACCTTGGTCCTTGCCTCGATTTGTTTCCACCGTAGGTCACACCTATACATGATTCAAGAATGTCGGTTAATTAACTTACTTAACTTCAAATTTACTAAGTGTTTAACATGATTATTTGACATGATTAAATGTCTAACTTACCCTAGGTTACCTTCATTATACCCCCCAGGGTTAACTACATAAGTCACATTCTTTTCTGTTTTTTTTTTACAAGTTTTGGTCCGTCCGACCTTACCGACCGACCTTGCACAAGGTCGGTCCATTCCAGAACATATTTCCGTCAAAATTTTCTACTCCGACCGACCTTGTAAGTTCGGTCGCATGTTTGGTCCATTCCCGAGAGTTTCTTCCCTTTGAAAATTCCGCCCGACCGAACTTGCCAAGTCCGGTCCCATGTTCGGTCGATTCCAGAAACTTAATCCGTACACAAAATACAAGCCCGACCGACCTTGCAAGTCCGGTCCCCAAGGTCGGTCCATTCCAGAAGCCAATTCTCGCAGGGTAAACTGGGCTCGACCGACCTTGCAAGTTCGGTCGCAAGTTCGGTCTGCCCCAGACCCTTGTTTTCCATTTCTCATTTAACTCCAAACTTCACCCCATATATCCTAGTACATCCTAACCTCATTTGGGCACTTCAAACACACCTTATGACATCCTTAAACACTCATAAAACTCATTTTCTAATTCCTTAAACCTTTACTCATTTCTTCCCAAAATTCCTAACACTTACAATGTTTTCTCCTAGTCTCCAAGTGGTGTTTCATACCTGAGATAATCACTTATGCCAAAATATTCCCTCATCACATCAACATCATCTCTCAAGCATCTATTCTCACAACTAACTCCTTATGTCATTCTTGAAATCATTTTTCAAGTTTACACTTTCTCCTTGTTCACCAAAGTTTGCCTAAATCCTAACACAAGTCCAAATGACTTTGGTGTATCCCAAACATTCTTTTGCATTATAAAATCCTTTAGAACATTGCCTAAGCCCTTCTCACATCTTAAAACACCTTAATGCATGTTCCTCCCACTAGTTAAACATTTAACCATTCTAAACATCTCTTAACTTGCCAAACTCACTTTAAACCCTTAGAACTTCTTGTTTATTACCTAAATTTCGACATAGGTTCTCCTAGAACATTACTAAACCAAAACATATTGTTTTCACCAACAAACAACCATGAACACCAAAATCCATCAAACACATCTTTATACACAAACTTCACACATTTAGCACTACATCACAATATAGTGCATAATTTAAATTGCATGGCACTTAGGCCCTTAAATAACATGGCTCTTAGGCCCTTAAGATGCATAAATCATAAACACTGAATTCCCACAATATATTTGCCTTTGACCTGCAAATACACTCAACAACACATATGCCTATTACTAAGCTCTTAAGAGCATTCTTCTAAGTCACTTCCCATTGGCTCCTTAGATCATTTTCATAAGCAATACAAGTTCATTTCTCCTAAGACTTTTAACCACATTAGGTTAGCATATTTACCTCTTTTCCACACAAACTTCTTTCTTGTTTCCTTGTTTAAAATCGGCTAGGTATTTGATTCCTTGTCAACTACTAAACATTATACAAATAACATAATGAGTATTCAAGCTTTAAGCTTCATCTCATTGTAAACCCTAGGTTTACACTATTTCAAAAACATTAATGTAGCTGTTTTACCTTGGTCTTTGAAGAGAGTTTGAATATATATCAAGAGAGGACTCCACCTAGTCCATGAAAGGTTGGAATGAAGCTAGAACAAAGTCACACAAGGAGCACCATTAATGGGCATTTTCGGTCAAGGTAAAAACATAGAGGAAACATGATTTTTCTTTGAGATTCCTTACCTAGAAGCAAAGGAGAGTAATAATATGTAGAAATATAAGCTCAAGCTCCTTCAATGGTGGAACTCCATGGCACCGAAATGGGGCTCTTGAAGTTTTGAGAAGATAGGAATGAAGAGCTTGATGAGAGGAAGAGAATGGTGGTGTTTGTTTTTGATTTGGTTAAGTGAGCTAGGAATTACAAGTGGTCAAAGATGGAGTTTGTGTGTTTACTATTGCAAATCGTGAATGAAGAGAAGAAGAGAGGTTGAAGAAGACTTGGGACCGTGGGAAATGAAGGAAAGAAATGAGAGAATGAGATAAGTGAGTTTGTTTTGCTTTTTAGAAGATATTTATGCATTAAAGCAAATAGTAACTTAAGTAGTCTTCTTCATTTTCTTAACATGTTAACAAGAGAGTGGTGGGTAACCACACTTAAGAAAACCGGCCCCCAATAGTACTTAGGGGTATTATAGTCTTTATTTGTCAATTAAATTACTTATACAAACATATGTTACAAAATAGCTTATTAAAATCACTATTCATAAAAACAAGGCACTTAGAAGTGAAATATTTGATTTCCCATTGATATAGACTTCCAAATGTGATACTATATAGTACACATGTTAATTAAAGAGTAATGATGGACATTTAGCCATTCAAAACTCATTTACAAGACAATTTTTCAAAAATGTGCTTTAAGACTCCTTAAAGCACATTTTGTGTTTTAACTTGTTTTCAAGCTTGGTTTTCTTTGGTAATTGGTTTAATATGTTAATTAGTATGTAAATAAGGTCTTGGTAAGTTCATTAGGTCTTAACCCAGCTTATCCCAAGCTTAGAGCACATTTTGGCCTTTATTGACCTTAAAGCACATTTTGTGTTTTCTTTTGTTTAAATTTGTTTACTAACGTTTCTAAGACTCTTTTAAGTCTTAATATACCATATTTAGGTGTTTAAACAATATACTAAGGTTTGGGGTATTTCACTACATCACAATATAGTGCATAAACTTAAATTGATTGGCACTTAGGCCCTTAAATAACATGGCTCTTAGGCCCTTAAATTGCATAAACCTTAAACACTGAATTTCCCACATTGTATTTGCCTTTGACCTGCAAGTACACTCAACAATACATATGCCTCTTACTAGTTTCCTTGAGAGCATTTTACTAGGTCATTCACCTTTGGCTCCTTAGGTATTTTATTAAGCAAATCAAACTCATTTCCCTAAGGCATTTAAATTACATTGAGATAGTTTGTTTACCTCTTTTTCCTCACAAACTTTCTTCTTGTTTCCTTGTAAAACCGGTAAGGATGTTTGGTTGTTTGTCAACTTCTAAACAATGTACAAATAATAGAATGAGTATTCAAGCATTATGCTTCATCTCATTGCAAACCCTAGGCACATATATTGTCTTAACACATTAAGGTAATTGTTTTACCTTGGAATTGGAAGAGAGCTTGAATAAGTATCAAGAGAGGAGTCCTCCTAGCCCTTGGAAGATTCAAATGAAGCTAAAACAAGCAAGGTAAAGACACCATTGTGAGGTGAATTTTCGGACAACACAAAACATGAAGGAAACATCATTTTTCTTTGAGTTTCCTTACCTTGAAGCAAAGGAGAACAATAATATGTGAAAAGGTGAGATCAAGCTCCTTCAATGGTGAATCTCCATGGCACCAAAATTGAGTTCTTGAAGATTTGAAAAGATAGAAGTGTAGAGCTTGGTCTAACTAAGACAAATATGGTCTTAGAATTTGATTTGGAGCATGGAGTTGGATTTGGCAAGGAAATGAAGATGGAGAAGAGAGGTTACTATAGCAAATCGTAAATGGAAGGGAGGAAGGGAGCTTGAAGACGTGTGAAATGAGAAGGAAGAAGAGAATGAGAAGGTAAGTAGCTAGCTTAAGATATTTATTTGTTAAAAGCAAATAGTAACTTGCTTTATCCTTTATGTATTTATTTGATAAGTGCTAGCAAGGGTGGTACCTCACACCATGAAAACCGGCCCTCATTTAATAAGAAGGGTGTTTTGGTCTTTCTTGACCAATTAACTTACTTATAATAACATATGTTACAAACTAGCTTATAAAAGTTACTATTCATAAAAACAAGGCACATAGAAGTAAAATTTTTGATTTCCCATTGATATAGACTTCCAAATGTGATACTATATAGTATACATGTTAATTAAAGAGTAATGATGGACATTTAGCCACTCAAAACTCATTTACAAGACAATTTTTCAAAAACATGCTTTAAGACTCCTTAAAGCACTTTTTGTGTTTTAACTTGTTTTCAAGCTTGGTTTTCTTTGGTAACTGATTTAATTTGTTCGTTAACTTATTTATAAGGTATAGGTATGACCATTAGGTCTTATAAAAATTTATCCCAAGCTTAGAGCATATTTTTGCTCTTATTGACTTTAAGGTATTTTCTTGTGTTTTGTTTGGTTTAACTGTCTACCAAAGTTTCCTAAGAACTTAATTAGCCTTATTAAATCATAATTGAATATTATTAATTCTTGGTAGGCTCTTTGGGTCCTAACCAAGTTCACTCCTAGCTTAGAGCATGTTTTTGCTCAAACTGTATCTTAGTGCTTTATTGCATTCTACTATGGTTTAAATTGTTCACTGATGTTTCTAAGGCACTTTTTAGCCTTTACATACCATAGTTTAGTATTTAAACAATACATCAGGGTTTGGGGTATTTCAGGGATGTTGATGCCGTAGAAGTTAATGCCCGCCATTTGGAATTGTTTTAGATTTGGGTGTAAGGGAAATGTAAGCGAGAGAGACAGAGTAAGGTGATGGATGATATAAAGGCGGAAGTAACTAGCGGAAGGTGTAGGGTTGTCGTGTGTCAGGGGAGAAAAATCAGGGGGCGTTTTAAGCAAGGAAACACAGTTCACAGATTCAAGTGCACACAGAGACAGGCTCAGTGAGACATAAGGGAGTACCTGCTGACGATTGCGGTAGGGGCAAGGAGATGCGACCGTCTAGGTAGATAGAGTCAATCCAATTGCTGATCGAAGTGCTTCAAATCGTGTTGTGGACAGGGGTTTTGTAAAGATATCTACAAGTTGATCTTCTGTGGGCACAAAGTCAAGTTGAATAAGCTTTTTTCTCGACATAGTCCTTTAGGAAATGAAAACGGATTTCAATGTGTTTGGTTCTTGAGTGTTGGACTAGGTTTTTGGATATTTTGATTGTGCTTTTGTTGTCACAAAAGATTGGGATCTGTTATTGGGTAACATGATAATCTTGAAGTTATTGTTTCATCCAAAGAAGTTGGGAGCAACAGGCTGCAGCAGAGACATACTCTACCTCCGCTATAGAGAGTGTGACAGAGTTTTGTTTTTTGGAGGACCATGAAACGAGACAAAGATGCAAGAACTGTGCATTACCTGAAGTGCTCTTTCGATTTTGGAGGGAACCAGCCCAATCAGAGTCACTGTATCCAGATAGAGTAAAAGTAGGAGATCGAGGATACCATAGATAGAGTGTACTTGTACCTTTGAGGTATCGGAAGATACGTTTGACTGCTTTGAGGTGAGAGTGCTTTGGTGCTGCTTGGAAGCTGGCACAAAGACAGACTGTGTGGAGAATGTCCGGGCGACTGGGAGTCAGGTACAAGAGGGACCCTATCATTCCTCTATACTCTTTGGCATTGACACCGACTTCGTCGTCGTCTAGATGAAGTTTGGCAGATGTGCAGCTTGGTGTTGACATGCTT
Source organism: Limonium bicolor (assembly GCA_023374045.1). Taxonomy (NCBI): domain Eukaryota; kingdom Viridiplantae; phylum Streptophyta; class Magnoliopsida; order Caryophyllales; family Plumbaginaceae; genus Limonium; species Limonium bicolor. Next base: position 94,832,223 of record CM041776.1, read on the forward strand.
TTGACATTGCTGAGATTGTATTTGTCAAGGAGTTCCTTGATGTACTTTTGTTGATGGATTTTAATCCCATCCTTTTCTTGTTGAGCTTGTAGTCCTAAGAAGAACTTTAGCTCACCTAACTCATTCACAGAAAATTCTTGTTCATAAGGTTAGCAAAATGATCACAAAGGGTGTGACTCGTAGAACCATAAATAATATCATCAACATAAATCTGTACTAGAAGTAAGTCATATGATGAATGGAGAATGAATAGTGTTTTATCTACGTTGCCCCTAGAGAAGCCATTTTACAGGAGATACGTAGAGAGTCTTTCATACCAAGCTCGCGGAGCATGTTTTAGTCCGTAAAGAGCCTTACACAGTTTGTAGACATAGTCAGGATGGACTGAGTCTATGAACCCTGGAGGTTGCTCGACATAGACTTCTCTATCAATATAGCCATGGAGAAAGGCCGTCTTGACATCCATTTGATATAGTGTGAAACCTTTGAATGCGGCAAATGCAATTAGCATGCGAATTGCTTCAAAACGAGCTACAGGTGCGAAGGTTCATCATAATCAATCCCTTCCTCTTGATTGTAGCCCTGAACAACCAACCTAGCTTTATTCCTGAAAACTTGTCCTGCATCATCCAGTTTATTACGAAAGACCCAACGATGACCAATGGTCTGTTGATGTGTGGGTCGGGGAACTAACTCCTAGACAGCATGTCTTTGGAGAGAATTTAGTTTCTTCTGCATAGCAGTGACCCAATCACTATCAACGAGTGCCTCTTTGACATTTCGTGGTTCGGTGCTTGAATGAAAGGCACCAGAGGCACATAGATTTTGCATAGCTTGAAAGCATGTTTGAAAACCTGAGTTTCGGTTGGATATTATGTTTTCAGGAGGATGAGCTGATTTTTGTTGGAACTGTCGATGTGAAGCAGGAGGGCGTGTGTCTTTGTCAGAGGAGTCAAAGTTCAAGTTTTGAGGCAAGGGTGTTTCAGAGTTATTGTTAGAGTCAGTGGAGTCAGAGATGTTGTTTTTCTTTCCTGGAGAGTTATCAGGTGTAATGGATTAGGAATCTTGGAGTCTACCTATGGGGACTGTGATGAAGTGTGGATCAGTAAGAAAATCGTCTAGAGCAAAGTGGAGTTGATCAGAAGATGAGCCAACGTTGTGAGACTCATCGAACCCGACATGGGGACTCTCTCCTAAACATTGAGTTCTCAGATTAATAACACGATAAGCTTTACTTTTAGAAGAGTAGCCAAGAAACATACCTTCATCACTTTTGGGAGAGAACTTACCCAAGTTGTCCTTACCATTATTGTGGATATAGCACTTACACCTGAAACGCCTGAGATGAATGAGGTTTGGTTTTCATTGACAGAGTAGTTCGTAGGGTGTCTTGTGAAGAAATGGGTGGATCAAGGCATGATTTAACACATAGCATGCTGTGTTAATAGCCTCTGCCCAGTATGATAGAGTTAGTTGACTATCAATAAGCATGCTACGCACCATTTCAACCAAGGTTCTATTCTTTCGTTCAATGACTCTGTTCTGTTCTAGAGTGCGTGCGGATGAGACTTGATGATCAACCCCGTTGTCCCTGCAAAACTCATCAAACGACTTGTTGCAAAATTCGTTGCACTGGTCTATTCTCACTGTTTTCAATGTAAACGAGAATTTGTTGATAAGCATTTTATGGAGTTTGGCAAACTCCGTAAAAGTTTCATCCTTAGTAGACAGAAAAATGACCCAAGTCCACCTAGAGTAGTGAAATACCCCGAACCTAAAAATAGTGATTAAGATTATTCTAAACATATTTTAAGGGCCTAATAACGCCTCAGTAATATTGGTAAGGGAAATAAATCCAAAAGAAAGGAATAAACGCTTAAAAAGGGAAAAACGCTAAATAAGCGTTAAATAACCATAGGAGGTATGAGACCTCGGTTAGTGTATTATATGGATTCCTAAGGCTTAATAAGGCCAAAATAATATATGGGAACAACTCCCGAAGAAAATGGATCCAAATAATGTATTAAAACGCAAATAGATCTTTAGCGCACGTTTTTCGAGAAAACCTGAAAACGTGACTTTAAGTGGTCAAACGAACCCGTAAAAATTATAAATCATTAAATAACAATAATTATGAATTAATGGAACCTTAATCGCCAATAAAATTAAAAAAATGAGAAAATTCTAGAAAACGGGCCCGGTTAGTGAATAGTACTAAACCAGGTAAATTAACGAGCGTTTTCTGTAAAAGACAAAAATGCTCCAACTAGTACAATAGTAGGGGGCCGGTTTTAATGGGTCAAATAACCCCTCACACACACATGTAACTAGCTAACAAATAAAGCGAATCAAAAAGCAAAAGAGAAAAAGTAAAAAGCAACTTACCTTTTCCCTCACCTCGCCTTTCTCTATTCTCTCACCTTCCTCCTCTCTTCCCCATCAATTTCTCTCTCTTCTTCCTCCCAAGGATGGCGATTTTGAGCTCCCCACAACAACAATGGCAGCCCCTCTTCTTCTCCATGCTCTACCTTCATGTGAGCTCCAAATGCAAAAATAAATATATATTCTTGCTCCCCTTATCATTCTCTACACTTCCCTCTTTTTAGAATTTCAAAATGAGGAAGTTCATCTCCACGGGTTTTCCCATTCAAAGAGAAATTAGCATCAATGGGTAGCTTGGAGTCTCCTCTCTCCATTAAGGTAAAAATCTACATGAAAAATTCATGTTTCCTTCATCTTCCTTCGTAGCTGCTTTTTGCCCTATATAATACTCTATTTTCTCTCTCTCTCTCTCTTGAGCATAATTCCAACCTTGTAATGGTGGTGGAATCACCTTCTTGAACCAAGGGCTGAAACCCCTCCTAAAACACTCCAAAGGTAAATCCTAGAATTTGTGTTTTAAACACTTCAATGAATTAGTATAAATCTAAGGGTTAGTAATTTAATTACACTTTTTTTGTGTGCTTTGGGTGATGGGAATGGAGTTTGGCAACTCCATTCCCCTTGTGACCGATTTTGTGCTAGAAAGAGAGAAGGAGGAGAATTGTAAAAGAAAGAAGGAAATTAAGAGCTTAAGGCAAGAGCTCCTTCTTGATGCTAATTTTAATGCATTAGAGTAATGGGAATGGGTAAACTAATTAAAGAACCCAAAATATTATATTGGTATGGTAGTTTGTGGAAGTTTAAGTATTGGTGAGCTAGTATTTGAATTGTAGGCCTTGAAGCCAAATAGATTGTGCATGTGTATTAGTATTGTTGTTTGATAGAGTATTGATGTATTGAGATTGCTTTGATTGCTGGTAGGACCCTTGTATGGGTGTGGCTAGATTAGAAATGATTTTGGCAAGAAAGGATGTATATGGCTAAGGAAGAAAAGTAGGTGAACTATAGAAAAATTTTGGTAGAGAATGTACATTTTTGGATGTCTTGGTGAATGGGAGAACCAAGGTATGTATTGGATTGAGTGAGGATGTTTAGTAACCATGGAATGGTAGTAGTAGTATGTGAATAAAAGAGTGTAAAATCTGTAGCAAGAAGTGTAGAAATGCATTGTAGAAACTAGAAAAAATTAGTGTGCTAGATTTGGTAAAAAGAGAGTTGGGACTTGGGTATAGATAGTGTAGTTGCTTGGGAAGGAATTGGAGTGGTAAAATGGAATTAGAGCAAAGTGTAAAGTGCAAAGAGAAGTGTAGGAATGCACAAGTGTGCAAAGTGTGAAAATGAGAATGGAAATTTGTAGATTTTGAGCAAGAAGTTGAGTAGGTATTGGACCATGGATTTAAGGAGTTTTAGTGAGTGTTTAAGTGTGTTTAAACATGTACAAAACATGTGGGAAGATTATGTGTAACACCCCATACGATAATTCCTCTAACCACGGTCTAAACGTCACGGACATTAAACTAATCGCAGCGGAAAAACACCAACTACCGAGGGTGATATAATACCGATAACCACCCGTATGGTTACCGGGTCCAAACTACCATAACTTACAGTCCCGGTCTGATAAAAGAAATACCAACTTAACTGACATAATTTACAACACCTGATTACCGAGTACTAAGTGTATTTACTTCAAGGCTCTAAGCCCGTCAAAAGAATACGAGTTAACAGTTACTCGACTACGCCTTGTTTCCTCCTAACAAAAGCAACAGGTGTACCACATAGTACACTGACTATACTAGGGCTACAAGCCCGTGTACAACTCGGTACACCGCCCCATCTACTACTAGCAACCAAAAGCATAACATCCCGGTCTTCATGACTGTCAACCGTCTCGTGTACCTGAATGAATAAGAAAAATGGTGCCCGAAGGGGCTCAGATAAAGCTGCATATGGTAATCGCATACCCCGCGTACTAGCGATGGTACGCCAACTACTTGGTTGCCAACATGCGGTTCTTTATTATTCAAACAGGCATGCTATTATAATCAACAATATATTCAAGTAACAACAATACCCACGCATAGAGCATAACACACTATGGGTGGATCAAGGCATGATTTAACACATAGCATGCTGTGTTAATAGCCTCTGCCCAGTATGATAGAGTTAGTTGACTATCAATAAGCATGCTACGCACCATTTCAACCAAGGTTCTATTCTTTCGTTCAATGACTCTGTTCTGTTCTAGAGTGCGTGCGGATGAGACTTGATGATCAACTCCGTTGTCCCTGCAAAACTCATCAAACGACTTGTTGCAAAATTCGTTGCACTGGTCTATTCTCACTGTTTTCAATGTAAACGAGAATTTGTTGATAAGCATTTTATGGAGTTTGGCAAACTCCGTAAAAGTTTCATCCTTAGTAGACAGAAAAATGACCCAAGTCCACCTAGAGTAGTGAAATACCCCGAACCTAAAAATAGTGATTAAGATTATTCTAAACATATTTTAAGGGCCTAATAACGCCTCAGTAATATTGGTAAGGGAAATAAATCCAAAAGAAAGGAATAAACGCTTAAAAAGGGAAAAACGCTAAATAAGCGTTAAATAACCATAGGAGGTATGAGACCTCGGTTAGTGTATTATATGGATTCCTAAGGCTTAATAAGGCCAAAATAATATATGGGAACAACTCCCGAAGAAAATGGATCCAAATAATGTATTAAAACGCAAATAGATCTTTAGCGCACGTTTTTCGAGAAAACCTGAAAACGTGACTTTAAGTGGTCAAACGAACCCGTAAAAATTATAAATCATTAAATAACAATAATTATGAATTAATGGAACCTTAATCGCCAATAAAATTAAAAAAATGAGAAAATTCTAGAAAACGGGCCCGGTTAGTGAATAGTACTAAACCAGGTAAATTAACGAGCGTTTTCTGTAAAAGATAAAAATGCTCCAACTAGTACAATAGTAGGGGGCCGGTTTTAATGGGTCAAATAACCCCTCACACACACATGTAACTAGCTAACAAATAAAGCGAATCAAAAAGCAAAAAGAAAAAGTAAAAAGCAACTTACCTTTTCCCTCACCTCGCCTTTCTCTATTCTCTCACCTTCCTCCTCTCTTCCCCATCAATTTCTCTCTCTTCTTCCTCCCAAGGATGGCGATTTTGAGCTCCCCACAACAACAATGGCAGCCCCTCTTCTTCTCCATGCTCTACCTTCATGTGAGCTCCAAATGCAAAAATAAATATATATTCTTGCTCCCCTTATCATTCTCTACACTTCCCTCTTTTTAGAATTTCAAAATGAGGAAGTTCATCTCCACGGGTTTTCCCATTCAAAGAGAAATTAGCATCAATGGGTAGCTTGGAGTCTCCTCTCTCCATTAAGGTAAAAATCTACATGAAAAATTCATGTTTCCTTCATCTTCCTTCGTAGCTGCTTTTTGCCCTATATAATACTCTATTTTCTCTCTCTCTCTCTCTTGAGCATAATTCCAACCTTGTAATGGTGGTGGAATCACCTTCTTGAACCAAGGGCTGAAACCCCTCCTAAAAACACTCCAAAGGTAAATCCTAGAATTGTTGTTTTAAACACTTAATGAATGTATAAATCTAAGGGTTTAGTAATTAATACACTTTTTTTGTGTGCTTTGGGTGATGGGAATGGAGTTTGGCAAATCCATCCCCTTGTGACCGATTTTGTGCTAGAAAGAGAGAAGGAGGAGAATTGTAAAAGAAGAAGGAAATTAAGAGCTTAAGGCAAGAGCTCCTTCTTGATGCTAATTTTAATGCATTAGAGTAATGGGAATGGGTAAACTAATTAAAGAACCCAAAATATTATATGGTATGTAGTTTGTGGAAGTTAAGTATTGGTGAGCTAGTATTTGAATTGTAGGCCTTGAAGCAAATAGATTGTGCATGTGTATTAGTATTGTTGTTGATATGATAGTATTGATGTATTGAGATTGCTTTGATTTGCTGGTAGGACCCTTGTAGGGTGTGGCTAGATTAGAAATGATTTTGGCAAGAAAGGATGTATATGGCTAAGGAAGAAAAGTAGGGAACTATAGAAAAATTTTGGTAGAGAATGTACATTTTTGGATGTCTTGGTGAATGGGAGAACCAAGGTATGTATTGGATTGAGTGAGGATGTTTAGTAAACCATGGAATGGTTAGTAGTAGTATGTGAATAAAAGAGTGTAAAATCTGTAGCAAGAAGTGTAGAAATGCATTGTAGAACTAGAAAAAATTGTGTGCTAGAATTTGGTAAAAAGAGAGTTGGGACTTGGGTATAGATAGTGTAGTTGCTTGGGAAGGCATTGGAGTGGTTAAAATGGAATTAGAGCAAAGTGTAAAGTGCAAAGAGAAGTGTAGGAATGCACAAGTGTGCAAGTGTGAAAATGAGAATGGAAATTTGTAGATTTTGAGCAAGAAGTTGAGTAGGTATTGGGACATGGATAAGAGTTTTAGTGAGTGTTTAAGTGTGTTTAAACATGTACAAAACATGTGGGAAGATTATGTGTAACACCCCATACGATAATTCCTCTAACCACGGTCTAAACGTCACGGACATTAAACTAATCGAAGCGGAAAACACCAACTACCGAGGGTGATATAATACCGATAACCACCCGTATGGTTACGGGTCCAAACTACCATAACTTACAGTCCCGGTCTGATAAAAGAAAACCAACTTAACTGACATAATTTACAACACCTGATTACCGAGTACTAAGTGTATTTACTTAAGGCTCTAAGCCCGTCAAAAGAATACGATTAACAGTTACTCGACTACGCCTTGTTTCCTCCGAACAAAAGCAACAGGTGTACCACATAGTCACTGACTAACTAGGGCTACAAGCCCGTGTACAACTCGGTACACCGCCCCATCTACTACTAGCAACCAAAAGCATAACATCCGGTCTTCATGACTGTCAACCGTCTCGTGTACCTGAAGAATAAGAAAAAATGTGCCCGAGGGGCTCAGATAAAGCTGCATATGGTAATCGCATACCCCGCGTACTAGCGATGGTACGCCAAATACTTGGTTGCCAACATGCGGTTCTTATTATTCAAACAGGCATGTATTATAATCAACAATATATTCAGAGTAAAACAAATACCCACGCATAGAGCATAACACACTATGGAAACTTACAAAGTATCCACACAATGGTCACTGAGGCCTTGAGGTTCTCCCTCAAGCTTCACACCTCATCTCGTGTGTTAGCCAAATTCTCATCCGGGTTAGGCGGATGTTCATATCTCTTATCTCTGATCATTCTGTCTCCGCACAAGGATGATCCACAACTTAACCATTATTATCACTTGAAATAATTACTAGTAAGTCGGGTGACCTCGGGCAGATATGTGGCATACACACCCCATCTCACCACCGGGCTTTAGGTTTGGCTTACTTCCCTGGGCTGCGACCTTACGTTCGGAACCATGGTGGGAAGGTTGAGGCCAGAACTCGGTAAGCAATCTCTCTTGCTACCTCATTCTCACGCGTGGCCGACACTCTATCGGTCTCCTCTCAACTTCAGTTACCATTTCCAGGTTAGGTAAGTCAGAAGGTTAGTGTGTTAGTGAGAACATCTCAAACACAAGAATTCTTCTCATTCAAAATTTCATGAATTATACAAACTAGTCTTTCAAGACATAGTTCATTGGTGCAAAGACAAGCACACAATATAAAGGTATTGCAATTAATCATATTCATGCACTTTATCTTGATTAGGTGATTGCACATAAAACACAAACACACAAATCAGAGTAACCAAGTTAGGATACAAGGCATAGAAAACCATACCGTTCACCGTCATGTTCGCTTGTCGACTTTCTTTGGTGACGACTAGCCGGATCCTAAAACATACATTAAGTCGGGGAGGTCAATATTCGTAATTAACCTAACTCGTTACTCCACTAACGTTTCCCGTACTAACTTACATAATCATTCCATTTCAAGCTTAGCTCACACAAGTTCACATTTCACATTTTCTCTTAATCTTGTTTAAGCCTTAATGACCCTCACATGTCATTAGTTAAGTCCTAATTAACTTATAATCTCACCAATCCATTCTTAGCTTTACCCACTTAAAACTCTTTTTTTTTTATTTCTGGTTGGTCCGGGACTTCACACGGGGACTTAAGTCCGGGACAGCATGGTTCAAACTCTCGGCCCTATTTTCACTGGTCCGGGACTTCATGCAGGAGTCAGGTCCGAACCACATTGCAGGCAAATCCTCGTTTAAAAATCGTAGGTGGTCCGGGTCTGGGCATGGACTTAAATCCCAGACCAAGCAAACAGAGAAGTTCGGGGGTTAAATCAGGGGTGGTCCGGACGGGTCCTGGACCTAAGTCCGGACCTGCTACAGACTTTGCAAAATTGACATTTTCTAACTCTGTTACAGGTCTCACTTAGCCCTTAATTACCTAATCTGTACCAACTATAAATCACATGATTTAGCCACTATTACTCAGCTAAACCAACTTAAACCAATCACCAGTACTTCACCATTCTAGTTAATTCACTTAGATCTTTACACTCACAAACTAGTTTTTCTTGTTTTCTATCAGTTTGTAACAGATTTTGGGTTCTTTTTTTAAAACATTCAAACCTCACTTACTATGACATTACCTAACTCTCAAATGGCATTATTTTACTCTAGCACACTCTTATTCTAGTTAGGTTCTCAAAACATTAACCACTCATCTCTACTACTTAGGTATCCTAGTTTCTTCCTCTAAAACAAAACACTCAAACTATCCTATCCTAGGCAAATTTTTACAGCAACTACTTACTTCTCTAAGCATTTTCACCACACTACTAAAGCTCACAACACCTTCTCCACTGTTTGGTTTAAACATAATAACACATCAAAATCCCATTTGCTCACATATGTAAACTAGCCTAACTTCAGGTTATTTACACACTCCAACACATTATACATTCTGTTTCAAATAACAATATTGCAGTACCAAGGCTACACAAGCTCAAAGCAATTATTCAACACCAACATCAATTTCACAAGGAAATAAAACCAATACATGATAAGCTCTTTACCTTATTTTACTTTCAGTTTTCACTCCTCTTCTTCCTCTTTCTCTTGTTCCCTCTTTCTCTTCTTGTTTTCCACACCACACAGGAATTATGGATTGCTAGCTACAACCTATCCCATCACCCATATAACCACAAGTCAATTCAATTTCCCTCCACAACCTAATATTTTAAGGAGCTAATTTACAAAGTTTAGTTTAGATTTTACCTTAGAGTAACCAAATGAGTAGTTTGGCAATCAATTGGAGAGTTCCCAACACCCCACAAAAACATACGGGTCGACTGAAATGAGGAGGGTTTCAACGTGAGGGGAAAAAGTCTCACAATGGTAAGAATAAGCTTGAAATGGCTTAAACCACACTTACTTATTAATACCTTAAGGCACTAAGAAGGAGAAGAAGGGTTGAAATCAACTCTTCAAACTTCAAAAGCCCAACGCGATGGAGATGAAGATGGAGGATCGGGTCTTAATTGGGTGGAAACCGAAGCTATCACGAGAGGAGTCTAACGGTACAAATTTCGCCTTTTCGAATTAACGCGTTTCGTCTCCCGGTTTCGACACTATTCATTTACCGGGTCCGTTTTCCGGAATTTCGCCGTTTAATTAATTTCAATAGCTCTAGACCCACACTATAGCCTAATTATAGATATTTAACTAACTATAATTATTACGAGTTATTTAAACCCGTTTAAAATCACGTTTTCCCCGGTTTCTCGGAAAAACGCGTTTTAAAGCTCGATTGCATTTTTAACTCGTTTTACGAATCCGTTTTCTTCGGGAATCGTTCCTACATATTTATTTAGGACTAATTAAGCTTTAAAATATTTAATTAGCCTTATTAATCACCGTTTTTAATACCGGGGTATTTCAACCTACCCCCCTTAAGGAACTTTGCCCTCAAAGTTGGTCAAAGTCAGTGGATTAATAGCTTCAATCATTTGACAAGTCAATTGTCAAAATCACACATAACACAACACACAATTTGTACACATACAGATATCATATCTGTCAAACAAGTTCGCAAAACAAATCTCACCCATATAATCATAGCAACATGCACATACACACACTGTGCAAACAAGAGTCATCACACTGTGCAAACAAGCACCATCCATGCAAGCAATACACTGCAAGCACTAACAACACTACAACCAATACACTGGTTGTTACACTGTGTCAAAAAATGTAAGCATATACATACAAGCAAGGCTATCCCGAAGCAATGCTAAAACAAAACGGTCTTACCCCCCTTAAAAGGGGTACGCCCCGTACCCTCACGACACTAGACAAACTAGTCTACAAACAGTGTCGGGTACTTCGCCCTCATGGCGTCCTCTAGTTCCCAAGTAGCCTCCTCGGCGTCGTGGTTCGACCACAAGACCTTGACCATCCGCACAGACTTGTTGCGGGTGTCTCTCGTCTTGGTGTCAAGGATACGCAAGGGAGTCTCGACGTACCTCATCGTCGGCTCAAGGGATATGTGATCAGGCTCTAAGACATGAGATGGATCGGCTATATACTTCTTGAGCTGTGAAACATGAAAGACATCATGAACACGACCCAAGTCTGCAGGTAACGCTAACCTGTAAGCTACAGCTCCAATCCTTTCCGTGATCGTATAAGGCCCAACGTACTTCGGGCTCAACTTGCCTTTCTGGCCGAATCGGAACACGCCCTTCATCGGTGAGACGCGCAGAAACACCTGATCGCCCACAGCGAACTCGAGGTCACGTCGTCGCACATCGGCATAAGACTTTTGTCTATCCTGGGCCGCTTTCAGATTCGCTCGAATTTGTTGCACTTCAGATTGCATCTGCTCAAGGTATTCCGGTCCAACAATGACCGCCTCACTGGACTCATCCCAACACAGTGGAGTGCGACACGGTCTGCCATACAAGGCTTGGAAGGGTGACATCTTGATCGAAGCGTGGTAGCTGTTGTTATAAGAGAACTCGATCAGATGTAACTTGTCAACCCAACTCCCCTGGAAATCTAAGGCGCATGCTCTCAGCATGTCCTCCAGTGTCTGGATGGTCCGCTCTGTCTGACCGTCAGTCTGTGGATGGAAGGCTGTACTGAGCTTCAACTCGGTACCAAGCGCTTCACGTGTGGCTCTCCAGTATCTCGAAAGAAACCTGCTGTCGCGGTCAGACACAATCGTCTTAGGAACTCCATGATGTCGAATAATCTCTCGATCAAATATCTCAGCAAGCTTTGCTACCTTCCAAGTGTCCCTCATCGGTATGAAGCGGGCCACCTTGGTAAGGCGATCGACAATCACCCAGATCATGTTGAGTCCTCCCCTAGCAGATGGGAGTCCAACAACAAAATCCATCGATATATCATGGAACTTCCATTCAGGAATCGGCATAGGTTGTACCATTCCTCCAGGTCGACGGTGCTCAAACTTTACTCTCTGACAAGTGAGGCACCTCAAGACAAACTCATTCACATCAGATTTCATTCCCGACCACCAGAAATACCTCTTCATACCTTTGTACATCTTAGAGGCTCCTGGATGGACAGATAATGAGGAACAGTGGGCTTCTCGCAGAATGCGATCCCTCAGCTCAGCATTGCTTCGGGGAACGCATAATCTGCCGTTCAGTCGGATCAAACCATCGTCGTGGAGCTTGAAGTCATACTTCCGGTGCTCGAATGTGCCGTCGATGATACTCTGTCTGATCTCACTCATATACGGGTCTTTCATCTGAGCGTCTCGCACCTCATCAACCAAGCTAGAAGAGGCGAGTAGCGAATGGAGCGAGTGTGCGACGACTCAGTGCATCTGCCACGACATTCGCCTTCCCTTCTTTGTACTGAAGGTCGATGTCATAGTCTGATAGGAATTCCATCCATCTCCTCTGCCTGAGGTTCAACTCTTTCTGCGTGAAGACATACTGCAGACTCTTGTGGTCGGAGTAGATGGTCACACTAACCCCATAAAGATAATGACACCATATCTTCAAAGCGAAGACAATGGCTCCAGCTCGAGGTCGTGAGTGGGGTAGTTTTCCTCATGCTTCTTCAGCTGGCGGGAGGCGTAAGCAACTACCTTACCATGCTGCATGAGTACGCATCCAAGGCCTCTACCTGATGCATCACAATAGACTTCGAATCCCTCTGAACCCTCAGGAATGGTGAGGACGGGCGCAGAGGTCAACGAGTCCTTCAGGCTCTTAAAGGAAATCTCGCAGTCATCGGTCCACACAAACTGTGCGTCCTTCTTCATCAAAGTTGTCATAGGCTTGGCGACCTTTGAGAAATCTTTCACGAACCTTCTATAAGAACCGGCTAGCCCAAGGAAGCTCCGGATGTCGGAAACGTTCCTGGGTCTAGGCCACGAGCGAACTGCTTCAATCTTAGCCGGGTCGACTGAGATACCCGCGCTTGATATCACATGACCAAGGAATGAAACTTGGTCAAGCTAGAATTCACACTTGGAGAATTTCGCATACAATTGGTTCATACGGAGTGTCTCGAGTACTTGCCTCAGGTGGCTCTCATGCTCCTCTCTGGATTTCGAATATACCAGAATATCATCAATGAACACCACAACCGATGTGTCTAGCTGATCGCTGAACAGTCGGTTCATCAGATCCATGAACTTCGCAGGCGCATTCGACAGTCCGAATGGCATCACTGTAAACTCATAGTGGCCATATCTCGTACGGAACGCTGTCTTCTCAATGTCTTGCTCTCGGATGGCTATCTGATGGTATCCGGATCTGAGATCAATCTTAGAGAATATAGAGGCTCCCTTCAATTGATCAAACAGATCATCTATACGTGGTAAAGGGTACTTATTCTTGATGGTGACCGCATTAAGCTCGCGGTAGTCGATGCAGAGGCGGAGGCTACCGTCCTTCTTCTTCACGAAGAGGACCGGTGCTCCCCAGGGTGATACGCTCGGGCGTATAAACCCCTTGTCGAGCAGGTCTCGAAGCTGCACTCTCAACTCGGCCATCTCTGCCGGTGCCAATCGGTACGGTGCTCTGGCTATAGGTCCGGTACCTGGCAGAAGTTCGATCTCAAACTCAACCTCCCTCTGAGGTGGCATGCCGGGAAGTTCCTTCGGAAACACATCCGGGAACTCCGACACTACCGGAATATCGGTGCTGAAATCAGGGTCTCTCTCAAGGTCTTGCACGTAACAGAGGAATACCTCGTGCCCCTTTCTGAGCTCTCGGTACATGGCCATGGCGGTGATGACTCTAGTCGAAGGCTCTCTAGGCCTCTGGCGGTATGAAACTGCAACCCCAGACGGACTCCTGAGCAGCAATCTATGCTCGGCACAAAGGATTCGCCCCTTATGCCGCTCCAACCAATTCATCCCAACTATCAAGTCGAAGCCAAGACCACTGAATTCGATGAAGGAAATAGGGAACTGCTCGCCCTTGATTCGGATGGTGGCATCTCGGTAATACTTTGTGCATCGCACCCGGTCCTTCGACGGAGAGTAACCATGAAGTCGGGTAACTCAACCGCATCCAGCCCCAACCTTCTCGCAAATGACGGCGAGACAAAGGTGTGAGAGGCGCCGGAGTCGAATAGCACGGAGGCATCAATGCCATTCACCGGAAAGGTACCCGTGAGGATCGTGCCGCTTTCACCGGCCTGTGCCTCAGTAAGTATACTCAGGTTACCTTCCGTACCGAGTCCACGACCTATGTATTCATAAGCTTATGAGTTTAATGGTATTAAGTAAGTGGAAAGATTGTAACAGCACTGCTTTATTATAAAACCATTCAAGGTATACATGGTGTTCGTTACAACATTACTAGGATATTACATGAGATTACATGACTAATTTCCTAAAGGTGAGGTTCAGGCGCCCTGGTTTCATGTGTGTGGCATTAATCACAGTCGATGGTGCCGTATTCAACTTGATCCTCTTGATACCGTGATACAACATTCTCGACTCGCCACCCATGACCAAGACATCTCCTGACCTAAGGATAATCTTCTCCGCGCGGTCTGCACGCTTCTGCTCGCTATACAGGAATTCGGCGTCGTCACCAATGGACCAAGACACTACGGGCACTCCTTTCAAGGGATTCCGCTGTCTCGTCCTTATCTTGGTGTAAACCAAGTCGTCCTCCTTCTTGGTAGAAGTTGACAATACAAATATCTGCTTCGAGTGCAGGTACGGGATCAGCTTCAAGCTGTTGTGCAATCTCTACGGCTTGTGTAACAACCGTTTGGAATTCTCCAGGTATTTTGGGTGGTGTTGCTTCGTCATCTGCTCCTGTTTGTGGTAGGTGCGGGTGTAAGGATTCCAATCCTTCCCCATGCACATCATTTTAAGTTTCATTCTTCCTCCACCGGGTATTCTGGTGTGTAAAATCCTCCTGGGCTTGCTCCGAGTTCATTGCATCGTGGATAATGGCGACTTGCGCTTCGGGTGTCAGGTATCCCCTTAATAATAACATACCTGGGCGGCTGACACTGGTCGATGGTGTAGTGGTGTGTGGTGATGTCGGACTCTTCAAGGGTCGGTTCAGTCGGTATAGGATAGCAGATGTGGAAGGTCCCTAAGTGGTGAGTTCAACTTATAAGTTCTAATCTTGTTAGTCAATTCATGCTCGAACTATATGTTAGTTCTATGTCATTCACTGATGTAGGTAATTAAGACTGTAGTCATGCTCTCAAGGATTAAAGGTGTGTGAAAGTACCTGAACCGGTCTTCTGACCAGCTCCCTCTAAGCGATCTATGATGTGAAGGGCGGACTGTCTCTGGTGCACCTTTCTGAGCACCTCTAGGTCCCTGCCCCTGCTGGCCATACTGGGTCTGAGTATCACCAGCTGCTACCTCTTTGCCCTCTCTCTGCTTGAACTCCTGGCTGTTGCCCTTCTTGGCAGGGCACTCATAGGCACGGTGCCCCATCTTATGGCAGCTATAACACCTGACCTCTCTTCCCTGGCAATCTGTGCCGGGGTGGTCGTTCTTGCAGTACTTGCAACTGAAGGCCCGTCCATCAGAGTTGCCCTTGCCTGAGCCAGATCCAGAACCTGAAGCAGTGAGAGTTAGCAAATTTCGGTATTCTAAGCTTGGAAACACACAAGTGTCGGTTATCGAGAATCTTACCCTTAGGTGGGTGAGACCTCAGCGGCTTCGCTGCTATCGGTGCGGAGTAGGCGAGCCGTAGTGGCTCAGCTGCCTTGCCCTTCTCAGCATAGGCACCGCTCTCTTCAGAGGTAGTCTTTTGGGTTTGGGTCGGGTGGGTGTACTTCCCTTTCTTCTTTCCCCATCCCTTTCCTTGGGTCTGCTCGCCAGAGCCAGAACCCTTGTTGCTGATCTTGCGCTTCTGCGCGTTCTCCTCGTCCCTTAGCTGGACGGTAATCTCAACTCGCGATGCGGCATGGTAACACTCCTGATATTAGGACATTAGTTGACATTCTTACATACAAAGACACTAATTGTATTGACTACGGCATTAAGTTCTCAAACCGTCGTTTACCTGTAGAGAGGTGAACCGCGTGTATCCCATGCCATACCGGAGGCGATGGCTCAGGCCGCCATGAAAGCGGTCGACCAAAACCTGACCGGTATACCCGAGGTCGGGTAGTAGTCGGAGGATAGATGTGAAGGTGGTATAATACTCGTCGACGGTCATCTTATCCGTCATCTTCAGAGCATCCAGTTCGAGCCGCTTCTTCGTCTTCACGTGCTCGGGGTAATATTTGGATCACAGGAGAGCAGTGAAGGCATTCCAGTCGAATGCAGGGTCAGCGACGTGCTCGCCCTTGACTAGCTTCCACCAGTCCATAGCGGCACCCTTCAGATAGTAGGCAGCTATTCTCACCCTCACTCCAGCAGGAGCCTCGAGGGTCTCGAAGGCCGTCTCCATCTCGGAGATGTAAGCCTCGAGCTTAGCTGGATCGCTCTCACCCTTGAAGCAAGCGGGTCGTAGGTCAGCTACAGCTTTCACCCAATTCGTCTCACGGGGTGGTGGGGGTGGGGGTGGCTCAGCCTGTGTCTGCTGGTTCTGCTGTGTCTGCTGCACAGCCGCAATAACTTGCGGTAGCATCTGAGCTACCGTGGCCGTGACGATCTCCGCTATCGTCTGCGTGCCCGGCTCCTCAGCCGTCTCCCCACGGCCTCTACCACAGGCTCTTCCTGACATCTGAACAAGTAACGGTTACATCAGGTGACACGACCAAATGGTCTAGAATTTAAGCATTTGTATCGCCATTACAGCGTCAAAGGGTATCCGTTATCATTAACGGTCATTCAGGGTTAGGTTTCCTAACTCGGTAATCACTACACTCAGTATTTCATTCTATCAGAGCGAGGCTTCGCTCTGATACCATTTTTGTAACACCCCATACGATAATTCCTCTAACCACGGTCTAAACGTCACGGACATTAAACTAATCGCAGCGGAAAAAACCAACTACCGAGGTGATACAATACCGATAACCACCCGTATGGTTACCGGGTCCAAACTACCATAACTTACAGTCCCGGTCTGATAAAAGAAATACCAACTTAACTGACATAATTTACAACACCTGATTACCGAGTACTAAGTGTATTTACATCAAGGCTCTAAGCCCGTCAAAAGAATACGAGTTAACAGTTACTCGACTACGCCTTGTTTCCTCCTAACAAAAGCAACAGGTGTACCACATAGTACACTGACTATACTAGGGCTACAAGCCCGTGTACAACTCGGTACACCGCCCCATCTACTACTAGCAACCAAAAGCATAACATCCCGGTCTTCATGACTGTCAACCGTCTCGTGTACCTGTATGAATAAGAAAAATGGTGCCCGAAGGGGCTCAGCTAAAGCTGCATATGGTAATCGCATACCCCGCGTACTAGCGAGGGTACGCCAACTACTTGGTCGCCAACATGCGGTTCTTTATTATTCAAACAGGCATGCTATTATAATCAACAATATATTCAAGTAACAACAATACCCACGCATAGAGCATAACACACTATGGAAACATTACAAGTATCCACACAATGGTCACTGAGGCCTTGAGGTTCTCCCTCAAGCTTTACACCTCATCTCGTGTTAGCCAAATTCTCATCCGGGTTAGGCGGATGTTCATATCTCTTATCTCTTGATCATATGTCTCGCACAAGGTATGATCCACACTTAACCATTATTTATCACTTGAAATAATTACTCAGTTAAGTCGGGTGACCTCCGGGCAGAGATGTGGCATACACACCCCATCTCACCACCGGGCTTTAGGTTTGGCTTACTTCCCCGGGCTGCGACCATACAGTTCGGAACCATGGTGGGAAGGTTAGGCCAGAACTCGGTAAGCAATCTCTCTTGCTTCCTCATTCTCACGCGTGGCCGACACTCTATCGGTCTCCTCTCAACTTCAGTTACCATTTCCAGGTTAGGTAAGTCAGAAGGTTAGTGTGTTAGTGAGAACGTCTCAAACACAAAAATTCTTCTCATTCAAACATTTCATGAATTATACAAACTAGTCTTTCAAGACATAGTTCATTGGGTGCAAAGACAAGCACACAATATACAAGGTATTGCCATTAATCATATTCATGCACTTTATCTTGATTAGGTGATTGCACATAAACACACAAACACACAAATCAGAGTAACCAAGTTAGGATACAGGGCATGAGAAAACCATACCGTTCACCGTCGTTGTTCGCTTGTCGACTTTCTTTGGTGACCGACTAACCGGATCCTAAAACATACATTAAGTCGGGAGGTCAATTATTCGTAATTAACCTAACTCGTTACTCCACTAACGTTTCCCGTACTTAACTTACTTAATCATTACATTTCAAGCTTAGCTCACACAAGTTCACATTTCACATTTTCTCTTAATCTTGTTTAAGCCCTTAATGACCCTCACATGTCATTAGTTAAGTCCTAATTAACTTATAATATCATCACCAATCCATTCTCTAGCTTATACCCCACTTAAAACTCTTTTTTTTATTTCTGGTCTGGTCCGGGACTTCACACGGGACTTAAGTCCCGGACCAGGCATGGTTCAAACTCTCGGCCCTTATTTTCACCTGGTCCGGGACTTCATGCAGGAGTCAGGTCCCGGACCACATTGCAGGCAAATCCTCGGTTTAAAAATCGTAGGTGGTCCGGGACTTGGGCATGGACTTAAGTCCCGGACCAAGCAAACAGAGAAGTCTCGGGGGTAAAATCAGGGGTGGTCCGGGACTTGGTCCTGGACCTAAGTCCCGGACCCTGCTACAGACTTTGCAAAATTGACATTTTTTAACTCTGTTACAGGTCCTCACTCAGCCCCTTAATTACCTAATCTTTACCAACTATAAATCACATGATTTAGCACCTATTTACTCAGCTAAACCAACTTAAACCAAGCACCAAGTACTCTCACCATTCTAGTTAATTTCACTTAGATTCTTTTACACTCACAAACTAGTTTTTCTCTTGTTTTCTATCAGTTTGTAACAGATTTTGGTTTCTTCTTTAAAACATTCAAACCTCACTTACTGACATACCTAACTCTCAAATGGCATTATTTTACTCCTAGCACACTCTTCTTCTAGTTAGGTTCTCAAAACATTAACCACTCATCTCTACCTACTTAGGTATCCTAGTTTCTTCCTCTAAAACAAAACACTCAAACTATCCTATCCTAGGCAAATTTTGACAGCAACTACTTACTTCTCTAAGCATTTTCACCACACTACTAAAGCTCACAACACTCTTCTCCCACCTGTTTGGTTTAAGCATAAATAACACATCAAAATCCCATTTGCTCACATATGTAAACTAGCCTAACTTCAAGGTTTATTTACACACTCCAACACACTATACATTCTGTTTCAAATAACAATATTGCAGTACCAAGGCTACACAAGCTCAAAGCTATTTATTCAACACCAACATCAATTTCACAAGGAAATAAAACCAATACAAGATAAGCTCTTTACCTTGTTTTACTTTCAGTTTTCACTCCTCTTCTTCCTCTTTCTTGTTCCCTCTTTCTCTTCTTGTTTCCCACACCACACAGGAATTATGGATTGCTAGCTACAACCATATCCCATCACACATATAACCACAAGTCAATTCAATTTTCCTCCTCACGACCTAATATTTTAAGGAGCTAATTTACAAAGTTTAGTTTAGATTTTACCTTAGAGTAACCAAATGAGTAGTTTGGCAATCAATTGGAGGAGTTCCCAACACCCCACAAAAACATACGGGTTCGACTGAAATGAGGAGGGTTTTCAACGTGAGGGGAAAAAGTCTCACAAATGGTAAGAATAAGCTTGAAATGGCTTAAACACTTACTTATTAATACCTTAAGGCACTAAAAGGAGAAGAAGGTTGAAATCACTCTTCAAACTCAAAGCTCCAACGTCGATGGAGATGAAGATGGAGGAATCGGGTCTTAATTGGGTGGAAACCGAAGCTCTCACCGAGAGGAGTCTAACGGTACAATTTCGTGTGATTCGGTGGAGAAATGAGCAAGATAGGTGAGACAAGGTGAGGTTAGGTGCTGTTGTGTCGCGAGTTACAGAGAGGAAGAAGAGTTTCAAGCGCTGAGCAAATCGTGAATGAAGAAGGAGAAGGTGAGAACTTTATTTTACTTTTCTTTATACTATTTCTTTCTTTATTTATTTGTCTTGTTATTACTTAATAGCTAGCAAGCTATTAATGGGTGTACACTCATTAATTAAAACCGGCCCACATTAATTAATAGCCGGGTCGTTTTTCGCCTTTTCGAATTAAACGCGCTTCGTCTCCCGGTTTCGACACTATTCATTTACCGGGTCCGTTTTCCGGAATTTTGCCGTTTAATTAATTTTAATAGCTCTAGACCCACACTATGGTCTAATTATAGATATTTAACTAACTATAATTATTTCGAGTTAATTAAACCCGTTTAAAATCACGTTTTCCCCGGTTTCTCGAAAAACGCGTTTTAAAGCTCGTTTGCGTTTTTAACTCGTTTTACGAATCCGTTTTCTTCGGGAATCGTTCCTACATATTTATTTAGGACTAATTAAGCTTTAAATATTTAATTAGCCTAATTAATCACGTTTTTAATACCGGGGTATTTCAACCTACCCCCCTTAAGGAACTTTGCCCTCAAAGTTGGTCAAAGTCAGTGGATTAATAGCTTCAATCATTTGACAAGTCATTGTCAAAATCACACATAACACAACACACAACTGTACACACACAGATATCATATCTGTCAAACAAGTTCGCAAAACAAATCTCACACAATATCATAGCAACATGCACATACACACACTGTGCAACAAGCATACACACTGTGCAAACAAGCACCATCCATGCAAGCAATACACTGCAAGCACTAACAACACTACAACCAAAACACTTGTTGTTACACTGTGTCAAACAAAATGTAAACATATATATACAAGCAAGCTATCCCGAAGCAATGCTAAATCAAAACGGTCCTACCCCCCTTAAAAGGGGTACGCCCCGTACCCTCACGACACTAGACAACTAGTCTACAAACAGTGTCGGGTACTTCGCCTTCATGGCGTCCTCTAGTTCCCAAGTAGCCTCCTCGGCGTCATGGTTCGACCACAAGACCTTCACCATCCGCACTGACTTGTTGCGGGTGTCTCTCGTCTTGGTGTCAAGGATACGCAAGGGAGTCTCGACGTACCTCATCGTCGGCTCAAGGGATATGTGATCAGGCTCTAAGACATGAGATGGATCGGCTATATACTTCTTGAGCTGTGAAACATGAAAGACATCATGAACACGACCCAAGTCTGCAGGTAACGCTAACCTGTAAGCTACAGCTCCAATCCTTCCCGTGATCGTATAAGGCCCAACGTATTCGGGCTCAACTTGCCTTTCTAGCCGAATCGGAACACGCCCTTCATCGGTGAGACGCGCAGAAACACCTGATCGCCCACAGCGAACTCGAGGTCACGTCGTCGCACATCGGCATAAGACTTTTGTCGATCCTGGGCCGCTTTCAGATTCGCTCGAATTTGTTGCACTTCAGATTGCATCTGCTCAAGGTATTCCGGTCCAACAATGACCGCCTCACTGGACTCATCCCAACACAGTGGAGTGCGACACGGTCTGCCATACAAGGCTTGGAAGGGTGACATCTTGATCGAAGCGTGGTAGCTGTTGTTATAAGAGAACTCGATCAGATGTAACTTGTCAACCCAACTCCCCTGGAAATCTAAGGCGCATGCTCTCAGCATGTCCTCCAGTGTCTGGATGGTCCGCTCTGTCTGACCGTCAGTCTGTGGATGGAAGGCTGTACTGAGCTTCAACTCGGTACCAAGCGCTCACGTGTGGCTCTCCAGTATCTCGAAGAAACCTGCTGTCGCGGTCAGACACAATCGTCTTAGGAACTCCATGATGTCGAATAATCTCTCGATCAAATATCTCAGCAAGCTTTGCTACCTTCCAAGTGTCCCTCATCGGTATGAAGCGGGCCACCTTGGTAAGGCGATCGACAATCACCCAGATCATGTTGAGTCCTCCCCTAGCAGATGGGAGTCCAACAACAAAATCCATCGATATATCATGGAACTTCCATTCAGGAATCGGCATAGGTTGTACCATTCCTCCAGGTCGACGGTGCTCAAACTCACTCTCTGGCAAGTGAGGCACCTCAAGACAAACTCATTCACATCAGATTTCATTCCCGACCACCAGAAATACCTCTTCATACCTTTGTACATCTTAGAGGCTCCTGGATGGACAGATAATGAGGAACAGTGGGCTTCTCGCAGAATGCGATCCCTCAGCTCAGCATTGCTTCGGGGAACGCATAATCTGCCGTTCAGTCGGATCAAACCATCGTCGTGGAGCTGAAGTCATACTTCCGGTGCTCGAATGTGCCGTCGATGATACTCTGTCTGATCTCACTCATATACGGGTCTTTCATCTGAGCGTCTCGCACCTCATCAACCAAGCTAGAAGAGGCGAGTAGCGAATGCAGCGAGTGTGCTCGACAACTCAGTGCATCTGCCACGACATTCGCCTTCCCTTCTTTGTACTGAAGGTCGATGTCATAGTCTGATAGGAATTCCATCCATCTCCTCTGCCTGAGGTTCAACTCTTTCTGCGTGAAGACATACTGCAGGCTTTGTGGTCGGAGTAGATGGTACACTAACCCCATAAAGATAATGCCGCCATATCTTCAATGCGAAGACATGGCTCCTAGCTCGAGGTCGTGAGTGGGGTAGTTTCCTCATGCTTCTTCAGCTGGCGGGAGGCGTAAGCAACTACCTTGCCGTGCTGCATGAGTACGCATCCAAGGCCTCTGCCTGATGCATCACAATAGACTTCGAATCCCTCTGAACCCTCAGGAATGGTAAGGACGGGCGCAGAGGTCAACGAGTCCTTCAGGCTCTGGAAAGAAATCTCGCAGTCATCGGTCCACACAAACTGTGCGTCCTTCTTCATCAAAGCTGTCATAGGCTTGGCGACCTTCGAGAAATCTTTCACGAACCTTCTATAAACCGGCTAGCCCAAGGAAGCTCCGGATGTCGGAAACGTTCCTGGGTCTAGGCCACGAGCGAACTGCTTCAATCTTAGCCGGGTCGACTGAGATACCCGCGCTAGATATCACATGCCCAAGGAATGAAACTTGATCAAGCCAGAATTCACACTTGGAGAATTTCGCATACAGTTGGTTCATACGGAGTGTCTCGAGTACTTGCATCAGGTGGCTCTCGTGCTCCTCTCTGGATTTCGAATATACCAGAATATCATCAATGAACACCACAACCGATGTCTAGCTGATCGCTGAACAGTCGGTTCATCAGATCCATGAACTTCGCAGGCGCATTCGACAGTCCGAATGGCATCACTGTAAACTCATAGTGGCCATATCTCGTACGAAACACTGTCTTCTCAATGTCTTGCTCTCGGATGGCTATCTGATGGTATCTGGATCTGAGGTCAATCTTAGAGAATATAGAGGCTCCCTTCAATTGATCAAACAGATCATCTATACGTGGTAAAGGGTACTTATTCTTGATGGTGACCGCATTGAGCTCGCGGTAGTCGATGCAGAGGCGGAGGCTACCGTCCTTCTTCTTCACGAAGAGGACCGGTGCTCCCCAGGGTGATACGCTCGGGCGTATAAACCCCTTGTCGAGCAGGTCTCGAAGCTGCACTCTCAACTCGGCCATCTCTGCCGGTGCCAATCGGTACGGTGCTCTGGCTATAGGTCCGGTACCAGGCAGAAGTTCGATCTCAAACTCAACCTCCCTCTGAGGTGGCATGCCGGGAAGTTCCTTCGGAAACACATCCGGGAACTCCGACACTACCGGAATATCGGTGCTGAAATCAGGGTCTCTCTCAAGGTCTTGCACGTAACAGAGGAATACCTCGTGCCCCTTTCTGAGCTCTCGGTGCATGGCCATGGCGGTGATGACTCTAGTCGAAGGCTCTCTAGGCCTCTGGCGGTATGAAACTGCAACCCCAGACGGACTCCTGAGCAGCAATCTATGCTCGGCACAAAGGATTCTCCCCTTATGCCGCTCCAACCAATTCATCCCAACTATCAAGTCGAAGCCAAGACCACTGAATTCGATGAAGGAATAGGGAACTGCTCGCCCTGATTCGGATGGTGGCATCTCGGTAATACTTTGTGCAACGCACCCTCCTTCGACGGGAGAGTACCATAAGTCGGGTAACTCAACCGCATCTAGCCCCAACCTTCTCGCAAATGACGGCGAGACAAAGGTGTGAGAGGCGCCGGAGTCGAATAGCACGGAGGCATCAATGCCATTCACCGGAAAGGTACCCGTGAGGATCGTGCCGCTTTCACCGGCCTGTGCCTCAGTAAGTATACTCAGGTACCTTCCGTACCGAGTCCACGACCTATTATTCATAAGCTTATGAGTTTATGGTAAAGTAAGTGGAAAGATTGATAAACACACTGCTTTATTATAAAACCATTCAAGGTATACATGGTGTTTGTTACAACATTACTAGGATATTACATAGGATTACATGACTAATATTTCCTAAAGGTGAGGTTCAGGCGCCCTGGTTTCATGTGTGTGGCATTAATCACAGTCGATGGTGCCGTATTCAACTTGATCCTCTTGATACCGTGATACAACATTCTCGACTCGCCACCCATGACCAAGACATCTCCTGACCTAAGGATAATCTTCTCCGCGCGGTCTGCACGCTTCTGCTCGCCATACAGGAATTCGGCGTCGTCACCAATGGACCAAGACACTACGGGCACTCCCTTTTCAAGGGATTCCGCTGTCTCGTCCTTATCTTGGTGTAAACCAAGTCGTCCTCCTTCTTGGTAGAAGTTGACAATACAAATATCTGCTTCAAGTGCAGGTACGGGATCAGCTTCAAGCTGTTGTGCAATCTCTACGGCTTGTGTAACAACCGTTTGGAATTCTCCAGGTATTTTGGGTGGTGTTGCTTCGTCATCTGCTCGCTGTTTGTGGTAGGTGCGGGTGTAAGGATTCCAATCCTTCCCCATGCACATCATTTTAGTTTCATTCTTGCTCCACCGGGGTATTCTGGTGTGTAAAATCCTCCTGGGCTTGCTCCGAGTTCATTGCATCGTCGGATAATGGCGACTTGCGCTTCGGGTGTCAGGTATCCCCTTAATAATAACATACCTGGGCGGATGACCTGACACTGGTCGATGGTGTAGTGGTGCGTGGTGATGTCGGACTCTTCAAGGGTCGGTTCAGTCGGTATAGGATAGCAGATGTGGAAGGTCCCTAAGTGGTGAGTTCAACTTATAAGTTCTAATCTTGTTAGTCAATTCATGCTCGAACTATATGTTAGTTCTATGTCATTCGCTGATGTAGGTAATTAAGACTGTAGTCATGCTCTCAAGGATTAAAGGTGTGTGAAAGTACCTGAACCGGTCTTCTGACCAGCTCCCTCTAAGCGATCTATGATGTGAAGGGCGGACTGTCTCTGAGTGCACCTTTCTGAGCACCTCTAGGTCCCTGCCCCTGCTGGCCATACTGGGTCTGAGTATCACCAGCTGCTACCTCTTTGCCCTCTCTCTGCTTGAACTCCTGGCTGTTGCCCTTCTTGGCAGGGCACTCATAGGCACGGTGCCCCATCTTATGGCAGCTATAACACCTGACCTCTCTTCCCTGGCAATCTGTGCCGGGGTGGTCGTTCTTGCAGTACTTGCAACTGAAGGCCCGTCCATCAGAGTTGCCCTTGCCTGAGCCAGATCCAGAACCTGAAGCAGTGAGAGTTAGCAAATTTCGGTATTCTAAGCTTGGAAACACACAAGTGTCGGTTATCGAGAATCTTACCCTAAGGTGGGTGAGACGTCAGCGGCTTCGCTGCTATCGGTGCGGAGTAGGCGAGCCGTAGTGGCTCAGCTGCCTTGCCCTTCTCACCATAGGCACCGCTCTCCTCAGAGGTAGTCTTTTGGGTTTGGGTCGGGTGGGTGTACTTCCCTTTCTTCTTTCCCCATCCCTTTCCTTGGGTCTGCTCGCCAGAGCCAGAACCCTTGTTGCTGATCTTGCGCTTCTGCGCGTTCTCCTCGTCCCTTAGCTGGACGGTAATCTCAACTCGCGATGCGGCATGGTAACACTCCTGATATTAGGACATTAGTTGACATTCTTACATACAAAGACACTAATTGTATTGACTACGGCATTAAGTTCTCAAACCGTCGTTTAACTGTAGAGAGGTGAACCGCGTGTATCCCATGCCATACCGGAGGCGATGGCTCAGGCCGCCATGAAAGCGGTCGACCAAAACCTGACCGGTATACCCGAGGTCGGGTAGTAGTCGGAGGATAGATGTGAAGGTGGTATAATACTCGTCGACGGTCATCTTATCCGTCATCTTCAGAGCATCCAGTTCGAGCCGCGTCTTCGTCTTCACGTGCTCGGGGTAATATTTGGATCACAGGAGAGCAGTGAAGGCATTCCAGTCGAATGTAGGGTCAGCGACGTGCTCGCCCTTGACTAGCTTCCACCAGTCCATAGCGGCACCCTTCAGATAGTAGGCAGCTATTCTCACCCTCACTCCAGCAGGAGCCTCGAGGGTCTCGAAGGCTGTCTCCATCTCGGAGATGTAAGCCTCGAGCTTAGCTGGATCGCTCTCACCCTTGAAGCAAGCGGGTCGTAGGTCAGCTACAGCTTTCACCCAATTCGTCTCACGGGGTGGTGGGGGTGGGGGTGGCTCAGCCTGTGTCTGCTGGTTCTGCTGTGTCTGCTGCACAGCCGCAATAACTTGCGGTAGCATCTGAGCTACCGTGGCCGCGACGATCTCCGCTATCGTCTGCGTGCCCGGCTCCTCAGCCGTCTCCCCACGGCCTCTACCACGGGCTCTTCCTGACATCTGAACAAGTAACAGTTACATCAGGTGACACGACCAAATGGTCTAGAATTTAAGCATTTGTATCGCCATTACAGGCGTCAAAGGGTATCCGTTATCATTAACGGTCATTCAGGGTTAGGTTTCCTAACTCGGTAATCACTACACTCAGTATTTCATTCTATCAGAGCGAGGCTTCGCTCTGATACCATTTTTGTAACACCCCATACGATAATTCCTCTAACCACGGTCTAAACGTCACGGACATTAAACTAATCGCAGTGGAAAAACACCAACTACCGAAGGTGATACAATACCGATAACCACCCGTATGGTTACCGGGTCCAAACTACCATAACTTACAGTCCCGGTCTGATAAAAGAAATACCAACTTAACTGACATAATTTACAACACCTGATTACCGAGTACTAAGTGTATTTACTTCAAGGCTCTAAGCCCGTCAAAAGAATACGAGTTAACAGTTACTCGACTACGCCTTGTTTCCTCCTAACAAAAGCAACAGGTGTACCACATAGTACACTGACTATACTAGGGCTACAAGCCCGTGTACAACTCGGTACACCGCCCCATCTACTACTAGCAACCAAAAGCATAACATCCCGGTCTTCATGACTGTCAACCGTCTCGTGTACCTGTATGAATAAGAAAATGGTGCCCGAAGGGGCTCAGCTAAAGCTGCATATGGTAATCGCATACCCCGCGTACTAGCGAGGGTACGCCAACTACTTGGTCGCCAACATGCGGTTCTTTATTATTCAAACAGGCATGCTATTATAATCAACAATATATTCAAGTAACAACAATACCCACGCATAGAGCATAACACACTATGGAAACATTACAAGTATCCACACAATGGTCACTGAGGCCTTGAGGTTCTCCCTCAAGCTTCACACCTCATCTCGTGTTAGCCAAATTCTCATCCGGGTTAGGCGGATGTTCATATCTCTTATCTCTTGATCATATGTCTCGCACAAGGCATGATCCACACTTAACCATTATTTATCACTTGAAATAATTACTCAGTTAAGTCGGGTGACTCCGGGCAGAGATGTGGCATACACACCGCATCTCACCACCGGGCTTTAGGTTTGGCTTACTTCCCCGGGCTGCGACCTTACGGTTCGGAACCATGGTGGGAAGGTTAGGCCAGAACTCGGTAAGCAATCTCTCTTGCTTCCTCATTCTCACGCGTGGCCGACACTCTATCGGTCTCCTCTCAACTTCAGTTACCATTTCCAGGTTAGGTAAGTCAGAAGGTTAGTGTGTTAGTGAGAACATCTCAAACACAAGAATTCTTCTCATTCAAACATTTCATGAATTATACAAACTAGTCTTTCAAGACATAGTTCATTGGGTGCAAAGACAAGCACACAATATACAAGGTATTGCCATTAATCATATTCATGCACTTTATCTTGATTAGGTGATTGCACATAAACACACAAACACACAAATCAGAGTAACCAAGTTAGGATACAGGGCATGAGAAAACCATACCGTTCACCGTCGTTGTTCGCTTGTCGACTTTCTTTGGTGACCGACTAACCGGATCCTAAAACATACATTAAGTCGGGAGGTCAATTATTCGTAATTAACCTAACTCGTTACTCCACTAACGTTTCCCTTACTTATACTATTATCATTACATTTCAAGCTTAGCTCACACAAGTTCACATTTCACATTTTCTCTTAATCTTGTTTAAGCCCTTAATGACCCTCACATGTCATTAGTTAAGTCCTAATTAACTTATAATATCATCACCAATCCATTCTCTAGCTTATACCCCACTTAAAACTCTTTTTTTTTATTTCTGGTCTGGTCCGGGACTTCACACGGGACTTAAGTCCCGGACCTGGCATGGTTCAAACTCTCGGCCCTTATTTTCACCTGGTCCGGGACTTCATGCAGGAGTCAGGTCCCGGACCACATTGCAGGCAAATCCTCGGTTTAAAAATCGTAGGTGGTCCGGGTCTTGGGCATGGACTTAAGTCCCGGACCAAGCAAACAGAGAAGTCTCGGGGGTAAAATCAGGGGTGGTCCGGGACTTGGTCCTGGACCTAAGTCCCGGACCCTGCTACAGACTTTGCAAAATTGACATTTTCTAACTCTGTTACAGGTCCTCACTCAGCCCCTTAATTACCTAATCTTTACCAACTATAAATCACATGATTTAGCACCTATTTACTCAGCTAAACCAACTTAAACCAAGCACCAAGTACTCTCACCATTCTAGTTAATTTCACTTAGATTCTTTTACACTCACAAACTAGTTTTTCTCTTGTTTTCTATCAGTTTGTAACAGATTTTGGTTTCTTCTTTAAAACATTCAAACCTCACTTACTGATGACATACCTAACTCTCAAATGGCATTATTTTACTCCTAGCACACTCTTCTTCTAGTTAGGTTCTCAAAACATTAACCACTCATCTCTACCTACTTAGGTATCCTAGTTTCTTCCTCTAAAACAAAACACTCAAACTATCCTATCCTAGGCAAATTTTGACAGCAACTACTTACTTCTCTAAGCATTTTCACCACACTACTAAAGCTCACAACACTCTTCTCCCACCTGTTTGGTTTAAACATAAATAACACATCAAAATCCCATTTGCTCTCATATGTAAACTAGCCTAACTTCAAGGTTTATTTACACACTCCAACACATTATACATTCTGTTTCAAATAACAATATTGCAGTACCAAGGCTACACAAGCTCAAAGCTACTTATTCAACACCAACATCAATTTCACAAGGAAATAAAACCAATACAAGATAAGCTCTTCACCTTGTTTTACTTTCAGTTTTCACTCCTCTTTTCCTCTTTCTCTTGTTCCCTCTTTCTCTTCTTGTTTTCCACACCACACAGGAATTATGGATTGCTAGCTACAACCATATCCCATCACACATATAACCACAAGTCAATTCAATTTTCCCTCCTCACAACCTAATATTTTAAGGAGCTAATTTACAAAGTTTAGTTTAGATTTTACCTTAGAGTAACCAAATGAGTAGTTTGGCAATCAATTGGAGGAGTTCCCAACACCCCACAAAAACATACGGGTTCGACTGAAATGAGGAGGGTTTTCAACGTGAGGGGAAAAAGTCTCACAAATGGTAAGAATAAGCTTGAAATGGCTTAAACACTTACTTATTAATACCTTAAGGCACTAAGAAGGAGAAGAAGGGTTGAAATCAACTCTTCAAACTTCAAAAGCTCCAACGTCGATGGAGATGAAGATGGAGGAATCGGGTCTTAATTGGGTGGAAACCGAAGCTCTCACCGAGAGGAGTCTAACGGTACAAATTTCGTGTGATTCGGTGGAGAAATGAGCAAGATAGAGGTGAGACAAGGTGAGGGTTAGGTGCTGTTGGTGTCGCGAGTTACAGAGGAGGAAGAAGAGTTTCAAGCGCTGAAGCAAATCGTGAATGAAGAAGGAGAAGGTGAGAACTTTATTTTACTTTTGCTTTATACTATTTGCTTTCTTTATTTATTTATTTGTCTTGTTATTACTTAATAGCTAGCAAGCTATTAATGGGTGTACACTCATTAATTAAAACCGGCCCACATTAATTAATGGCCCGGGTCGTTTTTCGTCTTTTCGAATTAAACGTGTTTCGCCTTCCGGTTTTGACACTATTCATTTACCGGGTCCGTTTTCCGGAATTTCGCCGTTTAATTTATTTCAATAGCTCTAGACCCACACTATAGCCTAATTATAGATATTTAACTAACTATAATTATTACAAGTTATTTAAACCCGTTTAAAATCACGTTTTCCCCGGTTTCTTGGAAAAACACGTTTTAAAGCTCGTTTGCATTTTTAACTCGTTTTACGAATCCGTTTTCTTCGGGAATCGTTCCTACATATTTATTTAGGACTAATTAAGCTTTAAAATATTTAATTAGCCTTATTAATCACCGTTTTTAATACCGGGGTATTTCATTATGGAAAGATTAGAGGTGGATTAAGGGTTGATTTGGGGTTGAAAAATCCTCTTAGTAGTAGTTTTTAGCAGGGTCCGGGACCTAGGATATGTACCAAGTCCCGGACCGCACTTAAAAACACCCCGAGAGCAAAAATTGGTATTGGTCCGGGACCTAGGTCTAGGACCAAGTCCCAGACCACAATGAAAAATAGGCCGAGAATTATTCCTGTGCATGGTCCGGGACCTTGGGTCCGGACCAAGTCCCGGACCACCCCCAA
This sequence comes from Limonium bicolor, assembly GCA_023374045.1. Taxonomy (NCBI): domain Eukaryota; kingdom Viridiplantae; phylum Streptophyta; class Magnoliopsida; order Caryophyllales; family Plumbaginaceae; genus Limonium; species Limonium bicolor. Next base: position 94,863,174 of record CM041776.1, read on the forward strand.
AAACTTGCAGAATGTGATTTTTAGGGTTTAAATGATGGGAGATTGATTGGTAATGGTTTTAAGAGTTGTTAAGGCCTTGTTTGGTGACCTTTGAAGGCCCTAAGAAGTGTAAACGAGTATGATAAGTGATTAAGAAAATTGAGAGTATAAGAACATTAAGTTAAACCGAAATAACGGGATAACGGGGTAAGTACGGGAGTAGTAATTATGTATGTAGTGTAATGCTTAGTATTAATAGATTCTTTTTCATGTAGTCATTGGTTCGAGAGTAAGGATCGAGGAACAAGAGTGAACCAAAGGAACAAGGGAACACCCGGTAACGTAAATCAACAGTGAAAGGTATGATTTCTTCATGCTCTGTATCCTAACCTGGTTACCCCAATTTGTGTGCTTATTTGATCACCTAAATAAGATAAATGCATGAATCAGACTTTATTGCACTTACTTGTGCTTGTTTTATATTTTCTTGATATATTTGTCTTGAACAATTAGTTTGTATAATTCATGAAATGAATGGATGTAGATTTGTGTGTATGTACCTTGTAGTGTGCTTGTGTAATGTATTGTACTTTGAATGTATGTGTATGGGAGTATTGAATTTTTGTGTGGCTTGGATGTGTGACTTCTACTAATTCCTAACTTCCTAACTCCTAACGTAAGTATTGAGTAAATTGGAATGAGTTGAAGTCCGATATAGTTTCGGCCACGCATGAGGATGAGGAGACACAAGAGGTTGGATCCGATTCCTGGCTCTTAAACTTTTCCACGGCCCAAACCCCTTAAATAGGTAGCATCCTGGATTAGTGAGCCAAGTAAAGCCCGGTGGTGGGACGGTGTAGTCCCTGCCCGGAGGTCCCGACGACTTGACTTGAGTAAGTAGTAAGTAAATAAGTAAAGTATGTATGAGTAATGGTCTTGGCTGGTGTAAGTCATTGACCCCGAGTAAAAGAGTAATCTCCACCCGATTAACCCGGGTGGACAAATGGAGCTAACAAGTATTATGTATTGTGTATGTATTGTGTATGCGTATTTCGGGAAAGGTAAGTAAGTACCAGTTGGCTTGTATGGTCTACCTTGTATGTATTGAAGTGTATGTATGTATTCCTTCTGTACCATTGCAGCATTATGAATGAATCATGTATGTATGTATGTATTGTAAAATGAATAGAATGTGTTCGACCAAGTGGTCGGCGTACCCTCGCTAGTACACGGGGTATGCGGAAGTCATATGCAGCGTAAGCTGAGCCCCTAGGGGCGATGTTTTTATTTGTACAGGTACCGAAGCAGATATGGTCACAGTAAGAGACCGGCGGATATGCCTAGATCATTAGGAATGAATGGTAGTTAGTAGTGAATGGAATTGGGCTTATAGCCTTGTTGTAGAGGTGTACCGAGGGGGTACACATTATGTATTGAGAGTATGTAGTTAGTGAGCAATGGGTAGATGTTAGACTCGTAATGAGTATGTACAAACTTAAAAGAATTGTTGTAATTGTATTTGGATCTTAGCAAACTCGGTATGTTGTATTGAATTTGTGGATTATTGTATTGAATGAAGAATTGTAGTACTCAGTTGGTAATGGGAGTATGTATTGTAGTTGTGTAGTACTCGGGATTCCGGTCCATCAGACCGATGCTATATGTAGTAGTAAGCCTTGTTAGTCATGTCGGTGGCTAACGACATTGTACCACCCACCATTGTGTAAGTAAGTATTCGCTGTGAAGGATGTAAATACGAAGTGATTGGACGGTAATGACGGTATTAGCGGTAGGGGTGTTACAAAAAGTGGTATCAGAGTGAAGTATCGCTCTGATGATTGGAAATACCGAGTTTAGGAAATACCGAGTTAGGAATTAGAAGCTTAGGGCTAAGGGATGAGTGATAGCGTTAGAGATACGCTAGTTAGAACCACCGGTGAGTATCGGATAACTACAATATCAGACCCGCCCTCCACAAACCCATGGTGTAACTTGGGAAAGAACGCCAGAGAGAAGGAAAGACCTCTCATACTCGGGAAACCCGATCTGGCAGTTGTGAAATCACCGTACGGAAACATGAACTGACATGTAGTAGATTCCAAGACTTGGAAGTCCCGGAGATGATTCTCGGTTGAACAATAATACCAGCACTTAATAGCGGTTGAAAGAGAACTCCAACCATAAGGAGGCTACAACTTACAACAGCATGGGGCGACATGCTTAGTAGTCGCGAAACCTGGTTAGTCAACCGGCAGCAGGGAAAGAAGCACTAAGCGTGCAGCAGAGCAGAAAAAGGAACTGTAACAAAACCCGAGGCACAAGTCTACGGAACAGTAATAACTAAATAACAACACCAATGGTATGCTACCAGACTAAGGACATAGTCGGGAGTGGTTAACTCCAAAACTACAACGCCAAGAAGGTTACAATACCTGGCCAACTTAGCTCAGACAGCTATAGGAACATTCACAGGATATAATCCGACAGGACTACAGAAGTAGTGCCTAAACAAGTTCAGGCTCAATAACCATGGTAAACATGTGGGAGCGAGCAACGAAGAAAAACACAAGACAAATCAATAAGGATCTCCAAGAATTGGAGAAGCACCCTGATCAAGACAGACATGTCAAGATCACTGAGAAGTTACTTAAAAGATTGAGTATCCCAAACATAAATCAATAGAGCAAGGGAAGAGTCGATGAGACTATCAAATATGATCAGAAAACAATACTGTGGCCGGTAAAGGTTACCCAAAAACCACCAGTACCACGCACTTGCCACTACAAGTGCAGTAAGAACAGAGACGTGTGGAGAAACCCTAACACACCACAAGTACTTAGTAATGTACCGGACTGTAATGAAGCGACTACAGGATCACACATCCTAAAACTGAAAGAATGAAAACTTGGAAAGGCCTGACGGCCTGACCATTGTATTAAGGACATACCAGTCAGCGGGAAGCTGGACTTGGTCAAGACATCAGACCATGGCCACACCATGAACTTCTTTTAACACCGAACTACAATTTTAAAACCAAATTTTTCTTTCAAACCACAACCTTTCTCTAAAACCTGGAATTTTAAAACCAAACCAACAGAATTACGGTGAGTATCATAGAATGATACAAGAGGAGTTGACAATAGAATACTTCACCTAGGCGTGTGACGAGCACTACGAGTGTACCCAATTACGGGATGTGGGACGACCGCACTCCGAAGGAGCTTGTGGGCCTGACAGATAGTCGGGTATATGGTAACGTATCAACAAGGTACCCCAAGTATGTATACATGTAGTGTACGAAACAAGGGAAGTAGTCAACTCCGTTCTACGGACCATGAGTAAGTTCAAACCAGAACAACCGGACACTTCAGACGATCAAGAAGAAGGAACTCAGCTAAGTAATAAGTATAAGTGACTCAGCTAAGTAATAAGTATAAGTGACTTAGAGAATCCATCTGAAGATAAGGAATGAGGACTAGGAAGTGCAAAAGCACATACTAGTGAGTATGGACATTGGATATGTCTCAAAGACTTCAAGAAAATACGTGACAGCTGGAAGGTATACCCAGCCTAAACACAGTAAGGCAAATACCTAATGTGAATACAACGATGCTCAACAAACAGAACGGAGTTCCCAAGAGCAATCACAAGATTTCCCCGAAGTATAATCCATCATTGGAGAGGAATGTAAACCTAGTCAAGAATACTAGGAGGAACTATAAATGGTCTATCCAAGGATGGGAGACGCTATAACCCTAAAAGGGATAGCTCAAATACATTACAACAAGGCGGTAAAGCAGACACAACATATCATAAACACTAGCCAGAAATAACGGCGTAACCTAACAGCACCCAGGAGCAATCCTTGAAGGGTGTCTGAGTTAACATCAGTCGAACAAAGCATGATGATAAGAGCACGGAAGCTAGAACGAACACTCGGTTAAGACACGGAAGGGATTTCACTCAATAGGAAATACCCTAAATTACAAAAAGGGGCATTGGTTAGCGCCAGATTGCCTGAAGGGTCACCCATGAACGGAAGCGTGATGCAACAACATGCCATGGAGCCCAGTAAATACCTCCAACCCTATGATTGTATACAAGGAGTGGAACATGTATAAGCAGCTTGCAAAGAGCATAGCTTGCAGTAATAAGGCTTAAAAGCCATGAACCAACCCCGTCATGTAGACATAAACGGTTGCAAAACCCACAACATTTACTAACAAGACTTGCAAGAAATATTGCTTCATACGACAAATAGATCGACAACTGAACCACCCAATTTGAGCTCAACATTATGAGTGGCTTGGAGTAATGGCTATCTCAGTGTCACTATCACTAGAGCATCAGTCTAGTATACAGTTGACAAGCTTTTAATTTCCCTTCATGCCTTTTGTAGAAATGGTAACACAGAGGCATAGGAATCGTGATAATGCCAATACTAGTTTAGTCCACACTTGGACACTACGAGAAACTCGAGGAAAGGTACCTCTCATCAACCAAAGACCATCAATGCGGTAATGACGTGAACCCTTAGAAAAGGCTTCCATCTACCATAATAACAAAGCTCGCGTATGTAGATATTGCCAAGAGGCGATTGAGTAAGGAAAAGAGATTTCCAAACCATTACGACTTAAAGGAGAAGTATACTCCATATGCACCCAAGCATGTGGTGAACCATTGTATAAATACTAACCTAGTGAACATTGTCATGAGGCCTATGAGTGGAGACAAACCCCTCAACAAGAATTTTCATTTATTAATGATAGATGCTCCTCAATTGGAGAATGGGACCAGAAAACCCTTGAAGTTTCTTGGGGATTCCCCAGTGAGGTACATACAAAGGTAAAATTACACAACTAGAGCCTATAACCAATGCTCATTACTGGGAGATAGTAATTGTAAAAAGCAATCAATGTGAATGCACATTAGACACCACAAATGACCAACACTCAAGAGAGCTAATAATCCAATAAATTAATTCATCCATGGGCAACCAAGATACTTGGCAATTGTATCGTAAATGGTGAAGGAATGTGAGGTAAGCTAACCTACACATGAAACCTAAATTGAAGTAAAGTATCTCCACATTGGGAAGATAATAATATTGTGATATGCTACGACAACCGTGTAACACCCCTACTACGCACTTAACAACTAAACGAAATCGCAGCGGAAATAAACAACTAAACAATAACTAACGGTTCGGTGCTACAACGCCGTTAACCACCCCCATACACTTGCGGACTCTGGCCCTCGCTCGTGGCCTTGCGCTTGTGCGCATTCTCCTCGTCCCTCAGACGGACGGTAATCTCAACCTTAGCAGCGGCATGATAGCACTCCTGAATTTAGGATGTCAGTCATGCCCCGCAAAACATACTCACAACCTCACATTAATATTCACTTATGGTATACACTTATTCACATCACACTGTACTCTAGTTACCTGCAAGGTGGCATAATCAGCTGGCCCCATCCCATAGCGAAGACGGTGACTGAGACTGTTGTAGAAACGGTTCACCAACACCCGGTTCGAGTATCCCAGGTCCGGTAACAGGTGGATAAGGCCGGTGAAAGCGGTGTAGTAGTCATCAACCGACATCTTATCCCCCTGCCTCAGATTATCCAGCTCTAGGCGCTTGGCCTCTTGCACATGTACAGGGTAGTACTTGGCTCGCAGCAGAGCCGTGTACTCCCTCCAACCAAACTCAGGATCAGCCATCCTGTCCTCTCTCACAAGCTTCCACCAACTCTGTGCCGAACCCTTCAAGTAATAAGCGGCAAGACAGACCTTAGCCCCTGCAGGCACGACCAAGGTTTCGTAGGTGGTCTCCAGCTCGGAGATGTACGCCTCCAGCTTACGAGGGTTGGTCTCCCCATTGAACGACGGTGGTTTCAAATCGGCCAACGCTTTGACCCAGTTGGTCTCTCTTGGTGGTGGTGGTGGCTGAACTTCGGGCTGCTGCCCCTGCTGAATCGCAGCTACTAACTGGGGAACCATCTAGGCTACGGCGGCTGCTACCGCCTCAGCCATAACCTGAGACGTAGTGTTCTCGCCCTGGTCTCCCGTATCTCCAACACCGCGCCCGCGGCCTCGACCTCGTGATCTACCTAACATCTGAATTCACATGAACATTTATTAGCATTATGCTTGCACACTTATCGGTCCAACGGTTGTAGCATCTTCCCGACAACAAGGTATGTCCACACTTAGTTAGTGGTTAACCTTCTCTTAACTTTTCACTTAGGTAACTATGGTTAGGTTTCCTAACTCGGTATATTCCTAAGCTCGGTATTCTTGTCATCAGAGCGATACTTCGCTCTGATACCACTTTTTGTAACACCCATACTACGCACTTAACAACTAAACGAAATCGCAGAGGAAATAAACAACTAAACAATAACTAACGGTTCGGTGCTACAACGCCGTTGACCACCCACGTGGCTAACAAGGCAGAATAAATACAAGTGTACTGGTCTGATGATCAGACTCCCGAGCATAGAACTAAAATGATAAATACATCATGTACAATACCGAGTTTTTATATACATTACATCACTGTAAACTGTCAGCCATAAACTGCCACTGTCACTGTCAACAACCGTCACATCAAAACTAACGGTACCAAAATATGACGCCACGGGAGCACAGGCGCATCTCGGGCTCAACAACCAAAATAACCAAAAGTATAACACGACCTAGATCTAGAGCCCCTCCGCTTCTTCGATCATCATCCTGCAATATAAATATGGAGCCCCCGAGGGGGTCAGCAACCTTCGCTGGTATAGTTAACGCGCAGCCCATCGGCTACCGGGATACGCGCAACTAATTGTCATGATAGCATGACATTGATTTTTAAACAACATACATAGCATAGCAAAAGTATTGCATAACACAACAGCACATATAACATTACAAGAACGGTACACTCTAGGAACCATCCCAACATAGTCAGATCACATGGGAGCCTAGAGATTGTTGCCAAACTCATGTTAAGCTCTTTACATAAACTCATTACCATTCTGTTAATCGAACAAGTAACTTAACTCACAGGCGGATCGAACATTGTGACCCGAACACACCACACAAACACATGTTCCCACTAAACCGATCATAAGTCAGAATAGGTAAGCTTTGGAGGAAGCTAACGGGAGATCGAACGCCAAATGAAGGTGGACAATCTTAACATTAAAGAGTCGAATCTAATACAGATATCTACTCTTATACTTACACGCGTGACCGGACAACCGGATTCCTCATTCCCCGGTTAGCACTTGTTAGAAGTTCAACAGTGGAACTTAGCAAACAATTCACAACAAATGGTAAGTCATGTTAGACATACAAGGGAAATGAGTCACGTCATAACATCACAATAATATAAACAACTGTAAACTCGTTACATGATTTAATCTTACAAGGTCATGAACACACAGAAACAAACAGCACACAAGCCGGTGTAAACCGGTAGGCAACAGACTGCAAGAAAACCATACCTTGGTCCTTGCTTCGACTGGTTTCCACCTTGAGAGAATCCTATACACATTTAGTAACGTCGGTTAATTATCGCACTAGTCCATTGTTAACATCACTACATCACATTTCTAATTATTTCATTTCCACATTTTGTTTTAACTTATCATCTTTTAAAATGTCATTATAACACTCCTAACGTGTCTTATATAACCTTATAACTTCATTACTAACTAATTCCCATCATTAGACACCTTTAATTAGCCTAAAACTAAGTTTTTATGGTGGTCCGGGACTTGGTCCTCATCTTAAGTCCCGGACCTACACTTAACAAAACCCTCGGCCTGTTTTAATGGGGTGGTCCGGGACTTTATACAAGTCCTAGGTCCCGGACCAAGCTAGGCAAAAACTCTCGGGGGTTATTTAGGGGGTGGTCCGGGACCTTATACAAGGCCTAAGTCCCGGACCAAAACACTAGGTGACTCTCGGCTTGTTTTTCATACCTGGTCCGGGACATGACCCAAAACCTAGGTCCCGGACCCAAGCTACAGAAATGTCAAAATTGCATTTTTCAAGTCTTGCTGCATTAGTTCACCACCTCCATTAAATATATAAACTACCCAAGTGTTCCTAGGTATATTCTAATGCCAAAATATCATCTTAAACACACCTATTTCCATGTTTAACTTGTTACTCAATTTCCTTATAAAAATTCACCAACACTTATAACTTTTCATTCTAGATTTCTAAATGGTGTTTCTCACCTATGATAACTACTATCCCAAAATTCTTTCTCCTCACCTTAACATCATCTCCCAAGCATCTTTTCTTACCAACCTAAACCCTAGCTGATGTCTAAGTCCTTTTGTTTACCTAGAACACCTTAAGACATTGTTTCTCCTCTTATAATATACCTAATCCTTTCTAACACTTTCTAGTTCACCAAACCTTATATAATCACCTAGGACTTCTTGTACCCTACTTAAATTTTGACATGGATTCTCCTAGAACATTACTAAGCCAAAACACTTTGTTTTCTCCATTAAGCACACAAGAACACCTAGATTCACCAAGAGCACTCTCACACACAAAACTTCACCCAAATTACACCATATCACAATATAGTGCATAATTTATATTGCTTGGCACTTAGGCCCTTAAAATGCATGGCTCTTAGGCCCTTAAAATGCATAAATCTTAAACACTGAATTTCCACAATATATTTGCCTTTGACCTGCAAATACATTCAACAACACATATGTCCTTTTACTAGTCTCCTTGAGAACATTTCACTAAGTCATTTACCATTGGCTCTTTAAGTAGTTTTAACAAGCAATATAAGCTCATTTCTCCTAAGACATTAAACTACGTTAAGTTAGCATATTTACCTCTTTTCCTCACAAACTTCTTTCTTGTTTCCTTGTTAAAAATCGGCTAGGCTTAGTTGCTTGTCAACTTCTTAACATTATACCAGCAATGTAATGAGTATACAAGCTCCAAGCTTAATCTCATTATAAACCCTAGGTTTTACATTGATTCATAAACATTAAGATAGTTGTTTTACCTTGGTATTTGAGGAGAGTTTGAATAAGTATCAAGAGAGGACTCCACCTAGTCCATAAATGATTGAAATGAAGCTAGAACAAAGCAATATAAGGACACCATTGAGGGTGATTTTCGGACAACACAAAAACATGAAGGAAACATCATTTTTCTTTGAGTTTCCTTACCTTGAAGCAAAGAAGAACAATAATATGTGAAAAGATGAGATCAAGCTCCTTCCATGGAGATTCCTCTTGGCACCGATATGGAGCTCTTGGAATTTTGAGAAGATGAAGTTGAAGAGCTTGATGAGCGGAAAAGAATGGTGGTGTTAGTTTTTGATTTGGCAAAG